>OY982942.1:7500-2507500 GCA_963891755.1 Pyrrhia umbra | reverse complement strand
ATCGCAAAGAAAAACCAGTTATAAGTATTAGTACCAATAGATTCTATGAAAAATGAAAACAAAGTCGTAACCTATTTTGTTCTAATTCTGCCACAGAAATTAACAAAGGACGTAAGGACGACGCATTTATGTCATTTACATGCTCTAAACATCTTTGTGGGAAAATCTGTTTATATTTTTCGTAAAATCAATTGGCGAAGACTACACATAACAATAGATTCTTCAAAAATAGGTGGGCAAGCGTTTCACCCAGTCGCGAAGCAAAACCAGTTAGATAATCCATTCTTCCTAACCTACAAGTGTATATTGTCCTAGTTTTCATTGTGATGTCTCACACAGTCACTGGTTCTGAAGTGGAACACGTCTCGTCACGGCTTAGTTTTCCAGCACTGTCGCCTGTGCTCAGGCCTCAAGAGCGACCTAAATTCATAATTTTCCCGGAGATTTTAAAAACGAGATTCAATAAAGAATTTGATGATGTTAGTTTTCGTTTAGGGTTAGAAAACAAAGTATATATCGCTCATTTGGAGAACAATCGACGTTACTGCTACTTATCAAATTTTACAGGAGAGCTATTTAAATTTGTTGGGGAGATTAATTAGCAGACACAGTTGTATAATAACTCGTGTATTTAATAATAGCTGTTACAAAATACAATCGTAGATTATCAAAAGCAGGGAAACCACGGACTGACATATATATGTATATTCAAATATAAACATTCTGTTTGTCAGTCAATGCAAACCAGTAGTCTTTTGTACATGAAGGTGATACTCTTCTCAACAAAATTGAATTATATCTTTTTTAATAAGTTACCGCATCGTTATGAAGACTCCTGGTTAACTGATAAATCGACTGAAATCGATTGATTTATTTGTCTTTTCTAACGTGAATACACTTTCTGCAGTACTTTGTAATATTTAACTCATTTTTGGAAAACATACATTTACGTCCATGTTTCTCCAAATGAGCGATATATTAAGTATTTACGTATTGTGTTGTTCACTAGTATAAAAATAACTTAAAATCAAAATGTCTGTCATTTTATACAGGAGTGTATAAAGAGTAAAAAAATACTATTTAATTGTATGAATCAAAAGTGAATTATAAATCAGTAAAAATATAAGTATAAGTATTAAATGATCACCAACTCTTCATTTTCAATTAAGCTCTAAAATAAAAATACAAAAAAAAAACAAAATTAATCGACAGGAAACTACGAAACTCATTGACGTAAAACATCCCCGATCACTTTACAGAAACATCCGACGACTGAAAAAAAAACACTTACAGACTTCCGTTACAAACAGAGACACACTATAGTGCCCGATTGCCCCATTGCCCCTTTGAACGTCGGCAACATCAAAAAGTAATTTCGACCAATCACAAAGCAGTTAGTCACTAAATGCATGCACTCCCGTAATTGAAAGCGAGTTCACACCATCCTTAATTTGATTGCGCTATTTATTTCGTAGGCGTTGATTAATAATAATACGTTAAAATTGAATTATTTTTATTGTATTCTAGTGGGTGGGACGAGTTCTTAAGTTTAATTGGTTAAAATGTGAATGACGAATGAATTCAATAAAACTGTGACTGGTTGTAATTTAGTATAGAAACTTAGAAAGTGTGATATATTAATTTTGTTATAAAATTAGTGACTATCTATTATCTCGTTTCGTTTTATTTTTGGTCGTTAGTAAAGTCGCGTAACATCTTAGTGAAACGAGAAGTAATTTTTTGTCGCTATTAAATTTTTTGTTTACCTTAATTTGATATATTAATACACTCATGAAGATGACAACTTATTACTTCCATGTGTCAAAAATAAAAAAAAACTATAAACTAATAGCTTCCAAATAAGCTTAGACAATACCTTGCTTTACCTATGAATTCAGTATGCAACATGAGAGGAAGTCCACCAACAATGCCTGTTCATAACTGTTACGAACACTGAAAGCTTGTCTACGCAAATAACCATCAATATCTACAATACTCCTCGCAAAATCTTGTAGGAATAACACAAAAAAAGAAATGACAAATCAATAAAACAAATTACAACAATCATTACCAATTTCCATGGCATTATTCAACAATAGCTACTAATAAAATAAACTGTCAATCCATGTCTTATCTCGATCTCAAACTAACAAAAAAAAAATAACTCGAATAATTTACAAAGGGGCGAATGCGATCGCTTGAACGCGATAACACTTAAGAGGGGTAAGTATAAGGGAAATAAGTCATTAATAGAAATAACATGATATCAGTTTGTGGGGATCGGGACAAGATCGCGGGGTAGATAGGGGATCGCGGATCACTCCCTTTTTAGTAACATTCTACCCTTGTGGCGAATTTAATTATTGTTATTTTTGGTGAATTGCTAATGCAACTGTTGCTAGGAAATGTAATCAACCGTATTGTTACTATGTTTTTACATCCTTTCTTTATTATAAATGCGAAAGTAACTCCGACTGTCTGCGCTTTAACGGTAGAAGAGCTGAACCGATTTAAATGAAATTGTGTATGAAATTTGGCCGTTAGGCTGTTACGTACGTTAAGCTGTGGGTCCCGGCTGTCATTTGTAGATCGTTGACAGTCGTTACGGATAGTCTTAGTTAGAAGCAACAAATTCTGACCACCAGGCTTACCATGGGGTATCGTGTTACACGGTAATTGAGTTGTGTAGGTCAGATAGGCAGTCGCTCTATGTAAAACACTGGTACTCAGCTACACCCGGTTTAGACTGGAAGCCGACCCCAATATAGTTGGGAAAAGGCTAGGCAGATGATGATGGTCTAAGTTGTGCTTGCCATGTCATTCATAGATTGGTCTATGGCATGGCAAGCGCAGCTCGATCAGTCCCATCATGGCGACTATTATTTATCCCCTAAAAGATAAAAGATACAATCTAGATCAAAAGATACAATAATAATGAAACAGTTTTTAATTAACCAAAGCGTTAAACTAATTGGCGATGATTATCTTAGAGATAGTTATTAATATAAGTAACACAGCTATGTTTTAAGGGGTATATTATTGCTTCATCATTCGGGTTGCGGTGGTTAATGAGGTCAATATTTGGATGGGCTGCGATTCCCATTGTTCTGTGTTGGTTTTGACCTACATTTGCGGGTTATAATTAAATTTCCCTAAGGTTTACCTTTAGAGTTGGTAGAGTAATTATTATATGATTATGCTAGCTAAAGGTACATAATTATCTTCTATACTTATAATAAATCTGTAGAGAGGTCAATTCTGTACATGAAATATATTTCCAAAATAACTATCAGGGGGTGATTAGGGATCGATACTGATGCCAAAAATGCAATCAGTAAAATTTTTGGCTGTCTGTCTGTCTGTATAAACTCTATAGAAACAAAAACTACTCGACGGATTTTAACGAAACTTGGTACAATTATTTGTCATACTCCTGAGATGGTTATAGTATACTTTTCATCACGCTACAATCAATAAGAGCCGAGCAGTGAAGGGAAATGTTGTCATTTTGTTTAAACGCGCTAATCTCAGGAACCGCTGGTCCGATTTGAAAAATTCTTTCAGTGTTAGATAGTCCATTTATCGAGGAAGGCTATATATCATCACGCTAAGACCAATAGGAGCGGAGCACCACTATTCCACGCGGACGAAGTCGCTGGCAGAAGCTAGTATTACATATATAAGTAACTTTTTATACCTTTACATGCTAACTAATATTACAAGTAAACAGTTCAACACAAGCTCATAAAAAAACAGTTTATAAAAAATATAATTGTATTGGTAGGTTGTTAATCGTAATAGATCGATATATACCACGTTTACGAATACTCAGAGGACTCAACAAATTTGGTGAACATATAGCATCTACATATATACACTAATATTATAAAGAGGAAAACTTTGTTTGTTTGTTTGTAATGAATAGGCTCAAAAACTACTGGACCGATTTTAAAAATTCTTTCACCATTCGAAAGCTACATTATCCACGAGTAACATAGGCTAAATTTATTTCCAGAAAAATTAGGTATCCTTACTAAAACTTCAATAATGTAACCCAAGGTGTAAAAAAAAAGTCCACGCGGGCGAAGCCGCGGGCGGAAAGCTAGTATACTATATAGGCCCAGTGGTTAAGGCATCTGCCTCTCGTGTACGAGTGTGCGGGTTCGAAACCTGGCAAGTACCAATGTGACTTTTCTGAAGTCATATGTACTAAGTATATCTTAGACACCACTGACTAACGGTGCAGGAAAACATCGTGAGGAAACCTGGACTTAAGAAGTCTGAAATCGCCAATCCGCCTTGAGCAAGCGTGGTGGTTAATGCTCATGCCTTCTCTATATGAGAAGAGGCCTGTGCCCAACAGTGGGACAATATATAGGCTGATGATGATGTCTAACCATCCTTAAAAAATAGTCGTGATATGTAAAATGTAACTTTAATAAATAACACAACAATTCCACCACCAAGCGATGTGGTTCAATCTAGAACCATCAAAAGTACACCTACTCTCATTGACGAACGAATCAAATTTAAATCAAATTCCGATCTCGTTCAATTGAACAGATCGCACACCGACACACTGTGATGGATTAATTGATGGGACCACCATAATTAGAACCACTGCATTGATTAAATTTATCACGGGCTTGGGTTTAAGATAAAATGGTGGTGCTAATAGATTTGATTAATATTTGAAATGGTGGTAATTTGTTGCTAATTGTCACGTGTGGGCGCGTGACGGGTTGATTTGTGGTTAACACTAGCTAAAGCTCGCGGCTTTGATTGTAACAACGCTTATTTAATTTATTGTTGATGCCTCTGAAGCAATGAGGTCCTGATTTGACTCCCAGTTCGGGCAAATTGCTAGGGGGATCGAGAGATATTAAAGATTTTCAAATGTGTTTTATAATACTTTTAAAGTTTTCTATAATAGATGCTAGTGTCAACTGCAATGCACCTAGTTTCTAGCTTTGGCATTTTATAAGAACCTGTAATTGTTCTACATAAAATAAAAACCTTTTGACTTTGACTTGAGTATGTGGCCAAAGTAGACAGCTAGTGATTCTCAAACTGTTGAAAAAAAACCCGGATTTCCAGAACGAACGACTCCCGAGTGTCAGTGCAGTTAACAATACGACTTGCCAATCTACCAGCACTAATAAAATTAACGCCTAAATTGACAATTCATGTCCAACAAATTGGCAACAAGCCAAGGTTCCAAAAAATCCTCAATAGGTACATCAATCAAACCTCAATTTTCCCGTTACAATTAAAATCTTATTCCGAGGACCCATCGGCGTTTTAAAAACGAATTACTGTCCGGACAACCCCTACTTTGGTATGCATCGGGGGAAGCGAACACTCAAGATTCGACGGAAAAAAAATTGGGTACCGCAGTGTAATTTGAAGTCTAAAGATGTGACAATGGTCTTGTTATTTTCGCAATGAAAATTTTAATTTATAATAAGATGTTTCGTCTTTGGGAATACAGAACTACGTTGAAGGAGATCAATATCACTACATAGTATAAAACAAAGTCGAATATATCCCTTATGTATGCTTAAATCTTTAAAACTACGCAACGGATTTTGATGCGGTTTTTTTTAATAGATAGAGCGATTAATGAGGAAGGTTTTAGTATATAATTTGTTAAGTTTTTGTATCCATTAGCTAAAATATCGCGAGCGAAGCCACTGGCGGAATGCTACTATTATATAAAAATCAATGCCACTTTTCGTTGTAATTTTATAACTCAAGAACGGGCTCACCTATACAAACCAAATGTTTAGGCTTTGTTCGGACTATTTAGTAGATGGTTTATGTGAAGTTTGCACTATCGGTCGAGCAGTTCATCTTTAATTTGAATTCATATTGCCCACGCGGGCGAAGCCGCTGGCGGGAAGCTAGTAGTTAAAAATAATTCTAGTCGAATTTGCGCTGATGCCTTTTAGGGTGCTTTGAAATGCATTAGACAAGGCACCTGCCATAATCTGCGTCTAGCAGATGGTGGAGTCCGCTTTATTGTAGCTAGCCTTGCGTACTATTTACTAGGGGATGAGCTTTGATTCTATACATATAATTGACGTGTTATTTGCCACTCTTGACAAAAACCATGCTTCTAGAAATGTCCTGTCAATGTGTGAAAAGACGGAAGACTTGAAGATTGTTACTGCGTTACCTACGCCAAAGTACAATTAAAATTAGGAGGTAAAAATAATCTTGTCAGTCCTGAAGTGGGGCAGAGTTATCAAGCTTATCTGCTATCACTAGCAGCAGTCTGAAGTCTAGATTCTTGTCCAGGGCAATAGACTGTCCTATTACATGGGACTTTATTGCATATCTGGCAAAGTCAGTGTTATCTCAAGGCAAAAATAATAAACTAGCTGTTACCCGCGGTTTCAACCGCATCCCGAGGGAACTACTTCGTGCACCCGGGTAAAAAGTATCCTATGTGTTAATCTAGAATATAAACTATGTGTGTACCAAATTTCATCCAAATCCGTACAGTAGTTTTTGCGTGAAAGAGTAACAAACATAGATCCTTACTAACTTTCGCGTTTATAATAAGAAGGATTTGTTTTCAACATTGTATTAATGAAATGACGTATTTCAAAGTATTGCCACTCCAGCTTTTCAACGTAGGTACATTCCTTTGCCTGCAGGCTTCGATATGCAAGAACCAAAGTTATTTCAAAGTCATTTAAAATTAAATTTAACCTACAGGACCACGGAAGCTTTCACTTCGATTTTTTTCCAAAGAATTCCCGAGTAACCCTCGACCGCCGTGTAGGGTGACAAGTTTAATTTAAACTTCGCGGGTCGGATAGGCCCGCGGTCGACTTTGAACGATTATAACTTTGAAGTGTTATTTTTAATGAGTTTTTGTGGATTTTGATATTATTAATGCATTGGATTTCCAAGTGCTTACTTATATAATTCAGTGACTTAGCGCTTTAAGTAAACAAAAGTAATTTTCGGCTGTAAGTGGTCACCTGAGGATTCGCTGACAGAAGTATATTTCATAAGAAAACAAAATAAGAAAGAATTATGTATACACCAAAGAGTTTCAAAGAAAAATAATCTCATAACGAAAGAAAGAAAATTACAAATCTATTTGAATGACACATACACAAAATCTATTAAGCAAAATAAAATATTCAACACGCGTATTTAACTACACAACATTAATAAACCAAATCACATTATAATGTACAAGTTGTATGAATGACTAATTACTTACAAAACGTGTAAATCTTATGATAATCTCTGTCATTAAACTTACCGCAACGACATTGAATAATAATTATTATCATCCATTCCTAACATACACCAGATGTCCCATTGATTCTGTACAGAACTAGAATAAACACTTCTATTTCATGAACATAAGGATGGTTTTTGATCAGCAATCATTGTTGTTAGTTGAATTTAATCGTGTTGGGGTCAATAATACCGTAGACAAGTAATGTAAGGGTTAATATGATGGTAATAAAAAAATGAATAGATGTTTAGTTAACAGATGTACTACTTGTATGCTAGTTTTGAGTATAGCATCTGGTCGAGTCGAGATAGGTTCGAGGGATTTCGAAAGCGGGGATATGACAGAAATGTTATGAGGAGATTGAGTCTTGGATGAAACGCGATGTGATGTGTAAAGGGAAACGGCTATCAACGAAGAGGAAAATCATTAGAAAAATAAAGATTTGGATGCGGTTAACAACAAGAGGAAACAATGCACTAATTCTTACTTTGAGTTTCATCAAAATCCAATCAACAGTTTTACCTAAAAGTTACAGACAGATTCACACTCGCATAACAATATAAGCAATGAAAAGGGGCTTACGTACTTAACAAACGTTCTCAACCAAATAACGGAGAGAGCACACATTAAAAACTAAATAAAACATTGTAACTGCAGCTTTTGCTCCTCAGTTCCACCTGAAAATCCAAGGATTATCCGGTTGGCAGGTGAAAAAACTAGCAGTATCGTGTGCGAAAGTTTTAAACTGAACTTTTTATCTGCAGCATGCGCCACTCGCTGAGTTAAGGCGCCTGTCTGCAACTTGAAGTTAGATTTAACTGCATAAGTTGAGACATACGTATCTTCATGTTTTTGAATTGGTTTATTGTGGACTTTGGGTATACTTTTAGACGCTGTTTCTCAAGGTTAAGAGACGATTTTTTGTGACTATTGTGATTGTGACTATTGGGAAGGTTGCATATTTTGGGCATCTTCAGATAGACGACCAGTTCCTTAGATTGTTATGCAGGGAAAAAAGGAAAGCGATTTTAAGGCAGACAGAAAAGGACGCGGATGGATGAGGTACAGAATTGGACGGGCCTCTGCTTCCGCGAGCTGAAAGATGCGGCGAGAGACCACGAAAGATGTCACCAATTGACCGCCCAACTTCTTTAGGAGATGGCAACCCTATGATGATGTGATGAATTGGACGATAGCCTAATGAGTGAACCTAGGGTTTTGAAAAAAAAGATATATTTTTGGTTTCTTTAGGGTGCACTAAGGTAAGTATTTCCAAAATTACCGTAGGAAGGCGTTTCTGACCTATAGCATACCCTCAGTTTACCAGTTGTGTCTACGTTAAAAGGAGCGATCCTCTTACCATCAATCAAGCATCAATTCGTAACAGCTAATTAGATGCTAATGAGATTTACTGTAAAAAAAACCTAATGACATAAGCTAGACCTAGGGATTGAATCTGGAACCAATGTTCGCATTCCAAAAGTACCTACACATCTACAAAATGGTTAATCTTACGTGGACCCAAATTAAATTAGCAGTACAGATACCAAATTCAATATATTATTTACTTAAGCATGTCCAATATCCACACAAGCGGTCTATTACGGTAATGATAACCCGATTACTGATTTTGGACAACCTAACTAAGTTAGTTCGGAGTTCATCAATCAACCATGATCTATTCGACTGGAAGAGGTCGGTCGGTGGAAGAATTTGTAAATCAAATCAATTCTGGTTGGAAATTGATCCATTTGGGTACAGAGGACTTTGATCAGAAGGCTGAGTGTGAAATTTCGTGTTTATGGATGAGGTAGGCAATGACCAATTTGATTTTGACTCATATGATGATGATGATGCGATCCTGTGGTCCCTCATCAGAGACATACGGCTCTAAGAAGAGATTTCCATTTTTTGGGATCTTATGCGACAACTTCGAGGTCCTTCCAGCCGAGACCAGTTGATGCAGCCCTTTTTCTACCCGACTGCACGACGCAAAGGTGTGGTTATGTGTTTATTCAATTGATCGCCTCAAGGTGGTACGGGGCCGGACTCATATAATAATAATAAATCTCCAGACCGATTTCGGTCACGGCGGCCAATGTCAATGAAGACTAACCAGGTACGCAGGAGATATCATAG
This sequence comes from Pyrrhia umbra, assembly GCA_963891755.1. Classification (NCBI taxonomy): domain Eukaryota; kingdom Metazoa; phylum Arthropoda; class Insecta; order Lepidoptera; family Noctuidae; genus Pyrrhia; species Pyrrhia umbra. Next base: position 2,498,100 of record OY982942.1, on the reverse strand, counting down.
TGCGCAAGCGTTTGCGCAGCCAGGTGCACTCCCTATTCCCTCACTCTCATATTCAGCAATCCAACATGAAAGGGGGAGAGATCAGGCGCAAGATTGACAGTATTATGTACGTGCTATCAGAGGCACGAAGGGTTTTCGCTATGTTAAGAAAACGTCACCCATCTATTGACTGACCGGGGCAATCGTAGCTTAACCTTTCTAATCAATTACTTGGCTACGAAGCCTCTTTTTTTTTTAGGTGGGAAATCATCATATAACTCTGTCCGCCGTGGGTGGGGCGGGAGGGAGTGTCAGACTCTTACTGACTAAAACCCATCCATGTTCTTTCCTCAGCTCTTTTTATTCCGGGGGCGGGGACGAACTCCTAGCGACTTATACAGGAAAAAAAATTATCCAGTGCGCAATTTTTTTTTGGTGGTTCAGTATCAATAATAGAATGAATACATTTCAATGTTTTGTTCAATTTTTTTTTATTATTTTTTCACACGTCCTTTTTTGAGAAGTGAAAAATATGGACATAACTACTACTATTCGTAATGGCATGCTGCACCGCGTAGGCATGTGAGAGAGAGCTCACAGGTACAATACGGCTCAGCTAATATCTACACCACGCGCCGACCGGCGAATAATAGATAAATTCAGTTCTTAAGTGAATATGTTTCGTAAACGATAACCTTTTTTTTTTAGTAGTAAGACGTAACAAACTGAAAAATACGCGTTTTTTTTTAAAGTGTTGAAGTTTATTGTGTCAAAATTTGCGCACTGGTTAAAAAATTATCCTGTATATACATCATCTCGTTCAGCATATTTGTTTGCATGAGATAATTCTATCAGGGTGTAGGAAAAAGCTAGTTTTAGAATAGAGAAGTTACAAATCATGTCCTTTTCAAGCAAACGCTTGCAGACAGCCGCATGCAAATCTCTTCGCCCAGAAAACAAAAGAAAAGTTGCAAATCCACACTTTCAGCTGGAGTTACATTAATCTATTCATATTTCACGAGCGGTTTTATCGTAAACTAGTTTTCTTTGTGACGCTCAGTTAATCCAGAACCTTATACTTGTAAAACTAGGTTAGGTTAGTTTAAAAATGTGAGCTCCGCAAACAGAAGAAACTGTTTAGAAGCAAAACTTTAACTGTCTTTATTATAATAAAAGTTTATTTTATTAAAACTTGAAACGATACGGAGACGATTAAAGGCTATTTTTTTATCCAGCCGCGTTAAGACGTTCCCATTGGGATGCGGGCGAAACCGCGGAAAACAACTAGTATTAAATATTATCAGCCTATTCAGTATTGGACCACTTTTGGACAAAGGCCTCTTTAACGTGCCAAATAGCCCGAAACCGGAAACTTACACAACGTTTTTAAATGATTAAAATTCATGTAATTAAACAGTCCAAAAATCAACAAAAGCACTGGTAACAGCATTAAACTAAAAATCTCCATCAAGATAAAATAGGGAACAAAATGAAGTTACAAAACCGAAATCCCCACTTCTTCTCAAACTTATCTATTCATTTTTCACTTGCAGTGTAATGGTAAACTAGTTAGGTGCCTTTGCGACCCGTAGCCAAGTTAGCTTGAGTCTTTGTAACATCTATCTAAATCGAATTATACGCTGGGACGGTCCGTGTGCCCCGGGCAAAGGACTGAGACGCAATGTGGGTTAAGAGAAATAAGCGGGTAGTTTGCGATTCGTTTTTATTTGTTTTTCGAACAGATTTTCATATTGTTTGAATGTTTCGTTGGACTGTTGATGGGCGTTTTTTAATATGGACACAATCTTGTGTGTTCGACTACAAAGGTTGGATAATAATTGCAAAATTGTCTTTTTAAAGTACATATATCTATTCACAGGCGACTTGAAAACCAAGCTTTAAACGCATCTTTTCGACCTCTTTTCGAAAAATTTAATTTATTTAACTTTGCGTTGAGAATACTGGTTTATCGATAAACTAGCTGTTTCCCGCGGTTTCACCCGCATCCCGAGGGAACTACTTCGCGCTCCCGGGTAAAAAGTAGTCCTATGTCCTTTCTCAGGGTCTAAACTATCTGTGTACCAAATTTCATTTATATCGGTCCAGTAGTTTTGGCGTGAAAGCGTAACAGACAGACAGACAGAGTTACTTTCGCATTTATAATATTATTAGTAATATTAGTAATTAGTATATTAGTAAGGATAGACTGGAATTGATTTACATATTTCTTTGTCTCTTCTAACGTAAATTGTATATACTTTCTACAATTCTTACATAAATAAACATATAATTACGTAAATAAACATATAATTACGTTGATGCTTCTCCAAATGAGCGTTTTTTTTTTAAATTATTTTTTAGCTTTTTCATATATTATTTTACCTGTCCACAAACTTGTAACTTAGACCGTAGCAACAATGTTTGTAACAACACTTGTAAAGCTATTTTCATTATATCTTCGGCAAGTGGTTACTACATTTCCACGTGTTTAGCCTCCCGTGTATTCATTGGGGCATGTTTTAGTTTAGTTAACTAATTTTAATTAACCCCGGACCACGGGTAGTTACGAGTTTTGTTCTGTTATTTAGTTTTGCTATGGGAGATGGGGCCATTTTGAGGGTATATGGTGTTTAATTTTGATAGTATCCGTTTCCTGCGGTTATACCAGCGTCTTGAGAGAACTACTTCGCGCACCCCGGTAAAAATTATCCTATATATTAATCCAGGTTAATCCAGGTTAATTATATTTTGATAAATATAATTTACAAAAAAAAACATCTTAAGGTTAAGCGTCAATATTCCTCCACATCTCACCTGGTCACGTGCCCAGAAGACTGGCAACATTGCCACGGTATTTGTTATATTGTGTCGCGCCAGAAACTGTTTTCTTTTTCCACCAAAGCAACCTTATTCCTAAATCCCGTCATTTTAACCAAAACTAAGCTTAATTCTCGCCCGTTCAAACCACATTGTCGCACAACAATTTCCACACACCTATCGCGTGATCTCGACAAGACACGAAGCTAAAACGTTCAGCCATATCTACCATCACCTGTTCGTTGCGCGCTCTGAATTAGAATTGGACCTGACAGTTGAAAAAAAACCGGCCAAGTGCGAGTCGGACTCGTACTCCGAGAGTTCCGTACTTTGAAAGTACATGTAGAAATAAGTGCATGTAATACAGTAGAATAGAATAGGAACACATTTACTGCCATCCTTATACTAATATAATAAATGCAAAAGTCTGTCTGTCTGTCACGCCAAAACTACTGAACCGATTTAAATGAAATTTGGTACGAAGATAGTCTAGAGCCTGAGAACGGACATAGGCTACTTTTTATCCGGGTGCGCTGAGTAGATCCCTCGGGCTATGGCTAGTTCATAATAACACCATTTTTCTTATAAGCCTCTTTCAACAATCGAAAAGTTTTGTCTTTATCTGTCAAGTCAAAATAAAGTTTGACAGAGAGGGACAAAACACTTGGATGGCTAAAAGAGGCTTATAAGACAATTAGCGTTATTATGAACTAGCTTTCCGCCAGCGGTTTTGCCTGCGTGGTCATTTTTTTACACCTTGGGTTACATTATTCAGGTTTTAGTAGGGATCCCTAATTATTTCTGGAAATAAATATAGCCTATGACACTTCGTAAAGATGTGGCTTTCTAACGGTGAAAGAATTTTTAAATCGGTCCAGTAGTTTTTGAGTTAAAACCCCACAAACAAACAAACAAATCTTTCCTCTTTATAATATTAGTATAGATAAGAGGTTATTCGTTAGTGGATACAACACAAAACAATGACAGGAGTATACAAAAGTTAATAACTGAATAAGAACAATTGTAGTTTTTTTTTCGGGTTTAAATTACGTTCCTTATGGTAAAAAAGTTTGTTATTATGTACAACAAATTTACAATCTGTAGATTGATTTCGACCTTACACAAATTAAGCAAGAAGCACTTCATGATTTGAAGTCAATGGGAAGAGAATCCTATAGTTACTGATCCCTTTGACGAGTTCTAACAGACGGACGGGCAAAGAAGTGATGCTATAAGGAATCCGTTTTTTCCATTTGAGATACGGAACCCCAAAAACGTCCGATCTCAGATTGTGGTAAAGAGGTGTAAGAATTGTAAGAAAAATCTCGTGTTTTAAAAGCAGAGTCGAATTTAGGTGTGTTGTTTAAGATAATCGTTGTTTTGGAATTACATAGGTTTGCTGACGGTTGGATGGTTTCGAGGTAGTTAAGGCATGATTTTGACTACGAATTCGCTTCCTGTGTTTAATAAGGTTCATGTTGTTATTTAATATTCAAAAGTAATTTATTCACACTAAGCGGAAAATCAAAAAGTCTACAAATGACAGGCGCGTGCCTTCTGAGGCACGAAGGAGTTTCGCTATGACATAGATATGGTCACCCCTCCACAGACCGAGCGCGCCAAGCGTAGCTTAACCTTTGATCGATCGACCCGTGCGGCTGTTACTTAGCCACGAGCTCCTCAGAAATAGAATGGAATAAATCCGTATAATAACGTTACATTTTCAGAACACCAAATCCTCATTTTTACAGCAGATGAAATCGTGTTGTTTTTTCCACGATGAGAGATACAAATAAATCAATAGAAACCGTTATTTTCGATGCAAAACACATTTATATGCCATTAAAGTCTGTCTGACGTCCAATCGAAGACATGAAAGTGCAATTCAGATCTGGTCCGGCTTATTTACCAGGAGGATAGCCGTTGTTCAGGGGTTTTCCTCTATAAACATTGACCGGGTCTATTGTTATGGTTCAAGTCATAAGCGAAAACCTGTAAGCATAGTGCCTTTTTTTCGGATGGTAAATCATCAAATGACTCCTCCTACCGTTGGTGCGGAAGTGAGTGTCAAAATTATTATTTTAATTACTGTCATTGGTTTCCAACCGTTATAATTAATTAAATAAATAAATAAAAAATCAAATCATTTATTTCACTTTTGAATTGTCAAAGAGCCATAAGGCTTCGTTCACACGGCATTGTCCTCCACGTATTTTTTGTAATCGTTTTTTTAACGTATAGTCAACCGGGTGTTCATATGGTACATTTTCATTCGTGTAAAAACGAATAGCCGCAGTCTCCACACAGTTGTCACAGTGAGTGGACGTCAGTGATGGATCCACGCTTGGTTGTAGACTTTTATATTGGTTTAATCGAAGGCGCCACCGTTTTGTCCGCCTACAGACCAGAAGGTTTGGGTACATGCTATAAATAAGGCGTACTAAACTATTTGAGAAGTTATACAATGAACTTAGAAACGATGAAAAGAAGTCTCATGTTCGGTTGCTATTCGATAAAAAACGTCTGAACATGCTGCCGTGTGAACGAGACAGAGCTATATTATGTGCCACTGCAAACCGAATACGTTAAAGTTCATTCGATTTGCTTGACAAGTCCGTTGAGTATGCGTTTAAACGTATAAACGTACACGTTTTTTTGCAGCACTATTGACGTGTGAATGGATCTATGTACGTTGTATGGTCACTATTTATACGTTAAGACGTATACTGCAAAAAAAACGTGCAGGACAATGCCGTGTGAACGAAGCCTAAGTCTGTCAGTTTGACGAAAATAAAGTTGAAGTTATTTGCCCACCCAAAGCGTTCCTGTAGAGAAGAACGGACAAGAAAGTCCATGGTTATTCTTTTTCAGACTTTTAATAAAACCCATCCATGTTCCTTCCTCAGCCCTGTTTATTCGGGGGGCGCGGAAACTCTTTGATCATCCCGCAGCCCCGGGAACACATATACATAACAGGTACAAGTGGTTAACATTACGTTGATAATGTCAACATTAATTAAGACCTAAAGATTATATTCTCTAAATGTTCTTTTTTTGTTAGGAATGGGAAATCATCAAATGATTTCCCCCGCTGTGGGCGAAGCGAGTGGAAGACTAAACCCCATCAATTTTTCCTTCCTTCGTCCTTTTTGTTACAGTATTTCCTATGATGGAACTATTACTACATTCTAGCCGACAATAATAGCCGATAATGACATCATCCGTCGTGCTCTTGTTGCCGTCGGCGTTCCAGCCGTATTAGAACCACATGGCTTGGCACGTGACGATGGCAGACGGTATGTCATTATTTCCATGGAAGATGGGTAGGTCTTTAGTGTGGGACGCAACCTGCGTCGACACTCTTGCACCATCCCATCTTGCTAGCTCTGCGTGCTGTGCTGGCTCCGCCGCTGCGGCTGCGGAGAACCTCAAGCGACGCAAGTATAGTAGCCTCATCGGAAACTATACTTTTGAGCCGTTTGGGGTTGAAACTCTCGGGTCGTGGGGTCCGAGCGCCCACCTTCTTTTTAAAGAAATATCCAAGCGGCTTGTTGACACTTCCTGTGACCCAAAGGCTGGCTTTTATTTTGGTCAAAAGCTAAACATTGCCATCCAACGTGGCAATGCCGCCAGTCTCTTGGGTACACTCCCAGTTGACGGCGATGAGGATGAATTTTTTAACGCAATATTTTAATATTATAGTTTTTTTTTTTATATTGTTAAGAATGTATATATTGTAAATAATGTAAATACATTCTAGCCTGGTTTATCTACGCTAAAAAACAAAACAAAATGAATGTTAGTACAGTAAGTTAGAGTCCATCAAAATGCTTATTTTTTATGGTGTTAGCGCAGTCGTATTGCGGAATATGACGAAAGTTTTTTTCTTTTCTTTTTCTACATGACCTCTTGCAGTATACTTCTAGCTGCATTCGACTTGCTTAACCGGACAATATGGAAAATAAGAATCAAAGAAAATACCCGCGTTCGTCTGGGTGGTCTTATATACCAGAATAAGAACTATCCTGTGTTAATCTAGATTGTAAACTGTGTGTACCAAATTTCACCCAAATCTACTCAATAGATAGTGCGTGAAAGATACATACATACACCCTCACAATATTTCGCATTTATTAGTAGGAATAAATAAATGCAAACACGAATCGCTTCCTCCTATAACTTATATCTGCCTTCCATTGTATTAGAAAGAGGGGGGAAACAAAATGTAAAAAAAAATCTGGAAGCCCCCAGCGGTAAGGGGAATACAAATCGAAGTATCGGATTCTGTTATTTTTTACCATAAAATCCTTCTCTGAACGTAAGGTGAAACTGTATTGAATAAAGGAAATCATTTATTTTTATGTTATTTTTACGAGAACACCCTATTATATTGTTTTGTCGCAATAACTAGGACCGAGTTGTTGTCTCTTCATTTTTATGTGAATACGAGTTACATATCGAGTTTGTGCTGTTTCTTTATTATATGTATGTTTACGTAACGTAACAAACACACAATTGCATTTTTAATATCATGTATTTTTACCCGACTGCGCCAGAAGAAGGGTTATGTTTTTCGAGAGTATGTATGTACAATTGTTTGGCACGCTCTGCAGCCTGAACGGCTCGGTGGATTTTTAGCTTGAGAGGTGTCGTTAGATTCGTATTTACTGTGAGACTGACACTCGGTCTATTAAAAAAAAAAAAAGAAAAGGCGGATCTTTGGCGCCAAATTCACATGTTTTTAAGGGCTTAGCAAAGGTGGACATATAGACATACTACATTTTGCACCTTACCTATCTGAAAGTTACACGTAGGTAATATGGGGCGATCTTATAGCCATCGATAGAGCCCAAATCTAGCATGCGGTCTGCTCTCCAGAAATTCGGCGACCTTATTCACCATACGAATTTGAGGTCGCCTATATAAGTCGCCGATTGTGACGACGGGTCGCCGTGTTTGATGTGTAGACACTTAATGAAAAACTAGCAATTTCCAGCTTTTTTAAACGATGCTATGTCCTTCCTCAGGTTTCAAGCTATGCCCATATCAAATTTCATTCAAATCGGTTCAGTCGTTTTAACATGAAAGCGTCACAGACAGAAAGACAGGCATAATTACTTTAGGAATTATTAGTAAGAATTGATTTCCTCGACGGCGACGTGGTGAAACAGCCATTTAGAAATGCATATTATTTTCAAAAACGTCCGAAGATATACGAACTAAAACGAACTGACACGATCTTGACACGAGCGCGCTGTGTCATCACGGGAACTCGCTGTCTGTTTATTTACAAGACACGGGAAGCAAAATGGATTTAGAATTGTAGACGTTGCTGGATGGTATGCTCTTTTTGGCACCTTTTTCATAATTTTCAAAAATATTTTTGCTGGTAAGATTTTAGCATTTTGGTTTTTTAAAGTCATATTTACTTTTTACGTGTATCTTGGACACCACACACACACACTTATCAAGCGTTGTCTCAAATCCTAACTAACATTATTAATGCGAAAGTAATCTTGTTTGTTTGTTACGCTTTCACGGTGAAACGGCTGAACCGATTTGGATGAAATTTGGCACGGAGATAGAGCGGACCTTGAGGACAGTTTTGGCTACTTTTTATCCGGGTGGGTTAAGTAGCTCACTCGGGACTGCGGGTCAAACCGCGGGAGACAGGTATTTCAAGAAAAATATACCTTCAAACATATATACAGTCTTGTTTTTTTATATATATCATATTGTTTTATATAGCAACATAGATACTAAAATAAAGTATCACATTTGATTTTTTTTCTATAAACAGCTCCACATAAAAGTGAATATAAAATCTTTCATGTAAATCTCCCTGTGCCTGAAATCGAAGCTTATCCTTCGTAAGGTCTTGTAGTAAAATAAAGTCGGTAAGGCTGTGTATACACTATACTGTTCAAACTCCCGCCTAATCTGGGATTATGAGCACCCTTTGTTTGTGGCGGGAACAGTTTGACATCGCTAATTACTGTTGTTGAATCAGATAACATGAATGTTTTTGCCGGCTTCTCAAAATGACGAGCCGTATTTCTGCAATGTTTGAATTTGGTATTGGTATAAATATTCTTTTTTGTTTAATTTTTTGTTAGAAAGGCGTTTAAAAAATCATTTATATTTTTTTCGCTTGTGATGATAATTTGATGTTTTTTTTTACGATAGCAAATTAAAACGTTTAGTTCAGCACATCCAACTTAGGAATTTATGAACATACAAGTCAATTTTTATATGTATTCCATTAAAGTGTATTAAAATTCTTGACCAAGTAATGAGACATCATATCCAGGCTTGAAGTGAAAATCTTGATTTTCACGAGGTTACGCCTGCGTCCCGAGAGAACTATTTAACGCAGCCAGATAAACCATCTTCAGGATATCTATCGCCATACCTAATTTCTTTTAAATCTGTTCACCCGTTTAACCATGAAAAGCTTAACATAAAAAACTCACTTTCGCAAAATTTTAGTTAGGAAGTATAAAATATGGTTCGACCATCGGTCGCAAGTGGAGCACACCGTTCGTTCTCGCGCAACACTCTTGTTCTCGGTGACACGATTGTTTTGTTCTCACAGCTCCACCGAAACGTTATTTACGTGAGCATAAGTAAAACTTATGACGTACAACATTTCAGATGTACCTTCATTTTGTATGGAAGTTGTATGCAAAATGATGGTTTTAATATGAGCTACGGTAATCCTAATCCTCTATACATATAAAATGCTTTGTCCTGAATGACTGACGGATCAACGCACAGCCGAAACCGCTGATCGTAGAGACCTGAAACTTGGAGGATGTGTTCTTTGTATGATGCAGGCATCCGATAAGAAAGGATTTTACAAAATTCTACCCCTAAGGGGGTGAAAAAGGGGAGCAAAGTTTATGTGAAACTGTGGCATTTTTTATTTTAATTCGTATTGTACACGCGGGCCAAGCCGCTGGCGGAAAGCTAGTAATATTATAAATGCGTTAAGTTTGTGAGGATGTATGTAGGCATCTATGTTCGACGGGATTTCATCTGCCTAGCCTTTTCCCAACTATATTGGGGTCGGCTTCCAGTCTAAACCAGATGCAGCTGAATACCAGTGTTTTACATAGAGCGACTGCCTATCTGACATACACAACCCAGTTACCGGGTAACACGATACTTCTTGGTTAGACTGATAGTCTATCTGCCTTCCGATTACCCGTAACGACTGTCAAAGATATACAAATGACAGCCGGGATCAACTGCTTAACGTGCTTTCCGAGGCACGAAAGTCTCGCTATGATATAGATGGTCACCCACACACGGACCGACCGCGCCAAGCGCAGCTTAACCTTTGATCGGTCGACCCGTGCGGCTGTTACTTAGCCACGAGCTTCAGAAAAATGGCGGAACTTGCGTTATAGATCTATTTAGTAGATACATATATGTAGATGTACCTAATAGTTTTTAACTGTTTTGATATACTGACAAGGCAGGAATTTAGACGCATGATTAGTAATGCATTTGTCATCATCTTGCATGACATCGGGTGAATGGACTACGGACTTTGGCTCTGTCATTAGTGGTATGCAATAACCATGCGGAAAGTGGAGGACCGGGTTTTGTGGCAATATGGGAGAAGCTTGGACTAGGATAGGATGAGTTGATTCATAATAGCTATAATATAAAAAAAAATTAAAACTCCCGACACATTACTATTTTAACCATTATCTATATCTATACTTATAATAAATCTGTAGAGAGGTCAATTCTGTACATGAAATATATTTCCAAAATAACTATCAGGGGGTGATTAGGGATCGATACTGATGCCAAAAATGCAATCAGTAAAATTTTTGTCTGTCTGTCCGTCTGTCTGTCTGTCTGTCTGTATAAACTCTATAGAAACAAAAACTACGCGACGGATTTTAACGAAACTTGGTACAATTATTTGTCATACTCCTGAGATGGTTATAGTATACTTTTCATCACGCTACAATCAATAGGAGCAGAGCAGTGAAGGAAATGTTGTCATTTTGTTTAAACGCGCTAATCTCAGGAACCACTGGTCCGATTTAAATAATTCTTTCAGTGTTAGATAGTCCATTTATCGAGGAAGGCTATAAGCTATATATCATCACGCTAAGACCAATAGGAGCGGAGCACCACTGTTCCACGCGGACGAAGTCGCTGGTAATACAATAAATTCGAAAGTGACTTTGTTTATTCATTACGCTTTTACAGAAATACGTCTGATCCGATTGTGATAAAATTTGGTATGGAGAAAGACTGAAGCCTGGGGAATGACAGTTGGAAATTTATTAAAAAGTTCACTTGAGACTAATGAATTGATTAACCGAGTGCGTACTTATCGGGAAAAGTATACCTTAGATTTCTTACAGCATCCTTTTTTAAAATAAATACTGCGCATTGCCATTTCGAGAATTTATCCCAAAAAACACCGAAAAAAGCTATTTGAAAAACAATTTAATTCAATAAAAATATTTGTACGTGACTCCATTACGGTGAAAAATCACGTGTTTTCAATTGACCTCTGCAAAATCCGCGCCAAAAATATCACAGTTTTTTTATCTTATTATTCTAGTCACGAAGGAAAAATTGATATTTTTATAAGTGATAAAGCAGGATTCGGGGGCTTCCTATGCCCCATAGTAATTTGTATATGTGTATGTGGCATACATACTCGTATGTATTAGTAGTATAGTATCTTGGGATAATGCTTTTCTTTACTTCCTAATTAATGTTCTAGGAACTACTTAACGTACCCGGCTAAAAAGTAGCATATAACCGTCTCCTGGGTTCTCCCTATCTCTATACCAATTTTCATCCAAATCGATTCAGCCGTTTTACCGTGAAAGCTTACAACAAACAAGCAATAAATTCACTTTCGCATTTATAATATTAGGATATGAAAGTAACTCTGTCTGTCTGTGCCGCATTCACAAAAAACGGCTGAACCAAATAAGATGAAATTTGGTATGGTGATAGGGAAAAACTGGGGAAGGACTTAGGATAGCTTTTTCCTGGTGCGTGTAGTGGTTATGTTCTGAGCGTTAGATAGAAGCTCTTGATAGTTCGAAATTATATCATTGAGTGAAATAGCCCTATCCTTTAAATTAATAGGGGCTAAAACGACAGGTAAGTGAACATTTTTGTGACACAAACCTGCTTAGAAACAGGAGTACTTCAGGAGTACTTTTAAGCAAAACATTACCAATCAATCAATCAAACCTATGCTGCCTTTTTGATCTAGTAGTCGCATAACACGACTGCTGTAATCGGGGTCTCGAGTTCGATTCCCGGGTCGTGCCGAAATCGCTTTGTGGGTTTCAGAAAATCTCACAAAGCAGCCCGGAGTCAGGAAGTTGGTGGTGTTCCACCCCCGTGCCTGGGGCAAGCTAAGCCGTCGTCCCCGGCTGTTATTTTGATAGCAATTGTTGTTACAATTCCATGTCCATGGCCGTCCATACCCGATGACGCTATAACCCTCTTCCAAGAGAGCAGTAGGTCCACTAGCACTCTACACAAACACAGACCGCGTTCGTATCGACCTCGCCGCCGAGGTCCGTCGCGACGACCTTGTCCATGCCCTCCCGACCCTAGCTCGACGAGCCAGCCCGCGAGCTGAGCTAATAGCTTTAAAATTCCCGATTATAATAATCATAATTTATTCTGATCCAGCCTGTCCCTGCTGTCCTCCCCCAGCGACGCCCTAAGCCGAGGCCCGTACCCCACTAGGAGGTGCCCTTAGCGTGTAGTCGCTTAGTTTTTGTAAGTTAAGCCCTGGCTGGAGGCCCTAAATTTATTTAAGGCACTTCACAGGCAAGCCCGGTTAAGCAGTCGACAACCTTCTAGGTTGACCTGCGAGATGCCATACACAAAAAAAAAAAAAAATGTCCATGGCCGTCAGGCGGATTTGAGAAAAACTGACGCTAGGGTTTGTTAGGTTGGTAAAACTTAATAAGCGGAATTAATTGTGTATTGTCCGTGGAGATACTCATTGGAGCGATGTTATATCCCCTTGTGGTCAATATTAATTATGAAACGGTGATTAGGAGAACATATCTAACAATTAATTGCCGTTACTATTACGTATAACTGATTGGATTGCTAATTAACTTGCTAATGTTCTTAATTAAGTAACAAATATTACTTACTTCATATGATTTGTGTTACATGCTTAATATTATGAAGACATTTCTGTTATATATTTTGCGCAAAAAATATCAGGTTACTTATGCGTGAAAGGAAAGAACTGTCATTCAAGATATGAGGATAAAATTAAATATTTTTGCTATTATTTTATGTTTTTCGTCTTAATATTATATAAGTGATACTTGTTTACTTAATTTAATGACAAGCTTCTGCCCGCGACTTCGTACGCGTGAAATAGTGGTGCTTCTCTCCTATTGGTCTTAGCGTAATGATAATAGCCTATAGCCTTCCTCGATAAATGGGCTATCTAACACTGACAGAATTTTTCAAATCGGACCGGTAGTTCCTGAGATTAGCGCGTTCAAGCAAACAAACAAGCAAACTCTTAAACTTTATAGATTAGTATAGAAGTATAGATATAGATATATGTGTTAATAATATATAAAAAAAAATAAAGTATGCTAATTATATTAATAGTCTAATTTTGTGATATTCGTAAAAGTACCTATATAATAATGATAAAAAGCTTTGTGCAACTGGCCATTAATGTCTATAAACCGAACTAAAAGGAATAATTGTGGTGCGAATTCGTCGGTCTGTCTGTCACAGCTGATTAGTTCAGAAACTACTAATGCAGATGGCGTGGCACTTGAAATAGTTATAAAAAGTGAATATCTATAATGTATTTCAAATGAAGGGGATAACGTATATTCGCTTGTACGGTAATAGGGGGTTTGAAATTTCGGTGCGGTTAGCTTCAGTCAGTCATGTGGCATATCAAAAAGTGAATTCTCCACATTCCCAAAGTAATTGTCGTTTTCAAATCATTACATAATTGTGAAAAATCATAAAGACGCTAAAACTTTTTTGTTCCATCTCTTATCTCCAAAATTAGCAAAGAGTGAAGTCTGAAATATTTAATTAGAGTTAATAGACATTAACCTAAATGTTATAGCAAAAATAAAACCATGATTCCGGAGAGAGATTAGATTTAAGTTTGAACACAACCTTGACTGACGCCGAAAGGCTTTGAAGATTCTTCGTGATGAACATACCTGGAAAAAAAAACAGAATTTTACATTAGAGCATAGTTACTATAAAGGCAAAAATCAAACAATCATTCATTTTAAAATTTATAAAGCACCCGGACGAACCAGTCTCCCGAGTAGGTACTTTCTATCTCCGTACCAAAATTCACCCAAATCGGTTCGGCCGTTTTACTGGGAATGCGTAACAAACAAACTCACTTAGCATTGGCAATATTAGTTAGGATTGACTTGGTAAGCCGACGATTTTTTTTATATTGATAATCAGTAAAGAACACGTATGAGAGCTAAGGTTATCCATAAGTCATTATGTTCTATTTAAAATTTAAACACTTAGCTCTTTATTGTATATGCGAACTTAATACTGTAATATTTTCAAATGGTATCATCTTTGAAAGGAGAATGCGAAACCCACGTTTCAAAAGCTATATTAAAGAATTTAATATACCTTATAACTATGTGTAATATTGTATTTTAGCTTCAATATCGCAAAAACTCAACACAACGACAGATTTCAACATAAATCAGACACAAATGAATTAATACCATTAAATTACCATATTATTATAATCGTAGATTGAATCTATAAAATAAGAATGAAACCGAGCGAAAAAAACAGCATTAGTCACACAAAAAAGGAATTTAATAACAAAACACAATTTAAAGAAACTAATTTGTAGAAATCTAATCAAAACCAGCATTGCGGCACGCCCCATAACGGGCATGGGATGAGACCCGCCCATAGCGCACAGTTCATAGGCGGAAGCGATTAAAGAAACATTAAAATAAAAACTATTTTTTTAAATAGATGTTTGCAGGCAAACAAAATCAAAACCTATTTTTTTCTAATTTTCCCACATAGATAAATATACCGACATTAAATGATGAATTATGATGTTTAGAGCATGAAATTGACATTAATGCGCTATCCTTACACCATTTTATTAATATCTGTGGCAGAATTAGAATAGGTTAAGACTTTGTTTACATTTTTCGTTAACTCAACTGGAACAGACTATAGTTGCATGGTTCCAAGGAGTTGGTCTTATGGAGAAGAACCTGCAAGAAATTCCATTCATCCATTCATCTTTTCAAAAAGAAATGTTTACAATAATCATTTTACAAATGATGCTAAACACAGAAAGATTTGTTTTTTTTTTGTATGTTTATAATTTCAAATCCTTTGCTTTAGGATTTTAAGAAGGTATAAGAGTTATACAGTGGCTATGAAGTAATATACTTCGTGAAGAATAAAACGAAATGAACATAATGAAAAAAGTAAATTAAATCTAAGTAGCTACTGACCCCTTCGTAAAATAAAACAAAAAACCTGTCTTACGAATTTCGGTATCGAATATGAAATAAAGAAAATTGAGTATTTATTGTAACAAATTAAGGACTTTATTAAATGAAGAGTGCATAGTAAAAATACGTGTTTATGAACTATATATAATTGTTAACTTAAAAACCTACTTCTCATTAAATAATGCCAGTAAATCAAAGTTTAATTGGAGAGACCAGAGGTAACCAAAGGTATTCTATATGAAATATATCCGGAATTCGCGAATTCGCCTACTCTTCAAACTTGAACCAAACAAAATTCACTGTACCATAAAATATGAACGAAAACCTCTACCCCGTAGCAATTACAAGCAAGACATGTGAAACCATTATATATAGATTAAGGTACCAGTTGAAAAAGATTGTTCCGATAAATATAATGAATGCAGAAACTTTGGTAATTAACTAAATTATGTTTATAAGCTTAACTGTTTATGAAGGTGGCAATGAATTTGCTTGTCGAATACGCCCAGTCTCTGCCCATTATGGTGTGTGAACATGGGCCAAAAGGTTGGGTAGACTGACAATAACATTGTTTACCGGCATCGAAAGAGATCCATTTAAATTGCCTTCATTTCATAATGCCATTTTTGAGCGCGGGTAACGCATTTTTAGTTTGCTGTATCATTGGTTGTGAGTGTGACTTTGTGCCATTAATCGCTTACGTAATATGATTAAAGTACCCACGTGTATGTATTATATTTCTCCTTTTTCTCCCTCTTAGGAATAGAATTTCGGAAAATCCTTTTATTCTTATCGGACGCCTACATCATACAAAGAACACACCCTCCAAGTTTCAGGTTTCTACGATCAGCGGTTAAGGCTATGAGTTGATCCGTCATGTTCAGGACTAAGCATTTTATATGTACAGATTTGTTTGTTAAATATAGCTTTTGAGTTAAAGACAGGGCTGATGCAGGCCCGTTTTAATAACTATACTTAAGCGTAGACCTTGTCTTGAAAGCCTCGAAAAGCTCTAATCGTCTCCAGGGCCCATTTCTGTACCAAATTTCATCCAAATATGTTTGCATTTTACCGAGAAACCGCACCAAACAAACTGACTTTCGCATTTTTTAATGTTAGTTAGGATTTAAATAGTGTAGTAGATTTATTATTACACGGTTTTTTTTCACTAAATTTTTTCGCTAAAATCTTCCATTCATTTTTTGAAAAATAACAGTTTGTATGGTAATACAGGTATAATCTACAGCAGATTACAAACCATGGCCCACATAGCGTAATGACAAAGTTTCCCATAATTAACTCTGACTTGATGACCAGAAGCTCAGCAGGATATTTAAGTCATCAGCGGTCAAGTTGGTTCAAGAACAGTTAAAATTATTGTAAAATTTATTTAGATACCTTAAAAGAGGAGCTCGTGGCAGTTCGACCGATCAAAGGTTAAGCTGCGCTTGACGTGGTTGGGTATCTTTGTCATAGCGAGACTCCTCTGTGCATTTATAGAACTTTAACAGTCGTTACAGGAAGTCAGAAGCCAGAAAGTCTGACAACCAGTCTTACCAAGGGGTTCCGTGTTACCTGGTAACTGGGTTGTGGAGGTCAGATAGGCAGTCGCTCCATGTAAAACACTGGTACTCAGCTGCATCCGGTTTAGACTGGAAGCCGACCTTAACATAGTTGGAAAAAGGCTAGGCAGATGGATGGATTTAGGTTACTTAAAAAACTGGGGGCCTACTCTAACTCACCGAAACGAAACTTCGGAAAGACCGAGAATAGACGGTAACTTTTTTTGTGGAGCGGTAAGGTGCGATCTGATGTCCTGTACATAGAGGGATATACTTATACTATCCATAATAACAATCATTTGCACCTTACCGGCTTAAAATCTATAAGGAAACGTTTGAAACTTCAATCGAATCTTCGTTTTTGTTGAGTTAAAGTAGGCCTCCAGGTCACAGGCTAGTTCAATATGTTGCTAAAAGCTAGTTACCTATAAATAAATTTAAAGGTAATATTCAATCAAGCTTTAATAAATAAAATTATAATAATATACAAAATTTGATTATTCTAATATAAAATAAAATAAATAAATCTATAGATAGCTAGCTGTTTCCTGCGGATCCCGGATAAAAAAATCCTGTGTTAATCTAGATAAACGTTGTGTGTATACGATACAAGTACATTTAGTAGGTTTAGCGTGACAGAGTAACAAACATAACAAGAAATCCTCATACACTTTCGCATTTTATTAGTAGAACCTTCATTTTTCTACTTTTAAACATCTTACTCATCTTTAAGTAACAAAATGGTTTTTATAGTCTGTTTTTTTTTTGGAAATTATACTCTATAATTGATTTGTTCCGTTAATTTTTACTAGCTGTTTCCCGCGGTTTCACCCGCATCCCGAGGGAACTACTTAGCGCACCCGGGTAAAAAGTAGCCTATGTTGTTCCTCAGGGTCTATTCTATCTCTGTACCAAATTTCATTTATATCGGTCCAGTAGTTTTGGTGTGAAAGCGTAACAGACAGACAGACAGAGTTACTTTCGCATTTATAATATTAGTAAGAATTATCAGTGGCAAACTCTATCCAAAGATCAAACATTAATATTGATTGTCGATTGCAATTACTATGATTTATTACAATGTCTGAATTTTATACTAGTTTGTTTTTTTTCCTAAATGTTAACCTACCCTAGGAATTTCTCCTGTATCGTGGGTGCGTTTGCCAAACATATATTACACATGCACAAACACCCAGGCCCGGAACAATTTTAGTTGTCCCGTGCGGGAATCGAACCCGCGACACGCAGCGCAGCAGCCAATTGCTCAGCCACTACTAATTAAGTTTTTTATAACAAGGCCGTGTCCAACATTTTTATTCATTCCTAACCTTTTGACTTGTTAAGCGAAGAAAAAAAATGATTGAATACCATTTTTTTCTCATACAAAGCTCCTTCTAATATTACTTCCGCCGCACTGTATGTTTGTATAAACAAAAACTTGATTTTATTGAAAGAAAAAATGCCTAGCTCCCGGACTAATGGCATCATCAAGCATTGAATTAGTCTCGGAGACCGTCGCGAGTTATTAGCGTTACGCGCTATATTTGAAGGAATACATTATTAAGTCTATGTGAGATGAAGCCAATAGTTTAATCTCTTTAACTTTTAACAAACAAATCGTAATCGTGGTGGCCTAGTGGTTAAGCCTCTCGTGTACGAATTTCTAAAGTCATATTTATATATGATCAATGCTGTTTACTCGGTTTCTAAAGGTCGTAGCGTGATATTAAATATGATAAAACCTTCCTTAAAAATTGAGCTATCAAATGCAAAAAGATTTTTTCAAATCTCAAAGCAATCAACGTTTCATCCGCATCAAGAATCTTGTCAGGCTCTAATCTATCTCCATACTTAATTTCATCCATATCAGTTCAGCCGTAATCATTTCATAAGGATATAGATGTAGAAAGAAAGAAAATATGTCATAAAATCGATGGAATAACCAAGGCAGCTGAGTAAGGTTTTGGGGTGAATAAAGATTTGAGAGAGAGAAGAGTTTTTTCATGAGGGATTCCTAAATACACCTCACGCAGCCTAGCTGTCAGCGCTTAACTGCTCAGGGAACGGAGTTGACAGTCAGCTCCGTACCATATCATAGACGGTAGTAATATTTTAAGCTATTCTCGTAGATATAGTACTAAAACGAAGGAAGAAAAATAAGCTAAATGACGATTGAAGTTATCCTAACATGGCATGGCTGACCAGAGACCTTTGGGCTGGATTTAAACGCAACATTGTTTATGTTTGTCATTTCGATGAAGTAAGACAAAAGACATTGAACCAATCTCTGTATATTCCTGATAAACGCAGCAGTATTCGTCGAAATACCTGAAATGATGGGCCAGCTGTATAAATTTAACACAGAGGACGGTCCCGTTTTCTCAAAAAAGAAGCTTTGCTCACTGCAAATACTGAAAAACTATCGCACTGCGTCCGCTTTTGACACATTTCAAGCAGAATAACGGACGTTGAATTTTTATTCCGTACTCAAACAAAGACGCAACTGCCTGGCTATAGTGGCTATGCATAATACCGTCCAAAGCATAGTTATGCATTTTTCACGGTAGCTGTCATCCTGAATGAGTAATTTGTACATTCCGAGTTATTATTCGGACACCTTCGTGTTTTTCCCACAATTTGCTCCCCATTTGTGTACACACGTTTTTACATCTACCCTCCTAATGACAGCTTTTATTTCAAGGTATTAAGAGTGTTTTTTGATTAGCCTGCATCTGGGTACTGGCAAAAACAATCGTTGCATTTAAAAATGACTATGATAGATTGGATGGCCAATAAAGAATTGGCCGTTTCGAGTTTTAGAGTTCATCATATCACAAATGAATTCACGTTTTAAGGTTCAGTGAATTGAAATCATTTCAATAATAGGAGCAGTTTCTGAACTTTTAGGCGAGCGCTGGAAAGTGGTCTGATATTCTAACGAATAAACTCATGTCGTACTATTTAAACTAACGCCGGGACCAGTCAGAAAGTTAAAATAGAAACGTCACGAATTTGGTACCGCAGAAACTACGTGTTCACCAGTTCAGTATATTTGGATGATATTTGCATTAATTGTTCCTCGCCCTTATTTATTAAGCGCGAGAAAATGATTAAATTGTCTTATCAAACGCCACGCATATGTGCGCGACGCATCTATAACAACACGCTTTGACGCTTTGTCAGTGTGTTACACTAAGCGTTTTATATACAAACTGAAGTACTTACCATCAACACAGCCTCGCACAACGGACCACGGCGCGTGATTATGAGCAATCCGCTTAGACTTTAAGAATTCTCTTATAGTAGGCCAGCTAACAACTACCCTTATAATAATCTCTCCAGACCGAGTTCGAACATGGCGTTCAATCTAAATGAACACTAGCCAGGTGCACTCACTCTCTATAAAATCAATCCGTCACGACCGGCGAAAGATAAGGATGGGTCGCTACGTGCAGAAAATAGTCACCCATCCATGGACTGACCGCGGCTAGCGCAGCTTAACTTTGCTAATCTATCGATCCGCACGTATGTAACCCTTAAATAAATCTGTTAATCTCAAGTAACCTACAGAACTCCGACGCACAGCGATTGTGCTTAGTATATCTAAGATAAATTACTAACACTAATGATATTACATACATTAGGATACAATACTCAAGTAATACTAAAATGTTTTTATAATAAATACTAATTGATATTGATGAGGTGTTATTAAAGTTTTTGCATGCATGTAACAGAATGTGTGTTATTTATATTAAAATTCATTGCGGTCTGCAGTTTTTGTAACTAACGTATGTTTCTTAATCTGAAAATCTAAGGATGTATCGCAAGCACGGTACAACGAAGCCTTTAAGCTCTAACTATTAGTTAGCACATGTGAGTACAATATTATGAATCTAAGTATTAATCTCAATTATTACTTCTAGTCGATGTAACCAATGGATACTATCAGATCCCCGTTAAAATTTAAATCTAAATTCTTTAAAATTAGATTTGCTCTTACATCTTTCACCTAACCAGTTGTAACCTTAGCCACCATTGATACTGAATACCTAACGAATCAACAAAAGCCCACGTATTTGCTCATCACATTAAATTGCCTCTGGTTATCTTCGTTTTCTTAATTTCCATTCCTAAATAAAGTCGGGGTCTTCAAATAGAAGACTGGAGACGTGTTATTCTTTAATTTGCAAATCAACGGAAAGTCAACAACGCTTTGTCAAATCAAAGACAATTTGACCTACTGAAGCGAGAGTTGTTCGGACTGATCAAAATTTACATTTTCATTGAATGTTTTTAATGTTTTCCTATGCGGCAATATTCAGATACGTCTTGCGATTAATAATTCCCTCCAGCTCTCAGACAATTATAGCTGCCTCGTTGGTCACATACTCGCAAGTAGCACTGAGATTCTTTATTTATTTATTTTCGGACGTAAACTCATCAAATGTGATCCCTTCCGCCTTGAATGGGGCTGAGTTTGATTCCCGGGCAGTGTTATAGGGTGTAAATTGGAGTTTCTCAATAACTACTTGCAGACTGGACTCACGGCCTGTTGATAGCAATAGGTAGGAGTGAATTTATGTAAGTAAGTAGGTACACCTTACCTTCATAAGATCGTATAGAAAACTTATTGTTTTTAAAACAGAAAATTAAGTACCAGTAAAACAAACTCAATAAAATATGTGAAATATTAAAAGATGTTTTCATATCCTTTCGAAATTCCGAATCTGTATAATTTTACTGTCGGGAACACATCGGAATGGCTATACTTTTGTAAGATAACCGTGTTTTTATTACTTTTGCACATATGGTAATGCTTTTTCTAAGTTTTATAGTTTTCGTTTTACGATAGGGCAGCGTCGCCGCGTCGTTTAAGTTACTTTAAACATGGCGGCACTTGAAGAATTTACTGTGGGGTGTAATATGATAAGTTGTGGTTAAGGTGATAATGCGGATTATTTTACAAGCAATTTAAATGATTACCCCTTAACAAGGAACCTAGTTAAATATAAACGAGTAAGCAAAGCTTTAGACGTTAATTCATTGTAAATCGATGACTTACATGAAGGATAAAAAAAAAGTGTAACGGAAACCACTTCCAAAATTAGTATCATCCAAATATTTTATAGAACTACCAATCGACATAATAAACAAGTCACTTAATGCTTGTACCATAAAATTACGAAATACTCAAACTTTACAACTCATAAAAATATATATAATTTGGCAGTCAATTCAGCTAAACACAGATCTGTTTTGCTGATTCAGACGCAAACCATTCATATTATCTCAAATCAAGATCGTATGAGACGATTGGTTATCAAATACTTTACGATCCAGTCTACCTTGATTAGAATTAAGTCTGTGACTTAAGTCTGCTATAAAACAGGCTCGCTTCAGCTTTATTTGCACATAGAATTAGTCTTCAAATATTGGGTTTCTTAAATTCAGTAGATTGACTCTCTCTATAGGTTAGTGGCCAAGCGCTACCGCTGAATATGAAGTCCTGGATTCGATTCAGAGATTGGGCCATGGTGTGTTACGAATTATTAGTTTTTTACGGAAGGTATACTGAATTAACCTTATATGATACAACTGTACATAAAAAGCATGGTTCACCGCTCAATAGAAGAACGAAATAAAATATAAAATGTTTATTTCAATATCAAATCATACTTATAACAGTGTCATTTACATCTATTTCAATTACAGGTCCTCAGTCTAGTATAAGATAGGAGCTGATGCTCGTACAACAGCCCCTTGTTTATAGATATATGCCTGTATTCACCAGGGTTTGGGATCGGCCGATACCATTATTCACAGACACCAAGTTTCGCCGAAACAAAACATAGAATAAATGGTTGGATAACACGATGGACCGATATCCTATTTCGTTGAAACACGCAGTATCTAAATACCGTTTTACCGAAAGATTTTTCACCAAAAGCACATAACTATTATTAATAGTGAGTAGCTGTTTCCCGCGGTTTCACCCGCATCCTCAGGGAACTACTGCACGAACCCAAATAAAAAGTATACTGGTTGTAAGCTATGTGTGAAACAAATTTCATCCAAATCCGTTATCCGAATAATACAATAATCCATCCGTGTAGTTTTTGCGTGAAAGTGACAAACATCTATACATCCATTCTCACAAACTTTCGTATTTATAATATTAGTAGAATGTACTTCTAACCTTTAGGGGAAAAGAAGTTTAATTTTTGTGCAAATTCAGTCTACCATGATGCAAGAAAAAGTTTACATAAACAAATCGTAGAAACATCACAAAACCAACCGTTCGCCTGCATCTCTATAAAAACAATCAATAAAAATGCTCTTAAACCCTTAATAACATTAACGGTGTTATAAAAAACATGTAAAACAAACCCTGGCGAGCCACAAACCTGGGCGTATCGCAAACTAACGCACATCAATACGATCCGTGCAAATTTACTTACCGAACGTAAACTTTGGTTGTAAAATCGCCTAAAATACTCCAGCCACCGCTGTTTGTTTGTCCGTGACGGGTTATTAGGATTATCTTGCTGTTTCAGAATTTAAATAGGTAAGAGTTTTAGTGGTTTTAGTTTGGTACAGGTATAGTTCTTTACTTAGAGCCATTTTCAATAACCAATCTATCCAAAGATTTCCTTACTAAAGATAGAATTTTCATATAAGATCCATACAACTTATGTTAAAACCTCTAAAATCTCTAGTAAGCAAATCTTAGGATAGATAACTTTTCGAAAAGGGAAATATTTAAACAGTTTTTGAGGCAATTTGACGTTTGTAAGTCGTCAAATTACAAAAGTTTATTTGGAGTAAAGGCTATTTTAGTGTATTTTATCAGAAATATCTGTGAGATTACTTCGTGGAACTCTAGATTCGAGTTAACATTCTCTTGAGAGAAAAAAGTCTCGAGAAAAAAGCAGTAAAAATACCGCATGTTTAAAAAAGGTACACTACCATAGAACGTGTTGCATTGAACATCTATATTACAAAGTTTAAAATCACACCACGTAACTCTTCAAACTGTCAAAACGTTGGTTTGTTTAAAAACGCAAGTAAAGTCACGCAATCTGTTAGTAGTATATAAAAACTTTACGTTTTACGAGGTCACGCCACATGCGACACTGATGCCTTGCGCATTTTAGGGTTAGGTTCTTTTAAAATACTTTCTGATGACAGTAGATCTTGTTTTGATTGAGTACTTTCTAAGTGGGAGTTAGATTTGTACGCGAATTGCATTTTGAAAAGCTTGATAGGTTTTTAGTTTTAATAAAAATAAGGCAAGCGTTTGAAATGTATGGACAAAAGGCCTCATGGACTTTATTTATGGTTCCAGGAAATTATTGAAAAATCTACCTTTTTAGAAGCGCATTAGGTTTGATATAGAGCAATCCTAAGCCACAATAGCCGCTCCTGCAGGGACCCCCGCTTTCTTTATGTTTTTACAATCGCAGGTGTGAGCGCAAGACACAGCTACTAACATCGTATAGCACCGTCTCTTTTTCACAACGAAATTATTCCTGCGGTGGCAAGTCATGTTAGGGCCCCTGCGCTGCCCGCATCCAGTGGACTCCAAACCTGTGCCTTGCTATGAGGTCATCAAATTATTTCGACTGACTGAAAAAAATGCACCTCCACAAAAAGGTTCAATGCACAAATCAATGTCAAATCTAGCTGCAAGTCTTATAATGAACAGTCATTATAAGATCGTGAAACTGAATTACTAAAAATCACACAAACAAATTAAAAGTCGAAACGTACAAGCTTACACCTTTAAAGCTTGTCTTTTCCATCATATAAGGTGGGTTTTCTTAAATTTGTCACTAAATGGACGGAACGGTAAGTCAGCTAAACTGATTACGTCATTCTAAAAGCCGAAGCCTTTCCAATAGCCTTCCAAATTGCGTTTATTCCTGAAAGTCATCCGTACCTGGGAGTTTTTTTTTACACCATTATATTTTTTTACTGTCAACCTTATATCTTTTCTAATAGACTGTACCAATTGATTTTACGATAAATATAAGCAAAATCATAACTTATTTTGTTCAAATTTTCCCACATGGATAAATAAAATGGCATTTGATGATGAATGATGATGTTTAGAGCATGAAATTGATATAAATACGCCATCCTTGCACCATAACTTCTGTGGCGGAATTAGAAAAAAAATTGGTTACAACTTTGTTTTCATTTTTCGTAAAATCAATCAATTTCGTTAGTTCAGTTTATCATATTATTAATTTTTGATCATGTAATTATCAGAAAATGTAACCGGTAGTTTAATTGCAATTTTATTGTCTTTCAACAATCGGATTCACAGCAAAATACCATGGAAATTACATAATAATTATTCCTATCACCAGCATGCATCTGAGCACTTTGTTCAGGGCACCCAAGCGTGTTTGATATCGTGAGTACATTATACAAATGGAAGGAGCAACGGTTGTTAATGATTGCTTAGCAGTCGTCGTCAGATAGCTTCGGTGTTTTTGTGAGTTTTAAACTGTTTGACATTATTCGAGATCGTTAGGTTTAATGACATATTTTAGTGTACACTTTAGAGAAACATTGTTGAACTTTTGAAGTTGATAGTCTTGTACCTGTGAATGTTCTTTTTAATCAGCTTTCGACATCTCCTCGTACCAAACGTCAATTGTAAGGTAACTGTTAATTTGATGTAGCAAAACTAAAGTCGGATGCCAATTAAAATACTGATTTAAATTCTAATAACTGCTACTGATGCATACTATCCAGAGATTCGTTAAACAAACTCCGAACGACCAGTTGCTAATTGCTGCATTTAGACAATAACGTCCCAATTCAGATTGTTCCACTGTACGTAGGTACATTTTTAATGAACTCCCTCGGATGAGGTTATCATTTAATATTTATTTTAGCCATTTTCTGTAATCATATACTGTTTTTGCACAAAGACTGGCTTGTTTCCTCATCATTTTCATTACCTTTTTGAATAATATACACTTCTCATCAAAAAAATCGAAACACCTCGCAGTTTATGATTTAATAAGGATTATCAGAAAAATGTGTATATTTAGGAATAAATGTAAAATGTCATTTAATAGTGAGTAGTATGAGGTTTTTAAATCCTAATGTTATTGTTCTAAATTCAAATTAAGTCTTCATAGATTTCGTATTTTGTATAATGAGTAATTTTTACCCTGTATGGAATATGAAGGAAATGGGTAAAACAACACGCGTAAATGAAAAAAAAAATTAAGAAACGTTTATTTAATAACTTGTATTCCCTCCGCGAGCTCTTATTACTGCTTCCATACGGTTCTTCATCGATCGGATGAGAGTCACGATCACATGTTGTGGTATATTATCCCATTCCTCTTGGATTGCATTTTGCAGCTGG
Organism: Pyrrhia umbra; assembly: GCA_963891755.1. Lineage (NCBI taxonomy): Eukaryota > Metazoa > Arthropoda > Insecta > Lepidoptera > Noctuidae > Pyrrhia > Pyrrhia umbra. Next base: position 2,471,836 of record OY982942.1, on the reverse strand, counting down.
CTAAGTGTTTCTGGGGCTGGATCTCTTGCTCGAATTCGTCTCTTTAATTCATCCCATAGATGTTCAATGGGATTCATGTCCGGGCTTCTTGCTGGCCATACCATAATGGAGATACCGACTTCGGTAAGATAATCTCGTACGACGCCCGCGGTGTGAGCTCTAGCATTGTCGTGCATGAATATGAAGTCGTTGCCAATAAAATGTGCATAGGGCATCACATGAGGTTCAAGACACTGTTCGATGTACCGATGAGAGTTTAGTGCAGGCAGCCGTGGCCCAGACACAAAGGCAAGTTCTGTCTTACCGTCGGCGCTGATTCCTCCCCAAACCGTCCACGAACCGCCACCATAGCTGACCTTTTCTTCAATGCAGCATTGTGCAAAGCGTTCTCCATCTCTTCTGTAGACCTTGTTCCTTCCGTCGTTACCATACAGCATAATTTTACACTCATCAGAAAACAGTACTTTGCTCCACTGAAGGTATGACCAAGTTAGGTGCTCGCGTGCAAAGTTAAGGCGCGCTCTTCGATGGTCTGCAGTTAATTTCGGCCCATTCGCTGGCTTATGCGGTGCCAATCCGCGTTCCTTCAACCTTCTTCTTATTGTAGAGTCACTTACAGCTACTCTTCGTACAACGCGAAGCTGCTGCTGCAGTTGAAAAGCGTTAAGGCGTCGATTTCGTAAAGAAGTTGTTACAATAAATCGATCATCTCGCTCAGAAGTGACCCGATTCCTGCCAGATCCTGAACGGCGCGTGAACGAACCAGTCTCCCGATAGCGTTTGTAGACTCTATGAACAGATGATAAGCTTAGATGCAATCTTGCAGCCACAACACGCTGACTAAGTCCAGAATCCAGCAATGCCACCACTTGGGCGGCTTCTGCGGGCGAAGTATCCATATGTTTTAGAAAAAAAGTTTTTTCAGACGTCCCAAAGTCACAGTAAATGAAATAAGAAACAAAAAGTTTAAAGACAAGCGCTAATTTTTAGTTTTTAAACGAGAAACGTACTCCAACCCTAAATACACATTTGTCTCAAAACAGTGATTAATTTCATTTATAGGATAAACAAATGAAATTCTAATTTCGAATTTTGATTTTTTTCTTCTTACTGTAATGACCAAACTGCCAGCTACACAATAATGTTTTTTTTTTCATGGAATTAATTCTCTTTTGTAAAAAATTAGGACAAAAACAATAAAAACGAAAGTGTTTCGATTTTTTTGATGAGAAGTGTATAATCCCGTGGATCCCGTCTTTGGATTACGTTGTTCTGCATAGCAGGAATTAATCCTGTAGGCGAATGAGCAAAGAATGTAATGATAATTTAAAAACAACAGGAAAAACTGACACCTCTCTTGACGTGCTTTCCTTTTTTGCTCTTTTTCTTTACCATCCTCCGTAATATAATCTTTGCTTTGATATTCGTTCTTTTAATTTTATCAGAATCATTACACATTCATAAAACCTTCCTCATTTTTATAATTTTCTATGGAATACCAAGTTCGAAAGCGAATTCATAGAATCGCTTATGGACAGAATGCCTTTTAAAACTTTCTCAGTTTTGAATGTGTTTCATGTTCTTCTGTCACTTTAATACACAGCAAAAATGAAAGGGAAAGTAAGTTATTTATAGTTGAGAGTTCATTATTTGGGCATACAACTTCAACATCCAGAAGCAAATTTTGTCTGGCTTGATTTGTCCTCTTACATACAGGGCATCTCTTTATTCTGAGTAAAGATGAAAAACACGAATTCTGGGACTCATCTAATCAAACATAATAGGTACCTCAGAACCAGATGACAGTTATTTTCCACCTGAGTTAACCAGCCACAATAGATTACTACCTAATTAACCGTATCAGATCACGCTGACAAGTCACGACAGCCGTACGTCACAGTATGGCCAATGAATCTATTTGGAAGAGCATATTCGTGATATTGTATGACACGATTGACATAAAGTAGTGAATGCTGTGCATTGAAATTAATTATGATATCTAATTGTACTATTTCCTATCATGTAACTAGCTGTTTCCAACGGTTTTATAAAGCGAGAGTGATTTTGTATGTTTGTTACGCTTTCATGGTCAAACAGATGAACCGATTCATATGTAACTTGGTATGGAGATAGAAGGGAACCTAGAGACGTATATAGGCTACTTTTTATCCGAGTGCGTTAGTAGTGCTTTCGGAACATGTGTAGAATCGAGGGTAATAACTAGTATAATAATTATAAAATGTGGGTGCCCTAAAATGTGAATGTAGGTAGGTAGGCATACCACTATTTAATACTTCAAGAAAAACGAGCGCCATGTCATATTTATCCATCTCAATAACACACTATTGATCAGCCCTATATTCCGGCTTATTAATTATTACCATCCACATGCAACATTAACCATAACAGCCTTTATAAAAAAATAATTTTAAAACGTATTTAATTTTTTTTTTAAGTCTCAATTAAACGCAGGAACACATAATATATTTCAAAGCTAACTTTAGTTGCACGCACGCGATCGCGCGTGTTGAACGTTTAACGCGTTACACGCTAAAGTGATCCCGAGGCATGGATATATTATCCACAGGACACGAGATGTCAGAGAGATACATAAAATTCAAATTAAACAACTTCTGAAGACTGGGAAAAGCAGATTATTTATTTTAATCTCATTATTTTTAAGGCGCTACCAAATTAGATTCTACGTCCAGTCACATTGTTACATCTGTATCTTGAGATGTAGACTAGTCTCCACTTTTATAGGCTTAGGCCCAAGTTCACCTACTAGCTACTTAGCATAAATTTAAACTTCTAACATACGATGGATAACCTATCTTTTGGGTTTTTAATTCTTAAAACGGTCGATTACCAAGCCAGGGTTGAACAAGAAGTTGACAACACGAAAATTCCCGCTTCGTGGTTAAAAACGTTTTCGTTTAACGGGGCGATTATATAACCATCTCTCGGTGAACTTGGCCCTTAGTAGTCTACCAAACCTACCTAAAGACGAGAACTTGTGTTTCGTATCTTGTGTTCAGTGATTCTATGTTGCCGATTTCAATTAATGTTTGAACTTCTATCTATGTATATGTAAAACGATGCATCCTGTAATAATTTAATTAAATGTGGGCTTGATACTTGTGTTTAGCTAAATTTGAGGGTGAAAACATTTCAAATAATAAAACATTGCGCATATTTATCCCAAAAGGTAGGCAAAGGTAGGCAAACATTTCGTCAGTCATATTTAAGTCCCTGTATTAGGGGGCGAGCCTCTGCCGGGGCTGCGGGACGTTCAAAAGAGATACCGCGCCCCCAGAATACAAAAGGCTGAGGAAGGAACATGGATGGGTCAGTAAGTCTGACACTAAATGCGCGAGGGGTCATTTGATGATTTCCCATCCGAATAAAAATTATAATTGGGGCGATCCTGTGGATTACAAATCCAGGCTCAGTGTTTCTACCGAGAGCTTTCACATTAAAATAACCAATATTTAATATTTTACCCATAAAATCAAAAGTCAAAATTTTTATTTCACATAGGCCTACAAATAAAGCATTTATGAAAAGTCAAATTAGTTGCATACCATACATACCAATCGACCAGAGACACAAGAATCTCATACCTATTAATGCTGATGACTCCGAGAAACCTTAAAATTTCAGAAGTTAGACACCGTTATCTCTTCGTTATTAACCAAAATCAAATAAAGACAAAGACATCAAAAGGCAAGACACCATGATCCAGATATTTCACACCGCATGAAACCTAAATCTCTCCACATTTTATGGCATGTAGGTAATTTAACGTTACCTTACAGATAACGCTCTACTTGACAACTGCTCTAAATAATATTTTTTGGAATAACTTTCAGAGTAAAATATATTCTAAAAAATATTTTTTGCCAACCAAACCATTTAAATAACGAAAACGAAAAAACACCCAAATAGAAAAGCTCACATAATTAACTGTAGTAAAGAAACAAGCGACTATTTATTCAAGTAAAGAACACACCATAATGCCTTTAAATAGCGTAAAATAATAACAGCAGACAAGAAAGGAAAATCAAACCATCAACTATTCCACCTTATTTAGACAATGTTTATATACCTAATCCTCTCAAACGTTCTCAAATTCACTTGATACAAGCACAATAATAAACAGTTGTTAACCCGCCTTATATTTTGAATTTCAACCGATTAATTTCATGATCCAAATATTCGTATAACACTTAACGTATGTACGTAAACCGAATCGTGTTGCGAATATGAAATTGTGAAAATTAATTCACTTCACGGACTGAATCACGAAATTAGCCAAGCCAGCTTCAGAAACAGGAAACATTTATATTATAAATATGGTGAAATTAAAATATGTGACATATTCGGAGTTTAAGAAGATAATATGAGCGAGAAAAGAGCCTATATTTTCATAAGCGCGAATATTGGTACGAGTAGCGAAATTTATTTAGAGGAATCCTAATTTTTATAAGAATGATTTCTAATTCTTAGTAAAAATGCCTAAACAAAAACTTATTACCTGTGCTATCTGCAGTATTCAAAGGTGGATTTTTATCATCATACTTTATGCGTACTCCCGTACAGAATAACTGAGATTATTATTAAAATAACTAGAGTAGTCGCGATTTTAGACTTATAAGCCTAGTCATACCAACCGACGATATTGTTCGTCAAAGTCTAAGTTATACTAAGTACAATTTGGCTAAAGTCACATAAAGGTATTTGCCAGGATTCGAAACATCATACGTCTGATACAGGCTCCATAACCTTAGGTCGCCCACGCTTTATGAATGGAATACAAACATTACATGCTATGTTCGTTGCCTCAATCGATAGTGGTAATATATTACTTGCATAGAACATAATAGCAAATAGATTAACGTAAAAGCCTCAAAATTTCGCTAAATTACAAACGGATATGACGTCAGATACATGATCACATGAATTACGTGATTAGCTGTCCACTACAACACAACTAAGCTCATTTGTAGCAAATTTCGCACTCAATACATGGTAATTGTAAAACACTTGATTACGGCTAACAATCACAAAACACGTTTAACATAAGTCCCACAAAATTAATTACGAAGCACCCGCAATCATAACAATGGCTCATAAAACATTTAATCCAGCTAAAACTTCAACTGAACATAAACAGTCAACTCCACACACCATCTTGACCTCAAAACCGTCTCAAATTGGTCCCAAAGCTAACTAAATCATACGTGCGATGTTCCCGTAAACCCCTCAAGCCACTGGAGGACTGTGGACATGTCTGCCAGCATAATTGGAGCACGCCGGAGTCACTTATGCCGTGACAAGTTGACAGAACGTGCCCAGCTTGCTACTAAAATTTACCTAAAGTTGGCTTTTAAGAATTTAGGGAGGTTCTCGTTACTGTTTTTCGAGGGTAGAACGAAAAAAGTTTGTACGAGTTTCGGGTAGTTTGCCCGTTCAGACTGAATGGATTGCTATAATGATGTAGCTTTAAGACGGACGTCAAATCTTTCTATATGTTGTCGGTAGCCCCAAGAGTGTATTCACGTTACTTCTAATAACTATTTGAAGTTTGAATTTATAATCATTTTTATCTTTTTATCAATACTTCATTGCTTCTCGTTGATTGATTAGGGACTGGAGTATAAGCCAAGTTATTATGAAACACAATCATAAGCTAAGTATTCATTAGGAAGTTTACAATTCTAAACATAGTTAACACATGCGTAAAGCTAATACCCTACACTTGAATTGTCATAACAAACACCAATAACTTTTCACTTCCATAGTAAAACAAACATAGCAAACAAAACACTCAAAATAACTTCAAAAATTACCCACACTTCAAAACGGGAATCGGAATTGTAACTCAAACAAACGCATTTGCGTTCGAAGCGTGTTTAGCCGACGCGTTAAATATTCAATCCGTGATTAGCGCAGTAAACAAAAGAAGCGATGTCACAACACTCGCTTTGTAGGAGAAGCCGCGCCGTCTGGGTTATTTCCGGCATCAGGAACTTATGATCTTGAGTTTGACTACCTTATTTGTTGTAAATGAGTGCTTTGATCTGGTGAGAAAGATTTGCTATTAACAGTTTTTTATTAACACTTCGAAGAGCGTTTGAATTTTTTATGAGTTTAAAGGCAATCCACGGAGTTTGCTGTGAGGGTTTCGGTTTGACCAAAATTATACATGAAAATGGTAAAACCATGCAGCAGCTAGTTTGTTTTAAACTTTATTGTAGGTATTCTGAATTTTTGGACGTTTTATAGGCAAGAGTAATATCTAAGCATAGGTACTGACCCTTTCCAGAATATTATTTTACTTAAACAAACAATTAGAACTGTCGTCTGTCTGACGATCAAGCATTACCAAGTTATGAACAAAACAAATGGCTTTAACCGTTGTCGTAGCAATAAAACATCTTCAAGTGACAATAATAACTTCCAAATTGTTCTATTAAATTCAAATTCCCAATGATTCTGCCGATCACCTGCGTCTCCCGGCCTGTTTAATCCCTCTGCGCCAAACGGAATTGGAGCACGCGCACAGATTCACAATTAGAAATTAAACAATCCCATAGAATTAGCTGAAACGTGTTGTCACGTCAAATTTGACGTTTTGGATTTACGTCCGACAGAAGCCCATGTTGATGATAGCAAAAGGGGAATTATTGATTCTAAGATCTGCTTCGAAAAGCATACTCTTTATAAAGTTTGATAGTAGGATTAATAGGACATTATACAAACAATTTAAGCTTAATGTTGACCTATTTGAAGAAGCAGATGTTATTCATTTCTAAGATCTAGACCACTCAGACCACACACCATGTGTTATTGTAAGATCGAGTTATATTTTATATGTGATCTTTACTCCTCTTTATCGTTGGCAGTAGAATTTATTAGTTTTAACTATTGATAAAATTAATATCTATAATTAGAATGGTACAATTAACTGAAGATAACTTTCTATTCATACCCGCTTCAAAGTCTGTAGATAATAATATATGTATAGGTACAGTGTTATTCGTCACTACACACAACGCAAAAAAGGATTGCACAATAATCTGTAGATAGGTTTATGCTTAGGTTTGGACTTTATTCTAGCGACCTTTACAATAACGATAATTATCTAATGGTCGAATTAAACAAAGGTAAAGGTATATTAAAATACCTGGAATTCAAACCCTGTTATACGCTTTCCTCATTTACCGCGTATTCAGATGAAAATACTATCTAACATTCACGCAACGCATATTTCGTGATTATGCAAAACAGTCTTAATTGCGTTAAGAGACGCGAACGCGGCTATTACCAGCTCAAAATGTGTTTGACGAGTAATTAAATTATTTTATTGCGCTACAATTCAATTAGTTTATGGCGCACGACATGTTAAATTTGGTTATGTTTTAAAGTCACGATATGCGACGGCAGTTTATGGTTTAATAGGCTCCCTGATCCATTTGCTGCAACTGCTTGAGAGTCTTAAATTCTGTGAAGATTGCTATATTAGAACTTTTGTTAAAATTCATTAAACTAGCTATAATACGCTGCTAAACAAATAATAAAACAACTGGATGATACATTATTTAAAGATAATGTAACTACTGGATTGTCGGGGTTCTTTTTTCCAAATACGTATAGCATTTTCGCTCCTCATCCTACGGACATATTTGACCTCAATTTGTCTCTTAAAAAGATTAAAGGATTGCAGTATATAAGTAGGTATATTCAAAGACATATTAATGCCAGCGAGCCACTTTCAAACGAGATGTAGGGCAGGAAACATTAGCATAATGTCGTCGAAAAAGTAGGTTCAGCAAAATCATATTTCCCCGATGTAGCTGAAAGGCGGCTTTTATCGGAACTTTGTGCTAATAGTTTTCGTGCTGATAGATGCAAGAACTGTGTATTAAAACTGGATCATCATCTGCCTAGCCTTTTCCCAACTATGTTGGGGTCGACTTCCAGTCTCACCGGATGCAGCTGAGTACCAGTGTTTTACATGGAGCGACTGCCTGTCTGACCTCCACAACCCAGTTTACCGGGTAACACGATACCCCTTGGTAAGACTAGACTTTTCTGGCTTTTGATTACCCGTAACGACTGTCAAAGATCTACAAATGACAGCCGGGACCAACTGCTTAACGTGCTTTTCGAGGCACGGAGGAGTTACGTTATGTCATAGATGGTCACCCGACCACGGACCTTCCACGCCAAGCCTAGCTTAGCCTTTTGATCGATCGACCCGTGCGGCTGTTACTTAGCCACGAGCTCCTCCTGTGTATTAAAACTGAATATCATCCGGAAAGTTTATTGTGTAATCGATACGTAAGCATAAACATTTTTGAAAAGTCGAGACTTCTTCAACGCTATTTGGTTTTGATGAAATCTTTTTTATTTTCAGTTATTTGATCCATCTTCCGGTCAGCTTTAACGCTCTCTATAATTTTATACTGTTTGATCATTTTGTAAGTTAAATGTTGTATATTATGAATACAGGAAAAGATTATAAAGAATCAGCTTTAAAGGTCTTTATAGAAACTTTCTTTTTCTGAGTGATATCGTAAAGCCAAAAAATACCAGACTTTATTTTCTGTAATGTGTAGAAAAGTAATGATATGAAATAAAGTTTTCATAAAAGGTTTAACTTGTATATAGGATGAATACGAAGGTGTTATTATTAGCTGAAGACCTCGCAAATACACTTAATAAAGATCCAAAAGTATCCAAGAGCCCGTAGCGTAGGTGGATTATTTCTGGATATCTTAATAACATCTGTCGATATTACTATGTCGGATAATCTGGAAGTAGATGGGCAGCGCTAACTTTAATGACAAGCAAAAATCAATAAGAATATTTAATATCTCTTACTGAGGTCCATAATTGCAATTTTTTTTTTTTTTTAAATAACATGATACTCTTATTAATAAAATAAATTGGAATCCTGTCAAAAAAGAATCAAAAAAGTTCAGAAAATGATTTATATTATTACAAAAAAAAAACTTTAATTAATAAATTGACCAAATCAACTAGTTAATGAGCATAACGCCAAGATTTTGAATGACATCATCCATTACTCTACGTAGATAAAACTCAATAACCAAAACAGCTCCAATATGGCGGTATTTATCGGTACAAGTGTATTTCTGAGCATGTTACGAATGCTCAGCTCTTTAATAACAGGAAGTGGTGAAAATTAACATCCAATTTAATTACAAAAGATGGTCGGACTGACAGGTGAAGCAACATTGTATTAATTAAAAATAAAATAATAAGTTTGAAATTAGAGTTAAGTTCTTCTAGATATGCTAAGGAATATGTTTTTATAATTAACTCGAGACTAGTTCTTAAAGAGTCCAAAAATAAATTCGAAATCTAGTTTTTAGATAAATGTACCAAGTAGGCGGGCCACAAGAGAACCTTTTTAACAAAGAAATGTCGAACAAAAACACTTATTATATAAAGGTAAGTAGTACTTACTGAATGGATGTCTCGGTTTTTTGTCAAAACGACTTTAAGAGCTATTAAGAATACCGTTAACAGTCCACTTTTGCCACGTCAGCGACGAAATTGTCGATATTTCGAGTGTTGGTGGGTGGAAACTCTTAAGATTCTATTTATATAAGTCTTTTTCTGGAATCATTTTAAAAATTGTAACATACCTGTATTTTTTTTTCGAAGTATTGAAGTAATGCAAAACAAACATGAAAGAATGAACGCTATTTTTATGCCAAATACTTTTTTTATACTAGGTATCTAAACACAAGATTGACCAAAAAAATATATAAAAAAAAACTCAACAGAAGACATGAGACAACTTGTAAGTTACGTTTTGAGTGATTCTTGGGGCTTTACCATGACATGCCAATTCAGGAATAGTTTCATTGTGAAAAAGCAACAGCGCTATATGACGTTAGTAGCTGTGTCTCGCTCTCAAACATATTTAGTAATTGCAAAAACATGCGGCGGTTTGGTCCCTGGTCCATACACTGAAAAAGATCGGTCAAGATATTAGAAGGAAAGTCTCAAGGTTTTTTAAATCATTAAAATATTAAGAACTTTTGCCTGCAGAGGTATCAAGCTCAAAAAAGAGCCATCGAATTAATTGTTTTGTAGAGATATCATGCTTAAAATTGGTCAGTTTTTGAAATGAAATAATATCAACTCTGGAAAAAAAATTACGTCATTGAAGAACTTGAAAAAAATTAATCAGATAGATAGGAGATACATATCATAGTATTACATGTACCTTTATAGAAATTTAACACCATATATCTCACAGGGTGGTCTAAACAAATGTTCAGTATAAAGTAAAAATAGGTAGTTTTATTTTTTATCTGCGAGTTACTCGTTCGGCTGAGGAAGTGTGGTGAGCTTTTATTGAGCAGTTAAACTAAGTTGCTGACGATAAAAGTGCGGGTACTTTGTAGTTTGAATTCAGTTAACGTATTGTCAATCGATCGTTTTGCAAGAATAATGTTGAATATTAAGTTATAAAATGGGATATACTCCGCAGTTTATATGCATGAACTCAACTCAGGAATACTTTGATGGCTAGCAATCAGGTATTCTGTTTTTTTCCACAACATGCTCTTAGGATCATTATCATAACAGACTTTATGCAGTCTTATGAGCATTACAAAAACTTTTTGCTAATTTATTTAGAGTCGTGACAGCCGAAATAATAAAAACGTAGCTTCCACATTTTTGAGGGTCACGTACAGGGAAAACCAACTTTTTCTATCAGATTAGTGCGTAAGTTGTCAGGCCATTCCTTAACTTCGTAACAGTTATTCTCAGTATTACCGCTGTAGACTCGGTTTATTGTCGTAGATGATGGGCCACTGATATGGATCAACATGAACCATTATAATAATATTTTCTGTTGTCCAGCAACAAAACGGCGCGGCGGGGGAGTATCGCTTTTGAGCGTTATTAAAACTGGCTGCTGCATAAAAAAATAGAGAAAAACATAGTAAATTGGATATGGTTTGAATAAAATACTGAATGATAACCATTCCGAAAACGTACATATTAATTGTTACTACTGCTAACCAACCTAAGGTGGACATTACTATTTAGTTTGTTTAAATGTGTTTCTTTGGGACAAGTCGACAGCCAAACTAAACCACGCAAATCAAAAAGTAAAAATGCCATTCCTATTAAACGAAACGTTGTAACACTTCTTATGCTTAAACCATTGAAAATCGTAAAAAAACACATTTCTAAACTTCGTATTCCATTATTCGATCAGTATCTTCTGCGTATAAAAGTCCAAAGAACAACATTCTAAATGCAAATATACAGAATTTACGTTACTTTTCGGGTCAAGATCAGGCGAAAGACAAAAAAAACTTTCCAAGAAGAATCCATAAAATTGTTCAGAATATTTTGTTTTCGCCTTTTTTCTTTTTTGTTTACCTTAAATCCACGACCTTTGGAAGATAATACGCTAAAACATCAAAATACATATAAACCGTAAAAGGATCTGTCTGTGCATTGAACGTATTTATAGTTATCTGGGGATCGCTTTTTATATGGAGGCAGTGATAAATAAAATAAAAAAATCCTGCAGAATTCTCACGAAAGGGACTGATAAAAGTTTATTTCAATGCTACTAGAGGAGCATTCAAAGACATTTTTTGGCTTAAGATCAAGAGTCCACTTCAGCCAGTACTTTAGCTTTGAGTATTTAAAGGCATAATAAGTTTACGAAGTCTTAGCGCGACGCAAAATTTAAATCAACTTAAGGCGTATTTTAGCAGTCCAGTACCGCACACAGACTACTCAAATGTTTCATCTATTAATAGATCTGCTACTTCGTTCAGTCCTCTCTAACACGAATAAGGGAATATGGACTTTCAACTAAGGTAAGAAACCATTAGATTGCAATAGTTTGCCAGTTCATCGTTTAGAAGCACCAAAGAGAAACTCATAGTGTTGACTCTTACCCTTTACTCTTTATGGTAAGTAATTAAATCGAGCCTGCGTGCCTCTTTCCAATTCGTGCTTTTAATAAATTACTTACCTTCCATTCCGAGTGAGCAAACATCGAATCGCGTGATAGCCTCACCAGACCTACCTATAAAATAAATTATGAATTCCGAATTACACTGCAATAATTACGAATATTAATGAGCGTGGAATGTCAAACATGTCATTAATTAGAGCCCTAGTAAGGCTATAATTACGTTATCAAGTCTTTAATAAACGTTTGAGGACATAAAAGGAACGAAATGGTACCCGGCCTGAATTAATTTGTAGTCTTAATTTGAATCGAAAAAAAAATCTTTTGAGAGTTTGACGATCGAATGTTGACCTTCGTGACGTTTTCTTGATACACTCATTGGAGACTTGGGGAACACTTTGGATAGATAAATATGATCATAAAGTCATATGCTTTTTTATAAAAAATCTTATGCGTTTAACAGTCATTTTAATCTCATAGATAGATCAATATCCGTCACACAACTAAAGAAACTATCAGAAACGATCCACAATATCAACTTGAAAACGCGACTACCCACAACCACGCGAACCAGTAAAAATATTCATATCACAAAGCTTTGACATGCAAATTTCTTGAAACATTAAAAATACATCATATTATGTCGGTTTATTCCCAACAGAGTTATTTTTCTATGGGAAAATACACGTGGTGGAAAATCCTTATTCCCGTTTACATTTTTAAGTAGCTAATGAATACGTTATCGAGTAATTATAGGGTTTTAAACGTTTAAAGACTTTCATGGCTAGGTATAACGGCGGTGATGGTAAAGTGGGAAAAAATATACCTTTGTTTTGTGTTGATTCATCCATGGGGTTTCACGGACGGAACTTTAGAGTGGATAACCACTCTAAAGTTGATAAGGCAATAAATGTTGGGAATTTTGTAAGAAATATTTGAAGTGTAAAATTTTATTGCAACAGTAAATATATAATCGGAAATGACATGATATGCGTACCAGCTTTTGTTTCCCCTGGTTTCAGACGCATCCTTAGGGTACTAGTACTTCTCGCACCCAGATAAAAAGTACCGTAGTCCGTATGTATTAATCCAGGTTACAAACTATGTGTGCACCAAATTTTATCCGAACCCATTCAGTATTTTTGCTTGAAAAAGTAAATACATTATAAATCCTCATAAACTTTCCCATTTATAATATTAGTAGGATAGTCAACCTTAGTGCACGTAAACATCTCAAATACCCACCTTTGTCTCATTAAAACCAATTTGGCGCCCAACCTTTCACATCGGTCAACGATAAAAAAACTCCAGACATTCTCGATGGCCATTCTCCAGAAAACGATCGATAAGCGATTCCCCGTATAAAAAAGGAGCACCTTATACCTTGAGAGAACCCTCACCTTCCCCGCCTCCCTATTATTAGGAAACATGTGTTCCACAAGCCTTGTAATTTTCTGCCCGATACTCTTCATTATACGGTTCATTTTACGCCTTTGTAGGAGCACGTATTGATACCGCTTTTGAGACATTTGTGGTAAGATTTTTATGTTCCCACAGCGAGGAATTCTTTTTATTAACAGTGTAGGTATTCGAGTTTATATTCTGTATCATTTTATATCATATTATGTATCTAATTGCTGCCTTGATTCCATTTTATTTAATTAAGCGTCTTTACTGTCATTTCTAAGTTATTCTCTTGACTTCTTTGGTCTGAGGTACCTATGCAGTTGAAATACGTCTTTGGGGAGGCCTATGTTGACAGTGGACGAATATTCAGTAGAGATGATGATCGAGTATCCAAATCATAAAACTGCTAGTATCCCAGAAACTATTATTCGCTTTCGATATATAAGTTACGGTTTTCTGAAAATTTCTATCGGCAAATTACTTTAAAATACTTTAAAGTTTGGCTCGCTAGTTATTGAAATTTTACTCTTGAAGTTAAAGCAGTAGTTTCGAATGAAGCTTTATTAAACGTGAACAATTTTGGGTGAATGCTTGTGGACAGCTAGAAGTGCTTTGTGCTTTAAGCAAAGTAAAAGCCAGTATTATTAAAGACTGCTCCAGCTTCTAAAAGCTAAGTACCTTCATTCAGTATGCCGTATTTTGTGGCAACAATACAGGAATAACTTGGTATTTCTGTTAGAGAAATTGTATTTTAAATACGTACTAGATGTTTCCTGCGGTTTCTCTCGGGAAGCCAGTCGTCGGAGAGTTCATATGTACACGGATAAAAAATATGCCCCGGCCCAGGGTTCAAGCTATCTTCATAAAGAATTTCAACTAAATTGGTTCAGTTCAAACTTAAAGGCGTAACAGACAGTCAAAGTTACTTATGCTTGCTAACTAATGTTAAAACTTGAAAGTGAGTTTGTTTGACGCTTTCAGGGTAAAACTGCCGAAACGATTTGGATAAACTTATGCGGAGAGATAGCTGGACCCTAGAGACGGTTCTACGCTACTTTTTATCCGGATGCGTTAAGTAGTTCCCTCGGGACGAACTGCGGGAAACAGCTTCTCTTTATTTGGAAGGATTCTATTGTAGTACAGTAGACATTTAACTTAGTAAACTGAATATTCTAATCTTTTAAGTCCACATACTTATTTCCACCTTTTTAGGTTTGTGTTCGAGAAGGGCCACCGTGAACAGTGCAATCCAATTCTCGATAGCTTATCATGCATGTCATGGTTTGAGTCAGTCTTGTGCCCGTCATATGCCATCTTTATAGCCTTGGAAAAAGTTAAACATTAATTGGTAATGGAAAAATTGAAGATGATAATAGTACAAACCTCAGTAGTTATCCAACAGAATTCTGTGTATAAAAGAAACGAGATACAGAATCGAAAACTAAAATGACAGGTAATATGAAATACTACTAAAACATAAAAAATGATGTAAAAGCTATAATTCTAAACAAATGATAAATGTGACGACTATGATACATGTGCTAGAGCTTAAAATTCTCGACAGCTGTCAAACATGTTTGGCAACAAATCTTTGGGATGGAGGGCCTTGAAACTTACTATTTATGAGGGTTTAAATCCCACTTAAATTGAACATTAAGTGTAAATTGAATAGATCCGAACGATAAAGACAAGATAGTTGTGAATAGAAGTTTGATGAATGTAACAGAATGAGAGCAAGACTATAGGGATAAACTTTCTTCATCATTTAAGATAAGAGATGACACATGTAGGAAGGTACTTAAGTTAGTATAAGTATATATGAGGATAAGACCATTTCTCGTATTATCGAACCAGATAACGAAAAAGCAACATTCCTTTAAAACAGACAAACTAGTCAGACAACAAAACTATGGATACTACTGAAGCAGGTGACGCTAAGGCGATAGAAAACATCAAACCAATGATAGGGGAAGGTGTAAAAAGTGAAAAAGATAAGAAGAAAGATATGGGACGGGGTTATCATTTCTATTGAAGCGGTAAAGGCCATTAATATAGCAGCAGAAGCTTAAAAAGCTTGTCATAAGCCTTTCTATCCATGGTCCCGTTAGGTTGTGATATAGTGAAAAGAAACATCATCAGTAACACCGTTAACAGTAAGTACAATAACAACACCACATGCAATTTACTTGATGACTTTGAAATTGTCACGATTTCGTGACGGTAGTTAGATTTTATAAGCACGTGTGTGTATGGTTGACAAAGTTAGATGTATATGTGTCTTTAAACCCACGAACTTTTCTCTGAAATGAAGGCGAATTTTCGCTAGTTTTTCGACTTATCTGCCGAAATGCTGTGGGGAATTCTGGTTTCAACTGTTCTGTAGAGGAGATGACATAGAAACAAAATTTCGTACAAAAACATAAGACAGCAATATCAGAATCGAATACTTTAAAATGCAGTTAGTCCATTGCAATGTTACATTTTTTAGGCCTAACCTTGCGTTTTTTAGAGGACGCAATTTTATTTTTTTGATGTGTAGGGGGGTTCAGTGTAAAGCTAAAACCAAGTTTGTGGGGTCGCCACCCTTGTCCCCCGGCCGCCATCTTGAAAATAGGGGTTGAAATGGTTTTCACGATATATCTCCTAAACTGTTTATCCGATTTAAAAAAAATATTGACATTTTTGTTGTAAATTAAATTCTCTACAACTTTGACCCGCAACTTTTTGTCATAGAACTATAAATAAAAAAGTTATAAGCGAAAATGTTCAGAACCTTCAGGCCTTACTACCTGTTATTTCGTAGCGTTTTTTTATATTTTCTGAGAACATTTACCATAGAAATGTAAATATTTTTTATACCATCAGAAAGTAGAGATTTCAACAAACAAAAAGACCACCAACTTTAAAAAAAAAAATATTTTGACGCGAGAATTTTCGATTGAAAATTAGGGTGTTTTTTCGATATTAAGTCAAAATAAGGGTGAAAAAATAATTATTTTAAATGAAATAAATTACAATGTGTTTGGGACATAAAAAGGCAAGTTTTCACCAAATTTCGTGGAAAAAAAATAATGATTGTAAAAGATAAAAATAAAAAACCAAAAACTTGGTTTTTTGAATTTTTCACATAAATTTTGAGGTTATGTGAAAAAAGTGTCAATACAAAAGTCGTAGGTCTTTTTATTACCTACAATTTTGCCATTTAACTTTTTTTTCACAGGACTTGTAGTTTAGCCGGAAATTGAAATAAACCGTGTTTTTAACTTTAACCCCCCCTCCCCCCACTTCCCGACCTCAGATCGCCCGTAATTTATTTTTCCTATCATTTTTATAATATTCTCCTCCTTTTCGAATGGGTTTCATCCTACTATTATTTTATTCACTTTTTACCGTTTTTAGAGGCTAAAAGCACTGGCCTATATGACTTAATGAAAAATGTTTTACATAAAAGTTGTTCCTCGTAAAACGATCTACAAAAATGGTCTAATATAATTTTTTCGTAAAATGATTAAAAAAAAGTTATATCGAAAGATATAATTTTTTTTCTGGAATTCTGAACATTTTCGCTTATAACTTTTTTATTTATAGTTCTATGACAAAAAGTTGCGGATCAAAGTTGTAGAGAATTTAATTTGCAACAAAAATGTCAATATTTTTTTTAAATCGGATAAACAGTTTAGGAGATATATCGTGAAAACCATTTCAACCCCTATTTTCAAAATGGCGGCCGGGGGACAAGGGTGGCGACCCCACAAACTTGGTTTTAGCTTTACACTGACCCCCCCTACACATCAAAAAAATTAAATTGCGTCCTCTAAAAAACGCAACCCCAAATGTAACTTTTCAATGGACTAAGTTGAGTATACCTCATCTGCTGACCTTTTTAGAGACTCCTATCTCTGGCACGATTAAAAGTTTTTTGCCAGGCAATAGATAATTCTATTGACAAAGCAATTATCGCTTTTAAAATAACACAAGACTGAAATAAAAAGGTAGATTGTTTAAAAGCTGACGATGCTAAAGATTATAACGATTGATGCTTTTGAAGAGGTTTGACTATGGATTTATCTAGAATCGTGCAAACTATAAAAGTAAATGTATTTATAATCTAACTATTAAAGTTAATGATTCAAAGTTACAATTATTCAGCTCGTAAACTACATGACAACTTCGTTATGATCATTATTTCTACCTGATGATGATAGTACGCTAGTATATTTTATGGAATATACTTAACTGCAATTACGTGTTAATTGTATATGTAACTAAACTACGATTTGGACACTGTTTTAGCTAATCTAAGCATATAATTATGAATTTACAAAAATACTTTTAATTAAATGAAAGACTTTAAAAACTAATAGATTAAGAAATGAAACAAATATTTCCCGCATTGAGAGAGCTCCAAAACATGAATAAATTTTCAGTTTCTGAAAAAAAAAGAAATAAGTTAAAATTGTTTTAAGTAATCCTTAGGTATCACAAACTAAAAAGTAGGAATACAAAATATTCGTTTTATATAGTCGCAACAGCAGCATCACAGAAGTGTGAACAGCATGACATTTATGTCTGACATCAGTGCCTCAATTTCGGTCTCAGTCTAAACTTTTTTAAGCTATGGTTTATGTGCTTATATCGCACACGACAACGCAGGCAGAAGCTAGGTTATTCATTAAAACGTTTTACAAAATGACAGCTACTTAATTATGGTCAAATCTTTTTCAGGCGTAAAAAGTAAAAGTCAAATACATCCACAACAAACCTAATAAACGTATCATTCTATTACTTAGATGAAGTTTTTATTAGTTCAAAACTAGTTAATTGCAGACAGAAAAACGGTCGACAGCACTCCACAAACTAGCCGAAATTAAACTCTTAATTAATTTACAGTTTAAACTAGGTTACACCGCAAACCAAGTCTGAATATAATTACTAAATAGCTATCTGAGAAAGCTAATAGAAATTGTATTAGTGCATGAATACTCTCTAGACTAGGTTTATGTAACATAAAACTTTTTCGGTATCATATGTGGTTGGATGAAAAAAAATAGGATGTTATGGCGTTATATCCCTAATTTTAAAACTATATCTTCCTAAATTTCTTTTTCTTGTACAATAAAGCGTATTCTATACCATTCTAAACCGAATTACAATATAGGTTAATTTAAAAAGTATACCTATTTTCTTTTACGTAAACCTGTAGAATGTTATTATACATTTCTTAAAGAGCAAAACCGACTGTTTTTTTCCCTGTTCTAAACTAAGACTCATCCTAAAACAAACAAGAATATATATTATACAACCATAATTTAGTGTGACGGAACGTTAGAATTCTTTAAGTAAATAAAAGATAAGTTGACGTTGGTACTGAGATAAAAATACTACGCCGCCGTTCATTTAAAATATCAATAAAACTTATGACTAATACATTATGGTATTGGTTCTTGGAAACAACTCATTGTTTTCACATTTAGTGGTCAAGAGTTCATCGATTTAAAACTAATATTTCTTGAAGTTATTAAAAATCTAAGAAGTTTTAGTCTTAATTGCGTTAAGCTCTTAACTTTTAATAATTCGCTAATTACCTACTTAGAAACAAGTTCATATCTTCTCTTGCAATACGAAATTTTATATTCATTCACTGAAATCGTCTACCTTATCCTTATAATATACAACTGACAATCAAAATACAAAACTTGCTACAAAAACGGCTCTATGGCACACCATGGCATAAAATAATCGAAACATAAAATAATATTACTCAGTAAGTACTAGATAAAATTTAGTATTGAAGTATTAAATAACAAATATTCAGTAATATAATAAACTCCTTGGAACGAGTATAAAGCCTTAAAGCACCTTAGTCCTTTATAATACTTAATGTCTAAAATACTTAAAACACGGTGTGAAATCTAAGAAAATAACATATATTACGAGAGCTCAACACGACTCAAGTTTAACATGTAAAATCCCTTATGATACCCGCTTTACACACAAAAAAACGTCATTCCACGACAAAAAATTCCCACAAATAAACATTTAGCTGTCAAGGGACACAGTTATGTTATATTTAGAAGCTTAGGGCGTCCGAAGTAGATATTTTAATGGACCAAAGCCATTATTCAACGATGCAAGACGGATGTGTCAAATGGTAAGCTTAAAAAACCAAAAACATACCTTGTATCACAAAGATTAACGCTACGTCTTAGTCGAGTGAAAATGGACTTAATGGCTCGTATAATGAACAGTCGGGTTACAAAGTTTCCTCCTTTTATCTCTGTCCATTGTGCTTTTAGACGAGTTTCAGGGTAAATTCATTTTTAATTTCCACAGTCTAAGAAGCATTTTTAACTCGGTAAAGAGTTCCAGCACTCGTTTTCACGTTCAGATTTTGAGCAACAAAAGGGACGTCTCTCTCTTAATTTCTGGACAAAGAAAAAAGCAATATTTGTCTTTAAAGGAATTAAGTCGTGTTCTTAGGGATATTATGCAAAGGAGGACAAAAGTCGGGCAAGGGAACAAGCTAATTGTCCGGACAAACGGATGTGACAGGCCAAAAAAATGGTAAGGAAATACTCGACATTATGGCGGAAGCTATGGTAATGTTTTTACCAGTATTATTTTCCCAATATTATGGTTTACTGGAGCCAAATGAAGCCTAATAAACATTGTATGATATATAGAAAATAATTAACCACAATGGTTTGCGATTTTATTTTAAACTATACCTATACCAAATTGCCGAAGGTGGGTAATGTTTTCAATTCTATTCGTGAATAGTGACTATTAATTTTCATCATGAGTAAAAAGATTATAAGTCTAGTAACATCCTTAAGACGCAGATAAGGAATGCTCGGAAATACCCACTCCACTTACTATTCAAGCCAAGAACTCCACGTTTTAGAGGCAAACTCTAGCAATTGAGCTAACTAGGTCAGAATTTACTTATCTCTTGAGAATTTCCTGGTTCTTGTCTTAATGTGTACAGCTACATTTAATTTCCCTCCAAAAATATGCTACCCCGAATTCTGCAGCTGCAACTTCACAATAAATAATCGAGAGTTTAATAATAAACACGAGTCTATTATGAACTGTATTACAAGTATGATAAGATTGAAATTGATCGTGCAGTTTCGATAAAATTAGGGGTTGAAATCATCAATCACATTCAGAAATAGGTCGAACTCCGCAAAGAGAGTTCTTTAAAATGTACTCTTCAACGAAATGCGGTATGTTGAAAACTCTCGACGTCGCTTTCCAATCCATTCGTAGGAAAATTAACCTTAGTTTGATAGCCGCATGTTCCAATATAGCTAGAAGCTTTTGGCGTACGACTTACGGTATCTGCTGGCCTATGACCCGAGATAGCAACCGTACAGATTAGGTAAGTACTCAGAACGGCTCTCAGTACATCCGATGGCTTAGATAAAGGGCTTCGTGTTCTAATAACTTTATGGATAACATCGGTATTTCAGTTCGAAAATGTTATTGAAGTTGCTTTTGAACTAACGTAGGAATATAGAGCTAGACAAGCTTTTGATTGAAGTCACATCTGTTTTGAATACGACATTTACGTCTGAATACAATATCGTTTTAATAATATCGTGTTGACATGTTTCTTTTTACGATTCGTTGAATAAAAGCAATTTATCGCCAAATGCAAACCTAAATAGATAATTTACGGCCTCAACGACAAAAGGGTTCAACAGGGATCTAACAAAGGACCACTGTACGCTTCGAATTCTTTTCTCAAATAGTTCCTGTGTCAACAAAAATAAAGTTGCAAATTGCATTTTTCATTTGATACGTGTTCATTTCACGCGTGTAAAATGTAATAAGTAACATAAATCTAGGACGGTGAAACTTAAGAAATTGTGGAAACAAATTGCAGCCCAAACACCAGTACCGTAAAGTTTGTTTTACTGCGAATGATTTGTTCGCAATTTCTGGCAGTATTATGAATAGAAACGACCCCTGCACAGAAGCAGGGGATTGTGAGTTAGCAAATAACATGTTGTAGCCCCATTGCATACAATATTTATTGCACACTTACACCGAACATTGGGGATAGGAGATTATGAAAATTTTAGATGTATGGATACAGAATTCGGGGCAATAAATTATGCAGTACAACTCAACCTCGAGTCTGACTTTGAAGATTTTAATATATTCCCTCGAGAAAGCATGAGTAATTAAGTAACTTAGCCAAAACATCATGAATAATGCTCAATTAAAACTTAAGAACGCTTGTTCAGTTAATGAAGTTAATAATCCCAGTTTTAAGAGTAGATAAGAAGGATGTAGCGAAAGTTCTTTTTCAACAAGTGCTCACAGTGACTGTTAAAATACTATAAGTTCACCAATTTATTATTGTCTGAGTAGACCTTGCAGAATTGTTATCAAAGAACTTGGCAGACGTTATTGATGGAACTTTTTAATACGTGTTCTTCTAAGCAGAGTTGTGATGTGTTAATGGGAAGAATATTGTAGCAACTATAAGGCAGTTTGAAGCAACTACATGTAAGTTTCTTTATTGTTACTTTGTACGGGGGTTTTAAGTATTTGTTTTTTATTTAAGCATTACATCATTTTCTTGTTAGTCTGTGTTTTGTATTCCGTATGGCTATAAGGGAGTAGGCAGTCAAAAATTACATTTTACCTCATACAATTAAGTTTCATATTATCTAGTAATTAACATGTAACTATAATCCAGAGGTAGATAGGATCTCATGTCCTACAGTGGACTAATATTAAATAGGATGAAAACCACGGTACGGTTTATTCGGCGTATTTAAATATAGTCCCAACAATTCACAATACGTAGAATGTTTACTCTGGGCATTCCGGTCCCTTTCCCACTAAGAATTGATCGTGTTTTGTGGGTACAACAACAACGTACGACAATACAGATCCTCTATAAAAGTATCTATAACCGATACTTATAAATATTTGTACTTCAAAAATCGTACTAACAAACCAATCATCCAGATGTCCAAACGACCACCCTGAACGTATGCGTATAGGTCGAAATAATATTTTTTTTAGACACTGAGAGTTTAGAGCTCAAAGATAACAAGAGATTCATTGTTGCCACTTGACGGTACGTTAAACATGGTTCTTTCAATTGACTTTAATGATCACAGTATTACCTAAGTAGTTGACGCTCGTCATAGTAACATTTTCCCAGGCCAAGTCGCCGATTGTAGTCTTAGCAAGCAGATGACTAATGGCCTGTTTTATTGTGAGTTAAGTGAACTGGATTTGCGTGGTTTATTTACTAGCTGGCATAGCAAAGCTTTATCCCTACGCAGGTTATAATCTATGTATTTCAATCTAAACTTTCATCTACATAGGTTAGGTCGTTTACCGTGAAAAGCGTGACAGAGAGTATTTTTCACGTTAATAATATTAGTAAAAATTATCAAGGAAGCAACAGTTTAGTGAGCATTGAATCATTTGAAGGAAGACTAAAACTTTTATTTCTCATCAAATATCTATCAACTTTACATAACACATAAAACTCTAGATCCTAGATGAGCCAAAAGCTTGACAGTGTGCAAAATCTCACCTTATTTAATCTCTTGAACGTCATATGACAGGAATAGCAGTGATTAGTGACAAAGATGGGGATCTCACGTCGAATAAGTAATTAAACGCCACAGAGGCGCCACTGAAGATCACCGCTGCATCGCTAATTGCGGTGTAGAATCCAAGCTAAGTGACACCACTTTGAATTACTGCGACACTACATTGTAACCAGTAACTACAACAGTCTTTCAACAGAGTAAAATAGATCACAGGACTATAATATCGCTAAGCCAGATGAGCTCAACGTACGTTCTTAGTGTATTTGACACCACTGACTAACGGTAAATGAAAACATCATGAGGAAACCTGGACTTAAAAAAAGTCTTCCGCGTTGAGCAAGCTCTGTATGAGAAGAGAACTTTGACCAGCAGTGGCGCGATAAATAATGTCACAAATCTCTGTATTAACCCGTCTACTTATCATTCAAAGGAAAAAATAGGCTGATCATAATGATGAAATGAGCTGCAACATGAGTCTTGAAATACTAAAACATTAATAAAAACCTGGCCACAAAAAACAACAGGGAATTTTGAAAGGTAGTGTTGTGCTGAGCTGCTAGATAATTAAGTTTGATAAAGTTACAACAACTCCTTTTGTAGCGAAAGAAGTTGAAGTTAATTTTTTTGCTTATGAATAAACAAAAGTATAAAGTTGGCTTTGTGCAGACTTCCGAAAAGAATATAGGTATTAGGAATTCTCGCCCTTCAATTCGATGGATATCATCAATATTTCTTGATCACAAGTCGTGTTTGGGGCGTCAAACCTCTTGGGCGTCGCCAGAAGAATAACTTTCAGTTATTCAGGGCTATTACATTGCCAGGTCACGACTCACCACTGTATTGGATTTTTCATGATGTGCCAACGTTCAGATTTTCAGACAGACGCCCAGATTATAATGTCGTTGTCTTTTATGTGGTTTTGAGAGTTGGGAATTTTCTTTTGTTCTCTATTTTTTTTGAAGATTTTTTCGGATTAACACTTTCTTCTTTATCCGCCTCAAATCGGAAATCTCCAGAAAATTTACAACGCTCATCCTACCTAATAACTCCCTAAACATGCATAGCGGAGATATTTCTTAAAGCACATAAATCGAAAAATTATGAACTCGCTAATAATAACACATCCAACTGTTTGTCACAACAACGCAGTGCAAAGACCAAAGTTTATCTCCTACCAAATCAGTTTCCAAACACTCGAATAACGCTGTTAGAGACAAAGAGTTTCTAATGACATAGCTGACGCAAACATAGAGTAGTAAGTCAATGGAGTGTAAAGGTATGGATATCCGCGCAATTAATTTATAGGAACATCGAAATAAGGAAGCTGTCATCAGTCCGCGGAAGTGACTTCCAATTGACAAGTATTTGCGACAACTTTTTCTCGCCGTTTTTCCGCATTTTATCTTGATTTATGAAGCTTGTTTATTTTATCATTTACGTTGTATGCTAATATTAAACAACTTTGATTCTTTAATTGGCAGTTTTATTACAATACAAGCTGTTTCCAATGGTTTCACCCGCGTCCCGAGGGAAGTACTTAAAAAAGTACTCACCGGGATAAAAATTAGCTAATAACTGTCTCCAGGATCCTACCTACGCCGTACCAAATTTCATCTAAATAGATACAGCCATTTTACCGTGAAAACGTATCAAGACAAAGTCACTTTCGCATTTATTAATATGATATGATATCGAATTATCAGGTCGCAGAAGTAAATGGAACAAATATTCAATAGCGATGGCAAAATGTTCTAATGTTCAAATATGTTAATTATCACTCCATTTACTAACAACTCTATGTGCAAATACGGCTAAATGGCCGGCCTGAGTAAATGTTGACGAGACGCGCAAACACCGACTGAATGCAGTTCAGCCAGTCTTTACACTGTTTTATTTAAAGTTCTCCGCTTCAAGCTACTTTGTAACTGCAAATATGAGCTTGATATGTTTGCGCGACAAGCTGACTGTTATTTTTAGACGAATAGGGAATAAGGAGGAGCGTGTTTTTTGATGTGATGATGTTTTGGAAATTTTACAAACAATCCAAAATTTTGCGTTAATTAGCACCAGCCACGGCTATCAGAAAATGGCCTAAGTTTAGGAGCTTACTACCGGCAAAAATACTGTTTGTACTTCGTATGTCCTTGTTAAGTCCTATTGAAGCACTGCCCCAAAGGTTATCAATATAGGTTTAGCGTTATAACCGTGAAAACGGAACAGAAAGGAATATTGCATTATTGTATTGTTGAATAGAGAATAGTCAGAGGCCGTCAGGCGGATTTGGGAAAACTCGACACTAGGGCTTGTTCGGTTAGTAATATTTGCAGCCCACACGATAAGAAGAAAATCAATACGAACTCAGGTATTATAAGAACTCATAAGTAATTCATTCCTAGATATGTACCTTTATAATTTAATCAAATTCACTCACGTTCACAGAGCCAAGCAATTTCGATTACATTTGCCCTTTTCATAAATCAGTATTATTATTCCGATCGTAATCCACTCTCAATACTTCCAGATCACATAGAATTAGTTTTGAAGGGCAAGTGAGGCCAAAAGGTACCAAAAATTTGGTCGAAAATATACTAATTTATACCGCATTAAAACGCTTTTAAGCACTTTTGGATAAATTATTCAGTAAAAGCTTACGGTCAAACGAGCAAAGACTTGTCTTATTCTCTAAAGTCGAGGAACTGAATTTCCAATCGTAAATGCCTACTAAAATTATTCTAGAACTTATAGAAATTTGGCTCTAGCCATATCATCTAAACTTCAAAATATTACCGATAAATATTATTTATAGTTTAGAAGAAAACACCGGTTTTGGATATTGAAATAACTGTTATTATTGATAGAAAATTTAGAAGTAATGTCTATAAACATTACTTTGCGATAAATAATTAATGCATCAAATAGATTACGAAGGTGAAAAGTTTCATCTGTCAACTGTTTCCTTGCCGCACCTTGCCTAAGCAAAGCCCCTCACCCTTTCAAAGAAGTCTTGATCTTGACCTTCATGCTACAAAAAATGGGGTCACCGGTATAGGGTTTTATCGTTTTAGGTCCATCATCGAATGGTTTCAAAAATCTTTCAAGTTAATTGAGATAATGCATAAATAGGAAAATAAAAGGAATAAGTAGTAAGTTTTGATCTGAATTCCTCTCTGAATCCTACTTAAAACGACGATTTTGTTCCGTTCTATTACTAGTAAAGACGTATGCTGTGTAAGTAGTAGATATATATATGTATAAGAAACAAGTTAACCAAATTTGACATCACAAAAATCTGGCATTTACATCCTCAAGAAACTTGGGCTGAAGCAAACACGACAGACTATAACGTTGATTTATGGAAAATATTGTAAACAGATTCAAACCTCTCCACATTTGTCAACAAGAATGAACAAATATAAAGGAAAAAAAAATCAGGTATCAAAAAATGTTTGAGAAAAACGCTTTTGGAGGGTATTTCGCTAATAATTGAGGATATTTTGTTTTCATTGCGAATAAGAGAGCAATCAAATGGGTAATAAAGCCATGAACGATGGGAATAAATGTTTTTGCTCCTCATTTGAGTCATTATTACTGTTGTCATTCCCATTTTGGAATTGTCCTCTTTCGTAGCGATGAATGAAAAATATACATTTTATATCAGAATTCAGATCGATTTTATACGGACAAGAACACATCATCACACGTATAACATGCTTTGTTCTGAATGACTGACGGATCTGACACAGCGTAAACCACTGATCGTAGAGACCTGAAACTTGGAGGGTGTGTTCTTTGTATAACAGAGATCCGATACGAAGTAATGTTCCGAAATTCTACCCCTAAGGGTTGAGAAAGGGGAGCAAAGTTTGTATGAAACTCTGTCATTGTTATTGAATTCTTATACCCCACGCGGGCGAAGCCGCTGGCTATCTAGTAATGCATAAATTGTTCTTTAAATCTTAACTAAGGTATTAATACGTTTCGACATTCCTTTGGCATTTTATCAAGAACCAATACATTCTTCATTAAACACACGGATGTTTTAAACTTCCAAAATGATAAGTTTACACCGGCTTCAATTGAATCACAGGTAAAGCGTGAGAACAAGAACCCACTCACTCTAAGACTCCATTCATTACAGCTAATTGTTTAATTGCCGCCTAACCACGATTAGTAATGCGATCCTGATAGCTTTGTTCACAAAAACCGAGACGCGGAGCCTGATAACCGTGGTTAATGGCAAGTTACGGTGTTTAAAGTTAAGCGAATGTTTGTTTTTCTAACCTATTTTCTATCAGTCCTATTGCTATGTCGGTGTGCCCAAGCTTTTATTGGCAAAGAACATTTTTTTACCATTGTTTTTTTTTGTTCTTCCTTTAGCTCATTGGAATGAAATCATACAAATTGGTGTCATGTTACTATGAAGAGAAGAACCTTTTTTGAACCAGCTTGTTAACTGGAGATCTGGAGTGTCGATACTTCGAGGGGAACTAGCATACAATTGGTAGTATACAATCAATTTTCATACCTATTTACTATCCCACAGTTGGGTAAAGGCCTCTCCTCATACAGAGAAGGCTAAGCATTGATTACCACGCTTGTTTCTTTTTGTTGATTTCGAGACTGTTAAGTCCAGGTTTCATCACTAAGTTTTCCTTCACCGTTAGTCAGTTGTGTCTAAGATAAACTTAAAAAGTACATTTGACTTTAGGAAAGCTACATGGTCCTTGTCAGGTTTCGAACCCGGACACTCATACACGACGACTTTCTTTTAATTATTTTCATTACTTCCTTTCCCTTCCTACTTAGATAGTTTCCAAGAAAATCTATCTACTCTTGAACTGTGTTTACACGCAACATTGACCTGGCTGCAGAGAAACTAAATTTTTTAATGAGAGTTACAATTCACTTTGGATATAGAGGAAGGTGACGACCGAAGAAATGATGGATAGATTGTGTGAAGGTTGATATGATTAGAATGAATGTTACTAGCGAGATGACGGCAGATAGAAGAGTATGGAAGAAGAAAACATGCTGCGCCGACCCCAAATAAAATTGGGATAAGGGCAGGAGGATGATGAGTTACAATTCACTTTCATTACTAAGTTTCAAAACTTCTCGCAAGTATTTGTTAGAAGAATTCAAAAGTATTGTTAACAAATAAAACAACATCTTATCAGATGTTATAACGCTGAATAGTGATAGATTTTAAGCTTAATACAGCGCCACGGGAACCCAATACGATTGCTTATCTCATCTTGTACGTTGTAAAAACACATCGATAAAACTGGTTTTGAGTTATACAACTAACAAGAGACTATCTATACAATAGCTGGAGATTATATCCTACTTAATAATATTTCTTTTTTGTATGGATGTTTGTTACTCTTTCACGCAAAAACCGCTGAATAGATTTGGATGAAATTTGGTACACACATAGTTTATAACCTGGATTAACACATTCGGGTACTTTTAATCCGCGTGCGTGAAGTGAGAGTGAAACCGCGGGAAATAGCTAGTTTTTATTTTTATTTTATTTTATTGGGGGAACAAACAATTGTACAATATGTCTTACAGATATAGTAACAATAGTAACTATGCTAGAGTACAATCAACGACGTTTCCACATGTTACATGTAATATCGATACAGTGTTATGCTGTTAAGAGCACTTGCAAGCTATCCATATTGTTAGTAAGGCTTACGACGCAGACATTAAGTTTGAGATGACTTGTTTTTTAAACTGTTGTTGGTTTAGGGCAAATATGTCAATTCCGGAAAAATAGTTATTTATAAATCGATATTAGGAAAATATTAAACTCTCTCTTTTTGTGTAATCGATTCTTTCGAGTTGGAATCTAATTCTGAGCAATCGGAAACTGTATTTTTAAGCAGTATGCATAGGTACAGTAATAATCAGCCTATCATCATATCATCATCAGCCTATATACTGTCCCACTGCTGGGCACAGGCCTCTTCTCATACAGAGAAGGCTTGAGCATTGATCACCACGCTTGCTCAAGGCGGATTGGCGATTTCAGACTTTGAAGTCCAGGTTTCCTCCCGATAATTATTATCCTTACTAATATTATAAATGCGAAAGTAACTCTGTCTGTCTGTCTGTTACGCTTTCACGCCAAAACTACTGGACCGATATAAATGAAATTTGGTACAGAGATAGAATAGACCCTGAGGAACAACATAGGCTACTTTTTACTCGGGTGCGCTAAGTAGTTCCCTCGGGATGCGGATAAAACCACGGGAAACAGCTAGTCTTGAATACAATTAAAAACTAAACTCGAATCTACAATTAAAAGCTTTTAGCCAAGCAACCTAAGCAGTTAACTGAATACAATTTACAATCGATAGTGAATTTGAATCACATTAAATTTCAATAAAAGGTCTCATTAATATTCCTCTCTTGTTCAACAACCATTTTTAACACAACAAAGACAATTGTTATGGTGCAGTTTCGCATAAAAATTAACCAATCAATGAATGCAGGCATGCATGGTGAATTATTATGAAATATGCCAGTGAATACTGATGACCGATGCAACTATAACGCATGAGTTGGTAGTTTGATATTTTATTTAATAACGTGGATGTTGTAACAGACATTTTGAGTTTCATTTAGTTTTAATAAAGTTTTTATGAAATACTGAAATCAACTACAGAGTAAAGAAAATTATTGAAAGGAGGTCCTTAATACGATCGATCGAAGAAAAAAGGCATGAGGAAAAGATTCTGATTATGAATATGTTTGTAACTCAATATTAAAAAAAATGTAAAGCTACGCTCTTTTTTCTTAAGCAACTGTCCACTAGCAAGTAACTTCCACAATTTCTTGCAGAAATCAATTGACAACTGTTTCCACTGCCTGCAATTTCTCTATGCACGTGCTCTCACTTGCAGCAAGTTCGGCAAGTCACTAAAACTTGCAGAAGTCAACTTGCGCGAGCGTTTACACGTTGGAAGTCACTTACGCAAGACAAGTTCCGCAAATTTTATTGCCATTGGACACTTCGCTTTAGGACGGCAGAAGTCACTTACCAAATTCAAGATCGTCTAGCTATGGTGTCAGTTTTTCGTAACACCGTGCATTCGTTGGTAAGTGTTTCGTATTAAACTTACAGGGACGTGTAATTTGGTGTTACACTTTTTTAAGTTAGGGAACACTCTCTCTAATAGGATAAGCTGGTAGTAGAACAATCAGTTTTTCTTTTACTTTTTAGCAGCATAGGAAACATGCTATTGAATCCACATTAGATGTTTTTTACCTCCGGGAAAATGGAGTGACAATCTGCTAAAGATTGCACGTAAAATTTGGATCGCGTCAAGTACCGTCCACATTTTAGGGGAGACTTATGTCCAACAGTGGACAAACTTAAAATAAGCTTGATGATGTACTTACAAATGTCATCTGCCTAGCCTTTTCCCAACTATATTGAGGTCGGCTTCCAGTCTTGTTGAGTACCAGCGTTTATTGATGATGTACTTACAAATGCAGACACCAATTTATTAGAAATGACTTTCTCATAGGAGTCTCATAAGACAAAGCCGACTTAGGCACATATTTATTCATAAACCTATCCTTAGTAATATATCTTAGCACATAAGCGTTAACCTGGGGTAGGTAATAATTCACCTGATCTAGGTATTAAAACTTTAATAAGGAGACTTAATATTATCACGCAGTAATTTACGACTGTACTTGTTCTTGAAGAAGTTAAGACTAAGATATTATGAGAATTATACTGTGACATTAGAAATAAGTTACTTGATGAAGTAAGTTATATTTATAAGTTTTAACTAGTAGGTAATATGGGATCCCAAAGTAATATTATAAACAAGCGGCTTCGCCTGCGTGGGCAATAATAATACAAATTAAAAATGACAAAGTTTCATTCAAACTTTTCCCCACCCCTTTTTCATCCCCTTAGGTGTACAATTTCGGAAAATCCTTTAATTATCGGATACCTACGTCATACAAAGAATATGCATACGGATTGGGCTTGTGCGTTGATCCGTCAGTCATTCAGAAAAAAACATTTTATGTGTAGATGCGAAAATCACTTTCGTTCGTTATGCTTTCACGGTGAAGCGGCTTAACCGATTTAGATGAAATTTGGTATGGAGATAGATAGATATCCGAGAAAGGACATAGAATAGTTTTAATGCGGATGCGTGAGAAATTATCTTGGCACGCGGGTAATACTGCGAATAATTGGTTAGTATATTATATACTTATAATATATTTGTTTATTTTGTTGGTCTACCTGGAGTGGCCAAAACTTCACAACCATAACAGCGCACTAGCCACAGCTCTTCAATTTAATTTTATTAATGAAGATCTGTCCGACCGTAAATTGTTTTAATGAACACGAGGGCTTTTAAATAAAACCGAGTTCAAATTAAACATTGCTAGTAAAATGTGCATTTAAAATGAACGGTGTTGCAAACAATAACTAATTAAGCGTGAATCATGGTTTATTCGTTAATTGGCAATACTTTTTTAAACAACGAAGATGATTGGATGGTATGTTGGGTTGTTCTTTTAAACATCCTAGGTACGGGAATCGTTTGATATATTTTCCTTTGCCGTCGGTAAAACGCGTTGAAGTGCTTGTTTTATTTCTGTGTAGATACCAAGCTTAACAGGCAAGTAGGTTGGACCTACTTTAATAAGTCCGCATAAAGTATAGACATTCAGTATTGAGCTAGACTCTTCTATCCAGAGTCGGAAGGGTCGTATCTTAGAGCTAGGTACGTAGGTAGGTACCTACTACAAAATTAGTTCCATCTTTAATACAATTTGGTACAAACGCATAAGTTCCACGACGCCCTAAGCCGAGGCCCGTACCCTACTAGATGGTGCCCTTAGCGTGTAGTCGCTTAGTTTTGTAAGTTAAGCCCTGGCTGGAGGCCAGGCAAGCCCGGTTAAGCAGTCGACAACCTTCTATGTTGACCTGCGAGAAGCCATTCACAAAATAAAAGCATAAGTTCCACTGCTTGTCTATTACGATTTCACCGTAAAACTGCTTAACCGATTGAGATGAAATTTAATAAAGAGATAGATTGAAACCTAAGATAGTACATAGGATAGTTTTTATCCGGTTTCGTATAGTAATTCTATCCGAAACCGAGGGAACCAGCTATAAAACATAAATCAAGTGGTAAGTAGGTACCTACTATCAGGGAGAACAAGACGAGACACGTCGAAGGATTTGATAGCACTATCTATACTAATATAATAAAGCTTAAGAGTTTGTTTGTTTGAACGTGCTAATCTCAGGAACTACTGGTGCGATTTGAAAAATTCTTTCAGTGTTAAATAGCCCATTTATTGAGGAAGGCTATATGCTATATATTATCACGCTAAAACCAATAGGAGCGGAGCACCACTATTCCACGCGGCCGAAGTCGCGGCAGAAGCTAATTAATAAAATAATTACTATAGTTATAGTATAGACTGAGAAGAATGTTAAAATACTAAAAAAATGCAGTTGTAGGTACCTATTAAAAGATTACTTTTCATCTATTAAAATGTCTGAACTTTTTTTTAGGAATGGGAAATCATCAAATGACTTCTCCCGCTGTGGGCGAAGCGGGGAGGTAGTGTCAGACTCTTACTGACTTAAACATGTTCCTTCCTTCGTCCTTTTGTGTTCGGGAGACGCGGCAAGTCTTTCGAACATCCCGCAGCCCTAATGTCTGACCTACGATGAACTTTAAGAGCTAAGTTTTCAATATTATCTAGGAAATAGTGTAGCAAAGTGAGTAGGTAGATAGGTACCTGCGTTATTTCATCAGTGTTATATAGATTAATATGTTTATAGATAGGTTAGGTAGGTACCTACTTGTAGTAAAACTTAGTTCAGCATTTTAATAGCTGAATTATTACGTGTCAACTTGGCTATAAATAGAGCTTTTAACACGCTTAACTGTGACATTCTCGTAAAATACGACGTCCCTACACTTCCAAGACCCGACCTAGCCAACATTCACAGTCTAGCACAAATAGTATTAAAACCCATAAATAACTTTACAATAATAAATTTTCTATTTATCATAAATAACAATAAACAAAGCTATTAGTCATTACATAAATGTAACCTAACTCATTAGTTAACTACCTACCTAATTTTATTGATAAATCACAACTTCAACATTCTACAAGAATAAATAACCAAGTAGGTTACTCGTACTTCATAAAACTTTTTCGTGCAATTAAAAACTATGGAGGCTTTATGTCGGCACGAACGTCGGTTCAATGACCACGAAAAAAAGTTATGTAGGTACGAAGGCTGTGCACAGCGATAGAAGTACATTCCATTTTGATAATCTTATCGTTTAGTTAGAGGGTAGAACGTTATGGTAAGTGATAAAAGTAAAAATATAATAAGTTTATCGATTTGAATAATCGAAGATTTTTAAGTGCGAGGTTATCAAGCCTTTAGCAAAAAAATCAGAACCTAACATATTAATAAGTTTCAAGATACGTGAACTCGATAATGAAACAATAGGACCGAAAAAACACTAACAAAAAGTTTTCTATTCGAATTTAGGCATAAACTATTCAAAAGAAACTTTGCCTAAGAACTTACTGAACATGCGCGGTAGTGCTTTCCGATGTAAACAAACTTGAAAGTTTCTAAAAGTTTTTATTAAGTTGATATTACCCACCTTTAGGACTGAATGCGGCTGTAACAAGTCCAAACTCCAGTAATACAGACGTAATCCACTTGGATTCACAACATTCCTAAAAACACTGGCTCAAAACTAGTTGCTTCACTCACACTACTGATGCCGCACTTTTTGACAGAAATTTATCAGAAAACACTCAAGAAACACTCCAAATAGCACTTTTTAGATCAACTGTATAACTTTTTCACTTATTCAATGGTCAATTACAAGGATTCGTAATATAAAAACTTAAAAAATCGTCGTAAACAATCGGAGCAACACTCGGCGCGCGACGGCCATCTTCCGCCAACGCGTAGTTTGAGGTTAATTTCACTAGAGGGCGCTACGTGCTAATCAAAGTAAAAAGTTTTAATTGTAAACTTTATCTACGAAGCTTGAATAAAATACAAGTTAACGTGAAAAATATTTTAATAATAAAAGCTATACGATTAAGTCATCAACATATATCAATAGTACTTAATTTTATAAAGGGTTTGATTTGCCGGTTCGTTTTTCAAAATGTTGTTTTATTTTGTTACAACACAGCGTGAAACAGTGTTGTCATATTGAAAATAACACATAATAGTAGTTTTACAAACTAACAGTCCAAAGAAAAAACAATTTAAATCTAATAGGTACATTTATGATTATTGCTATAGAGGTTTTCAACTAATATAATTATGACTATTTTTAAAGTTCAACCTTTTATTGGTTTTTTATTATGAAGTAGTACTTCAAAATACACATTAGATCTGAAAAAACCATACGCATTTTTTTTAAGTTTTACGAGACGATAATAAAGTGACTAAGTAATTTTGAGAGTGAGTAAGTAAGTGGAGCAAGAAAAAGAATCGGTCCATTGATCATTATTGTGTCATATTTGGACATGTATAACAGACATTTGTTATTAAATAAACATTATCTTTAAATATCAATATTCATAATTTTGAATATAAAGTAATTACTTTTGTGGTGTACGTAAAATATGAAATAAAAATAAAAGTTTACTCGCAAACACACACTATTATAATATGTGATCTAAATGCCTTTAAATTTCAATGTTTTGTTTATTTCATTAGACCAAAATAAACTTTATTTATTTACTTTTTTATGTCCCATCTCCAAAACAAACCAGAGAACGCGCCTAAGATAGTTTAATAATATATTATCTAATATTTATCGTACGTCGTTGAAGTGTGTAAGTGTAATATTAATTCACGCAGATTTGCAACTTTGCGTATGTATGTTTTAGATGGAAATGCAGCGAAAACCCCCTTCCAGTTCCTAGACCACGCATCTGCTCTCACCTTATCGTTTTCTATATAAGTTTGGCAACGCCGTTTATATAACGTTATAATAATCATATTTGGCTGTCATAATTCTTCCTCTACTCGAATAACGTTATTCAGAATATGAAAAACAATGTATGACCTGAAATACCTCTAACATCTAAAACGTTATACCTCATTACAAATTTCTGAATGGATAATATTACAAGTCCCTGGCTGACTGGATATAAATCGACGGTCCCTACGTACATAAGGACATGTCGAAAATGGGAGTTTATTTTTCATTGCACAATTGGCTTTAGATTGTCCATATAAATTCACCTGTATATATATTTTTTTTATTATGTATTTAACGTCATTTACAAATCGCATATGAAAACAAGTTTTATATTTACAATGAATAAATGGACAATCTAAAGCCAATTGTGCAATAAAAAAAGAACTGCCATTTTCGACATGTCCTTTTGTACGTAGGGACCGTCGAAATAGTTCATGGATGGTACGTTTTATTCCACAAAGCTCGCAACACCAATTCCATAAATAATGTCAAAGTTACTCTATCACAATCACATGTCAATGGATCGCACAAAACATTTTCGTTGTTTTGTTCTATTTTGATCACGATATTTACTGTGTTGAATTTGAGGAGACTACTGATAACTGACATATGATATATAGGTATTATGTTCTTTAATCAGGAAATACGATTGGCTGTGATATATAAGTTATACCACCAAGCAGGAGTTAAAATTGTTTTGTTGACTAAACAGATTTTACCTAGATATTGTTAGGTAAATAGGTCGTAATTTGTGTATCAACTATCAAATTGAGTCCATGCCTTCGTTGAATCATTACTGAAATGAATAAATCTCAGGACATATAAATGTTCTTACCGTATGTATTATTCTTTTGCCCATGGAGGCAAAGCATCCGAAGATAATATAGGACAAGTGTCTTACATGAGGAATTCATTCCATTCTGATTATATTCACCAGTTTCTTACTCATCATTAATAATAACAATTAATTTCCAAAAAACTTAAGTCACAATGTAACATAAATATAGAACCTTACTCAAAATACCCATAGCTTAAGAGGGGTAACTTGCCTGGACTAGATAGTCCTGTTTTTCAGGCGATAAGGGCTCACTTTTATAAAAATGATAATCACATATCTAAGAATACAAATAGGTAAAACCGTTTCAGCGAATGGTTTAATAGCCAAGAGCCTTAATCAACATCTGTAGAGGCTCTTGTTAGATGGTTGGATGAAGCGCTTGATACAGAAAGCAGTATTACTGGATACGGCACACATTGTTAGGAGGTTTCTCTCTCTGGGGTCCTGACTGCCGGTAGCTTGGACATATTTTTAATGTTTTTTTTTAAATATATTTAAAATAAAAAAAGGATCATCATCCTCCTCATCCATCATTATACCAATTTTATTTGGGGTCGGCGCAGCATGTTTTCTTCTTCCATACTCTTCTATCTGCCGTCATCTCGCTAGTAACATTCATTCATAAAAAAAAGAAATATGTAAAATAAATGAATGAAGAAATAAAAAATAGGTATAAATTTTACATTTGTTTCTAGCTCCTGTCATGACTTCTGTTATAGTTTATGCTTCATAAAGAATTGAAGGTTAGTTGGAGATGTGTTTTCCTGAACATAGTAGATTATACAGGCTGTTTGATTTGTTCTTTAAATAGTGAACTAGGGGGTAATTCTTTCACTATCATATTATCTAACACTCTTAGGCAATAGGTCATCTTCGAGGTCCATCGGTTAGTTTCATGACTTTTTTATTACATCACATAATAAATAGTAGTCGTGGTGGCCTAGTGGCTAAGGCACCTGCCTCTCATGTACGAGTGTGCGGGTTCTAAACCTGGCAAGTAAGTCAATTATGTACTTTCTAAGTACAGCTTAGACGTCACTGACTAACGGTGAAGGAAAACATTGTGAGGAAACCTGGACTTTAAAAAGGAAGTCTGAAATCGCCAATCCGCTTGAGCAAGCGTGGTGATAAATGCTCATGCCTTCTCTGTATGAGAAGAGGCCTGCGCCCAGCAGTGGGACAATATATAGGCTGATCATGATCATGATAATAAATAATTTTTCTTTACTTTCTTACTGGTGACGCCTTCAGTCTTCAATAACAAACATTTCATTTTTCATTCCTTTAAACAAGTTGTGTGGTAAAAATTTTTTATAGCCGTTTTCTGCGGTTTCACTCACTTCCTGAGGGACCTAATAAACTCAGCCAGATAAAAAGTAGCCTATGACCGTCTCCAGAGTCCAATCTATCTCTATGCCAAATTTCACCCAATACAGTTCAGTAATTTTACAGTAACTACTCACATTAATAATATTAGTTGGTATGTGAACACTAGACTTTGCCACTTGGGCGAAATTTGACTATAATCAATTTCCTATTATCCTCTTTTTTTAGGGTTCCGTAGCCAAGTGGCAAAAAACGGAACCATTAAGGATTCGTCATGTCTGTCTGTCCGTCCGTATGTCACAGCCACTTTTTTCCGAGACTAACAACTATACTGTTGAAACTTAGTAAGTAGACGAATTCTGTGAATCGCATTAAGATTTTCACGCAAAATAGAAAAAAAAACAATAAATTTTTGGGGTTCCCCATAGTTAGAACTGAAACTCTATTTTTTTTTGAGGTTTCTAATATATTTTTTTTCTAATCTGAATAGTTTGCGCGTGTGACACTCCCAAAGTGGTAAAAAGTGTCCCCCCCCCCCCCTGTAAGTTCTAAAATAAGAGAATGATAAAACTAAAAAAAATATATGATGTACATTACCATACATACTTCCACCGAAAATTGGTTTGAACGAGATCTAGTAAGCAGTTTTTAAGTAATCAGCAATTTTTCTCTACAAACAAACTTAATTATGAGGTCGGAAAAAAACAACACAATTGCGACTTTACTGGGTCTAATGTTCTTTCCAATGGTTGGAACCCTCAGTGCGCGAGTCCGACAGGCACTTGGCCGGTTTTATATATAAACTGGCTATCTGCACTTCTTCTTATATATATAAAATAAACTTTAATTATGCGAAAACTCACATGGGTTTTCTAACAGCAAACCTGAGAATGATGGAGAGTTTCGATGGCAATAAGAATAGAAATTGAGTGTGCAAATGATACCTATTTAAAACTAAACATATACATATGTAGGTTAACTAGGTAAGGTAAACTATTGAACCGATTTAAATGAAATTCGGTACACAGATAGTCTAGAGCCTGAGCAAGGACGTAGGATACTTTTTAAGGTGGATGTTCCAGGGAAAAATTTACGAAATTTAAATTTTCGTAAGTATTTTTTGCGATTTACAGCTCGATATTGGATTGTATGATGATAAAATACATATTCGCGGTAGTTAAATGTATGTGTTTACACAGTTATACTTGTTAAAACCATCAACACAACTCTGTAACTTAGAGAAGTTCTACAACGTCAAGTTTTTACTAAAATGGTACATTGTAGAACTTCACTAAATTGCGGAGCTATGTGGATGGTTTTAAAAAGTATTGTTGTCTAAACAAATACATT
The DNA here is from genome assembly GCA_963891755.1 of Pyrrhia umbra. NCBI lineage: Eukaryota > Metazoa > Arthropoda > Insecta > Lepidoptera > Noctuidae > Pyrrhia > Pyrrhia umbra. Next base: position 2,433,313 of record OY982942.1, on the reverse strand, counting down.
TCACTGCCGCGAATATATATTTTATCATCATGGTATCTGATATCGAGCTGTAAATTGTAAAACACTATAACCGGGTGCACGAAGTAGTTCCCTCGGGATGCGGGTGAAACCGCGGGAAACAGCTAGTCGTCTATAACCGTGTCTAGCAGTCCAGCCCCCTGGTTATAGGAGATTTTTATCCGGTGCTGTGAAGGTAGTTCCCTCAGGACCCGGGTAAAACCACGGCAAACAGCTATACCACTTTTATTATACTGTGTTGCAAGTAGACAAAAACAAAAACCAATCGCCAATAACTGTACAAAACTTCTAAAAAGCAATATCTGAACTTGTGTCCCTGACTACTATTGCAATTGGAAAATGGCATTAAAACTGAAATGGACTTTGGAACCACTTTCGAAGTGTTAGACCCTCGGGGGCAGTGTTATTGAGGTCAGCTAGAACTATGAGGCATAGATTAATAAGTCTCCACGCCGCTCCGACAAGATACCGCGCTTCAGCTAGAAACAATAGCTCCGTGAATGCGTCAACTTATTATTGTAGTGTGTGTGAGTGAACCCAGTGTTTTTCTTATTTTTAACTAAGAAATTTAGCATTTTACTTAATTCAATTCAAATCATTTATTTCAATTAGGCTTAAAAACAAGTAGGTATTTTTGAAAGACGAAAACCACATACTATTTACTGAAATTAAAGATTTTATTCATAGTTTTGGATGCTATGAATTGTTCTTTTTACATTTTCAATAACTCTTTGGATTTAGAATTAAGTTGTATTTTTTAATTAAAAAACTGCTTACACTAACTTCACCATTGCATTAGTTCGTTCGTAGTATGCCCACAGAAGTGTGCTCGTAATTAATAATGCAATAGGTAATCAATATTTTTAAGTTGTTTCTAGTGAAATTCTTGCATAATTGTCTGATTTTGTTAATTTATATGCAGATTAACAAACAAGAATAAAAAATGAAGAACTCTGCCTTTGGTACAAAGTTAGAATGCAGTAGGTACCTACTTATATACTATTTAAATATACATACAAGGCGGTTATCGTTCTGTTTTGTTCTTATCTGTCAAGTCCAGCTGTTGGAGTCGCGCCATAACGTCAACTTTAAGGCGTTTGTGGTGCGAATACCAACGTGTTTCCTGCACTTCGTGTTGGAAGAAGACTTCTGGCCACAGGGAGTGGTGTTCCGTCGCTTCCGCGGACAAGTGCCACACGACCGCATAGTGACAGTGCATTAGTGAAGTTTTTACTAACATAGATTTAAGTTTCTTTATACTAACAAGTTTTGTATATAACAGTATATATGCTAGTTTATAAGGTATTTACGTATGGGCCAAAGTTGCCTGATAATAGTTTTATTTATTAAATTTGACCGAAACTGACAAAACAACTTGATAGCTTAAATAGGCTTATAAGACGAATGGCGTTATTATAAATAATATAAGTTTCTTAAAATTAAAATATCTATGTATCCATCGCTTATTGCTAAGTAAATGTACAAAGCAATATAACACGAGAATGGGAGATATATTAATCCAAATATTACCATCGGCTATACTAAAAGTTGTCAGCAAGTCTTAACAAAGTGACTTGGCAAAGAAATTCGAACAAAAGTCATATCTTTACAATAACTTGTGAATAACTTTCGTCTCGTTCGGGTCATTACAACTTTTACTAGCTACGAAGATTTTTTAGGGTACCGTAACACAGTATGTATTTTATTTTTCCGCCAGTGTAAAATACGGCAACAAATACTATGCCGAAATCGGCTTACCCGTCGGCTTGCCAGTCAGAAGACAATTCCGTTGCAAGAAAGGCGTCCCGAATAATCCTTACTAATATTATAAATGCGAAAGTAACTCTGTCTGTCTGTCTGTTACGCTTTCACGCCAAAACTACTGGACCGATATAAATGAAATTTGGTACAGAGATAGAATAGACCCTGAGGAACAACTTAGGCTACTTTTTACCCGGGTGCGCTAAGTAGTTCCCTCAGGATGCGGGTGAAACCGCGGGAAACAGCTAGTTTATACATAATCCTTAGTACGTCAGTACCTTCTAATAACTTATTTAAAAGAGGAACAATTCTTGCCCGTTCTTTTTCATAGGAAACTACTTTTTGGAATGGGCAAACATTTTTTTCAATTCAAAAACCGCTTCATCATCATCATCATCAGCCTATATATTGTCCCACTGCTGGGCACAGGCCTCTTCTCATACAGAGAAGGCATGAGCATTGATCACCACGCTTGCTCTAGGCGGATTGGTGATTTCAGACTTTTTAAGTCCAGGTTTCCTTAGGATGTTTACCTTGACTGTTAGTCAGTGACGTCTTAGATATGCTTAGAAAGTACATATGACTTCAGAAAAGTCACATTGGTATTTGCCAGGTTTCGAACCCGCACACTCGTACACGAGAGGCTTAACCACTAGGCCACCACGACTTCAAAAACCGCTTAATGACAACAAATTCAAAGTTAAGGAACGCATCGTTGCATTTGAAAAACGAAAATAAAAATGGCTGCCTAACCGCTTTTTCACCTCTTTCTTTTAATTTTTCGCTTGGCATGTTGAAATGATGGGTAGAACGGAAGGGTCGTCGGATAAAACAAGTGATTACCTTCAGAGAACGGCCATTAGGTGACGCTGCGGTATTTTTAAAACATTTATTCAATAAGTTACGTCGGAAGGTAATTTTGTCTATCTAGCAAGGTAGGTAGGTACTTTATAGTCGACGCTGAATTGAAGTTTTGGTAGAAATTGATTAAGGGACAAGTTTTAGTTGCTTGAAAAAAGCTTTTCTGAGTTCGGTACCTTAAGGGTTCCAAAGGTATTACTAAACATTCCGATGTCCGTCCGTCCGTCTATCTCATGAACCGGAATAGGCATAGAGTTGTTTTTCAGAAGGCGTATTTCTTTTGCCACTTGGACTACTAATAAATAAAAACCGAACTTTATCTTTGTATGGTTTTTAAACCCGTTATTCTATATGTTTAAAATATTTTTGAACTTAATCTATCTATATCTTCTATATCTATCTTCTTCTATCTATATCTATACTTATAATAAATCTGTAGCGAGGTCAATTCTGTACATGAAATATATTTCCAAAATAACTATCAGGGGGTGATTAGGGGTCGATACTGATGCCAAAAATGCAATCAGTAAAATTTTTGTCTGTCTGTCTGTCTGTCCGTCTGTCTGTCTGTCTGTCTGTCTGTCTGTCTGTCTGTCTGTCTGTCTGTCTGTCTGTCTGTCTGTCTGTCTGTCTGTCTGTCTGTATAAACTCTATAGAAACAAAAACTACTTGACGGATTTTAACGAATCTTGGTACAATTATTTGTCATACTCCTGAGATGGTTATAGTATACTTTTCATCACGCTACAATCAATAGGAGCAGAGCAGTGAAGGGAAATGTTGTCATTTTGTTTAAACGCGCTAATCTCAGGAACCGCTGGTCCGATTTAAATAATTCTTTCAGTGTTAGATAGTCCATTTATCGAGGAAGGCTATAGGCTATATATCATCACGCTAAGATCAATAGGAGCGGAGCACCACTATTCCACGCGGACGAAGTCGCTGGCAGAAGCTAGTACTTACATAAACATACGTAGATACAAAGCAAACAGATAGACATATGTATTTACTTGGAGGGAAATGGAATTTCCTGTTAATGTCCAATGTGATTTTATCGAAATGGTTTTTTCTCGTTTGAAAATGATGCGATTTTCGGCCGTTTGATGTATGGTTTGAAATAATGAAAAAGTATTGTGCACTTTCAAGAGAGGAAATTGACTGCTTTTTCTGATCGTTTCGCTTTTCATATTTTTATGGGATTTTCAAAATAAAATGAACGAAATAAATAAATAAATTTCCAATCCCCGTTCTTTGTGAATGCTTAGGTACAACGAAAAATGAATCAATGGTCAAAATTTCTAGTTTGTGGTCTCAGCGGCTTAGGCTCTGCATTGATGATGAAGCAGTCCGTCAAGTCAAACCAAACATTAATTACCTACCTCTTTACGACCTGTAGTTTATCTTACTTGAAGTCAGTTTTAACACTTCCGGAAAAATATTGGTTAAAATAATTTGGCAGATAATAATTATCCAGACTACTACAGACAGATATAATAAGTATCTAGACTGGAGGCATCTATCCAGTGTAGATAGATTGGGTGGCAGCATATAAATATATATTTATTATATCTATGGGTGGCAGTCACTCCATATGTTTGGAGGGGAATCGTAGGCGGTTGGGACAATTTTTACTTTTATTAACTTACTAGCTATTTCTACTTAATACTCCCGGATAAAAATTCTAGGCTTTAATCGTCTCCTGGGTTCCCTCTATCTCTGTACCAAATTTTCAATTCATTCAAATAGGTTCACCAGTTTTACCGTGAAAGCGTAACGAAAAGCAAACTCACTTTCGCATTAAGCATTTCGCATGTAAGGCAAATCGTAACTGGATTAGTCAAAGCTTCTATTTAAATAAGGGCTAGATGAAAGAAATATCAATTATTGTTGGTCTTTTTCTTTGTTGATAAGTAAGTCTGATTGAAACGTACTTTGCAATCCGACGGCGCATTTGTGTTCCACGCACGCCCGAAGCAGATGCACTGTGGGAGAGCAGCAGTGACGGAGCCCTCCCCACAGGGCCATAGCCTGCCGGGGCTGAGGAAGAAACATGGATGGGTTTTAGTCAGTAAGAGTCTGACACTCCTTCCCGCCCCACCCGAGGCGGGAGGGGTCATTTCATGATTTCCCATCCCAAAAAAAGACATTTACAGTGAAGTGACTCAATGAAGTGAAGCCAATCGCACTCAAAGTTGAATGTAACTATCGTTACGTGATTCTACAATCTGAGTTAGACTAACTCCTAACAAATCCATAAATACCAACATGAAAATCAAACGGAACTAACAGCCAAACTGTGGATAACGTATTTAGCAAAGCGTGGAAGTTTGTAACATGCTTAATTGAAATGCTGCCGCAATGGCGGCCGGCGGCCGGTGGATGTGAATTTTTTACCAACTCCCCCCCCCCCTACAGGAGCTAGGAGCGTTTTGAATATATTTTTAGCGACGCAACTTTCGCGACGGTGGGATTTTTTTGCTTTTCTCATGTTCATGTTTTGTTTTAATGTCTCACCTTTTTGTGTTTTTCGTGAGTTTGGGCGGATCTTTGGGGTATTATTGCAGACTTGTTTCTACCCGCGATTACGTATGCGTGGAATTAATTATTGGGTCACAATATCGTCAATATAAATAACAAAGTGGTAACTTTGTTGATCCAAGTTATGAATTATATGTGTGGCAAAGGATATGTTTCAGAAATGCATGTATTCTGGGCTAAACTATGTAAATTACGCACAGGATCGCGCCGACACCATTTTTTTTTCGGATGGGAAATCATCAAATTTTCACCCCTCCCGCCGCGGATGGGGCGGGTGGGAGTGTCAGTCTCTTACTGACTAAAACCTATCCATGTCCCTTCCTCAGCCCTTCATATTCCGGGGGCGCGGTATCTCTTTCGAACGTCCCCCCCGGCCGTCCCGCAGCCACGCAAATCACTATAGTAATCGTTATTTAATGTTAATTCTGCCATCGGCAGAAGCTAGAAACTTAGATATCAACCGAGAAAAGTTATATAAAGAGCCTAAACGTTGTCTGTAATTATTTGCAGATATAGTACCTATTTAAAGTGTCCTCAATATCAATTCAGTTTATTTAATGATAATATACAGACATAAATAAAATACATGTAAAAAGTACTTACCTATTTAAAATTCAATTGAAAACAGAAAATGGAAGTCGTAATTGTTAAAAAGGGCGTTTAATTAAAATTCATACGGCGTAAACAAAATTAGGGCTATAGAAAAATGCACTGTACGCGAAGTGACTTTATTTAATTTGCTAGCTGCCGACCAAATTGAATTTCACTTTGTCGCCATTTTATTTGCTACTTACATTTTTGATATTTTGTTTAATGTGTGGATAAAAAAAATGTAAAAAACTAAAACTTACTAAGGGAAAAATCGTGTTTCATGAAATCCTGCTAATATTATTGTAAAAGCGAAAGTTTTTGAGAATGTATGTATGTAGGTACAGATGTTTGTTACTTTTACACGCTAAACTTGCTGAATGGATTTCGATGACATCTGTTTCACACATAGGTAGTTTATTACTTGGACTAACTTATAGGGTACTTTTTATTCAGATTTGTGCAGTAGTTCCCTGAGGACGCGGATGAAACTGCGGGAAACAGCTAGTCTCTTATATAAAAATGAATTGATGTTTGTTGGTCTCTCTAAAACTCGATTTAGCTGGTTTTGGTCTCGTCACAGTCAAGTAACACAAGGCGAATATTTCAAATTCAAAGTGTAGGTCTGGCTCTTTGACCAGCATTAGTCTGTTTAAATCAGTACTTGCACTCACAATACTAACGCCTGATAAAAAGTAAATAGCAATACTGTCGATGAGAGATTTGCATTTCGTGCTGGGTCTTTAGGCGTTAGTTTACTGCCCCGGAGCTCAAAGGGCAAGGGAAAGAACATGGATGGGTTTTAGTCAGTAAGAGTCTAATACTTCCTCCCGGACCTCACACACTCCACAGTGGGATGAGTCAGGGATTTTCCATCCAATAAAAAGCAGTGGGACAGAAAACGGGTTTACATACTTCTGACGTGTACTTTACCCATGTTCCTAGTGTTGCCGCAATTGAGTTCCCAAAAGGTACAAACGTACACACATCTAGCACTGAAAAGGTACATTTTGGGTTAAAAAGGTACATAAGCAATGTTTTTACTTAAATTACTCACTACTGCTTCTCTCGCCCTCTCGCTAAGAATGCGAGATATTAATATGATTATGGATGTTAGGTTGAAAAGATGCATTAATGAACCCCATTACACATTACACATGGGAGGCTTTAAAGGTACTTCAAATGTGTAAAATGTACGCTTACGGCAACACTGTTCAACATGTTCCTTCGTTAGCCTATCGTTAGTTGTGTTCCGCGGTAACTCTTTCTGCTTTTTAGCTGTCCCACTGCTTGGACTAAAACTTTTGCTCAACATGTCAACATGAATGGCGGCTTCACAGTTTTCTTTTGCTTACAAGTCCAGCCCTAATTACGTAAAAAACGGATATCCGATTGACATGCCTTTCCCAAAGGAGTTTAATATACATTTATATCTATTTGGATGTTTATCTTATTGATACATTATTATTTACAATAATAAAAACATAAAAATAATAAATTATACTAATATAATTAGGCATCAAAATATTCATCCGCATCGCTGTCAACGGGAATCGTGCCCAAAAGGCTGGCTGCATTGCCACGTTAGATGGCAATGCTGATTCTTTGACTGAAATATAGGCCAGCCCTTTGATCACGCGTGGAGTCTACTAAACGTTTGCCTATATCACGAAATAGTAGACGGGCACTTGGACCCCATGGCCATAATGTTTCTACCCCAAACGGCTCAAATATATAATTACCACTAAGGTTTATATATTTGCGCCGTTTATCTTATTGATTTATTTATTTAATAATTTATGTACATAGAATATAAGAAAAGAAGAAGGAATAGGAAAGCATTGTACAAAGGCACTACTTATTTCTTAAGAAATCTCTTAATACTAACAAAGAAGCAACTTATCATCATATCATTAAACTATTAAAATGTAAGGTATTGCAACTAGAATTGAAAGCTGTTGGCGTATGTTATTATCCCGCAGGTTTCCTCATGGCGTTTTCCTTCATATAGGACACTAGCTTCTGCCCGCGACTTCGTCCGCGTGGAATAGTAGTGCTCCGCTCTTATTGGTCTTAGCGTGATGATGTATATAGCCTATAGCCTTCCTCGATATAAGCTATCTAACACTGAAATAATTTTTCAAATCGGATCAGTAATTCCTGAGATTAGCGCGTTCAAACAAACAAACTCTTCAGCTTTATATATTAGTATAGATACAAAAAGGTCTTATTAGTACTTCCAGGTTCGTACCTACTTATCCTCCAATCGACCTCTTAGAAAGTAGTATAGGTAATCAAATTTCAAACGGCGGTCTTATTCTGAAGTTTCAAAAGCTACTCAAAACTATACAGACTCCAAAAACGGCCTATTAAACCCGAGACCTCAAAACTTTATAATTATTTTAGTAGGTAATAAAGGAATTTTCGGAATAGGTACTCAAAATTGGCCCAAATAAGCACTTAAATGAAATGTTTAAGAAAATTCTTAGGTCTCAAATACAAAACTAATTGGTCGGCTAAACCTTTACGGACATTTTCTATCATATAACTATAGTCTGTACAAATTGTTTTACGAAAAATATAATCATAACCTATTTTGTTCTAAAAAATAGATAAATATAATATTTATTTAATAACTAGCTTCTGCCAGCGACTTCGTCCGCGTGGAATAGTGGTGCTCCGCTCCTATTGGTCTAAGCGTGATGATATATAGCTTATAGCCTTCCTCGATAAATGGACTATCTAACACTGAAAGAATTATTTAAATCGGACCAGCGGTTCCTGAAATTAGCGCGTTTAAACAAAATGATAACATTTCCCTTCACTGCTCTGCTCCTATTGATTGTAGCGTGATGAAAAGTATACTATAACCATCTCAGGAGTATGACAAATAATTGTACCAAGTTTCGTTAAAATCCGTCGAGTAGTTTTTGTTTCTATAGAGTTTATACAGACAGACAGACGGACAGACAAAAATTTTACTGATTGCATTTTTGGCATCAGTATCGATCCTTTATCACCCCCTGATAGTTATTTTGGAAATATATTTCATGTACAGAATTGACCTCTCTACAGATTTATTATAAGTATAGATAGACTATGGATGACTAATAGCTAAAACAAACAGAATAAAAAATAGTTAATTTGTCTGACAGCCAATTAAAAGTCATCACTTCTAAAAACAAATTGGAAAAAAGAAAAAGTGTGAACACACTACAACACTGCTACCAAGAAAGAAAAAGATAACATTAAGTGTAATAATGGCAATGAATGATGATGTTTAGAGCATGAAATTGACATCAATGCGCCATCCTTACGCCATTTTGTATATATCTGTGCAGAATTCGAACAAAATAGGTTACGATTTTGTTTACGTTTTTCGTAAAATCAATTGGTAAAGAGTATAATGTCATTTATGGCGCCTGTATTTTTTTTACATACTTATATGCTATCGTATTAAAAATAAACAAATATACTCGTATTCCCTATTATCAGTAGATACAGTATCGCATTGCATTACTAATTAGAAAAAAAACATTCCTAACTAATAATAAAAATGCACATAATAGTTTGTTTGTTTTTTTTTTCATTAAAAAAATCTTTCCCTACAAAAAAATATTCATCCCCACTTTACGTGTATGGGAGCTACCCTAAAAAAAATATTTTTCAATATTTTATTTTACCACTTTCTCGGCGTGATCAATATACATATCCATACCAAATTTCAGCTTCCTAGTAACAAGAACCTCGGCGCTATGCCGCGGACAGACAGACAGACAGAAGGACAGACGGACATGGCGAAACTATAAGGGTTCCTTGTCGGACTACGGAACCCTAAAAAACGTAGGTAAGTAAAACCGCGGTGCCCAGCTGGCTATTGATAAGAAAAGGAAAAAAGCATAATGAATTAATTATGATAACTTGCATCATTGTGTTGTTTCCCTCTTTCGACGTGATATCATAGTGGTTGCAGTGGACAAACTTGTGTAGCTTGTTCCCTACAAGTATATTTTATGTGTAATGTATTTATTGGTCGTCGAATAAAATATAATTGAAGTATTGTGCGTCAGCCCTTTGGTGTGGACGAGCAGTTGTGCTGTATTTTACTGTATAAAGCACTAACATTATATCAGTAGAATTGTGTCAAATTGAAGTGCATCAAGCATCGTGACAGTTTTAAAAACTTAATAGTTCCAACCTTCAGGAGATTACCAATCTCGTAACATAATTGTGAAATCGAAATTTCGAGGTTTCAAACACTTAAAGCTCGCAAATAATACAGAGACTACTGTCCACAGTGAACACTTCTCTGAGAGTATTTATTGTGCAACATAAAAGTTGGAAAACACTGAAAAAAAATTGAAAAACTTTATTTATTGTAAAGTTTTAAGCACATACTGTCAGTCAACAAGCTAAGCAAAGCAAGAAACAAACCATGTCTCGCAACGAAACGCAAGTAGTGCATAATCTGGAAGAATTTCAACCACCGCTGGGGTCTGTCATCGTAGAATACGTCGCATTTGTCCTGGCTATAGCCGCCTGCGCATTCGGAGTGACGTCATGGTGCTTCATCAGGAAATTTCGTAATTTCAAAAACTATGTGTACCTAAATGCAATTTTCACAAGTTTTTTAAGATTAACAATAATATCTATCATTGCGTCTAATATACAAGAAATTGTTATCAATGACCGAATGATAAGCAATATATTCTCTTTTCTAAGTACGTATTTTGTTACCGTGGAGAATTATTGGTTGTTGGTGATATGTTGTATATTCTACTTTGATATTGTTAAGGTTTTTAATACGCACGTCGAAAATAGGTATATTAAAAGTACGATGTTCGCGTATGGTTTGCCTGTTGTGACAACGTTAATTTCTACATTTGTTCTACCTTTGATGTTGAATTTTGAAGATGGCACATTTAAACCAGAGACTAGGATTAGAATGTTTGTTTGTCTTAAAATTGGAATTATTGTATTGCCTGTTTTCATGAATTTGATTATCTACGTTAAGGTTGTTTATTCGCTGAGCTGTTCCAAAGGTATTAGAGGTGTGGGTACAAATATGAATAAATGGCGTAGCTTCTATATAACCACATTGATTTTTGTTTTGAGTAACACAATCGTTTTGTCTGCGTTCATTTGGGATATGCTGCTGCGACTGCCAGTAACATTACAAACGATTTTAATAAACCTACAAACAATAACTATTGCTATGTTTTTGCCTTTAGTCAGATGTAATCGGGTGCTATGGAGAGAATTCTGTGTGAATATTTGGCAGAGAAATGTTTTGTGACTACATTACTTATATATTTAAGACATATATGTGATGAATAATTATATATACTCATTTGTGGGTTAGTGGGTGTGAATCGCACACACACTAATTAGATGAGGGGCCTACTCTAACTCATCGAAACGAAACTTCGGAACGACCGAGAATAGACGAAAACTTTTTTGCGGTGAGATAAGGTGCGATATGATGCTCTGTACAGTGTACATAGAGGGGTGTACTTATACTATCCATATATAACATTGCTTGAAATTTACCGCCCTAAAATTCACAAGGAAAGGTTCCGAATTTCAATCGAATCTTCGTTTTCGTTGAGTTAGAGTAGGCCCCCAGTTAGTGATAAGGTATTGTGTTGTGTTACACATTTTACTTTGTAAAAACTAGCTTTTTCCCCGCGTTTTCAGGTATCCGGATAAAAAGCCTTTAAATGTCCCCAGGGTTCCCCATCTATCTCCATACCAAATTTCATCTAAATCGGTTCAGCTGTTTTACCGTGCCAGCGTAGCAAATCCACAATCGTATTTATAATGTTTAACTAGGATTAGGATAATGTGTAGGTATAATATTTATGATATGACTCTTTAACTTAAAAACCTGTAACTTAAAAAGCATAATGAGTCATTGGACCTCAAAGATTAATGAAAGTCTCTGCCTTCTAGATAGGTATCGACAGTGTACTTGTAAAATTCGGCAACAAATACTATGCCAAAGTCGGCATACCCGAGACAGTCCGAAGCCAATCCCGTTGCAAGAAGGGCGTCCCGAATAATTTAAATAATTTTAGATATAATACGAAGTAAAATACCAGTTTTTGTAATGATGAGTTGCCGCAATCAGGGAGCTATTGTTTTTAGTAAGCGCGGTATCTAGTCGGAGCGGCGCGGAGACTTTCATTTATCTATGTTGGACCTCTACACTACAGTCATGTAAACGCCTTGCGACATTCCTCATCAGAGTGAGCTTAAGTGCGCACGCGACGCTCACCATGGCCGACAACGATACTAATTTATACAATATCAGTGAAAATTATACCAGTGAATACGATGAAAATCTATTTAATACCAGTGACTACGATACAGAATTCAACATTAGTAGTTACGATGCAGATGCATACAATATCAGTGAAAACTATACCAGTGAATACGATGTATTCAATATCAGTGCGTACGATGCAAGTGTATACATTACTACTATAAATGACACTAGTGTATACGACACCAGGTCCAACGATTCATTTAATATCGATGATATATTTACTCCGGCTAATGTCGTTATTATAGTCTGGATTTTCTTCGCGTTGACGCTAACAGCGTTCGTATACGGAGTGACATCGTGGTGCATCATCAAGAAGTTCCGACATTTCAGAAACTATGTGTTCCTCAGTGCAATTTTAGCGAACTTGTTGCGCTTTTTGGTGTTCGAACTATCTATGACTTTGATCAGTCGAGAATTAATGATGATGTATACAATAATGCGTGTTATTCCTATATCTCTATTGATGTTCTGTGGGCTATCGTTTCAATGTTGGTTGATTGTCATGTGTTATATATTTTATGTTGACTTTGTTAAAGTTTTCCGTCTTGATATTCATAAGAGGTACCTTAAGAGTAGCCTATTTGCTTGGGGTTTGCCTTTTACAACCGTCCTCATATATTTCGTTGCTTCGTTATTTTTTTATGTATATAATTCTAGTGGAATTATTACTGAAGAAATCTACATGGCTCTGACTAAGGTGATATTGTTAACACCGGCGATTATTAGTTTTGGTCTTTATGTCGCTGTAGTATATTCTCTGTTTCGTAGTAATGGCGTCAACGCGAGTATTACTACGAACAAATGGCGTCGATTCTACATATCTATTTTGATATTTGTACTGAGTAATGTTATAGTGTTAACTGGATTTGTAGAAATATTTGAAATAAAAGCACCTTTGGTTCTTTTTATAGGAGAAATGGGGACTTACTTGAATACAGTAGCATTGGATATTTATATAATTATTGTGAAGTGTAATCGAATTTTATGGCAAGAGTTTTTTAATAAGAGATCGAAACAAAAAGCGCTGCAAATGAAGTGATACAATGGTATGCTAATCAATATAACTATTGAAGCTAAGGAACTGGTTAGACAGCATTTAAGGCTAAACAACAAACTCATCTTTGGTATTCTGGTTTTAGTATATAAACGTTCTGTAGAAATGTTTTTGTGATAAAATAATTGATGTTATTTTAGAGATGACGTTACGAATAATCAGGATGTATGCGAATAGTTAATGTTGTAAAGTGTTATTACCCTAGCGTTTAATTAATTGTATATTATATTCGAAAAGTATAAAAAAATTGCACAAGTATAGGAAAAATCCGAAAATATTGATTTGTAGTACCTAACTTAATAAAACTTGGGGAAAATGGGGTTTAAACCGACCGTTACGTTGAGCTGCACATCCTAGCTAATATCATAATGCGAAAATGTGTTTTTTTTTGTTACGCTTTCACGGTAAAACAGCGTTGTATTCGGGTCTAAGTAGTTCCCCTGGGACGCGGGAGAAACCGCAGAAAACTGCTTGTTCTAATATAATTCTTTTTTTTTTGTTTTTTAGCTTTTGGTTTTCAAATGTCAGTGAAAAAAACATAAACACAAAAAAAAATGTTATTTAGTTTATGTTTGTTCTCATTAAACATACTTTAGTTTATGTAACTGGTGTCTAAAGCCGTATAAATAAAATAAATAAATAAATTAGCAGTTGTCCTCTACAAACAAACTTGAGTTTATGGCGGGAAAAAAAGGATTATTGCGATTTTACTGCATTTCGATGCGTGAGGCCGACTGGCACTTGGCCGGTAATTTGCATACAGATTAACAATGACCCAAGTGACTTGAAATACCAGTTTTAGACTAAATTTGACTGATTTCTGTAAAATTAATGCTTGTGATTCACCTTACCTGTGGGTGCAGACGTTTGTCAGCACTCTCATCGCGCGACTTGCTGAGTGGTATACACGCAACACTCGCCATGGCTGTAAACGGCACTGGTGTAAACAACAACAGTGAATATGAAACCAGTGTATACAATACCAGTGAATATGAAACCAGTGTATACAATATCAGTATATATAATACCAGTTATTACGACAATAGTGTTAACAACTCGATACTCTCGCAATTTATTATACCTAGAAAGCTGTTGGCAATCGTGGGTTGGATTTGGTTTGTGTTGTCTCTTTCTGCGTTCATATACGGAGCGACATCGTGGTGTGTCATCAAGAAGTTCCGACAATTCCGAAACTATGTGCTGCTTAATGTTATCCTAGCGAATCCGTTATTTGAGCTTATATATTATGTTTTAGATTTTAAAGAGTTTCAGATAGTTAGTAGTTTATAGTTAAGCTAGTGTATTTAATAACAGTATTCATTATGTTTTTCTTTGACACAGCATTCAGTTTTTGGTTACTCTTGTTGTGTTATGTTTTTTATTCTGATTTTGTAAAAGTTTTTAGTATTGATATTTCGGGGAGGTATCTGAAAAGTTTTGCTTTTGCCTGGGCCAACAATTATGGCCTTATTCCTTCTTTATTCCCTGTTTGTGTATTTTAACGAGACAGAGAAAAAAATCTGGGTTACTCTTTTTTTTTCTATTTTTTTTTTTATAATATTTTATGGTCTTCTAATATTTAGTGTTATTATTTATATACTAGTTCTATATTCTCTATTCCGTGGCAGTGACGCTTCGGGGACTACATCTACCACCAAACTGTATCGCTTGTATATATCTCTGTTGATATTTTTAATTAGCAATATTTTGCACTATTTGATATATTTGTTATGTTAGGTATATATAATACTACAATTAATGTAATATCTGAACTAGCTACCTGTATTAATACAATAGCATTAAACTTGTACATAGTCGTAGGAAAGAAAAATCGTGAGTTATGGCGTCTATATATAAGAAGAAGAGCGATTCAAATTTCACTGGAATTGATATAATTGAATGATAGATGAATGAATCCATAGATTAATAAAAGTGTCCGCGCCGCTCCTACTAGATACAATACAAAAACCGACCAAGTGCGTGTCCGGCCACGCGCAATAGGGTTCCGTAGTAGGTCTTAGTTAGTCGACTATAACTCTGTAACTAATTAAGCCTACTTAGCAGTGATCATTTTCCTTGTAAGTGCATTACATGTGATAAGTCTGTGATTTTTTCACATTTCTAGGTACAGTCATTCAAAAGTTAAACAATTTTCTTTAATAAAAAAAATTCAAACAATTTTAATAGCAAGATTTTGCAAATGGCTCACTTAACCGAAAAAATTGTCTTCACACACCCAATATATTTTTGAAAGACCTATCTAAGGACCACACGAAGGGATACGTGAGAAAAAAATATTCATCCCCATTTTACATGTTTGGGAGCTACCATAAAAAAAAAATCTATAATTTTATTTTACCTATTTGTCGGCACAAACATGTAAAATGGGGATGAATATTTTTTTCTATGGTGTCCAATATACGTATATATACAGTATATATTTACATATATACAGTATACATATATATACTAAATTTCAGCTTTCTAGTACCAAGAACGAAGAAAATTACGTGATATTTGCTGAGACCAAACTCTCACCCACGTGAGATTGAGTGAGATTTTGCTTGACCCCCCTCCCCCCCTCTAAACGCCTCACGTAATTAATGGACGCCCCCTATCTGGGTTGTGGAGGTCAGATAGACAGTCGCTCCATGTAAAACACTGGTACTCAGCTGGATCCGGTTTAGACTGGAAGCCGACGCCAACATAGTTGAGAAAAGGCTAGGCAGATGATGATATTAATATTTTGTACGCACTTGTAAATTACCTTCCTAGGGTGCTTTTTTAAATAGATATAAAATTATGTCTTAGATGTAAGCAAAAATATTTTTACACAAACTTTATGGAGCTTATAGCAATAAGTACCTATAAGTGAAGTTTTATTGTACAATTTCCGTATTTTTTAAATAGACAAGTTCTCATTCAGTGGATACTGTTGTCATATTTAAACATTGTATGTATTAACAGTCTCGTGCGCTGCGCTGATGTAAGCGGACGTGAATCGTTATTCGATGACTCATGTGTTAGAAACAATGTCGTCTAATATTGTGAAGTGTGCAAACTGTAATGTCGTTATAAACGAACTTTTGGCGTTTTTGCGCAACGTTATGGACTTTATGGATGAGGAGAGTATACACCAATTGTGTACTACCTCTTTTTCTGATGAAGATATTGTAAAAGCAAAAAGATTACTCGTGGACTCGATGCCTAATGCGAAAAAGATGCCCTCACGTCGAAAACAGGGTAAGAAGAAAATGTCAAGAGATCTTGATGACATTATTTGTGTGCTAAAAAGTGCTGATCCAGAGACCTTCCCAGTTTTTGTTGCAAAGGACCTACACAAACTCCCGCCAGTCACTTTTGACCACGTTGACGTGACGCGTTTGCTGAGAGACATCCTGTGTCTTAAGAATCAGCTGTGTGCATTGGAGGACAGAGTAGTGTCGTGTGATGAATTTAATCAACTAAAATCTGAAGTTGAGCATATGAAGTATGCATCGCTTATTGATGATGTTGGGACACATGCAAATATAAACAAAAAACGAGGCGCCTGTCTACAAAATAGCTTTGAACTAAATAGTGGACCTATAGGTCTTAATTACATGCCACAATATGTACCTATAAAGTCAGCTGATTTAAAGGTTAACGGTCGGAATCTACTTGCGAGGAATGCATCTCCACCTAAAGTACAACGCGAAAAAAGCGTTGATACATCTATCTCTATTACTTGCATGCAAAATAGTGAAACAAATGCACCCGGGCACGTGGAGGCCCCTACGAAGGACGTGGTTTCGAACGATGTAAAGAAGAATGACCGCCAGGCGAGCCGTATAGGCAAAGTTACTGCAGGAGTAAGCGGGACGGAGCATCGTGAAGGACGCGTGGAGGCCACTGCTAGCACCGTGGTTTCGCCAACAGCTGAGATGTTGGGTGAACATAATTGCGCCGTCGCATCGAACCGGTTTGTTATAAGTGACACTTTAGCTTCGCGCACGGAAGCGTTACCGTGTATGAGTGAGAATTATAAACAAAAGGTAAGTGATTGTGAATCTGAATGGAAAATAGTTAGAAACAAATCATCAAAACGTTATTATAAACTGATTGGGCAGAGAGGATGTGCTTCTATTGCACCCGATGATAAATTTAGAGCGGCTGATGTGAAAGTTCCACTATTTATTTCGAATGTTAGTAAGGACACGAGTGAGAACGACATTATTAGTTACATTAAAGATAAAACAAATGATACTGTAACACTGAAAAGGATAAATATGAAGCAGTCTAAAAAGTATGATGCTTACAAAGTCTACGTATCTAAATGTAACTTAGAGTTATTTTTAAATGATAATTTTTGGCCTAACGGCATAACGTTTAGGCGTTTTGTACGTTTTATGTACAATAAAAAACGGGATAATGTTGAGTAAATTTTAATTAAATTTATTATGGATTCAAATTGTAAACAACATCTTAATTTAATTAGTTTTAATTGTAAATCGGCTAAGCGGTCTATTGATAGTATACGAGACTTATGTGAAATGTCTGATTTGGTAGCACTTCAGGAGACGTGGTTGCTCCCCCATGATATACCGTTATTGGGGAGTTTTTGTAATAATTTTGAATACACGGGTAAGTCTGCTGTAGACATATCTGTGGGTTTGTTGAAAGGAAGACCTTATGGGGGAGTAGCCATACTCTGGCGAAAAGGTATATTTGAAAAAGTTACGGTGTTGCATTGTACCAGCTCCAGACTAATAGCTATACGGGCGGTTGTTGATAGCCGCTCCATCATTGTATTTTCTGTATATATGCCGACAGACTCACCTGAAAATCTACCTGTTATGACAGAGGTTCTTGGTGAAATAAGTGCAATTGTAGCTACAGAGGATGTGGAGAATGTATTTATTTTGGGTGATTTTAATGCTCACCCTCAAGAATTATTTTTTAAAGAACTTATGAATTTTTGTTCGGATCAGACGTGGACTTGTGCTGACGTACAGAAGTTAGGGCATCAGAGTGATACTTATACCTTTGTCAGTGAGGCTCATGGGTCTAGACGATGGCTAGATCACTGTGTAGTGTCATTATCAGCCTGGCAAACCATAATCGATGCGCAAGTTATTGAAGATGTTTATTTGTCTGATCACTTGCCTTTATATGTTAAATGTAACATTAATGTTATAAAACCTAAGTTAATGACAAACGAGTGCAGGCGTAGCTCAGTTGTGTGGGGTGAGAGAGATGAAAGTCAAATAAAAAAATATCATAAATTATGTCAGAATGGATTACGCGACATAGACTTTCCCACTGAGTTCACGGATTGCAGTCGAGGGTTATGTAGTTTAGAAGGTCACAAAATTGTTTTGGACAAATTGTATGACAACATTGTGCGAATCTTGAGTGATGCCGCTGTGGGATCCAGTGAGAAGCGCGGCAATAAACGAACCAAGAGTAAGCACCTATGTGGTTGGAATAAACATGTTCGTGAAGCTCACCGGGAGGCCAGGAGTAGCTTTCAGCTGTGGGTAGCATGTAACCGACCATCTGTTGGTATCATTTATGACGAAATGTGTGAGACACGTAAAATTTTTAAAAGTCGTTTAAAGTGGTGCCAAAATAATCAGGAAAAGCTTAAATTGGACGGTTTGGCCAAACATAGATCAGCTAAAGATTTTACAAAATTTTGGAAGGCTACTAGAAAGCTCGATGTTAGGCCTGGCCTGCCTATGAGTGTGGATGGAATAAGTGAACCAGTCCAAATAGCGAACATGTTCCGTAAGCATTTCAAGGTGCGCTCCCCGCTGGGTCCCTCAGTGTCGGCTATTGGCTCTGAGGCTGGACATGAGGGGAAAGACTCAACTGTACATGCTACCGCTAGCCAAGTCAGACATATCTTGAAGAAAATGACAGGTGGCAAGTCTCCCGGTCATGACGGCCTTAGTGTTGAGCACTTGCGGCATGCAGGAGTTCACCTACCGAGGGTTCTGGCCATGTTCTTCACAATGTGCATGACTCATTCGTATTTACCTAATGACTTAATGAAAACAATCGTAGTGCCTATTGTGAAGAACAGGACCGGTGATATCTCGGATAAGACGAACTACCGTCCCATATCGCTAGCAACTGTGATAGCCAAGGTGATGGACGGCATGCTTGATTCTTATTTAGATAAATTTATTAACTTACATGACGCTCAGTTCGGGTTTCGGCCCGGGCTATCCACTGAAAGCGCAATTTTAAGCCTCAAGCATGCTGTCCAATACTATACCAATCGCAAGACCCCGGTGTATGCTTGTTTCCTCGACCTCTCCAAGGCTTTTGATCTTGTTTCGTACGATGTGCTCTGGAGAAAGTTGGGGGACAAGGGTATACCGGTGGTCGTGCTCAATATATTAAAATATTGGTATAGTAAACAAATCAATTATGTGAAATGGGCCAATACACTCTCTGAAGCGTATAGGTTGGAGAGCGGGGTGAGACAGGGGGGATTGACATCCCCCAAGCTCTTCAACTTGTATGTCAATGACCTCATCGTCGGGCTCAGCAGCATGCGCGTCGGTTGCTCAATAGACGGAGTTAAAATCAACAACATAAGCTACGCAGATGATATGGTGCTGTTGAGCCCGACGGCGGGGGGTCTCGGAGAGATGTTGAAGCTATGCGAGGAGTATGCTGAAACACATGGCCTACTGTATAATGCTCAAAAGAGTGAATACATGGTCTTCAAGGCCGTCGGTAGATGTCCCAATCATTCACATAATATTACCTTGAATGGCATAAGCGTAAATCGTGTTGAGAAATTTAAATACCTGGGGCATTACATTACTGAGGGCCTTGAAGACAATGCAGACATAGAGAGGGAGCGCAGGTCTCTAGCGGTCAGAGGTAACATGCTGGTTCGCAGATTCTACAGGTGCTCTGACGAAGTTAAGATAACTCTTTTTAAAGCTTATTGTCAGAACATGTACACTGGGACTCTGTGGACCAGTCACACCAAAAGATCGCTGGATAACCTGCGCATCCAGTATAATAACGTCTTCAGGATGATGTTGGGGCTGCCTCGCTTCTGTAGTGCATCGGGGATGTTTGCGCTTTATCGTACTGACGGCTTTCATGCCGTCTTGCGCAAGAAGACGGTATCCCTGATCTACAGGGTGCGTGGTAGCCGCAATGAAATCCTGAAGACGATAGCAAACAGGATCTCATCCTTACTATGGAGATCTTTAGTTAAGAGGGTTATTTAATATTCTTTTTATTTTATTTTTTCTATTTCTTTTATATGGACTGTAAAAGGTTGTCTGAAATAAACAATATTTTATTTTATTTTTTTATTTATTTATTAAAATAAAGAATAAGAAAAAATGAAACTAACTTACTTTATTTTCTAACTAGCTTCTGCCCGCGACTTCGTCCGCGTGGAATAGGGGTACTCCGCTCCTATTGGTTTTAGCGTGATGATATATAGCCTATAGCCTTCTTCAATAAATGAGCTATCTAACACTGAAATAATTTTTCAAATCGTACCAGTAGTTACTGAGTTTAGCGCGTTCAAACAAACAGACAAACAAACAAACTTTTCAGCTTTATTATATTAGTATAGATAGTTTAAGCTCACATTTGTATAATTTTGATTCGTGTAATTTAATAATATAATGAAGAGTGAAAAGAATGAGGAGCTCATGGCTAAGTTACGCTTACCGCGATCAGTTCGTTGATGGGTGACCGTCTATGCGACACCGAGCTCCGAGCCTCGAAAAGCACATTAAGCCGTTGGTCCCTGCTGTCATTTGTAGGACCTTGACTGTCGTTACGGGTAGGTAGTCAGAAGACAGAAAGTCTGACATACCAAGAGGTATCTTGGCATCCATGATATCGTTCACCATTTTACGTGATCCATTTGCGAAATGTGAAGCTGTAAAGTGCTAATTTTAGTTGGATCCGATCGTCCCTCTTACTTTTGAATGGCTATTCCTAGAAATGTGCAACAGTCATGGCAGATACACCTACGTCTTCTTCTTATCTAATTTTCCAGGCCCAGGTCAGCTGGAAGAAATTTCAAATTGAAATAAACTGTACCTTCGTACTCAATTGTTTTGTTTTATTAAATTTCATTATTTGCAGTCGGTCCGTGGATGTCCATGTCATAGCGAGACTCCTCCGTGCCTCGGAAAGCACGTCAAGCCGTTGCTCCGATTGCCATTTGTAGATCTTTGACAGTCGTTACGGGTATTCAAGAGCCAGAAAGCCTGACAACCAGTCTTACTAAGGGGTATCGTGTTACCCAGCAACTGGGTTGTGGAGGTCAGATAGGCAGTCGCTCCATGTAAAACCGACCCCTGTATAGTTGGGAAAAGGCTAGGCCGATGATGATTTGCATTCTAGTGTGTACATAGATTATAAATAAATATAACTTACTTAAAAATAAAACTATCATGGCTATATAGGCGTTACCGGTTACAGAGTCATAGTCAACCAATTACGGAACCTTATTGCGCGTGGCTCAACACGCACTTGACCGGTTTTTTATTATCAAGTATTACCTGTTTCCCGCGGTTTCACCCGAGTTCTGTGGGAACTGCTCCTGATAAATACTCCTATAAGCAGCACCAAGTTTCAAGCAATCTCTGTGCTAAATTTCATATAAATTTGTTGAGACATTGTACCGTGAAAGTGCAATAAACAAAATTTATATCAAATTTTTCAAAATCCACAAAGCAATTTTCACCCGACCCTGTAATGGAACCCGAGGCCGTTTACTGCAGTCTCAATATGCGACCATTAGACCAACGAGGCAGTCGATACCTACACTATAAATTATACTATGTATCTATTTAATACTAGCTTTCCGCCCGCGGCTTCGACCGCGTGTACATTTTTTTACACCTTGGGTTACATTATTCAAGTTTTAGTAGGGATCCCTAATTATTTCTGGAAATAAATATAGCCTATGACACTTCGTAAAGATGTAGCTATCTAACGGTGAAAGAATTTATAAAATCGGTGCAGTAGTTTTTGAGTTAAAACCCTACAAACAAACAAACAAATCTTTCCTCTTTGTAATATTAGTATAGATAGACTATTATTCATATTGATATATTTAATGATATCTTTAGTTGTAGCAAATTGTTTATGCATTTGAACATACGCTTAGCTTTGGTATGTATGATCGAAAACCACATGCATTAACGTTACGATTTCATTAATGCGGTCGTGCTAGGCCCACATAATAGGTCACAGAATGGGGAAACTGGTTTGGGCATAAAACTATTAAAAAAGAAAATTATTATTTACTAGCTTCTGCCAGCGACTTCGTCCGCGTGGAATAGTGGTGCTCCGCTCCTATTGATCTTAGCGTGATGATATATAGTCTATAGCCTTCCTCGATAAATGGACTATCTAACACTGAAAGAATTATTTAAATTGGACCAGCGGTTCCTGAGATTAGCGCGTTTAAACAAAATGACAACATTTCCCTTCACTGCTCTGCTCCTGTAGATTGTAGCGTGATGAAAAGTATACTTTAACCATCTCAGGAGTATGACAAATAATTGTACCAAGTTTCGTTAAAATCCGTCGAGTAGTTTTTGTTTCTATAGAGTTTATACAGACAGACAGACAGACATTGACGTCTCTACAGATTTATTATAAGTATAGATTTATTATAAGTATAGATAATAATAACACTTACATTTTTTATATCATAGAAATACTACAATTATTAATTATAATAATAACACTTACATTTATTAAATCTTAGAAATACTATTAATTACAAATTAAATTTTATTCTCAAAATTGTTTGAACAAACGGTAAATAGGGTGCGTTTAAATGTCTAATCTCATAGTAAATGGAGTATAGTTATGTGTAAAAATATCTTAGGGAGTTTACAATTGTGTACAATAATTAATACATAGTATTGCATATTTTTTTTTTGAATACCTTCACCAAAAATATTACTACTACGTACGCTAAAGGTGAAATAAAAACATCAGCCAAACTGGTTTAAATGTTTTGGCGTTCTTTAACTTAAAATAAAAGCTATTCGTGGGCGAGGTCATCACTTGAGATCGGCTGCACCGATGTAGATATAACTATAGGTACACTTTATCTATCTTATTATTCTAATCTGTTCATCATCTGCCTAGCCTATCTTCCCTACTATGTTAGGGTCGATAGGCCTTACTCGTAAATCTTAGTGATTTGTCATTTGCTAATAATCCGAAGAAAATATTATAAAATTTATATTTATCTATAAAGTCGTTTTGAATAGCAAGGTTTTTTCCATTGATTGCTATGAAAGATGCGCCAAGTTTTTTTGACATTTAGGACAAAAGCTGATAACAATAAGTTTCAATACAAATACTGGTTCATCCAGTTCTAAGTTTATAAATGTTAATATTTGCTAATTTTTTTGGGTGTTCACTTAACGACAGAAAAGTTATATTGCATAACTACATATTTTGAGTTCTTACCCGCTGCAACAGTCAACGATACACAAAGACTACAAAGATGGATTCATTCATCGTATCATTCAACTACGTCAGTTCAAGTGAATTTTGTATAGCTTTTCTTTTTTATATATACGCCAAAATTCGCGATTTTTATTTTCTATAACTATATACAAGTTCAAAGCTATCGTATTAATCCAAGTTGCTGGTGTACATATTAAGTCCATTGTATTCGTTGTGGAATTAAAACCTGACAGACCGAATGAGCCAATTAGTGATAGAATATTGCTAAATACAAATATCAGCAAAGATATGTAGAAGCGATACCATTTGCTTGTAGATTTAGTTCCACTAGCTTCATTGCCACGGAACAACGAAAATAAAACTAATCTATACATATAATAAAATTGTAATGGTAGAAAATCTGTACATTGATTAAATTTTTTTTAAAGTGGTCTCGGCGTGACCAGTAAACGATGCTGAATCCAAAAATATGATTTTTAGAATTTTTGTCTGTTTGTCTGTTTGTGTGTTTATCTGTTTGAGCTTCACGCCAAAACGACTGAACAGTTCTACTTGAAATTCAGCAAAAATGATTGTTATGAATCGGGTCAGGCTTTAGGCTATAAAACATCACGCTAAGTATTATGAGGAATGAGCAGTGAGACATTGTATAAAAGTTTGTAATGGGATGACCTATAAATTTTTAGTAATTATGCATTTTAGCTGTTATTACAATCATTGATATGAAAATCATCACGCTGATTCCTAAAGAAGATAAGCAGTCATTGAAATTGAAAACACGAAAGCATTGGTAGAATAGTAGAATTTATGAATCGAACGATGTATGAGAACGTCAATTTTAACTAAAATGTCAACGAACAGTGTAGTCTGTAATAACGACCATCCGAGTAGGTTGCTTTTGCTTCGAGTTCAAATCCCGCGAAGTTTTGATTTTTTTTGCGTTTAGTAAATTATATTTTTCTTTTTTTGGTTGTATTCACATATTTTTTAAATAAAAAATAACCATTAGAGACGGTTACAAGAATTCAAGTTACGAATTTGTTAAAAGTAAGCGCTTTCAAGTCATAAGTATGCACATTATTTACAGTAAGAAACATGAAAATAGAAACCACAAAAATATATTAAATAAAATGAAAATTTAACTAAAATATGGCGTCAAAAAATGTTTCCTCATCACCGTCAACTGGAAGCGTACTCAAGAGGCTGGCAGAATTGCCACGTTGGATTGTAATGCTTATTCTTAGGCAAAGATAAAAGCAGCCATTGGGTCACGGGAAGTGTTAGCAAGCCGCTTCGCTAAATCCAGGATATCCAGTATCTGGAAAATGTCAGGGAAGCTATAGGTGGTCAGGGATTGTCAGGTAAAAACATCGTAAGAGTAAAAATTCATGGAAAAGGGAGTCATGAAATAAAAACATGATACTTAAGAATTATGTTCCTCATATTGCTAAAAAAAAAATCGCGCTCGCTTCGCTCGCGCACTGAATCTTATTGGCCTATTTTCGTAGCTTACTATTTAGGGTACTTAACTCTAAACACAAATTAGATATCTTCTCCTATTTAGTGCACATGGTCTAGACCTTTACTTCAATAGTGCAAAGTATAATACATTCATAATCTGGTTTAAAACGAGAAAATTGCATATTTGCCTTATACGACGACAATACTGCGTCAGGGAAATGTGGTAGAGTGATCAGAGAACGTCAGGGTTTTTAGGCATTTGGAGTGGACACCCTGATCTTTTAAAATAAGGTGGGTACAGTTTCAACCACAAACAGCTCGAAAATATATTTGCCTATGTGGCTACTATACTAATATGTACATTTCCTGCCGCCTTAAAAAAACTCTGTAAAATTAGGCCATAGCCCTGTAGTGGGATAATAAATAGGCCGAAAATATTGTCGCGCTTTCCGTATGCGCCTAAAATAATAAAGCTGTTAGCGATAAGACCGTCGTTGTCATTTCTTCGATGACGTGCGATAGAGTAATTATGGTATTCCAATTATCATAATGCAATGATATACCTAAAAAAGTAAATAATCTCTTTCCAGATTATATTTACCGGACCTATGTCCGTATAATATTCATGCGAATTTTAGGGTTCAATGCACGCGATGAAATCAGAAAAAAAAACTTTTCACAAAAATACAAACGGCTTACAAAGTGAAAATTAATTTTATTTTCTGCTAAAACATCGTTCTAGAAATCGGTTTCTTACACTAAGTTTCTGTTGAAAAGGTGCTTTTTTGCCACCTACTTCTTTTTCGTCGTTCGTGACACACGTGTATTTTCAAAAAATAACAAATGTTCACCAAACTTTTCGTAACGAGTATATTACCTCCTGGGGTTCTTCTGTTTGTAAATCCATCAATGATGTCTTTAATACCTTATTAAGGGATCTAACTCAGCTGTCGTTAGCTCCCTTATAGCGGTTGGTGCTGGCATTCTAGCCAAAATCTGTTGTTTAAGTTTGTTTCAATACCCAGTGACGCATTGAATGATGTGGCTACAATACGTGGCTAAAATGAAATTATCCCCAATCAAAGATCAGGCGCAGGACTGACAGCTTTTCGTGCTCTCCTAGGCACGGTTGGGTCGGTTTAGAAAAGGGTCACTTATCGATTTGCATGGCTTTTAATTAGCTACGAGCCCCGTAATCTCCGCATATGATTATTTAGAGAGAACCTCTCATGTGATCATCTGCATACAAGCTGAAGCCCATCTGGACCTCTTAGGTCACTCTGCTATCGTATGAGATCAGTACATTCTTTCGATTCTCAATACTCCAGTTCGGAGGCCCGAGGTAGCCAAAATACCCTTCAATTCCTTTCTGTCTTTTTGCTTGAACTTGAAAAATTTAGGTCGGTGGTTGATTGTGTCTGTGAGTCTACTTCACGCACCCGCATAATAACCAATGTCCTTCCTCAGCTTTCAGTTTATATCTATACAAAATTCATCTCATTTGATTCAGCCGTTTTCCCATGAAGGTATTATAGACAAACGGATAGAGAGACAGATGGAGTTTTGTATTTATAATATTACTAATATAAGAAAAATAACTATAGTCTTATGTGACCTGAACTGTTACTGAATGGAGAGAGGTTATGCTTATGGTATTTAAAAAAAACTCTTGGGTATTTTTCAGTTTCGTTGCCTTTGTAAATTAATTTATCTAACAGACATTATGATTTACACTATCGGGACATTTTTTGTTTGAAATTATATGGAAACTGGTATTTTTCTGGAGGTGGTAAAACTGGCCATCCAAAAATAATGTTTATAGTGCTATTTTGCGACACCTCTGGAATGTGTGCGAAAATCCGAATCTCTCGCGGACGAAGTCGCGGGCAAATTGCTAGTATTAAATAAAATGAAAATTTAACTAAAATATGGCGTCAAAAAATGTTTCCTCATCACCGTCAACTGGAAGCGTACTCAAGAGGCTGGCAGAATTGCCACGTTGGATTGTAATGCTTATTCTTAGGCAAAGATAAAAGCAGCCATTGGGTCACGGGAAGTGTTAGCAAGCCGCTTCGCTAAATCCAGGATATCCAGTATCTGGAAAATGTCAGGGAAGCTATAGGTGGTCAGGGATTGTCAGGTAAAAACATCGTAAGAGTAAAAATTCATGGAAAAGGGAGTCATGAAATAAAAACATGATACTTAAGAATTATGTTCCTCATATTGCTAAAAAAAAAATCGCGCTCGCTTCGCTCGCGCACTGAATCTTATTGGCCTATTTTCGTAGCTTACTATTTAGGGTACTTAACTCTAAACACAAATTAGATATCTTCTCCTATTTAGTGCACATGGTCTAGACCTTTACTTCAATAGTGCAAAGTATAATACATTCATAATCTGGTTTAAAACGAGAAAATTGCATATTTGCCTTATACGACGACAATACTGCGTCAGGGAAATGTGGTAGAGTGATCAGAGAACGTCAGGGTTTTTAGGCATTTGGAGTGGACACCCTGATCTTTTAAAATAAGGTGGGTACAGTTTCAACCACAAACAGCTCGAAAATATATTTGCCTATGTGGCTACTATACTAATATGTACATTTCCTGCCGCCTTAAAAAAACTCTGTAAAATTAGGCCATAGCCCTGTAGTGGGATAATAAATAGGCCGAAAATATTGTCGCGCTTTCCGTATGCGCCTAAAATAATAAAGCTGTTAGCGATAAGACCGTCGTTGTCATTTCTTCGATGACGTGCGATAGAGTAATTATGGTATTCCAATTATCATAATGCAATGATATACCTAAAAAAGTAAATAATCTCTTTCCAGATTATATTTACCGGACCTATGTCCGTATAATATTCATGCGAATTTTAGGGTTCAATGCACGCGATGAAATCAGAAAAAAAAACTTTTCACAAAAATACAAACGGCTTACAAAGTGAAAATTAATTTTATTTTCTGCTAAAACATCGTTCTAGAAATCGGTTTCTTACACTAAGTTTCTGTTGAAAAGGTGCTTTTTTGCCACCTACTTCTTTTTCGTCGTTCGTGACACACGTGTATTTTCAAAAAATAACAAATGTTCACCAAACTTTTCGTAACGAGTATATTACCTCCTGGGGTTCTTCTGTTTGTAAATCCATCAATGATGTCTTTAATACCTTATTAAGGGATCTAACTCAGCTGTCGTTAGCTCCCTTATAGCGGTTGGTGCTGGCATTCTAGCCAAAATCTGTTGTTTAAGTTTGTTTCAATACCCAGTGACGCATTGAATGATGTGGCTACAATACGTGGCTAAAATGAAATTATCCCCAATCAAAGATCAGGCGCAGGACTGACAGCTTTTCGTGCTCTCCTAGGCACGGTTGGGTCGGTTTAGAAAAGGGTCACTTATCGATTTGCATGGCTTTTAATTAGCTACGAGCCCCGTAATCTCCGCATATGATTATTTAGAGAGAACCTCTCATGTGATCATCTGCATACAAGCTGAAGCCCATCTGGACCTCTTAGGTCACTCTGCTATCGTATGAGATCAGTACATTCTTTCGATTCTCAATACTCCAGTTCGGAGGCCCGAGGTAGCCAAAATACCCTTCAATTCCTTTCTGTCTTTTTGCTTGAACTTGAAAAATTTAGGTCGGTGGTTGATTGTGTCTGTGAGTCTACTTCACGCACCCGCATAATAACCAATGTCCTTCCTCAGCTTTCAGTTTATATCTATACAAAATTCATCTCATTTGATTCAGCCGTTTTCCCATGAAGGTATTATAGACAAACGGATAGAGAGACAGATGGAGTTTTGTATTTATAATATTACTAATATAAGAAAAATAACTATAGTCTTATGTGACCTGAACTGTTACTGAATGGAGAGAGGTTATGCTTATGGTATTTAAAAAAAACTCTTGGGTATTTTTCAGTTTCGTTGCCTTTGTAAATTAATTTATCTAACAGACATTATGATTTACACTATCGGGACATTTTTTGTTTGAAATTATATGGAAACTGGTATTTTTCTGGAGGTGGTAAAACTGGCCATCCAAAAATAATGTTTATAGTGCTATTTTGCGACACCTCTGGAATGTGTGCGAAAATCCGAATCTCTCGCGGACGAAGTCGCGGGCAAATTGCTAGTACATAAATAAAAACAATAAACAACAAAGGAATATAAAATGATAGATTTTGTATTTGCAATATAATAAAATCCCAAAATGCACTGTTTATATTTCTAAAGTACACAAGCAGACTCCAAATAAGGTTTATTACCATAATTGTAAAAGGTATACCCCAGGCAAAAGCAAAACTTTTAAGATACCTTCTCGGAGTGTCAATGCTAAATACTTTAACAAAATCATAATAAAAAATATAGCTCAACAGGAGCGACCAGAAACTGAACGCTGTATCAAAGAATAAATAAAGCGAATATAATATTATAGTCACTGGAATTAAGGTTTTATCTATCTCCATCTCATCATAAACAATAGCATATTGTAGCGCAAATAACAAGTCACGCAGTGCATTTGCTAGTATCACATTTAGCAGCACATAGTTTCTGAAATGTCGGAACTTCTTGATGACACACCACGATATCACGATATATATACAACGTGTAAAAAAAATAAGCAATAATATTCAAGGGTATGTACATATATCAAGTATAGATGCTACTGACAAAATCTTATTATTAAATATGTTAACTTTTTTTTTCATATTTCTTTTCACTAAATTTTAATAGGCTTATTAGACTAGTTGACGAATAGGTTGAAAATAAGGGGTAACTTATTTGCAAACTTGGCATTATTGATCTTCAAATTAATAAAATTAATCCATTTTTAGGGCTGTAACCTATTTTTTTTAACAAAAACTGTTAATTCTTTTTGTTATAAGATAGATTTGTTATAAGATTCTTTTTGTTATAAACAATAAGATTACATAAGATTTCCAGTTAGGAACTGGAAATCTTATGGGATCTTATTGTTTTTTACGGCGCAAAAGATTTGTTATCACCGTATGTGTAGCCCGCTTAAATTTTATTGCTTATTTTTTTTACACGTTGTATAAGGTTGACTGGTAGAGAATGCCTTGTGGCATTAAGTCCACCTATGTATCACTGCTGTACATGAAGTTTAAATAAATAAATATCACTCCATACACGAACACAGAGAGCGACATCAGAAACTGACTCCAAACCGCAATAGCTAACGGATGACTAGATATGTAAAATGGTGTTTGTGTCGCGTTGTTGACACTGTCGAATTCACTGGTATCATTTGCACTGATATTGTAAGCACTGGTTTCATATGCTGTGGTATTAAATTTACTGATATTGTTAACACCGGTGACGTTTTTATCCATGGCGAGTGTCGCGCGCTGACTAGGAGTGCCGTGAAGCGACTAGAATTACTCTATCATTTTGGCAACGTAGACATGTATTAAATAATTAATAGGAAAATACTATTCTTAAACTAGTATTTCAAAAGGTACTAGTATAGTCTGAATCTAGTATGCAAATTGCTATAGAAGAAATAGAAGTCGGCTTGGAGATTATTATTTATGTTATTTTTTAGTTTGATAAACAAAATTCATCTCACCCTCCATCATTATCTGCCTAGCCTTTATAAGTATTTGGAATTTTATATTCATTATTAAAAAAATAAACATTTTAGGTATGTAGATTACAATCATATACTAAATATTAATAAGTACACTATATTTCTTGTAAATTTTTTTTTTTGAAATATATTGTTTTAACTGATATTAATTTTAGGCTAGCAGTAAATTCTAAGTCTTATCAAAGGCCCTTAGTAAAATCTAGTTTAAACTAGGAAAAACGTAGTTTAACTAAAAACGGGTTTTGACGGTAATATTTTTATATATTATTCTTCTATATGTGTGTTTGTCACCTTACCCTTCTTAAACGGCTACACCGATTTGGATGAAGTTTGGAGTGTCCCCGGACGGTTTGAAAATACAATTGGTGTAGATGTCGTCGTATTCAAAAACGTCAAAGTTAGGACAGTACAACGTCCTTCGGGCTATATTTTTGAATGTGCTAATTAGTCTTAATTTTTATATCCGTATTCAATTTGACATGACGTCAAACAGCTTATAAACCAACGGACGATGAAAACGATTGTTCACGATATCCCATTAATCAGATTATAACAAGCAGCTTAGAAGTCGAAGAGGGAACACATAAACACACGCACATACAGATCAAAAACATAACCCACCTGTTTGCTACGCTATAGTTGCGTAAAAAAGCTGCGTAACGAGGCGTAGCGCACTGCGATGCTACGCCGTAGCTTCTTACGTAGCCCACGTAAGCGCATTCGAACTACGCGACAAACTTATAATTCATTTACAATAAGATAATAAAGAACTATTTTTGCAGCTTATTCAACCGATTTTGAGTTCTATTCCGTACAGATAAGGATGGTGTTATGATATAAGGTTTGCGATACCAAATATGTTCTGCATCTGATTTTGCCATACCATGTTAGCAATAGAGCTCATAATCATTTGAACTAACGGTAAATAAGGCGCATGCAAATTTCTAATCTTATTTAAAATGGAGTATAGATCTATGCTAATGCGAATGTAAGTGTTTTTTAATAAGCAAAACACTTCGACGGTGAAATGGCTGAACCGATTTAGATGATATTTAGCAGATTTTAAGGGTCAGGGCGCGTTCCTGCCGGACGCCGAACAAAGCGCGGGAGATAGAGAACTTAATGATAAAAAATTGTATGTAATGGATTATCTCAAAAACAACTAGACTGATATTAGTGACCCTTTCACTTATAGAAAGCTACATTATCCACCAGTGCTGCAAGCTGTTGTACGTGCAAACTAAAAAAGTGAACTAATTAAAATGAATGGCTCGTAGCTAAGTAACAGGCGTATGGATCGATGGATTAGTAAGGTTAAGCTACGCTAACCAAGGTCAGTCCATGGATGGGTGACCGTTTCCTGAACAAAGCGAGACTCCTCCGTGCCTCGGAGAACACGTAAAGCTGTCGGTCTTGCACCTGATCTCCCCGGTCTTGCCGAATTGCTGGCCTATCGGACTATGAGAGTGAGAGATTAGAGTGTACATCTGTTTGCGCAAGCGCTTGTGCACCTGGTTAGTCTACATTGAGATCACCGTGACCGAAATCAGTCTGGAGATTATTTATGCGCAAACTTCATATAACGGTAACACGATACTTCCTGGTAACACTGGTTGTCAGACTTTCGGTATTCTAACAACCTGTAACGACTGTCAAAGGTCTGCAGACCATAACCGGGATCAACGGCTTAAAGTGCTTTACGACGCACGGTATGACATAGATGAGGAATCTCGGAATGGTCAACCATTAACGAGCGACCGCGCCAAGCGTAGCTTAACGTTGATCACTCGACCCGTGTGGTTGTTACTTTCCTCCTCACTCTGAAAGGACTCACCTCACTCTTAATCATATCATTCAAATCATAAATTACGCAGATCTGAATAATACGGGTTTGGGCTTTTTTAGGGATAGAACACCACCAAATGACTTTGCCACTTTAGGAGAAGTAGGGACTGTCAAACTCTTACCGTCTTACCGTATCGTATTGGTGAAAGAAATAGGAATTATTTAGTTCCAAAGTTACTTAACAAATTACCATTAGCCCTAATAACTAATAAGAATAGTATAACGAAACGAACTTATATTAATGAAATTAAAAAGTTTTTACTAAGCAATTTAGGAGTACAAAAATAATGTCAACTTATAATTATGTATATATCTATTTATTAACCATATATGTGTATTAGATAAATATTAAGATATTAATAGTTGAGAAGTGTATCACAGACTACGAATATTAAAATTGTTTGTTATAACGTGAGCTGGATCTGCCAACAAACTGCTATGCAGTTTGGCAGACGTGGGGATATCAGTGAACCTGTATTGTTTAAGTGAATAAACACTTTTCTTTCTTTCTTTCTTTTTTCTTTACCTATAAAAACCTGTAATCTGAAGTTACTAAGAACACAAAGTTATTAAGAACTTATTTAACGTCGTAATCCAGGAAGCTACTAACTTAAGCTCGGATTACCGCTAAACAGCATTTATGAGTGAGCTTTTTGCTAACCCGTTTCTAAGTAGCAGATTAATAATTAATCGGATTTAATAAGTGAGACGGTTACTGAGTAAAACCCATCCATGATCCCTCCTTCCCCCCGAGTTCTGAGCCGCTGTAACTCTTTCGACCAATCTCTCAGCGACGTGTTTGGGCTTAAACTATTATAAAAGAAAAATCGGCTACATTTTCTAATCCTTTATTTTCAATTCGAACAATGTTTTAAGACGAGCGGCTATTGTACATTTTTGTTACTTAGACTTTTTTATAAGAGCTCCTTAATGTTTTTGGAAAAAAAAATTTAAAGCATTATAGGTAGTTTACAGTTGTGTACAAAATATTAATAAGGTATGTTTAGAAATCAGTTACCAAAAATACATCTAATACCTACGTTAAAGGTCATATGAAAAGTTACAAAATTAGGTCAAACTGGTTTAAAATATTTCCTAGTAAATCTTTACCGCAGTTTTAATAAATACATAAGTATTTGTAGTAGAAGCAAGTATTATTTGTCTTCATGTCGATAATTTATATACCTAACTAGCTGTTGCCCGCGGTGTCACCCAC
This sequence comes from Pyrrhia umbra, assembly GCA_963891755.1. NCBI lineage: Eukaryota > Metazoa > Arthropoda > Insecta > Lepidoptera > Noctuidae > Pyrrhia > Pyrrhia umbra. The sequence goes on along the minus strand of OY982942.1, from coordinate 2,399,560 downwards.
ATTCCGGGGGAACTACTTCACGCACCCGGATAAAATGTAGCCTAAAACCTCCTCCAGGGTCCCCTCTATCTCCGTACCAAATTTCAGCCAAATCGGTCAAGCCGTTTTCATGCTATGTCGTGACAACGGAAAACGGGTTTCATTTTTTATTTAGATAAAGATAAATCAACGAATGTAGATACAAACAGAAGCGAAAACATTTTTCTACAACTAACTACCGCTGCTGATTACTTTAAAATTATGATACTTATAATCATATTTTTGTTTTGTAAACATTCTATGTAATCAGGACATACATTCTAGGTATTAGATATATCTTTGGTAATCGAAAACATTATAACGTATTTGCTAAAAAAGTTGAAGGGAAAAGTCGGTATAACATGAAGGAATATCTGCCTTTTTAGGATAAACTAACATCAAACAAAATTACAATGAAACTGTAGTTGTACAGGTTTTTAGGGTCCCTAGTCGACAAAGAATCCTTATCTTATCGTTTCGCCATGTCCGTCTGTCTGTCCGTCGGTCTGTCTGCATGTCTGTCTGTCTGTCCGCAGCATAGCTTAGAGGTTCTTAGTACTAGAAAGCTGAAATGTTGTATAGATATGTTAATTGATTAAAACTACATTATTAGTGAATAGTACCTACTTAGAAGAAATTAAAATTTAAATAGATATAATATTATTATACCTACATAAAAAAACTATAAAGGTTCCTATAGAACCCTAAAAAAAAACATTCTACTAATATGAATACATTAACATTATAATATTTTGAACAGACAAGTCGGACAGACGAACTAGTTTGCATAATAAACCTACCTACTTATAAAAAAATACCATGGCCTTATCATGTTACTCATTAAAAATCACTTTAGTAATTACAAATTAATGGGAGAACATAGATCTGCATAGTCTTATAAAAATAACAAATAATCTTATTAATCTGCGGTAGCAGCTTTGCGCAGTGTTCCAAGTGGCAGTACTCGTCAGAGCGCGCAGAACTGCGCACGCGACGCGGACGCTCGTCATGGTAGACTATATCCGTGTTAAAAATATCAGTGACTACGATACTAATGAATACAATATTAGAGATTACAATATCAGTGAATATGATACCAAAGAGTATAATACCAGTGAATATGATGCCAATGGTTACAATATCAGTGTTCACGATACCAATGAATACAATATCAGTGGTTACAACACTAGTATTTACAACAACAGTGTCAACAGTGTCAACCATTCAACACAAACCGCGTATTTTATATCTAATAATAAATACGTAATCGTCGACTGGAGCTTGTTTGCGGTGTCTTTTTTTGCATTCATATACGGAGTGATATCGTGGTGTATCATCAAGAAGTTCCGGCATTTCAGGAACTATGTGCTTCTCAATGTTATCCTAACGAACGCATTAAGTCATTTATTCTATGTGCTCGCATATTCCATAGTTCAAAAAGAGTTTATTATAGTTAATAATTTACTTTTGTATCTGTTACCTGTAATTGTCCATCTGTTTTCAACGCTTTCGTTTAATTTCTGGTTACTAGTGTTGTGTTATATATTTTATAAAGATTTCGTTAAAGTGTTCAATAGTGATATTCGTAGGAGGTACCTCAAGAGTTCTGTGTTTGCCTGGGGCATACCTTTTTTAGTCTTACTCACTTATCTTCTTACTAAGATGTATGTTTATGTGAATAAATTGAGGAACAATGTTTTATTCCGCATCGTTTCGATTACTACGACTGCAATGTACTTTGTGCCACTGACATTAAATATCATTATTTACGGAATGGTTCTATATTCTTTGTTCCGCGGTAGTAAGGCTGGTGCGACTATACCTACTAACAGATGGCGGCGCTTTTACATATCTGCATTAATATTTGTTCTTAGCAACATTTTGGCAATAGTCTCTGTATTAAACGTATTGGTAATGAAGAATGGTCCCCTTAAAATGATTGGTTTTATAGGAGAAACCGTGAATGCTATTGCATTGGATGTGTATGTTATCATTGCAAAAAGTAATCGGGAGTTATGGTGCGAATTTATAAAGAAAAAAATGAAAAGTAACTCGCTAGAAATGAACTGATAGAATTGAATATTCATTATTATATGCACCAAAAGGGTCTTGAGATATCACTTGATTTGAGGAAATTAAAACTTGTCGAACCTCTATGAATTACTACTATATACTAAATGAATTCAGTTTACAATAAACAACTTGGGTTTTATGTGGTTTCGATGTTACAGCAACTAGTTTTTGTTTTACGCTGAGATAAATCGTACTATTGTACCATGATTGTACCTAATCCTGACTTGTTGATTCATATTAAATGCGAATGATCCCGTGGTGTATCATAACGAATTTTTTTTATTACGATTTCTTAAAGTAATTAAGAAATCGAAATCACTTCCAACTTTTGAAAGGCTATTAAAGCACCACCTGAATAATGTATATAAATTGAAGGTTTTACTGTTTCTATAACTAAATTTTAGCTCATTACCTGAGCGAAACCGTCGCTTTTCTTAATTAGTAAAGAAGTGAATAATTGTATTCTTTTTGAGTGAAATAAATTCTTAAACCGTAAACCGTAAATTCCGACATTTTAACTGGCAATTATAACTGGATATACATTATATGTAAGTGCAAGCCCTTGTTTTCAGCTGTCATTAAATAAGATTTGGATTAAGAAATAAGGCCTGTCGACGGATTTTTTTAATAACTAGATGGCCCAGCGAACTTCGTACCGCTCCCCATGTTTTATATTTTTCAATATTTTTAATAGTTATTCGGGACGGAAACAAATACAACAAATCAAAAACCATGAAAATCAGTCAGATAGATTATAAAATAATAATAGTAGTAACAAACATACATACCTACTAAATCCTCGCAATGTTTCGCATGTATGTTAATGTAGTAGAGGAGCTCGTGGCTAAGTAACAGCCGCACGGTTCGACCGATCAAAGGTTAAGCTGCGCTTGGCGCGACCGGTCCGTGGATGGGTGACCATCTTTGTCATAGCGAGACTCCTCCGTGCCTCGGAAAGCACGTTAAGCTGTTGGTCGCGGCTGTCATTTGTAGATCTTTGACAGTCGTTACGGGTAGTCAGAAGCCAGAAAGTCTGACAACCAGTCTTACCAAGGGGTATCGTGTTACCCGGTAACTGGGTTGTGGAGGTCAGATATGCAGTCGCTCCATGTAAAACACTGGTACTCAGCTGCATCCGGTTAGACTGGAAGCCGACCCCAACGTAGTTGGGAAAAGGCTAGGCAGATGATGATGTATGTTAATGTAGTAGAATATGTTAAAATTATATACTAATCTTAATTTCAGAGCAATACCTATAAATAAGTACTGATTCATATCTGGAATAAATAACATGAGACAAAAAAGAGTTTTATTTATTCTCACTTTACTGTTAAATTAATTGCATAAGCACATATTATTATCTAAATGTACCTATAATACTCCATCGCTAGCTCCTTTGAGGGCTCGTACCTAAGTAACAATAGTGCCGATCAATAAATTAGCAAGGTTAAGCTACGCCAGCCGAGGTCACTCCGTGGATGGGTGGCCATTCTTAACATAGCGACACCCCCGTGCCTCGGAGAGCACGTAAAGCTGTCAGCCCTGCACCTGATCTCTTCCTGGTCGTGTCGGATCGCCGACCCATCGGACTTTGAGAGTTAGGGGATAGAGAGCGCATCTGTGTCTGCGCAAGCGTTTGTGCACTGTGATATCTCCTGCGTACCTGGCTAGTTTTCATTGAGTTTGGCCGCTATGACTGAAGTCAGTCTGGAGATTATTATTACTGCCACACCACAACATTATGGAGCGTACCTACAGGAGCAAAGCTTCATACAATGCGGGCTCGAGCAACGCACACATGACATCACTCATGGACACGCAAATCCGATCCAAGCGAGACCAGTTCGAGCGCTGCAATGCTGTTGAGATGGGTTTTGTAAAGTTCTAGGAATAAAACAAGGAAAATAAAATACTATAAATATTCGGTAAGTTGTTATAGGTATACTAGCTTCTACCTGCGACTTCGCCCGCTTGTTTGTCAGACTTCCTATTTTTTTTTTAAAACGTTGCCCCACACTAGGAATTACTATATACCGGGTCTGCGGGATTGTCCAAAAGAGTTACTGCGGCCCCAAAATACAAAGGGCTAAGAAAGGAACATGGATGGGTTGTAATCAAATAAAAAAATACGATAATTAAGGGTCTGATAACTCCTCCCGCTCCACACACAGCGGAAGAAGTCAGCTGATGATTTCCCATTCCTGAAAAAGAGCTTTACTAACGCCTTTTTTTCAAAATGATTAGTACTAAAACACAATTTGTTTTTATAAAATGTATTTAATAAAGTTCTATGGCGTTGCTTAAATAAACAAATCATAAAAAAACATTAAGTAGTCCGATTGATCAATGAACTTTTCACTTAATTTCTAATGTCGTGTATTGATCTCCTATTAAAATGCTGTCGCCATAACAGCCTATTACTCTTCATTACGATAATGTACACATCCAGAGCTACGATATTGAGATACTGCCCTAACTCACCAATCACATCAATTATCAAGTTCTGTATTTCTAACAAATCTATTATAGCTGCTAACACTATGACATTACTCAACACAAATATCAACGTAGATATGTAAACGCGACGCCACTTATTAGTAGATGTAATCGCGCAAATGTTGTTACTACGAAATATAGAAAACAAAACCATTATGTAAAGAACCACATTAATTGCAATTGGTATTAATATCACTGCTAATCTGAGATTCGAAAATACCTTTGCAGTCATTTCTCCGTCTAAGTCGTTAACATAAAAATATATTGAAACGGCAAAGAATGTAAAAGTAGTTATAAAAGGCATGCCCCAGGCAAATAGGTTACTCTTAAGGTATCTCCTGTGAACTTCAATACGGAAAACTTTAACAAGATCTACATAAAATATGTAACACAGCACTAGTAACCAACAATGGTTTGATAGTAGTAATTCAACATAAAGATAGAAAGGCACTCTACTAATTAGTGGATACTGCGACACAAATTCCACAGTCCATAGCTCCATAGACAAGCCAAACACGAAAAAACTGAACAAATTCGCTGCGATAGCACTAATGAGCACGTAGTTCCTGAAGAGGCGAAACTTCTTTATGACGCACCACGATATCACTCCGTACATGAACGCAGCTAGAGTCAGCGCAAAGAAAGTCCAGGTGATTATGACCACTGCAGGGCTACCAACGAGTTCTAAATATGACTGCGGGTCGACACTGTTGAGTTCACTGGTAACGTTATCGGCCATGGTGAGGGGCGTGTGCACAGTTCTTCGTAGTTCTGCGCAGGCGCGTCAACACTACCCCGCGTCGTAGGGCGATGTGGTGTATCTTTAGTTTCATGTTTTATTTTATTACGAAAGCGTAGTGGCATTCGAAAACTTGTTCTTTGACTTTTTAAGTCCCAAGACAAGTTTCGAATCAAACAAAAAAACATTGTGTTAGGAGGAGTTTGATGCGTCAAGTATATATGCATATGTGGATGCGCTGTACACAGCCCACTCACCGTCCCTTGGTTATCTCGTTAGGTAGATAATGTCTTTTCTGCGGCAGGTTTTTCCAAGTTCAGGTCTTAGTATTAGCATCACCAAGGGTCTATCTGTCAACCCTCCGTTGAACAAGGGTCTCATTTCTGTTCACTATATGCATTAAAGGCGCGTAGGCATTCAATTTCTACCAAAAACCATTGTTATAAAATATGATTAAGTTCACATTCTAAGCGGATTAAATTTAAATGTTATTTATATCATATGCCTGCATCAAAATGTTAATGTTATTTCGTTTGTAAAAAGTGAGCGCAGAATTCTAAGTAGGTAGGTATATGAAACATATCGTAAAAAAAAACTTATTTTGCTCATTTCTATAAATTGTTATTATTTAAAGACTGTTAGGAAACCAGTTTGTCATGGCTACGTCGTCGTCGTCATCCGCTCTTTAATACATACCAGCTTTTAAGTATATTTTCATAAGGTTTATAATAAAACAACTTTATACGTAAATATATATATATATATATTTTTAAAGCACACTAAGTATACAAGTTTTCTGGTTCTATCGACCATCATTACCAAAACTTAAAGTGGAATTCTACTAATAATAGTTCGCATAAATTTCAAATGTTTTAGTTTATAAATCTTTACATTCACAATATTTGATTCGATCCCGTAAGTACCAAAATGATATCACTGAAAAAAGGCTTATCCATGTTATGATTTCTATGAGTATCCATGATGCAAGTAATTAGCATACTTTTAGTATTTGTTATGATATCGATACCTAGATATAATAGTTAAGTCAACATATATTATACATATTAATATTTAGATGAAAAACATAATATAGTAAAAAAAAACAATTATATTATCCTCCATTTTGACAGATCTTGAATGACAATTCTTACGTATAAGCTGTAAGTAGCTATACGTAACAACGATATTTGTTCGAGAGGATATGACTTTAAAGTCTAGGATATTAATGTCAAAAACCGGCCAAGTGCGTGTCGGGCCACGCGCAATAGGGTTCCGTAGTAGGAGTTAGTTAGTCGACTATAACTCTGTAACCGGTTAAGCCTACTTAGCCGTGATAGTTTTCCTTGTAATTTCATTACATGTACTACGCCTGTGATTTTTTTCACATTTCTAGGTACAGCCATTCAAAAGTTAGAGGGGGGGGTAACTCGTATCGAATAAAAATTTGCACTGAAAAGCTAGATATTTCGCAAATGGCTCGCTTAACCAAAAAATGGTCTTCACACACCCATAATATTTTTGAAAGACCTATCTAACGATACCCCACACGTAGGGGTACGCGATGAAAAAAATATTCATCCCCACTTTACGTGTTTGGGAGCTACCTTAAAAAAAAATATTTTTCAAAATTTTATTTTACCACTCTCTCGGCGTGATCAATATACATATCTATACCAAATTTCAGCTTTCTAGTATCAAGAACCTCGGAGCTATGCCGCGGACAGACAGACAGACAGACAGACAGACAGACAGACAGACAGACAGACGGACAGAGCGAAACTATAAGGGTTCCTTGTCGGACTACGGAACCCTAAAAATGACACATGTTGCTGAATTCTATAAATTGTTAGTGTGTAGAATCGAACTAAAACTAAGAAAAATGAATAACTTAGTAACACAAAATAAATTTCATGTTTTTTTTTTGCAAATTTTTGTCACATGGGCGCCTGTCAAAAGTACCGTATCGGTATGCTGCTACATTTATTTTTACCTAGTTTTAGTTTTTTTGGTGCTGGGTAGTTTTTACAGTCATCATTAGATAAGCTATCGTATAAAAATATACATGAAGGTAGACAGTAAAAAAAAATATGCATAAAAATTTGTCATTTAATTTGCAGCGCTTTTTGTTTTGATCTCTTACTTAAATACTCCCGCCATAACTGCCGATTATTCTTCGTTAAAGTTAAACACACATTTAAAGCTACGATATTCAAATACTGCCCTATCTCACCAATCACATAAATGATCAAGTTCTGTATTTCTAAGAAATCTATTATAGCTGCTAACACTATGACATTACTCGACACAAATATCAACATAGATATGTAGAAGCGACGCCATTTGTCAGTAGATGTACTCGCAGGAGTTTTACTACTACGACATAAAGAATACAAAACACATAAGTAAATAACAAAATTAATCGTAATAGGTATCAATAACAAAATATTTGCGAGAATGTCATACACTATATCTATAATATCTAAACTATTCATATTCATCATTATAAATATAACAATATAGTACATGATCGTGGCTATAATTGGGACACCCCAGGCAAATAGGCTACACTTAAGATACCTTCTATGAATCTCAAGACGGAAAACTTTAACAAAATCCACATAAAAAATATAGCACAGTACGACCAACCAACAATGGTAAGCGAGTAAACAGTTTACATAAAGAAATAGGGGTACACTATTTAACACTGGATGCTGTCCCATAAAGTTGTTTTCGATTAGCGCCATTGTTGCGTGCCACATAATAAAACTCAACATACTCGCCGTGTTTGCACTGAGCAGCACATAGTTCCTGAAATGTCGGAACTTCTTGATGATACACCACGATATCACTCCGTATACGAACGCTGTTAGCGTCAGCGCGAACAATATCCAGGTGATTATAAATATTACTGGTTCGCCAACGAGGTCTATGAATAATTGTACGTGTGCACTGTTGTCGTATTCACTGGTATTGTTGTCAGCCATGATGATTGTCGCACTGATGAGGAGCGACCACACCAACGAGCTCCGAAAAGCGTTCTGAATATTATTTCCTGTTTTACTATAAGACATAATCTACCGGTTCTATGGGAGTTACAACTAACACGTCTTATCGTTAATAAGTCAGTTTAGACTTGAGTTAAAACCAGTATACTTTTTGAAAATGTTATCTTTAATCATAATGTTGGAAACTGGAATTTAAATATTAATTTATTAGTATCACATTTGTAAAAAATATTTGCCAAGTGTGTGTCGGGCCGCAATAGAGTTCCGTAATACATTGTAGTTCATTGACTATAACTCGGTAACCGGTAGAGCCTACTTCACCGTGATAGTTTTCCTTTGAAGTTCGTTATACATAATATATGCTACCAGCCGGTTGCTACAAAAATATACGGTTACTTTTACGTGAAACGGAAGAACTGTAATTCAAGACCTGTCAAAATGGAAGATAAAATTGAACTATTTGACTATTATTTTATGTTTTTGTCTAAATATTTATGATATAATGTTTACTTAATTGTTATACATCATCATCTGCCTAGCCTTTTCCCAACTATGTTGGGGTCGGCTTCCAGTCTCCGGATGCAGCTGAGTACCAGTGTTTTACATTGAGCGACTGCCTATCTGACTTCCACAACCCAGTTACCGGGTAACACGGTACCCCTTGGTAAGACCGGCTGTCAGACTTTCTGGCTTCTGACTACCCGTAACGACTGTCAAAGATGTACAAATGACAATCGGGTCCAACAGCTTAACGTGCTTTCCGAGGCACGGAGGAGTCTCGCCATGACAAAGTTGGTCACCCATCTATGGACCGACCGCGCCAAGCGCAGCTTAACGTGTGATATCGGTCGAACCGTGCGGCTGTTACTCAGCCACGAGCTCCTCATTGTTATATATATATACATATGTATTGATATCATATTAAAAGTATGCTAACTATTGATGTCATGTTTTGTGATATTCGTAAAAGTATAAAAATATTGGTGCAACCGGGTGTAAATCTGTGATTTTTTCACATATCTAGGTAAGACAAAATAAGTTGCGTCTTAGATCTCTGTCATGTTAGTTTTTTTTTAAATGTAACTGAAAACATTACGACGCGTTTGCTACAAATTTTGAAGGAAAAAGTCGGTAGGTATAATCTACCTTTTTAGGATGGACTAGCAACAGACTATATTACGATAAAACCGCAGTTTACAGATTATTATTTTGTTCTTTCTTCATCCACAAGTCGTCCTGATGTAAACAATCACGTTATCCCAGTTAAATGAAAGTCAGTTTTCGAGTGGAAAATATTAAAACATTAAAAACTCTCCAAATGGTTTTAGAATAAACACATCATTTAAAAAAATAAGCTAATCATAATCACTTTTTTTTTAAAAGTCGGTGGTCTTTTTATTCATTGAAATCTCTACTTTCTGATGGTATAAAAAATATTTACCTTACTATGGTAAATGTTCTCAGAAAATATAAAGAAATGCTACGAAATAACAGGTAGTATTTTTTACACCATCAAAAAGTAGAGATTTCAATGAACAAAAAGACCACTGACTTATTTTAAAAAAAGTGATATTTTGACGCGAGAATTTTCGATTGAAAATTAGTGATTTTTTTTCGTATTAAGTCAAAATAAGGGTGAAAAAGTAATTATTTTAAATCAAATAAATTATAGTGTGTTTGGGACATAAAAAGGTAAGTTTTCACCAAATTTCGTGGAAAAAAAAAATTGTAAAAGATAAAAATAAAAAACCAAAAACTTAGTTTTTTGAATTTTTCACATAAATTTTGAGGTTATGTGAAAAAAGTGTCATAATAAAAGTTGTAGATCTTTTTATTACCTACAACTTTGCCATTTAACTTTTTTTCGTAGGTCTTGTAGTTTTGCCGGAAATTGAGATAAACCGTTGTTTTACCTTTAACCTCCCCCCACTTCCCGACCTCAGATCGCCCGTAATTTATTTTTCCTATCATTTTTATTATATTCTCTTCCGTTTCCAATGGGTTTCATCCTACTATTATTTTATTTGTTTTCAAAAATGATTGGCACTGGTCTATTAGCATACTTTTAATATTTGTTATGATATCGATACATAGATATAATAATTAAGTCCATATATATTAATATTTAGATGAAAAACTAATATAGTAAAAAGAAACAATTATATTATCCTCCATTTTGACAGATCTTGAATGACAATTCTTACGTATAAGCTGTAAGTACCTATACGTAACAACGATATTTGTTCGAGAGGATATGACTTTAAAGTATATAGGATATTAATGTCAAAATTGACACATGTTGCTGAATTCTATAAATTGTTAGTGTGTAGAATAAAACTAAAACTAAGAAAAAATAAATAACTTAGTAACACAAAATAAATTGCATGTTTTTTTTTTGCAAAATTTTTGTCACATGGCCTGTTAAAAAGTACCGTATCGATCTGTGCTACATTTATTTATGACTTTAGACAGAGACCACTTTTTAAAAAAAATATTCAATGTACAGATTTTCTACCATTACAATGTTATTATATGTATAGATAAAGTCGTTTTTAATAGCAAGGTTTTTTCCATTGATTGCTATAAAAGATGCGCCAAGTTTATTTGACATTTAGGACAAAAGCTGATAACAATAAGTTTCAATACAAATACTGGTTCATCCAGTTCTAAGTTTATAAATGTTGATTTTTGCTTAGATTTTTGGTTGTTGGTGGTTCACTTAACGACGGAAAAGTTATATTGCATAACTATTTTGCGATATAGGCTGATGATGATGATGTGTCAAGAAAACGGAATCAAAATGAAGTACTTCCCGTTGACATAAAATAATAAAACTCAGATATCAATGTAAAAAAAACACATTTTGCTCACTTCTATTAATTGTTATTATTTAAAGACTGTTAGGAAACCAGTTTTTCATCGCTATGTCGCCGTCGTCATCCGCTCTTTAATACATACCAGCTTTTAAGTATATTTTCATAAGGTTAATAATAAAGCAACTTTATAAGAAAATATATATATTTTTTAAACACACTAAGTATACAAGTTTTCTGGTTCTGTCGACCATCATTACCAAGCCAAATATTTTGGGCTCAAAACGAATCTCGATGACCCCATAGTCAAGGAGTTTCCAAGTAAATACAGAGAAGTTCCACTATCAATCTCCTGGCTCCATCATCATACTTTTACGATTAGGTATCACAAAACATGATATCAGTAATTAGCAGAGATCGGATTGATTTGGGGTCAATGAACCGGCACGTATATAGATATGCCTCCGGGATTCCGGGATTTCGTAATAATTAAGATTTTTTAGGAATTTCAAACATTGTTATGTGTAGGATGAAGAAAATATCAATATGAATAAGAAACGTTTAACCCTTTTGCTGTCTTTTTTAATAGAATATCTGATCGGCCTTCTATAATAAAAAAATAACTGAAGCATGGCTAAACTTGAGTAAAAACGTAGCAAACATAATGTGGAATTCTACTAATAATAATTCGCATTCTATAAATTTCGAATGTTTTAGTTTATAAATCTTTACATACACAATATTTGATTCGATTCCGTAAGTACCAAAATGATATCACAGAAAAAAGGCTTATCCATGTTATGATTTCTATGAGTATTCATGATGCAAGTAATTAGCATACTTTTAGTATTTGTTATGATATCGATACCTAGATATAATAGTTAAGTCAACAACATATATTATACATATTAATATTTAGATGAAAAACATAATATAGTAAAAAAAAACAATTATATTATCCTCCATTTTGACAGATCTTGAATGACAATTCTTACGTATAAGCTGTAAGTAGCTATACAGCTTGGCAAAAAAGAGTAGAAATTAATAGGGGCGCCACTTTACCGTTCGTGTGGCAACCCGCTGCGACCGTATAGCGTACCATGCTATCGTCTTGATACTAAGCTGTATTTTTATAATTAACTAGCTTTCAGTCCGCGGCTTCGCCCGCGTGGACATTTTTTTTACACTTTGGATTACTTTATTCAAGTTTTAGGAGGGGTCCCTAGTTATTTCTAGAAATAAATATAGCCTATGTTACTCGTGGATAATGTAGCTTTCTAATGGTGAAATATTTTTTTAAATCCGTCCAGTAGTTTTTGAGCCTATTCATTACAAACAAACAAACAAACAAAGTTTTCCTCTTTATAATATTAGTGTAGATTAAAATCAGTAAGTATTATAAAATGTAATAACAAGTATTCACGTCATGTAACTGAATACAAATTACTTATAGGCACTAATAATGTAAGCACTCCTGTGTTTAAAAATTTTTTTGGGTATAAAAAAAAGGCGTACGAATATAGCGTTATTATATTTTCAATAAATCTTCCTCTAAATATTCCACGCCCGCCACATCCATGTCTTGGCTAGAGCTAGCCATAAACTCATCTGAGTCACACTCAGATTCAAAGGCACTGCGCTATCATGTTGGAGATTGATTCCTAAACGTTTTATGTCCAAGTTCGAGCCCTCTCATAAATTCAGAATACTCCTTTTCTATTTTGTTAACATGCTGGCATGAATTCTTTTGAACTCCTACTGGGTTATAGATTGAAATGCACGTTTGGTGCTTCCTATAAAGATAAAAAAATTGATTAAACCTCTATCAATATTAAACGTAAAAAGTTTACGGTACCTATCAATTTTTTTTTGTGATTTTTAAATGCTAGTTATAACAGGTATTATATTATCTTGTGATCACACTCATAGATAAAGTTATTTAGAAATCGAATTTACATATTCCAGAGTATCAAGGCTCAAGCCACTGAAGTATCAATATTAATCTAGTCGCGCTATACCAAAGTTTCAAAGACAAAACGAAAACATAACCTATATGCTCGATGTTTATTGTTCAAAATTTCACTTATTTCGTATTCAAGCAATTCAAAACAAAATAGAGATCATAAATTAACACTTGATACAACTAAATACAACAAAACAAACTCTTACATACCTGTCATAATGGCGGTACTTTGGTAAATATTGTCGAGATCGGAAAGAAGAGTTTAAGCCTCATGTTCGACCAGATATCGCCTATAAACATTATAAATTGTTTCCTTGCTAGTACTCCGAATAGTTTTATTTATTATAACGTGGTTTTATTAACGTTTTGATGATCGAAATAAAAAAATAAGTAACTCGCGAACTTTGTTTACAGCTTGGCAAAGAAGAGTAGAAATTAATAGGGGCGCCACTTTACCGTTCGTGTGGCAACCCGCTGCGACCGTATAGCGTACCATGCTATCGTCTTGATACTAAGCTGTATTTTTATAATTAATTAAAATCAGTAAGTATTATAAAATGTAATAACAAGTATTCACGTCATGTAACTGAATACAAATTACTTATAAGCACTAATAATGTAAGCACTCCTGTGTTTACAATTTTTTTTGGGTATAATAAAAAAGGCATATGAATATAGCGTTATTATATTTGATTTCAATAAATCTTCCTCTAAATATTCCACGCCCGCCACATCCATGTCTTGGCTAGAGCTAGCCATAAACTCATCTGAGTCACACTCAGATTCAAAGGCACTGCGCTATCATGTTGGAGATTGATTCCTAAACGTTTTATGTCCAAGTTCGAGCCCTCTCATAAATTCAGAATACTCCTTTTCTATTTTGTTAACATGCTGGCATGAATTCTTTTGAACTCATACTCGGTTATAGATTGAAATGCACGTTCGGTGCTTCCTATAAAGATAAAAAAAATGATTAAACCTCTATCAATAATTAATGCAAAAAGTTTACGGTACCTATCTAGTTTTTTTTGTGGTTTTTAAATGCTAGTTATAACAAGTATTATATTATCTTGTGATCACACTCATAGATAAGGTTATGTAGAAATCGAATTTACATATTGCAGAGTATCAAGGCTCAAGCCACTCAAGTATCAAAATAATCTAGTCGCGCTATACCAAAGTGTCAAAGACAAAACGTAAACATAACCTATATGCTCGATGTTTATTGTTCAAAATTTCACTTATTTCGTATTCAAGCAATTCAAAACCAATTAGAGATCATAAATTAACACATGATACAACTAAATACATCAAAACAAACTCTTACATACCTGTCATAATGGCGGTACTTTGGTAAATATCGTCGAGATCGGAAAGAAGAGTTTAAGCCTTATGTTCGACCAGATATCGTCTATAAACATTATAAATTGTTTCCTTGCTAGTACTCCGAATGGTTTTATTTATTATAACGTGGTTTTATTAACGTTTTGATGGTCGAAATAAAAAAAATAAGTAAAACGCGAACTTTGTTTACATCGAACGACACAGAACCACAGAGTATATAAACAGAACGACATTAATTGCCAGGGGCTGCCAGCAATAAAAAAATTAGTTCCGTTTCTAGACTTTTTTGCCAAGCTGTACGTAACAACGGTATTTGTTCGAGAGGATATGACTTTAAAGTCTAGGATATTAATGTCAAAAATGACACATGTTGCTGAATTCTATAAATTGTTAGTGTGTAGAATCGAACTAAAACTAAGAAAAATGAATAACTTAGTAACACAAAATAAATTTCATGTTTTTTTTTGCAAATTTTTGTCACATGGGCGCCTGTCAAAAGTACCGTATCGGTATGCTGCTACATTTATTTTTACCTAGTTTTAGTTTTTTTGGTGCTGGGTAGTTTTTACAGTCATCATTAGATAAGCTATCGTATAAAAGTATACATGAAGGTAGACAGTAAAAAAAAATATGCATAAAAATTTGTCATTTAATTTGCAGCGCTTTTTGTTTTGATCTGTTACTTAAATACTCCCGCCATAACTGCCGATTATTCTTCGTTAAAGTTAAACACACATTTAAAGCTACGATATTCAAATACTGCCCTATCTCACCAATCACATAAATGATCAAATTCTGTATTTCTAAGAAATCTATTATAGCTGCTAACGCTATGACATTACTAGACACAAATATCAACATAGATATGTAGAAGCGACGCCATTTGTCAGTAGATGAACTCGCAGGAGTTTTACTACTACGACATAACGAATACAAAACACATAAGTAAATAACAAAATTAATCGTAATAGGAATCAAAAACAAAATATTTGCGAGAATGTTATACACTATTTTTATTATATCTAAACTATTCATAAACATTATAAATATAACAATAAAGTACATGATCGTGGCTATAATTGGGACAGCCCAGGCAAATAGGCTACACTTAAGATACCTTCTATGAATCTCAAGACGGAAAACTTTAACAAAATCCACATAAAAAATATAGCACAGTACGACCAACCAACAATGGTAAGCGAGTAAACAGTTTACATAAAGAAAAAGGGGTACACTATTTAACACTGGATACTGTCCCATAAAGTTGTTTTCGATTAGCGCCATAGTTGCGTGCCACACGATAAAGCTCAACATACTCGCCGTGTTTGCACTGAGCAGCACATAGTTCCTGAAATGTCGGAACTTCTTGATGATACACCACGATATCACTCCGTATACGAACGCTGTTAGCGTCAGCGCGAACAATATCCAGGAGATTATAAATATTACTGGTTCGCCAACGAGGTCTATGAATAATTGTACGTGTCCACTGTTGTCGTATTCACTGGTATTGTTGTCAGCCATGATGATTGTCGCACTGATGAGGAGCGACCACACCAACGAGCTCCGAAAGCGTTCTGAATGTTATTTCTAGTATTACTATTAGACATTATCTACCAGTTTTGTGGGAGTCTCGTCGCTAACACGTTACTCTAGACTTGAGTTAAAACCAGTTTAATTTTTGGAAAATTTAGATCTTCAATATTAATTGAAATTCAACAACGATCATACATACGAGTATGACGAGTACAAGAAGTATCGGATGTTTGGTACACACATACTTTTATCTTGGATTAACACAAGCGATATTGTTTTTTCAGGGGCCTGAAGTATTTCTCAGGACGCCACCGCGTCACATCGCGAGTTCTCTTTTTCTTTCTATGCGCATTTACGTCATTTATTCGTTACTATTATTATGATGTATATTTATAAAGCCTCAGTCAGTCATGTTACCTGTATTATCATGACGAAATAATGCGTGAACTTGTATATATAAATGTTTATATTTCAATGAGTATCATAGCTCCGCGCAGTGCGTGTCGGTGTGGACGCGTGCGACGAGCTACGCACGCGAGCCACCATGGCCGGCACCAGTGTATACAATAACAGTGCTAACAACACTACAATCACAGATTATACAACACCGCCTCTCGAAGTTTTTAATTGGATTTTATTCGTAGTGACCTTAGCTGTTTTCCTATACGGAGTGACATCTTGGTGCGTTGTCAAAAGGTTTCGTCACTTTAGGAACTATGTGCTACTCAGTGCGATTCTCGCGAATGTGTTGCGTTTTTTAGTGACAGTGTTAAGTTATATCTTAAGACCCGAAACATTGAAGCATCCATTAGTGCGTCTTCTGTATGTTTGTATATTTTTATACTGCGTTCTAACATACAACTATTGGTTACTCGTTTTGTGCTATATTTTTTATGTTGATTTTGTGAAAGTTTTTCAACGTGATATTAATAGAAAATACTTGAAGAGTAACATATTTGCATGGGCTGTACCTTTAATATCAGTTGTAATATATTTTATGGCGTTTTTTTTCTATTACGTCACTGAGTCGAGGCAAAATATTACTCGTCGGAATTTTGTGGTCGCTATGTTGATGTTATTAATGCCTGTGGCGATTAATTTTCTGATATATATACTAGTTTTGTATTCTCTGTTCCGTAGCAGTGAAGTTGGTGGGAGTACGTCTACTAATAAATGTCGTCGCTTATATCTGTGATATCTGTCTTGATATTTCTACTTAGCAATGCAATATTAGTCTTCACTGGAATATTACAAATTATACAATTGCCATTTTTATTAATGGACATTCTTGGGGATTTGGCTGAATATATAAATATAATTGTGTTAGATATATATTTTCCTGTAGTCAAAACCAATCGGGATATATGGCGTGAATTTATTAATAAGAGATCAAGACAAAAAGCTGTTGAAATTTAAAGGATGTTTTTACCTTAGAGAAAAAATAAATTGTGGTAAGGAATTTGATTGTTATTTAATGAAGTGTACCTACAAGGAAAATGTTAATTTACGTGAAAAACTAGTTCCGCGAGTTGGCTCATCTTAACTGTATGATGTAAACGAGAATTGTATTTTTTTGCTGTGCTTTATAACCTAAATAGCTTCTGCCCGCGACTTCGTCCGCGTGGAATAGTGGTGCTCCGCTCCTATTGGTTTAAGCGTGATGATTAGCCTTCCTCAATAAATGGGCTATCTAACACTGACAGATTTTTTCAAATCGTACCAGTAGTTCTTGACATTAGCGCGTTCAAATAAACTCTTCAGCTTTATTATATTAGTATAGACTAGCTTCTGCCAGCGACTTCGTCCGCGTGGAATAGTGGTGCTCCGCTCCTATTGGTCTTAGCGTGATGATATATAGCCTATAGCCTTCCTCGATAAATGGACTAACTATCTAACACTGAAAGAATTTTTCAAATCGGACCAGCGGTTCCTGAGATTAGCGCGTTTAAGCAAAATGACAACATTTCCCTTCACTGCTCTGCTCCTATTGATTGTAGCGTGATGAAAAGTATACTATAACCATCTCAGGAGTATGACAAATAATTGTACCAAGTTTCGTTAAAATCCGTCGAGTAGTTTTTGTTTCTATAGAGTTTATACAGACAGACAGACAGACAAAAAATTTACTGATTGCATTTTTGGCATCAGTATCGATCCCTAATCACCCCCTGATAGTTATTTTGGAAATATATTTCATGTACAGAATTGACCTCTCTACAGATTTATTATAAGTATAGATAGATATAGATAGAAGAAGATAGATATAGATAGATGAAGATATATATATTTTTAATCCAAAACTTCAAATAAGTGTAATACTTTTGGATAAATAATATTTAAAATAATTTGATTCTTTTTAGGGTTCCGTATCTCAAATGAAAAAATGGAGTCGTTAAGTGATCATTCATTGTCCATGTGTCAAGAATGATGTCGTGGTGGCCTAGTGGCTAAAGCACCTGCCTCTCGTGTACGAGTGTGCGGGTTCGAAACCTGGCAAGTACCAATGTGAATTTTCTAAAGTCAGACGAACTTTCTAAGTATATTTTAGGTATCACTGACTAACGGTGAAGGAAACATCGTAAGGAAACCTGGATTTTAAAAGTCTGCAATCGCCAATCCGCCTTGAGGAAGCGTGGTGCAGCTCATGCCTTCTCTGTATGAGAAGAGGCCTGTGCCCAGCAGTGGGACAATACATAGGCCGATGATGTTTTTTTTAATATGTTAATCATCTGCCTAGCCATCTTCGTTTCCCTACTATGTTAGGGTCGATAGGCCTTACTCCTAAATCTTAGTGATTTGTCGTTTTTAATAGCAAGGTTTTTTCCATTGATTGCTATAAAAGATGCGCCAAGTTTATTTGACATTTAGGACAAAAGCTGATAACAATAAGTTTCAATACAAATACTGGTTCATCCAGTTCTAAGTTTATAAATGTTGATTTTTGCTTAGATTTTTGGTTGTTGGTGGTTCACTTAACGATGGAAAAGTTACATTGCATAACTACTTTGCGATATAGGCTGATGATGATGATGTGTCAAGAAAACGGAATCAAAATGAAGTACTTCCCTTTGACATAAAATAATAAAATTTGACAAGAAGCAAGATATTATAGTTCAAATAGAGAAGTCTGAAGAGCGGGAGTCTGTAGATATAAAATAATAATAAAGAACAACAAACAAACATACATACTAAATCCTCGCTAAGTTTCACATGTATATTAATGTAGTAGGATAATTATATTAAGATTATATTTATACTAATCTTAAATTCAGAGCAATACCTATAATATTAAGTACTGATTCATATCTGGAATAAATAACATGAGACAAAAAAAGAGTTTTATTTATTCTCACTTAACTGTTAAGTAAATTGCATAAGCACATATTATTATCTAAATGTACCTATAGTACTCCATCGCTAGCTCCTTTGAGGGCTCGTAGCTAAGTAACAATAGTGCCGATCAATAAATTAGCAAGGTTAAGCTACGCCAGCCGAGGTCACTCCGTGGATGGGTGGCCATTCTTAACATAGCGACACCCCCGTGCCTCGGAGAGCACGTAAAGCTGTCAGCCCTGCACCTGATCTCTTCCTGGTCGTGTCGGATCGCCGACCCATCGGACTTTGAGAGTTAGGGGAAAGAGAGCGCATCTGTGTCTGCGCAAGCGTTTGTGCACTGTGATATCCCCTGCGTACCTGGCTAGTTTTTATTGAGTTTGGCCGCCATGACTGAAATCAGTCTGGAGATTATTATTACTGCCATACCACAACATATGGAGCGTACCTACAGGAGCAAAGCTTCATACAATGCGGGCTCGAGCAACGCACACATGACATCACTCACGGACACGAAAATTCGAACCAAGCGAGACCAGTTCGAGCGCTGCAATGCTGTTGAGATGGGTTTTATAAAATTCTAGAAATAAAACAAGGCAAATATAATACTATAAATATTCGGTAAGTTGTTATAGGTATACTAGCTTCTACCTGCGACTTCGTCCGCGTGTTTGTCAGACTTCCTATTTATTTATTTTTTAAAACGTTGCTCCACACTAGGAATTGCTATATACCGGGTCTGCGGGATTGTCCAAAAGAGTTACTGCGGCCCCAAAATACAAAGGGCTAAGAAAGGAACATGGATGGGTTTTAATCAAACAAAAAAAAAACGACAATTAAGGGTCTGATAACTCCTCCCGCTCCACACACAGCGGGAGAAGTCAGTTGGTGATTTCCCATTCCTAAAAAAGAGCTTTACTAACGGCTATTTTTCAAACTGATTAGTACTAAAACACAATTTGTTTTTATAAAATGTATTTACTGAAGCCGACCCCGAGCCGTATAAAATGTATTTAATAAACTTCAATAAAGTTCTATGGCGTTGCTTATAGAAACAAATCATAAAAAAACATTAAGTAGTCCGATTGATCAATGAACTTTTCACTTAATTTCTAATGTCGTGTATTGATCTCCTATTAAAATGCTGTCGCCATAACAGCCTATTACTCTTCATTACAATAATGTACACATCCAGAGCTACGATATTAAGATACTGCCCTAACTCACCAATCACATCAATTATCAAGTTCTGTATTTCTAACAAATCTATTATAGCTGCTAACACTATGACATTACTCAACACAAATATCAACGTAGATATGTAAACGCGACGCCACTTATTAGTAGATGTAATCGCGCAAATGTTGTTACTACGAAATATAGAAAACAAAACCATTATGTAAAGAACCACATTAATTGCAATCGGTATTAATATCACTGCTAATCTGAGATTCGAAAATACCTTTGCAGTCATTTCTCCGTCTAAGTCGTTAACATAAAAATATATTGAAACGGCAAAGAATGTAAAAGTAGTTATAAAAGGCATGCCCCAGGCAAATAGGTTACTCTTAAGGTATCTCCTGTGAACTTCAATACGGAAAACTTTAACAAGATCTACATAAAATATGTAACACAGCACTAGTAACCAACAATGGTTTGATAGTAGTAATTCAACATAAAGATAGAAAGGCACTCTACTAATTAGTGGATACTGCGACACAAATTCCACAGTCCATAGCTCCATAGACAAGCCAAACACGAAAAAACTGAACAAATTCGCTGCGATAGCACTAATGAGCACGTAGTTCCTGAAGAGGCGAAACTTCTTTATGACGCACCACGATATCACTCCGTACATGAACGCAGCTAGAGTCAGCGCAAAGAAAGTCCAGGTGATTATGACCACTGCAGGGCTACCAACGAGTTCTAAATATGACTGCGGGTCGACACTGTTGAGTTCACTGGTAACGTTATCGGCCATGGTGAGGGGCGTGTGCACAGCTCTTCGTAGTTCTGCGCAGGCGCGTCAACACTACCCCGCGTCGTAGGGCGATGTGGTGTATCTTTAGTTTCATGTTTTATTTTATTACGAAAGCGTAGTGGCATTCGAAAACTTGTTCTTTGACTTTTTAAGTCCCAAGACAAGTTTCGAATCAAACAAAAAAACATTGTGTTAGGAGGAGTTTGATGCGTCAAGTATATATGCATGCGCCGTACACGGCCCACTCGCCGTCCCTTGGTTATCTCGTTAGTTAGATAATGCCTTTTCTGCGGCAGGTTTTTCCAAGTTCAGGTCTTATTATTAGCATCACCGTCTATCTATCAACTCTCCGTTGAACAAGGGTCACATTTCTGTTCCCTGTATGCATTAAAGGCGCGTAGGCATTCAATTTCTACCAAAAAACATCGTTATAAAATATGATTAAGTTCACATTGCAAGCGGATTAAATTTAAATGTTATTTATATCATATGCCTGCATCAAAATGTTAATGTTATTTCGTTTGTAAAAAGTGAGCGCAGAATTCTAAGTAGGTAGGTATATGAAACATATCGTAAAAAAAAAACTTATTTTGCTCATTTCTATAAATTGTTATTATTTAAAGACTGTTAGGAAACCAGTTTGTCATGGCTACGTCGCCGTCGTCATCCGCTCTTTAATACATACCAGCTTGTAAGTATATTTTCATAAGGTTTATAATAAAACAACTTTATACGTAAATATATATATATATATTTTTAAAGCACACTAAGTATACAAGTTTTCTGGTTCTGTCGACCATCATTACCAAAACTTAAAGTGGAATTCTACTAATAATAGTTCGCATAAATTTCAAATGTTTTAGTTTATAAATCTTTACATTCACAATATTTGATTCGATCCCGTAAGTACCAAAAAGATATCACAGAAAAAAGGCTTATCCATGTTATGATTTCTATGAGTATTCATGATGCAAGTAATTAGCATACTTTTAGTATTTGTTATGATATCGATACCTAGATATAATAGTTAAGTCAACAACATATATTATACATATTAATATTTAGATGAAAAACATAATATAGTAAAAAAAAACAATTATATTATCCTCCATTTTGACAGATCTTGAAAGACAATTCTTACGTATAAGCTGTAAGTAGCTATACGTAACAACGATATTTGTTCGAGAGGATATGACTTTAAAGTCTAAGATATTAATGTCAAAAATGACACATGTTGCTGAATTCTATAAATTGTCAGTGTGTAGAATCGAACTAAAACTAAGAAAAATGAATAACTTAGTAACACAAAATAAATTGCATGTTTTTTTTGCAAATTTTTTGTCACATGGGCGCCTGTCAAAAGTATCGTATCGGTATGCTGCTACATTTATTTTTACCTAGTTTTAGTTTTTTTGGTGCTGGGTAGTTTTTACAGTCATCATTAGATAAGCTATCGTATAAAAATATACATGAAGGAAGACAGTAAAAAAAAATATGCATAAAAATTTGTCATTTAATTTGTAGCGCTTTTTGTTTTGATCTGTTACTTAAATACTCCCGCCATAACTGCCGATTATTCTTCGTTAAAGTTAAACACACATTTAAAGCTACGATATTCAAATACTGCCCTATCTCACCAATCACATAAATGATCAAGTTCTGTATTTCTAAGAAATCTATTATAGCTGCTAACGCTATGACATTACTCGACACAAATATCAACATAGATATGTAGAAGCGACGCCATTTGTCAGTAGATGTACTCGCAGGAGTTTTACTACTACGACATAACGAATACAAAACACATAAGTAAATAACAAAATTAATCGTGATAGGTATCAAAAACAAAATATTTGCGAGAATGTTATACACTATTTTTATTATATCTAAACTATTCATAAACATTATAAATATAACAATAAAGTACATGATCGTGGCTATAATTGGGACAGCCCAGGCAAATAGGCTACACTTAAGATACCTTCTATGAATTTCAAGACGGAAAACTTTAACAAAATCTACATAAAAAATATAGCACAGTACGACCAACCAACAATGGTAAGCGAGTAAACAGTTTACATAAAGAAAAAGGGGTACACTATTTAACACTGGATACTGTCCCATAAAGTTGTTTTCGATTAGCGCCATAGTTGCGTGCCACACGATAAAGCTCAACATACTCGCCGTGTTTGCACTGAGCAGCACATAGTTCCTGAAATGTCGGAACTTCTTGATGATACACCACGATATCACTCCGTATACGAACGCTGTTAGCGTCAGCGCGAACAATATCCAGGAGATTATAAATATTACTGGTTCGCCAACGAGGTCTATGAATAATTGTACGTGTGCACTGTTGCCGTATTCACTGGTATTGTTGTCAGCCATGATGATTGTCGCACTGATGAAGAGCGACCACACCAACGAACTCCGAAAAGCGTTCTGAATGTTATTTCCTGTTTTACTATTAGACATTATCTACCGGTTCTGTGGGAGTTACAACTAACACGTCTTATCGATAAGTCACTTTAGACTTAAAACCAGTTTACTTTTTGAAAATGTTATCTTTAATCATAATGTTGGAAACTGGAATTTAAATATTAATTTATTAGTATCACATTTGTACAAAATATTTGCCAAGTGCGTGTCGGGCCGCAATAGAGTTCCGTAATACATTGTAGTTCATTGACTATAACTCGGTAACCGGTAGAGCCTACTTTACCGTGATAGTTTTCCTTTGAAGTTCGTTATACATAAATGCTACCAGCCGGTTGCTACAAAAAAATATACGGTTACTTTTACGTGAAACGGAAGAACTGTCATTCAAGATCTGTCAAAATGGAAGATAAAATTGAACTATTTGACTATTATTTTATGTTTTTCGTCTAAATATTTATGATATATGTTTACTTAATTGTTATACATATGTATTGATATCATATTAAAAGTACGCTAACTATTGATGTCATGTTTTGTGATATTCGTAAAAGTATAAATGATAAAAGATTTGGTGCAACCGGCTGGAAATCTGTGATTTTTTTCACATATTAGGTAAGACAAAATAAGACAGAATAAGACAGAATAAGACAGAATAAGACAAAATAAGACAAAAGACAAAATAAGTAGCGTCTTCGAATCACTGTCATGTCAGATTATTTTTTAAATATGTAACTGAAAACATTACGACGCGTTTGCTACAAATTTTGAAGGAAAAAGTCGGTAGATATAATATGAAGGAAAATCTACCTTTTTAGGATGGACTAGCAACAGACTATATTACGATAAAACCGCAGTTTACAGATTATTATTCTGTTCTATCTTCATCCACAAGTCGTCCTGATGTAAACAATCACGTTCTACCAGTTATGCCCTGTAGATATTGTAAAAGGTATAAACAAACTCAAACCTAACAGTTCTAACGGCCCTGACAATATTCCCCCCTTCATAATAAAAGATTTAAAAAATATTTTCAGCGAACCACTTTGTCACATTTTTAATTTAGCCTTGCAGTCCGGTACATACCCCTCTGAGTGGAAAGTTTCTAGAGTAACACCTATTCCCAAAACTCAAAACAAAAGTTCTGTTGAAGACTACCGCCCCATCGCAATTTTATCTTCCCCCGCGAAGGTCTTCGAGTATATTCTCCACTAAGCTATATATGAGCAAGTTAATAAGCCTCACTGTTCATTCCCCATAATATTTAGCGTGATGATTTATAGCCTAAAGCCTGACCCGGTTCATAACCAACATTTTTGGTGAATTTCAAGTATTTCTGTCCAGTCGTTTTGGCGTGAAGCTCAAACAGATAAACGCACAAACAGACAATAAGACAAAAATTCTAAAAATCATATTTTTTGATTTAGCATCGTTTACTGATCACACAGAGAAACTTTAAAAAAATATTCAATGTACAGATTTTCTACCATTACAATTTTATTATATGTATAGATAATATGTAATCTGGTACCAGTCAGTAAAAGTATATTATACTCTATAAGTATATGGTGAAGATTATCCAACAACAGAAAAACCTACCCCTACATTATTATTGACTTCACAAAATGTTTACTGTTTAAAAGTACCGTATCGGTCTGCTGTGTTTATTTTGAAGACTGTTAGGAAACCAGTTTCTCATCGCTTGTTGTTGAAAACTTGTAATTATGTATTTAATTATTAGTGTGTATTTGTGGTAACTGGATAGCTTATGTGAGTTGAAGTATATTGCTGTGTATTAGTAGCCCACGTACTCGGTGGAAGGTCGGTATATCAGTGTTTAATTGTAACGATTTGATTAGATACTTGTGATTCTAGACTTAAATTTACTTGATCCTTCTCGTCCGCAAACCCACGCACGCTTAAGATGGCGTCTTCTGATAAAGACCTATCGTAAATGAAATATTTTTTGCAGTTTGATGTCATATGTGCGCCAAAATGTCGACTGTTTAGAAGTAGCGTATCGGTCTGCTATATTTATTTTAACATTTATTTTTTACCTAGTTTTAGTTTTTTTTGTGCTGGATAGTTTTCACAGTCATCATTAGATAAGCTATCGTATAAAAATATACGTGAATTCCTTCATGTGACAGTAAAAAAAATACATGCATAAAAATTCGTCATTTAATTTCTAGCGCTTTTTGTTTTGATCTCTTACTTAAATACTCCCGCCATAACTGCCGATTATTCTTCGTTAAAGTTAAACACACATTTAAAGCTACGATATTCAAATACTGCCCTATCTCACCAATCACATCAATTATCAAGTTCTGTATTTCTAAGAAATCTATTATAGCTGCTAACACTATGACATTACTCGACACAAATATCAACATAGATATGTAGAAGCGACGCCATTTGTCAGTAGATGTACTCGCAGGAGTTTTACTACTACGACATAACGAATACAAAACACATAAGTAAATAACAAAATTAATCGTGATAGGTATCAAAAACAAAATATTTGCGAGAATGTTATACACTATTTTTATTATATCTAAACTATTCATAAACATTATAAATATAACAATAAAGTACATGATCGTGGCTATAATTGGGACAGCCCAGGCAAATAGGCTACACTTAAGATACCTTCTATGAATTTCAAGACGGAAAACTTTAACAAAATCTACATAAAAAATATAGCACAGTACGACCAACCAACAATGGTAAGCGAGTAAACAGTTTACATAAAGAAAAAGGGGTACACTATTTAACACTGGATACTGTCCCATAAAGTTGTTTTTGATTAGCGCCATAGTTGCGTGCCACACGATAAAGCTCAACATACTCGCCGTGTTTGCACTGAGCAGCACATAGTTCCTGAAATGTCGGAACTTCTTGATGATACACCACGATATCACTCCGTATACGAACGCTGTTAGCGTCAGCGCGAACAAAATCCAGGAGATTATAAATATTACTGGTTCGCCAACGAGGTCTATGAATAATTGTACGTGTCCACTGTTGACGTATTCACTGGTATTGTTGTCAGCCATGATGATTGTCGCACTGATGAGGAGCGACCACACCAACGAGCTCCGAAAAGCGTTCTGAATGTTATTTCCTGTTTTACTATAAGACATAATCTACCGGTTCTATGGGAGTTACAACTAACACGTCTTATCGTTAATAAGTCACTTTAGACTTGAGTTAAAACCAGTTTACTTTTTGAAAATGTTATCTTTAATCATAATGTTGGAAACTGGAATTTAAATATTAATTTATTAGTATCACATTTGTAAAAAATATTTGCCAAGTGCGTGTCGGGCCGCAATAGAGTTCCGTAATACATTGTAGTTCATTGACTATAACTCGGTAACCGGTAGAGCCTACTTCACCGTGATAGTTTTCCTTTGAAGTTCGTTATACATAATATATGCTACCAGCCGGTTGCTACAAAAATATACGGTTACTTTTACGTGAAACGGAAGAACTGTAATTCAAGACCTGTCAAAATGGAAGATAAAATTGAACTATTTGACTATTATTTTATGTTTTTGTCTAAATATTTATGATATAATGTTTACTTAATTGTTATACATCATCATCTGCCTAGCCTTTTCCCAACTATGTTGGGGTCGGCTTCCAGTCTCCGGATGCAGCTGAGTACCAGTGTTTTACATTGAGCGACTGCCTATCGTCAGATAGGCAGTCGCTCACTGGGTAACTGGGTTGTGGAAGTCATTCCACAACCCAGTTACCGGGTAACACGGTACCCCTTGGTAAGACCGGCTGTCAGACTTTCTGGCTTCTGACTACCCGTAACGACTGTCAAAGATGTACAAATGACAATCGGGTCCAACAGCTTAACGTGCTTTCCGAGGCACGGAGGAGTCTCGCCATGACAAAGATGGTCACCCATCTATGGACCGACCGCGCCAAGCGCAGCTTAACGTGTGATATCGGTCGAACCGTGCGGCTGTTACTCAGCCACGAGCTCCTCATTGTTATATATATATACATATGTATTGATATCATATTAAAAGTATGCTAACTATTGATGTCATGTTTTGTGATATTCGTAAAAGTATAAAAATATTGGTGCAACCGGGTGTAAATCTGTGTTTTTTTCACATATCTAGGTAAGACAAAATAAGTTGCGTCTTAGATCTCTGTCATGTCAGTTTTTTTTTAAATGTAACTGAAAACATTACGACGCGTTTGCTACAAATTTTGAAGGAAAAAGTCGGTAGGTATAATCTACCTTTTTAGGATGGACTAGCAACAGACTATATTACGATAAAACCGCAGTTTACAGATTATTATTTTGTTCTTTCTTCATCCACAAGTCGTCCTGATGTAAACAATCACGTTATCCCAGTTAAATGAAAGTCAGTTTTCGAGTGGAAAATATTAAAACATTAAAAACTCTCCAAATGGTTTTAGAATAAACACATCATTTAAAAAAATAAGCTAATCATAATCACTTTTTTTTTAAAAGTCGGTGGTCTTTTTATTCATTAAAATCTCTACTTTCTGATGGTATAAAAAATATTTACCTTACTATGGTAAATGTTCTCAGAAAATATAAAGAAATGCTACGAAATAACAGGTAGTATTTTTTACACCATCAAAAAGTAGAGATTTCAATGAACAAAAAGACCACTGACTTATTTTAAAAAAAGTGATATTTTGACGCGAGAATTTTCGATTGTAAATTAGGGATTTTTTTTCGTATTAAGTCAAAATAAGGGTGAAAAAGTAATTATTTTAAATCAAATAAATTATAGTGTGTTTGGGACATAAAAAGGTAAGTTTTCACCAAATTTCGTGGAAAAAAAAAATTGTAAAAGATAAAAATAAAAAACCAAAAACTTAGTTTTTTGAATTTTTCACATAAATTTTGAGGTTATGTGAAAAAAATGACATAATAAAAGTTGTAGATCTTTTTATTACCTACAACTTTGCCATTTAACTTTTTTTCGTAGGTCTTGTAGTTTTGCCGGAAATTGAGATAAACCGTTGTTTTACCTTTAACCTCCCCCCACTTCCCGACCTCAGATCGCCCGTAATTTATTTTTCCTATCATTTTTATTATATTCTCTTCCGTTTCCAATGGGTTTCATCCTACTATTATTTTATTTGTTTTCAAAAATGATTGGCACTGGTCTATTAGCATACTTTTAATATTTGTTATGATATCGATACATAGATATAATAATTAAGTCCATATATATTAATATTTAGATGAAAAACTAATATAGTAAAAAGAAACAATTATATTATCCTCCATTTTGACAGATCTTGAAAGACAATTCTTACGTATAAGCTGTAAGTAGCTATACGTAACAACGATATTTGTTCGAGAGGATATGACTTTAAAGTCTAAGATATTAATGTCAAAAATGACACATGTTGCTGAATTCTATAAATTGTCAGTGTGTAGAATCGAACTAAAACTAAGAAAAATGAATAACTTAGTAACACAAAATAAATTGCATGTTTTTTTTGCAAATTTTTTGTCACATGGGCGCCTGTCAAAAGTACCGTATCGGTATGCTGCTACATTTATTTTTACCTAGTTTTAGTTTTTTTGGTGCTGGGTAGTTTTTACAGTCGTCATTAGATAAGCTATCGTATAAAAATATACATGAAGGAAGACAGTAAAAAAAAATATGCATAAAAATTTGTCATTTAATTTGTAGCGCTTTTTGTTTTGATCTGTTACTTAAATACTCCCGCCATAACTGCCGATTATTCTTCGTTAAAGTTAAACACACATTTAAAGCTACGATATTCAAATACTGCCCTATCTCACCAATCACATAAATGATCAAGTTCTGTATTTCTAAGAAATCTATTATAGCTGCTAACGCTATGACATTACTCGACACAAATATCAACATAGATATGTAGAAGCGACGCCATTTGTCAGTAGATGTACTCGCAGGAGTTTTACTACTACGACATAACGAATACAAAACACATAAGTAAATAACAAAATTAATCGTGATAGGTATCAAAAACAAAATATTTGCGAGAATGTTATACACTATTTTTATTATATCTAAACTATTCATAAACATTATAAATATAACAATAAAGTACATGATCGTGGCTATAATTGGGACAGCCCAGGCAAATAGGCTACACTTAAGATACCTTCTATGAATTTCAAGACGGAAAACTTTAACAAAATCTACATAAAAAATATAGCACAGTACGACCAACCAACAATGGTAAGCGAGTAAACAGTTTACATAAAGAAAAAGGGGTACACTATTTAACACTGGATACTGTCCCATAAAGTTGTTTTTGATTAGCGCCATAGTTGCGTGCCACACGATAAAACTCAACATACTCGCCGTGTTTGCACTGAGCAGCACATAGTTCCTGAAATGTCGGAACTTCTTGATGATACACCACGATATCACTCCGTATACGAACGCTGTTAGCGTCAGCGCGAACAATATCCAGGAGATTATAAATATTACTGGTTCGCCAACGAGGTCTATGAATAATTGTACGTGTCCACTGTTGTCGTATTCACTGGTATTGTTGTCAGCCATGATGATTGTCGCACTGATGAGGAGCGACCACACCAACGAGCTCCGAAAAGCGTTCTGAATGTTATTTCCTGTTTTACTATAAGACATAATCTACCGGTTCTGCGGGAGTCTCGTCGCTAACACGTTACTCTAGACTTGAGTTAAAACCAGTTTAATTTTTGGAAAATTTAGATCTTCAATATTAATTGAAATTCAACAACGATCATACATACGAGTATGACGAGTACAAGAAGTATCGGATGTTTGGTACACACATACTTTTATCTTGGATTAACACAAGCGATATTGTTTTTTCAGGGGCCTGAAGGATTTCTCTCAGGATGCCACCGCGTCACATTGCGAGTTCTCTTTTTCTTTCTATGCGCATTTACATCATTTATTCGTTACTATTATTATGATGTATATTTATAAACCCTCAGTCAGTCATGTTACCTGTATTATCATGACGAAATAATGCGTGAACTTGTATATATAAATGTTTATATTTCAATGAGTATCATAGCTTCGCGCAGTGCGTGTCGGTGTGGACGCGTGCGACGAGCTACGCACGCGAGCCACCATGGCCGGCACCAGTGTATACAATAGCAGTGCTAACAACACTACAATCACAGATTATACAACACCGCCTCTCGAAATTTTTAATTGGATTTTATTCGTAGTGACCTTAGCTGTTTTCCTATACGGAGTGACATCTTGGTGCGTTGTCAAAAGGTTTCGTCACTTTAGGAACTATGTGCTACTCAGTGCGATTCTCGCGAATGTGTTGCGTTTTTTAGTGACAGTGTTAAGTTATATCTTAAGACCCGAAACATTGAAGCATCCATTAGTGCGTCTTCTGTATGTTTGTATATTTTTATACTGCGTTCTAACATACAACTATTGGTTACTCGTTTTGTGCTATATTTTTTATGTTGATTTTGTGAAAGTTTTTCAACGTGATATTAATAGAAAATACTTGAAGAGTAACATATTTGCATGGGCTGTACCTTTAATATCAGTTGTAATATATTTCATGGCGTTTTTTTTCTATTACGTCACTGAGTCGAGGCAAAATATTACTCGTCGGAATTTTGTTGTCGCTATGTTGATGTTATTAATGCCTGTGGCGATTAATTTTCTGATATATATACTAGTTTTATATTCTCTGTTCCGTAGCAGTGAAGTTGGCGGGAGTACGTCTACTAATAAATGTCGTCGCTTCTACATATCTGTCTTGATATTTGTACTTAGCAATGCAATATTAGTCTTCACTGGAATATTACAAATTATACAATTGCCATTTTTATTAATGGACATTCTTGGGGATTTGGCTGAATATATAAATATAATTGTGTTAGATATATATTTTCCTGTAGTCAAAACCAATCGGGATATATGGCGTGAATTTATTAATAAGAGATCAAGACAAAAAGCTGTTGAAATTTAAAGGATGTTTTTACCTTAGAGAAAAAATTAACTGTGGTAAGGAATTTGATTGTTTTTTAATGAAGTGTACCTACAAGGAAAATGTTAATTTACGTGAAAAACTAGTTCCGCGAGTTGGTTCATCTTAACAGTATGATGTAAACGAGAATTGTATTTTTTTGCTGTGCTTTATAACCTAACTAGCTTCTGCCCGCGACTTCGTCTGCGTGGAATAGTTGAACTCCGCTTCTATTGGTTTAAGTGTGATGATATATTCCTCAATAAATGGGCTATCTAACACTGAAAGAATTTTTCAAATCGTACTAGTAGTTCTTGATATTAGCGCGTTCAAACAAACAAACAAACTCTTCAGCTTTATTATATTAGTATAGATAGATGAAAATATATATATTTTTAATCGAAAACTTCAAATAAGTAATACTTTTGGATAAATAATATTAAAAATAATTTGGTACTTTTTAGGGTTCCGTATCTCAAATGAAAAAATGGAGTCGTTAAGTGATCATTCATTGTCCATGTGTCAAGAATGATGTCGTGGTGGCCTAGTGGTTAAGGCCTGTACCTGCCTCTCGTGTACGAGTGTGCGGGCTCGAAACCTGGCAAGTACCAATGTGAATTTTCTAAAGTCATACGTACTTTCTAAGTATATTTTAGGTGTCACTGACTAACAGTGAAGGAAAACATCGTGAGGAAACCTGGATTTTAAAAGTCTGCAATCGCCAATCCGCCTTGAGGAAGCGTGGTGAAGCTCATGCCTTCTCTGTATGAGAAGAGGCCTGTGCCCAGCAGTGGGACAATACATAGGCCGATGATGGTTTTTTTTTAATATGTTAATCATCTGCCTAGCCATCTTCGTTTCCCTACTATGTTAGGGTCGATAGGCCTTACTCCTAAATCTTAGTGATTTGTCATTTGCTAATAAACCGAAGGAAATATTATAAAATTATATTTATCTATAAAGTCGTTTTTAATAGCAAGGTTTTTTTCATTGATTGCTATAAAAGATGCGCCAAGTTTATTTGACATTTAGGACAAAAGCTGATAACAATAAGTTTCAATACAAATACTGGTTCATCCAGTTCTAAGTTTATAAATGTTGATTTTTGCTTAGATTTTTGGTGGTTCACTTAACGACGGAAAAGTTATATTGCATAACTACTTTGCGATATAGGCTGATGATGATGATGTGTCAAGAAAACGGAATCAAAATAAAGTACTTCCCGTTGACATAAAATAATAAAATTTGACAAGAAGCAAGACCTTATAGTACAAATATAGAACTCTGAAGAGCGGGTGTCTGTAGATATAAAATAATAATAAAGAGCAACAAACAAACATACATACTAAATCCTCGCTAAGTTTCGCATGTATATTAATGTAATAGGATAATTATGTTAAGATTATACACTGACGGACTCATAAACTGCATCAAAGTTCAGGATTACTTTCGAGTTAATTTTTTTGATAAGTATGCAAAG
This sequence comes from Pyrrhia umbra, assembly GCA_963891755.1. Classification (NCBI taxonomy): domain Eukaryota; kingdom Metazoa; phylum Arthropoda; class Insecta; order Lepidoptera; family Noctuidae; genus Pyrrhia; species Pyrrhia umbra. The sequence continues at coordinate 2,366,351 of OY982942.1, read as the reverse complement.
TTTTTAGACTAAACTAAATGAAAATGTCAAGACTGTCCGTTAATCATAAAAAAAAAACAGAATTAAAAAAAATAATTGCAGTAAAAGATAAAATTATAGCCGGGAAAATAAAATTTATGCTTAGTTTCAAATTCGTGTGTTATTACAGTGAAGTGGGAAATTATCATTTTTTGTTTTTTTTTTTCATTTGCGATTTTAATTATTGTTACCAATAGTATTGATATTAGTCTTTTTAACTGAAGAAAAGTTTCGTAACCATAAATATGGATACTTTTTCCGAACAAGCCGCTCAAATTGTGGCATTGGTGCGGGAAGGTTTGGGTCAACGAACGATTGCCAGAAATTTAAATTTAAACCAGTCTACGGTTTTTAGAGTATACCAAAGGTTTGGAGAGACAGGTTCTTACAAAAGGAGACTCGGTACCGGCAGAACTCTAGCAACCACCCGTCGTGACCACCAATTTATTGTTTCAACTTCCCTACAAAATCGTTTCGTTACGTCAGTAAACATCAAAACAGAGCTGAATGAAGAGCGTGGAGTAAACGTGAGTGCAAGAACAATAAGAAGGAGACTTAAGGAAGCGGCAATCACCACTTTTAGACCAGCAAATGGTCCAAAGCTGTCTGCAGCTCACCGACAAGCTCGTTTAAGATTTGCGCGTAAACATCTTAATTGGACTGAAGAGCAATGGGCCTCCGTATTGTTCACCGATGAGTATAGGACATGATTAAATGGTGCAGACGGTCGCAGTAGAGTCTATCGTCGATGTGGGGAGAGATATACTCAATGTTGCATTTAAGAGCGTGTTCCTTTTGGAGGCGGTTCATGTATGGTTTGGGGTGGCATTTCGATGATCGGGCGAACGGAACTTGTGTTCATCGACATGATTCGTCAAAACAGTAGAAGAGGAGGTTTGACGACACAACGCTATATAACAGAGGTTTTAGAAGCTCACGTGGTACCCTACATGGGATTAGTAGGCAAAATTTTTACTCTAATGCAAGATAATGCCCGACCCCACGCCGCTGCACAAGTTCGAAAAAATTGCGAAGAGGTTGAAATACGTACTATGAATTGGCCAACACGCAGCCCGGATCTTAATCCCATTGAGCATGTTTGGGACAATTTAAAAAAAGCTGTATATGCGAGAAATCCTGTGCCCACAACAGTGGCAGCACTAAGAACAGCGATTTCATAGGAATGAAACAATATTCCGCAAGACCGTTCAATAACCCTAATCAGATCTATGCGGAACCGATTAAAAACTGTAATAAGGGCACGTGGAGGTAGTACACCTTATTAGAATTAAAAAAGACTTGAGCTTCTACGTAAAAGACTTGAGCTTCTACGTTATTTTTTATTGTAAAAACCAATTTTACAATAAAACAATTTTTTGTTACATTTATCATTTTTGATAAAAAAATATTGAATGGCCCTTTCCAGTATACAAACAAACACTTAGGGATAATGATACTACGCTGTTATGAAGTTAACGAACCAAACTACAGGTTTCAATTTATTTTTTTATAAAAAGTTTGAATACTTGGTTAAAATATTTATTTCCAAGGCGTCTTGAACGTTGATGCAGTTTATGAGTCCGTCAGTATTTATACTAATCTTAAATTCAGAGCAATACCTTTAATATTAAGCACTGATTCATATCTGGAATAAATATCATGAGACAAAAAAAGAGTTTTATTTATTCTCACTTAACTGTTAAGTAAATTGCATAAGCACATATTATTATCTAAATGTACCTATAGTACTCCATCGCTAGCTCCTTTGAGGGCTCGCAGCTAAGTGAAAATAGTGCCGATCAATAAATTAAGGTTAAGCTACGTCAGCCGAGGTCACTCCGTGGATGAGTGGTCATTCTTAACATAGCGACACCCCCGTGCCTCGGAGAGCACGTTAAGCTGTCAGTCCTGCACCTGATCTCTTCCTGGTCGTGTCGGATCGCCGACCCATCGGACTTTGAGAGTTAGGGAATAGAAAGCGCATCTGTGTCTGCGCAAGCGTTTGTGCACTGTGATATCTCCTGCGTATCTGGCTAGTTTTCATTGAGTTTGGCCGCCATGACTGAAATCAGTCTGGAGATTATTATTACTGCCATACCACAACATAATGAGCGTACCTACAGGAGCAAAGCTTCATACAATGCGGGCTCGAGCAACGCACACATGATATCACTCATGGACACGAAAATTCGAACCAAGCGAGACCAGTTCGAGCGCTGCAATGCTGTTGAGATTGATTTTGTAAAGTTCTAGAAATAAAACAAGGCAAATATAATACTTTAAATGTTCGGTAAGTATAGGTATACTAGCTTCTACCTGCGACTTCGTCCGCGTGTTTGTCAGACTTCCTATTTTTTTTTTAAAACGTTGCCCCACACTAGGAATTACAATATACCGGGTCTGCGGGATTGTCCAAAAGAGTTACTGCGGCCCCAAAATATAAAGGGCTAAGAAAGGAACATGGATGGGTTTTAATCAAACAAAAAAAAAACGACAATTAAGGGTCTGATAACTCCTCCCGCTCCACACACAGCGGGAGAAGTCAGTTGATGATTTCCCATTCCTGAAAAAGAGCTTTACTAACGGCTATTTTTCAAACTGATTAGTACTAAAACAAAATTTGTTTTTATAAAATGTATTTAATAAACTTCAATAAAGTTCTATGGCGTTGCTTATAGAAACAAATCATAAAAAAACATTAAGTAGTCCGATTGATCAATGAACTTTTCACTTAATTTCTAATGTCGTGTATTGATCTCCTATTAAAATGCTGTCGCCATAACAGCCTATTATTCTTCATTACAATTATGTACACATCCAGAGCTACGATATTAAGATACTGCCCTAACTCACCAATCACATCAATTATCAAGTTCTGTATTTCTAACAAATCTATTATAGCTGCTAACACTATGACATTACTCAACACAAATATCAACGTAGATATGTAAACGCGACGCCACTTATTAGTAGATGTAATCGCGCAAATGTTGTTACTACGAAATATAGAAAACAAAACCATTATGTAAAGAACCACATTAATTGCAATTGGTATTAATATCACTGATAATCTGAGATTCGAAAATACCTTTGCAATCATTTCTCCGTCTAAGTCGTTAACATAAAAATATATTGAAACGGCAAAGAATGTAAAAGTAGTTATAAAAGGCATGCCCCAGGCAAATAGGTTACTCTTAAGATATCTCCTGGGAACTTCAATACGGAAAACTTTAACAAGATCTACATAAAATATGTAACACAGCACTAGTAACCAACAATGGTTTGATAGTAGTAATTCAACATAAAGATAGAAAGGCACTCTACTAATTAGTGGATACTGCGACACAAATTCCACAGTCCATAGCTCCATAGACAACCCAAACACGAAAAAACTGAACAAATTCGCTGCGATAGCACTAATGAGCACGTAGTTCCTGAAGAGGCGAAACTTCTTTATGACGCACCACGATATCACTCCGTACATGAACGCAGCTAGAGTCAGCGCAAAGAAAGTCCAGGTGATTATGACCACTGCAGGGCTACCAACGAGTTCTAAATATGACTGCGGGTCGACACTGTTGAGTTCACTGGTAACGTTATCGGCCATGGTGAGGGGCGTGTGCACAGCTCTTCGTAGTTCTGCGCAGGCGCGTCAACACTACCCCGCGTCGTAGGGCGATGTGGTGTATCTTTAGTTTCATGTTTTATTTTATTACGAAAGTGTAGTGGCATTCGAAAACTTGTTCTTTGACTTTTTAAGTCCCAAGACAAGTTTCGAATCAAACAAAAAAACATTGTGTTAGGAGGAGTTTGATGCGTCAAGTATATATGCATATGTGGATGCGCCGTACACGGCCCACTCGCGGTCCCTTGGTTATCTCGTTAGGTAGATAATGCCTTTTCTGCGGCAGGTTTTTCCAAGTTCAGGTCTTAGTATTAGCATCACCAAGGGTCTATCTGTCAACCCTCCGTTGAACAAGGGTCTCATTTCTGTTCACTATATGCATTAAAGGCGCGTAGGCATTCAATTTCTACCAAAAAACATCGTTATAAAATATGATTAAGTTCACATTCTAAGCGGATTAAATTTAAATGTTATTTATATCATATGCCTGCATCAAAATGTTAATGTTATTTCGTTTGTAAAAAGTGAGCGCAGAATTCTAAGTAGGTAGGTATATGAAACATATCGTAAAAAAAAAACTTATTTTGCTCATTTCTATAAATTGTTATTATTTAAAGACTGTTAGGAAACCAGTTTGTCATGGCTACGTCGTCGTCGTCATCCGCTCTTTAATACATACCAGCTTTTAAGTATATTTTCATAAGGTTTATAATAAAACAACTTTATAAGTAAATATAATATATATATTTTTAAAGCACACTAAGTATACAAGTTTTCTGGTTCTGTCGACCATCATTACCAAAACTTAAAGTGGAATTCTACTAATAATAGTTCGCATAAATTTCAAATGTTTTAGTTTATAAATCTTTACATTCACAATATTTGATTCGATCCCGTAAGTACCAAAATGATATCACAGAAAAAAGGCTTATCCATGTTATGATTTCTATGAGTATCCATGATGCAAGTAATTAGCATACTTTTAGTATTTGTTATGATATCGATACCTAGATATAATAGTTAAGTCAACAACATATATTATACATATTAATATTTAGATGAAAAACATAATATAGTAAAAAAAACAATTATATTATCCTCCATTTTGACAGATCTTGAATGACAATTCTTACGTATAAGCTGTAAGTAGCTATACGTAACAACGATATTTGTTCGAGAGGATATGACTTTAAAGTCTAGGATATTAATGTCAAAAATGACACATGTTGCTGAATTCTATAAATTGTTAGTGTGTAGAATCGAACTAAAACTAAGAAAAATGAATAACTTAGTAACACAAAATAAATTTCATGTTTTTTTTTTGCAAATTTTTGTCACATGGGCGCCTGTCAAAAGTACCGTATCGGTATGCTGCTACATTTATTTTTACCTAGTTTTAGTTTTTTTGGTGCTGGGTAGTTTTTACAGTCATCATTAGATAAGCTATCGTATAAAAATATACATGAAGGTAGACAGTAAAAAAAAATATGCATAAAAATTTGTCATTTAATTTGTAGCGCTTTTTGTTTTGATCTCTTACTTAAATACTCCCGCCATAACTGCCGATTATTCTTCGTTAAAGTTAAACACACATTTAAAGCTACGATATTCAAATACTGCCCTATCTCACCAATCACATAAATGATCAAGTTCTGTATTTCTAAGAAATCTATTATAGCTGCTAACACTATGACATTACTCGACACAAATATCAACATAGATATGTAGAAGCGACGCCATTTGTCAGTAGATGTACTCGCAGGAGTTTTACTACTACGACATAACGAATACAAAACACATAAGTAAATAACAAAATTAATCGTAATAGGTATCAATAACAAAATATTTGCGAGAATGTCATACACTATATCTATAATATCTAAACTATTCATATTCATCATTATAAATATAACAATATAGTACATGATCGTGGCTATAATTGGGACAGCCCAGGCAAATAGGCTACACTTAAGATACCTCCTATGAATTTCAAGACGGAAAACTTTAACAAAATCCACATAAAAATATAGCACAGTACGACCAACCAACAATGGTAAGCGAGTAAACAGTTTACATAAAGAAATAGGGGTACACTATTTAACACTGGATGCTGTCCCATAAAGTTGTTTTCGATTAGCGCCATTGTTGCGTGCCACACGATAAAGCTCAACATACTCGCCGTGTTTGCACTGAGCAGCACATAGTTCCTGAAATGTCGGAACTTCTTGATGATACACCACGATATCACTCCGTATACGAACGCTGTTAGCGTCAGCACGAACAAAATCCAGGCGATTATAAACATTGCTGGTTCGTCAATGAGGTCTTCCAATTTTTGTAGGTCTGCACTGTTGTCGTATTCACTGGTATTGTTGTCAGCCATGATGATTGTCGCACTGATGAAGAGCGACCACACCAACAAGCTCCGAAAAGCGTTCTGAATGTTATTTCCTGTTTTACTATAAGACATAATCTACCGGTTCTATGGGAGTTACAAGTAACACGTCTTATCGCTAATAAGTCACTTTAGACTTGAGTTAAAACCAGTTTACTTTTTGAAAATGTTATCTTTAATCATAATGTTGGAAACTGGAATTTAAATATTAATTTATTAGTATCACATTTGTACAAAATATTTGCCAAGTGTGTGTCGGGCCGCAACAGAGTTCCGTAATACATTGTAGTTCATTGACTATAACTCGGTAACCGGTAGAGCCTACTTCACCGTGATAGTTTTCCTTTGAAGTTCGTTATACATAAATGCTACCAGCCGGTTGCTACAAAAAAAATATACGGTTACTTTTACGTGAAACGGAAGAACTGTCATTCAAGATCTGTCAAAATGGAAGATAAAATTGAACTATTTGACTATTATTTTATGTTTTTCGTCTAAATATTTATGATATATGTTTACTTAATTGTTATACATATGTATTGATATCATATTAAAAGTACGCTAACTATTGATGTCATGTTTTGTGATATTCGTAAAAGTATAAATGATAAAAGGTTTGGTGCAACCGGCTGGAAATCTGTGATTTTTTTCACATATTAGGTAAGACAAAATAAGACAGAATAAGACAAAATAAGACAAAATAAGACAAAATAAGACAAAATAAGACAAAATAAGACAAAATAAGACAGAATAAGATGGAATAAGACAAAATAAGACAGAATAAGACAAAATAAGACAAAATAAGACAAAATAAGTAGCGTCTTCGAATCACTGTCATGTCAGATTATTTTTTAAATGTGTAACTGAAAACATTACGACGCGTTTGCTACAAATTTTGAAGGAAAAAGTCGGTAGATATAATATGAAGGAAAATCTACCTTTTTAGGATGGACTAGCAACAGACTATATTACGATAAAACCGCAGTTTACAGATTATTATTCTGTTCTATCTTCATCCACAAGTCGTCCTGATGTAAACAATCACGTATTCCCAGTTAAATGAAAGTCAGTTACTATTTTATTAAGTAATTATCAGCTTTTTCGAGTGGAAAATAATAAAATATGGTAAAACATTAAAAAATCTTCAAATGGGTTTAGAATAAACACATCATTTAAAAAAATAAGCTAGCTCAAAAAAAATACCAAAAAAAATAAAGTCATTTATTCAAACATTGCTGAAAAGCATGTCAAATTTACAAAAGCAGCCCCCAAAACGCCCAGCCTCACCACCACCACCAGATGTCGTCGTTTTCAAAACGCCAATGTTTAGGACAGTACAACGTCTGTTAGGTCCGCTAGTATATCTTCAACATCTTACAGCAGAGATAAAACTCAAATAACAAATGAGATGCAGTTAGTCGGGCTGCGGGATGTTCGAAAGTTACCGCACCCCCGGAATACAAAGGGCTGAGGAAGGAACATGGATGGGTTTTGGTCAGTAAGAGTCTGACACTCCCTCCCGCCCAACCACGGCTGGAGGGGTCATTTGATGATTTCCCATCCGAAAAAAATGCAGTTAGAAAGAATTTCCCCGCAAAAAGTACAAATAAATTCATTTATTTATTCATAATAAACTAAAACTATCATTACAGGGTTTACCCTAATGCGACAGTTAAGCACTTAAATTAAGTAAACTATACATTTAAAATAACAAGATAAATTATTACACCATAATAAACAGAAATTATAACCTACGTACTTACAATTATTAATCACAAATTACATAAAATAAATAACAAAACTCTCGCGAATTCACTCCAACTACATGTAAACACATCAATCCAAGTTTGAAGGTCATTGATGGTACGGATAGCTCTGGTAATGGGTGCCTTGGCGATCAGGTTTGATCTGGCAGTAGGTACAACTAGCAGTGGCGAGCGGCGCCGCCTCCACACAGACTTAAGCGCCGCAATACTCCCGGGTTACTCTCCACTCCACGAAGCAACCTTACCAAGTAAGCGACCAACGTAAACTCCCGTCGGACATACAGTTGATTGTAGCCAAATCTATGTAACCGTCCCGTCAGCGCCAGTTCAGTAGGAATACACGGTGTAATTTAATTGATTGTTTCCCCGAAGCAAAATATTTACTCAGCTAATGAATTTCTACAAGACTAAGTGCCAAAAATAATCTTGAAAATTAGACATTATTATTTTTATTAATTTTATCATAAGCATGTCGCGGTACCGTATTAACACAATTAAGGAGTTGTCCGGGTTTGCTTGTTATAATTATTTACCTATATTTTTATTTTGATAAATGCTCAAGAAAGGTTTTAGCGGTCAGAGACTTTCAGGAAAACAGTGAATATTGTTTTATTGAGTCATTAGTATTATATTGAATATAAAGGAAAATACAGATGGCCACCTGCTTTTCAAACCTATTTACAAATACTTAGAGATCTAGTTCTTAGTAATCTAAGTTGTTTTCATAAGGACAGTCAGATAAAATAACTATGTCCCCATGAAAATTGACTTTTATATAACTATTATAATCGCCTTTCTCTTCAATAATATTTACTTAAAAATATACTTATCGTAATCAGTCTGTAAACCGTAGGGTTTAAATAAAACACTGTTTAGAGTTGATTGCTAGTCATACATCCAAATATTACAGAAAAAAAAAACAATAACAAAACAAAAATTATGAAGTATTCCAGCTTTTAAGTAATAAGCAAAATTCTTTGGCAATTACACTTAATTGTGCATTCGGTAAAAACAAGATAATTGAACTTTATTGCGTTTATTTTTCCGACAAATGTTCGCAACCCGAGTCCGACTCGCACTTGGCCGATTTTTTAATTGATTGATATATTTTTTACAATATCAATGTTTCCTAAAGTTCACAGTCTATACAAACACTTCATTCCTGGTCGACCTCATCAAATTATATTCTTTCCATACTCTGCGATTTCTCTTTAGTAATGGGAGGAACATACCCAATATAATAACTTGAAAATCTGACAAGAGTGATTGTAAAAAGGGCGTGAGGTCCACGAGACTGATCAATATAACACCAAACAACATCACTATATCGCTAAACACAAATATTAACGTGGCTATGTAAAAACGATGCCAGTTACTGGTAGCCGAATCCGTGCTGCCGTCCACACCACAAAACAGAGAGTACACTATAACTAAGTATATTATAATGTTTATAATTAAAGGTAAAAACACACCCACTATGTTTACATAAGTATACATTTCATACGACAAAAATATAGGCGTTAGAAATAAACAGGTGAAAGTTGTGAGGAAAGGCATTCCCCAAGCGAAGAGAGCGCTCTTCAGATATCGCCTTCGGGGATACCCAAATCCATTTAATACCTTCACAGTGTCCACGTACAGAATGTAACAAATCACCAACAACCAACTGCTTTGTACTGTCGCTAAGTAGATGACAAGAAAGTCGCACACGAACGCCAGAGGTCCGCTGTCGATTGAAAAGTACAAAATAAACACACGAAACACCACTGAAAACATAATTATTCGCAACAAACTTGCAAATATTGCGTTGAGCAACACAAAGTTTTTGAAATTTCTGAACTGCGGTATGAGGCACCATGACGCCTGTCCATAGATTAACACTGTCAGGGACAGGATAGCTACAGTCCAGTCGAAGATTGTGGAGACTAGCACATCACCCTCAATGACAGACATTGCGATAACTGGCACTTCTACCTTGCACGCGCGCTTCGCAAGCAATGAATTTATTTACATACTGAGTCATTAAAATATTAATTTCAAATGTTTAAAGTTAACTTACTATATTAGTTTGGATATATTTAATTTGTTAAACGTCTACAAAACAATGTTATTTTTTTCCTGTACTTCGTTGTCGGGGCCTTGACTGTGCAGCTCAGCGACAGGATACGACACCGCAGAGTGTTTCATTTAATATAGGTAAGTACTTTATGTACTTAATGTTATATGTACTTAAATTCGTGGTTAATTAAAATGAAGTTCGGGTTCAGCCTAGGTATAAACTTTTAATATCGAAACTAGCTTGCCGGCCGCGGCTTCGCCCGCGTGGACATTTTTTTACACCTTAGGTTACATTATTCAAGTTTTAGTAGAGATCCCTAATTATTTCTGGAAATAAATATACCCTAAGACACTTGTGGAATATTTTTTAAAATCGGTCCAGTAGTTTTTGAGTTAAACCCCTACTAACAAACAAACAAATCTTTCCTCTTTATAATATTAGAATAGGTAGTATAGATACGGCACGGCACTGGTTGCAGTGCCGTTGACAGCATGACAGCAGTTGTGCTGTCACACTTTGAGTCACGCGAAAATCATCCAGGCAGGGTATAGCGTGCTGCGGGCCATCTCTCGCTTCCGGCCGTCGTGACAACTATGGTCGGGAGCGAGAGCGGGTGGGCTGCCGTCGCCTCCTTTTGCGAGTACGTCATGTCTGCAAAGGAGGCGGCGGAAAGGGAGAGAGAGGCTGTCACCTCTCTCCCGGCCCGCAGCAGACGAACGGGGCGTCGCAGGGTGGCCGACGATCTCCGGCCACCGTAAGGCGCGGCCTGCGGGCGACAGAACAGGGGCATCTGTCGCCCGACCAGACACAGGCCTCGAGGCGGCGGCGTAGTGTTCCGCGCGCGCCTCACAGTCGGAGGATTCCTGCGGCCGCTGGGTGACGGCCGCAGAGGGTGACGGGGCCCGCCTTTCCATCTGGCGGGCCAATACCTGCCGGGGGCGCGGAAGAATGCGCGAGCGATACCCGTACCCCCGGCACTGGGTACAAGTAAGGAACACCGTGGTGGTTTTAGTTTTTTATTATTATTATTATTATTATAGCGTAAAAGCTGTAATGATGGAGAAGGAGGTGGTGGAACGCGTGAGGGAGCGACAGACCTCAAGCCCCAGCCGCCGCGGGAGACGACGGGGAGCTGGCCTCGTAGCTCCCGACGTCCAGGGCATCTCTTATGGTATTTGAGGCTCTCCCTCACGCGTTCCGCCTCCACTTTTGCTGTACGTCTATTTTGTAGAAGAAGTAGTCTATATCCTATTCCTTCTCGCTTCGAACTAAGGCTTGGATCAGCGGAATGCGGGAGTATTACGACAGACCTCACGCCCTCGCGACCTCACGCCACCGATCGCAACTTCGTAGGCGAAGCGCCAAAGCGTCGTCGTCGACGCTTTGGTGCTTCGCCCAAGCGGAGCAGACCTCCACCGTATACTCCACTATGTCCCCTTGCGTATCCTCCCACCGAATCCGATACAGGTACCTCCCTAAATAGCCGGTGTCAGGACTTGCGTCAGACAGAAGGCGAGGGCGCCCTGGCGCTCCTCTAAAACTCCTCAAAGAGCACCCCCGCGTACCGGAGTATGGCACGTGGTAGTGTGGGATCCACCTTAGTGCAATAAATGTCAACAACCACAAAACTCAGACAATAAAACAAAACACTTAACCGACTAGGGAAAACCATTATGAAAAACCAACTGACTGCTTCTTTTGATACCTTTGTTGCATTCAAATATTTCATTGACTAAAACAAATATTGAATTATAAATCTTTATTACTAGCTGGTTCTAGCGTTCTGAAGGAACTAATACAATTCTCCTGGGTTCCATCTATGTCCTACAAAATTTCATAATTACCGAGAATTCACATTGGCATTTATAACATTAGTAAGCATTTAGTCCTTAAGTACATAACACAAATGCAAAAGTCTAATAACTCCGCAGCCCGGGCGCCTGCCCGGTAGGAAGTAGCGCCAGTGCCTACTGGCGCTACTTCTTCTACATACGGTTCCGTACCTCAAAAGGTAAAAAAGGAATCCTTATAAGATCACTCTCTTGTCCGTTTGTAATGTAATCAAAAATATGTATACAGGATAAAAGTAACTAAAGCTTCCATTTAGTACAAAATAGAAAGTAAAGGGCGTACCTCATAACCACCTACATGTGCAAGGTATAGTTGCATGGTAAACTATAGTTTGTTCCAAATGATGTTACGAAAAATGTAAACAAAGTCTTAACCTATTTTGTTCTAATTCTGTCACAGAAAAATATTAAAATAGCGTAAGGATGACGCTTAGATCGATCGATTCCATGCTCTAAACATCATCATTCAGCATTAAATGCCGTTAGGAAAATTATAAAAAAATTGGTTAGGATTTTGTTTAAATATTTTCGTAAAATCAATTGGTACTCACTATGGGACCAATTTCTAAAACATTCTTGTATAACGACATTATTTAATACACGACATTATTAATTCTTGTTTCATTTCAAAAAATATATTATATTTTAAAAATACAAGAATTATAAAATGACGTTTTATATATATCTACAGTAAAATGAGCATTTACATTTAGGTAAAATTGATATGAATGAGGAAAAATAAGATATTTCCTTTCGCTTGTTAGCTTGTTCGACGCGGGAACCAATATTCGAAGTTATATTGTAAAATCCTGATGCTTCGAGTACTTCAGTTGTGCTTGAGGCGTATTATAATTTAGTCGCCTTTCCACGGGGACAGATGGCTATATTGGCTACGTCGGACAGTGAGGTGCACTACAGCCGCATCCCCGTGCCCAACACCACAGCCTTCCGGCCTCCTCTCGTGTCCATCCTCGTGGAGTACCTGGCGCTGGTGCTGACCCTGGCCGCGTTCCTCTACGGAGTGACGTCATGGTGCCTCATCAAGAAGTTCCGACACTTCAGAAACTTTGTGTACATCAACGCTATCGTGTCGAGTTTATTGCGTTTAGTTACCGTGTCTCTCTTCATACCGTGTGTTATGCAATTTGTTGTAATTGAAGAGAAAATCATTCTAAAAATGTGTCAATATTTGTGTTCGTACACAACTATGGTGCAGAACCATTGGATTTTGGTTATATGCTATATATTCTATGTTGATATTGTGAAAGTTATTGATGGTTACATACAAAATAAGTATATGAAAAGCTGTATGTTTGCTTGGGGTATACCGTTTGTAATTATGGTTTCATATTATGCGTTTGTATATTTCTATCAAGATGTTTTAATAGAAAATCGCTCACTGAATGCTGTGCTCAATTATCTTGAGGCTTTTATAACAGTATCGCCTTTGATTATCAATTTATATTTATATTTATCGGTTGTATTAACTCTGTGTAATTGTTATAAAGCAATTACTTATACGAGCAAATGGCGCCGCTTATACCTAGCGACATTGTTGTTTGTTTTGAGTGACGTCATAGTACTGTCGTCATTTATTTGGGATAATGTAAGTATTAATTTAGGTGTAAGAGCTGTATTGTCTAAGTCACAACAACTAGCTATTGGCTTGTTTCTTCCCTTTGTGAGGTGTAATCGGGAAGTATGGGGAGAATATATCGTGATTAGGACTAAAAATATCTAAAACTAGCTTTTTCCCCGACTAGATACCGCCAGTGAACTTGTAAAATGCGGCAACAAATAAGCCGAAGTCGACTTACTCGAGCCAGTCAGAATCCCGTTACAAGAAAACCGTCCCGAATTATTTAAATAATTTTAGATATAATATGAAAAATAATACTAGAAAAATAAGAAAAACACTGGGTTCACTTGCACATACTACAATAATAAGTTGCCGCATTCGCGGAGACAGAAGTCTGACAACCAAGATTTAAATAAATAATAATACGTAAGTGAGAATCTAGTATCAATATTAAATTCAAAAATCATTTACGATTGTGGTAGACCCCGTTTATATATTTTATCGGAACTAATTGATTTTCTACAAAATTAAAACAAAATCGTAACCTATTTTGTTCTAATTCCGCAATCGAAATTAACAAAATGGCGTAAGGATGGCTCATTTATGTCAATTTCATGCTCAAAACATTATCATTCATCATTGAATGCCATTTTATTTATCTCTGTGGGAAAATTAGTACAAAACAGGTTATGATTTTGTTCACATTTTTTGTAATATCAATAGGTACAGATTATAATACAAAAGTCGCATGCATCGCGACGATCACATATAAGAGTTCCTGCAATATTGCAGTGAGCAATATTTTTGAAAGAAACTTAAAAGATTTAAAGAGAAATATAGGTAGGGGAAGTACCTATATTATATTGTGCTTTAAACATTTTTTTCGTCAATATCATTTCATTTGTGAAATATACTGCTCAGTATTTGTTTTATTACCTACTAGCTTCTGCCAGCGACTTCGTCCGCGTGGAATAGTGGTGCTCCGCTCCTATTTTCTTAGCATGATGATATATAGCCTTCCTCGATAAATGGACTATCTAACACTGAAAGAATTTTTCAAATCGGACCAGCGGTTCCTGAGATTAGCGCGTTTAAACAAAATGACAACATTTCCCTTCACTGCTCTGCTCCTATTGATTGTAGCGTGATGAAAAGTATACTATAACCAGCTCAGGAGTATGACAAATAATTGTACCAAGTTTCGTTAAAATCCGTCGAGTAGTTTTTGTTTCTATAGAGTTTATACAGACAGACAGACAGACAGACAAAAATTTTACTGATTGCATTTTTGGCATCAGTATCGATCCCTAATCACCCCCTGATAGTTATTTTGGAAATATATTTCATGTACAGAATTGACCTCTCTACAGATTTATTATAAGTATAGAAGAAGAAGAAGATAGATAATTTTATGAACAAAATTTAAAAATGCATTTTGCTATAGTTTATTTTGTTAATCAGCGGACCCGAAAACGTTGTACATTCCTAAATTTGGCGTTTTTATGAAAATTACTACGTCTACCGGGTCCAATTGTATTTACAAACCATCCAGGGACCCACTAGGATGAAATTCAAATCAGTTAAGCCTTTTAGCAGGAGTTACCGCCCGTTCACGACTTCGGTCTAAGCGGCGAGCGGTGCGGCGGGCGGCGCGGTGGCGCCGAGCGGCGCGTCTATCACGCCACGTACCCTCACTAGCGGCGAGCGGCAGCGGCCGAGGTGGACGTACTTGGATACTCAAAATTAAATTCATACGTCATCTAAATTATCCCTTCTCTGTTTTGAAAGCAATATATATATTTAAAACAAGATATTCTCTATATTAGGGAAGGAGTGCACGACCTGAGCAAAGATCGGTATTTAAATGGAAAATTTCGTGATTTATACAAAGTTTAAAGAAAATATCCAGATAAGTTTTATGAGTACACAAGAATGAGAGTGACATAGAAGAACATTTAAAGCAGCACATCAGATAAATCTTTCAATTCTTTAATCAAAATCTTTGTTTTCGTTCTTCCCATAATTTTTTAATGACATGTTTAAATTTATTTTTAGGATGTTTTGACATCCATAGAGGCGATCGATTTAAAATTTCTGATAAAAACGCCTCGGTGTTCATGACTGCTACAAAATCCTTTAAAATATTTTAAGCGTCCCTGAGTCCGTCACTCCTACACCGCCGTTCGCGCCGCTCTGGGTCGTGACGTCGCACTCCTGCGCTAGTACATTTGTTCCCGCCGCTCGCCGCGCCGCCCGCCGCGCCGCGCGCCGCTGTAGAATTCGCTCGGAGAAATTCGCGCGGTTTTTCGCTGTGAGCGGCGACTCGTGGCGTGCTTCATACATTTCTATACATTTGATTTCGCCGCTCGCCGCGCCGCGCTAAGCCGCCGCTCACAGCGGCAAGGTCGTGAACGGGCCGTTAGGTGACAAAACACATACGCACAGAAGAGTAATATGTATTTATATAAAGATAAAATCTTCATTGAGTACAACTTTGCTATTATAGATATTACAGGGACTATTTTTCATTTCGAGATGTATTTTTTAACCCCCGACGCAGAAAGAGGGGTGTTATAAGTATGACGTCGATGTGTGTCTGTGTGTGTATCTGTCTGTGGCATCGTAGCTCTCAAACGGGTGGACCGATTTCGATGCCGTTTTTTTCATTTGAAAGCCAGTTTCCTTACGGTGGTTCTTAGCTATGTTTGGTTAATATCGGTCTAGCAGTGTAAGAGCCAGCTCTTTTCTAAAATGATGTAAGGCATTTTTGGTAGGGATTTTTTATTTATTTTTTATTTTCTTGTTCTATATCTATTTCATATGAACGCGGGAATCGGTTATAGTAAAATACATATAAAGAACTAAAATTACTAGGTATGTTTATTTGTTTATGTAATAAGAAAGTAGTTCTTTATT
The DNA here is from genome assembly GCA_963891755.1 of Pyrrhia umbra. Taxonomy (NCBI): domain Eukaryota; kingdom Metazoa; phylum Arthropoda; class Insecta; order Lepidoptera; family Noctuidae; genus Pyrrhia; species Pyrrhia umbra. Next base: position 2,350,143 of record OY982942.1, on the reverse strand, counting down.
TTTTTTTCTGACTGTTTCATAAGTGTTGGGCGCTTGCTGTTTAATTAAATGAATTAAAAATAATTTATTAATAGTAATTTATAATAGTATTCCTAAGCCGTGACACAGAATAAATAATAGGAAAGAATTGTCTTTTACATTATTTAAAGAAATCTATACCCCCAGACAAAGAAATTGCTTCAAGTTTTTATTTAAAAAAAAATTGAATGGCCCTTTCCAGTATACAAACATACACTTAGGGATAATGATACTACGCTGTTATGAAGTTAGCTAACCAAACTATAGGTTTCAATTTAAATTTGTAAAAAAGGTGGAATACTTGGTAAAAATGTTTTTTTTTTCAAAGGTAGGTGCGTGTTGAACTTTGATGCAGTTTGTAAGTCCGTCATGTATTTCCTTATTTATTAGCCTTTCTGGAAAAAGTACCTACTATAGTTTAACATGATCGTGTTGTAAATTTACAGTTACACAATAAAATCTGCACATGAAGGTGGGTGCGCCCTTTATGCCTTATTTTTAACAAATGGGGGAGGGATTTTTTTGTATTTTACGGACAAATATTTCATAATACTAATTCAACGCTTGATTATTTAGTTGTTATAGGCACAAAGGTATGTGTTAACCAAGAGGTGGCAAAGTTTTTTTTTTTTTTTTTATATTTTTGATCAAAATTGTATAAACGAAGCTTCTTCAAACCTAACAGACAGGTATGTGTTGCTTGGGAGTTAATTGCGCCACTTCTTCTTCCCAGCAAAACAGATAAGAAGTTTCTCCACTTGAGGGGGCGTTTTGGGGACTGTAATACCTTATAATAAAAACGAATATCAGACTGTCAAAAATATAAAACTAGTCGCCAATGAGTTATTGTGTTAATGTAGTTTTTTTTAATGTTAATTTTTATAATTAATTAATAGTAAGTACCTATTAAAATGTCAAAAAAGTGTTTTAGTTTCCAATACTTAATTTTAAATAATCTAACTTTTCTTGCTTACTAAGACTTTATTTTTGTTTAATTTGCACGTCGACTATAAATTATAATACCGTTTCCATTGTGTTACCTTCTTTCTGTGATCCGAGCCTGTTACTTAGCTATGTTTGCGAAATAAAAAAAATCTTTATCTTTACAAAATAAACACATTTTTTTTCTTAAGATATCTTTATAATAAAAAAACGAGCAAGTACGAGTCAGATTCGCGCACCGAGGTTTCCAACCTTTACGCAATAAAGTCGCAATTTTCATGTTTTTTTCCGACCGCATAATTAAGTTTGTTTGTGCAGGAAAATTGCTGATTACTTTAAAACTGCAATACTTAGAATCATAGTTTAATTTTCCTGTATTATTTAGGTTAATGTTTTTTCAACTAATCAAATCATTGAAATATGATTTTTCAACTTTTTCATTTGCTATACTCATGAAAAATCGTCCTTTATAACTATTCCACATTTCAAATCGATAACATGAGCAGTTCCTGAAATAATCAGCTGTGACAGACGGACAGACAGACAGACACACGAAGTGAAACCATAAAGGTCCTTTTTACCATTTTTGGTATGTAACCCTAAAAACTGTTTTTTTAGCTGACCTGAATTATTTTCTCTCCAGTGTATATCGTGACGCTGCTTTCTAGTAACCTGTTACACCGTCGAGTATCAACTGGCCACCAAGATAGAGGTAAATAATTACAATTTAGAGGTTTTAAAATTATATTATTACATTATGCACTTGCATCAATCTATACACATACCTACTTATTGACATTTATTAATATATTTATTCACAATTCCAAACCTAGATTTATCTTTCAGACTAAGTATCCTATACACAGAGATGTTTAGGATACTTAGTCTGGCGGTTGGCGATTTCAGACTTTTTAGAGTTCAGGCTTCGTCGCTAAGTGTTTTCGTTCACCGTTAATCAGTGATGTCAAAGATATACTTATAAAACACATATGACTTATAAAAGTCACATTACTACTTGCCAGGTTTCCAGCCCGCACACTCGTATACGAGAAGCAGATGCCTTAAGCACTAGTTTCTAGAAAAAAATAGCACTAAAAACATCACAAATTAATTCTATTTGACCGATTCTTAAAATATTCCCCCCACAGTTCCCGATTAAACTTCACTAAGGGCACAAACAATGACAAAGCAATCATTTGCAAGCCCAATGTGATAGCCCGCGATAAAGTCGACAGATTAAAAAACTCCCAAATAATTAAATTTAACAACACAGTATTTGTTAAAACAAACATCGCGACGGCCGTAGACAAACGTCGCCAGTTATCTATCAATCTTTGTTTCTTAGTCATAACACTTGAATCTTTAAAAACTACCAACGCCCATATCACTTTGATGAATATAAACAAGTTTAAAATCGAAGGTACAAAGTTAGAAGTAGCTAAAAGCCAAACATTGACGAACATCAAAAACAACTGTTCTTTTTCATTCCCTTCCATATTCCGTAATGCAAGATATATTGAACTTAAAACTAACAAAATTATAAGAGGCAAAATCCATCCGAACAACAAACTTTTAAGATACTTTCTTTGTATATTATTTTGGAAAACTTTTACAATATCGACGTAAAACAAGTAACTCATCACTAACAACCAATGATTGTACGCCATTGTTAAAAATATAAATATGTACATGTATATTGGTATGAAAAAACTGTTCTTGATATCTTTATTGTAGTGTAATATTATCATCCATACACATGTCACTATCACACGTAATATATTCACTAAAACTGCATTGAGGTAGACAAAGTTTTTGATATTACGAAACTTCCTGATGAGTTTCCATGATATCAGTCCATAAATGAAAGTTGCCATGCAAATTGCCATTAGAAAACCGACCCCAATCGCGTAGCTTAGAAACATTGAACCCTCTAGGTCTGCGATAAGTACTGGACTGAATCTTAAGTTGGTATTATTTCTAGGCACCACCATTATCACACTTTATAAATATTTCATGTTGCCTTTTAAATAAAAGGGCTCGAAACACAATTTTTAGTCCAAAAGTTATCACAGCGGGATCGGAAACTAACTAATGAGATTAAACCAGATTTCGGGCATTTAACGAACTTATCGATTCTATGTATAATACCTTATCAACTGTTCATAATGGAAGTAGTAGTCGGCCTTTGATAACGCCGTATTGCCGGTACATTGCTTGTCTGCAATATAAAAACGCTATAATTTACTTTTAATGCTTCGATGTATATGAAAATTGATTCCCTATTGTCCATTTTCTGTTTGTGTATTAGAGATATACAAGGAAAATCGTAACGTAGTGATGATTGGTATAATTATAGTGAATCATACACATGATTATATGCCAATGCGGTGTCAGATGTAAATGTAAGTAGTAATTCTTTCCTACGCTTAAAGAAAGACGCATACGAGCCGAAAAACAGTTTTTTTCTTCGTTCCAAAAAGTAGAAAGTGTACCACGTTAAAAATACATAAATCTTTATTTTATATGCATCACTATGTACCATAAAGGTTTTACATCATAAAGAATCAATTCGCAAGCACAAGTTATATAAGCGAAAATGTGAGGGAGAGGCAGACTTTATGCCCCAGCCGCCGCGAGAGACGCCTCGGGCATTGGGAGCCGCGAGACGACTCCCGGCCACCGTAGGCTCGGCCGTGTCCCAGGCCCGTGTCGGCGGCGCGTTCGTGTTCCACGCGCGCCTCGGAGGAACATCAGCATAGTTGACGGGTCCCCCCTCCCCAGGGCTAGTGCCTGCCGGGGCTGCGAGATTGTGTAGCTGTTACGCATGGCACTACGACACAGCGTAGCTTTCACTTTTATATAAAAATTACACAGTGTAGCGGCTAGCTACGTCATTACAATACTGCGTAGCGTCACAATACTACGACACTGCGTAGCGATGATATGATTACTAGTCTTCCTTCTTATCGTGTGGGCAGCAGGTTTTACCAACCTAACGAGCCCTAGTGTCAGAGTTTTCTCAAATACACCCGACGGCCTCTGACATGGAATTGGACTGCTTAACGAGCCCCTCCCAGGCACGGGGGTATAACACCACCAACTTCAACAACAGATACACCCAACGATGTCATTTATTTTCTTTTGTTTTCTTTAAGTATTAATATAGCTATCCCAGTATTTACGCGTTTTTGAGAGCCGTGAGTCTATATTATAATACCTACTTCATTGCAAAATAACTGCACAACATAATAATACGATTACATCATAGTTAAACGTCATCCATCTTCTATCTTCTATCTATACTTATAATAAATCTGTAGAGAGGTCAATTCTGTACATGATATATATTTCCAAAATAACTATCAGGGGGTGATTAGGGATCGATACTGATGCCAAAAATGCAATCAGTAAAATTTTTGTCTGTCTGTCTGTCTGTCTGTCTGTCTGTCTGTATAAACTCTATAGAAACAAAAACTACTCGACGGATTTTAACGAAACTTGGTACAATTATTTGTCATACTCCGGAGATGGTTATAGTATACTTTTCATCACGCTACAATCAATAGGAGCAGAGCAGTGAAGGGAAATGTTGTCATTTTGTTTAAACGCGCTAATCTCAGGAACCGCTGCTCCGATTTAAATAATTCTTTCAGTGTTAGATAGTCCATTTATCGAGGAAGGCTATAGGCTATATATCATCACGCTAAGACCAATAGGAGCGGAGCACCACTATTCCACGCGGACGAAGTCGCTGGCAGAAGCTAGTAGATAAATAAAAGTCACCGCGCTGCTCCGACTGGATACCGCCAGTGTAATTGTAAAATGCGGTAGCATATATTAAGCCGAAGTCGGCACAACCCAAGCCAGTCAGAAGCTTATCCCGTTGCAAAGAAGCGTCCCGAATGATTTAAATAATTTAAGATATATATCCTATGAAAAATGACAGTTTTTGTAGTGAGAAACTGTGTGAAAATAATACTAGAAAAATAAGAAAAACACTAGGTTCGTCCACCCTCGTGCTAGGCCATCTGGATCAAGCAAAAACCGTCTCCTGGGTACCCAGGAGACCTATCTCAGAGATCTATCTCCGTACCACATTTCATCCTAATCGGTTCAGCCGTTTACCGTAAAAGGGTAACAAACAAACAAACTCGCTTTCGCATTTTTAATATTAGTTAGGAATTTTTGCTATCTCAAATGGTGGGAATTTATTACTAGGTCAAATAAAATAAAAATTTAGTTTTACAAAATATCTAATAATAACATTTAAATGTTAAGATATTCTAAGATTGCTTATTACTATTCTTATGTAATAATTTCACTGCACAATACACGTATAATAATTGCTATGATATAAGTACGCATACACGTCTGCCTACCCCGTCGGGAAAACAATCATGATGTTATGTTATAGCTAGCATTTTGCACGCGACTTCATCCGAGTGTGTGTCGCACTTCCCCATATAATACCTTACTGCTTATGGCCCCTCCCTTATAGCGTGATAGTATACAGCCTAAAGGCTTACCAGGTTTATAATAGATATTTTTATTAAAATCTGTTCAGTAATTTTGGCGTGACGCTCAAACATGTAAACATTCAAAAAGACACATGTTCAAACGGACAAACATTATAAAATTCACATAATTGGCATCAGCATCGTCTCCCAGTCTTTTCTGTGGCACCACCTTATATTGTAATATTCAATGTACAAATTTTCCTTCATTACAAAGTTATATGTATAGATATATAATGCAGATGGTATGTTAATCTTCGGTTTTACCTAAAGATGAATCAACGTTCTAATTGGCAAAACACAAACTCATACAAGTCAAGGCACCTTCCTCCGCCTTGTATTTTCTGATTTTCATTTTACGAATGTCCGTCATGTGGACGTAACATACAAAAACATTCAAAATATGCATCTTTAGCAGCATTTCAAGGAATGTCCTTACTCAACTTATTAGCGAAATATTGTTGCCATAACTCTCTATTAGACCTTACTAGAGGTAGGAATAAATCTATAGCTATTTGTTGCAATTTAGACAGTACTGCTCTAAGCAGGAATGAAATACTCATAATGTCCCATATAAATGATGACAAAACTAAAACATCACTCAACAAAAATAATAATGTAGCTATATACACGCGACGCCAACTGTTTGTAGCTGTTGTAGCTTTTGGTTGGAAACAATGGCACAGAGAAGTTAAAACTGCAATATAAAGGCCGCAGTTGATCATCAAAGGTGAAACTATGATAAAAACTTCAACGGAATTCGCTAAGAAATCCATTGAAGAACCAGGTTCGTAAATATGCTTTTTCTCATTTATAAAGAGGAATACATAATATGTTAAAAAGGTTACAAAAGGTATACCCCAAGCAAAAAGACAACACTTCAAATATTTCCTGTTGACATGTCCACGAAAAACCTTAACAATGTCCACATAAAAGATATAACATATCACTAACATCCAATAATTTTGCACTGCACTGAAGTAAGTACAAATATAACGGCATATATCCATGATATCTTTGTCATCGATTAAAATAATTTGCATAACACACGGTATGATGAGAGACACGGTCACTAAACGCAATAAACTCGACACGATAGCGTTGATGTACACAAAGTTTCTGAAGTGTCGGAACTTCTTGATGAGGCACCATGACGTCACTCCGTAGAGGAACGCGGCCAGGGTCAGCACCAGCACCAGGTACTCCACGAGGATGGACACGAGAGGAGGCCGGAAGGCTGTGGTGTTGGGCACGGGGATGCGGCTGTAGTGCACCTCACTGTCCGACATTGTGGGTATCTCGTTTGAATCTTTACAACCGTCCGAGACAACGATACACTCACAAATGTAGGTTTATGAATAAATCAAAGCTTATATACGCAAGCCACAGGAAAAACCACCGGTTTAACTGGCTAGGCAGGGGATTAACCAATGCGGGTTCCGCACGCGTTTGCGATTCTTGACTCGGCGGTAACTGAGCCCTTACTGGTTTCACTAACCAAGCACATAAAAACACGAGTAAAAGATTTCAACCGAGACAGCTTCGTTCAATTCTACAGAAAAAAAAAACCAGTGGCTTCAAAATGTCTGAGTCTGACGCGTAACATTAATTTACGAAATTATACTACATTTGTATTTTGTTCCTCTAAAATGTAGGTAGAAAGATGTAATGAATGTACGTAGGTGGGCGAAGCAGGAGGGAGAGTCAGACCCTTAGTGAGTTACTGAGTAAAGCTTATTCATGTACCTTAAATTGCTTTTTGCACTACAGAAATGATACAGTTATTTAGGAACATAATCTTTACATATAAAATGCTTCGTCCTGAATGACTGACGGATCAACGCACAGCCTTAACCGCTGATTGTAGAGACCTGAAGCTTGGAGGGTGTGTTCCTTGTATGACGTAGGCAAGATTTAAAATGATTCTCTCTAAGATTGATTGATCCTGTCTCTGGTATTTTGAAGGTCTGTTTTTGTATATCAAGGTTATATATACTACCTACGTTGCAGTAGTTTTGGCCATAATTTTATGGGCAGCTCAAACTATTTATAAGGCTCAAAACACATACGATATTTTAGGGATGCACATATAGTATCTTTTTCGGATAGGAAATCATTAAATGACTCCCCCCGCCGTGGGTGAGTGTTAAATAAAACGAGTAATTAACGTACAAATTTAATTGTAAGAATATATAAAAAGAATATTACACGCTATGGCGGCGGTTCTAAAACAACAGAGCGCATGCACAGAGCGCATGCTTACCAAAAACGGGGTTCGCATAGCACCTAATTGACTGAGCGAGAAAGAAAAGGCTCGAAATTTAAATATACTAACAGTGAGGGAGGGAGTATCAGACTCTTACTGACTAAAACTTATCCATTTTCCTTCCTCGGTCCTATGCGTTTTGGGGTCACGGTAAGTTTTTTTTTACTTATGTTTACAAACATACATGCACAACACCTAGACGCCGAACAATTTTAATTGTCCCGTGCGGGAATCGATCTCGAGCCGTCGTTGCAATTACAGAAAGGTCGACCTCTTTTTTTACTAGCTAAAGATAAACCTATAAGTAAAAGCTAGTCTAAGTACAAAAATTAATAATATATCATTAAAGCCGTTTTCGAGATACAGGAAATAAATGTATTTATTTAATCACAAGAATAATTTTGTCATAATAGTATTTACTAAAGCTAGTATAGATATATAGACTGGCTTACCGCCAGCGGAATACAAATATATACACGAATTCAATTCATATTAAAAACCAAGTGCGTGTTGGGCTACGCGCAGTAGGGTTCCGTAGCAGGTTAGTCGACTATAACTCTGTATCCGGTTAAGCATACTTAGCCGTGATAGTTTTCCTTGTAAGTTCATTACATGTGCTACGTCTGTGAATTTTTTTAGATTCATAGGGATAGCCATTCAAAAGTTAGAGGTAGGGATGCTCGTATCGAACAAAAATTTGCACTTTAAAGCTAAATATTTCGCAAACAAATCCCTAAATCGAAAAATGGTCTTCACACACCTATTATTTTTTGAAAGACCTATACAATGATAGCCTACACAATGGGATACATGAGAAAAAAATATTCATCCCCACTATACGTGTATGCTCGTGGCTAAGTTACAGCCGCACGGTTCGACCGATCAAAGGTTAAGCTGCGCTTGGCGCGGTCGGTCCGTGGATGGGTGACCATCTATGTCATAGTGAGACTCCTCCGTGCCTCGGAAAGCACGTTAAGCTGTTGGTCCCGGCTGTCATTTGTAGATCTTTGGCAGTCGTTACGGGTAGTCAGAAGCCAGAAAGTCTGACAACCAGTCTTACCAAGGGGTACCGTGTTACCCGGTAACTGGGTTGTGGAGGTCAGATAGGCAGTCGCTCCATGTCAAACACTGGTACTCAGCTGCATCCGGTTAAGACTGGAAGCCGACCCCAACATAGTTGGGAAAAGGCTAGGCAGATGATGATGATGACTATACGTGTATGGGAGCTACCCTAAAAAAAAATATTTTCAAATTTAATTTTATTTTACCACTTTGTCGATGTAATTAATATACATATCCATACCAAATTTCAGCTTTCTGGTACCAAGAACCTCTGAGCTATGCCGCGGACAGACAGACAGACAGACGGACATGGCGAAACTATAAGGGTTCCTTGTCGGAATACGGAACCCTAAAAATGTCATTTTCATACAAACATTGCCCCCCTTTTTCACTTCCTAAGGGGTAGAATTTCGAAAAATCTTTTCTTCTCGTATGCCTACGTCATATAAAGAGCACACCCTCCAAGTTTCAGGTATCTACGATCAGTGGTTTAGGCTGTGCGTTGATCCGTCAGTCATAAGGGACAAAGCAAGTTGTGATCAGGGTCATGCTCAAACCTTCAAGACACATTATGTGAACTGTGTCAACGAACTTTTAATTTATAAACTGTATATAAAATAAAAAGGCGTGGTCTACCAACAATATTTTGACCACGTGCGTGTAGTATTTTCCACAGAATGTGGGAAACAGTTACAAAATAAATATGAAAGGTTGTATTTAGAGATTCATTTGTATTTGTATTTCTCATTCCTTGAGAGAAGCTCGTAGCTAGGTGATAGCCGCACGGGTCGACCGATCAAAAGTTAAGCTGCGTTTAGCGCGCTTGGTCCGTGAATGGGTGACCATCCTTATAATAGCGAGACTCCTCCGTGCCTTGGAAAGCACGTTAAGCTGTTGGTCCCGGTTGTCATTTGTAGATCTTTGACAGTCGTTACGGGTATTCAGAAGCCAGAAAGTTTGACAACCAGTCTTATCAAGAGGTACCTATCATGTTACCCAGTACCTGGGTTATGGAGGTCAGATAAGCAGTCGCTCCATGTAAAACATTGATACTCAGCTGCATGCGGTTTAGACTGGAAACCGACCCCAATATAGTTGGGAAAAGGCTAGGCAAATGTATAGTGAGATTCATCAAAAATTTCATTCTATACGTTTCAGCCGTTTCACCATCATAGCGTATAAAACAGACAGATTTTTGCATCTATATTATTAGTAAGAATTGACGTGTAAACTATTCTAACAAATAATAAGATTCATCATTACGGCAACCTACCAGTTCAATAACGTCAGTCCGTCTGGAATGACGCTCAGTCATTCATCGGCTCAATTGGTTGTTAGCATTAAAAACTTGGTAACATAAATATGCGTCATCAAATCTAAAAATAGACTGCACTCAGACGTCATATGGACAGGTTCTTCTGATACATGGATACGGGTTGACAACCTTTTTGTTTACACAAGTTATATTGGCGAAAAGCGTGAGGCAGAGGCAAACCTCATGCCCCAGCCGCCGCGATTGACGCCAGGAGCCTCGGGAGCCGCGAGATGACTCCCGGCCACTGTTGGCTGCGGACGGTAAACAATGGGCGGCTCGCCGTCAGATAAAGACCTTGTGCCGAACCACAACGTGCACATTCTATACGAAATCTACTGAGGAAAAGGGTGGAGAAAACGAGTCTGTCCACCCCTGTGCTAGGCCATCTGGATAAAGCCTAAAATCGTCTCCTGGGTCCCCTTTATCTCCGTACCAAATTGCATCCAAATCGGTTCAGCCGTTTACCGTGAAAGCGTAACAAACTCACTTTCGCATTTTATAATATTAGTTAGATTTTTTTGCAATCTCAAATGATAGGAATTCATTGTAGGAAAAATAAAATAAAAATTTAGTTTTAAAATATAATCAATGCAATGCAATGTTAGAATAACTTAACATTTAAATGTTATTACATTTAAATGTTATTACATTTAAATGTTAAGTTATTCTAACATTGCTTATTTCTATTCTTATGTAATAATTTCACTACACAACGTCATGCGGTGAGGGTACTCGGTTCGATTCCCGCGTCAGGTAAAATGTTTATTGGAATTTTTCCAATTTTCTTATGGTTATGGCAAAAATGGCTTCCTAATAAATGGTACTTAACAATTACGGACATTCATTTATTTATTTTACATATATTTACATTTTTAAATATTAAATTATAAATATATATAAAAAAACATTTAAAAATATAAAAATAGTACACCACCGGCAACGGGAACATGGTCCAAGCTACCGGCGGTCAGGACCCCAGAGAGAGAAACCTCCTGACTATGCGTGCCGTATCCAGTAATACCGCTTTCTGTATCAAGCGCTTGATCCAACCATCTAACGAGAGCCTCTTTAGATGTAGATCGAGGCTCTTGGCTATCAAACCATTGGCTGAAACGACTATCGGCACAATGACTGCAGAGTCCACATGCCACATGTCAACAACCTCGTGAGCCAAATCAAGATATTTAATTTCTTTTTCTTTTTCAGCTTTCACGAGGTTCTCATCATGGGGCACAGTGATGTCAACAATCATTGTGCGGCGCTCTAATCGATCTATCACCACTATATCAGGCTTGGTACTTAACAATAATTGTTATGATATGAGTATGCTTACACCTCTGCCTACCCCGTCGGGAAAACAATAAAAATGTTACGTTATAGCTAGCATTTTGCCCGCGACTTTATCCGAGTGTGTGTCGGATTTCCACATATAATACCTTGCCTCTCTCATATAGCGTTATAGTAAATAGCCTAAAGCCCGACCCGGTTTACAATTAACATTATTGCAAAAAGGTTATTAAAATCTATTCACACATATGAACATTCAAAAAGACACACGTACAAACGGACAAACATTATAAAATATTTGGCATCAGCATCGTTTCGCGGTCTTTTCTGTGGCACCACTTTATTTTGTAATGTTCAATGTACAGATTTTCCTCCCTCACAAAATTATATGTATAGATATATACATAGATGGTATGTTAATCCTCGGTTTAACCTATAGATGAATCAACGTTTAAACCTCTCGCTTCTAATTGGCAAAACACAAAATCATACAAGTCAAGGCACCTTCCTCCGCCTTGTATTTTCTGATTTTCATTTTACGAATGTCCGTCATGTGGACGTAACATACAAAAACATTCAAAATGTGCATCTTTAGCAGCATTTCAAGGAATGTCCTTACTCAACTTATTAGCGAAATATTGTTGCCATAACTCTCTATTAGACCTTACTAGAGGCAGGAATAAATCTATTGCTATTTGTTGCAATTTAGACAGTACTGCTCTAAGCAGGAATGAAATACTCATAATGTCCCATATAAATGATGACAAAACTAAAACATCACTCAACAAAAATAATAATGTAGCTATATACACGCGACGCCAACTGTTTGTAGCTGTTGTAGCTTTTGGTTGGAAACAATGGCACAGAGAAGTTAAAACTGCAATATAAAGGCCGCAGTTGATCATCAAAGGTGAAACTATGATAAAAACTTCAACGGAATCCGCTAAGAAATCCATTGAAGAATTAGGTTCGTAAATATGCTTTTTCTCATTTATAAAGAGGAATACATAATATGTTAAAAAGGTTACAAAAGGTATACCCCAAGCAAAAAGACAAGACTTCAAATATTTCCTGTTGACATGTCCACGAAAAACCTTAACAATGTCCACATAAAAGATATAACATATCACTAACATCCAATAATTTTGCACTGCACTGAAGTAAGTACAAATATAACGGCATATATCCATGATATCTTTGTCATCGATTAAAATAATTTGCATAACACACGGTATGATGAGAGACACGGTCACTAAACGCAATAAACTCGACACGATAGCGTTGATGTACACAAAGTTTCTGAAGTGTCGGAACTTCTTGATGAGGCACCATGACGTCACTCCGTAGAGGAACGCGGCCAGGGTCAGCACCAGCACCAGGTACTCCACGAGGATGGACACGAGAGGAGGCCGGAAGGCTGTGGTGTTGGGCACGGGGATGCGGCTGTAGTGCACCTCACTGTCCGACATTGTGGGTATCTCGTTTGAATCTTTACAACCGTCCGAGACAACGATACACTCACAAATGTAGGTTTATGAATAAATCAAAGCTTATATACGCAAGCCACAGGAAAAACCACCGGTTTAACTGGCTAGGCAGGGGATTAACCAATGCGGGTTCCGCACGCGTTTGCGATTCTTGACTCGGCGGTAACTGAGCCCTTACTGGTTTCACTAACCAAGCACATAAAAACACGAGTAAAAGATTTCAACCGAGACAGCTTCGTTCAATTCTACAGAAAAAAAAAACCAGTGGCTTCAAAATGTCTGAGTCTGACGCGTAACATTAATTTACGAAATTATACTACATTTGTATTTTGTTCCTCTAAAATGTAGGTAGAAAGATGTAATGAATGTACGTAGGTGGGCGAAGCAGGAGGGAGAGTCAGACCCTTAGTGAGTTACTGAGTAAAGCTTATTCATGTACCTTAAATTGCTTTTTGCACTACAGAAATGATACAGTTATTTAGGAACATAATCTTTACATATAAAATGCTTCGTCCTGAATGACTGACGGATCAACGCACAGCCTTAACCGCTGATTGTAGAGACCTGAAGCTTGGAGGGTGTGTTCCTTGTATGACGTAGGCAAGATTTAAAATGATTCTCTCTAAGATTGATTGATCCTGTCTCTGGTATTTTGAAGGTCTGTTTTTGTATATCAAGGTTATATACACCTACCTACGTTGCAGTAGTTTTGGCCATAATTTTATGGGCAGCTCAAACTTTTTATAAGGCTCAAAGCACATACGATATTTTAGGGATGCACAGATAGTTTCTTTTTCGGGTAGGATCATTAAATGACTCCCACCGCCGTGGGTGAGGGAGGGAGTATCAGACTCTTACTGACTAAAACTTATAAATTTTCCTTCCTCGGTCCTATGCGTTTTGGGGTCACGGTAAGTTTTTTTTACTTATGTTTACAAACATACAAGCACAACACCTAGACGCCGAACAATTTTAATTGTCCCGTGCGGGAATCGAACTCGAGCCGTCGTTGCAATTACAGAAAGGTTGACTTTTTTACTAGCTAAAGATAAACCTATAAGTAAAACCTAGTCTAAGTACAAAATTAATATATATATCATTAAAGCCGTTTTCGAGATACAGGAAATAAATGTATTTATTTAATCACAAGAATAATGTTGTCATAATAGTATTTACTAAAGCTAATATAGATATAATATAGGACTAGCTTACCGCCGGCGGAATACAAATATATACACGAATTCAATTCATATTAAAAACCAAGTGCGTGTTGGGCTACGCGCAGTAGGGTTCCGTAGCAGGTTAGTCGACTATAACTCTGTATCCGGTTAAGCATACTTAGCCGTGATAGTTTTCCTTGTAAGTTCATTACATGTGCTACGTCTGTGATTTTTTTTAGATTCATAGGGATAGCCATTCAAAAGTTAGAGGTAGGGATGCTCGTATCGAACAAAAATTTGCACTTTAAAGCTAAATATTTCGCAAACCAATCCCTAAATCGAAAAATGGTCTTCACACACCTATTATTTTTTGAAAGACCTATCCAATGATAGCCTACACAATGGGATACATGACAAAAAAATATTCATCCCCACTATACGTGTATGGGAGCTCGTGGCTAAGTTACAGCCGCACGGTTCGACCGATCAAAGGTTAAGCTGCGCTTGGCGCGGTCGGTCCGTGGATGGGTGACCATCTATGTCATAGTGAGACTCCTCCGTGCCTCGGAAAGCACGTTAAGCTGTTGGTCCCGGCTGTCATTTGTAGATCTTTGGCAGTCGTTACGGGTAGTCAGAAGCCAGAAAGTCTGACAACCAGTCTTACCAAGGAGTACCGTGTTACCCGGTAACTGGGTTGTGGAGGTCAGATAGGCAGTCGCTCCATGTCAAACACTGGTACTCAGCTGCATCCGGTTAAGACTGGAAGCCGACCCCAACATAGTTGGGAAAAGGCTAGGCAGATGATGATGATGACTATACGTGTATGGGAGCTACCCTAAAAAAAAAATATTTTCATATTTAATTTTATTTTACCACTTTGTCGATGTAATTAATATACATATCCATACCAAATTTCAGCTTTCTGGTACCAAGAACCTCTGAGCTATGCCGCGGACAGACAGACAGACAGACGGACATGGCGAAACTATAAGGGTTCCTTGTCGGACTACGGAACCCTAAAAATGTCATTTTCATACAAACATTGCCCCCCTTTTTCACTTCCTAAGGGGTAGAATTTCGAAAAATCTTTTCTTCTCGTATGCCTACGTCATATAAAGAGCACACCCTCCAAGTTTCAGGTATCTACGATCAGTGGTTTAGGCTGTGCGTTGATCCGTCAGTCATAAGGGACAAAGCAAGTTGTGATCAGGGTCATGCTCAAACCTTCAAGACACATTATGTGAACTGTGTCAACGAACTTTTAATTTATAAACTGTATATAAAATAAAAAGGCGTGGTCTACCAACAATATTTTGACCACGTGCGTGTAGTATTTTCCACAGAATGTGGGAAACAGTTACAAAATAAATATGAAAGGTTGTATTTAGAGATTCATTTGTATTTGTATTTCTCATTCCTTGAGAGAAGCTCGTAGCTAGGTGATAGCCGCACGGGTCGACCGATCAAAAGTTAAGCTGCGTTTAGCGCGCTTGGTCCGTGAATGGGTGACCATCCTTATAATAGCGAGACTCCTCCGTGCCTTGGAAAGCACGTTAAGCTGTTGGTCCCGGTTGTCATTTGTTGATCTTTGACAGTCGTTACGGGTAGTCAGAAGCCAGAAAGTTTGACAACCAGTCTTATCAAGAGGTACCTATCAAGCGTAGCCACAACCCAGTTACTGGGTGTTACCCAGTAACTGGGTTGTGGCTACGCTTCAGCCGTTTTACCATCATAGCGTAAAAGACAGGCGGACTATAGCATCTATATTATTAGTAAGAATTGACGTGTAAACTATTCTAACAAATAATAAGACTCATCATTACGGAAACCTACCAGTTCAATAACGTCAGTTCGTCTGGAATGACGCTCAGTCATTCATCGGCTCAATTGGTTGTTAAAAACTCGGTAACATAAATATGCGTCATCAAATCTAAAAATAGACTGCACTCAGACGTCATATGGACAGGTTTTTCTGATAGTTGGATACGGGTTGACAACCTTTTTGTTTACACAAGTTATATTGGCGAAAAGCGTGAGGCAGAGGCAAACCTCATGCCCCAGCCGCCGCGATTGACGCCACGAGCATCGGGAGCCGCGAGACGACTCCCGGCCACTGTTGGCTGCGGACGGTAAACAATGGGCGGCTCGCCGTCAGGTAAAGACCTTGTGCCGTACCACAACGTGCACATTCTATACGAAATCTACTGAGGAAAAGGATGGAGAAAACGAGTCTGTCCACCCCTGTGCCAGGCCATCTGGATAAAGCCTATAATCGTCTCCTGGGTCCCCTTTATCTCCGTACCACATTGCATCCAAATCGGTTCAGCCGTTTACAAACTCACTTTCGCATTTTATAATATTGGTTAGAATGTTTTGCAATCTCAAATGAAAGGAATTCATTGTAGGAAAAAGTAAAATAAAAATTAGTTTTAAAATATAATAATAACATTTAAATGTTAAGTTATTCTAACATTGCTTTTTTTTTTTTTTTTTCGGATGGGAAATCATCAAATGACCCCTCCCGCCGTGGGTGGGGCGGGTGGAAGTGTCAGACTCTTACTGACTAAAACCCATCCATGTTCCTTCCTCAGCCTTTTATATTCCGGGGGCGCGGTATCTCTTTCGAACGTCCCGCAGCCCCGGCAGGCTATGGCCCTGGGGGAGGGCCCCGTCAATGATGCTGACATCTCTTTGAGGCGCGCGTGGAACACGACCGCGCCGTCGACGCGGGTCTGGTCCTTGCCGGACGGCGAGCCACCCATAGCTCACCGTCCGCAGCCCCGCGCCTACGGTGGCCGGGAGTCGTCTCGCGGCTCCCGACGCCCGTGGCGTCTCCTGCGGCGGCTGGGGCGTGAGGCCTGTCGCTCCCTCACGCGTTCCGCCGCCTCCTTCTCCAGCATTACTGCTTCGCAGAAGGAGGCGACGGCGTCCCATTCCGTCTCGCTCCGGACCATGGCCTGAACCAGGGCCGGACGCGAGAGGTCGCCGCCGCCGATCGCCCCTACGAGGACACGGCGGTGCTCCGCCCAAGCGGGGCAAACCCCCACCGTATGCTCCACCGTGTCCTCCGGGCGATCTAATTCTAACATTGCTTATGGCTATTCTTATGTAAAAATTTCACTACACAACGTCATGCGGTGAGGGTACTCGGTTCGATTCCCGCGTCAGGTAAAATGTTTATTGGAAATTTTCCAATTTTATTATGGTTATGGCAAAAATGGCTTCCTAATAAATGGTACTTAACAATAATTGTTATGATATGAGTATGCTTACACCTCTGCCTACCCCGTCGGGAAAACAATCATGATGTTATGTTATAGCTTTTTGCCCGCGACTTCATCCGAGTGTGTGTCGCACTTCCCCATATAATACCTTACCTCTCTCATATAGCGTTATAGTAAATAGCCTAATGCCCGACCCGGTTTACAATTAACATTATTGATTGGAAAATGTTATTAAAATCTGTTCAGTAATTTTGGCGTGATGCTCAAACATATAAACATTAAAAAAGACACACGTACAAACGGGCAAACATTATAAAATATTTGGCATCAGCATCGTTTCGCGGTCTTTTCTGTGGCACCACTTTATTTTGTAATGTTCGATAGCTTTGGCAGTAGAGACTACCAAAAATCGTTGTGATCGGTTCGTTAGCTCGTAGCGACCGATTTTTGTCGTAAAGTGATCGCTATCAATGTCGAGACTGCAGGCACAGCTCCGAAAAGATTAAGAGTATTTACCCGACTACGGCAAAGCAAAAAGGAGGGTTATGATTTTTACCGGTATGTATGTATGTTCATTTGTCATAACTTCCAAACTACTAATCATAATTTGACAAATGAAGCGTATTCAACACCCGCTGAAGTGTGAGCGCCCTCTAGAGGGTATAATGACAAACTAAATAAAAGTTTGGTAACAAAAGGTTTAATTTTTCCTATTTCATAAATATATAGGTTTCACCCGCGTCTCAAGGAAACTACTAACACACCTTACTAAAAAGTGACCAATAGCCGACTCCTGGGCCCCTCTATCTCCTAACCTACCCAACATCTATACTAATATTATAAAGCTGAAGAGTTTGTTTGTTTGAACGCGCTAATCTCAGGAACCGCTGCTCCGATTTGTAAAAATTATTTCAGTGTTCGATAGCCCATTTATCGAGGAAGGCTATAGGCTAGATATCGTCACACTAAGACCAATAGGAGCGGAGCACCACTATTCCACGCGGACGAAGTCGCGAGCAGAAGCAGTATATTTATATAGTAAATACCTACGTATATCAATAAGGATTCCCGAGTCGGGCCGAAATCATTTTGTGGATTTTGGAAAATGTCACAAAGCAGACCGGAGTCAGGAAGTTGGTGGTGTAATACCCCCGTGCCTGGGAGGGCACGTTAAGTCATCGTTCGCAGCTGCTATCTTGATAGCAGTTGTTGTTACAATCCCATGTCAGAGGATCCGCCAGGCGGATTTGAGAAAACTCTGATACTAGGTCTTGCTAGGTTGGTAAAACCTATAGCCCACACGATAAGAAGAAGAATAATATGTAACACATATAATAAAACCCTAAAATAATCAAATCCTAACTAATATTTAAATGCGAAAATGAGTTTGTTTGTTACTTTTTCACGATAACACGATTTCTATGAAATTTGGTATGGAAACAGATGGGATCCTGGAGATGGATGGGCTTCTTTTTATCTGGACACAGGTAACAGGAAAAGATAGTAATTATTAAGTGAGAAATGAGAACATTTCCATTCAAAAAAATCTTACATAACGAATACTTTTCTGCAAATGGTTCGTGCTTACTCACAGAAGGAAAACGATAACCGCAAACCAGTTGATTTCAACGACCTTGACTTTGCGAGAGAGAGCGTGGCAAAGAAATAACTGCTTCAGCCGAACACTCCACTAAAGTAAAGAATACATCCTTATTACTTGACTCAATATCCTTCCATTTCAATTTCATTGCTATACCCTTCATTTTGACAGTTGAAAGATATGTATTCCGTCTTTAACTGTTAATTGAATACCATTATCTGCATAGCATTTTACCAACTACGTTGGGGTCAGCTTCCAGTCTAGTCTAGTACCATTATTTTACAGGGAGTGACTGCCTATTCGACTTCCACAACCCAGTTACCAGGTAACACGATACCCCTTGGTAACACTGGTTGTCAGACTTTCTGGCTTCTGACTACCCGTAACGACTGTCAAAGGTCTAAAAATGACAACCGGGACGAACAGCTTAAAGTGCTTTCCGAAACACAGAGGAGTCTCGGTATGTCATAGATGGTCCATCCACGAACCGTTCGAGCCAAGCGTACTAACCTTTGATCGATCGACCCGTGCGGATTTTACTTTGCCACGACCTCGTCCTGAACTGATAATATATACATTTGTTCAAATGTAAGGTGAAATGTGCTTTTTGGATAGGTTGGGTCAATAGGATGTGGGTCTGTAATTGTAAACTTAAAACACACTTTTTTCAAAGCAATCTTACTAATATAAAAAATGCGATTGTAAGTTTGTTACGCTTTTAACGCTGAAACGGCTAAATCGATTTAGATTTAATTGGTATGGAGATAGATTGAATTCTGGAGAAGGTCTACTTTTTTTCATCCGGGCGTGGGTGAACCTGCGGGACACTAGTTTAATACATGTATATAGCTACCTCGCTGTATTTTTTGAACGCTTATCTTAATCACATTAACAACGACACAATGAATTCAATACCATTGAACTGTAAAAATGAAAGGTATAGCATTTGAAAGATATTGATCTACGTAATAAGGCTGCGAGAGGTTTATATAAAAAAACCGGAATATCAACATAATATGACACATTAACGCGAGTGAATGACCTGTGGAATGCGCTTGCGCATCTGACCTTACTCAATAACAATTATGCCGTATATTCGGGTAAAAATCGTTGCAAAAATATGATGTTACCATACTATACTATTTTAGTATAATGTGCGTAATAACTTTCCTTATTACGATTTTAATTATTGTTTTACCATTTACTATGTTAAATAGTTACTTTGTGCCAGAGTAAGTTTATTAATAAAAAAGGTACCCCCTTTCAGAGGATGGGATATCTCCAAACGGCGACCTAAGTGGTTTAGTGGTCAACATGCCGGAACACCACGCAAGAGGTCCCGGGTTCGATTCCCAGCCGGGCAGAAATTGAAATGATGAATTTTAATTTCTGTGCTAGATTAACGGATATACTACTTAAAATGTATATAAGTAGTATATCCGTTAATCTAGCACACATAACACAAGCATATTAGTCGCTTACTTTGGGGCTAGTTGGCGCTGTGTGAAATTGTCCAAAGATTTATTTATTTATTATTTATTTATTTCCTTCGCCCTATCTACGCCTTACCGTGGGCTTGGAACGCATAGATTCGCGTACATAACACACTTTCGAACAATCCAATAGGGTAACCTTGACCCTTTATAGACACGGAATCTTAAAAAGACCGGTTGTAAGTAGTAATTAGTTTGCGGTCTTCAAAGGAAGTCAGACAAGGCGTAGGTGGTTAGTCTTATGATGGTTTTATTTTCCCCGTTACCAAGACAGGTGTGGGAAAACCTGTGAAACCTGTCATTAATTTATAATGGCGCAAATATTCTTTCCTTGATATGTTCGTCGTTGTCCAGGGAAGGTTTAAACGGGGGGGAGGAGTTAAGATAGATGTATGTGATACCAGGAGACGAGGCCCGGCAGGACGGGCCGGCACCAGTGCGGGGCTGCGGACGAATCTGGATTCCCGCGGCCCCGCGCCCACGTGCGAGAAGCGACACCGGGGTGGTTTTAGCCGGTAAGAGTCCGGCACTGTTCCCGGCCTCCCCAGGCCGGGTTCGTCCATGAGGATTTCCCCCGAATAAAAAAAAAAAAAAAAAAAAAAGATGTATGTGATACGAAGTTCACCGGGTCAAAATGATAGACGAGTTATGGATTTACTAAAGGTGCACTTCTGTCCATGGGCCCCGAGGGGTGCGTGCCTGTACCCCTCCTCCCTCCGCCATGAAACAAAACACAAATAAAAATTTTTTTCCTGTATGAAAAAATACTTAAAACCCATATCATAGCTGTACGCATTAAATAAATAATACTTTTTGAAAATATTTCTGCCAGTGACTTCTGTCTAACCCATTTGGGAAAACATGCGTGATGTTAATAGTGTTCATACAAGATGATATGCACTCACAATTTCATTGAACTAGGGGGAAATTACTTATATAGGGACTATAGTTAAACAAACCTCATAATTCTATAGAACCCGACCCACAATTACTAAGAAGTTGTTTAATTATTATCCTTACTAATATTATAAATGCGAAAGTAACTCTGTCTGTCTGTCTGTTACGCTTTCACGCCTAAACCAGTGAGCCGATTTTGATAAAATTTGGTACAGAGATAGAATAGACCCTGAGGAACCACATAGGCTTTTTACCCGGGTGCGTGAAGTAGCTCCTTCGGGATGCGGGGGAAACAGCTAGTTACTCATAATTAAGATGACGTCTGTATTGTATGATAAACATAAAAACAGCCGGTATTTTGCTATTGTAGGGTAAAAACTCTTCTCATGAAGACAAGACTTGAGCGTCGGTATACGGAACGTACAGGTAGTCAGAAGTAAGAATCTCTGACAACCAGTCTTACCAAGGGGTACCGTGTTACCCGGTAACTGGGTTGTGGAGGTCTGATAGGCAGTCGCTCCATATAAAACACAGCTATTCAGCTGTATCCAGCCCTAGAAGCCGACCCCAAACATAGTTTGGAAAAGGCTAGGCAGATGAAGATGATCTATATTCCGAATGAGTAGAATATCGTACATGCTTTAGCATAATTTCATTCTGCCCAGTTAAGTACAACGTTCTGAGTAGGGAGCACGAATCTAGATTAAGCTACTGCAAAAGTACTTTAGTACGTTGGAAAAACTCAGTATTGAAGCCAGTACCTCATGCTTAATATTTGCCGAGGCTGCGGGATATTCGAAAGAGATAGCGCACCCCCAGACTACAAAGGGCTGAGGAAGGAACATGGTCAGTAAGAGTCTGACACACACACGGCGGGAGGGGTCATGATTTCCCATCCGAAAAAAAGTGCTAAATAGTTCGCTTGTATTTAGACCAGGGGTCTCCAAACTTTGAAGCCTTGGGGCCATAATATTTTTTTCAGTATGTTGTTTTTCTGCCCACCTATGCAAACATAGGCTTTTATTGCATTTCAATTACTATTGATTGTGTATTGTGACACGTAACGACATCTAGTGTCGAGTAGTGATACTATGCACTGTTCTAGGTACTATCTATTTTAGATACATATCATTGTGTTGTCATTCTCTTCCATTCAACTTATCACAGCAATAGTAACAACAGTTAAA
The DNA here is from genome assembly GCA_963891755.1 of Pyrrhia umbra. NCBI lineage: Eukaryota > Metazoa > Arthropoda > Insecta > Lepidoptera > Noctuidae > Pyrrhia > Pyrrhia umbra. Next base: position 2,327,691 of record OY982942.1, on the reverse strand, counting down.
CATTGGCTGTCGTGGGCCAGATTGATGACACTAGTCATAAGCTGTCGCGGGCCGGATTGATGTCAGTGGCGGGCCGGATTTGGCCCGCGGGCCATAGTTTGGAGACTCCTGATCTAGACCAATGGAACTATTGTATTTTTTTTACTATTTACCTTACCGTTATTGTGAGGTCATATTTAAAACTTTAGAAAGGTTGAAGACCCGTATCCAACTATCAGAAAATCCTGTCCATATGACGTCTGAGTGCAGTCTTTTTTTAGATTTGATGACGCATATGTTACCAAGTTTTTAATGTTAACAACCAATTGAGCCGATGAATGAATGAGCGTCATTCCAGACGGACTGACGTTATTGAACTGGTAGGTTGCCGTAATGATGAATCTTATTATTTGTTAGAATAGTTTACACGTCAATCGCTCGTGGCTGTGAGGAGCACGCGGCTAAATAACAGAGGCACGTGGATGGGTGACCATCTTTGTCATGGCGAGACTACTCCGTCATTTTATTTGCAGATCTTTGACAGTCGTTACGGGTAGTCAGAAGCCGCTAGAGAGTCAAGACAACCAGTCTTACTGTGTTACCCGGTAACTGGGTTGTGGAGGTCAGACAGACAGTCGCTCCTTGTTTAGACTGGAAGCCGACCCCAACATAGTAGGGAATAGGCTAGGCAGATGATGATGATGGAATATAGATGCTAAAGTAACTGCTTCTGCCTATCTGTTACACTACAACAGTAATGGGACAGGATTAAATTTTTAATGAATCTCAATATACAACCTTTCATATTTATTTTGTAACTCTTTCCCACATTCTGTGGAAGATACTACACGCACCCGGACACAAATGATCCTATGCCTTCCCCAGGTTTTACTCTATCAATATGCCAATTTTCATCTTAATTGGTTCAGCCGTTTCCCCGTGAAAGCATAACAGATAGATTTACTTTCACCTAAATGATTTTAAGTAGTACGAGATGCCACTTAAGCGTCCTTCACACTTAAAAATCTTTATGGGTGTGGTCAAAATATTGTTTGTAGACCACGCCTTTTTATTTAAGATACAGTTCATAAATTAAAAGTTCGTTGACACAGTTCAGATAACGTGTCTTGGAGGTTTGAGCATGACCCTGATTATAACTTACTTAATCTGGCTGTTTGCAAATAATCTATCTATACATATAAAATACTACTTTGTCCTGAATGACTGACGGATTAACGCACAGCCTAAACTGCTGATCGTAGAGAGCTGAAACTTAGAGAGTGTGTTCTTTGTATGACGTAGGCATCCGATAAGAATTTTCCGACACCCTTGCTACCCCTAAGGGTGTGAGAAAGCAGGGCAAAGTTTGCATGAAACTCTGTCATTTTTAATTTGAATTCGTATAGTCCACGCGGGCAAAGCCACTGGCGGAAAGCTATTATTGACTAATTGTAATGTAAAACCAAATCTACGGGAAAACTGCTTAATCGACTTAGATAGAATTTGGTTTGGAGATAGATTTAAACTTGTGGATGGACATATGATTCACCCGGGTCTATAGGGTTTTTCCCCTTAGGATGTGGGCGCGTGAAATAGCCACTATAAAACGCCTCTTTATAATATCTTTGTTTATCTTACTTTCCATATTTTCCTTATCCATTTTATACCCAACAACATAAATATTCATCATCTGCCTAGCCTTTTCACAACTATGTTGGGATCAGCTTCCAGTCTAATCCGTATGCAGCTGAGTACCAGTGTTTTACGTGGAGCGACTGCCTATCTGACCTCCACAATCCAGTTACCGTGTAACACGATACCTCTTGGTAAGACTGATAGTCACACTTTCTGGCTTCTGACTACCCGTAACGACTGTCAAAGATCTACATGACAGCCAGGATCAACAGCTTAACGTGCTTTCCGAGGCACGGAGGAGTCTTGCCATAACATAGATGGTCACCCATCCACGGACCGGCCGCGCCAAGCGCAGCTGAACCTATGATCGGTTGACCCGTGCGGCTGTTACTTAGCCACGAGCTCCTCCAACAACATAAATAAATTCTCAATGATATATGTAAAACATGTTGCATTATATGTAACAGATGTGAATACGTAAATATCTGCGGTATTTACTGAGATGCTCGCGACTCGGAATGCATACCAAGTCACTTGGTTTTTACCAACAGGTATAAACGTGTATCTTACATATATTTAACTAGCTATTTCACGCGGTTCCACCTGCATCCTAAGTGAACTACTTCACACACCCTTATAAAAAGTATCCTATGTGTTAATCCAGGTTATAAGCTATGTGGGTGCCAAATTTCATTCAAAACAATTCACTAGTTTTTGCGTGAAAGACTTACAAACATACACACTTACATCCTCACTAACCTTCGTATTTATAATATTAGAAGTCGGAAAATATAGGAGGATTACAGGAAAAATAGAATTATAAACACGCAGAACACATTTTTTATATCTATATAGAACCACGCTATATAGGTATATCTGTCTATTGTATATTATACTAATATAATAAACCTGAAGAGTTTGTTTGTGCGAGCTTACCTCAGAAACTACCAGTCCGATTTGAAAAAATCTTTTTGTGCTTGATAGGCCAATTCTCGAGGAAGAATTTACGCTATTTAAAATCACGCTATGTCTCTTAGGAACTGCTCAAATGGAAAGAAAGTACGTTGTAAGTGGGCGTTGCGGTGCGGCGAGCTGGAGGCCTGCGGCGATGAAACTGCGAACGGCAAGGCACTAGTTTTTGATAAACCGGCTATTTTATGACATTTATCTTTTTGTGTATCTTTTAAGTGTAAAAATTCCTTTGTATAGTTTTATTTACTGTCCTTACCTTTTATTATTTTTACTTGACTACGGCAATGGGTAGTATTGAGTTTTAAAGTCTTATGTACATGCTAGCTTCTGCCCGCGATATTCCACGCGTTTCGTCCGCGTGGAATAGTGGTGCTCCGCTCCTATTGGTCTTAGCGTAATGAAATATAGCCTATAGCCTACCTCGATAAACGGGCTATTTAACAATGAAAGAATTTTTCAAATCGGTCCAATAGTTCTTGAGATTAGGGCGGTCCAGCAAACAAACAAACTATTCAGCTTTATATATTAGTATAGTAGATAGGTGAAACTACAGAACCAGTTTTTTGACAAATATGGTGTCTATTGAGAAGTATTTTAAGCTAATTTCTTGTTTGTTATTTCCTGTTCATTTTATTTTTCTGTATTTCTATTTTTCGGGTGGACGTCTGTGGTATTTTGAAGTGTCTGGTTTTGTATATCAAGTTTATACCTACCTACGTCGCATTGGTTTTGGCCATAATTTTATGGGTAGCTCAAACTTTTATAAGGCTCGAAGCACATTCGCTCATTGTGTGATGAACATATTTTTTTCCTGATTAAACTTATCCATGTTCCTTCCTCGGCCCTTTGCGTAAGTTTTTTTTATTTAAGTTTACAAACATACATTTAACATGCTCAAACACCTGGGTAAATTGTTCCTGAGTCCCGGAAAAATTTACCCTGTTTTTTTACGATAAATGACACCTTTAAAGATAAAAGTTAAAGTGAAACCTAGTCTAAATACAAAAATTGATACAAATCGTTAAAGCCGTTTCCGAGATAAGAATAATTTTGTCATAATAGTGTTTACAAACACTCGTATACATACACAAATTCAATTCAAATTAAAAATGTCAGAGTTTCATACAAATTTTGCCCTCCTCTTTCACCCACTTAGGGGTAGAATTTCGGATTTTTTTTTCTTATCATCTCGTCATACAAAGAACACACCCTCCAAGTTTCAGGTCTCTGCGATTAGCGGTTTAGGCTGTGCGTTGATCCGTCAGTCATTCAGGACAAAGCATTTTATATATGTAGGATTAAAAACCATGTATCCAAGTTTTATTATTTTATTTTTGAACGAATGAAGGGTGAGAGGGGAAGTATGTGAGAGGGAGAGGGGAGAAATGGCGAGCTAGAAGATGAGAAAGACGTGTATAAGATTTTAAGTTGTATTAAGAAGTGAAATAAATAAACCAGTTATTGTAATCAAACAGTGTTACTTTTATTTCGGTCTCAATCCTACAATCTCGTCCGGGATAGACCGAATAAGTAACTGTTTTGATCGAAGACGCTACTTTGGCTGGAAGACGCTCACCGGTCGCCGCGTGGTTGGAGACCTGCCGGTATATTGTCAGTAGACAGATCGTGCTGAAAAAATTCCGTTATTACGAAGTCAAGAAGTTTATACGTGATTCACGAAGACGCACAGTTACATCAGGATGGACAAAGAAGATTCCACAATGCAACTGCAACTATTGAATCACAACATGGCGGAGCCGATATTAAAGTTTAGTGGCGAGGATATGACCTATTCATCCTCGAAGTGGGCACAGGATATCGAAGATAATGCCGAAATTTTCGGATGGACAGCCCAACAGAAATTAATTATTGCGCGGAGGTCGATGTCGGGCACGGCTGAGCTATGGTTACGAACTGAAAAGCCGTTCCGAACATATGAAGAGTTGAAAACTGCCCTTCAAAAAGAGAAGAACTGAGGAAGGAAGCAAAGACTCAGATATTAAAAATACAGGAAGAAAATAGAAAAACATTTAATAAAAGAAGGAAGGAAGGTCAGATCTACAAAGAAGGGGACTTAGTAGCCATTCAGCGAACACAGTTTGGGAATAATCTAAAATTAAAAGAAAAGTTCTTTGGTCCGTATAGGGTAAGGAAGGAATTAGGAAAGGATAGGTATGAAGTAGAGAAAATAGATTATAGTAAGGAGGGTCCTAGGAGAACAACTACTGGGGTAGATTATATGAAAAGATGGCTTTAATTGAATAATATACTTACCTTTAGTCTTACATAATATTCTGATAATAACTTGTTATTATACCTTACTATTTGAAGATGATGATTATCACTTTGAACTTTGTTGTTGTTAGGTTGGACTTACCATTTTATTCTGGAAATAATTTGTGTTAAGTCATAATGATAATAATACTTGTAATCTTTTAGTCATTTGTTTTGCTATGTTGTAAGATGAAGAGACTGTTAAGTTTACTTAGTTGTCTCACACACTATTTTTATTGAGTTTTCCTGTAGTGTTTAGTAAATGGTACTGTAATTAATTTTGGGTATGACTAATTGCCTTATTGTAATTCTCTCTAACTAGAGTCAGTCTGAGGGCAGACTGAGGGCAGAATGGCCGAGTTGTAGGATTAAAAACCGTGTATCCAAGTTTTATTATTTTATTTTTGAACGAATGAAGGGTGAGAGGGGAAGTATGTGAGAGGGAGAGGGGAGAAATGGCGAGCTAGAAGATGAGAAAGACGTGTATAAGATTTTAAGTTGTATTAAGAAGTGAAATAAATAAACCAGTTATTGTAATCAAACAGTGTTACTTTTATTTCGGTCTCAATCCTACATATATATAGATTATGTTACTAAATACTGCAGCATTGCTGTAGTGGTACTGGAATGCAAAAAGCAATTGAAGGAACATGAATAGGTTTTACTCAGTAAGGGTCTAACTCTCCCTCCCGCTCCGCCCACAGAAGAGTCATTTAAATATTTGCCATGCCTAAGTAAGGTATCTTTCTACCTACATTTTAGAGGAACAAAAAACAAATATAACTTCAATTTCGTATTCCGTAATTTCGTTTAATTTCGCGGCCTGCGGGTGACAGATCCGGGGCATCTGTCGCCCGACCAGACACAGGCCTCGAGGCGGCGGCGTAGTGTTCCGCGCGCGCCTCACATTCGGAGGATTCCTGCGGCCGCTGGGTGACGGCCGCAGAGGGTGACGGAGCCCGCCTTTCCATCTGGCGGGCCAATACCTGCCGGGGGCGCGGAAGAATGCGCGAGCGATACCCGTACCCCCGGCACTGGGTACAAGCAAGGAACACCGTGGTGGTTTTAGCCGGTAAGAGTCCGGCACTGTTCCCGGCCGCCCCATCGGGCCGGGTCCGTCCATGAGGATTTCCCCACGTATAAAAAAAAAAAAATAGGTTAGTGAAACCAGTAAGAGCTCAGTTACCGCCGAGTCAAGAATCGCAAACGCGTGCGGAACCCGCATTGGTTAATACCCTGCCTAGCCAGTTAAACCGGTGGTTTTTCCTGTGGCTTGCGTATATAAGCTTTGATTTATTCATCAACCTACATTTGTGAATGTATCGTTGTCTCGGACGGTTGTAAAGATTCAAACGAGATACCCACAATGCCGGACAGTGAGGTGCACTACAGCCGCATCCCCGTGCCCAACACCACAGCCTTCCGGCCTCCTCTCGTGTCCATCCTCGTGGAGTACCTGGTGCTGGTGCTGACCCTGGCCGCGTTCCTCTACGGAGTGACGTCATGGTGCCTCATCAAGAAGTTCCGACACTTCAGAAACTTTGTGTACATCAACGCTATCGTGTCGAGTTTATTGCGTTTAGTGACCGTGTCTCTCATCATACCGTGTGTTATGCAAATTATTTTAATCGATGACAAAGATATCATGGATATATGCCGTTATATTTGTACTTACTTCAGTGCAGTGCAAAATTATTGGATGTTGGTGATATGTTATATCTTTTATGTGGATATTGTTAAGGTTTTTCGTGGACATGTCAACAGGAAATATTTGAAGTGTTGTCTTTTCGCTTGGGGTATACCTTTTGTGACCTTTCTAACATATTATGTATTCCTCTTTATAAATAAGAAAAAGCATATTTACGAACCTAATTCTTCAATGGATTTCTTAGCGGATTCCGTTGAAGTTTTTATCATAGTTTCGCCTTTGATGATCAACTGCGGCCTTTATATTGCAGTTATAACTTCTCTGTGCCATTGTTTCCAACCAAAAGCTACAACAGCTACAAACAGTTGGCGACGCGTGTATATAGCTACATTATTATTTTTGTTGAGTGATGTTTTAGTTTTGTCATCATTTATATGGGACATTATGAGTATTTCATTCCTGCTTAGAGCAGTACTGTCTAAATTGCAACAAATAGCTATAGATTTATTCCTACCTCTAGTAAGGACTAATAGAGAGTTATGGCAAAAATATTTAGCTAATAAGTTGAGTAAGGACATTCCTTGAACTGCTGCTAAAGATGCACATTTTGAATGTTTTTGTATGTTACGTCCACATGACGGACATTCGTAAAATGAAAATCAGAAAATACAAGGCGGAGGAAGGTGCCTTGACTTGTATGATTTTGTGTTTTGCCAATTAAAAGCGAGCGGTTTAAATTCATCTATAGGTAAAACCGAAGATTAAATACCATCTACATACATATATATCTATACATATAATTTTAACGGAGGAAAATCTGTACATTGAATATTACAATATAAGGTGGTGCGACAGAAAAGACCGGGAAACGATGCTGATGCCAATTATGTGAATTTTATAATATTTGCCGTTTGTACGTGTGTCTTTTTTAATGTTTATATGTTTGAGCATCACGCCAAAATTACTGAACAGATTTTAATAACATTTTCCAATCAATAATGTTAATTGTAAACCGGGTTGAGCATTAGGCTATTTACTATAACGCTATATGAGAGAGGCAAGGTATTATATGGGGAAGTGCGACACACACTCGGATGAAGTCGCGGGCAAAATGCTAGCTATAACCAAACATCATGATTGTTTTCCCGACGGGGTAGGCAGACGTGTATGCGTACTCATATCATAACAATTATTGCTAAGTAGTAGGAAGCCATTTTTGCCATAACCTTAATTGGAAAAATTCCAATAAACATTTTACCTGACGCGGGAATCGAATAGAGATCCCTCACCGCATAACGTTGTGTAGTGAAATTATTACATAAGAATAGAAATAAGCAATGTTAGAATAACTTAACATTTAAATGTTATTATTATATTTTAAAACAACATTTTTATTTTATTTGTCCTTGAAATTCCCACCATTTGAGAAAGCAAAAATTCCTAACTAATATTATGAAATGCGAAAGTGAGTTTGTTTGTTTGTTACGCTTTCACTGTAAACGGCTGAACTGTACATGTAATGCCATCTAGGCATTTGGTACAGAGACAGAGGGGACCCAGGAGACGGTTATAGGCTTTATCCAGATGGCCTAGCACGGGGTGGACGGAGTCGTTTTCCCCATAATTTGTCTCTAGAATGTCTGATAGAATGTTTATCCCTCCCCCACCCTAGGGGCTAGGCTCCTGTCCTGTCTCCTGGTCCGTCCCCGTTAAGTAGTGCCCTCGTGACGCAGGTGGAACTGCCAGAAATATCTAGTTTAATCATAACAATAAATTTAAGAAATTCGAACACAATGTGAATTGTTGATGAATAAATTAAATTGAATTAATATTGCACCGGGTAACACGATATCCCTTGGTAAGACTGGTTGTCAGACTTTCTGGCTTCTGACTACCCGTAACGACTGTCAAAGATCTACAAATGACAACCGGGACCAATAGCTTAACGTGCTTTCCGAGGCACGGAGGAGTTTCGCTATGGCATAGATGGTCACCCATCCACGGACTGACCGCGCCTAGCGCAGCTTTACCTTTGATCGGTCGAAACGTGCGGTTGTTACTTAGCCACGAGCTCCTCCGCAATATTGCACAATAATAAAAGTTTATTATCATTTCTATTGACAATTATAAATGTAGGTATTTATAAACAAAACACTAATGATGACATCATAGATTCATAAAAGTCACCGCGCCGCTCCGACTAGATACCGCGCCGCTCCGACCAGATACCGCGCCGCTCCGACTAGATACCGCGCCGCTCCGACTAGATACCGCGCCGCTCCGACTAGATACCGCGCCGCTCCGACTAGATACCGCGCCGCTCCGACTAGATACCGCGCCGCTCCGACTACATACCGCGCCGCTCCGACTACATACCGCGCCGCTCCGACTAGATACCGCGCCGCTCCGACTACATACCGCGCCGCTCCGACTAGATACCACGCCGCTCCGACTAGATACCGCGCCGCTCCGACTAGATACCGCGCCGCTCCGACTACATACCGCGCCGCTCCGACTAGATACCGCGCCGCTCCGACTACATACCGCGCCGCTCCGACTAGATACCGCGCCGCTCCGACTAGATACCGCGCCGCTCCGACTACATACCGCGCCGCTCCGACTAGATACCGCGCCGCTCCGCCTAGATACCGCGCCGCTTCGACTAGATACCGCGCCGCTCCGACTACATACCGCGCCGCTCCGACTAGATACCGCGCCGCTCCGACTACATACCGCGCCGCTCCGACTAGATACCGCGCCGCTCCGACTACATACCGCGCCGCTCCGACTAGATACCGCGCCGCTCCGACTAGATACCGCGCCGCTCCGACTAGATACTGCGCTTCCTAGAAACAATAGCTCCGTGAATGCGTCAACTTATTATTGTAGCGTGTGTAAGTGAACCCAGTGTTTTTCTTATTTTTCTACTATATTTTCACACAGTTTCAGTACAAAAACTAGAATTTTACTTAGGATTATATCTAAAATCATTTAAACCATTTGGGAGGGGACGCTTTTCTTGCAAAGGGATTTACTTCTGACTAGCTCTGGTAAGTCGACTTCGGCAAAGTATTTGTTGCCACAATTTACAAGTACGCCGGCGGTATCTAGTCATAGCAACGCGGAGACTTTTATTAATCTATGGATGACGTATTTAAAACTATGATGTAACAGTAGATATTATTTTGTTGTGCTGTTATTTGGCAATGAAGTATTATAATAATAGACTTGTCATTCCCCAATGTAAAGGCAATAAATATATTTATATATATTATACTAAGCAGCCTGGAGTCAGGAAGTTAGTGTTGTTATATATTATAACATCTGTATCTACTCATGATCGCAATAAATATTTGAAGTGTGCACAGTGGTGTAACTTCAAACTTCAGGAGGGGGCATGCTAAGCCGTCGTCATAATTCAATGTCAGAGGCCGTCTGGCGGATTTGGGAAAACTCTGAAACTAGGGCTTGTTAGGTTGGTAAAACCTGCAGTTCACACGATCACTATAGTGATCATGTCATCGCTACGCATTGTCGTAGTATTGTGCGTGACCGCTACGCAGTACTACTATGCCGTAGCTAGCCGCTACGCTGTGTCATTTTAATATAACAGTGAAAGCTACGCTGTGTCTTAATGTCATGCGTAACAGCTACACAATCTCGCAGCCCCGGCAGGCGCTGCCTCTGGGGGGGGGGGGGGGGACCCGTCAACTACATTCATGTATCTCCGAGGCGCACGTGGAACATGAACTTATCCTGAGGGGAAAAACCCCACACACCCGGGTGAATCATATGTCCATCCACAATTTTAAATCTATCTCCAAACCAAATTCTATCTAAGTCGATTAAGCAGACCTTTGCCCCGCTTTCTCACCCCCTTAGGGGTAGCAAGGGGGTGGTTTCGGAAAATCCTATCTTATCGGATGCCTACGTCATAAAAATAACACTCTCTAAGTCTCAGCTCTCTACGATCAGCGGTTTAGGCTGTGAGTTGATCCGTCAGTCATTCAGGACAAAGTAGGTATTTTATATGTATAGATAGATTATTTGGAAACAGCCAGACGAAGCAAGTTATAATCAGGGTCATGCTCAAACCTCTAAGACACGTTATCTGAACTGTGTCAACGAACTTTTAATTTATAAACTGTATCTTAAATAAAAGGGCGTGGTCTACAAACAATATTTTGACCACATCCATAAAGATTTTTGACTGTGAAGGACGCTTAAGTAGCATCTCGTACTACTTAAAATCACTTAGGTGAAAGTAAATCTTTCTGTTATACTTTCACGGGAAAACGGCTGAGCAAATTAAGATGAAAATTGGTGCTCACGCCAGTGTTTTTTTTTTTTTTTTATAATATATTTTAAATTGAACGCTCATCCAATCCCATTCAGGTAATACTTCCATAGATGAGCAAACTGTTTTCCCTTTCCCTCCTATTCCGCTCCCATATAGCAGAGAGAGAGACAGAAGATTCGCCGTTTAGCCAATCACGATCGTCGGGAACGAGTGGAAGAAAAAAAATACGCGCCATATTGTTTCCTTTCGTCTATCGAATTCAACCGCTCCGCTACTTGAAAATAAAATTATACTAAAATTCAAAAATAATCGTGTTAGCCGGCTCACGTGTATCTATACTTATAATAAATCTGTAGAGAGGTCAATTCTGTACATTAAATATATTTCCAAAATAACTATCAGGGGGTGATTAGGGATCGATACTGATGCCAAAAATGCAATCAGTAAAATTTTTGTCTGTCTGTCTGTCTGTCTGTCCGTCTGTCTGTCTGTCTGTCTGTCTGTATAAACTCTATAGAAACAAAAACTACTCGACGGATTTTAACAAAACTTGGTACAATTATTTGTCATACTCCTGAGATGGTTATAGTATACTTTTCATCACGCTACAATCAATAGGAGCAGAGCAGTGAAGGGAAATGTTGTCATTTTGTTTAAACGCGCTAATCTCAGGAACCGCTGGTCCGATTTGAAAAATTCTTTCAGTGTTAGATAGTCCATTTATCGAGGAAGGCTACAGGCTATATATCATCACGATAAGACCAATAGGAGCGGAGCACCACTATTCCACGCGGACGAAGTCGCTGGCAGAAGCTAGTATTCAAATAAAATTGCAATAAAGTGAAATAAGTGATCTTTAAGAAAGAAGTTACGAACTTAGAATTAATTACATCAGGCGTCCGCAGAACTCTGTAGCAAGCAAGTAAGTCCAACTTCCTCAACCCATCCTTGGTTTGCTCATTTGTGTTTTTCTACAAAAACTAAACCTACGCCTGCTACGCTACGGTCCTTCCAAGTCAGTTTACAACAATTGGCATACTGATAGAGTGAAACCTGGGGAAGGACATAGGATCATTGGTGTCCGGGTGCGTGTAGTATCTTCCACAGAATGTGGGAAACAGTTACAAAATAAATATGAAAGGTTGTATATTGAGATTCATCAAAAATTTAATCCTGTCCCATTACTGTTGTAGCGTAACAGATAAGCAGAGGCAGTTACTTTAGCATCTATATTCCATCATCATCATCAGCCTAGCCTTTTCCCAACTATGTTGGGGTCGGCTTCCAGTCTAAACAAGGAGCGACTGCCTATCTGACCTCCACAACCCAGGTACCGGGTAACACAGTAAGACTGGTTGTCGTGACTTTCTAGCGGCTTCTGGCTACCCGTAACGACTGTCAAAGATCTGCAAATAAAATGACAAGTGGGACCAACAGCTTAATGAGGCACGGAGTAGTCTCGCTATGACATAGATGGTCACCCATCCACGTGCCGCTGTTATTTAGCCGCGTGCTCCTGTCACCCACGAGCTCCTCTTTATTATTAGTAAGAATTGACGTGTAAACTACTCTAACAAATAATAAGATTCATCATTACGGAAACCTGCCAGTTCAATAACGTCAGTCCGTCTGGAATGACGCTCATTCATTCATCGGCTCAATTTGTTTGTTAGCATTAAAAACTTGGTAACATAAATATGCGTCATTAAATCTTAAAATAGACTGCACTCAGACGTCATATGGACAGGTTTTTCTGATAGTTGAATACGGGTTTACAACCTTCCTAAACTTTTAAATATGACCTAACAATAACGGTAAGGTAAATATTAAAAAAATACAATTGCTCCATTGGTCTCTAGATGCAAGCGAACTATTTAGCACTTATTTTCGGATGGGAAATCATCAAATGACTCCTCCCGCCGTGTTGACTCTTACTGACTAAAACCCATCCATGTTCCTTTGTCAGCCCTTTGTATTCCGGGGGTCGCTGGCTTTGATACTGAGTTTTTCATACAGTACTTTTGCAGTAGCTTAATCTAGATTTGTGGTCGCTTCCCATAACGTTGTACTTAACTAGACAGAATGAAATTATGCCAAAGCCTGTACTGTATACTACTCATTCGGAATACAGATCATCTTCATCTGCCTAGCCTTTTCCAAACTATGTTTGGGGTCGCCTTCTAGTCTTACCGGATATAGCACCAGTGTTTTATATGGAGCGACTGCTTATCCGACCTCCACAACCCAGTTACCGGGTAACACGGTACCCCTTGGTAAGACTGGTTGTCAGACTTTCTTGCTTCTACGTTTCGTATACAGACGCTTAAGTCTTATCTTCATGAGAAGAGACTTTGCCCTATAATAGCAAAATACAGTCTGTTTTTATGTTTATCATACAATACAGACGTCATCTTAATTATGAGTAATAATAATTAAACAACTTCTTAGTAATTGTGGGTCGTGTTCTATAGAATTATGAGGTTTGTTTAACTATAGTCACTATATAAGTAACTAGCTTCTGCCCGCGACTTCATCCGCGTGGAATAGTGGTGCTCCGCTCCTATTGGTTTTAGCGTGATGAAATATAGCCTATAGCCTTCTTCAATAAATGGGCTATTCTAACACTGAAAGAATTTTCAAATCGGACCAGTAGTTCCTGAGATTAGTAGCGTACGCAAAAAAAGTAACTTTTCTGGTTGATTTCTTACACCTTGTGTCCGAAAAACCCAAATATCTTACGGAACCCTATTTTTTTCCAAAATAAAATTTAGCCTATGTTACTCGTGGATAATGTAGCTTTCGAATGGTGAAAGAATTTTTAAAATCGGTCCAGCAGTTTTTGAGCCTATTCATTACAAACAAACAAAGTTTTCCTCTTTATAATATTAGTGTAGATTTCCCCCTAGTTCAATTATGAGTGCATATCATCTCCTAGGTATAAACACTATTAACATCACGCATGTTTTCCCAAATCGGTTAGACAGAAGTCGCCGGCAGGAATATTTTCAAAAAGTACATTATTTATTAATTTAATGCATACAGTTATGATATGGGTTTTAAGTATTTTTTCATACAGTAAAAAAAAAATTGTTTTGTTTCATGGCGGAGGGAGGGGGGGTACAGGCACGCACCTCTCGGTGCCCATGGACAGAATTGTACCTTTAGTAAAGCCATAAATCGTCTGTCATTTTAACCCGGTGAACTTCGTACACATACATCTATCTTAACTCCCCCCCCCCCCGTTTAAACACTCCCTGGACAACGACGAACATATCAAGGAAAGAATATTTGCGCCATTATAAATTAATAACTGGTTTTACAGGTTTTCCCACACCTGTCTTGGTAACGGGGAAAATAAAACCATCATAAGACTAACCACCTACGCCTTGTCTGACTTCCTTTGAAGACCGCAAACTAATAACTACTTACAACCGGTATTTTTAGGGTTCCGTGTCCATAAAGGGTCAAGGGTCCCCTTTTGGATTGTTCGAAAGTGTGTTATGTACGCGAATCTATGCGTTCCAAGCCGACGGTAAGGCGTGGAGCTATAAGGGCGGAGGTAAGAACATGGATGGGTTTTCACCAGTAAGAGTCTGACACTTCCTCCCTCTGCCCGCACGGGATGATTTGATGGGAGGAGTCATTTGGAGATATCCCATCCCCTGAAAGGGGGTACCTTTTATTATTAATAAATTTACTCTGGCACAAAGTAACTATTTAACATAGTAAATGGTAAAACAATAAATAAAATCGTAATAAGGAAAGTTATTACGTACATTATACTAAAATAGTATAGTATGGTAACATCATATTTTTGCAACGAATTTTACTCGAATATACGGCATAATTGTTATTGAGTAAGGTCAGATGTGCAAGCGCATTCCACAGGTCATTCACTCGCGTTAATGTGTCATATTATGTTGATATTCCGGTTTTTTATATTAAACCTCTCGCAGCCTTATTACGTAGATCAATATCTTTCAAACGCAATACCTTTTATTTTGACAGTTCAATGGTATACATTGCGTCGTTGTTAATGTCATTAAGATAAGCGTTCAAACAAATACACCTAGGTAGGTATATACAAATATTTAAACTAGTTTCCCGCAGGTTCACCCGCACCCGGAGGAAACTACGCAACCGGAAAAAAACTTAACCTTCTCCAGAATTCAATTTATCTCCGTACCAAATTAAATCTCACTCTGTTCAGCCGTTTTAGCGTTAAAAGTGTAAAAAACTTACAATCGATTTACAAATTAGTAAGATTGCTTTGAGAAAGGTATGTCAACGACGGAATACATATCTTTCAACTGTCAAAATGAAGGGTATAGCAATGAAATTGAAATGGAAGGATATTGAGTCAAGTAATTAGGATGTATTCTTTACTTTAATGGAGTGTTCGGCTGAACTAGTTATTTCTTTGCCACGCTCTCTCTCGCAAAGTCAAGGTCGTTGAAATCAACTGGTTTGCGGTTATCGTTTTCCTTCTGTGAGTAAGCACGAACCATTTGCAGAAAAGTATTCGTTAAAGTATGTAAGATTCTTTTGAATGGAATGTTCTCATTTCTCACTTAGTAAGTACTAGCTTTATCCTGTTATCTGCGTCCAGATCAAAAGTAGCCCATCCATCTCCAGGGTCCCATCTGTCTCTATACCAAACTTCATCCAAATCGTGTTATCGTGAAAAAGTAACAAAGCAACTCATTTTCGCATTTAAATATTAGGATTTAATTATTTTTGGGTTTTATTATATGTGTTACACCTTGGGGGTTAGACAAGTGGCAAAAACGCTATGGAAACGCTATAGAATAGAAAACAAAATGTAGGTATGGGAATGACATATAGCTAGTCGTAAACGAATGCCATTCCCATACATTTTGTTTTCTATTCTATAGCGTTTCTATAGCGTTTTTGCCACTTGTCTAGCCCCCTTATTCTTCTTCTTATCGTGTGGGCTGCAAATATTACCATCCTAACAAGCCCTAGTGTCAGAGTTTTCTCAAATCCGCCTGGCGGCCTTTGACATGGAATTATAACAACAAATTACGATTATTAGTTTGGAAGTTATGACAAATGAACATACATACATACCGGAAAAATCATAACCATCCTTTTTGCTTTGCCGTCGTCGGGTAAAAAGAACTCTTAATACTTTTCGAAGCTGGTCTTTTCAACGATCGAATTAGTTGACAACATTTGCGATAGATGGCGTTATATGTGTGTATTTTACACCACTCAAAGTGTAGCAGTACATAATCAGGATTAGCTGAGAAAAATAGATATTTTAGTCTAAAAATAAAAAAAAAACTTTTTGGAAAACGGTATTTAGATATAGCGTGGTTCGGAGAGTTAATAGGTAAGTATATCGCAAGTTACCTATGTCGCCTGCTGGGGACGTGGGTTTTTTTTTTTTAAACATTGCCCCACACTAGGAATTTCTCCTGTGTCGTGGGTGCGTTTACAAACATTCATTACACATGCACAAACACCCGGACCCGGAACAATTTTAGTTGTCCCGTACGGGAATCGAACCCGCGACACGCAGCGTAGCAGCCAATTGCTCAGCCACTACGCCAAACGTGCCGTCAAAATTTTTGATTATTGGTTGAAAGGAGGGACGAAGAGAGCGAAGGAGGAACGTAGATGGGTCTTAGTCAATAACCGTGTTACTCATAAAGCCCGATTTTTTTTTAATCCACCTTTAACCACCACCAAATCATCTGCCTAGCCTTTTCCCAACAACGTTGGGGTCGGCTTCCAGTCTAACCGGATGCAGCTGAGTACCAGTATTTACATGGAGCGACTGCCTATCTGACCTCCACAACCCAGTTTTACCGGGTAACACGATACCCCTTGGTAAGACTGGTTGTCAGACTTGCTGGCTTCTGACTACCCGTAACGACTGTCAAAGATCTACAAATGACAGCCGGGACCAACAGCTTAACGTGCTTTCCGAGGCACGGAGGAATCTCGCTATGACAAAGATGGTCACCCATCCACGGTCCGACCGCGCCAAGCGTAGCTTAACCTTTGATCGGTCGAACCGTGCGGCTCTTACTTAGCCACGAGCTCCTCAAGTAAGGATTAGGTAAGAAATGGTCAAACTTCAGATAACTGGTTTTTTATAAGTGAGACGGTAAGAGTCTGACACTTCCCCCCGCTCTGCCCACAGCGGGGGAATTTCCATTTCCATCACTTGATGAATCATGGCCCTAAAAAAAACTTTGGATCCGAACAAAAATGTGGTTTTGAAGTTGGTAGAACGATACCTGCAACAAAAGCTCGAAAACAAAATATAGCTCGTGGCTTAGTAACAGTTGTACTTGTACAGGTCGATCGGTCAAGGTTAAGCTGCGGTTGGCGCGGTCGGTCCGTGAATGGATGACCATCTACGTCTCCTCCGTGCCTGAGAAAACGACATTGGAAACGGCTAGGCCGATGATCACCTACAGAATTAATCACAGGTGTATTGAATACTCTTGACCTACCGCCTGGCGCAGGTCCTCGCCGGCACGGTTGCTTCGGGAGGTTCCTGCACAGAATCGGTTGGGAGGTAACGCCCGTGTGTCACTATTGTGTAGATCGCCCGGAGGACACGGTGGGGCATACTTCCCTTGGGCGGAGCACCGCCGTGTCCTCGTAGGGGCTATCGGCGGCGGCTACCCTTGCGTCCGCCCCTGGTTCGTGCCATGATCTGGAGCGAGACGGAATGGGAAGCCGTCACCACCTTTGCGAAGCAGTAATGCTGTTGCTCTGTTGAAAACGGCTGACCCGAATGAGATGAAATTGGGTTTGAAGATAGCTTAAATACTGGGGAAGGACATCCCGGATAAAACGTATCCTATGTCCTTCCTGATGGACCAAGCTATCTCCATACCAAATTTCATCCAAATCGCGTCAGCCATTTTGCAGTCAAAGCGTAACAAACAGACAGAAAAATTAACAAACGAACACATTCACATTATTTTATAATATTAGTTACAATAACACACTCATAGATAAGAATTCCTGGAATCGGTCGAGTCGTGATTTCTCATTATATACAAACTTCATTATAATATATTAATTTAAAAAAAAACCCCAACTAGGTATCCAAATAAAATATATATTATCCAAATAAAATATATAATATATATATATATATATGTCGAAGCGTCAGGGCGGCCATCAGAAGGGTCTTGGCATTTGTTTTCCATCGTGGGCGTTGATATGGTGAAAACTTCAAATAATGATATCACGATTATAATTGTTACCGTTTGTACGTGTTTAATTACGCAGAGATACGAAACATAACAAGATAATATCAAGATTAAATTCAAGAGCCAATAGGTTAGCACGGGCGCAGTCTGTCACCAGTCAAGTTATATCTGTCATCCCTGTCACTCCGTATGCGCATGCGTACTACTCTATTCGGAGTTACCCGCTCTTTAAATAGTCGTTATTATTTCAAAATAGCAAATAAGGTTTTAATACGCTTCAACACAATCAAACTTTCAAACTAATAACGGATTTCGTCGCGCGCCGTCACGGCCGTCCTGCATAGTCACACGTCCTCGTGTGCATTGGTCTCATCACCAGTAACTACGAAGAAATAAAACACACAATGACTTACATCGTTATTTACTCGGTCACCCTGACCAATAACAAATGGCAACTCTTTCAACTCCACATAAGTGCACTATGATTCACAAGAAAATCGTGAAAACATATGCCACACATATTAGAACTGCCATCACGGCTCTCAAATTAGTCGGTACCACAAAGGCGAATCAATTTTATAACAATATTAGGGCCACACAGACTTGTTAGTGCCACACAAACCAGTTTGTGCCAAACAGATTCGTTTGTGCCAAACAAACTCGTTTGTGCAAAACAGACTCGTCTGTGCCAACCCAAGCTCGTCAATGCCACACAGGCTCATCAGTGCCACACAGGCTCGTCAATGCCACACAGGCTCGTCAATGCCACACAGGCCAGTTAATGCCACACAGGCCAGTCAGTGCCACACAGGCTAATCGATGCCACACCAGAGTTGAGTTGCAATTGTGAACCAGCCTCGAATGACCAGCCTCACAGTTTGGTCTTCCTGCCATCACTCTGGGCTGTTGCCCTTTTGGCACAATAACGAACAGAAATTACACACCTTGTCTTATTTGAATGTAAGCTTTTTTATTTTGTTTTTGTTGTTTTCATTTGTTGTTATGCCAATGTAATAGACATACATAGAAAATATAACTTCACTCATCATCGCCGTCATCGGCACATTCTGTCTCAATTCGATTGAATTCATTAAAATGTAATTCAGGAATTTAGAATTTCGTATACGAATACGTAATTTTTACATTTGCTCTACTTCTATGATATTTACCCTACTCTATACTTCACGGGTTGACTTTTCCACACTCTCTATTGTTGTTTTGTGAACCTCAAGGTTTTCACCGATCTTAATCAGTAAGGCTTAACCTGCACTATGTGATTGGGATCAATTAATGTAATTTCACGCGGACCCGTATTGAGCTTACTAATAGGCGTACTTACCCTAAAGTAGCTATAATTCTTTACTAGTAACCAAACTAATTGTTATCTCTCACGTGCCAATAAATCATTCATCATTACTGTCTAGCCATTTCCCAACTATATCAAGCAGGAGACAGATGTAAAGAGTTAGGCCATTACCACAAAGGGACTTGTTACAACTGGGTGAAACCCAGTTGCCTAGCACCACGGAATATAATTTACATTTAATAGGTCCTAGTGAACTGTTACACTTGATTCCAGTAATAGGTATGGCAAAAACGCTTGAACGCACGGAAATTTGTTCTAGCTTCCACAAGGTCCGTGTAGTGAACAACTCTAGATGTAACCTGTATACTATTTAACATAATGTTATGTTCATTTTGCCAAAGAGCACACCGGTAGGGCTTCAGTACTAACTGTTCTATACGCTTTACAAAGAAATATCAATGCCAAGCGCGGGCTTTGAAGTAATTTACGTCGTTCCGCCCCTATGGTGGCCCTATCGGCCCAAACAGGTGCCCCGTAGCATATACAACCTAGGTAAGTAGCCCCATAGATCGTTTTTAATGTTAGAAATGACAGGCCCCAAGTAGCTTTAGATATTCGCGTTAAAGTATAAAATTTCTTTTTAGCTTTTCACCGATGGTATTTATATGGTCACTAAATGTAAAATTTCTTTCTAGAATCAGACCGAGATAGCACACTGACTCATTTCGTTTCACAGGAACGTTGTTAAGTTTAATAGAAGGCCACGATTTAAGATTTCCTTTTAGTAAAATCTGATAGGTTTTTTTTTGCGGTGCAAAGGTTAAACGATTTCGATCACCCCACTGAGATATTAGACGTAGGCATGTGTCAGCCAAAGCCTCTAGTCCACCCAGAGTACTTGACTGTATGAGCAGGCCATCGTCCGCGTAACCGGTTAAGGTACAGCCGCATGGAAGCTGAATAATACTAGGCAAGATTAGCCGTCACACCCTCCGGCCTCCACCTACTAGTAAGGACCGTCAAAGCTCCACATATAACAACCAAGACCAACGGCCCAACGAGCTTGCCGAGGCACGGAGAAATCTCGGCAGGGTACAGATAGTCCACACCAATCCACAAACCGACCGCGGCAAGCGCAGTCAAACTCAATGTGCAATTATGTGAAACAACTGCATTGTGTAATCCTGTACAAAACTGTGAAAAGGAATTTATACTCACATTAGGACATCATCCTAATAATGTCAACGCATTGTAATTTCGTTTACCAGGAAATCTATCAGCTCAACTTTGCTTTATCAGAGACTACTCTGAACCAACATCAAAACAGAATGAAAACTTCTCACCGGGTTCATTTACCAGTTAGTCGACTGTTTGTTTAATCGACATTTACTCCATCGTTCGGACCTCGTATCGTTCCAGCTTTAATGGGGCATCGCTTCGCGATGTGGTCCCTTTCAAAGCACAATTGGAGGAAGTTGGTTTCGTTCTTCTGGGTGCTCACTTCTATCGGCTAATAGGGTGCACAGGTACCTGAAAACTTAGAAGTAAGCGCCGCTAATGCGACTGCTTTTCTCTCGACATACATTGGGCACTGTTACAGTTTGCCACATTTAAGGCATCGCTGAGAGTTGTCAATACTTGGTTTCTTTGATTCATCTATTGTAGCATTCATTTCATAAACCGGATGTCCTCTTTCCCGAAAGACCATTAGTCCTTGTTGTAATTTGTTGTGTTGAGGTAAAAGCATATGCTAGGATAGCCGCAATCGCAATCCATTCTTTAGATAAAGATTTTCGTAGTAGTTTCCACAAAATCAAATGTTGTTAAGATTAGGTCTTTTAATTGCAGCCAAAGCATACTAGAAAATCTCAACTGGGCCAACCATGATGCTGCAGCACTTTGAGTAGTAGGCACTTATTGTAATTATCAAGTTACTGCCTGACAGAGCAAACATAAATCCGCAGTTTCACACCAAGCATGAGCGTCGCTATCCAGGCGATCAGGATTAAATTCAGGCAATGACATTTTGGATTCACAGACGCAATTCTTGTAACATACGTATCAATTCAGCCATGTCACATTGCTGCATTTCAAAAAGACTTTTTGGTCGGTGGGTCATCTTAGGGTTTCACGCACTCTTTATTCCGTGAAATATTTACGGTCTGACCATTATGTTGTACTTTGAAGGTCTCGGGTAATCCCACTTCTGATGTCGAAGCGTCAGGGCGGCCATCAGAAGGGTCTTGGCATTTGTTTTCCATCGTGGGCGTTGATATGGTGAAAACTTCAAATAATGATATCACGATTATAATTGTTACCGTTTGTACGTGTTTAATTACGCAGAGATACGAAACATAACAAGATAATATCAAGATTAAATTCAAGAGCCAATAGGTTAGCACGGGCGCAGTCTGTCACCAGTCAAGTTATATCTGTCATCCCTGTCACTCCGTATGCGCATGCGTACTACTCTATTCGGAGTTACCCGCTCTTTAAATAGTCGTTATTATTTCAAAATAGCAAATAAGGTTTTAATACGCTTCAACACAATCAAACTTTCAAACTAATAACGGATTTCGTCGCGCGCCGTCATATATATATATATATTATAAAAAAAAACTTGTTCATTTGTAGTGTTATGTTAACCTGTATCAATTTCTTTGGGAGCTAAATCTGAGTGCATTGCCACTTAAGTTCTGACTGCCCAGCCGAGCGCACGAAAACATTCCCTGTTATCACCATGTTCAGCAACAGTACAGATGCTGTCAACATCACAGCCACTGAGAACATCACAGCCACTGACAACATCACAGTTACTGAGAACATCACAGCCACTGACAACAATGTTTGCACCACCAGCGACTTCTTCTGCGACCCCGCGGCAATTGTTGGCGTCATAGTTTTCGCCTTCTCAACAGTGACTCTGATCATCGGCCTTTCATCTTGGATAATAATCAAAAAATTTAGGCATTTCAAAAACTTTCTGTTCCTAAATATAATTTTCAATAACATCTTGAATATTGTACTATCGTTGTCGTACGATTATGTGGCGGATGATAGCAATTTACCAATTCTATATATCCATGGACTGTCGTACCTATATTTTAAATTGACAGCCCATTTTTGGTTATTAGTGTTGTGTTACGTGTTTTACGTAGATCTGGTGAAAGTGTTCAATAGTGATGTGAAAAGAAAATATCTTAAGTGTAATTTGTTCGCGTGGGGACTGCCAGCTGTTATTACAATTTTGAACATATTTGTGATACACCACATAGATGGAACCGTCACAATTACAACTGTTATATCAATAATTGTCTTGTTCTTACCATTGATAATTAATCTTTTAATTTATATTAGAGTGTTAATTGCATTGTTGAAGACTAATATTCGTAATGGTGGCAAAAGGCGCCGTCGTGTCGAAGTGGCTACGGTGATATTTTTAATTAGCGGCATTTTATTTCTGTTGATGCCTTTACGATTGTTTTTTACATTTCCATTGTTTTTATCAATAGCGCTTGTTTATTTGCAACCAAGTGTAATAGTGTTGTATTTCTTGGTACTGAGATTAAATCGTACTGTTTGGAAAAGTCACTATGATAGCAGAATAAAAAAGAACGTGGTTCAATCAGTTCATTGGCTATCTATGAAAAATCGTGGGGATTACCGTTTTTGCGGTCACCAGGTGCCGCCGCTTGCGGGTCAGAGAGTGGTGTCCCGCGAGTCAACAGAATAGATTAAAACTCTATCTATATCTATCTATACTTATAATAAATCTGTAGAGAGGTTAATTCTGTACATGAAATATATTTCCAAAATAACTATCAGGGGGTGATTAGAGATCGATACTGATGCCAAAAATGCAATCAGTAAAATTTTTGTCTGTCTGTCTGTATAAACTCTATAGAAACAAAAACTACTCGACGGATTTTAACGAAATTTGGTACAATTATTTGTCATACTCCTGAGATGGTTATAGTATACTTTTCATCACGCTACAATCAATAGGAGCAGAGCAGTGAAGGGAAATGTTGTCATTTTGTTTAAACGCGCTAATCTCAAGAACCGCTGGTCCGATTTAAATAATTCTTTCAGTGTTAGATAGTCCATTTATCGAGGAATATCATCACGCTAAGACCAATAGGAGCGGAGCACCACTATTCCACGCGGACGTAGTCGCTGGCAGAAGCTAGTAATACAATAAGTCTATAATTAATAAAAAAGATAAACGCACTGGCACACGTAGATATTAGTAACTACACCTACCATCGAATTGGTTTAAAGTCACTTATTTTGCACCTATTAGGCCCAAGTTCACCGACGAGATAACGCTCCGATTAACCTAAAAATAGCTGTTTACCATAAATTCAAACTACCAAGTTTCGATGGGTAACGTATTATTAGAGATTTTTATTCCTGAAACGGTCGATTACCCAACTAGGGTTGATCAAGAAGTGGGTTACACGAAAATTCAAAGCTTCCTGGGGGGCTAGACAAGTGGCAAAAACGCTATAGAATAAAAAACAAAATGTATGGGAATGACATTCGTTTACGACTAGCTATATGTCATTCCCATACATTTTGTTTTCTATTCTATAGCGTTTCTATAGCGTTTTTGCCACTTGTCTAACCCCCCTGGTTAAAAAACGTTTTTGTTTAACGGGCCGATTGCATAGCCGTCTGTCGGTGAACTTAAAGTTTAGCTTATTATAGCTTTTCGTGTCATCATCATCTGCATTCGTAGGTACTGTATTTTGTAAATATATTAAAATAAGGGTTTATTGGTACCTGCTTCCTTTATTAGAAGAAGAAGAGTGCACTATTTATTTACATTGTAAATAATAGTAAATAAGGTGGTATATTGGTTAAGTTTATTAAAATTAAGTCACTCAAAAACGAAAATTGAAAAAAAAAAAAACTGACCTCCAAAACACTGAAAAGAGAACGATATATTTATTTTCTCCTGAAACATCTGTGACCAATTACTAGAATCGTTGTAGAAGTCGGTGGCAAAATACAAAAAACTGTATCTAAATTGAAGACACCGACTTCTAAAACGATGGGCTTATAGAGGTGAAGGGTGGGCGTTTTGGGGGGCGCTGTGAAAAGTGCTAATTTAAGTAGTCTATTTTTAATAAACAGCTTTTCAGTTTGAGATGTATTAGTCCATACACGATTTTACAGAAAGTACCTTTTTTTTCATTTTTCAGTGTTTTGGAAGTCGGTTTTATTTTTTGTAATAAAGTTTTTTTTAAATGTCCTAATGTGAAGGGTTGATCTCAACCATTCATCTGCCTAGCCTTTTCCCAACTATGTTGGGGTCGGCTTCCAGTCTAAACCGGATGCAGCTGAGTACCATTGTTTTACATGGAGCGACTGCCTATCTGACCTCCACAACCCAGTTACCGGGTAACACGGTGCTTGGGTTGTCAGACTTTCTGGCTTCTGACTACCCGTAACGACTGTCAAAGATGTACAAATGACAACCGGGTCCAACAGCTTAACGTGCTTTCCGAGGCACGGAGGAGTCTCGCTATGACATAGATGGTCACCCATACACGGATCGACCGCGCCAAGCGCAGCTTAACCTTTGATCGGTCGATCCGTGCGGCTGTTACTTAGCCACAAGCTCCAAGGGTTGATGTCAAGGGTTTATGTCAACATTTATTTAATTAAATGTATTTTACGGGTTCCATTGACTGTTTGTTATTAAATAAATAATTAACATGATAATAAAATTATTTTTAATTGTACTTATTTAATTCACTACCTACTAATCATGGCACAAATATTGTTGGTTAATTTTGCTAATTTATACTAATTAATAAATTAAAGTGTTTGTTTGCAAAGCGAAAATAATTGCTATTTACTGGATGCACATAGGCATATGTTTCCACTGTAAGTACCTATATAAATAACCGCATTTTTAAGGCCAAATAGCAAAAAACGGAACCCTGAATTCATCATGTCTGTCTGTCTGTCCGTCCGTATGTCACAGCCACTTTTTTCCGAAACTATAAGAACTATACTGTTGAAACTTGGTAAGTAGATGTATTCTGTAAACCGTATTAAAATTTTCACACAAAAATAGAAAAAAAAAAAAATTTGGGGGTTCCCCATACTTAGAGCTGAAACTAAAACGAACAAGATCTAGTAAGTAGTTTTTTTTAATACGTCATAAATCGTAAACCGCAATTTACCAATTTTCAATCAACTCAAATATATAAAAAAAACTATCACGGTTTAGTAGGCTTAACCGGTTACAGAGTTATAGTCGACTAACTAAGACCTACTACGGTACCCTACTGCGCGTGGCCCGACACGCACTTGACCGGTTTTTTGTCTGTCTTTATTCCGAGTATTCTCAGAAACAGCTGAATCAGTTTTGAAGGGACTTTCACTGTGCTGATAACGGATGTTATAAATCTTAGAAGAGATTGTGTAACGCGGGCGACGCCACGGGTTGCAGCTAGTCTGTGCTACTATACTGTTACAATAATCTTCTACAATCTATACATATAAAATGCTTTGTCCTGAATGACTGACGGATCTTGGCTACAGGTCTTAATCTAATAAATTAAATTAGGATCTCGCCACATTGTTCAGTTAAGCAGGTTGAATTCTGTTAGAAGCACCCTGCAAGAGGTCAAGTAAAAAAAAATAAAAAAAAAATGACTGACGGATCAACGCACAGCCTAAACCGCTGATCGTAAAGATCTGAAAAGGGGAACCTTCGATCATGGCGGTCAATCCCAAATTTTCCCAACTGCACAGGAAATATTATAGTGCACAAGCACTTACGCAGACACAGGTGCACTCTCTATTCCTTCACTCTCAAAATCCGATGGGTTGGCAATCCCACACGACCGGGAAGAGATTAGGCGCTGGACCGATAGCTTTACGTACTCTCCGAGGCACGGAGGGGTCTCGCTATGATACGAAAACGGTCACCCATCCATGGACAGACCGCGGCTAGCGGAGCTTAACCTTGCTAATCTATCGAACTGCACAGCTGCTACTTAGCTACACGTCTTTTCGAAGTTCGGGCACGGATCAAATAAAACTACGTTTAAAAAACTGATCTTCCTCAGGACGCAATCCAAATCTATACCAAATTTCATGGAAATCGGTTAAGCTGTTTTACCGTGAACAGTGACGAATTACTGCCACATTTATAAATATTATGATTGAGGATAACTAAACAGGATCTGAGAAGTTCTTCACACGAATTTTACTTCAATGTCGCATTTACATTTTAGGTAAGCGAGAGAAATAAGTGTACAGTTGAGTGCAATAAATTGGAGTCAGTTACAATAAACTGAATATCTATCAAATTACTAGCTTCCCGCCAGCGGCTTCGCCCGCGTGGGCCGTATGAATCTATATATATAAAAATGAAACCCGTTTTCCGTTGTCACGGCATCACGCGTGAACGGCTGGACCGATTTGGATGAAATTTGGTACGGAGATAGAAGAGACCCTGGAGAAGGTTTTAGGCTTTTTATCCGGGTGCGTTAAGTAGTTTCCCCGGGACGCGAGTGAAACCGCGGGCAACAGCTAGGTCAAATTAAAGACGATCCGCTCGACCGATTTTGTGCAAACTTCACATAAACCATCTACTAAATAGTCCGAACAAAGCCTAAACATTTGGTTTGGATAGGTGAGCCCGTTCTTGAGTTATAAAATTACAACGAAAAGTGGCATTGATTTTTATATATGGTAATGTTAGATTAGTGGCAGGCAAAACACACTTTTAATGAACGTACATTTTTGATAAATTAAAAAAAATATATAAGTAACTAATTATTTATTTTATTACAAGCCGTTTCGGTGCGTGTATACTACACTGCTGCGTAACCCAGCTCCAGGGTCTTATCTAACATTTTTTTTCTAATTCGGATCAGCCTTATCTCTCATATTCGTAACCTAACCTTGCTACTATATTAATATGAGGGACTCGTAGCTAAGTAAAAGCTGTAAAGATATAGAGTAGCAGCTGTATGGATTATAAAGGTTAGGCTGCGCTAGCTTTTTTTTTGTTTTTTTTTCGGATGGGAAATCATCAAATCCCTCCCGCCTTGGGTGGGGCAGACTCTTACTGACTTAAACCCATCCATGTTCCTTCCTCAGCCCTTTGTATTCCGGGGGCGCGGTATCTCTTTCGAACGTCCCGCAGTCCCGGCAGGCTATGGCCTAGTGGGAGGGCCCCGTCGCTAATTGCTGACAGCTCTTTGAGGCGCGCGTGGAACACGAACGCGCCGTCGATGGGGGTCTGGTCCTTGCCGGTCGGCGAACCACCCATAGCTCACCGTCCGCAGCCCCGCGCCTAAGGCTGCGCTAGCTACGGTCAGTTTAATTGCACTACAGTTTAATAAACAAGTTCGCGTTAAAATAAACAAGTAGGTATCTATTTGAACAAAGAAAAATACTAAATTCTGAACAAGCAGAGGAAATAGACAGTTCACATTAAGGAAAGAAAATTACGTTTTACCTGTATGAGGCCATAGATGGCTCCTGTCTCAGCATAATGCTGCAACATTATGCTAGCTAACAAAAACGCATTCCTTCCAAGATATTGTAAGTTTAGATTATAATTAATACGTATTTATTTACATATTTTAGTGATAAAAATATTTATTTTATGACGAAGCAAATTTCTGGTTTTGTTACACAGGAAAAATATCTTCGAAATTTTCTTAAAAGTACTAAAAAAAAATCCCTGTTTTATTAAATACTAGCTTTCCGCCCGCGGCTTCGCCCGCGTGGTGTTTTTTTACACCTTGGGTTACATTATTCAAGTTTTAGTAGAGATCCCTAATTATTTCTGGAAATAATTATAGAACTTTTCTGGTTGATTTTTTACACCTTGTATCCGAAAAACCCAAATATCTTACGGAAACCTATTTTTTTCCAAAATAAAATTTAGCCTATATTACTCGTGGATAATTGAAATTGAAAAAAAATATTAATATCGGTCCAGTAGTTTCTGAGCCTTTTCATTACAAACAAACAAACAAAGTTTTCCTCTTTATAATATTAGTGTAGATATTACCTTGATTCTAAATTTAAACTGGATTAGTATACCTACATAGCTGCTTCAAGATATAGTTTAATAATAATATAGCTAGCTGTTTGCCGCGGCGCCACGCGCCTCCTGAATACTAGCTCGCGCACTCGGATAAAAAGGACGGACAGAACGTGGGAGAAACTGCAGAGAATCACTAGTAAATTCTAAATTTCTATACGATCCAGAATCAATCTGTAATTAATATCCACAAATAATTTTTCACTCAATTCATTTATTGATAACAGACTGTTGACGAACGCGCAATGTAAAATGAGAGCAGTGGGCGTTACCGTATAATATTACTTATTGCGACACAATTTTTACCAACACAAACTTCAGTTCCACGAAAACCATGGCCGTGCTCACTAACATCATACTGTTGATAAGTTTCCACACCACCCTCGCCATAGACTGCGTCATCAACAATGTGCCCGAACAAATGGCGTTCGAAAAACAGCTCAGAAAAGACCTAAAGTGTGACTACCAAATTTTCGATCCACCGTTTGAAAACGGCACAACATCAAAAATAAACATCAGATTTGTCATGAAACGTTTCACTTTTAACAGTGACGAAGAAGTCTTCTCAGTGCAGACCTGGATGTTCATATCCTGGAAAGACGAACGGCTTAAATGGGATCCTGAGAAGTATTACGGAACCACAGAGACTGAGCTGAGATCCATATCTATTTGGACTCCGAGTTTCAGACTGTTCAACAGCGCGAATTCCAACGATTTTGACAGATTCTACTACGTATGGTGCCGTGTGAATAATACTGGCTACGTCAGCTGTGTGCCCAAGATTACCCACGATGCGTTGTGCAGCGTCAAACTCACAAACTGGCCTTACGATCAGCAGGAGTGCAGCCTTGAATTCGGCCCATGGTCTACTAAGTGGTCTAACATCAGCATGAAGTTTAGTTCCCGTGCTATTACCATGTTCGGGGCGGAGTATGGGGCTGAGTGGTTCATATCTGGCTATAGGCAGGAGGCGAATAACAGTTCTGAGAAGCAGTTGAAGATGTTCTTCGTATTGGAGAGGGAAGCGAATGGTCTGGCGGCGATCGTGGTGTACCCGGCTGTGATCCTCACCGCGCTCAGCGTTACATGCTTGTTTATGGATGTGAGACGTAATTTAAGGCTGGCAATGATCTGCTTCAGTCTTTTCGGACATTATTACTTCCTGAAGGAACTGGCGGATAACTTGCCGAAGCATAGTGCTTATCCTCCGAACCTACTCTTCTACTATCGCGGGTCACTTGTTCTAACAATTATCGTCATTCTTTTCACATTCGTATTGGATATCCTTTGTAAGTTAAAAAGAACACCTCATGATTACATCATATCTTTAATTAATAGTGTTTATGATAGCTTTGGAAAGTATTTCGTAATCCCTCGATGGGATTTCAATGACGATACGATTGGAAATAAGAAATTCAGTGAAGATTGGACTAAATTTGCTAATATTATCAATTGTGTATTTAATCTTATTATTATAATTGCATATATTATTTTGTATTGTACGCTGATGCCTAAACCTATTCCTGTTAATTATTAATTAAAAATAGGTAAGACGGTTTTGTTTTTATTTGTGTTATGAAGTTCCTTTTTTAACCGACTTCCTAAAAAGGATAATATAGGTAATGAGGTTTTAGTACACATTGACGATCTATAAACTGACCATCCCTTATCAATATAAAAATCAATGCCACTTTTCGTTGTAATTTTATAACTCAAGAACGGGCTCGCCTATCCAAACCAAATGTTTAGGCTTTGTTCGGACTTTTTAGTAGATGGTTTATGTCAAGTTTGCACAAAATCGGTCGAGCGGTCCATCTCTAATTTGAATTCATATAGCCCACGCGGGCGTTTATAATAATAATAGAAAAAAATACATACCATGAAAAACCCATCCGAATAATTCTACGAACAAATGAACGTAAATAAAATGTATCTATAATTATATAAGCTTTTATTATAATTTACGTCATAAGAGTTCTAAGAAATTTAATTAAAACTAGCTTCTGCCAGCGACTTCGTCCGCGTGGAATAGTGGTGCTCCGCTCCTATTGGTCTTAGCGTAATGATATTTATAGCCTATAGCCTTCCTCGATAAATGGACTATCTAACACTGAAAGAATTATTTAAATCGGACCAGCGGTTCCTGAGATTAGCGCGTTTAAACAAAATGACAACATTTCCCTTCACTGCTCTGCTCCTATTGATTGTAGCGTGATGAAAAATATACTATAACCATCTCAGGAGTATGACAAATAATTGTACCAAGTTTCGTTAAAATCCGTCGAGTAGTTTTTGTTTCTATAGAGTTTATACAGACAGACAGACAGACAGACAGACGGACAGACAGACAGACAGACAAAAATTTTACTGATTGCATTTTTGGCATCAGTATCGATCCCTAATCACCCCCTGATAGTTATATTGGAAATATATTTTATGTACAGAATTGACCTCTCTACAGATTTATTATAAGTATAGATAATAAAATAAGATATGTATTTTTATGATTAACAAAACAATGATAATTCAAAATTTATTTGCCACTGTGATTGTGACGCGATAAGATTGTTTTGCTTAGCTTCCGATTATTAATAATTGTTATTTTTTATGGGAGATAGTTGTAAATTAAATCAGTTTTAAGTTACACTAGTAGAAATGCACTTTCATTTCAAATGAGTGAAGAGAGAACAACAAACCAATCTGTCAATGGATTTTTTTTTTGGTTTTTATGACCTGGTAGCTAAGACCTTAAGCTCAAAAAGATTTAACACTATTCTGTCAATGGATGACAGATCATTTTAGTGATGTCCAATTTTATTGTAATGCCAATGTAGGTACGTACTTATACCACTAATATATAAATGGTGTTTTTTACTACCAGCGAGTAGCATAGTAATAGGGAATATGCGTTTGATTCTAATAAAGACTCATCATCTGCCTAGCCTTTTCCCAACTATGTTGGGGTCGGCTTCCAGTCTAAACCGGATGCAGCTGATACTAGTGTTTTACATGGAGCGACTGCAAATCTGACCTCCACAACCCAGTTACCGGGTAACACGATTCCCCTTGGTAAGACTGGTTGTCAGACTTTCTGGCTTCTGACTACCCGTAACGACTGTCAAAGATCTACAAATGACGGCCGAGACCAACAGCTTAACGTGCTTTCCGAGGCACGGAGGAGTCTCGCTATGACAAAGATGGTCACCCATCCACGGACTGACCGCGCCAAGCGCAGTTTAACCTTTTTTTCTTACTACTGCTTCAAGTCATGCCTGCGTCAATATTTTTTAATGTTTTTTTTTAATTCCGAAAAAGCGCGAATTCAAAGTTGATGAAACGCATCGCTATCATTTCGAAAGGAAGTGACGAAAGCAAGGTCAAAAATGACACATTTGCTTACTTCTATTGATTGTTTGACGTCGCAACGAGCGCGCCAAAATGTCGCCAAAATATTTAACATTAATTTCTTGCAAAGTCTTAGTTTTTTTGGCGCTGGATATTTTTTTACAGGCATATAATGAATGACATAAACCATTAAAAAAACAAGCTTATTCCTTATAGACCAGTGCCAATAACTTTTGAAAACAAATAAAATAATAGTAGGATGAAACCCATTGGAAAAGGAGGAGAATACAATAAAAATGATAGGAAAAATAAATTACGGGCGATCTGAGGTCGGGAAGTGGGGGGGAGGGGGGGTTAAAGTTAAAAAAACGGTTTATCTCAATTTCCGGCAAAACTACAAGTCCTATGAAAAAAAGTTAAATGGCAAAGTTGTAGGTAATAAAAAGATCTACAACTTTTGGATTGACACTTTTTTCACATAACCTCAAAATTTATGTGAAAAATTCAAAAAACCAAGTTTTTGGTTTTTTATTTTTATCTTTTACAATAATTAATTTTTTTTCACGAAATTTGGTGAAAACTTACTTTTTTATGTCCCAAACACACTGTAATTTATTTGATTTAAAATAATTATTTTTTCACCCTTATTTTGAGTTAATATCGAAAAAACACCCTAATTTTCAATCGAAAATTCTCGTGTCAAAATATCACTTTTTTTTTAAAAGTCGATGGTTTTTTTGTTCGTTGAAATCTCTACTTTCAGATGGTATAAAAAATATTTACATTGCTATGGAAAATGTTCTCAGAAAATATAAAGAAACGCTACGAAATAACAGTTAGCAAGGCCTACATCCTTCTAGCAACTCCCCACTTCTCTATGAAATACCTTTTGACGAGCTAAAAGGTATTTCATAGAGAGGTCCGAGGTCCCGTAGGTCACTCAAATACATAAGTTATCTTAAAATAGCAAAAAATAGGCATCTACGCAAAAAAATTAAGCCGGTCTAGGCCTTACTACCTGTTATTTCGTAGCGTTTCTTTATATTTTCTGAGAACATTTTCCATAGCAATGTAAATATTTTTTTATATCATCTGAAAGTAGAGATTTCAACGAACAAAAAGACCATCGACTTTTAAAAAAAAAGTGATATTTTGACACGAGAATTTTCGATTGAAAATTAGGATGTTTTTTCGATATTAAGTCAAAATAAGGGTGAAAAAATAATTATTTTAAACCAAATAAATTACAGTGTGTTTGGGGCATAAAAAGGTAAGTTTTCACCAAATTTCGTGAAAAAAAATTAATTATTGTAAAAGATAAAAATAAAAAACCAAAAACTTGGTTTTTTGAATTTTTCACATAAATTTTGAGGTTATGTGAAAAAAGTGTCAATCCAAAAGTTGTAGATCTTTTTATTACCTACAACTTTGCCATTTAACTTTTTTTCATAGGACTTGTAGTTTTGCCGGAAATTGAGATAAACCGTTTTTTTAACTTTAACCCCCCCTCCCCCCCACTTCCCGACCTCAGATCGCCCGTAATTTATTTTTCCTATCATTTTTATTGTATTCTCCTCCTTTTCCAATGGGTTTCATCCTACTATTATTTAATTCACTTTTTACCGTTTTTAGAGGCTAAAAGCACTGGCCTATTATAGTCTCGTGTCACGAAAAAACAAAACTATTTCAACATGATTATGGTACGTTCAACATTGTCTCCATAAAATGGACAACAATTTTCCGAAATTAGTCGGTGTTGTTGAGGGTACAATTTTTTCTAACATTATACATCCACGTAGGGTTGCCAAGTTCAAAATAAAAAAGATACTTAGCGATATTATGAAAAGCAGCCTGACGAATGAAAAAAATAATGTCAATCGAGGAATCATCGACATCGGCATCGACATTATTTGCCATAAACAAAAAAAAACGTACAGTCGAATTGAGAACCTCCCCCTTTTTTTTGAAGTAGGTTAAAAATAGTATAGAATTCATACAAATGACGTAATTTGCGTTACCTATTGAGATACACAATGACGTAACTGCTTCTTTAAAAATTTTACAAGAGAGCTATTTTAATAGAATCATCTCTTTTGTAATTAGTTACCGTGTCTTTATGAAGTCTCCTGGTTTACCGATAAAGCGACCAAAAATTATTTATTTCTTTGTTTTTTCTAACGTAAATACACTTACTGCAGTACTTTGTAATATTTAACTCATATTTGGAATACATACATTTACGCCGACGCTTCTCCAAATGACCGATTTAATGTCTCACAATTCGGCGTTGTGGCAGCCCTAGGGCCGAGCCGTCAACGGTCGCAGCAGACTGATAAACGAGCAGAACGGGAAAAAAATAACATTTGTTATAA
This sequence comes from Pyrrhia umbra, assembly GCA_963891755.1. Classification (NCBI taxonomy): domain Eukaryota; kingdom Metazoa; phylum Arthropoda; class Insecta; order Lepidoptera; family Noctuidae; genus Pyrrhia; species Pyrrhia umbra. The sequence continues at coordinate 2,293,579 of OY982942.1, read as the reverse complement.
CCTTCGTTTGTCGTGACACCCCTTAAACTCACCTGCACGACCCCTGCAATGTTTTGATGAAAATGTATCCGAAATTCAAGTTGGTATAACAAGGTTTTTTTTTGTACTATTTTCCATGTAAACAATTCTTCGCAGTTAAAACATATTGTGGTGAAGGGCGGGCACTTTGGGGGCTGTCTTTTCTAAACTTAACGTTCAAAAAGGGTTGATTTTCAGCCTATCAGAGCTATCATATTATTACTTCGGATTATGTCTAAAATTATTTCAATCATTCGGGACGCCTTTCTTGCAACGGTATTGGCTTCGGAGTGGAACGGGCTGAATTCGGCATAGTATTTGTTGCTGCATTTTACAATTTCACTGATTCAAAATTCAAAAGTCTTTTTTTCAAATAGGTCTTTGCAGGCACTTATGAAACGTCAAGCTAGCTGCACGGTTCCAAGGAGTGGGTCTTATGGAGAAGAACCGGCAAGAAACTCGATAGACACTCTTTTCAAAAGGAAATGTTTACAATAGTCTTTTTACAGTACAGGTTATCTCTGAGAAAGTTATACAATTTAAATGATGAAACAATTAAATTACAATTTAAATTCAGCAATATAAATAATGTTTCAAGTAGTTTTCTGGTCGCCAGGGAAGCCACCTGTGCAGAAAATAAGTTATTAACGCCACGCATCCTTGTCGTCAATGAAGTCCTAGATTTTATCACGTTATGGTATCTAATCGCAGCAGCGCGGCGACTTACATTAATTTAAGCACGAAATCATTTTAAAACACCACAAATACTTACGATAGATTATACACAGGTAAACACCATATTCTGTTCATCGGAAGAAATTGATATCTTTACAAATAACCTAGGAAAATACAAAAACCTAGTACGCACCTAGCTTACTGATATGTTTAACTAGTAATCTAATCTTGATAATTCTCTATAATTTTTATTCATTTCAAATGCTAATTTAATAATTTAATCATTTTTAATATTTAGCTTTAAGTAGTCTGAAGTAATGTAAATTAATTAATGTTAACTTTTTTCAATAAATTTACCATTTAATTCTAACTTTTTGATTTTCTAAACTATGACTTTAATAATAAGAGGCATACTGTGAAGTCAAAGTCAAAGTCAAAAGGTTTTTATTTCATATAGACCAATTTACAGGTACTTATAAAACGTCAACAATAGAAGCTAGGTGCACGGTTCCAAAAAGTGGGTCCTATGGAGAAGAACCGGCAAGAAACTCCATGGATACTCTTTTTAAAATAGATGTTTCTGAACTCCTTTAACTAAGGAAACACAAGGTTTTTTTTAAATAATTGGTTGATATTGTCTAGTTTTTTTATAGTGTATATTTTGTTGGATATCCTAATAAATAAATAAAAGTAAATTATATTCCGTCGGTTAAATCAAACTGGTTCGGTTTAGAGCCAGTAAGCGGAGGCTGGGATAACGGAATAATTGAAAAGCGTTGCCGGGCAGCGGACACCGGAAATGCAAAGGGAAATAGACGCAACTTCCTGTCATAAAATTTTGACCGGCGCTCGATAACCCGGCTCTACGAGTCTTTGATTATTTAAACTTACTTATTACTAGCTTCCCGCCAGCGGCTTCGCCCGCGATATTTTAGCTGATGGATACAAAAACTTGACAAATTATATACTAAAACCTTCCTCATTAATCACTCTATCTATTAAAAAAACGCATCAAAATCCGTTGCGTAGTTTTAAAGATTTAAGCATACATAGGGATACATAGGGACAGAGAAAGCGACTTTGTTTTATACTATGTAGTGATAGTGAGTTCTGTGATGTTAGCATGTTAGGTTATAGGTCGAACTAGATCTTTCATCTGTAATTTATAAGTTTGCAAAATGGACCGAATAAAAATACATTTCTATCAGATTTCTCTAGATTACAACCCCTAAATACGAATGTGCAATGATGATCTGCAACACCTCTGGTATTGTATACTCCATTTACAATAAGATTAGACATTTAAACGCATGTATAGATAAGAATGGTGTTGAAAGCAAAATAATGTTTACAATACCAAATGTATTCCGCATCTGTTTTTGTTTTATCACCTCAGCAATAGAGCTCAAAATCGTTTGAACGAACAGTAAATGGGGTGCGTTTAAATGTCTTATCTTATTGTAAATGGAGTATAGATGTCTATGACTTGAGGATCTAGAGTGTTTTGTTATGTTTCTAAGCATTGAATGTTATTTGATCTGTGTATTCGTTGTTTCCTTTTTGAGGAGCGACTGCCTATCTGACCTCCACAACCCAGTAACCGGGTACACGGTACCCCTTGGTAGGACTGGTTGTCAGACTTTCTGGCTTCTGACTACCCGTAACGACTGTCAAAGATGTACAAATGACAACCGGACCAACAGCTTAACGTGCTTTCCGAGGCACGGAGGAATCTCGCTATGACATAGATGGTCACCCATCCACGGACCGACCGCGCCAAGCGCAGCTTAACCTTTGATCGGTCGAACCGTGCGGCTGTTACTTAGCCACAAGCTCCTCCACTAAACACTAGCACACTTTAAAATTAAAAGTTACCTTAAATTTGAGAAATACGCACTATAATAAGGAAAATGTATTAAGTTATTCGCAAAAAATATTGCAAACATCAGAAACCGTTTTTTTCATAAATAAATTATGTTCTACTAATTAATTCAATGTGTTTAAAGACATTTAAATGTCAAATTATGATAAAATTCAACTTACGACTATTATAAACTATAATAGCGGACATATTTTTTCTGTTAGTTTTTTTTATACAAACCTTATCCTGACAATTTCGAACACAGAAAAATAAGAATCATGCAATTTGGTACAGTCGTTCGGAAGTTATTCGCAAACATACATTTCGGCGATTCATTTTTATTTATATATATATATAGATGCGAAATACAACTCTGTCAGTCTGTCTGTCATTTTATAATGTCGGGTCAACGCACTCGAGTGCATATATATTCTTACAAACTTTCACGGTTTTTAATACTAGTAGGATAAGGTAGATAAACACCACCATGGGACCATGAAAAATAGTTCTCACTAACACCTAACAGCCACAAATACTCTTTATCCGCTTTTAATAAAGAGGCTATCGATATAAGAGCCGCATAGTACACCACAAAATGCATTTTTTTAAAAACATCAAGGTTTTGTAATTCTTTGACGAAAATAAAAGAGTTTGCGCCCAGATTGAAAGCTCTGATACAATTCCTTTATTTTTCGATGCCCGTTTTTATTAAAAACTGATGTTTGTATGCAGTTGTAGGCTTTTAGGGAACTCTGTTGTTATTGAAAATCGATAGAGGCACGGAGAAGAGTATTATTAGGGTTCCGTACCAAATAGTCGACGTCAAATTTGGAATAGTAATAAAGAATGATAACTTGTTGCGTATAATATTCTTTCCAAAGGTCGAAACCCTCGCTGCGCGAGTCCGACCCGCACTTGGCCAGTTTTTTTTTGTGTCAAATTCATTATAATTCGAAAATTAAAAGACACAAGAATACAAAAAAAAATATTGGAAAGTGCAAATCAAGACTTTTCATATAGTGATACCCCACATGACCTACTTACTAATATTTTGAAATTTTAAACACCCACTTCCACCCACATTTTCCATAAAAGCAATATTATTGTTTTACTCTTTTCATTTCCAATGGCCAAACATTCTTTATAACGGTTCAAAATTTCAAGTCGATAGCATTAGTTGGTCCTAAAAAAATCATCTGTGACAAACAGACAGACAGACAGACGAAGTGAAACCATAATAATAATAATAATAGGGTTCCTTTTACTATTTTTGGTTGGAACCCTGAAAAGCATCAACTTTCACCATTTAAAAAATAAACGAAACAGTTTTTAGATGTCCGGAATCCTTACGAATTGCAAAAATTCACGCTTGACCGTTTCCCCGTTCTAGTAACGGATATTTCCCGTTGGTACGTGGATGAAATATGTCAGTCAGTTCGTATCGCGGACAGGTCGCTAGAAAAGCAAACATTTTTTTTCGCAAAGCTCACAATACAACTATTTGAACGAGTCTGTTCAAATATGGATTTGGTTCCTGGGATTGCTGTCAAGGGGGTTTACAGGCCTTTAAAAGAAAGAAATAAAATTCTGGACACATAGATATATATGTTACTAAAGTAACTAGGTCTGCAATCACCGAACACAATGCGTGCCATAAAGATTGAGCCCACAGACATAATTCATGCCATCTGTCAGCTTGACTTCAACTGAATGTCTGAAAAAACTGACTGCCGCCGTCTTTGTCGAACGGATGTCACCTTCATAATGTTTTATTTAGTGTGAAAGAGATAAAGAGAAGTTTGCGTCAAAGTGGTTACTATAGTTTCAAAGCTTCGTCTACATACCAAAAAATTGGTTAGGTACTTTTTTTTTTGACGCGTAATGTTCGGGATTGCATCTCTATTGTATATATCTCGATGTCTGGACATGCACAGTACATAAATAACTAACAGGTAGCTATTATATCAAACAACCAAAATAAGAGAGTTATGCCTGTACGAATCCAGAAAAGACACGGGCGAGGATATCAACATAATGCAGACATTTATTAAAATTTAAAAAAACCAAGTGCGTGTTGGTACGGCGCAATAGGGTTCCGTGATAAGGTTTTAGTTGCTCGACTATAACTCTGTAACCGGTAAAGCCTACTTAGCCGTGATAGTTTTCCTTATATACTACTAGCGGTTTCCCGCGGTTTCACCCGCATCCCGAGGGAACTACTTAGCGCACCCGGGTAAAAAGTAGCCTATGTTGTTCCTCAGGGTCTATTCTATCTGTGTACCAAATTTCATTTATATCGGTCCAGTAGTTTTGGCGTGAAAGCGTAACAGACAGACAGACAGACAGATAGACAGACAGAGTTACTTTCGCATTTATAATATTAGTAAGGATGTCTGTGTTTCTTTTTTTTTAAAATTTAGAACGTCCCAAAAACTTTATAGCTTGAAATTGAAATTCGCACACTTACATTGACACAAACATTATTATTATTTAAAAAAAGTATCAACTACATGTATCTTAACTTTTCCTCCCCAATTAAATATGTGTCAAATCATAGTTAGACCAATATCTTACAAGAAAAAAAATTGTTAGCTGACTATAGGGTGGTGGATTATACGTCAGCTGGTCATGCGTACATGTAACAAATATTAAAAAAAAACAGTCATTTCCTCAATCTTCGTGACAAATTTCAACCAAATCGGTTTAATCATAAATATTACCGCGAAAGCGTAACAAACTCATTTTCGCATTTGTTATCTGAGATATCCATATCAGTCTGTATGGAGTAAGCATCAATAAGATAAAAGCCAAGGTTTGTAAGTGCAATGATATCCGAGTGAGAACGTTAGTGGTTCCCAGTGAGTGACTCAAGAACAGATAAATCGCATTTGTGCCTCCTCTGACCGCTTCCTCAGCTACACTCAATTACGTTAGTAGAACTCACAAGTCATAGGAGATAGCGGGACTGAGATGCAAATTTTATCAAGTCCCGTATGGTGCATCGAATTACGATTGAATGATACAACTGTACATCGAAGGAAAGGTTCACCCATAGATATATAGTGAAATAATAAATCTATAGGTTCATCAATGAACAGTAGTACGGAAAAATATTAGCTGATTTCACAGACACACAGAGTTTCGCTAAAAGAAAACTTCAACGATAAAATGGTTAGCCGATGCCATGAAATGGCGATATTTTTGCGGCAGGAACGGCTTCCCATTACACCCCTCCCAGATCAACTCGATTCGCCGTCCGCGGCATACTCTCACATTCCCCGACGGCGAAATCACCCTCCTCCAAAAGAGTAATAGGGAAACCAGTACAGTTTACAAACACAGACCGCCGTCATACCGTCCTCGCCGCCGAGGGCCGTCGCGACGTCCCCGTCCATGTCCTCCCAGACCCTTGCTCGACGAGCCAGCCCGCGCGCTGAGCCAGTAGCATCAAAAGTCCCGTAATAATAATACTTGATATGATGTAGCTTGTCCCTAGTTGTCCTCCCTAGTGACGCTCTAAGCCGAGGTTCGTTCTCCACTAGGGGGTGTCCTTAGCACTGTCATTTGAAATTTAGTGGTAAGCCTTGGCTGGAGACCTTAATTTAATTAATTAAATTAGGACCTCACCAGATTGTCCGGTTAAGCAGGTCGAATGCTGTTAGAAGCACCCTGCAATAGGTCATGTAGAAAAAAAAAGACGGCGCGTTTGTGTTCCACGCGCGCGCGCTCAAATACATCTGTAGAAGGCTGCCGGCAGCAGTTGTAATGCGTCAAGCTAAGGACCAGGCGATAGCAAACGTTAGGAGAGGCCATTTTCCAAAATTGTACTAATTATACTTACACTAGCGACCCGCCCCGGCTTCGCACGGGTACAATGCTGATACTAAATACACTACAATACTACCCCGGCCGGCCGGTACCGCCGCAAACGCTACGTCCCGCAATTTTTAAATCTGTAATATCTTCGAAAATATAGGGCAATTTTGATTTACATTAAATGCACACACGTATCTAATGTATTTAATTGGATAAGGAATGATACTGTATCGTTTAAAATAGCTTGGTAAATAACCCATATTTTTTTTGTAAAAGATAGATAGATAAAAATGGTTACTGTGGGTTATCCTTAGGCGATAAATATATGCTGTCGCGGACTTTTTTATTCATCTTTTTAAGATACACAATTCCGTAGTACATAAATTTGATCTATCTCGTAAGGTTTAGCCAGCGTTTGCAATGTAAGCGCAGAAAAATATGTTTGTTACGACATCACATTACAAATCTTTTAATTTCTCGGCTTTTCTCTACTATAATATGCATGTTTTATACATATAAACCTTCCTCATTAACTACCCTATGTATTAAAAAAAACCGCATCAAAATCCGTTGCGTAGTTTTAAAGATTTAAGCATACATAGGGATATAGGGACAGTAAAAGCGACTTTGTTTTATACTATGTAGTGATGAGCTAATGATGATGATGATTGCACAAAACTCGCTACAGCTTATGAATTAATGCACAGGCTATACTCAAACGAACGCGGCGAAATAGTTCACCATCCATTGCGGGCGAATAGAGAAAACTCGTATAAATGAATTAAGATTTTAACTCCTCTGACGACCGAGCGAATTAGCCTTATTCTGTGCACTGCGCACAAAATAGTTTATTTTGAGTTTAAAATTTCGCTAATGCTATAAAATCGCGAGTTGGTGGCGTTCAACTTGTTACGTGCAATTTTATTTTGATGGAAACAATTTTTGTTTACTATTTAAGTTTGATTCTAAATAGGCAACGCAAGAAGATTTAAAAGCGTTGTTATAACTGTCATAGACTTATATGTGATAACTGTCATCGATGTCTGTCATTCTTATATGTCATCTTTGACATTCGTTACGGGTCAAGCCAAAAAATGAGATAACCAGTCTTACCAAGGGGTATCGTGTCACCTGGTAACATGGTTGTTGAGGTCAGATAGACAATCGCTCCATGTAAAACACTGGCTCAGCTGCTTCTGGTTAGACTGGAAGCCGACCCCAATTGAATTGGGAAAAGGCTAAACAAATGCGCACCGTTTTCGAGATGTAAGCAAAAAAACAAAAAACGGACCTTCTTTGTTTCTTCTTTTTCTCACCTCGGAGGGGTAACGACTTTTAGTTTGTTCAAACAATGTTCCTAAGTAAAATTTTCTGCTTTCGACTTTTCCATCCACATACCCCTTGGGAGCACTCATTGACCATACTATAATAAGAGTCCGTCAGTTAGTCAAAAAAAAAGGCCAAAAACACGATTTTTTTTTTCAAATAAAAAGTATATTTTTTTAAGAAGTCTATTTATTTAAATTTCACAACTCTACGTAGGTCGCCATATTTGTCACTCCACATCTGTTAAGACCCCTTCTGATCCTGAAAATTAAATTATTTAATTGAATATATGCCATTGTATATTGGTAAAGTTATTAGTTAGTTAGTAAACAATAGTAGGTACGTCACAATTGTTTACGCCATTAATTGTTGAGTTAAAGGAGTGTGGTGATTCATTAATTACAATAATAAACTCTTTCATAATTACGTTAATAATGATTACTCCAATTCCATGTAATCAGCTGTTGTTTTTGTTATTATTAATGCGTATTTATTTTTAGTACTTTTATCGCTAAAAATACAATACCTATGTGGAAGTTACATCACTAATTTTCAAGTAACTATTTATTGATTTATGCGGTTTCACCCGCATCCTGAAGGAGCTACTTCACGCACCCGGGTAAAAAGTAGCCTATGTTGTTCCTCAGGGTCTATTCTATCTCTGTACCAAATTTCATCAAAATCGGCTCACTGGTTTAGGCGTGAAAGCGTAACAGACAGACAGAGTTACTTTCGCATTTATAATATTAGTAAGGATTATAATATTAGTAAGGATTTTTGGGCCTCCAACAAAGATATACACAGCACAATCTTACAACTAGGATATTTAATTATTTAGTATGTGCACTCTTTTAATTATAGGAAGCCACATCATGCACAAAATTACAGAATTATTTCAAGATAATATTATACGCAAGCAAAAAACAACAGCACAAAAATATGATATTTAAGCTAAAACTAAAATATACAATTGAAATTAATCTAATATTATTATTTTCAATAGTATATTTTAGTTGATGTCAAAGCAACTAAAAATAATAAAAATAATCAAAGTGATTTTTGTAGTTGTGCCTTAGAATTGTGGTGTCAAATAAATTTTGACGACCTGAGTGGTTTAGTGGTCAACATGCCAGAATGCCACGCAAGGGGTCCCGGGTTCGATTCCCGGCCGGGCAGAAATTGAAATGATGAATTTTAATTTCTGTAGCGGGTCTGGTCTACTATGTATAATATGTATGTATTTATAAAAATATATAAGTAGTATATCCGTTAAGCTAGCACCCATAACACAAGCATGCTTGCATTGCTTACTTTGGGGCTAGATGGCGCTGTGTGAAATTGTCCAAAGATATTTAAATAGCAAATTGTTCTAGTTCTTCTAAATACCTGATGTAGCCATCCTCCCCCCAATTCTTCCCCCACCAGTTGAGCAGCAGCCAGTACTCCTGAGTGTAACCCACGAGTAACATCGCGTGGTTCAACTGCCAAGATGAACAGAACAGGTCATCGTAGATACCGCTCCTTGTTAAGAAATGAAAATCAATATACAAAAGTCATTGATTCACACTAAGATGAAAATCAGCACTTTTTGAAAAAGCTCTCCTATGTGTTTTTTGCTGGGAATAAAGAAGTGGCGCATCAAACTACCCAGTAACAAATATCTGTCTGTTAAGTTTTAAGAACCTTCGTTTTTACAAAATTAACCAAAACATAGTGTAATAATCATAATACTTAATTATGGGCTCGTATTGTGAGGAGGTTCCTGTCTCTGGAGCCCTAACCACCAGTAGCTTGGACCCTGTTCCCGACATCGGTGGATCCCTATTTTTTATATTTTTAAATGTTTGTTTTTGTATGTTTTATATAATGAATATTTAAAAATGTTAAGAGTATGTTTAAAAGTTGAATAAAGGAAATAATACATCAAATAATTTTGTCAGCTGTTGGCTAGCATACGCCTTTATACCTGACGTGATTTTAGAATAATAAATACAAACATCACAAAGCAAAATGTGTGTTTAAATGCAAAAATAACAATCTGCAGCATCCAAACATATTTATGATTATAGTCATTAATTAAAATAAATAGTCATTATCACAGTAATAATCATTAATTTGAATATATTCCATTCATGTCATTTTCATATAAACTTTGCCCCCCTTTTTTACCCCCTTAGGTGTAGAACTTCGGAAAATTCTTTCTTATCGGATGCCTTCGTCATACACAGAACACACCCTCCAAATCTCAGGTCTCTACGACCAGCAGTTTAGGCTGTGCGTTTATCCATCAGTCATTCAGGATAAAGCATTTTATATGTATAGAAGGTAGATTAGTTTAATTTACCTGTAAAGCTGGAAGGTGAACGGAGCAGCATTGACGGCCACTGCTAGAGGTCCGATAGTCGCCAGGGTGCGCTCCATCGCCATCTCGTCTCCGACTGGCAGCGTCGCCCATCTTCGAGGCCGAACCCTCACCAAATGGCTATTGTATTTGCATTTACCATCCTGGAGAGATTTTGTGAGATGAAAGAAGACAGAGAGAGGGGGATAAAAAAATAGATACGAGAGGGAAAAGGGGGAGAAAGAAATATAGGGGAGGAAAAGAAGGCGAAAGAAGAGATAAAAGGCAATTATCAATTCCAAAGAATTTTATGTGTAATGGGACGGTACCCTACAAAAATAAGTTTTAATATTTTATTTTACCACTTTTTCGGTGTGATCGATATGGATACCCATACCAAATTTCAGCGTTCTAGTACTAAGAACCTCTGTGCTATGCCGCGGACAGACAGACAGACTGACATGGCGAAACTATAAGAGTTCCTTGTTGACTACAGAACCCAAAAAACGATGTAAGGATTGTGTGAAAGATGTCTAGAAAGGAGGTTATAGATGATGTCAGATAGAAGTATGGAGGAATGCTGAGGAAAGTATGCTGACACAACAACAAATAGATGGGGATAAGGGTAGGAGGATGATGACGTACCTTTCCTTCATAAGGGTACTGCGATTCCGTGATCAGTCCATCTCTAGCCGCGTACCGCAGCGCACCGCGCAACGAGCCACCGTCGCAGCCAGCGTTGCCGTCTTTGAAACTACAGTCTAATATCTGCTGGGGACTGTTAAGGATGTATTATAAGGTGTACCAGATACCTACATGACGAAGCCCGCCAGGGACTGCGAGCAAGGGCTGCGGGATTGTTCGAAAGAGTCACCGCGGCCCTGGTAGGCCTGCGGAACGTTCGAAAGAGATACCGCGACCCCGGGTTAGTAGTAAGAGTCTGACACTCCCACCCGCCATACCCACGGCAGGAGGGGTCTTTGGATGATTTCCCATCCGAAAAAAAAGTCTTGGTAAGCAAAGGGCAATTGAAGGGCAAGGATGGGTGTTAGTCAGTAATAGCCTGACACTTCTTCAGCTCTACCCACAGCGAGATCATTTGATGATTTACCATTCGTTGTTTCCCATCCACAAAAAATAAATTATAGCAAACTGTTTCCCGCGGTTTCACCCACGTCTCGAGGGAACTACTTCGCGCACCCAGGTACAAAGTATCCTATATATTAATCATCATCATCTGCCTAGCCTTTTCCCAACTATGTTGGGGTCGGCTTCCAGTCTAAACCGGTACAGCTGAGTACCAGTGTTTTACATGGAGCGGCTGCCTATCTGACCTCCATAACCCAGTTACCGGGTAACACGATACCCCTTGGTAAGACTGGTTGTCAGACTTTCTGACTTCTAAATACCCGTAACGATTGTCAAAGATCTAAAAATGAAAACCCGGGACCAACAGCTTAACGTGCTTTCCGAGGCACGGAGGAGTCTCGCTATGACATAGATGGTCACCCATCCACGGACCGACCGCGCTAAGCGCAACTTAACCTTTTATCGGTCGACCCGTCCGGCTGTTACTTAGCCACGAGCTCCTCCAATGTCCTATATATTAATCATAAACATAAATTATATGTGTACCTCCAAATCCGTTTAGTAGTTTTTGCGTGAAAGAGTAAAAAACATACATCCCTACATTCTTACAAACTGTCGCGTTTATAATATTAGTAAGATAACATGTTATTTAACAGTCGGTCCTCAATTCAATGCATTGATAAGTATTTAATAAACGATTTGCTTTTTAAAACTCTAGAGGCGCTAGACGATATGTCCTTAGAAATGTCAATCTGATTAGCTACTGATTTTCCACTGCGAGCATTTTTAATTAATATAATATTTTTTATTAATTGAATACTATTTGTTTACCTATTGCACTGTACTGTACTTATTAAATAAATAAGAAGTGCTTTCCCTATAACCTATGTATTTGATATAACAAGTGTGTAACTATTTTATATTATAGCCTGTACCAATTAATTTTACGAAAAATGTAAACAAAGTTGTAACCCATTTTGTTTTAATTTTCCCACGTAGATAGATAAAATGGCATTAAATGATGATGTTAAGAGCATGAAATTGACATAAATGGGCCATCCTTACGCAATTTTTAATTTCCATGGCAGAATTAGCTTAACTTATTTACCTTAGTTCCCCCCAAAAGCCATGCTGTTTGTAGAGCTGCGCCTGCAGCGCGTGTGTGACGGCGAACGCGTAGCACGCCCCGCACTGGTGCTGCTCCTCTAGTTTAGGCTTGAAGCCTTTACTACGCCAGTCGAACTGCAGGAAAGTTAGAGAAATAGAGTTTTCTAGGACCACGTATACATTGTCCTTTTTCGGATAATATTGTGCGATAGTATGTGTGGATGTCACGCAAAACTAATGAATAGATTTTAATGAAAATTGGTACCTACACACGTAGACCACGTAGTTTATGATCTGTATATTCTTATGCGGGTGAAATCGCGGGAAACAGCTAGTAATTTTATACATAGTCACTTAGGCAACGTACTAATATAATCCAATCCTTTATTTATTATTTTTAGGATGGGAAAACATCAAATGACGCCTCCTGCCATGGGTGGGGCGAGAGAGTGTCAGACTCCTACGGACTAAAACCCATCCATGTTCTTTCCTCAGCCCTTTTTATTCCAAGAGCGCGGTATCTCTTTCGAACATCCCGCAGCATCTGCAGGAATATAATATAATAATTGCGAATGTGTTTATTTGTTGCGCTTTAACTTTAAAACGGCTAAACCGATTCTAATGAAATTTAATATGGGAGATCCTATAGACAGCTATAAGCTACTTTTTATCCGAGTACGTAAAGTAACTAGTATCCAGGGTGCGCGTGAAAACACTCGAAACAGCAAGCACTTAAATCTTTTTTTAAGGAATGGGAAATCATTACATAACTCCCCCCGCCGTGGGTGGGGTGGGTGGTAGTGTCAGACTCTTACTGACTAAAACTCATCTATGTGCCTTCCTTCGCACTATGTATTCGCCTATTCGTAAACACCTACTTAATTTATGCAACATCTCACCGTTACAGGTACACTGCGACGCAAGGCTTTACGGTAGGCAGTCTTGTGAGGATCCTCGGCTGGATCGAACAGTGGAAACGTATGGAAGAGCTTCAGGAACTTGTTGAAGTACTCTTTCACGTCCTTAAAGGAAGAAGTCATCATCATCATCGGCCCTACCTACGTCATCACCAGTGATCGGAGTAGGTAGATTGATTTTACGTACTTGCATCATCTTTTTTCCGGGATTTCATTTTGGTAAATACGGGATTGAAACAAATATTGTGAATGTAAAGATTTTTATGCTAGAACATTTGAAATTTATAGAATGCGAATCCCACTTTACGTTTGCTACGTTTTTACTCAAGTTTAGCCATGCCATAGTTTTTTAGGGTTCCGTAGTCCGACAAGGAACCCTTATAGTTTCGCTCTGTCCGTCTGTCTGTCTGTCTGTCTGTCCGCGGCATAGCTCCGTGGTTTTTGTTATTAGAAAGCTGAAATTTGGTATGAATATGTATATTGATCACGCCGAGAAAGTGGTAAAATAAAATTTTGAAAAATATTTTTTTTTAGGGTAGCTCCCAAATATGTAAAGTAGGGATGAATATTTTTTTTCTCGCGTACCCCTTCGTGTGGGATATCGTTAGATAGGTCTTTCAAAAATATTATGGGTGTGTGAAGACCATTTTTCAGTTAAGCGAGCCATTTGCGAAATATCTAGATTTTAAGTGATTTTTTTTGTTCGATACGAGTTACCCCCCCCTCTAACTTTTGAATGGCTGTACCTAGAAATGTGAAAAAAATCACAGACGTAGTACATGTAATGAAATTACAAGGAAAACTATCACGGCTAAGTAGGCTTAACCGGTTACAGAGCTATAGTCGACTAACTAACTCCTACTACGGAACCCTACTGCGCGTGGCCCGACACGCACTTGGCCGGTTTTTTTTTTATTATCTATAATAGAATAGAATATGTGATCGGCCTTGACAGCAAAAGGGTTAAACATTTCTTATTCATATTGATATTTTTCTATAAATTCTTCATCCTACACAACAATTTTGAAATTCCTAAAAAATCTTAATTATTACAAAATCCCGGAATCCCGGAGGCATATCCATATTAATATATACGTGCCAGTTCATTGACCCCAAATCAATCTATCTACTCCGATCACTGGTCATCACCTATGTCATCATCTATTTAGGTACAGAGAAGGCGCCTGCACCTTTGAATGTGCAAGCTCGAATCTTTCTAAGTTTATTTCTTGTTCGCTGGACTTGTAGAAAAAGGTATGTAATCGCCAATCCACCTTGAGCAAATGCATACCAGCTCCCTAATTACGTATACGGCCGATATCTTTCAATTTCAGTTGCAATACCTTTCATTTTGACAGTTCCACGATATACATTGCTTCTTTAGAAGGATCAATGATATAAATGTCCAAACATATGCAGAAATGTATATTAAACTCCTTTGGATGGGTATGGTAATTGGAGATCCGTTTGTTACGTAATTAGGGTGCATGTCATGAACAGTAGTATATTCTAGCCCTCTTCTTAGGCCCAAGTTCACCAACAAGATAACGGTCCGATTAACTTAAAACAGCTGTTTAGCATAAATTCAAACTTCCAATTTTCGATGGTTAACGTATTATTAAAGATTTTTATTCCTGAAACAGTTGGTTACCAAACCAGGGTTGAACTAGAAGTGGGTAACAGGAAAATTCCAGCTTCCTAGTTAAAACGGTTTTATTTAACGGGCCGATTAGGTAACCATCTGTTGGTGAACTTGGGCCTTATTCATAATCGTTTTGTCCCTTTCTGTCAAACTTCATTTCAACTTGACAGATAAGGACAAGACAGTTTGTTAGCTAAATTAGGTTTATTAAGTGCACGGCTTTGTTGTGAATAAGACTAATATAAACTTAATTATAAACTTGACCTAAATATTAAATCCAGAACCGGATCCTAGCTCAAATAATAATTAGTATTCATGTTAATTAACTCCGAGATACCGGTGCTATACAATGCATGCAATCTAAGTTAGATCATAGCAATACCTAGTAATACCAAGTGATTACTGTACTGTGTGTACATACATCTGTGAATCCTTATTATATCTCAAATTATAATAAACTAGCTGTTTCCCGCGGTTTCACCCGCATCCCGAAGGAACTACTTAGCGCACCCGGGTAAAAAGTATGCGTATGTTGTTCCTCAGGGTCTATTCTATCTCTGTACCAAATTTCATTTATATCGGTCCAGTAGTTTTGGCGTGAAAGCGTAACAGACAGACAGGCAGACAGACAGACAGTTACTTTCGCATTTATAATATTAGTAAGGAAGTAAGGATATCTATATCATATGTGTAGGTAAAAATGAATCCCCATTACCCTTGGTCACAATATAACTTGAGATTCGGTTAAGTCTAATTTTATGATTTTGATGAAATTTGAGAACAGAAATAGAGGGGACCCTGGAGACGGTTATTGGCTGCGTTAAGTAGTTCTCTCGGGACGCGGGAGAAACCGCAGGAAACAGATAGTCCTTACTATTATAAAGGCAAAAGTATCTGTCTGTCTGTCGCACTTTCACGCCAAAACTAGTGAACCGATTTAAAAGAAATTTGGTACACAGATAGTCTAGAGCCTGAGAAAGGACATACTTTTTACCCGGGTGCTCGAAATAGTTCCCTCGGGATGCGGGTTATTTATAAACGTGAAAGTAACTCTGTCTGTCTGTCTGTCACGCTTTTACGGGAAAACGTAAAAACCGATTGAGAGGAAATTTGGCATAGAGATAGATAAAAACCCGGGGAAGGACATAGGATAGTTTTTATCCGGATAAGTGAAGTCTTTCCTCTGTCTTTTTTCTTGTCTGTCCGTCTGTCTGTCTACGGCATAGCTCAGAGGTTCTTGGTACTAGAAAGCTGCAAATTTTTGATCGATACGAACGTCTAGAAATGTGAAAATATTCACAGACTTAGCACACGTAATGAACTTAATAGGAAAACTATCACGGCTAAGTAGGCTTAACCGGTTACAGCGTTATAGTCGACTAAGACCTACTACGGAACCCTATTGCGCGTGGCCCGACACGCAGTTGGCCGGTTTTTTCTTATGACAACAATACAAATAAACGGAGATATTACCAAATCACCAAAAAAGTTCAGATGCAGTGAATACGACTGTTTTCCGAGCAAAAAGTCGCGGTTGTGTTGCGCCACTACGCGAAGATTGTTGCGCCATTTTGCAAGCGCATCTAATTCTTGGTGAGGTGTCGCATATACCTTTTTGTGGACCGACTGAAAAGGTAACAAAATAGGAATTTAACGAAAAAAAATAGTAATCAAAATCCTAACTAATATTATAAATGCGAATGAGTGTTTGTTTGTTACGCTTTTACTGTAAAAAGGCTGAACCGATTCGGTTGAAATTTGGGAACGAACATAGCGGCCCCCGGGACGCCGGGATTATTTTCTCGGTGTCCGATATTTTCAATTTTTTTTGGTTGTCTTCCACGGCAAAACGAATGTACCGATTTAGATAAAATTTCCTATGGAGTTAGATTGAAACCTTGGGAAAGACATAGGATAGTTTTACCCGGGAGCGTGGAGTAGTTACCTTTGATAACACATGCAAATGAAACCGGACACATCTATACTCCATTTATAATAAGAAAATTAAACGGACCCTATTTACCGTTTGTTTAAACGACTTTGAACTCTATCTAAGATATGATAAAATATGTATATTTGTAATTGTAAACATTATTTTGCTTTCAACACTATCCTTATATGTAAGGAATAGAACTCAAAATCTGTTAAATAAGCTGCAAAATGAGATTAGATTTTTTCTCAATCTTATTGTAAATGAAGTATTCAAAAAAATCCAAATTAAAAAACTATTTATGAAAATCAGCAATCTTTAGACAGCCCCTAAGACGCCCTTCGCCCTTCACCACTTCCTATGTGTTATTACTGGGAAGAAGTGGCGCAACAAACTCCCCAGCAACACATGTCTGTCTATTAGGTTTTAAGAACCAGTGTTATACATTATCAATATAAAATTATTGTACATATTATGTTTTATTCAAATATATTATAGTCTATAGTTCTCCAAAACTCACCTTATATTCGTGCCAATGCCAGTCTGGTAAATCAGCATGTATGATCAATCCATCTAGTATATGCCTCTTCACATACTCAGCACTTCTAGCCACCGAACACAGGGTAACATTCAAACCTTTGAAGAGCTCACCCAAACCTTCATGTTTGTGGAAAAAGTCT
The DNA here is from genome assembly GCA_963891755.1 of Pyrrhia umbra. NCBI lineage: Eukaryota > Metazoa > Arthropoda > Insecta > Lepidoptera > Noctuidae > Pyrrhia > Pyrrhia umbra. The sequence continues at coordinate 2,276,177 of OY982942.1, read as the reverse complement.
ACAGTTTTGCTGATAAGACTGCTTGTATATCTGTTATCAGCACACCTGGAGTGTCTATCGTCCTTATATTTAGCTAATATAGAGTTTATTCTATCTGTAGTATCAGTTATGTTAATTCCGTGTATTTCTATTAATTGTAGTAGAAAAAATATTTCAATTATACGCATTTTGACTAAATTTATAGGAAAATAATTATTTTATTTTTGTCTAATTCAAATTCAAGAGCTTGTATATTTTACTATTTTTTTTTTTGTTATTAAATAATTATACACACAACTGTTTAAATTAATTTACACGTTTACTGTATTTAGTTCAACATTTTCTAGTGTCATTAGAATACTCTGAAATGACTGATCAGGGAATTTCAAATCAGCAGTTTGTAATTAATCCGTGTCATCATATAATAGTTTATATTAGTCATACAAGCAGATGCAATTACTTGGACTTAGTGCAAAGTGATTCGTTCGTATTTATTGACCTACATCAACTATTTAACATTTAGTATAGAAGTAATCTTCATATATAAAACAGTCGGGTTGGTTCGAACCAGTGGTCTCGAACCTACCGATTTTTCGGTATTTCTACCGATATGGGCTCTGTTCTACCGAAATATAACGTTTTTTCTACGATTTCAGAGTATACCTGGAAATTCTCCCGATTTTTCTACCGATTTTACACTTTTAACATGACAACATCATACATTTATGTTAAATGTTACGGGGTAGCCGTCAATAGTAGTAGGGGTGGTTGAACCTAGTGCGGAATGTTCCATATATTTTGGGGAATACCCTTTTGTTCTTTGTACTCAATGTTATAAGGGGCTTCCCGCTCGGGAATTTACCTGTCTAGTCTATATATACAGGAATTCGGTTTTATTTTTTAATTATCTTTTTATAACTTTGATGAGAGAGAGTAACTTTGCTTTCTAAAGGGTGCTTACAAAATAATATTAACCAACAAGTGACCGCGGCTATAGCCTAAGAATATTGGTACAGTAAATAATTATACCTACTTAAGTTTCATTTTAAAAAAATAGTCCGTTTTTTCAATAAATAAGCGAATTTGATAGAATAATGTATTTTTTTTTGTGAAATACCGATTTTGGGTACAAATATACCGATTTTAGCTGGCAACTCTACCGATCTCACTCTATGACGTTCGAGACCACTAGTTCGAACACTTCTTATAACTTGAGAACGGCTGGGCCGATTTTCATGGTTTTCGATTTGTTGTATTTGTCTCCATCCCGAATAGTTATTCTGACTATTAAAACATCAACCCCGGCTTGTAATAGTATAGTTGTTACTAATATTTGTTTAAGTTTTAGTTACGTAGTTGGTACGGGTAGTAATTTTAATTATCATAGGTTCATCCTTAGAATAGAAGCCTATTGCAAATTCAAAAAGTGAGGCAACTAAAAGTAAGACGGATCCGTCTCACTATTCTCAGCGAGCAGTCTGTATTCAAGGTTACGCTCTGTCGAACACACCTTCTGAGTAGTAATTTTAAATGATAGTTTGTAGTGTGCACATCGGCTCACGCACACAAAGAAATAAAAGCTGTCTCATGTCAGCGGTCGTGTTCTGTTCTAAACACAGATTCTATGCATATGCACCAAATTTTTAATCATTATTCTTTTACGAATATCACATAACATGATATCAATAATAAGCATACTTTTAATATTTTTTATGATAATTATCATAAATGTTTAGACGAGAAACATAGAATAATTAAAGTTATTAATTTTCACGAGTATCGTCCATTTTGAAAGATCTTGAATGACATGACTTCCATTTTACGTATAAGTAACCGCATATTTTTTGGTGTCACCAGCTGTAAGGGTACATCTTTTTACAAAAGGGATTTTTTAAAAAAAAATACGGGTGGTTTAAATAAAACGAATAAATAAATGTTTTGTCTAGAGAACTGTTTTCTCTGTCACAACAATATACATTCACTGTTATCCATAATTTACAATATATCTTTTATACTATATGTATATATCAATCGCTCATACTCGTTGGGTGACTGGGTTCTCTATACTATTATTTACGCTTGAACATTTAGTTTGGGCACAATAAAACCGAAGGAATTTCAATCTTTTGGTTACTAGATGTCGTTAGTTTGTACTGAGATGAGCTAAACACTATCCTTACTAATATTATAAATGCGAAAGTAACTCTGTCTGTCTGTCTGTCTGTTACGCTTTCACGCCAAAACTACTGGACCGATATAAATGAAATTTGGTACAGATATAGAATAGACCCTGAGGAACAACATAGGCTACTTTTTACCCGGGTGCGCTAAGTAGTTCCCTCGGGATGCGGGTGAAACCGCGGGAAACAGCTAGTAGTAATTAATTATCAATCTTAATAGCTTCCCTATCCCATGAGTCATATGTGATACATGGACATTGTTTTGCTATTGTGCATCGACAATGAAGTGGTTAAGACTGACGCTAACTTAGAATACGGCGCAACTCAGTTTATTTTATCTCAAGTAATTTTCAATCATATTTCGATACGCATACGACTAACATTTGACTGTCACTAGAAAGAGGCTGATACTATCAACGGTTTTCTCAGTCATCAGCCAAATATAGGTCTTATTCCTATTGGTGCAAGGATGCAAATGATTATTTTCTTTTTAGTGACATTCATCTCAGCACAAATTGGCTTCTGTCTGAATATAATTGTTTTTATACAAAAAATCTTATATGTATAATAGAAATAGAGAACCCAACCGTCCGCTACACATCACCAATATACATTAAACACTATATTATACCGTGAAGGCGCTTCCTTTTATACCTAAGTGCTCCTACTAGAAAACATCTTAATAAGTTAATTTACATCAAAGGCTTAGAAAATAAACGTGGCAATGGCGTCCGAGTTCACAATGTAAATAAAACACAAAACATTACCAATTTTGTTTATCAAAAATACTTTTTTTGTCAGATCCCAGTGCAAGAAAGAGATGCAGCTATAAGTCGTAAATCGTCGTCCCTTTTTCGCAATGAAATCTGGATAACTTATTACACAGCTTAGCTACCTTTGTCTACAAAAAATGGCAACCCATAAAAAAATAGGTGTTGCCATGTCTGAAAAAAAATAGAACCTATTTCTTTTCAAAAGTTGAACTTGAATCTAATGTGATGTTTGAATGTATGAATAACACAAATTCAACTTTTAAAAGAAAATTTGTATCTGCCAACCTTGCTTCTACTATTATAAATGAGAAAGTTTATAAGGATGTATGTTTGTTACTCTTCTACGCAAAAACTACTGAATAGAATTGAATGAAACTCCATACACACATAGTTTATTACCTGGATTAAGGCATAGAATACTTTTTATCCAGGTGCACGAACTAGTTCCTTCAGGATTCGGGTGAAACCGCGGGAAAAAGTTAGTTATCTAAGTAAACTCAAAATATTAACATATCAGTATTGGGCTAACCATTAATGAATAATAATGAATGATGAAAAAAACAATTAAATCGGTGAATGATAAATAATGAATGAATTACTACTGTTTATGTAGTTAGATACGATTGAGCCCTACACCTATACGTTAAGGTAGAATTTCCTTTGCGTTGTCATACTGCTCCACCTTTTTTTTTCGGATGGGAAGTCATGAAATGACCCCTCCCGCCGTGGGAGGGGCGGGTGGGAGTGTCTTACTGACTAAAACTGGTCCACCTGCGTTATCACCAGCATCGGCCTATTTACTAAAGCACTGTTGGATAGGATAGGACTTCTAATACAAAGCAGGCATGAACATTGGTCACCACGCTTGCTCAAGGCGTATTGGCGATTTCAGACTTTTTGGTCCAGGTTTCTCATGTTTTTTTTTTTTCACCTTTAGTCAGTGGTGTCTAAGATAATCTTAGAATATCCGTTATGACTTTAGAAGTCGTATTGATACTTGCCAGGTTTCGTACCACACTCGTACACGAGGTGCATTTGCTTTAACCACTAGGTCACCACGCTTCTTCAGCTAACGTAAAAATCTAACCTCGCGTTATGTAAAAAAATATATATTATTTTTTCGTAAAATGTTGCCCACATTGCCGTTACGCATTTATTAGCGTGTTAATTTACGCGTTAACACGCAGGTGCAATAAGTTTAATTAGTTAAATACTAGATATCTCTTTGTGAAGGAAACTTTTATGTTATGATTTTTAAACTGACGATTTTGAACTCAAATCAATGAATAATAAGCAACAAAATAGGTAAGTTTGTGAACTATTTATAGTGAACAAGACGTCTTACATGACTGAATAGTGCATTATACGTAAAAACTTGTAGAAATTATAATGTAAGTTAACCCTTCAAAAATCGCTAATAATTAATTTCAACTCTAAATAATTAACTTCAATGTCTACAAAATCTATCGTTATAAAAAGTTCTGTTACTGAATAAATTTAAAGGGTTAATGTACACTGCAGACTGATCCATATTACCGCTAAACACATTGACCGGGTAATGTTGACATTGTGTAATCATAGCCTAAAAATGCCCGGGCATTGTTGATACGGAATACTCGAGAATCTCGTGACATATAATAAAACCTTGCAAAACTTTATTTTCTTATTGAATCTTATAAAAATATGTCGTTTATAGTATTACGGTTCATTGAATAAATATTATATAAATTATTACTATGATCTTTTATTCGTTACAGTTCATTTGGGTTTTATTATGTGTCACAAAACAATGTTATAAGTGAAATCTAAGGACGTTTTACACGAACGCGACACTTCTATGAATTAAAAATATTATATGAAAAACACACCCTGTTTTTTTTTGCAAATGAGAACAAGCCGTTTAATACAGACGCAAAATTATTTGTGTGCAATAAAATTATACGAAAGTTTTTAAAAGAACTTTTTTTTTTATTCAAAATGTCCACATTTTATAAAATGCCCGCATTGTTAAAAATGTCCACAAATTAATTGTAATGTCACTTTTTCTTTTTATCTGAATTACTTGTCAATAATATTATTTTTATTCAAATCATCATTTATTAATCATACTTTTTAAGTATGGGGATATTCATATGATCTTATTGCACTAGTTTTAATAAAAATATAAATTCATTTTGCGTCCGTATTAATTCTGATACAACAAAATAACATTGAAAACACGATCTTATGTACTTATGTACTACTATCACTAAAAACATAACAAAAAATGTCCATAAGTAGCTAAAGCAATATTTTTTTTATTTATTTTTTTACGTTTATTTTTCAATTCATTCTTATTTACATTTATTATTCGGTGGTTGGTTTAAATATATTTTTTAATGAAAAATAATGTCTTTTTATATATAGATTTTTTTCTTTAATAATTCGATATTTTTTGTCGTTTTGAACAGAATCGAAAAGTCGAGTATTATTAATGTTATAGAAAAAATGGTGTTAATTTAGAAACAATCACTTCATGTCCAGAACGCATATCAAAAAGACAGTTAATAGCTTAATCAAATATTCAAATATTAATTTATAAGACAAATACACAAACAAGTGAAAAATCAGATCTTACGAAAACACATAAGTTTATAGAAAGTCCCTTTAATGTTTTAGATCATTTAATAACTATTAAATTGCTGAATACTTTATGCAGAACATATTAATGGCGTAGAACGCATGTTGGTGAAATAAATGCAAAAAAATCATGTTAAAAACACGAGTTTTATTACGTTGCAGACGTAATTGCGTATGTAAAGTACATAATGTATTTTGCTGGGCTCGGGTAGTAGGTATTACGTATTATTACACTTTATTATTATTTATTTTTACCTGATCCAAATTCCCTTGCGAGAGAGGGATAGAACTAAACAGGACCAATAGCACTGTGCTTTTTTAATTTTTTCACGTTCGCGTTAATGTGCGTACATGTTATAAAACGTGGATACTTTATGTTATGTTGTATAACATTTGTAAATATTAATTATATATGTAACACAACTTGTTATATAACACAAGTTACACATGTTACTTCATCTGTACGCACCTTTTAAAAAGGTAGGTTTTTGTATATTAAAACTTTTCTATAAATGCCTGTTTTTTAGTTATTAGGCTGAACGTAATATTATTAGTCGTAAAAAAACATACAGACGATTTGAGAACCTCCTCATTTTTGACGTCGGTTAAAAAATAAAAGATAAGAAGAACTTTAAAGAGACTTTCCATACAACTAAAAACATTTTATAACAACCCCAAGCCTAATGATTGAGAAAAATATGCTCTAACTCTATTGTTATTAAATACAAAATCACATTTTTAACCTGTGTGCACGTTCAAGGCCGGGTGCCCACTGACACATGTTTATAAGCAGAAATCGACTACTCGGATGCAGTTTTACCTAAATATGACAAAGGCACTAGGTATTCTTTATTATTTTTTCTTTACATTCAATGTTCAATGTTAAGGTTGGCTAAGTAAAATACGGTTCGATCGATCAAGGGTTAAGCTACGCTTGGCGCGGTCGGTCCGTGGATGTGTGACCATCTATGTCATACTAAGACTCCTCCGTGCCACGGAAAGCCACCCAACATAATTGGGCAAAGGCTAGGCGGATGATGATGTATCCGAATGCATTCCCAGAATTCCTAGCATGCCGAATTAGTAGTATAATTTAAGAAGCAAGTGGCTTCTTAAATCCAAACTACTAATAAACTACTTTTTGGAATGGGCAAATAAATTCTTTCTGTTTTTACTTTCAAAAGTGCTTGTAATTAGGCCTAATTGAAATAAATGATTTGAATTGAATTGAAACTTTTGTTGTCAACATTTTTTTTGGATAAATATTAAATATTTATTCCAATATTGAAACTCGTTTATTTCCATCCATTTAAACATATTATTTAATTAAAAATTTATATAAAGATTTAAAAACTCCTTTTGTTGTCAGTACGCACCCGGCTTTGCGGCAGTTAAGAGTTCATCACTGGGTTATTTAAGTCAAGCATGTATGTTTGATACATACCAAGTGGAAATAATAATAAAAAAAACATAAGGTAGACAGATAAGACTCTATTATTGAAAAAAAAAGGGTTATTATTGTATATGTTGTGTGAATGTGAAATGTTTGTGTAAAATTCCGAACTGCGGTCATTCTTAAGATTTCCCAGTAAGATCTAAGATTAACCAACTCTTAATGGTAAAAGTTCAAAACGAACGATGTTCAGAATATGTCGGACTTCTGTCATTAATGGTTGGATTCGCCTTAGTTCGACCTTAACAGTAACATATATGTAGGTACCCATTTTGTTTTTTATCAGAAGATATTTTTGTAGCTATTAAATTTGACTGATTACTATTAAGTTTTTATAAAAATGATTAAAGCCATTATATTTGTTTAAATATTGTCTCAGTTTTACAAAAAAATCTTACTGAATGATGTGTTTATTTAAATGTTATTTCCACTTGATACATAAAAAATATAATATTAAATAAAAAATATTGCACCACTTTTAAAATAAATATATTTTTTTTTATGTACGGTCAGTAACATGAGTTACTTAAAAATATCGTTGACATTCACAAAAATTGAAAATCGGCACAAAATTATGATATTTATATGCTTGTCAACATTTCAATTTGTTTATAAACAATATTGTTTATGTAAAAACAAACTTGTATTGTTGACAGTACTTACGTATTTCAATAAAATTAAAGTACCGATTATTTTGTGTTCTATTTTGTAGACTGTTAATATTTATTAGTATTTTTTAAATGTCAAAAATTATTAAATAAATTATAATTACACTTCACCCTTCCTTAAAGCACTTTTTGAACTCGGTTATTGCAACAAAAATAAATTAAGTAACTATATTTAAAATTAAAAATGGTGCAACACTTTTACGTCAGTAATAGCTTAAAAAAAGATCCATTTAGTCAACTAGCGTTCGTTCGATCACGACACGTATTGGTCCGTGCTTATATACAATACATATATAAAATATACATCTACGTACGTCCGTCTGTCACACGTTATCTAGTAAACTAATTAATTATAATTAATATATCATTTTGTGTATCTTAAGGATTTTACCGAGACGCTGCTTTGCTGTCTTCATCCCTTTCTTCAGTCTTGCATCTGAAAATATTTATTGATTTTAGAACGAATCACATCTAAGTATGTTAAACAGCTCTTGATTTTTTAAATAATTAACCTTAAAATAATTGTCAAGACTCAACTTATCCAAAAAATCACATCTTTCCGCATTTTGACAGACGTCTTGTTTGACAGCTCATAAAAGTGCGTCAATTGATTGTTAAAAATATTTTTTTATAAGGGGGAGTGGGAAACAGAAGTATTGGGTCTGGTCCACTCTTCAATAGAAACATTTGATATACCATTGGATAGGGCTTTTTAAGCGAAACATTAGTTACTAACAAAACTATGGTCAAATGTTAGTACTTTCGGTGATACAACGTCTTAAAGTTATCTCAGTCGAACATAGTCTTTATGGATATTTATAAGATAGAATAGTAATAATACACAAAAAAGACAACCGAAGGTACGGGGATGATTAGATTCAGTAAGTCTGATAGTCCCTTTCACTGACAGAGGGCTCATTTAGATGATTTTTACAATGATTTTTTTTTCCTTTTTTTGCATTGTAAATCATTCAGTCGCTTAACCATTGCGCCAACCGTGCCGTCTGAGTCTGGATCATGTTTATCATATAATAAAGTAAACTACGATCGATGAAATACGATTAATTGCTTTGATTGTTAGTAGCAGTTATGGCATTATTATAGACTAGCTTCTGCCAGCGACTTCGTCCGCGTGGAATAGTGGTGCTCCGCTCCTGTTGGTCTTAGCGTGATGATATATAGCCTATAGCCTTCCTCGATAAATGGACTATCTAACACTGAAAGAATTATTTAAATCAGACCAGCGGTTCCTGAGATTAGCGCGTTTAAACAAAATGACAACATTTTCCTTCACTGCTCTGCTCCTATTGATTGTAGCGTGATGAAAAGTATACTATAACCATCTCAGGAGTATGACAAATAATTGTACCAAGTTTCGTTAAAATCCGTCGAGTAGTTTTTGTTTCTATAGAGTTTATACAGACAGACAGACAGACAGACAGACGGACAGACAGACAGACAAAAAATTTACTGATTGCATTTTTGGCATCAGTATCGATCCCTAATCACCCCCTGATAGTTATTTTGGAAATATATTCCATGTACAGAATTGACCTCTCTACAGATTTATTATAAGTATAGATAGATAGATAGATAGTATAACTCCCAAAGTACTGACTTTTTACCTTAGTCGTAATACTAAGTTTTATTGTGCATAAAAATACCTATTCATTCATCAGTATCTTATTTTTATTGAGAGGTGGGTCCACCATTACTCATTGTCCTTTATAATTGGGTAAATTTGTAGGTTAGCGCAAATAAAATGTATTTATTCCCCAAGTGTTGAGACGCAATATTAAGAAATAACTATATGAATGAGATTCCAGTACTTGGTGTACGGATGGACTGTGTGTAGGAAGTGATTTTGGACCCCATTAATTGCAATATCTGTGTATTACTAAGAATACTCACTCTTATTATTTGGCGTATTGTGTACAGGCGGGGGCGGCCGTCTGCTTTTTGTGGCTAGCACTGCTCGTTTAGCGTTTGGCTGGAAATAATATTACATTGTTATACATTTGTTATGTTGCAGTCTGATAGTTTTCAGAAGGGACACAATAAAATTACAGTTTTGCATAGTTGTTAAATTGCATGATTAGATCCAGGGTCTGGATCCAATCTTAATAGGCTGTACAAGTAGAAGGTATAAGAAGAAATATTAAAAGTGTTACAAGTTAGTCTATATCAAGTGATATATTCAAAATAATACTGTTGAAAAGCGACAGGTGAGTAATATAAATGCTACGAGATTATTCAGTTCTACGTACGTGCGACGAGCCGTAGACATGCGAGCTACGCAGCGCTACGAATAGGGGCGGTAATCACAGGTGATATAGAGATGATGTATACCAGGCTGTGGCCGGCGCGAGCCGCATTGAGAGGTCCGTAATAAACAGCTTCATATAAAATCTTCGTGAATATTTGAATTCGTACCTTGTGCCGTACGGGTTTCGGCTAGTGCTCGCCACAGTCTAAGTGATCATATAATCTGGCTTGAAAGTTCGAGTAAATATACGTACCCATACGCCGCACAGTAACATAGAGCTGTGTGCCTACCTGCGGCGCGGGCGCGGCGTCGTGCAGCTTGTGGTGCGGCGCGGCGTGCGGGCGCCGCGCGCACGCACTCGCGCCGCACAGTAACATAGAGCTGTGTGCCTACCTGCGGCGCGGGCGCGGCGTCGTGCAGCTTGTGGTGCGGCGCGGCGTGCGGGCGCGGCGCGGGCCGGGCGGCGGCCGCGTGTAGCGCCGCGCGCACGCACTCGCGCCGCACAGTAACATAGAGCTGTGTGCCTACCTGCGGCGCGGGCGCGGCGTCGTGCAGCTTGTGGTGCGGCGCGGCGTGCGGGCGCGGCGCGGGCCGGGCGGCGGCCGCGTGTAGCGCCGCGCGCACGCACTCGCGCCGCACAGTAACATAGAGCTGTGTGCCTACCTGCGGCGCGGGCGCGGCGTCGTGCAGCTTGTGGTGCGGCGCGGCGTGCGGGCGCGGCGCGGGCCGGGCGGCGGCCGCGTGTAGCGCCGCGCGCACGCACTCGCGCCGCACAGTAACATAGAGCTGTGTGCCTACCTGCGGCGCGGGCGCGGCGTCGTGCAGCTTGTGGTGCGGCGCGGCGTGCGGGCGCGGCGCGGGCCGGGCGGCGGCCGCGTGTAGCGCCGCGCGCACGCACTCGCGCCGCACAGTAACATAGAGCTGTGTGCCTACCTGCGGCGCGGGCGCGGCGTCGTGCAGCTTGTGGTGCGGCGCGGCGTGCGGGCGCGGCGCGGGCCGGGCGGCGGCCGCGTGTAGCGCCGCGCGCACGCACTCGCGCCGCACAGTAACATAGAGCTGTGTGCCTACCTGCGGCGCGGGCGCGGCGTCGTGCAGCTTGTGGTGCGGCGCGGCGTGCGGGCGCGGCGCGGGCCGGGCGGCGGCCGCGTGTAGCGCCGCGCGCACGCACTCGCGCCGCACAGTAACATAGAGCTGTGTGCCTACCTGCGGCGCGGGCGCGGCGTCGTGCAGCTTGTGGTGCGGCGCGGCGTGCGGGCGCGGCGCGGGCCGGGCGGCGGCCGCGTGTAGCGCCGCGCGCACGCACTCGCGCCGCACAGTAACATAGAGCTGTGTGCCTACCTGCGGCGCGGGCGCGGCGTCGTGCAGCTTGTGGTGCGGCGCGGCGTGCGGGCGCGGCGCGGGCCGGGCGGCGGCCGCGTGTAGCGCCGCGCGCACGCACTCGCGCCGCACAGTAACATAGAGCTGTGTGCCTACCTGCGGCGCGGGCGCGGCGTCGTGCAGCTTGTGGTGCGGCGCGGCGTGCGGGCGCGGCGCGGGCCGGGCGGCGGCCGCGTGTAGCGCCGCGCGCACGCACTCGCGCCGCACAGTAACATAGAGCTGTGTGCCTACCTGCGGCGCGGGCGCGGCGTCGTGCAGCTTGTGGTGCGGCGCGGCGTGCGGGCGCGGCGCGGGCCGGGCGGCGGCCGCGTGTAGCGCCGCGCGCACGCACTCGCGCCGCACAGTAACATAGAGCTGTGTGCCTACCTGCGGCGCGGGCGCGGCGTCGTGCAGCTTGTGGTGCGGCGCGGCGTGCGGGCGCGGCGCGGGCCGGGCGGCGGCCGCGTGTAGCGCCGCGCGCACGCACTCGCGCCGCACAGTAACATAGAGCTGTGTGCCTACCTGCGGCGCGGGCGCGGCGTCGTGCAGCTTGTGGTGCGGCGCGGCGTGCGGGCGCGGCGCGGGCCGGGCGGCGGCCGCGTGTAGCGCCGCGCGCACGCACTCGCGCCGCACAGTAACATAGAGCTGTGTGCCTACCTGCGGCGCGGGCGCGGCGTCGTGCAGCTTGTGGTGCGGCGCGGCGTGCGGGCGCGGCGCGGGCCGGGCGGCGGCCGCGTGTAGCGCCGCGCGCACGCACTCGCGCCGCACAGTAACATAGAGCTGTGTGCCTACCTGCGGCGCGGGCGCGGCGTCGTGCAGCTTGTGGTGCGGCGCGGCGTGCGGGCGCGGCGCGGGCCGGGCGGCGGCCGCGTGTAGCGCCGCGCGCACGCACTCGCGCCGCACAGTAACATAGAGCTGTGTGCCTACCTGCGGCGCGGGCGCGGCGTCGTGCAGCTTGTGGTGCGGCGCGGCGTGCGGGCGCGGCGCGGGCCGGGCGGCGGCCGCGTGTAGCGCCGCGCGCACGCACTCGCGCCGCACAGTAACATAGAGCTGTGTGCCTACCTGCGGCGCGGGCGCGGCGTCGTGCAGCTTGTGGTGCGGCGCGGCGTGCGGGCGCGGCGCGGGCCGGGCGGCGGCCGCGTGTAGCGCCGCGCGCACGCACTCGCGCCGCACAGTAACATAGAGCTGTGTGCCTACCTGCGGCGCGGGCGCGGCGTCGTGCAGCTTGTGGTGCGGCGCGGCGTGCGGGCGCGGCGCGGGCCGGGCGGCGGCCGCGTGTAGCGCCGCGCGCACGCACTCGCGCCGCACGCCGGCGCGGGCCGCGGTGCGCAGGCGCGGCACCAGGCGGCCCAGCCGCGCGCGCGGGGACCACGCCTCGTCCCTACACAACAACGTAATCATAAAGCTGCATTGCCGTGCGTCGCAACCGATCGCAGCCGCGCGCAAGCGAACACGTGCACCTGACGCACGCGGCCGACGGCTGACGTCGGTTGCGCACTGCGTTCTGCGCAACAGCGCGTCAAGACGCACGCACTCATCGCGCGCATCACTCGCACGCATCATACGCACGCAGTCTATCGCGCGCGTCACACGCACGCAATCTATCGCGCGCGTCACACGCACGCGATAGACCAGTGCTATCCGTGTTCCGAGTTGTCCGTGTCAGTGTTCCCGTCAGGGACGTGCCATCCGTCACCCTTATTCAAACACGATGTCTTTTTTTAACACTGAAGAATAAGCAATGATTGCAATAGCGCTAGAAGAAGAAGCAGATCACTAAGAAGACTATCAGCCGGCTAAACATATGTTTATGAAACGGCTGTCAGTGTACCTAGATAAAAATCGGATAGCACTGTCAGAGCGTCCGTGCTCCGGAACTCTGACGATCCGGATGCCCCTGACACGGAAATGTGTGAACGAGTTGGTACAAGTTGTATGTAACCGATATTTTCGGAACACGTCAGGGACGGGTACCCAGAAGTATGTAGATAGCGCCTAAGCCTACTTAGCCGTTATAGTTTTCCTTTTAAGTTCATTAAATTGCTACATTTGTGATTTTTTTTAACATTTCTAGCGACAACCATTCAAAAGTTAGAGGGGGGATGCTCGTATCGAGCAAAAAGGACCATGGGCAAAAATGTATGAGCTCCGTCCCCACCTACCAACACAAATGGAACTGGTGCCAATTGGTCCTATAGTGTCCACTATTTGATATAAAAACGTTTTTTTTACAAAAATCAGTGGGGTTATAAAAATAATTTAATATTAACAAGCCGGCCCGGCGCACTTCGTACCGCCCCATCATTATTTTTTTCGTTATTTTTCCGATGTTTTAATAGTTATTCTGCTATTTGGGACAGAGACAAATACAAAAAATCAAAAACCATGAAAATCGGTCTAGCCGTTCTCGAGTTATCCTCACAATGCAATGAGTACTTAAACAAATAAAAATATAGAGTGTATTATTATTGCTCGTTAGAGGAGCTCATGGCTAAGTAACAGCCACACAGGTCGACCAATCAAATGCACTTGCATATGCATGCAAATGCGTTTTCATGCTGCTACGATTCTTCAGTGGGTCGGGGTGGCGCAGTGTGGGTGACGGCTGGCTACTTGCGTCGACCAGGAGAGTTTATGTATAATGGCCTCTGCTTGTTGACTGGTCGAACTGTGGGGTGCCGTGCCGATGTTTGATTTGGCTGAAGAGTGTGACCAGGCTTGCGCGTTAGCTATAGGCTAGGTGGTCATGGACCCGAAGAAGTCGTGAGTGGTTGCTGGCTGGGTGACACGCTGGTTGCTGCTCGATGATGGTAGGAGGTTGAGTGAGAGTTGACAACGATGTTGAAGCTCTTGACATCAGGAGATTTGGCTGATGTTTATCACGTCAGGGTCAACAATATGGAGTATCACATCACATTATACACCGCCGTCCACACAAGTTAACACAGTATCAAATTCAGTTATCACCAAGTCCTTTATTGTGCACGAAATATTTGCATAGAAACGTTAGGATACTAGGAAAACCCAATGCATTTGGACAACGTCCCCATAGTAAAAAATCATCAGCTTGATAAGATGTATCAATTGAGCTACATTTCATTTCTGTTGATGGGTGGGGACGATTCCGCCCATGGTCCTTTGCACTTTAAAGCTAGATATTTCGCAAAAGGCTCCCTAAACCGAAAAATGAGCTTTAAACACCTATAATATTTTTGAAAGTAATGTAATAATCATCACTTACTTGTCCCCTTTAGACCGCGAGTCTACCCTGTTGCGTGAATTTCTTCTCCGCTTCGACGCCGTCCACTCCTCGTCCTCATCCGAACTCATTTCTAATGATGGATACACTGAAACAATAAAGAAAAGCTTTACAATAAATTCCATAAAAAAAAAATGAATTTATTTATACGTAAAACGCGATAGCTATCAACGAAAATCTGTTCATATTGACTGGTGATGAACAAAATCACATTAGAAAGAAAAAACATTTATTTTAGGACACGCACAGGAATTAAACAATGAGTGTTAGAAAAATCAAAGAGTGTCAGGTTAGTCTACCTGTACGAGGCGGGAAAATGCTCCCATCTCAGCATAATGCTGCAGAAATTATTATAATAAATGCTGCAGCACTGGTCTTCCGATAGGAGCCAATATTAATTTACAGGAAAAGATTTTAACTAGTGCGCAAATTTTTTTTGGTGAATCGGAATCAGCAATAGAACACATTTCTGTTTTGCTCAATTTTTTCACTCGTGTCCTAAATAAGTAAAACATGGACATAATCTTTTCGTAATAGCACTACACTGCCTAAGCATACGAGAGCGAGCTCACCAGTACAATACGACTCAGCTGATATCTACACACAAGCTGACTGGCGAGTTTTAAACAAAGTATCTTTTTTTTTAGTACTAAGACCTAACAACCTGAAAAATACGAGTTTGTTAAAAAGTTAATTTTGCCAAAATTCGCGCACTGTTAAAAAAAAATCCTGTATTTAACTCACCATACTCCTCATCCCGATGCACCTCCTTAATAACATCCTCCTCATCAGCCAACTCCTGTGCGGGGGGCGGCTTCCGGGCTCGTTTCCCATCGTGCCTCGAGGTGGCCGGCTGCGGGGAGTCGCTCGCCAGCCCGAACGTACGCTGCGGTGCGGTGAACCGTTCGCTGATGCTCAGCATACCGGCTACCGCTGCGTCTTCCGGTTCCCTGGTCATTTGTTTTTGTTATTAGTGCTAGAGTACACGACAAAAGAGGGAGGAGAATAAGAAAAAAAAAGGGGAGAGGAAAAGAGGGGGAGGGGAGAGGGAAAAGTGGAGAAGGCGAGGGGAGAGGTGGAAGGGGAGAGGGAAGAGGAGATAGGGTGGGGCAGGGAGGAGGTTGGAGGGGGTACAGGAAAAGATGGAGAGGGGGAGAAAGATGGGGGGGAATAGAGGTGAGAGTTGTGTTAAATGTCGGCACTTACGTCTCAGCGACAGGCTGTTCCTCCTCAGCTAAGACGGAGGCCTGTATGAGCGACTCAATACCATTGACGGGCGCGGGCCTCGCCACTGGCTTGTAGTTGTTGCTGTTAGCACTCACGTTGGATGTCGCTGTAAGATAACAACGTGACTTTAACCCAACAGGGGATAAGCAGAGGTGTATAGCAGTGCCTAGTTAGCACTAATGGTTAAACTTCCAACCAAATACAGGACTTTAACCCTTTTTAGGGCAGAAGCTTTTCAAAATAGCTGATGGCGACCATTATTTTAAAATCGATGTAATGTAAAGTACATTTAGCGCACTTAAATATCCTATAATTAGTATATATAAGTTTAAGGAGTACGCAGTTTTTTCACAAAAGTCAAGATACATATAATGGTTTTCGAAATTTCGACCTTAAACACACCCCAAAACGGCTTCTATTAATGGTTAAAAATGACTACGACCCTTAATTAAAAGTTCAATTTGCTAATAAGATATTTCATGTCAAAACAATACATAACTACTTTTACAAATACATAAAGAATGCTTACATGTAAAACTGCTTCCAGAGTCTATTTGAAGATCCAGTTAGGCATTTAAAACATTATGATTATTAAATATAATGAAACATATAGTATAGGTATCGTAGCTTAATATATGGCTGTTTTCAATAACCTATTTTGCTAGGTTAGGCTTTTTGATATTAGTTTTATGGACCATAAAATTTTAATTTACAAACTTAATTATGCGGTCGAAAAAAAATTCAGTTATTACGTTTCGTATTCCTTCCAAAGATCGTAACCCTCGGTGCGCGGGTCAAAATAGGTTACGACTTTGTTTAAATTTTTCGTAAAATCAATTGGACTACAGAATACAGACTATAGTGTTTGTGCGAGGTGGTGTAGGCAGTGGCACTGACCGTTGCTATGCTCGCTGCGGCGGTAGTGCTTGTGCCGGGGCTTGCGCGGGCGTGTCGTCGATGTACAGACTATAGTGTTTGTGCGAGGTGGTGTAGGCAGTGGCACTGACCGTTGCTATGCTCGCTGCGGCGGTAGTGCTTGTGCCGGGGCTTGCGCGGGCGTGTCGTCGATGTACAGACTATAGTGTTTGTGCGAGGTGGTGTAGGCAGTGGCACTGACCGTTGCTATGCTCGCTGCGGCGGTAGTGCTTGTGCCGGGGCTTGCGCGGGCGCGGCGCGGGCGTGTCGTCGATGTACAGACTATAGTGTTTGTGCGAGGTGGTGTAGGCAGTGGCACTGACCGTTGCTATGCTCGCTGCGGCGGTAGTGCTTGTGCCGGGGCTTGCGCGGGCGCGGCGCGGGCGTGTCGTCGATGTACAGACTATAGTGTTTGTGCGAGGTGGTGTAGGCAGTGGCACTGACCGTTGCTATGCTCGCTGCGGCGGTAGTGCTTGTGCCGGGGCTTGCGCGGGCGCGGCGCGGGCGTGTCGTCGATGTACAGACTATAGTGTTTGTGCGAGGTGGTGTAGGCAGTGGCACTGACCGTTGCTATGCTCGCTGCGGCGGTAGTGCTTGTGCCGGGGCTTGCGCGGGCGCGGCGCGGGCGTGTCGTCGATGTACAGACTATAGTGTTTGTGCGAGGTGGTGTAGGCAGTGGCACTGACCGTTGCTATGCTCGCTGCGGCGGTAGTGCTTGTGCCGGGGCTTGCGCGGGCGTGTCGTCGATGTACAGACTATAGTGTTTGTGCGAGGTGGTGTAGGCAGTGGCACTGACCGTTGCTATGCTCGCTGCGGCGGTAGTGCTTGTGCCGGGGCTTGCGCGGGCGCGGCGCGGGCGTGTCGTCGATGTACAGACTATAGTGTTTGTGCGAGGTGGTGTAGGCAGTGGCACTGACCGTTGCTATGCTCGCTGCGGCGGTAGTGCTTGTGCCGGGGCTTGCGCGGGCGCGGCGCGGGCGTGTCGTCGATGTACAGACTATAGTGTTTGTGCGAGGTGGTGTAGGCAGTGGCACTGACCGTTGCTATGCTCGCTGCGGCGGTAGTGCTTGTGCCGGGGCTTGCGCGGGCGTGTCGTCGATGTACAGACTATAGTGTTTGTGCGAGGTGGTGTAGGCAGTGGCACTGACCGTTGCTATGCTCGCTGCGGCGGTAGTGCTTGTGCCGGGGCTTGCGCGGGCGTGTCGTCGATGTACAGACTATAGTGTTTGTGCGAGGTGGTGTAGGCAGTGGCACTGACCGTTGCTATGCTCGCTGCGGCGGTAGTGCTTGTGCCGGGGCTTGCGCGGGCGTGTCGTCGATGTACAGACTATAGTGTTTGTGCGAGGTGGTGTAGGCAGTGGCACTGACCGTTGCTATGCTCGCTGCGGCGGTAGTGCTTGTGCCGGGGCTTGCGCGGGCGCGGCGCGGGCGTGTCGTCGATGTACAGACTATAGTGTTTGTGCGAGGTGGTGTAGGCAGTGGCACTGACCGTTGCTATGCTCGCTGCGGCGGTAGTGCTTGTGCCGGGGCTTGCGCGGGCGTGTCGTCGATGTACAGACTATAGTGTTTGTGCGAGGTGGTGTAGGCAGTGGCACTGACCGTTGCTATGCTCGCTGCGGCGGTAGTGCTTGTGCCGGGGCTTGCGCGGGCGTGTCGTCGATGTACAGACTATAGTGTTTGTGCGAGGTGGTGTAGGCAGTGGCACTGACCGTTGCTATGCTCGCTGCGGCGGTAGTGCTTGTGCCGGGGCTTGCGCGGGCGCGGCGCGGGCGTGTCGTCGATGTACAGACTATAGTGTTTGTGCGAGGTGGTGTAGGCAGTGGCACTGACCGTTGCTATGCTCGCTGCGGCGGTAGTGCTTGTGCCGGGGCTTGCGCGGGCGCGGCGCGGGCGTGTCGTCGATGTACAGACTATAGTGTTTGTGCGAGGTGGTGTAGGCAGTGGCACTGACCGTTGCTATGCTCGCTGCGGCGGTAGTGCTTGTGCCGGGGCTTGCGCGGGCGCGGCGCGGGCGTGTCGTCGATGTACAGACTATAGTGTTTGTGCGAGGTGGTGTAGGCAGTGGCACTGACCGTTGCTATGCTCGCTGCGGCGGTAGTGCTTGTGCCGGGGCTTGCGCGGGCGCGGCGCGGGCGTGTCGTCGATGTACAGGTCGCAGTCCTCGTAGTCGTAGGTGCTGGACACGCGACGCCGCACGGGCCGCTCCGAGCGCCGCACCGGGGCCGGCGCCGGCGCCAGCTCGTCCGGCTTCGTTTCTTCCACCACCTGCTGGAGGTGATTATTAATATCGATAAACATAGTTACTTAAAGGCCTACGTAGACCGGGACGGCATGGCACGGGATTTTGCCGTGAGTCAGCGCACACTGGACGCTTAGATACCGCGGCATACCAGCACTTTGCCACGGCATGCCGCTCCCCGCAGTATATCACTACAAGCGCCGGAGTCCGTGGCATGCCGTTGCCTACCGCAGTATGCCACGGCATCCCGCCACGGGAGCCTGTAGCGCGTCTTTTTATGCCGTGCGATAAAATCCCTTTCAATGCCACGGCATCATTTTAAAGCATAGCAATTTATGTCGTATTTCTGTAACAGTACAGTAAAATTCATTTATTTATGCCTATTTGAAGTGCGCAATTTGAGGCTGCGCAGTTGTAACTTTTCGGATCTAAATGGTGACGAGTATGATAACGGGGGACGCGGAAGCCGAGCGCTGACGGAAACTGCCGAACACAGAACATACACCCGAGTGATAGCCAGTGTTGCTAGCTTAGGGTGGGTTTCCCTAGATTTATAGTAAAACTTAAAATAGATATAAACAACTATATATTTTTAATATCGTTTATAAATCATATATGAATACTTTAATCAAACCGAAATGCTGTTAGATAAATTTAATAATAATATTCATGGGGAAAAAGACAATAATGTGGGAAGAAACATTAATTCTTGAAGTGCCAATGTACTTACTATTAAAAGATAACTCATAAATAATACTTAATTTATCTAATTGTTTACTTATAGACAGTAAAAAACAGAAACTTGATGGTGTTTATTTAAAATAATGCACAATTTAGGATAAAAATAGATCAAGGATGGGGTGTTTCGGAAACAAGACCTGACAACACTGGTGTGAGCAGTTATAATCGTTCATCTTTGTCCCGCCTATACGCATGTCTCTCTCTCTAGGTAGTCGGCGCCAAAAGTGTTTCATAAAGTGTTTGCTGTTTTAAATAGTTATTTCGTTTTAGTTTATTGTTGTTTTTTTATTTGTTATTACTTTTGGTTTCGTTCTTTTTTCGTGAACGTTTCATGATGAAAGATGCCAAAGCGTAATACCGTTCTCCGCCGAAAAATATCAGTCAGGTAAGTACAGCAAAGGGCACGTCCATACGTACCGAGCGTAACTTCATTACCGAAGGCAAAAAGGCGGAATTTATATCAGTTTTCCGTACCCCGGGGAAAATTTGGGTCAAGCCGAAACCAGTTACCGGCATCGATAAATTTGATAAAGGTATAAACAAAAGGCTTGTACACAATTTTCACCTAACTGAAAAAGAAATGAAAACCTCAAACTGATTCTGAGGATGAGGAAAACGTCCCAAGCTTTAGCAGATCAAGATTCTGATATGATGGGAATTATTTCAGTGCTTTCAAGTCATATTGACTATATCGCCAATCATCTTTCATCATACACATACGCTCTAAAAAAAACCCTCCTTCGGCAGTCTGCCGCCGAAAATTAAACAGTAAAAGATTAAAAGAAAATTATTCGAAAATAAATAATTTATAAACAATTTTCTTTTCGACTGTACCTATGCGCGAACTTCACTGTTTGCTCACTTCATATAGGCATTGATAAACGAATATTACTGTACGGTTGAATGTCCATTAGTAAAAATTAAAATCCCTTGCCATGCCGTCCCGGTCTGCGTAGGCCTTTATGCAGTCCAGATTGCCTGAGTCGTGTCGCGTCGTCCGCCCATACTTTTTAAAATCAGAGATTGTAGTGTGTGTTATAATATTCCAAGAGCCCATGAACCCTAGACTTTAGTCCTTTTATAAAACCTGAAAGTTTGTCAGCGCATGCTCCCAACACAGGTAAGAACGATGGACCATTATGAAGTTCCGGGTTATGGTGGCTTTGGGAGGTACACGGTAAGAACTCAAAATCGTTTGAAGGAACGGTCAATGGGGTGCGTTTAAATGTCTAATCTTATTGTAAATGTAGTATAGAAACCTGGAAAAGGACATATTATTATCCGCATACAGGAAGTACTTCCCTCAGGTTACGGGCGACGTCGCGAGGAACGGATATACTTACGTAGTTGGTAGTAGCGGTGTACTGGTGCGCGATCGCCGCGTCGTACGACGGCAGCTGGTTCTGATGGTAGTCGCCGTTCACCGGCTCTTGGACCACGTTACTGTAGCTTGCCGTTTGCTGACGAATACATTCTAATATTATAGTTATGTATACATGGACAAACTAAAAGACTAAATATTGATTGTGATTTTCGACCTTTCAAATATCATCATCTGATTAAACTTCTCAAAATTACCTTGGGTATGGCTTTCTAAAACTTGCACTAAACTTTTTATCATTTATACTTTTACGAATATCACATAACATGATGTCAATAATTAGCATGTTTTTATTTTTTTTGCTATCAGTACATAGATAATAAATAAGCAAAAATATTATATCTAAATATATGTAGCGACACCTATCTCGCTACATGTAAACTAAGAAGAAGATTCCTACATCGCGCAAGAAGTTTTAATAAACTCTACCCCCAAGGGGATGAAAAGGGGGGGGAAATTTTGTATGAAAATCGGTAATTTTTTAATTCACGCGGGCGAAGCCGCTGCCGGGAGCTAGTCATAAATATGAACGAAAAACATAATATAATAGCAAAATTATTGATGCAACCGGCTGTAAGTTGCACCAATAAAATATCATTTTGCTTAGACGTGAAACGGAACAACTTTCATGGAGGATAAAATTGAAGCTTTTTCGTCTAAATACTTATGATAAATGTTTACTTAATTATTATATTATCTAAGTATTGATAACATAAAACATATTAAAAGTGTTCTTATTACTGATATCATGTTTTGGCCGGCTGTTAGGGTAAGAGTAGTACACTGGATGTTATCGCAATCAGCAATACCTTCCAGACAATCTTTAGACAGAGAAACTGTATGTACTGGGAAAAACGGAAAAACAGTTCTTCTTCCCTGCAATAACACATAAGAAGTGTTGAAGGGCGGGCGATTTGGGAGCTGTCTTTTGTGAATTTGACGTTCAAAAAATGCTGATTTTCAGCCTAATTTGAATAAATAATTTTGAATTTTATCTACCTGATGAACCGTAGGTACTTCTTCGTATCTCTGGTAGGTGTCCACAGTGGTGTAGGCTATGTGCTGCGGCTGCTGGTAGCTGTAGACCGGCTGGTACGACCCCGGCTTAGCTGATTCAGAGTACTGGTAGTCTTGTTGGATGTCCTCTGCTGAGTACATGCCTGTCAAGAAATATTATTGTCTAACATACAACATTGTATCTACATTTTTCACTATAGATTTGACCTTTTGTAGAGGAGCGCATGGCTAAGTTAAAGCCGCAAGAGTCGATCGATCAAAGGTTAAGCTGCACTTGGCACGGTCGGTCCGTGGATGGGTGACCATCTTTGTCATAGCGAGACTCCTCCGTGCCACGGAAAGCACTTTAAGCTGTTGGTCCAGACTGTCATTTGTAGATCTTTGACAGTTTTTATGGATAGTCAGAAGCCAGAAATTATGACAACCATGCACCAAGGGTTATCGTGTTACCCAGGTAACTGGGTTATTGAGGTCAGATAGGCAGTTGCTCCATGTAAAACACTGGTATTCAGCAGCATCTGGTTAGACTGGAAGCCAACCCTAACATATTTGCGAAAATGCTTGGCTGAACCAAATACAGCCAAACATAGAACCTCCTCCTTTTCAAAGTTGGTTAAAAATTCACTCACCGGGTCCATAATTCATTTCTTGCCCATCAATCCTAATGTTAGCTTGAAGATTTTCGTTTGTAAACAAGATCTGTTCCTCGTGGTAGTCGCCAATATCTTTCTTGGAGATTGTCCATTGGTGTATAGGCTTCAGTGTGGGTCTTTCCGAGCGGATGAGGTGGGATTTGAGAATGGAGTGCTCGGGGAGGGAGTAGGGAGGGGGCGCGTCTTCTCGTGACGAGGAGGGAGAGTTGCTGAAACAAATGGTTTATAAGTTATTTGGTTATTTAAAGAAATGTTTCTTAAAGAAATTTATAATGAGTAAGGATCTCAGAACTGCCTTCTGCCCCAGAACTAAATAAAAAAAAAACTAAAAAAACACGCTTTTATTGCTGACCGAACTAAAAAGTAGAAAATAATTCAATTCAGAGTAAAAAGCGTGGGGTGCATTTTCCTATATTTTCATGACTCTCCTCTCATAAATGGTTGCCAATAGAATAGGTGTAATAATTAAAATATCAAGCACCCCACGCATTTTACTCTGAATTGAATTATTTTCTACTTTTTAGTTCGGTCAGCAATAAAAGCGTGTTTTTTTAGTTTTTTTAAACTATTATTTATTTCCCATTTTTTAGTTCGGTCAGCAATAAAAGCGTGTTTTTTTAGTTTTTTTTTTTTGATTATTGCATTGTCATCGGCCCTTAACACGTGTGCAAAGTTCCAAGTTGATTAGACGTCTAGAACCCAGTGAAAATTAGGTTCAAAGATTCCGTTACATACATACATACATACATACATACCTACATACATACATACCTACATACATACATACCTACATACATACATACATACATACCTACATACATACATACAACCCGAGCTAATAAAAGCGTGTTAAAAATTAATCACGGCACGGTCTTTTAAGCTACTGTTACTAGACCAAAATGACTGCTTTATTTGTCACTTTCACTACTAAACTTATATAGAACAGAGTTTAAATGGGATCCGAAGAACTACTACTTAAGGTGAAACATACGGTCTGTTCCCGGCCACTTTCCCGCTAGATGGCGTTGAAGTCAATGTTTTTAGTTTATTTGAGTTTATTGTGTAATTGGAACATATTAAGTCGTAGGAGTAGCTGTGGCGGTTCGCGGATTTTACACTTTATTGAACTGGGTCATTTCCTTGCCTCAAAATCCACCCAATTCGACGAAAAAGTTGCAAAATAACATTGTCCTTGAATATAGTATTTTTTACACACACAGACGTGGGCGAGTGCCTAGTCCTTACGTTTACGAAAATTGAGCACTAGATGGCGCTTTTTCTGTATGGGTGTAGGCACAACTACAGAACGCCACCTTCTACGATATTTATTATGTACGATGTACGATTATGTGATAAAAATAAAAGTTATATTTGTAGGCATAAACTATTTAATTGATTTATAATTTTAGGAAATAAATAATGACAAAATTATGTAAAATAAAACGCAGTTTACTTTATTATCTCACACTATTGAAATTATTTTTCAAATCACAAGTAATTGAAGTAACACATGCCTATTCAATCAAAACTAATAACACTGATGAGTTGTAACATAACCAATTATTACAAAGACAACATAACTTGTAAGAAATTACAATTCATAAACAAGAGATAACAACAAATCTAAAACACGATTTAGTATGAAATATACAACTATGATGTAGATTCTAAACAAACTACTACAAAAATACAATTAAAACATAAATCATTGGACTTGTTGATTTCCCCCTCTTCTGAGTCTTCTTGTCTTGAAACCACTGCTACACGGCTGCTGCAAAGAAAAATTACTTTATTTAGTATACTAGTTACTTTTTGATGAATATTATTTACCATTCACTTCAAAATGTTATTTACCATCCATCTCCAAAGCTGCTCAAAAATCAACTTTACTTTTCTTGCTCGAATTTCCAACTGATGATGAAAGACGATTTTTCACTAGAATAACATAATAATATATTTTAGACATTGAAATTGATAATTTATAAAGTAAATAAAAAGTAATAACCTTTGTACATACTGGTACATACCATTGAAATCTATACCTCTCCCATTTTTTTGAACATGTCTCAATGTTTTCTAGCAGAATAGTTTTCAAAAAAGTCTAAATCATTTTGTCATCATATTGCGGATACATTCATCTTGAAAAACTTCTATCACAGTCAAAGGTGCCTGAACCTGAAATAGTTTTTGATTATAGTAAGAAAAAAGACACTAAAATAAATTATAATGTGGAGATCCACTGATCTTGAGATAACTAAACAAATTTGAATTGTTCATATAATATTATACCTTGTAAAGTGCACTGCTATAGTTTTTTACTACTGCATTATTGCACTTTCTATTTCAAGTTTGCAAACGCAGAGGAGTCTCCGTCTCCAATAAAACTCAAATAGCGACGTTGATGTAATTCTTCAGTCTTTTGAAAGGGCTTCCACAATAATTTCTGATTCCATAACTGTAGACGGTCCAGTGAATTTTTTGCAGCAATTATGTGCTTTCATATCCATGTTTCTCCTCTCATAATATTGACATGTATAACAATATTTGTTTTTAACACCAAGAAATAGATACTTCCTAGTATCTTTACCAATAATGAAGGCCTAGAAATGAAAAACGTCACTTGTAAATATTGCACAAAATAAGAAATAACACACAAAATAATATAAAGAACCTTTTTTAGATTAACTTACCATACCAGATGATAAATCAAAGTCAAACCCGATCTTTTCAACCATCCTCCATCTACATATAAGTACAGTAAACAAATGGAACACCGTCTGAAGACACATGACCTTTTTGAATAGCAATTGATCTTTCTTGTTCACTAGCAGTTTTAATTTCCTCTATCAAATGTTCAAACCAGACACTGCCCAAGATTTTTACAACACGTCGAAATTTATTAGTTGACAGTGTTGGAACATCCTTATGACTTGTTATGTGTGCTGCTTCAGTATACTAGAGCTACCAGAATTGACAGTTGCCCAAACAAATGCAGTGTTTATTTTATCAATGCTCTCCGTACAATGCCTCCAAGCTTTATGACTTATCGCACATACTGCACGTGAAAATTAATTATTCACTTCGAAACCCATCAAGTCTTTCACTAACAAATTCAATTTGCGAAGATTCACACATATTTCGATGTCTTTTCAAAAGGAATGCTCACTCAATTACATGCTTCAAGTCCAAAATGCGATACCCAGATGTCTTAGATAAACATTTATTTGGAGCAGTTTCGACAATCAATTTGAAATGAATCAGTTTCAGTATCAGCTTGCGGCCAATTAATCTCAAAAGAACAACAAAAGCGCATGTTACTTTTAAACACTCAATATTTGAATAAAATTTAATAGTATTGTAATTCACAACCATGTAATGAAAGTGATCGCAGATCACAAAAGAATACAATACAATACTGCACAATAGGTACTACTGCAGGTCATCTGAATTCTGATCTGCTGAGAGATAATCCAGATCATAGATAATACAATAAAATACTTATTTGAATTTTAGGTTTCGTTCGAAAATTAAAAAGTCTAGAACAACAAAATGTAACAGTAAAATTTTAGTTATCTTTTACATCAATGTCGTCTTTATATTCCTGGTAGACGACGCATAAGAAAAAAAAACTATTATAAACAATAAACTACAAAAATAATTATAAAAATAATTATACGTCTATTTGATTGAACCTTCGTTCGGAAGCCTGTGTTGCTCGAAGGATTGAACGCACCAGACAAATTTTAGGACGCGACCTTGAAAATAAAGACCTACAAAATAAAACAAAATAATAATAATGTGCGTCTGTCTGAAATTTTTGCAAAATTCGTAAAAAGTGTTTTTTACGTAACCCGGCAAAACCATATTTTGAAAATGTTTATTAATTTTGTTTTGTGACTAGGTACCTACTTTGGTAGCTTACCGATTTATAATAATTTTACCCAAAAAAATTAAAAAATACATTAAAATAACATGAAACACTGACTTAGTACTCAACACCGACTCATACGGCGTAGGTAATTAGTATTGTGACGAGTTTTCAGCAAATCACGGGCCAACTTAATTAATTACTATATCTACCATAAATTACAATATATTCTATTAAATTGAAATCAAAAACATACTAGAAATATTCCAATTTGAATCAATGAAAATGCATAACATACAAAATATAACACGCAAGAAATTCCGCGCGCAAAGCCTATCGCGGGACAATTGAGAATTACTTCAGAATGTATTTTATTACAGTCAAACAAGTGATAGAAGTTTGGCAACGCTGTTTCTTCGTCAATGTTTGAAGGTCAGGTCTAAGTTTGCAAGAGTGGCAGCGTCGCTTATATTACCTACCTACGCAAAATGGTTTATGTTGCCAGACAACAATAATTATGATGTAATAAAATAAAATTGTAAAAATTGTCATCTAGGGTCTTCAGTTTTATGTTATTTTATTGTTTTTTTTGTTTATGAATTGCAGAAAAGGAAATAAATAAATATTGTACATAAGAAATTGATTCATCATCTGTCGCCATCTAGCGTGCTAATGTCTAAACTACGCTTTTGGTTTGCTTGTCTATTCTATCCTATTCTATTTTTGTTTATGGCAAAAGTCACTCACACTAATAAAGAAATGTCAATTTTTGCGTGAATTTTACTATTATTTTTCTTAGTAAATAATGTAAGTTATTCTCTAAAAAGTTGATAGGCGTACACATTTAATTGTAGAAAGTGATGAAATTATTAGTTTGAAACAAATAGTGGCTGTGTTTAGGATAAAGCTCAATTCCAAAATGTATGGACGGACTATCGGAACATCCACCTTAAGCTAGATTTTGACGGCACATTTGGCGTAGTGGCTGAGCAATTGGCTGCTGCGCTGCGTGTCGCGGATTCGTTTCCTAACTAATATTGTTCTGGGTCTGGGTGTTTGTGCATGTCTAATGTATGTTTGTAAACGCACCCAAGACACAGGTAATGAAGAATGTTACTAGGTTTGCCAAATCCCTTGAAATTGTGTCTCAGTAAAGCCTGTATGTATACAAATACACTAGTTTTTGTCGTAGTCAAAAATACCAAGTAGTTTTGATTTTATACGCATTCAAAGTTTCGAAAAATATCGAGTCCCGCTAATAGTCACGTGACCGCTTGTGACGTCACGTCACAACGCGCCGCGCGGGCCGCGCGTATCAAGTCGGCAGCGCTGTAGTAGGTGTAATAGCTTGCGCAATATTTTGATGGGTTTTCGTCCGCGAATTACGTTAATAGTCCAATAATAGTAATTATTATTCGTTTAATAAAATGGATGAAGGATTCGAAAAAGGGCAATCGGATAATCTACCTAAAATAGATGGATTAATGGTTGCGCATTATTTATCAACTAATAGTAATTTCGTTGCCGCCGAAATGCGAGGAATAAAAATGCAAAGGTAAGTAAACTTTCCTTGCTACTACCTACTCATGCTTAATAGTTTATCTGTTCTAAATCTTGTTTTATCAAACAAAATATCCAACTAATGTCGTAATGGAAGAATGCAACTCAAACAGTAAAAGTACTAGTTCGTCCAGATCCGTTCAGTTTTTTTTGCGTGAAAGATAACAAACACACACACACACTCACAAACTTTCGCATTTATAATATTAGTAGGAAGTAGGATAGGTACCTAGGATGTAGAAGTAGTGGGTTGAACGTTACAGACGTACTAAACATTTTTTTATTTGTATTTTTTTTTGCTAACAAAATACGTAAGGCCATTTTATTTAATTTAATGTTTATTGCAAAATGTAGATGTCTTCACAACAATAAACTGTGGTCTTCACAACAATAAACTGTACTTTTATCTCCAAATGGATCTAACCTCTTCATAGCTTTTATCCATTTTTTTCTCATTTTAACGTCCTTTGGAACTATAAAAAACAACTTATCCGGCGAAGTTAATTGTATTTTTACATTTATGCACAACACATGATTTTCTCGTATTTGGATTGGACATTTTTAAAAGTATTTAATTATAATTTCGACGGCACGGGCGCGCAATCGCTAGCGGACTGAGTGAGCCAGATTGAGCGTGTTGTGGTGTGACGTCACACCGTCACCGGGCGTTTACAACTTGTTTTACTTCTAAATCGGAAACTACTTGACGTATCGAAGTAATTTTTTCACTAGTATTTTTTATTTTTGACAGAGAATATGGAGTGCTAATAATCAAAATTAGTTAACATTCTTCATTGTGTGGAGCAACGTTTAAAAAGAAATAAAAAAAATGACAGAATGTACATATCACTATCATCAGCCTATATATTGTCCCACTGCTGGGCACAGGCTTCTTCTCATATAGAGAAGGCATGAGCATTGATCACCACGCTTGCTCAAGGCGGATTAGCGATTTCAGACTTAAGTCTAGGTTTCCTCACGATGTTTTCCTTCACCGTTTGTCAGTGGTGTCTAAGATATACTTAGAAGTACATGTGACTTTAGAAAAGTCACATTGGTACTTGCCAGGTTTCGAACCCGCACACTCGTACACGAGAGGCAGGTGCAGATAAAAAACCTAAGCAAGGTTCCTTCAGGAAGCGCGTAGTTCAGCTAGTATCAAATAAAACATCCACTTACTTCATCTTAATCTTTAAAGCAGTAGTCTTCTTATCAGGCCTCTCGACGTACCCGTTCTCCTCAGGGTACCTGACCTCCTCATACGTCTGGTAGGCGTACCCCTTGTCCGGTATGACCATCTCCTTGCCCTCGACCACGTATTTCGTGTCTGGCAACCCGTTGGCGTACTTCACGTCTTGTGTTACGAATCTTTCTTGGTATACCACCTCCTAGGAAAGCAATTGGTTGTTTATGTATTTTTTATAATGATACAGAATAACTATGAGAAAAATTATCAAATATTTGCTTTCAGATGAATTGTTGAATATAAAGTAGATTATTTTTTTCTTTATTTTTCGGTTAAACAATGCAGGGAAAACATTATTGATAAGTTTGAAATACTCATTTGATTTTATGATTGGTAATACAATCCAGAGAAAAGAAGTCAATTGAACAAATATCAATTCTAGTCTTCCAAATCATGTAATAGATATTTCAATTCAATTCAAATCATTTATTTCAATTAGGCCTAATTACAAGCACTTTTGAAAGTCAAAAAAGAAAGAATTTAGTTGCCCATTCCAAAAAGTAGTTTCCTATGGAGAAGAACGGGCAAGAAACTCCATGGTTACTCTTTTTAAATAAGTTTTAACAATTTTCATGTATACATAAAATAATAACATGCGAAGATCATGTAGAATCAAAATTTAAAAATAAATAAATAAAAAATGGTAAGGTAGGAAGTCTATTTGGTAGCTACATGGTATTCACATTTTCATATGGTAGATTAATGTTTATTTTATACCACTACTTCTTCCCACCAAAATCACAAAGTGAAGGGTGGCATTTTGGGGTGCAGTCTTCATAGGTAATTATTAAATGACTGCCCCGCTGTAGGCGGAGCAGGAGAAAGAGTCAGACTCTTACTGAGTAAAACCTATCCATGTTCCTCCTTTCGCCTTTACAGCTCCCGTGCAGAGTCGCGATAAATTTCTCTAACAATGCCACAGGAAGCCCAACCCTCAAGTCTATTAAAATAACCACAATTTACCTTTACCACAGTATTTACCTGACATGTTATAGTTTAGACCCTGAGACCTTTCTCAGGATCTAAACTATACAGGGTAGGCTACTTTTTACCCGGGAGCGCGTAGTAGTTCCCTCGGGATGCGGGTGAAACCGCGGGAAACAGCTAGTAGCAAATAAAATAACAACAAAGCGAAACAATTTTCAACAAAACAGGACCGCGTCTGCCACTCGCGCTCCGTCCCGCAAAGTAAGCGTGTTTGCGGGACGCGGCTGACACCGCCTCCCCGCGATCCCCCGCCTTCGCTCCGTGTAAACACATTCGTTGCGCTACTGTAGCGAGATATCGTAATACTGTCCCTATACTTACCTTATTATCGATAAAGAACTTGTCAGCATACACCTTCTCATCCACGAACTCTCCGTTCTGCCCCATGTGCATGATAGGCTTCGGCAGCGTCAGCTTCAGAGCTTTCTTAGAATTGCTCTGACCTTTCTTTGAGTGGGACTTGGTAGGAGACGAGTGGTTCTTCACTTTGAAGTCCTGGAAATTAAAGTATTTGTAAGGTCTGGAGGGAAGCAAGAATCTTATAGGTCCTAGGATTGGGTCCTGAGACCCTGGGGTCTCGGAGAGCATATGATGGCGTCGAAATAGCCAAGTTTGTCAATCAATCTTACCCATTTACTGGGTTGAGAAGATGAAATAGCTGCTTATGGTTAAACACAACACCAATAGTTCGGAAAAAGTAAGCAATGACTTAGCTAAGAAACTCCATTGAAATTAACAGGTTTAAAAGTATTTTTCAAAAGTTGTATTTACATAAATAACCAACTATTTCAAGATACAAAAAAAAATGCTCATTTTAGCCTTGAAAAGTCGATTAATATTCAATTAATACATTAAAATCGATAAAATATAGTTAATTGAATTGGATGACCAGTGAGATTATAAATTGCTATTGCCATACAAAATCTATGTAGAACCCAATTAAGAAGTAATGCTAGGCTGATGATGGTACCTTATCTTTGCTGGTTGTGGTAGTGGACCGCTTCTCCAAAGTCCTCAACTCCTTGCAGAGCTCCCGCACCAGCTGGCCGGAGTTCAGACACTTAGGCACGTTGTCACGTTTCGCTGTGTCCGTCTGCAACGTAAAATTACTTGGTTAGTTTAATTTAGGTAAAATTACTCATGAATTAGCTGATTCAGGACTGAAAATACATGATTTTCTTGTATGTGTAAATAAATTTAGACATAAAGTGTGATGTGAAATAGCCGAAGACCGGGCGCTACGGCACTTGTTACGATAGGCCTGACAGGCCTATGTCCAACAGTGGACCAGTATAGGCTAGGCTAGTAGTTGAGGGGTTCGCAGCTAAGTAACAGTCGTGCAAGGTTAAGCTACGCTAGCCGCGGTCAGTCCATGGATGGGTGAAATTTCGGAAAGAGCGAGAATAGATGATAACTTTTATTGTGGCGCGGTAAGGTGCGATCTGATGCTCTGAACATAGAAGGATATACTTTAACTATCCAAATATACCAATCATTTGCATCTTACCGGCCTAAAACCCATAAGGAAACATACGGAACTTCAATCGAATCTTCGTTTTCGTTGATTAAGACCTAATGGTTAGTCTACTTTGAGATTGACCGCCGTGACAGAAACCGGTCTGGAGGTAATTAGTCTAGGCAGAAGAAGTGGATACGTACGCTCTTAAGCGCGTGCCACTCCTTGAGCGCGTTGGCGAGGATCTTCACCCCGCGCAGCAGCAGCGCCGGCAGCGCCGCCGGGGCCGCCCGCGCGCTGCTCTCGCTCAGCGTGAACTCCTCGTCCTGCAACACACAGTACCGATACAGCTGCCTGTATCACGCTTGAACTAGAGGGGCTCGTGGCTAAGTAACAGCCGCACGGCTTGACCGATCAAAGGGTAAGCTGCCTTTAGCGCGGTCGGTCCGTAGATGGATGACCATCTATGTCATAGCGAGACTCCTCCGTGCCTCGGAAAGCACGTTAAAAAGACGACCTCTAAAAAAACAAAAATGTAGTGGGTAAGGCAACTGCAACTCGTGTATAAGAGCGAGTTCAAAACCTGGTAAGTACCAATGTGACTTTTCGTCTCATTTGCTTTCTATGTAGACACCATAGATTACGGTGAAGGAAAATATCATAAGGAAACCTGGACTAAAATGACTGAAACCACTAATTAACCTTGAGCAAGCGTGGTGATCAATGCTCAAGCCTTCTCTGTATGAGAAGAGGCCTTTACCCAGCAGTGGGACAGTAAATAGACTGATGATGATGATGATACACCACCCTAAATAGTTTAGTATAAGGGCAGGAGGCTAATGAAATGATATCTTGCATCCTTTATACCTGTGTCTCCTCGTTGTGGCGTCGCAGCATGGTGAGCAAGTGAGCGCCGGCGTACCAGTGCATGGCCTCGAACAGCGGGTACCGGAACATAGTGGGCGTCTCCACGCGACGCTCGATCTCATAGATCCTGCGTTAAGCAATAGTTACAGTTTAAAATAACCCGTACAAGTTATTTGAATGTAATCCAGAAACACCAGGAGACGTTTTCAAATTTTTTGTGCCCACATTTAATCTAAAATTTGCTCTCTACCAAAGTTATATTCAGTATATTATTATTATAAAAAAAAAATTGAATGGGAAATTCGTATTGAGAGACCTGGATACTTTCATCTAAGTTTCGCCTAGCTCGTGATATCAATGTATAGAAAAGTATGAAAAAAAAATTATGAGCAGTAACAATATTATGTTAAAAAAATGAATTTATTCAATATTAATTATTTAAGATTCTTACCACACAAGAGAAACAGCTCAAAATAAGTTCAAATCACATCAGAAATACTCACTGCAACTGCATCTCAATGGCGTAGGAGTGCAAGAAGTTCCCCCCGAAGACCAGCGAGTCGCAGGGCGTGAGGACGGCGTGTATCCAGCCGCTGGGGATGAACAGCGTCTGCGCGGCGCTGAGCTCGGCCGTGCCGTACCACTCCACCATGTCGCCGAAGAACCGCTCGTTCTGATTGTTGGCGGCGCTCCACTGCTGGTACAGCGCCAGGTTCGTCGCCGTCGGCGGGATCAGGTAGAATATCTGGAATAACATATCACATTAAAATGCTTGAATGAAATCTATAGTATTCCTCGAAGAGGTAGGTTAAAGTTTGTCCAAAGTACAGCCTTATTTGAGCCTATTTACTACTCTCAACCCCCATCAAGCCAAATACTAAGCAGCTGTTATGAAATTCCAGATGAAAAATTCACACTTGTGCAGCATACACTAATCCAGTGGGACTAGTAATTTAGTAACAGCCTTGCGTATCGATAGACTAGCAAGGTTAAGCTGCGCTAGCCACGGTCAGTCCATGGATGGGTTTTCTGAACATAACGAGACCCCTCTGTGCCTCGGAGAGCACGTGGTGCTGTCGGTCCTGCGCCTGATCTTTTCCCGGGCGGACTATGAGAGTGAGGGAATAGAGAGTGCACCTGTGTCTGCGTAAGTACAATATCTCCGAGGTAAGTCGTTCTGGAGACGTTGTCCTCCTCTGCTAGCTCGACGAGCCAGCCCGCGAGCTGAGCTAATAGCTTTAAAATTCCCGATTATAATAATCATATATATTCTGATCCAGCCTGTCCCTTGCTGTCCTCCTCCAGCGACGCCCTAAGCCGAGGCCCGTACCCCACTAGGGGGTGCCCTTAGCGTGAAGTCGCTTAGTTTTGTAAGTTAAGCCCTGGCTGGAGGTCCTAAAGTCATTTAAGGCACTTCACAGGCAAGCCCTGCGAGATGCCATACAAAAAAAAAAGACGTAGTCCTCACCTTCCGGCCGTGCAGCACGTGGTACCAGACGGTGGTGCCGCCGAAGTCGACGTGGAAGTCGGTGTAGGCGCCGGCGGGCGACATGAGGCAGTACTTGCGCACGTGCGGCGCGGGCGGCCGCTCGCGCGTCCACACGCGCTCCGCCCAGTCCAGCGCCCGCGCCACCGCCGGCGGCTCCACCACGCGGGACATGCTGCACAGTACAACACAATTATACCAAACACTTGCTTTCCGCCAGCGGCTAAATAAATTCAGATAAAAAATTACAGTTTCATACAAACTTTGCCCCTCCTTTTTCACCCCCTTAGGTGAAGAATTTCAGAAAATCCTTTCTTATCGGACGCCTACGTCATACAAAGAAAACAACCCTCCAAGTTTTAGGTTTCTACGATCAGCGGTTTAGACTGTGCGTTGATTCGAATTCGATTTAATAAAAAAACAATGAGCAAATAAATGTTTCTATCTGTCTTTCAATAACACTGTCCTAGTAACATGAAGTACCGTCAAGATGCACGTTAAACCACAGGAAACGTCTACATAGCCGTATAAATAGCACTAATCTCAAAAATATAATAAAATTGTATATATAATAAATCTGGACAGGAGTTGTGCTTGTGCGCGCTAATAAAAAAATGGCTAAACAGATTTAGATAAAAAATTATATACACATAGTTCATAACCTGGATTAACACAAAAGATACTTTAATCCCAGTATTTGTCCACGACGAAGAACAAGACAGTAACTAAGACATAGGATACTTTTTAGTCCGGTGTTTAAACCCAAGTTGAAGTCAACGCAGACGAGGTCGCAGACAGAAGCTAGTTAATAAAACAGTATTTCATCACTCACTTGGTCTCGCTGAACTCCAAGCTCAGCACATTGAGGACCTTCTCGTCCCGGTGCTCCGGTGGGGTCTCGAAGTAGTCCACGAAGTCGCCCAGCGGCATGCGCAGGGTTGACTGCTTCCGAACGTCTATCACTTCCACCTTTGATAGGACACATTTTATTTTAATATGAGTATTTTAAAGGCTTGAGGAATTAATTATGTGGCGACAAAAAATAATACTTTCACAAAACCTCCTAAACCTAACATAAAATCCCGCTTCCTCGAAAGTTATCTTACTGATCTTTTGAACTAAGAGTTTACTGCGCCACTTCTTCTTCTCAGTAAAACCACTTATGAAGTGGTGAAGGGCGTTCTTTTGTAAATTGGACGATTGAATTTTATCTTTGTCTAAACGTATACGAATGAAAGAGAAATAGTTGCAATGTGGTTAAGAAACTCAAAATCGAAAAAAGATCAGATAAGATGACAAATGAGTTAATAAGTTAAGATAAATATTTAGTTTGAAAGCTAATTGGACGAAAACCATAATCAGACAATTTATTACAGACCAGCTTTCCGCCAGCAGCTTCGCCCGCGTAGACTACGAATTCAAATTTAAAATGACAGTTTCATACAAACCATGCCCTTTTTCACCCCCTTAGGGTAAGAATTTCGAAAAATCCTTACTTATCGGATGCCTAAGTCATACAAAGAACAAACCCTCCAAGTTTCAGGTCTGTACGATCAGCGGTTTAGATTGTGCGTTGGCCCGTCGGTCATTCAGGACAATGTATAGATAATGCAAAAAATCTGAATATTCTTGCCTATGTTACTCTAAATAATTAATACATGAACATCTAGAATTCCCAATTAAAATTACCTCTAGTTGTGCACCACAGAACCTGAGCACGGATCTGACTGTGAATGTGCCAGGGTTGGGAGTCTTCATATCCAGGCCTTCCGATGTTGTGAATGTCACTGGCCGTGTGAAACCTGTATAAAACATTTATCATCAGTATGAGCCACATCATAGGGCATGGTCAAGGACATGATGAAGAAACATGGACAATGTTACCAGAGTACATTAAATGGCTGTTCCATTTTTGATGTGTAACATATTGAAACATCGTGAATAACGACATGACGGTCATGCCATCTCTCCGCCGCACTCTAGTCCCTCGTATGTGGGTGTAGAGCACGTGTAGTGCAAATACATTCTGATGCTCCCGCATGACGGCTTTCATTTTGGAATTTGATAAGATTCCGACAGCGACGCATAGAGTTGATGCAAAATAAATAAATGGACACTTGGATACCCTTAGCAACTGTATAAAAAATACTAGCTCTTTCCCGTGGTTTCACGCGCGTACTAAAGGAACCACTTAACGCTACGCACCTAAAAAATAGGCAAAACCGTCTCTAGGGTATCTTTTATTTATTTATTCAAAATATAATATTTCACAAAACTGGGAGGGAGTCACTCACCATTATCTCTGATTAGTTCCTCAGTGAACTGGTGGGGGCTCATACGTTGTAAAGCCGCGGGGGCCGGCCTCAGAGGCCGAGCGGCCAGCGCTCGCACCCACGCCGGTGTTCCAACTTGTGAGGGCCGAGTCTCCGCCCCCAGCTCGTAGCGATCCGCACGGTGATTGTTTGTCGGGATTTTTACTGTAATTTCCAATCATATTAATGACTCTGAAGCTAAGGATTAAGACAAAGTTAAATGTCAGACATAATTGCCATTCCTAGAGTTCAAACTTCAAAAGATTGTTAGGGAGGGCTAGGGTTCCTGCCGGGGATGCGGAATGTTCGAAAGAGTAACCGCGCCCGGAATATAAAGGGTTGAGGCAGGAACACGGATGGGTTTGTCAGTAAGAGTCTGACATTCCCTTCCGCCCCACCAACGGCGGGAGGGGTAATTTGATGATTTACCATACGAAAAAAAAAGGATTTTTAGGTTTGGGATGCAGCACTTTATCATTGTGTCACAATATGAGATATGTCTCTCACTCAATGCTGAGAGTAGTGTTGTAGTCTTTTTGGCCATTAGGTGCAGTGTTTGATGCATAGGTATTGGAAAAATTCCTAGTGTGCAACATCCAACTCTGATTCTTATCAATCAGTGGGTATACGAGAAACAAGTTTCTCTGGTGCTCCCAATTATATGAAAAATCTGGTATTTAAAATCAAATGGGACAATGATAAAACAGCCTTACTTTATACCTTTAACTTGCTCGTAATAAACTCAAAATTAAATTTCAAACCATACTATATAAAAAAAAAAATTGAATTGTTTAAAGTAATATTTATGCGTACAAATTGGTTGGTTCTGTCCTGATTTAAAGTAATACTTACATACTGACGCTCCGTATGTCTGTGCACATTTTGGACAGTGGTACTTGTCTATGTCATCGGAATGATATATTTTGACATCAACACAGCTGAAACAAGAAATAGAAACTGTCAGAACCTGTTAAAAGACCGCAAGTCTGGCTTATTAATTTGTCTATAACTTATAGCTATTATATCATATTTAATACTAGCTTTCCGCTCGCGGCTTCGCCCACATGGTCATTTTTTTTTAGTCCTTGGGTTACATTATTCAAGTTTTAGTAGAAATCCCTAATTATTTCTGGAAATAAATATAGCCTATGACACTCCGTAAAGATGTAGCTTTCTAATGATAAAAGATTTTTTCAAATCGGTCCAGTAGTTTTTGAGTTAAATACCTGCAAACAAATAAATCTTTCCTCTTTATAATATTAGTATAGATAATCATAATTGTTATTAACATAAACTATAAAATACAATGGCTAAATATTATTACTTGGCTTGATTTTTTAATTAATTAATTCAATTTTTGCAAAGGACAACAAAAATTGTTCCAGATCTGGGTGTTTGTGCATGTGTAATGTATGTTTGTAAACGCACCCACAACACGGGAGTAATTCATTAATTAATAAAAAGAGAAAAAATAACTTTGCTGGATGATGATGAAAGGGAATATGGTTGACCAGATAGGATTCTGTAATTCCGATCCATACTCATTGAAAAAAAGAATAAATTTATACCATAATCTGACACATAGAGCGACTGCCTATCTGACTTTCCACTTTAGTGTTCACTTTTTATTGAAGTAGAATAAATAGTTCTCTGACAATGTGAATTAATTATTTAGCAAATACTGGTAGGATACACCATAGTAATAGTGTAGTGTTAATAAAATACATTTATTTAGTGATTTAAATGCAGGAAATTGATTTATTCAATACAACAACAATATTTATTATTCATGTAATCATGTTTATTCAAATTATTCACTGTGCTCTATTTTTATAGAAGCCAGTAACACCAACAGTAATTCTAAATATATGTTGATTTTAACTATTATTGTTTATTAGTTGATTAAAATAAAAATAACCATTGATAACAAGTTTTGATGCAAATGGAATGTGATACTGATTCAAATGATTTAAATTTCAACTTGAAAACATTAGTACTCATATTTTAATTGCCATCTTTGCCTAGAGTATGTGTAAATGAAGGATTATACACACATTGTTACACAGTAATTTTACACCACAGTACCAATTATCACAAATAATCATAAAAACATTAATTTGTTATTACTGTTTGTGTTATTATGTGCCACACATACTTATGAGCAAATTAACATGGTGTACATAAGTCGACAAGGTAGGGACGGCCAAAGTCCTCAGAATATAAAATTTTTCTGACAACACTACCTTCTCTGACTTATAATAGGGCCCTATGGATTTCACAACACTTACATACTAGCCCTTAAACTTCGTATTGCACATCAAAAACTTAATCAATACTTAATAAAGATGTTAATGTACGATTGTAGCAGCAACTACACGTTATCGGACATAAAACAATATAAATAAACACAAAGAAAGCACGGTTTATAAGCGCATTCTGTTATACCTATGACGACCACTGATGTAAACAAACCAGAACTTTTGTAAAACCCCACAGAAATCTCCGATAGTTAAAGATGAACTATTGTGCACGTAATTAATAGTGAAAATCAAACTAGTTTACGGAAAATTATGAAATATTGAGTAAAACATTCGCATACAAGTGATGGCCGAACGCGCATACACTGTCAATCTTCACTGTATTTTTTTTAACACACAACGATACTTTCACTGCGAAATTTATATATTTTCCACATTACCTGCCATGAAACCACTCACGACAGCAATCACATTCTATCATAAATTGTCCAATATTATAAGGTTGACCACACAAACAATAGGTTTCCTTCGATGACGCCATTTTAATGGCGAATAGACAAATTGATTCTTTTTTCTATCCACGTCGCTTTGGGGTTACCGTATGAAAAATACACAATGTTGTATGAACCATAGACTATATTAAAATCATTATGAAATATTTTAAAAATATTCATAATGTTTCGCGAAATAAAAATATGAAATAATAATAATCTAATTTAATTTTAAATAATGGAGTGAGTGAGATATTTTAAACTGTAGACTGTTCAACAAATAAAATGACGTCACGCCTGAGAGTATATTCAAGTGGATGATTGCACGAACGATCTGGGGAAGTGGCATTGCCGATTATTATTCATGTTTTATTTATTAACAATGGGATCCCAGCACAGTACCTAAAGTTCTCACAATGACGTTATTCCACTCATAAATTATTGGTACTTACAGTGATTGCAGTTTATCTTTATTTCTTACAACTTGTTTCCCGCACGGTTTCACGTACTGGGGGAACTATTTTACCTGGATAGATAGTTGTTTTAATACAAAAACACGGTAATACTACAGAACCGATTTAGATGAAATTCGGCATGTAGATAGGTGGGACCCTGGAGGCGATAAGAAAATTCATATGAGTACCTACTTTTATTTGATTAATTAAAGTCTTGCAGTGTTACAAACATTTTATTTTTTATACTTTTATAATTATAGCTTTATAGCTTTATTAGTTAGTGTGTAGGTAGGCAGGTACCTATAAACTAGTCATAGTTACCTACCTAATAGGTACTTGCTTAAGGTATACCTATCTACAATACGATCATTAAAATTCAATTCTATTTATTGTACA
This sequence comes from Pyrrhia umbra, assembly GCA_963891755.1. NCBI lineage: Eukaryota > Metazoa > Arthropoda > Insecta > Lepidoptera > Noctuidae > Pyrrhia > Pyrrhia umbra. The sequence goes on along the minus strand of OY982942.1, from coordinate 2,236,069 downwards.
AATTATGCATAATAAAATCGCATATCCATAAATGATTAAAACGACAATAAGATCCGTATTATCAGATTTATTGCAAGTAATAAGATGTTACTTGAATATTATTACGCGTTTATTAAATTAATAAATAAAATAAGGTGCATATTTGTAGATGTTATCATTGTTTTATTTATGATGCGTTTAATTATGAACAATGACACAGCTAAGATTATATTTTATTACCTACTAGCTGTATCCCGCGATTTCACCCGGATAAAAAGTACCTCCTCTAAGTCTAGGGTCGCCTCTATCTCCGAACCAAATTTCAGCCAAATTGATCCAGCCGTTCATGTGAAATGCGATGACCAAGGGAAATAGGTATTTATTTTTTTATATACATGTATACGAGTGGATAGATAAAGGAAACCTGTTATAATTAGGGTTGCCATAACTTCTAGAAATCAATACGGGACGTTTTCGTTTCCGATGCCCAAAGTCAGACAAGCGGCTTTTCTACTACACCATACATATCAGGCATTTTATCATTGTAATCTCAACCATATGAAAATTATGAAATAAATTAAATAAAAAATCAAAATGATTGAATCAAACTTTTTATTTGTCGAAATACGGGACGGGGTAGTCCAATACGGTGACAGTCCCGTATATACGGGACGTATGGCAACCCTAGTTATGATGCTATAATGTTGCCTAATTAACCCGCAAATCGATCACCTTCGTAGATCATCATCATCATCTGCCTATCTTTTACCCAACTATACTCCATTTATAATAAGATTAGACATTTAAACGCACCCCATTTACCGTTCGTTCAAACGATTTTGAGCTCTATTGCTTAGGTGACAAAACGAAAAACAGATGCAGAATATATTTGGTATTGTAAACATTATTTTGCTTTCAACGCCATCCTTATCTATACGGAATAGAACTCAAAATCGTTTGAACAAACGGTAAATGGGGTGCGTTTAAATGTTTAATCTTATTGTAAATGGAGTATAAGTATGTTGGGGTTGGCTTCCAGTCTAACAAGATGCAGCTGAGTACCACTGTTTTACATGGAGCGACTGCCTATCTGACCTCCACAACCCAGTTACCGGCTAACACCCGGAAAGGTACCCTGGTACACCCGGTACCCCTTGGTAAGACTGGATAGTCATGTCATACTTTGGGGCTTTTGACTACTAGTATAAACGTCTGTCAATGATCTACAAATGACAGCCGGAACCAACAGCTTAACGTGCCCGAGACTTGGAGGAGTCTTGCTATGACATAGATGGTCACCCACCCACGGACCGAGCGCGGCAAGCGTAGCTTAACCTTTGATCGATCGACCCGTGCGGCCGTGCGGTTTAATTAGCCACGAGTTCCTCTCGATCACCTACGTAGATATTCTCTAATATATTCCAGTCCATCAAAATATTATGAGTCTATGAATAGACAGACGAGACTAAATTACTGTTAGAAACGGTTATAAGCAATTAAATAAATGATTTGATTGATTTAGGTATTTATTTTATTCTTATGACAAAACGCAATTATTGTTATATAAAATTCCGACCGCGGCCTTGAACGAGGTAGGTATATTACTGAAATCACTTCCTAGTTAGTTATGTACTAAATCGTTTTAAGGGTTCCGTAGTCGACAAGGAAACCTTATAGTTTCGCCATGTCCCGTCTGTCTGTCTGTCCGCGGCTTAGCCCAGAGGTTCTTAGGACTAGAAAGTTGAAATTTTGTTTGGATATACATTTTGATTAGGTCGACAAATAAGTAAAATAAAATGTTGAAAAAATTTTTTTAAGAGAAGTCCCATACATGTAAAGTGTGAATGAATATTTTTACGCGTATCCCTTCGTTTGGGCTATCATTAGATAGGTCTTTCAACAATACTAGAGGTGTGTAAAGACCATTTTTCAGTTAAGAGAGCCATATGCGAAATAAAAAGTGAGACACATCTTTGTTTGATACTAGCGACCCCCCGCCCCTCTCTAAATTTTGAATGGTTGTACTGGCTGCTAGGATATGTGAAAAAATCACAGATAATTAACGAAATTCAAAGGAAAACTATAACGGTTAAGTAGGCTTTACCGATTACAGAGATAAAGTCAACGAACTAAAACATATTACGGAACTCTACTGCGCGTGGCCTAACAAGCACTTGGCCAGTTTTTTTTCTTGATTTTACTTGAAACGAATATCGATTTTTAACAATGAAAATAAATTGATTCTTTAAATGTGACGTAACGTAATTTAAAGTTTAGCGATAATTTTAGTGTTCCGCGCCAAACAAAGTTTATGGTTTTTTTTTGACAGCTCAATGGCGCCAGCGCTTTGTCATCACAGCACACATCACGCATTAACCTACTCAAGTGCATTGTTAGAATATATATTTTTCTAGCTAAGCACGTCTTTTTTGTCATGGGAAAATAATTTTAATAAAAATACATATCGGGCAAAGAAGAGGCCATTTTAACCGGGTCATCATCATCATCTGTCTAGCCTTTTCTCAACTATATTGGGGTTGGCTTCCAGTCTAACCGGATGCAGCTGAGTACCAGTGTTTTACATGGAGCAACTGCCTATCTGACCTCCACAACCCAGTTTACCTGGTAACACCGATACCCCTTGCTAAGACTGGTTGTCAGACTTTCTGGCTTCTGGCTACCCGTAACGACTATCAAAGATCTACAAATGACAGCCGGGACCAACAGCTTAACGTGCTTTCCGAGGCACGGAGGAGTTTCGTTATGTTAAAGATGGTCACTCATCCACGGACCGACCGCGCCAAGCGAAGGTAAGCGACCCGTGCGGCTGTTACTTAGCCACGAGCCATGCGTATGTAAAAACCTTGGATCGCTGACCGCTGGAAACAGCTAGTTACCGAATAAAAAGTGAGGCATACAGAATTAATCATGGTTTAATGTATACTGAACCCGATAGACTTGAGCTCCGAATTTGTTCTGTTTTCATTTTCATGGTAATAAGTTAGGTACCTAACTGAAACGATGAATCAGAGTAAACAATCATTTTGTTATCGTAAACTCCTAATAGGAAGTTAAATCATGCAAGAAATAGTTTAAAATAACCGTGTTCAACCGTGATGGAAACGCCACGATTGAATGGGTCTCATCAATCAGTAGGTCTTTCCTCAAAAGGTCACTTCAGATACAAAGCTAAAGAGTTAGTTTGTATCAACGTGCTAATCTCCAGAACTAACCGTCGGATTTGAGGAAAAACTTCAGCATTCGATAGCCTCATTTTTGAGGAAGATAAGAGAGGCTATAAAATATCACGCTATGACCCTAAGGAGCCGAGCAGGATGGAAAAAAGTACTGTTAGGCCATGCGACGTGGTGAAACCGGGGCGCACTACTAGTGCTTTACATAATTTAATTAAGCATTGCCTGGGTAGTACCAGACTATGTAGTATTTAAGACGTAATATCCAGACTTTTAAATAGACCTTGCCTTGACCGTCGAATTTGGTAAGGTGTCTCTCATCTGAGAACTTACCGTGTAGGACAAACAGACATAGTACATTTTATTATTATTAGGGAATGTCATCTATAAATTGTTTTCTAAGTATAAATAAAATTGTCCTGCCTTAAAACCAATCACTTTAGTTTTTTACGCATATCGTAATCCTAACTAATATTAGGTTTAATGCGAAAGTGAGTGTTTGTTTATTTGTTACACTTTCACCCTAAAACGGCTGAACTGATTTGGATGAAATTGGTAGAGGTATGGGACCCTAGCGACGGTTATACATATTTCCCTCTGTAGTAATCGCAGTAAACAATATTTACCGAGAATTTTGAATAAATTGAATTGATATACAAATCTCAGGTTTACCTATTAAAACTACTTTGTCATGAAAATAATAAAAAACAACCAACCTACTGTTTATAATCTCTGCCCCACTTTAAGCGAAGTCGTGCGTAGACGCATGATTTTGTTGATTTATTTTTTTCAGTTCTGTTGGATTTCATGGTAAATCTGTTTGGTTTTTTGTAAATATATTTCCTAGTCATCGAATGGCAACCCATTCTACTGATAGTGTACCTGCTACTACCTGTATGTTCCAATTTCTTTGACCCACGTCGTCACCGCGATGTATGTACATCAAACATGGCCTATTTGTAGCCCTAATCAGTCTGCGGGACGTTCGAAAGAGATACCGCGCCCCCGGAATACAAACGGCTGAGGAAGGAACATGGATGGGTTTTAGTCAATAAGAGTCTGACACTCCCTTCCGCCCCACCCACGGCGGGAGGGGTCATTTGATGATTTCCCATCCGAAAAAAAAAGCCCTAAACTGTAGCTTCGGCCTTCTGGATTGTTCGAAAGAGTTACCGCGACCCTAGAACGCAAAGGGGCGAAGTAAGGAACGGGGTGGGTTTATTTCAGTAAGAGTCCGACACTTCCTCACGCTTTGCCAACAACGGGAGAAGTCATCACTACATAGTATAAAACAATGTTGCTTCCCGCTGTCTGGCCCATGTATGCGTAGATCTTTACTACGCAACGGATTTTGATGCGGTTTTTTTAAATAGATATAGTGATTCAAAAATAAGGTTTTAGTATATAATTTGTCAAGTTTTTGTATCCATTGGCTAAAATATCGCGGGCGAAACCGCTGGTGGAAAGCTAGTATATATATCTAAAAAAAAACTGTAGCTTTCCATTTCTGATATATTTTTTGAAATCGGAAGTTTCAGATGTTACCTATTCCTTCTTTACAAACCTTTGAATAGCGTAGTATATGCCAAGGGATTCAACTGACATTTTGGCCAAAATTAAGTTACGTGCGTTACATAAAAAAAAACATTTCCTACTTGTGCACAAAGATTTTTTTAACAAAACTTTGAAGCGTACTTATTTGTTTATCTTGAATCTTATACAATTAATGTTGGACCACTTGTCGTCTACGATATCGATAAAATATTTATTAACAGATTTTTTTACAGTAAAATTTTAATGCAATATTCAATTATTCATACGCACGAAGTTCAACGATCATTAGCACCTACAAACCGGATCACGGTAGCTCTTAATTCCATACTTTACTGAAAATAAAAGTACATAGCATAGCAGTAGGTACTTAACCGAGTTTTTGTATTATTTGCACTCTTTATTGCATCGACTTGTTGTTCGTGAGGGTTTTTACCGCCGTTACCAATCCCTAGTTACCCAGAAAAGCCTGTTTCTTTTTTTGTCATAAGTAGACATATTATTCTGCTCATACATATAATTATGTAGCTATTTTAGGGATGGAAAATCATCGAATTGCTCCTCCCACTGTGGGTAGAGAGGCGAGAAAGATTGTCAGGCTCTTAATGACTAAAACCCATCTATATTCCTTCCTTAGCCCTATAGCGGGCCTGAAGCAGGGTAAATGTGGTTTTGGAAACGCCAATCAATTTTGTATAGAGATAGATTGAAACCAGGCCCACACAGGGGGTAAACAAACGCGTTTTCTCTACCTTTTGTCTCCCTGTTTTTTAAATTTCCATGGAATAAGGGTTGGGGAAACCGCAGGCAGGTAATAGGAGATATGTGTATCATCACTACATAGTATAAAACAAAGTCGCTTTCTCTGTCCCTATATCCCTATGTATGCTTAAATCTCTAAAACTACGCAACGGATTTTGATGCGTTTAATAGATACAGTGATTAATGAGGAAGGTTTTAATATATAATTTGTCAAGTTTTTGATCCACTAGCTAAAATATCGCGGGCGAAGACGCTGGCGGGAAGCTAGTAGATAGATAAAGTTATAAGAAAAATCTTTTGGTTAAACATATTTGGATGCACTCCATTTCGGCTTTAGTAAAGACGTGCCAACAATTATCCGTATGAATATTGCAATGGATAATAAACGACCTGTGTCCCCGCTTTCTCATTTCAATTTCGGTCGCGTGTTTAAGTACAGTCAGGCTGTTCGACTTGTTGCATATTTTCTGTGCACCAATAAAATGTGCAACACACTTTTCTGTGATACCAAAATACATGTTATGGTATAATAATTATATAACTATCCACTTACATATGTACGTACTGCAAATGTATATGAATGTTTAAGCGGTGCTTAAATCAAAAAATATTTTTTAAAATGTGATTGATTCGACTGATTTTGGTGAGACTTTCATTGGTAGGTAGATAGCTATATGGAGTATCTAAGCCTACTTTTATTTAAATTTTGAAAAAGACGGGTTCAGCGCAAAAAAAAATAAACTTTTGAAAACTCCAACACTGACGCCAGCTTCGATGTCGATGCAGATGCCATCTCCGACTTCGACACCAAGTCCGACGCCGATGGCGACGCCAACTCTGAAGCCACCAAATCCCACGATGATGCCGAAGCCAACTCCGACATTGCCCCTAAACCAGACACCGACGCCAATTCCGACACCAACGCCAATGCCGTCGCCAATACTTACGTCGACACTGACGCCGATACTAATGACGACGGCAACACCGACCGCAAAGCCAGTTACAATTACAACGTCCCTCAGAACTTTTTACTTTTGTTATTCATAGATGAAATCAAACCCGCACTCATACAATATCATCATCATCAGCCTATATATTGTCCTACTGCTGGGCACAAGCCTCTTCTCACACAGAGAAGGCATGAGCATTGATCACTACGCTTGCTCAAGGCGGATTGGTGATTTCAGACTTTTAAAGTCTAGGTTTCCTCACGATGTTTTCCTTCGCCGTTAGTCAGTGGTATCTAAGATATACTTAGAAAGTACATTTGACTTTAGAAAAGTCACATTGGTACTTGCCTGGTTTCGAACCGGCATACTCGTAATCGAGAGGCAGGTGCCTTAACCACTTGCCCACCACGACTGTATACCTACTGTATACTTCTGGTCAGAAGTTTATCCGTCTGACTGTACTGACAAGATTTATAAGTCGTTATTCATAAAGTTATGTCACCTAACCTCTCTTGTTGTGCAAAATTATGACGCGCCGCGATTTGCACAATGTTTTACGTGCTGCAGCACAAACATGCCGTCCTAACTGTTTAACTAACGCTAGTGATGCGCCTTTGTTTCCTTAATCTATCGACTATCGATCATGCAAATTTTATTTTACTTAAAACTTATTGGACTTGACTTGAATCTTAATATCCATTTGGTTATATTATGTGGGCAAATAGTTAGGTAAGTGGGTTATGTAAAAAAGTCTTAAAACATTACAACCATGCCAATTAAGTGCTAGTAAGTCTTGAACGTAATACTTAAGTATTGCAGTAATAAGGGAAAAAAATGCTGCCTCAATATGGAAAATAGTTGGTAATAATAATAACACGTAAGTTAGCATCACTAGATGAAAGACGGGGTTTCGTAACGCCTCAGTGTTGAGTGTGGTCAGTCGATGTTAAGGCCACGGAGAAATCGTCGCGTCAGCTTTCCCCGCACTAAAAACGCGCGCAAAAAAAAGTGATCGACAATTAAATATGAGTCAAATATCTTCCGTATTTAAAAATCTTTATGATACCAATTAAAATATGTTTTTAGTTAATAACTGATTGATATCTTAAGTGATAAAATAAAAATAGATTTTTAGTGACAACTGATTTAAAAATGTGGAAGGATTATTTTGATTGATGTAAGTCGTTTTTTTTTGTAACTTTATTGAGTTGAACAACGTGTTTTTAATAGAGCATATATAATAATAAAAATATTTAATTGTGCAGTAATGTCAAGGTGCAGGTAAATCAATTAATAATTAACAGAAATATGGATGATGTATTAATGACATAAGCTGTAGGTACGTACCAGATTTATAGCAAAAATGAAAGTTGAACATTTTTAACTTTCTTTTCTCTTAAAAAATAGTTTTAACAGGGATTTTTGTCTGTAAACGGATAAGTTAGTATCTAAACAGAGTAGCTTGACGACCTTAGGCTGTGGACGGAGCGGGATGGAGTGTCATACTCTCACCTAATCCTTACTTAATGCCGTAATCCAGGATTAAGCTACAAAAATTTCGTTAAACAGCCTTTATGAGTGAGATTTTTACTAATCCACTGCTAAGCAGCAGATTAAAAATAAATTGGAATTTATAAGTAAGGCGCTTACTGACTAAAAAGCATCTGTCCTTCGCCCTTGCTTTCCGTGCCCGTACTAATAACTCTTTCGAAAATCCCAGAACCCCGGCAGGAACAGACTAGCGTTGCACGCGGTTTCACCTATGTTATATGTACATAAAACGTAGCATAAATTAGTCAGGATTAATATATATAGCTTATTATTGAAATCATTATCAAAATCGGGCTTAAGTCACTCCATGAAAAACAGTTGTACCTAATCAGCTGCTTCAGGTTAGACTAGAAGCCGACCCTAACATACCCTACCCTAATTATAGTTGGAAAAAGGCTAGGCAGATTATCATGAATTAAATAATTGTTATAGTCTTAGTTTAATCTTTGATAAACTATGTTTATCTGGGTATTAAGGTCAAGCATAATTAAAAAGTTCGACAATATAATCAGCAAAATATAAGTGTTGAAAATCAAATACTTTTATTTTAATTTATAAGTAGAAAAAAGGATATACTTACCTGAGTAAAACTATTTTTATTAAAATCTTAAAAGTAATAATTATCGAAACTCACAGGAAACAAAAAAAAAATTGCAACCGGACCCTTTGAGCATTCCGCTGTCAAAAACCCTTAACACTTAGTTACTTTGGAGAAAATAGAATAATAGGCCATGCATTGATGCATATACCATCGTATCACACTGACCATGACAGGACTGCGACATCGATCACCATAAGTTTAGGGCTCTGACACATATGCGGGGAAATCTGACAGCGGTCCAAATTAGACGCACGTGTAGATAATACGGCCACAGAATATATCGGGACAGAGATTATTCCTATAGTAAGGAATAATCCATGTTCCGATATATCTTCTATACATATAAAATGCTTTGTCCTGAATGACTGACGGATCAACGCACAGCCTAAACCGTTGATCGTAGAGAAACTTGGAGGATGTGTTCTTTGTATGATGTAGACATCCGATAAGAAATGATTTTCCGAAATTCTACCCCTAAGGGTAGAAAAAAGGGAGCAAAATTTGTATGACACTCGGAAATTTTAATTTTGGATTCGTTTAGTTACGCGGGCGAAGCTGCTGGCGGAAAGCTAGTGTACAATAAAAATAAGAAAGTAACTCTGTCTTTCTGTTACTATCGTTAAACGACTGAACGAAAGTGGATGAAATGCTAAGGGATTGCTCGATAGAATTACCGCGGCCCTAGAACACGAAGGATGTGATGATGATATATCAATAGTTGAATATATCCCATAATCATCTGTCTAGCCTTTTCCCAACTATATTGGGGTCGGCTTCCAGTCTAAACCGAATGCAGCTGAGTGCCAGTGTTTTGTCATATTGTTATATAGTGTTTTATATATCCTATCCTTAAAAAAAAGGTGGATGAAATTTTGTATGGAGATAGCTTGAACCCTGGAAAAACATAAGATGGTTTTAATCCGATAATACGGGAATATTTTTCGCAAATGTGCCTTGAAAGTCTAGCGTACCTATTCTCTTACCAGCGCTGTCCCACTAGTCCATATTACCAACCCGTAGGCCATTTTAACTGCGCAGATTATTAAAAACATTCGCTATTAAAATTAAATCAAATACGTGCGCGAATATTTCCCTGTCAATTAACATCGGCCGCAGAAAAATTACACAAAAGATCTTATTGTACCTATAGATAAATTAGTTCCTTGATTTTATTTTTTTACGATTGCTGAGACGTGTAAGTATGCGTAAAGTATCCAGTATAAATTGAACTGGTGTTTCATTAAATTATGTTGTATTTGAAGACCGTTTTACATTTTGTTTTTTTTTTTTGTATTGAATTCTTTATTTATTTATTTTTAATGAATCGAGGCCTGTTTGAATAAGTGTTGCTTTTATTAGCGACAAAGGCTGTATGAAAATGTAGTCTTCTTCGAATTTGAAATAGGTCATTGAAATCGTTTGAAGTTACAAAATTTTCGTAATTTCGGGGTAGTAGGTATTAGTGACTGGGAATAGTATTATCATGAAATGAAATTATTAATCACACTGAGAATTTTAATCAGAATTCTTAGATGATATCCTTACAAATATTATTACGAAAGTAACTTTCTCTATTGGGCGTAACGGCTGATTTAGGTGAAATTTGGTATCGAGATAGCTTGGACCTCGTGTAAGGACATAGGATATTTTTTATCCGTGTACGCCAAGAATTCCATTAGAACACGGATAAAACTCCGGGAAAGTGCAAGTAAAATATAATTTCGCACACACAGACACACACATCCCTTGTTATTGTTTAGTATCGTCTTCCACTTTCTTTCACGATCTTATTGATCATCAAACTCACCCCCAATAAAGTATTTTTTTAGTGGCCTAGTGGTTAAATTAACCTGCTTCGCATTCACGAGGATTTGGGTTCGAACCTACTAACTACCCATAGAACGCTATAAATCCCATAGGTTTACTAGGAATTACTTTAGTTACTAACTTTCTTACTCCCGCCCCACCCACGGCGGGAGGGGTCATTTGATGATTTCCCATCCGAAAAAAAATGATTAAAAAATCTATAAGGGTTCCGATTTTGCCATTGGCTACAAAACCCTAAAAATTATGGTGATGATCGACCATGGTGATTTTAAAAGACCGAAAGTTCTTTATGTTTTCATTTAATCTAAATGCTAAAATCTTAACAACTGAACTGTCATTGTTTTTTTACTATCTTTCCTAATATTATAAACCTGAAAGTCTGTCTGTTCGTTCATCTGTTACGGACGGGACAACAGCTCAACCGATTGAGACGTTTGGTTTGGGGATAGAAAAGAAATGAAATTGTATATTTTGCAAATTGGATATTGTATCACTTCTACGAAAAAAAATCTTTTTTAAAAAATAACTTTGGCGCCGGCATTTCCTAACTGACGACTCCTGAGAAGAAATTCAGAGGACATGGTCTTTATTACCGTCTTACTTTTATAAAAAAGCTGTAATCTGAAGTAAATAACCGTACCTCACCTAATCCTTACTAAAAGTCATAATCCAGGATTAAGCCACTAACTAAAGTTCGGATTAACGCTAAACAGCATTTATGAGTGAGGTTTTTGCAAATCCCTTGGTAAGCAGCAGATTAAAAATTAATCGTACTTTATAAGTAAGACGGTTAATGGAGTTTCTTGCCGGTTCTTCTCCATAGGACCCACTTTTTGGAACCGTGCCCCTAGTTTCTAGTTTTGACATTTTATAAGAACCTGTAATTGGTCTAAATAAAATAAAAACCTTTTGACGTTTGACTTTTGTTAAAGTCCAGACAATCTACACTAATATTATAAAGAGTTTGTTTGTTTGTTTGTAATGAATAGGCTCAAAAACTACTGGACCGATTTTAAAAATTCTTTCACCATTCGAAAGCTACACTATCCACGAGTAACATAGGCTAAATTTTATTTTGGAAAAAATAGGGTTCCGTAAGATATTTGGGTTTTCTACCACTATTCCACGCGGACGAAGTCGCGGGCAGAAGCTAGTATTAAATAGACTGAGACATAGAATAGTTTTTAGACAGGAACTAGTTCCTTTACGACGCGGGTGGAACCGTAGAAAAAATCTAGTATTTACACGCGACAATGTTAAATTAGACAGTTAACACGCCATTATTAATATCCAGTGTACAAAGACCCGTAAAATCATAATATTTCCGTACAATTCAAGGTCAAAATAAACTAGTCATTTTCCAATGTCAAGGTTTATGAAAAAAGCTGGCGGTTTAAAAGCGCGGGCGCATGACAGAATTGGTTTAGTCGATTACTATTGGTTCTGTGGATGAGACTTTGTTAATTAATAAATATAATCAGTGATAATCTAGTTTAGGTAAGGTTTATTGTGACTATTTTTTAATTTTAGTTAAAGAATAACTGAAAATTTAATTATTTTAAAAGGAGGAAAATTTGTTGAACGTGAAAACCGGATTGCTGTGTGTGATATATATATATATATAATAAGTTATTATATTTAAAAATACAAATTGGGAAACAATATTATAAAGTGCAATTTTAATATATTTTTGAGTTTAATTAAAAAAAAATAGTAAGGGCAATGAAACTAAAAAATATATATGCTTGTATGTTCAAATTTTAAGATCTACAGAAACAATTAAGAAATCTGTGTCGAAAATTAAAATCTGTAAGTTGTATTAATGTATAGGTACTTAAATCAAGGCTTGGTATTATCACTAGCTTGATATCATGTTTTAATTAATGTCTGTCACCGGCTAAATATATTACATCCGTTAGAAAACAATGACATAATTATTAAAATGTCCTATTGAATAATCAAATTCCAAGAAATTAAGCAAATCACGCCAATAGATATAAATTGCATTTCATCTTGTCATAATTAATTATTAATAATTAAATATTAATTAAACCAAACCGACCGCGATTTAGTATCGTTAATTAAGTAATTACACCTTGCGCAGCAATTAAAATATTCAAAACATAAATAAACAATAAAAAGACTCTTATAAGAGAAGCATAAAATAAAATTCTGAAACGTAATTTTTCATTTGCATTTTGCGAAATAATCACAGCATCTTGCAAAAAATAAAAACGTTTGCAGGAACGGAATACGAAGTTTTCTGTACGAATTAACTTGATAAAATTTATTCTTTACTCAACATAAATACTATGTGCCCAAGGATTTTACCCGAAACATCGCCTGCCTCTTCCCTTTTCTCGGCTCCTAACGATCATAGCGTGATTTTAAACACCTTTTAATGGATGGGATATCATCAAATGACTCCCCCAACTGTGGGTAGAGCGGGAAGAACTGTCAAACTCTTACTGACTAAAATGCTAAAACCTATCCAAGTTCCTTCTTTCGTTCCGGGGGCACAGATTACTAAATAGAACAATCCGGCAGCTCCGGCAGGCACTTAACCTTGTGGTGGGCCTCGTGAACAATGCTGAGGGTAGATCCCATCGGTGACATCTCCTTGAGGCGCGCGTGGAACACGAACTCGCTTTCGACACGGGCCTAGTCCTTACTCGACGGCGAGCGGTCCATTGCCCACCATCCGCAGACTTAAACCTATGGTGGCCTGGAGCAGTCTCGTGGCTCCCGACGCCCGTGGTGTCTCCCGCGGCGGCTGGGGCGTGAGGTTTGCTTCACCCTCACGCATTCCGCCACTTCCTTCTCCAGCATGACTGCTTCGCAGAAGGATGTGACTGCTACCCATTCCTCTCGCTCCGGAGCATGGCTCGAGCCAGGGTCAGACGCGAGAGGTCGCCGCCGCCGCTGGAGAACACGGTGGACCTCCATCGTATGATTCACCATGTCCTTCAGTTGATCAGCTTGGAGTCGAGATTCTTGCCCGTTGATGTCTATGAGCTTGGTCACGACGACTTTACGAAGAGAACTGGTGAAATGTGAGAGTTTGCACTATACGTACTACCTATATGTGAAACTCTACCGAATCCTTCGAGAAAAAAATGGTAGTAATGTTTATTTAATTTTTCTCTTCCAATAATTTCTTCATAAAATAAAAAGTAAAACAAATAAGTTACGCAAGACATATTTTAGGTACTACGAAAACATATTTGCACATATTTATAATAATGTATTTGCAATAAACGGCGGACGTACACATTTTCATTTTATTAAACAGTTGAACACACAATAATCATTATTATTGCTTACACAAACAGTTAAGACAATTATAATTTGTAAAAGCTGACTTTTGGTGGCAAAAAATGAAATTTGGTGATCCTGTATGATGAAGTTGTAACATTATTTTTGTTATCTAGATATATGCTATTTTCCTTAAATTTTACTTTGTTCAAAACCGCTAAGACAATTATCTTTAGTATCTTTTAGTCCGTCTGTCAGTCTTGTTCGTTACTAGACCAACGAGAAAAACCCCAGCGACGCCCTAAGCCGAGGCCCGTACCCCACTAGGGGGTGCCCTTAGCATGCAGTTGCTTTGTTTTGTAAGTTAAGCCCTGGCTGGAGGTCCTAAATTCATTTAAGGCACTTCACAGGCAAGCCCGGTTAAGCAGTCGACAACCTTCTAGGTAGACCTGCGAGATGCCGTACAAAAAAAAACCAACGAGAAAGATTGACAGAGTTGCAAATCGAACTCAGTATATTCTGACATCTTTAACTTGACCAACAAAGTAACAATTTCATCAATGCTTGTATTATTTAACAATTTTTCCTTATACGTGGGCATTGAAAGCGCCAGTTTAATAAAGTGCATTTTTTTTCTGCTAACTCGACAAAATTATTAGGCTCATTTGGCAATTATAGTCACATTAGCTGTCAACATGAAATAATAATGTTATGAGGAAACATTGTCGTTATAAAACACCTCACGCGAGAGAATGGCCGGCGGGCGGCGGCGGCGTGCGCAAGCGCATGGCCGATACATGGCGTGTAACACGATGACGTAGCAACGTGTAGTGGTGTACAAATCATACGAATACTGCATTTGATATCGACAACTGATTCAGACATTGCACAGACTGTATGCGTGATTTTTAGGGTTCCGTAGTCCGACAAGGAACCCTTATAGTTTCGCCATGTCCGTCTGTCTGTCTGTCTGTCTGTCAGCGGCTTAGCTCCGAGGTTCTTGATACTAGAAAGCTGAAATTTGGTATGGATATGTATATTGATCACGCCGAGAAAGTGGTAAAATAAAATTTTGAAAAATATTTTTTTTAGGGTAGCCCCCAAACACGTAAAGTGGGGATGAATATTTTTTTTCTCGCGTACCCCTCCGTGTGGGGTATCGTTACATAGGTCTTTCAAAAATATTATGGGTGTGTGAAGACCATTTTTTGGTTAAGCGAGCCATTTGCGAAATATCTAACTTTTCAGTGCAAATTTTTGTTCGAAACGAGTTACCCCCCCCCCCCTCTAACTTTTGAATGGCTGTACCTAGAAATGTGAAAAAAATCACAGACGTAGTACATGTAATGAACTTACAAGGAAAACTATCACGGCTAAGAAGGCTTAACCGGTTTTCTTTCTTATCGCAGTAAGAATAAAACAAAGGCGCCATCACGGTTCTTCAGAATCTTTCTTCAGGAACCTTTTATTCTTCCTCTTCTTCTCGTGTGGGCTGCAAGTGTTTACCAATCTAATAAGCTCTTTTTTTCGGGAGGGAAATCATCAAATGACCTCTCCCACCGTGGGTGACGTGGGAGTGAGTGTTAGATACTTACTGACTAAAATCATCCATGTTCCTTCCTCAGCCCTTTGCATTTCGAGAACGCGGAAATTCTTTCGAACATCCCGCAGCCTGAATAAGGAGTATCTTGTTACCCGGTAACTGGGTTGTGGAGATCAGATAGGCAGGTAATCCATCTAAAACACTAGTACTCAACTGCATCCAGTTAGAGTGGGAACCGACTCCAACATAGTTGAGAAAATGACTAGGCAGGTGAAGTTGATCAGTACTAGAGGAAAAATTACTTAGAAACAACATTAATATTCTGGTCGAAAGGAAAACTTAGCTTTATTGATTTAAGTAAAGGTGTCACTGTCAAAATAATTATTTTATTATTGTAACGACGGTAGATCTGTTTTTCAGATAATTATTTTCCCGTTTTTAACCGTGAATTATGTCAACAATCATGATTGAACAATCAATTAATTTCTTAGATCATTATTTTTGTGCTGAAAAATATAAAAAAATGATTTAGGAAAATAAATCCTAGTGGCAACAAAATAAAGCTCATATTTCCTCTGATCTTAGGGCCTAGCAAGGTGGACAAACTCGTTTACTCCACCCTTTGTCACCTTGTTTAGAATAGAATAATGATTTATTGTATACCAAAAGGAAATCGAGAACAATTTACGGATGAAAAGTAGCCTATAATAGCCGTCTCCGGGCTTAGTCTATCTCTAAACTAATTTCATCCAAATTAATCCAGCACTGTTTACCGTGAAAGCGTAACAAACAAACAACTCATTTTCGCATCTTTAATAAAAAATATGAATCGCCGAAATGTAGCTAAGTCACAGATTACTAAATAGTTACTAGCTAAGTAGGTACGCGAATTACTTCCGAACGACTGCACTAAATTAGATACCTAATTTTCTTTTTTTTTGTTCGGTATTGCCAGCCACAAGGCATGATTAAAAATAATATTTAAAAAAAAAACAGAAAAAAATATAGCCGGGTCTGCTAGTTTATAATATGTATTGCTTAGGATTACTTAGGAAGTCGAGGGTTTTGGAGGTAAAGGGTATTATGAAAACGCCTTTGGTCTGCTAGGCCATAGCACGAGGGGTGGACCAAATACAAACGCCATTACCTACATGTACAGAGTCCACGTGAGACTGTTTGCTTGCCGGACATGGTGATCTCATGCTCAAAGTTTACCACCTGTGTAAGCATTATGGAAAGTGGAATGTGATAAATAATTATTCACACTTGAAATTATTTTGGGTATGTTGCTAAGGTATAACACATCATCGGCCGATTTACTATCCCAGTGTTGGGCAAAGGCATTTCTTCTCATGCAGCATTGATCACCACGCTTGCTTAAGGCGTATTGCCGATTCAGACTTTCCAGGTTTCCTCGTAATCTTTTCCTTCACCGTTAGTACCTAAGTGGTGTCTAAGATATAGGTACATACTTACAGCCGGTTACAACTAACTTTGTATCATTTATACTTTTACGAATATCACAAAACATGATATCAATTATTAGCACACTTTTAATATGTTCATTATCATAAATATTTAGACGAAAAAAATAGCAAAATTATTCAATTTTACCCTCCATTTTGACAGATCTTCAATGACAGTTCTTCCGTTTCACGTATAAGTAACCGCATATTTTTCTGGTGCAACCAGCTCTTAGAAAGTAAAAGTAAAGACGATACAGTTATGAAACACTACACAGATAAATAATAATAAGCAAAAACACTAGCTACTGTACTGAAAAAATGCAAAAGCATATTTCAGGATACACACAGGAAATAAAAAACCGGCCAAGTGCGTGTCGGGCCACGCGCAATAGGGTTCCGTAGTAGGAGTTAGTTAGTCGACTATAACTCTGTAACCGGTTAAGCCTACTAAGCCGTGATAGTTTTCCTTGTAAGTTCATTACATGTACTACGTCTGTGATTTTTTTCACATTTCTAGGTACAGCCATTCAAAAGTTAGGGGGGGGGGGGGGGTAACTCGTATCGAACAAAAATTTGCACTGAAAAGCTAGATATTTCGCAAATGGCTCGCTTAATCAAAAAATGGTCAGAAACCCATAATATTTTTGAAAGACCTATCTAACGATACCCAACACGGAGGGGTACGCGAGAAAAAAAATTCATCCCCACTTTACGTGTTTGGGAGCTACCCTAAAAAAATATATTTTTCAAAATTTTATTTTACCACTTTTTCGGCGTGATCAATATACATATCCATACCAAATTTCAGCTTTCTAGTATCAAGAACCTCGAGGCTATGCCGCGGACAGACAGACAGACAGACGGACATGGCGAAACTATAAGGGTTCCTTGTCGGACTACGGAACCCTAAAAATAGTACAAATGAAAGAATTCGCGTGGAATAGTGGTGCTCCGCTCCTATTGGTTTTAGCATGATGATATATAGCCTATAACCTTACTTAATAAATGGGACTACGAAAAACATAAAATAATAGCGAAATTATTAAATTTTATCCTCAATTTTGACAGATCTTGAATGTCAGTTCTTCCGTTTCACGTACTTATACCTGATATTTTTTTTAATGCAACCGGCTGATAGAGTATCTAATAAATCCACGATCCGTGTAACAATTAACAATATATTTATGGTTCATAGATATCAGATAAAATCGGTTAACAACATAATTTAGATAGGTACTGCCCGCTACGCTGATGACGTGTGCAAACACACAAATTCAATTTGTGTCCAATTAAATTGAGAATCGAAGCAGTAATATCGACATTTATTATTCAATAAATATACGATGCAAAATGTTCGTGATTATTAATTGTATTCAAATAGATTCACCTTCAATGACGATTATTAGCAGTGTTAATCGATTGCGCTTCAATCGTGAACTCAAGACTTTAATTGCTTATTAGGGTTCCGTAGTCGACAAGGAACCCTTATAGTTTCGCTATGTCCGTCTGTCTGTCTGTCCGCGGCATAGCTCAGAGGTTCTTTGTACTAGAAAGCTGAAATTTTGTATGGAACTGCATATTGATCACGCCATAAAGCGATAAAATAAAATTATATCTCCCATACATGTACTGGGGATATTTTTTTAAGTTTTAGTTAAATAACTTTGAGCGTCTGCCCCCCCCCCCCCCCCTAACTTCTGAATGGCTGCTTCTAGATTTATGAAAACTTAAAATGAAAACTATGACGGCTTAGTTTACCAGTTACAGAGTTATAGTCGACCAATTACGGAACCCTATCGTGATTGGCTCGACACGCACCTGGCCGGTTTTATTTATTACGCGATTGATATTTTCTTTAACATACCTAACATTTAATTGTTTAATGGAACTTCCCGGTTCAATCTAGTTAGTTGTTTTGTTTTAAGTTTTTTTTTGGGGGTATATTGCCATTCAACTTAATTTTAAGCAGTTTTTTAACTAGGTAGTACCTAGTTGTTTTTGTTTGGTTTCGCCAATCCATCTTGAGCAAGCGTGGTGGAGGTGATCAATGTGAACTATCTGTGCGTGAAAAGAGGTCTTTGCCCAGCTGTGGGATAAATTAAGAGTCTCTCGTTTTATTAATGAAATGTTTTGGGCTTGGGATAGTTAGGTAATATAACTTCCTCCTGAAATTACAGTAGGTATTTCCCTACCTAGTGTGTCAATAAACTATTTTTCTTTCTTTCTTCTTTCCAAAGTAAGTAAGTAAATAAAGCTAGGATTTGTTAAACTACATACTTTTTGGCTAGTCTTGTTAATTGTGCGATTTTTGTAAATACTTTTACAGTACCTAGTAGTAAAAAAAAATGTTTTTTTTGTTGCCATTCTCACGTGTAATAAACATCAATTACAAATGTAGAAATGATGCAAATAATACACTAATCCAAGTTAGACAACTATTTCATTTCAATATTACAATTACAAAAAGTCCAGCTGAATTTAATGAAAAGAAATTAGCCAGAGTTCAGTGGTGTCGTGAGATAAATAAAATCTAAATTAAAATAAAAAAAGTCTAACTAACAAACAAACTATAATAAATATTTCGTGGGAACATCTAGATTTATCTAGCAAAATCTTAGGTTTATTTCTTGTATCTATTGTGTATAAAAATTAATTTAATTTTAAAGCATCGTCTTACGCTCGTTAACACTATTTAATCTAGGTACTTAGTTTATTTGTTTTGGTCTGAAAACGTAAAAGCTAAATTAAATAAATGTGACTGCGTTGTTGGTCTAATGGTTGTATATTGCGACTGTTGTAAACGAGGCCTCGGGATCGATTCCCGGGTCCAACCAAAATCGCTGTATGGATATTAGAAAATGTCACAAAGCAGCCCGGAGTCAGGAAGTTGATGGTGTTTTACCCCCGTGTCTGGCCGGCTGTTACAATTCCATGTCAGAGGCCATCAGGTGGATATGAGAAAACTCTGTCACTAGGGTTTGTTAGGTTGGTAAAACCAGCCACACGATAAGAAGAAGAATTGAATCGAAACAAACTCCCTTCTCATTTCTTAACTCAACTAATCTATACTAATATAATAAAGCTATAAATAAAGAGTTTGTTTGTTTGAACGCGCTAATCTCAGGAACTACGGGTACGATTTGAAAATTCTTTCAGTGTTAGATAGCCAATTTATCGAGGAAGGCTATAGGCTATATATCATCACGCTGAAACCAATAAGAGCGGAGCACCACTATTCCACGCGGACGAAGTCGCGGGCAGAAGCTAGTATCATTAGAAATGCGAAAGTGAGTTTGCTTGTTGGTTTGTTACGCTTTCGAGGTAAGACGGATGAATCGAATTAAATAGATGAAATTTCGTATGGATATAGATCGGTCCCTGGAGACTTCCAGCCTTTTCATCCAGGAGCATGAAGTAGTTTCCTAATTACCGAACAGCTCGTATAATACATAGATAGGTCGGTACGCGACTGCAGCAGTAGAAATAATGTTGTTGACTGAATGCAGCGTGGGTTATGTGTTCAAATGAAAGTGCCTGGTTAAAGTAATCTTGAAATGTTGGTTACAACACTTACAGCCTAAGTTAAGTATATAAACGGTAGTTACATTGAACATGTCACATAATAAGTTACTGCGGTACGTTCGAAAGAGATACCGCGCACCCGGAATAGAAATGGCTGAGGAAGGAACAAAAAAAATGGTGGTAAGAGTCTGACACTTCCTTCCGCCCCGCCCATGGCGGGAGGGGTCAATTGATGATATCCCATCCATGAAAAAACACATAATAAGTTACAACTGTTACAAGCAGGTGCTTTGTAATAAGTTTTGATAGGTTTACAATTAGGAAAAGTCGTCGTGCTTTAAGAGATGACGAGATATTTAGGGGAAGCAACTCAACGTTTTTGGAGGATGGATCTCATGTCTTCTCTGTATGAGAAGAGGCCTTGACTCAGCTGTGGGATAGCAAAATAGGCAGATGATGATGATGGTGAATGAGACAATGGATGGAGAAAACGCTCCCTGTGCTCGGCTTGCTGGCATCAGGGGCCCAACTATGATGTGCCAAAGCATGAATACTTAAGCTGTGAAAAAGAGACGGTGTTATATAGAGTTAATGGCTGTGTCTCGCTCTCACAACTGAATAGTGATTGCAACAAGATAACTTAAAAATTTAAAAAACCCCCTACGTAGAAATACCTTACATAATTTTGGAAAAGATTACTCTTACACTGCTGGACCGATATTAACCAAACATACATAGTTAAGAACCACCGCAAGGAAACTGACTTTCAAATGAAAAAAACCGTATCCAAATCGGTCGGTTTGGGAGCTACGATACCA
Organism: Pyrrhia umbra; assembly: GCA_963891755.1. NCBI lineage: Eukaryota > Metazoa > Arthropoda > Insecta > Lepidoptera > Noctuidae > Pyrrhia > Pyrrhia umbra. Next base: position 2,215,050 of record OY982942.1, on the reverse strand, counting down.
CAGACAGATACACACAGACAGACATTGACGTCAAACTTATAACACCCCTCTTTTTGCGTCGGGGGTTAAAACACGTGGTAGTGCGGCCCCTGTACTTTACCGGTAAAATGTCATGCTATAAGTAGGTAGAAATAATATGAGTGCAAGATTTTAATCACTTAATTCCACGTGTTTTCTAGAATAAAAAATGCTGTAAATACAATTTTGACATCGCTGCAATAAAAATGTGCAGACTACAGTAATCAAGTTACCTGATGACTCAGTGGCTACTAGCCACGACCTGCGTTTAATTTAAGCATTTGTTAATTAAATAGCTACCAGCCTACGTAGGTATAGCTACTAAGTATAACTGGGTATAGGCATAGTATAAAAAGGACACAGTAGGCTATCTGTGGCCCAATCCGCGATGTAATTGCCTACCGTACTTGTCTGTCTCAGGGTTGTCACTTTTAGCTAAATTTTATTTCAGTGCCTAGAAATACAATAAACCGGCGGGGCGGTGTGGGCGCGACATTCCGTGCTTCATCGGATTCGTGTGTCGCCAAAACGCTAATAAATGTTTATAGACTAAGAGCTTGTGTTTAAATAATATTCTTAGCATATACTAGTCATTTGCTTTTATTATTTTAATAGGCATAATTTATTATTCTTACAGATTAAGGACAATATATATTTTCTATTAAATAAACATAAAATAATACAAACACATCTATTGTATTAGTAATTTTCTAGCACTGTTTTTGATTATGTCTTCTGGAAGGAAATGGGCTTCACAAACAACATGCTTGGGTTGAGATTTGTTTATCAAATCCTCGCGGTCAATTAAGCGCAGCCATTGAAGGCATCTGAAATACAAAGCACATTTAATATACATTAGGTATCTATCATAAAAATTGAAATAAAGTGACTAAAATCTCATATAAAAACTTAATTCCAAACTAAAGAAACTAAAGCCCCTCTCTTAGACTATAATCAATTTTTGTTCTGTTGTTATGAACGGTTACGATTCGAATTTTGGTCTATTTATCTGATTCACAATTCGTCAATTATTTTAAAAAACGATTTTATAACTGTAAGTACTTAGTTACTATACCTACCTACAATACTGAGAAATCGGCATGGTGAAACGTAAACAAAGCAATAACGTCATATCAATTTTAATAAAAGATCAAAAGTACCTAATACATTCTAGTGGGACAGTAGGCCTGCCTACTTTGTCTGTCTAACAACAACAAAAATAAGTAGGTATCTCATCACCAAGTTAAAATTAAATGCTAGAATAAGTGACTTGCTTACCTTTCCTGTTCAGTAGGTAATCTGAACAGAGATAAATCTGGAATCGATGAATTATTTAGACACCCAAACACACAGCAATAAGTTCTCCTGCGATTATCACACATTTTTCATTTATTTAGCGATGCCGAAAAGCCGTGACGCGCGAACTTTGTGCGATGTTAGCCCCGACTGGCGCACTGAGAAACGGGTCGAGATTTTGTTTAGTGTGCGTGCGGCGACGCATAGATACTATGGCGCACACATACAAGCCGCGCGCGGTTCATTTGTATGAAGATAACATACTTTGTCCTTTTTATACTATGGTATAGGCAAATCCTTTTGGGTTCCGTGAATGGCGTACAGGTTTTATTTTTGCGATGGGAATTAACGTTATTTATTTTGTTATTTTTTCCGTCCGTCCGTCTGTCTGTTCACATCAGTGGCGGATCCAGGATTTTGGTTTGGGGGGGGGGCTTGATTCTGGTGAGGGTAGGTTTTATCAAGCGAAACACTAAAAACGTACAGAACAATTTACTTTGCTTAATGCATAATAAGTCTCCTTACTTAGCTTGGGGGGGGGGGGGGTTGAGCCCCTTAACCCTTAAGAACATTAACAAACATAGCAATGTTTGTTAATGTTAAGAACATTAACAAACATAGCAATGTTTGTTAATGTTCTTTTTAAACTTTTACAAAAAAAAACTTGTCTCTTGTCTGCCTCAAGTTCTAATTTCTAACTCTAGCACCTTTAAATTTATAGGACCACCTCCTTATTAACGGACAGACCGCAGAAAGTGAGGCTTTATTTTGATTGATTGACTCGTCGTGTGTGCGGATTCTACATTTCTTCTGAGCCACGAGCCCCTACTATCAATCCTAAAAATGGTTTCTTAACATGAAATCATGTCAGTCCGTGAAAAAAAATACAAACCAACAATTAAATCTTCAGTATTGTACAAACTTATTTTTTTAACAGCTAGGAATTCTTGTATAGATGTTTGATTCACCAGAATTTCTTTACATAACCCTAATTATCTGTGTGTAAGGTGTTGCGGTAAACAAAGATGGCGTAATACCGTGTCTATTGTTTTACTATGTCGCAAATAACTAGAGTACCTAGCTACTTTATACCTACTAGACGTATACCGCGGTTTCGCCCGGATTCCGGGAGAAGTAATTTGCGCTCTAGAGAAATTTTGAAAAACCCAATAGAGCTGCCCGACTCGGGAATCCAACCTCTTCCTCAGCAGTGTTACGACTACTAGACAACATAAAAGTTGTCCAATTAATGACCCTAATGTAATTAGGTGCCTATCGACACTGTCGTAGAACAAAGTCAGATGTGATAATACAATGAAATTGTGTTTTTTTCAAAATCAGCTTCAACTAAACATAATCTGTCGATATAAGCAAGAAAAAAAATTATATTTCTGGTACTTTCCGAGATATTAAAACGAACAAAGTTGTATTTCCAATAAGTTCCAAAGAAAATCTAAACTTTAAAGTGCTCTCCTGTAAAGTAGCTATTTTGTAGATCCGACTTTGTTTTACGACAGTGTCGCTATGTGATATGTTGTTACGCATATAGTTTAATCCTATGTATGATGGGTAGCTGTTAGCCGTGGTTACACCCAAGTCCTGAAAAAACTGTTAAACGAACCCGGACAAAAAGTAGGCTGTAACCGTCTCCAGTGTCCCGTGTATTTATGTACCAAATTCCATCCAGATCGGTTCACTTTCGCATTTATAATATTAGGATATATGACTGTCTGTGGTTATCATCATCTGCCTAGCCTTTTCCCAACTATGTTGGTGTCGGCTTCCAATCTAAACCGGATGCAGTTGAGTACCAGTGTTTTACATGAAGCGACTGCCTATCTGACCTCCACAACCCAGTTACCGGGTAACACGATACCCCTTGGTAAGACTGGTTGTCAGACTTTCTGGCTTCTGACTACCCGTAACGATATTGTCAAAGATCTACAAATGACAACCGAGACCAACAGCTTAACGTGCTTTCCGAGGCTCGGAGGAGTCTCGCTATGACATAGATGGTCACCCATCCACGGACCGACCGTGCCACGCGCAGCTTAACCTTTGATCGGTCGACCCGTGCGGCTATTACTTAGACACGAGCTCTTTAAACTAAAGTGACTGTCTGTGGTTAATAGTGTATCAAATAGATTCGAAATCACATCCACGCTTCACATTTCTTAATGTTTCGAACCCCTTTAAAACGAATACATTAACGTTGTCAATCCCCAGCAAAAACTATTGACTCGTAATAACATCACGCCTCGACCGCCCGGCGCCCGGCAGTACTACAAATGTTACTAAACAAGCCGCCGATCCTCAGTTACTTGGTCACGATCTTAATTAAGATTGGCGTGGTGCATACATAAACAATTGCAGATTGTTAGCTTAAGAATAAGGTGGCTAGATACTTAATTAATGTGTTTGTTTTTAAGAATCTGCGTTAAACGGAATATAAGTAGGTAGGTATAGTTGCCGGCAAATAACTTGGCCAGATTTTAACATACACTCGAGAGCAATGAATCCGGGTCACTTAAAGAATCCTAAAAATCTCGGAAACTAAAAATGCTAGGTTAATGCAATAAATTGTATTTAATAGACAATGTAATACTCCTTAAATGAAGGTATTAAAACTTCTTAGTTATTGTAAAGTTATATCATAAAAAAATCAAATTTGAAAAAGGGCCACTTTCGAAGATGGAAATACGAAATTACAGCATTTGGTTTTGCTTTTGTTTGTAATCTGTCATTTATGTGGGTACATAAACCATGTTGATAGTGCTCTATATTCATTATTCAAGCTGAAATTATGTCGCTTACGCCTGAAGAATGCACCAGAATACTTACAATGCTGGAAACCGGCCGGAGTCAGCGCGATACAGCCAGGACTGTCGGTGTGTCGCTGTCAACAGTACAAAGAGTTCTCCGACGTTACGAAGAAACTGGTTCTAACCTACGCAGCAGACCAGGAACGGGCAGAACCAGGTGTACCACAGCACGAGAAGACCGATACTTGGTGAACACCATGCTTCGAAATCGCTTTCTCACAGGAACTGAACTCACAAATCAGTTTCGACGCCTCGGAGGAAGTAACCCAAGTGCATGGACAGTAAGACGTCGGCTTGCTGAATCTAACTTAAAACCCCTTAGACCTGCAAACGGCCCTAAACTGGAGCGTGGGCATCGTATTTCAAGACTAAGATATGCCCAGAGCCACGTAAATTGGAGTATTGAAGATTGGTCAAAAGTTATGTTCTCCGACGAATCAAGATTTATGCTCTACAAGCACGATGGAAGACGTACGTGGTGGAAGACGGCGAGCTACCCGCTCACCGTCCACGTGCGAAACATCTGATTTGTAAGACTTATCTTTACGCAAAATGCAACTAACGCAGTCTCGCAAAACACGATAATGGTCAATAGGAAGTCATAAGAATTAATATAACGTCTAAAGTACGAAATGCTCAAATGTAATACACTTAAAAGTAAAATAATAAGGCATGAGGCATGTCGATATTAATTCGCAGAATTACTACGGAAATGCGCCGGAAAATCTGAAGGTTATATTGTATTGTGAAAAAGTAACGATTACTTACGATGTAGGTACTGGGTACTTATTGTCACCACAGTGTATTGTTACTGATCTATTTTTACACTGTTGTGTAACAATTCGGGAATAATATTTGTTGTAATCGAGCGATTTCGTCATAGCAGTCATGGTCGATCGATAGTCCCTTTTTTGCATGACAACTTTACAATTTTCGACTACTATTTTTATCGAGGCACACATCGTATTTAAATCTCTATTGTCGAAAGTACATATCTTCATTCCGATTTACATTTTTGGCCATAGGTACCTACCAAATTTCATCGAATTGGGCCAGCCGTTTTCCCGTAAACCCAACAGTCACATTCGCATGAATCTGTTTACCGCTGTTTCACCTACATCGGTACATCCTGGGATAACTAGTAATTCACGCACATGGATACAAACTACCCTAAGTTCTTCTCCAGGCTTCAGACTATCTCCATACCTAATTTTATCTCAATCGGTTCAGTAGTTTTTGCGTGGAGACGTCACAGACAGACAGTGTCACTTTCACATCTAACTATTATAAATATTACGGAAGTAAGGATCGTCGTTATAAAACTATGCTCACTTTCCTTTTTTTATATAGTTACAGATCCAATCTCCTGCATGAAGCTGCAGTGCGATGAAGCCTTTTATAAAGCAGGTAAATATGAGATTAAATTGAATTAACCATATCGCTTTTAAGTAAATTATAATAAAGATCGTGGTGGCTGCCTCTCGTGTAAGAGTGTGCTGGTTCTAAACCTGGCTAGTACCAATGTGACTTTTCTAAAGTCATACGTACTTTCTAAGTATATCTTAGGCGTCACTAACTAACTGGTGAAGGAAAACATCGTGAGGAAACCTGGACTTTAAAAGTCTGAAATCGCCAATCCGCCTTAAGCAAGCGTGGTGATCAATGCTCATGCCTTCTCTGTATGAGAAGAGGCCTATGCCCAGCAGTGGGACAATATATAGGCTGATGGTGATGAAATTACAGTATCCTAAACTCATCCATAGATTACTTAGTGACTTCATCATTCATGGCTTGGTAAAACAGTATTAATTCCGTTATTAAAAAGGGATGGTACTATACGTTTTTTATAGCTACGTGCGTCTCACTCCATCATATCCTGAATTGCCATAGCAAAAACGCACCATGGTACCAAACTTTTGCATTATTTTCCATGCACGGGATTAAGCAGGAGCCTACCACCACGTGTTTTTGCAATAATTATTCAGTTGTGAGAGCGAGACGCAGCTATTAACATTGTATAGCACCGTCTCTTCTTCACAATGAAAGTATTCTTGCCTGGGCATGTCATGGTAAGGCCCCAGGTGCTAAAGCTTTGAGAGGAGCGTGAGACCGAAGCAAACACGGCGAATGTATTCAAGAAATACATGACTCAAATTATATTAGTTTTACAATATAGTCGGTGATTATTTATTTATTTAAACTTCTTAGGCAAGGCATTCTCTACCAGTCACTCTTAGTCTGATTATCCCTGTATCTCATCTGCCTAGCCTTTTCCCAGCTATATAGACCTGTACGCACTATAGAAAAGCACCCTGAACCAAATCTTAGTTTACACAAAACTATTGCTATGTAGAGAAAAACAAGTTGGGCTATTTAAGTAAGCAAATAAATAGTTAGTTAGTTCAGTTAAGTTAAAGGAATATTCCAATCATTCAAGAAAAATCTAGGTTCCCACAGTTAATTAAAAATGGTCTTCGTAGTTAACTGCGCAGGAAAATTAACAATCCAGTCAACGTTTTAATTTCAATGCCATTTTTAAACCGAACAAATTATTGCTTTCAAAATTTAATTCTACCTAGGTAGGTACATTTTATTCGCATACTAGCTTCTGCCAGCGACTTTGTCCGCGTGGAATAGTGGTGCTCCGCTCCTATTGGTCTTAGCGTGATGATATTAGGGATGACTGAGAGTGTTATAAACGCAAGAGTAGAGAAATATAATCAGAAAGCTTCGAACTGCTAAGCTATCGGGAATTACACGTGTTATTGTGAGTAAACCATAAAAGATAGACATATGCTGTCGTGTGATGATGAGCGAAATATTATAGGAGTTGACATACATATTTTCTTTACAAATTGTGTCAAACTGAAATATTTATTCATGAGATAAAAATTATTTAACTGGTGAAAAATCAGCCCTAGAGGCTGCCACACCGCGTAGGCTGTTTAGAGGCTTCAAATCTATGCTTAGACTAAGTTTTTTGCTTGAGTATCGTTTAGCCATACGTTCTTGTAAGTTAGTGTGGTCTAGAAACAGTTATGAAAGGCTTGCAGTAAAATACACAGGCATATTTAGCGTAGTACCTACCAGAGTAATTAGCTGATGCGCGGCGTGTCGCGGGTGCGATTCCTGCATGGGACAACTATAATTGCACCTAGTCTGGGTGTTTGTGCATGTGTAATGTATGTTCGTTAACAGACCTTTTTTTTTCTTTTTTTTTTGTATGGCATCTCGCAGGTCAACCTAGAAGGTTGTCGACGGCTTAACCGGGCTTGCCTGTGAAGTGCCTTAAATGAATTTAGGGCCTCCAGCCAGGGCTTAACTTACTAATTAACAGACCCACGATACAGGAGAAGTGCTAAGAGTGAGGCACTGATATCTGAATTTAAGTAGATCGGCACTTTTAGATCATTGCTTCTGACTTCTATGAAGTACTGTATGAGAGTTTTATCAGACTTCTAGATTTTAATTCTACAATGCAGCATTCCCATGGTCATCTAGCACATACTTTCGCTAACAACACCATACATTACGTTACAGGCGTTCGTGGTGAGTGGTGCGGCGTTGAACATAGCTGGGCATGGATGCGCACACGGCTTCCCGGCCGTGCTGTTTGCTCAGCTCGCCAGAGATGGAGGGCCCGTCACGCTGACGGATCATGACACTTCCTGGATAGGTAAGCTGCATTCAAGTATAATAAAATACTACACACAAGTAACTAGAGGGCAAATGTTCCTTGGTAACTTTGGCCATTGTTTCTCCGTAATTTCGTCCTAACTGCAAAAAAAGATGTAGATAGTTTTTAGGGATTTTATGGCGTAACTTCTGAAAAAAAAACACACACAGGAAGAGGTGTCAGTAATAGCGAGGTATTTTTTTTTGTATTTATTACGTTCAGAAAGTGCTGATTCTTTTAATTAGGTTAGGTTTTTTTCTGGTGCTGCAGCGCCACTTTTTCTCTGAGGGATAGAGAGGAGAACACTCGATGTTACTAATCTATCCATTACTTTACAGTGGTGAGCTCAGCTTAATCTAAAGCTAATTAGATCCGCTCCTCAGTTACTTAGCTAACAACTTAGGAATAATCTCAATCTTCAAAGAAGGTTACATTTGACTCTTTAAACTGAGCAATCCTTACTAATATTATAAATGCGAAAGTAACTCTGCCTGTCTGTCTGTTACGCTTTCACGCCAAAACTACTGGACCGATATAAATGAAATTTGGTACAGAGATAGAATAAACCCTGAGGAACAACATAGGCTACTTTTTACCCGGGTGCGCTAAGTAGTTCCCTCGGGATGCGGGTGAAACCGCGGGAAACAGCTAGTATAGAATAAAAAGAAAAATACGTAAATGGATCTTTACCAAGACTTCATCTTGATTGGGACCAGTAACAACTAGGTAGGTACGGTCAACAGCTAACCGTGAACTCTTCAAGGTTTCTCATTGTCAAGGCTTTCATTTAAACGAGTTTACTTATGTACACGATATTTGATTATTCAGCTGTTCAAACTATGGGCAGGTCACATGGTGATTTGCGTGAATTTAAAAGATGGGGCTATTGAAGTAGGTAACGTTATTATACTTGTTTTATTTATCTAGGAAGATATTTACCTATTTGTAGGTATTACTAAAATTAATTACCTGTCTAAAATCGGCAGAATTTTGTAGCCATTCACGCCAAACTGTGCCAAATGTTTAGTGAAAGTACCATTAAAATTATATTTAAAAAAATATCGAATACTAGTACCTACTTAAAGCTTTGTCTGTTCTGTTACGCATTCACGGTTGAACGGATTCTAATATAAACTTACTAAAGTTTCTTTCGTTACTTTGTTCCAGCGTCCGTAGTCGGCGTGATGGGCATTGTGGGAAACTTCGTGTCTCCAGTTCTAATGACCAGGTTCGGCCGGCAGCGAGCGCACCTCATCTCCACCCTACCAGCTCTTCTTGGATGGATAGTCTTCATCTTCGGCAACTCTGTCCCCCTCTTCATACTAGCAAGACTCTTACACGGGCTTGCGTTAGGTCTTAGAACTCCTTTAGCAGCTATTCTAGTCGCGGAATACACAGACCCAAAGTATCGTGGCGCATTTTTAGGAACATTTGCCATTTCTCTCGGCATGGGAATATTTTTATCCCACTTATGGGGAGCGCATTTGACTTGGAAGATAACGGCGGCAGTATGCTCTCTATTCCCCTTGATAGCTATGGCCATAATCAGCCTATCTCCCGAATCCCCAAGTTGGTTAGTCTCCAAAGGCAAGTTTGTTGAAGCGAGGAAGGCTTTTAAATGGGTCAGAGGCGAGGGCCCTGAACAGCACGAGGAACTAGAAGCTATGATTAACGCTCAGAAGTTGGAAAAAGCAGAAAAAAGACCGGAATATGTTGAAACGCATGTCTGTAATAACATTTTCAAGAAAATTGTTGAAGCTATCGGTGAAGTTGTAAAGATATTCAAGAAGAAGGAGTTTTACAAGCCAGCTATTATAGCTATAAGTATGCTGGTTGTATTTGAGTTCGGAGGAGCGCACATGGTGGCCGCGTACGGAAATATCATTCTGCAAGTCGTTTTGGACAAGAAAGAACCCAAAGATGTCGCGTGGCAGTTCACAGTGATAGACTTATTGAGGACAGTGTGTGCGTTCTTAGCTATATTCTTATTGAAATACTTCAAACGAAGGACTATTTTGTTCTCGAGTGGTGTGATGACTGTTCTTTCAATGACAGCAATTTCAGTTTTTGTGTATTTGAGAAGAGCCGAAGTTTTTACGGAGCCCTGGATGTTGGATGTAGTGCCAATGGCTTTAATGGTTTTGTACACCTTGTCGTTCTGTTTAGGGTTAGCTCCTCTGAATTGGGTGATATGTGGTGAAGTTTTTCCATTAGCGTATAGAAGTTTAGGGTCAACACTTTCTACGTCATTTTTGACTCCTTCATTCGTGATTTCTATGAAATCAGCACCATATTTGTATTCTTCAGTTGGTGTCGAAGGCGCCTACTTAGTTTATTCAGCAATCTTGACTGTGTTTTTAAGTTTAATGTATGTTTTATTGCCGGAAACTAAAGATAGGACTCTACAAGATATAGAGGATAGTTTTAAAGGTAAAAAGAGTAGTGATCCGGAAGCTCAAATGAAGCTTATAATAAAAGAAGAAGGGGTTGTTGTCAATTAGGGGACATTTTACACCACATTTGCAGTTAGTGAAACGTTCGTGGTAGCAACACCAAATAAATAAATAAATAAGTATCGGGAATCACGATTAATTACCTAGGAATAATAAGCGGTTTTCTATGCTAAAAGTTGCTAAAGTACCAAAACATTAAAACAAAACTAAAAATAATTTTGCTAAGTAAATACAGGGTATGTTTTTTACTTTACACGAAAGAGTTGTGAATGTCGAATAGACTAGGTACTGAAATGCCTTCAAGTGGACAGATAATTGTATTTATCAGTTTCCCGCGCCACATTATCTGAATTTTAGGGTTACAAACCTAAAAAAAATTTGAGTTTCTATTTTAAAAATACAGCAAGTCATGTAATCGCCCCTTTCCATACATATGTGTGATTTATTTCTTTATAGTGAGATTAAAAATTAATTATTATTAGTCTTTACTTTCATTAACATAGAATATTTTTAAGAACATTGTACTTTTAATACACTTTTAGTAAGATATCAATATTGTACAAATAGATATAGATTTTGTTACATACCTATATTTTTGTGGTTTTATTTGTATTATAACTTTACCTCCTAGCTTTTACCTGTGGTTTTACCCGTGTTTTGTGTGTATAACGATTGACGATATCTACACTAATATTATAAAGAGGAAAACTTTGTTTGTTTGTAATGAATAGGCTCAAAAACTACTGGACCGATTTAAAAAATTCTTTCACCATTCGAAAGCTACATTATCCACGAGTAACATAGCCTTAATTTTATTTTGGAAAAAAATAGGGTTCCGTAAGATATTTGGGTTTTTCGGACACAAGGTGTAAGAAATCAACCAGAAAAGTTACTTTTTTTGCATACGCTACTAATCTCAGGAACTACTGGTCCGATTTGAAAATTCTTTCAGTGTTAGATAGCCCATTTATTGAACAAGGCTATAGGCTATATTTCATCACGCTAAAACCAATAGGAGCGGAGCACCACTATTCCACGCGGACGAAGTCGCGGGCAGAAGCTTAGTTAAATAAAATAAGATATAGTTACTTTGGTATAACATCTATTTTACTCAAGGCACATTATTACACTTTTCACTATAGATTATACAAAATAATATGGCAACGTTATATGCATTCATTATGACGTAACTTATAGAGCAAAGCAATTGATATAAAGTTACATAAATAAGCTTTACTAATTACTTTCATTAACATTGATTTTATTACCATACCTACAGTACTGGTAACTTAGGAACTAAAGTGTAAATAATCTAGGCACATCTTTAAATTTAAATGCATAACCCTTCAACTTCAATATACATATATTGGAACTTATTCTCAAATCATAAGATTCATTTTTCAGTAACCAAATTCGAGCTTCAGGTATGACAACAGATCTTTGGTGAAATTAATAATTATAATTTAAAAACTTAACAAGTTGTCTTGAATGACTAGTTAACAGTATATATGTTTAACTTTCTTCATATTCTTAATAGCTAAAAGTAGCCTATAACCAGGGTCCCATCTATCTCCATAATACATTTCATCTGTATTGGTTCCATCATTATACTGTAACAGTTTAACCTAGCTCGACGAGCCAGCCCGCGAGCTGAGCTAATAGCCTTTCCCAGCGACGCCCTAAGCCGAGGCCCGTACCCCACTAGGGGGTGCCCTTAGCGTGTAGTCGCTTAGTTTTGTAAGTTAAGCCCTGGCTGGAGGCCCTAAATTTATTTAAGGCACTTCACAGGCAAGCCCGGTTAAGCAGTCGACAACCTTCTAGGTTGACCTGAGAGATGCCATACAAAAAAAAAATGTAAGTTTTACTCATAAAAAGTAAACCTGTAATCTGAAGTTTAACCATTTCTTAGCTAATCCTTACTAAACGTCGTAATCCAGTATTAAGCTACTAACTTAAGTTCGGGTTAACTCATTTATGAGTGAGATTTTAGCTAATCGGTCGCTAAGCAGCAGATTAAAGATAAATCAGATTTTATAAGTAAGACTGTAAAAGCGTAAAAAACAAACTCATATTTGCATTTACCTATAATATTAGAATATTCTTAATATAGGACAAATATTTTCATAGGTAACTTTAACATTATAATAGCTTTTACTTAAAGCTATTGGATAGTGCTAGATCATAGTTAGATTAGTAACTCAATACTCAAATGTCGCTAAACTTTAACACCCATATTCCAGGACAATACTATGCTAAGCATTTTCCAACTACTAAAGATCACCTTACCAATGCAAAACAAACCAATGACAGATCCTTATTGGATGCTGTGCATCTGACTAGCAAAGGGTAGCTTTAATTCAAAGCATTAATTCTCAGATAAAAAACTAGCTTTTAACATTAATTGTGATTTTGAAGACAGACAGTTAAAATACATATTTCCATGTGATAACAACAAATATAGGTAAGTGTGACATTTGAGTAGTCCAACATCTAAGATGTAAAAATTATTCAGGAATAGATGACCAGATCTCCATAATCGTATCTGTACTCAAATCTGGAGGACCGAGGACAAAAGGTTCAACATACTTTGGTCCTAGCACTTTTAACTTGTTAACATTCGCAGGGGTCAATATTAAACTGGATAATGGAGTACGAGCTACTCCGATCTTCTCCGCAATCACTCCTGTTATATGGACATCATCTATCCAGAAGTACGGTGTTGCCTGAGCGGTTTTCAGTAACCGAGGAATGACATCTTGAGAGTAGAGGATTGCCCAACCTGGAATAGTTTTGTACTTGCTTTAGATTTTGCTCAACTGACAAACTTAATAATTAAATAAAATTTTCATTTATTTAAAAATGAACACAATTATAGGTACTTGTTGGATCTTATGTGCAAATTGTATATTTAAATAACTATTTATCTATTTGCATAAAATTTTATACATAACATACATGGCATAAATACACAGAATGATAGCTTTGTAGAACAATTTGAATGGATTTTATTTCTTGCAGATTTAATTTATGAGTAAAATCTACTTGTACCTTTCTATGTATAATATAGTATTTTCTACTACTGCCAGTTGCAGTCTTCGAGATAAATGTGAGTAAAATTACAAAAAAACATATTCAAACCTGCACAATAAGTAGGATAATATTGTGATGCATACTCTTCAGTGGTCACCTTCCACTTAGACTTCTTAGACCTTTGAACCTTAGCATTCTCCAACACCTGGCATGCAATCAGATCCTTAGCCCCCCACGGAGACAGCTCCCTTGCCAAGAAGTGCATCATCTCGCGAGAATTCACCACAATATCATCATCAGTCTTCAAAACATATTTTGCTTTCGGACAATGGTGAGCGACCCATTTTAAGCCCATAACATGTTTATAAGTCATGTTTCTATAGACATCTACAAAGCTACCTTGAACAATATCCCCGTACTTCATACTTTCGTTCTTTACGAGGTTTGAAAGAGTCACGTTCTCCGGTTCGCCGATCAAAAACACGACTTTAGTTGAATCATGATTTCGGCCCCATGTATTTCGTATAACCATGCGGTTTTCATGATTATTCGGGTTCGAGGAAATAATTATCATTAACAGCAACCCACTAGGATAGTTTTTACATGGCTGTGGGTTAATTTTAAAGGTAAATTCGTTAACATCTATCAACTGATTGTAATTATCCTCAACGTTTATCTGAGTCGTGTTGAATGGTCCTAAGACACTAAATTTAGGGTCTTTCAACCGTACAATGTTAGGTATAGTGCTCGTATAATACTTATAAATGAAGGAGAAAGCACAAATTGTCAATAAAATCTTGTGAAGAGTGATCATTTCTAGTTTTTCACTGCGTTGTCCTTCCGCCATAGCGGTTGTCGAGTAAAATAAAGTATAAGACGTTTAGCAAGAGTCCGTGGCCACAAACATATTAAAGTAAATATCAGATGGATTACACTAACACTTATAAATAATTAAACAATAATAGTAGGTAAAATGCTTCACCTAACCACTTAAAATTTCATCACAAAAAAATGACAGTGAGAACACCGACCGTCACTGACGTAAAACGTATGACTATTGTCAAATTAAAATGTATAACGTTTCGTTTTAAGCATAATAAGCACGCGTAGCATTAGACAACAAAGATTTCTAAAGAAAAAAAAACACCTCTCGTAGCATGTAGTAAAAAAAATATTTTACGTAAATAGGGAGGTGGCGGCTCAAACTAAAAGCGCGCATTTTTGCCAAAATGTAGACTAAAATTGTACATGTGTAAAAATGTTGGCAAAAATTACGAAGCATTGTATTCTTTGGGCAAAAAGTTCATAACGACAGCGTTTTTCCAGTCGCGTGAATGCTGCTATTACCAACGAAACTCACTAGTTTACTAGGATATTTTAAAACACTAAAATTGCTTTGAGGAATGATTTATTTATTAATTTTATAAAATCGTATGTAATATGCTGAGATTTTATTTAGTTGCTTCCGTCTCAGTCATGCCGTGCGCTGTGGTGACGTGCCAGCATGGTGCCTGTAACAAAAATATGTTTCATATAACATACTTTATGTTGGTTCATGTCTTCGATAAGTACCTACTTACTATTAATTAGGTTTTTTTTGGTTAAATAACAAAAAATATATGTTAGTAGTAAGATTTTGAGAAATTACTGCCAGACACATTGAAATAAATATAGTCGGGGTGGTTAGCTGTTTTAAATGAGGCGAAATATTTTAAAATCAATAAATATATAGGCATACCTTTTAAGATGTCGAAGCAGCGTACTCCTCTGTGTATATCTCTTCCCGCAACGTGCGCAAGAGTGCGTTTTTTCACCAGAGTGAGATGTCATGTGGACTTTTACGTTGAACTTCTTTGCAAAGGTCTTGTTGCATATACTATAAAAAATATACATATCTTTTCTTTGGACAATATCTTTGGACAATTTCACACAGCGCCATCTAGCCCCAAAGTAAGCAATGCAAGCATGCTTGTGTTATGGGTGCTAGCTTAACGGATATACTACTTATATATTTTTATAAATACATACATATTATACATAGCTACACCCAGACCCGATACAGAAATTAAAATTCATCATTTCAATTTCTGCCCGGCCGGGAATCGAACCCGGGACCTCTTGCGTGGCATTCCGGCCACTGTTGACCACTAAACCACTCAGGTCGTCAATTTAACAGTAGATGGGAGGAGGGGGGGGGATAGCTTCCTACCGATACTCAAAAGTATTTTGGGTATGGGTGTCCAGCGCCGGCTCTAGCCCGTGGTCAGGGTATATAGAAGGAAATTGACTTCCAACGCCTTTTTTTTTTGGTCGGTCTTAATTTTTAAAACGACCGAAGTTGTTCTCTTGGGAGGCCAGTGAATCCGCGGGAAACAGCTAGTATACTTATGAATATATCCTCCTTTGGTAGTCGGATAATAAATATCGGTACATAATTGCGATATACCTCTCTACTAGGTCATTTCAGACACAAGTCCACATTGTTCTACCATATTGCAATGGTTATTAAATGTCTGGACGTTAAAAGAGACTGTGACCCTTGAGTTTGTTTTGGTGTTTCTTCTCAAGGTAGTCAGATATGAAACACCGGCCTCACCTAGCTATAAACAAGAATATGTTTGACGTGTAAAAGTGTTATTTTATAACCTACTTGCAGAAATAAATATCATTTATCATTTACTTGGAATCATGCAACTGATTTGACCTTACATAAGCTCTTTGATGGATTGGATGTCTATGTGAAATAAAAGTGTGACTTTTGGTATTATAGTAGGTTCAAACCTGCATGAATACGGCTTGACTCCTGAATGCATCCTGTGATGGTACTTCAACTGATCAGCACTGGAAAGTATCTTGCCGCAGAAGTCACATAGAAACTCCTTTTCTTTGTTTATTCCGTGTTCCTGTAAATTGGACATCAAGGGTACAGAACAATTCTAACTAATAATAATGCTAAATCTGTCTGTCTGTTACGCTTACAGGTTAAAACAGCTGGGGGGTTAGACAAGTGGCAAAACGCTAGTAGAATAGAAAACAAAATGTATGGGAATGACAGATAGCTAGTCGTAAACGAATGTCATTCCGATACATTTTGTTTTCTATTCTACTAGCGTTTTTGCCACTTGTCTAACCCCCCTGAACTGATTTTAATGAAAAGGGTGTCCACTCCAAATGCCAATAGAAATCCCTGAATTTTCCCTGGCTACTTAATAGTTCCGTGACTTTATCCTGGCCTTTCCCTGATTTTCCAGATATTGGACACATATCTGGAAAATCAGGGAAAGGTCATAGATTACAGCCTGGTGAAGGTCATAGGACAGTTTTTACCAGGATAATAATATAATAATAATGGTTTATTTCATCTCCACAAATTACATTCTAAAATTACAAAAGATCAGTTGACAATAATTTTGTAAAATCGTAATTTGTGGGAGATCTGGAGTCTAAACTAAGCCGAAGCCTGTATCTTAGCACTCCAGGCCCCCCGTTACATAGGTAGAAGGTTCACAAGATTGTCAACGTGATGTATATGAGCTAATTTGTGTGAAAGTGAAAGAACACACGAAAACATATGTATGTTGTGTGTATGTATGTGTGTGTGTGTGTGTGTGTGTGTGTGTGTGTGTGTGTGTGTGTGTGAATGTGTGTGTGTGTGTTAAATATAATTATGTTGGGACCTCAAGGACTCTTTCAGTTTGCAAATAGTTCAGGGTAAGTAACCATTTTTTTATTTTGTATATGTGAAATAGTTCTCCCAGGATGCGGGTGAAACCTCAGGAAATAACTAGTGTTATAAAATTAAATGCTAAAATAACTCTGTCTCTTATGCTTTCACAGTAAAATGATTGAGCTGATTTACCTACATGAAATTTAATACAAAGATAGATTAAAACCTGGTGAAGTTTCCGTTATCCGGGTGTGTGAAGAACCAACATATAAAAAAGAAGTCAGAAATGTACCTCTAAATGTTTAGCAAGACTGTTCGCGCTGTCGCACTTCTCATCACAATGCACACATATGTACCGTCTCACGCTTGACGACTGCGGGTGGACCAGGCTTCTGTGAGCTGTTAAATATCTGTAATATTACAATATTATTACTGGAATAAAAGTGAGCTAATGCTAATACGATGAATAAAATCTTCCTAGCCTTTTCCTAGGTTGGCTTCCAGCCAAGTGTACTATGCGGCTCATCATCATCTGCCTAGCCTTTTCCCAACTTTATGTTGGGGTCGTCTTCCAGTCTAACCGAATGCAGCTGAGTGCCAGTGTTTTACATGGAGCGACTGCCTATCTGACCTCCACAACATACCCCTTGGTAAGACTGTCAGGCTTTCTGGCTTCTACTCGTAACAACTGTCAAAGATTTACAAATGACAGCCGGGACCAACAGCTTAACGTGCTTTTCGAGGCACGGAGGAGTCTTGGTATGACATAGATGGTCACCCATCCACGGACCGACCGCGCCAAGCGTAGCTTAAACTTTTGATCGATTGACTCGTGCGGCTGTTACTTAGCCACGAGCTCCTCGTGTGTATTATGCAGCTAAATACAAGTATTCATCATTGAGCAACTGCATATCTGATCTCCACAGTCCAAAACCTAGTTACCTCTGTGCCTGTCTGTCACAGTAACGGCTAAACTGATTTAGATAGATTGAAACATGGGGAAGGACATAGGTTTTATCAGTGTGCGTAAAGTATTTCCATCATGTTGCAAGTGAAATAATAGGAAACTGCTAGTTTTTGTAAAAAAAATCTATAGAAAAAATTAAACAGCACATGTTTAATTTTTTCTATACATTTTTTTTACTGATACTAACTAACCTGGACATATGGAAAGCTAGGCCACATATACTGCAGACAAACGGCTTCAGTCCTGAGTGGATGTTCTGATGCTGCTCATACCAGGTCTTCACATGGAAACCCTTGCCACATTTCTCACAGGTGTACTGGAAAACAAAGTGTACAATTTGAAACTAGAGTTTACATACTGTACAAATAAATAAAATTGAATTGTCTGTCTGTAATGTCACTACATAGTATAAAACAAAGTCGCTTTCTCTGTCCCTATATCCTTATGTATGCTTAAATCTTTAAAACTACACAACGGATTTGATGCGGTTTTTTTTAATAGATAGAGTGATAAATGAGGAAGGTTTTAGTATATAATTTGTCAAATTTTTGTATCCATTAGCTAAAATATCACGGGCGAAGCCGCTGGCGGGAAGCTAGTAAAAAATATAATAGCTTTCTTGCTATTTATTTATTAAATTTTTATATATTAAAATAAGTTAAAACTTACCTCACACTAGGAATTTCTCCTGTATCGTGGATGCATTTACAAACATACATTATGATATGCACATATTGCACATACATCAAGACTCGGATCAATTTTAGCTTTCTTTCCTTGTGGTAACTTTTTTTATGACAGAGAGGTATAGTACCTACTCTTGAGTATTTTAAATGCAAGAAAACAAAAATATAAGTCTGAGGAAAACTTATTAAGTTTTTAATTAAAACCCAAAAAAAATGTTTAGCGGCCTGCAACACAATGACATAAACGTTTTTGTGGCCCCATAATAAAAAAGGTTGAGTATCACTGCTTTAAGGCCTATAACAAAATGTTACCATACAAAAAAATACTGCCGCGAACCTTGTATACATCCTGATGTCTGTTTTCATGTTCCTTCAAAGCTCCTTGGTAAGCAGTAGAGTACCCGCACTTGTATGAACACTGCAGTTTGAAACCGTTGTGCACTCTAGCATGCCGTATGATCTCCGTAACTGTCTTGTATGTTCTACCTGTGTAAGAGATGCACAATTATTAGATATTATGTACATTTAATTTATATTTATATTATGACATAAGTATTTTGAGAAAATAGCTTTAAATTCCTGAAATAATTTGAATTTTAATGTGAAAGTGCCTCTGACACATTGTATGATAAAACTTAGCACAACATGGGGAAGGACATTAGTTTAGTCACATATGGATGTTATATATTTTGTGTGATAAACTAACCATTCTAGCTGTCTTTTTTAGATCTTTGATAGTCATTATGGGTAGTCAAAAGCCCATGAGTCAAACAACTAGGCCTGCCGTATTATTTTAACCAGTAACGGGGTGTACAGATCAGGTAGTTAGTTACCCAATCCAGTAAGATTATTACTTAATATCTTACCGCAAAGTTTACAAATCAATGGTCTCTCGTCATTGTGACTAGTGACATGTTTTAAAATATCTTTCTTCGTAGTACAAGATTTTTCACAAATATCGCAGCTGAAGATAATGTTACCGTCTGATTCTTGTTCCGTATATTTTCTACTGGTATTCTTATGCTTATTTAAGTGGTCATTGTGATAGTGTTTAATTAGAACAGTCTGAGATTCACATGTTTGCAAACAGGTCAGACACGTATATTGTTTTACGGAGTCTGTATTTAAGTCAGTTATGTTGTGCGGTAAATTTATTTTTCTTTTTTTAGAATTGTTTTGTTTTTTCTTTTTTCTTACTCTTTTGTTATTTTGAATTTGAATAGGTGAGATATTAAGTTCTTTTTCTTTTTTTATAGTTGACAGTGTTGTTTCATCATCGGAACTGCAGTGAGTATCGTCATAATCATCAGACACTTCATCATGTTTGAAATTTTTGTCATCATCATTTCTATTTATACTAAGTTTCCTTTTGATTTTATTTTTATTGATTTCTGATACTTTATCAGTGTCATGATGTTCAATTTTAACATATTGACTATCACAAAATATTGTACATTCGTTTTGTTCTTCTTTGATTGAAAAGTTGTTTGTTAAATTTGAATAGTAATTTTTTAAAGAGCCGTCATTTAAATACTGTTTCAATTTATCTTCGTTTTCTTTAACATTTGAACAGAATTTGTTTATCTCTGTTAACTTTTTAATGCATTCATAGCATAATTTATTTGGAAGGATATTGTCAGTTGATATCTGAAAAGTATAGGTAAGTATATAGTAGGATTAATGGCTAAAATTTACAAAATTAAATAAATACATACTACTAGGATATAGTTAGGGATGTGTTTATTTAATTTTGAAAAAATTATAAACTTTTGCAAAGCAAAACTTTGGTAAACAAACTTACCTCTATTCTTAAAAATGTTCGAAATATTAAAAATACATCGCATTCTTTTAACTTGCACATGTTATTAACAGATACTTTTAAACAAAATCGACATAAAGTGTCCATGTTTCATTAATTTTTATTTCATTTCGTTAAATAGAAACAAACACCAATGATTACTCTTTATTTTTTTTACTATTTTTGTTGTTAAACAAAACAAAATAGGTATAAGCGTTCCAACGAAGATAAGTAATGGAAAGCTTTCATAGCAATTCTATTTCTTCTCTCCTTTTAATTATGAGTACAAATGAGATAGAGATAAATCGAAGATTGCTTTTGACGGTGGAACGCACCACTAACGCAATTTAGGTGTTGCCATATATTGAGCGTTTATTACCCTTTTAATTTATACAAGTTATTTCCTGCGACTTCATTCGTACGTTTTTATTGTATGCTTAACTGTATACTTTTTTTTCTAAAGTGCGTGCGTGTTACATAAATAATCAATAAAATTTACTTTTGTATATACCTATTATTATGCCTACTACACCATCCTAAAGTCTGTATTAAGTTAATAGCTTCTGCCGGTGACTTCATCTGCCGTCTTCAAATAGGAAGTTAATCCAATTTAGAAAGGAGGGTTTATGATACGTAAAAAAACCTACATATAGCACTAAACTGGATTATATACCTAAGTACCTAGTAGGTACATACATTTTAATACAATCTGCAAAAGATTGCAGGCAGAAGTTGGATACCAACGTTGTGCTGAGGACCGGACGATATTTTATGACAAATGTTACGTGAGGCCTATGTCAAATGGCTGCGGAATAATACCTATCTATAAAAATAAAATAGGCTGTTGTCAATTATGATACATACTAACGTACTATTGCTGCTTTTGGGCATCATCGCTATAATGTACCTACTTCAGGCATAACTTATTAATTAGGCATAGGTATATTTCCAGACTATTAATAAAATGCGGATTATACATACAAAGTACCTATGCGTGTACATATGCAGACATTTTGAGCAATAAGAGTGTTATAAGACTTATAAGTCACGCGACCTTTTGATGGATGTAAATGAATGAAACGAAGAGCCCAAGAGAAGAATTTGCACAGTCATAAGAGACTAGTTATGACTATGAATTGTAAACGGGACTTCTTCCTAATAGTAACATATAGGAATAAGTGTAGGGCTGTCTTCTGTAAATTTGATATTACTGATTTTTCAGCTTACCTAGTTTGAAAAAAATAATTTTGAATTTTGAACGACATTATTTCGTAGCTTCCTATGTTGTTGACCTTAACGAACACACATTGTAGATAAAGTCCTACCTGCCTGCCTAGTCTAGGTACTAGCAAAAGTTATTCAATGTTTTTGCGGGGCACTGGGCAGTCTTAATTAAGGAGATAATTATTTAGAAATATTGTACCAAAACTCATGGACCTTAAGCATAAAAAGATTTGTCATATCCTGACAAACTATGTAAATATTTAATAGGAATCTCAAAAAACCAAAATGAATCATAAATTCAAAACGCACATTGCGTTTAGGGGTTTGTAGCGATAAGATAATAATTTAGCCACTGTACTAATCTGTTTTTACAAAATACCATGGGTGGTTGATAGTATTCAATGGAATATCGGTAGAACGTCTAAAGGAAGCGTACTCTGATAAATGTACATCCCGTCCAGGGCAAAGATTATAAAATTAACAAAATTAGTAAACGGGTCATTCAGAATATTTTTCTACCTACTTCGGTATCTTCCCAATTAAGTTTGGTGTTTTTGAAATTTAATTTATGAATTTATTAATGAAAGTATTCAGGCTAATAAAAAAACACATTTTACAATCAAATTCAGATACTATATTATAGCTATATTATGCTTATGGTTAAAATTATACAACACTTTTTGTATAATTTCAATAATTTTTGTTTTGCATCAAAGACATGCTAAAACTGCATTATGTTTTAGGCCAATTAAGAAAAGGCCGTTCTAAAGCCATTACCCACTAAAAGACATTTATTACGACCAGACTTCGTAGGCAGAATAGAATGCCGATGCCGTTGTACATTCTGCGGCGTAGCTTAATCTTTGTTGAGTTTCATATGAACAATAAGCAACAATATAAATGAAACAACATTTAAAATGCGTACGTTACGACAACCAGTCTAGTCCTAAAATATGAAGTAACATGAACATTATTTATTGTTTTAAATATTTTTAAATAACCAAGATATATTGTGCTACATCGGAATAATTTAAAGTGCAAAATGTTTGTAAAGTGTTTATTATTGTTATTTGTTCTCAGTTTTGTTGAAGCGGAGAGTAAGTACCTATTTTTTTTTTATTATCACTTAGTGACTGAGAAATTATTATGTACAAAATAATTACTAATTTACACAAACTAAAAATATTATACAGAATCATGATTTTTTTTTCGTAGTGAAACACTCAAAAATGATAGTAAATATATAGCCAACTCAATTAAAAAAGATTTTTATACCTAAGTCCTATATATTTTTAAATAGTATGACTTTCAAACTGATTATTTAAATTCGAAATAACGATGTACCTACTCAGTACTTGTTGATTGGTAGCCAATAACTATTCCATTGTACCAAGTATGGATTAGGAATGCAATGTTAACGACAATTATCTTAATACGTCATAGAGAAAATCTATCAAGGAAATCATAATACACGCACAAATCCTTATTATCTTTGGCTGTGAATTTGTGCTCGTAAACACGATTTTAAGTTTTACTTTCTTATTCCTAGATACTAAATTACTACGCCTTTTTAGGGGGTAGGCAGAAACTAAATAACGCCACTTAAAGTGTGTGACAACGAAAGAGGTTCTATGTTGGGTCGACGCACATGTCATGCAATTGTAGTATTAGTTCCTTGTAATGCCTGTAACAAGTTAAGCTATAATCCTACTAATATCCTTACTTCCTTACTAATATTATAAATGCGAAAGTAACTGTGTCTGTCTGTCTGTCTGTCTGTTACGCTTTCACGCCAAAACTACTGGACCGATATAAATGAAATTTGGTACAGAGATAGAATAGACCCTGAGGAACAACATAGGCTACTTTTAACCCGGGTGCGCTAGGTAGTTCCCTCGGGATGCGGGTGAAACCGCGGGAAACAGCTAGTTATAAAATATAAGAAAGTTTTTGAGGATATTATGTATGTATCTTTGTTACTCTTTCACGCAAAAACTAATGAATAGATTTGGATGAAATTTGGTACACACATAGTTCATAACCTGGGTTAACACATAGGATACTTCTTATCCAGGATTATGAAGCAGCTTCCTGAGGATGTGGGAAACTGCGAGTATAATAACAAAATGAAGCGCTCGACTCCTTCTTTATTATTTAGTAGCTAAACCAATAAGCTATATTAGTTAGTAGCCAAGCTAAAAGTCTAGCATGGTTACAAACAGAGCTCCAGATTACCCAGCCTATTCACACAAGACACTAATTTCGCATTACGAAGAAAGCTAAAGCTCTCATGATACCCATTATATGACCTCAAAAACTTGTTCCTAGATTAGATTCCCATAAATAAATACTAACGTACTATATAAGGACCGATGTGTTGTTTTCAGTGTTTGATAACTGTGCATAGTGAGTGATTTTTGGTTTCTGTTCGCATCCGTTGATATCTCGGTTATACCCATCCGCCTGGTGCAGTGTGGGCGAGTACCGTAGAGTAAGAAAAAACTAGATACAGTTATTTTGGGTGTGAATATTTGAAGTTTTTACACTGAAAATTTTAAATGCAGACATAATGAGAGAGAGACATATTGAGCTTAGTGGTACCTAATAACAAACATGACATGTTTCCCGCCGTGTTACTCGCACCCTGAGTGAATAGTTCGCGTTCCCGGATAAAAAATATCCTACGTGTTATAAACTATGTGTGTGCAAATTCTTATCCAAATCCACTCAGTAATTTTTGCGTGAAAGAATAACAAACAAACATACAAACTTTCGAATTAAGTGAGACTGTGTTTTCAAAAACACGTATAATATATGCTTAGCAAATTTCCCTTTCATTTTTCTGGTGATGGAAAAGATCGTTGCATTTTCAAACTGGAATCTAGATAACTTTAAAAGCATTTCAGATCCAAAGCCTTATATTATGTGAGTTTAAAAGTATCTAATATGTGTATTTTATATTAATGAATAAAATACCTAGCTCGATATTAATTTGTTCACAATCAGTTATTAATTTGCTTTTAGATAACTCTATTAATTAGAGCTTTAGCTTACATTAATTAAATCGTGTTTTTCCTGGAATGTTTGTAACTATGTACATTTAATTATGTTTTGATACCCCATTAACCTTCAAAATAATGGTATACTGACATGTTTTGGGTATGCTTCACATTGCAAACTTTGTTTCATTTTTAAGATAACATAACCAGCTTTTGCCTGCGACTTCCGCGTGGAATAGTGGTACTCCGCTCCTTTTTATCTTAGCGCGATGATATATCGCTTATAACCTTCCTTGATAAATAGGCAATTTAACACTGAAATTTTTTTTCAAATCGGACCAGTAGTTCCTGAGATTAGCGCGTTCAAACAAAAAAACAAACAAACTCTTCAGCTTTATAATATTAGTATAGATAGAGTATAGATTATTTAACACTAACCCTGCAACCGGCATGCGTTGCAACGCTACGCTTTCTTAGGCCAGGGACCTTTGCAAGATTATACAGAAGAACCCACTAAAGTTTCATAACAATGGGTTTAAGAAACCCATATAGGACAAACATAAAAACATTCTTTTGTATTTATATAGATTGAATATCGGGTGAAACCGCTTCGTGAGGGAACTACTTCCCACAGCCAGATAAAAAACATCACTAAGCTTCCATCCCATCAATCACCATATAAAATTTCATCTAAATTGTTACAGTCGTTTTGCTGTGAACAAATAAACTTGCATTTATAAAATTCCGATACACAGGATTATACTGAACTCTCAGTATACGACTATTTTCCTCCTGAAAGCTAAAAATATCATTTACCGCATATGTGTTGTGATTTAAATATTATTATTACTTATTTTTATTTGTCATCCTTCATTTTATATAATGTTATTATTGTGTTATACTCATATATTTTCTATGGGCATTGGTTGCTAAGACAAATTATATATACACTGAAGGATAATCGCCGTATTATTTAGGTAATCCTTTCCAGCTATTTGGTACCTAAACAATGTACCCTGAACCTATTTACATGTACCTAGGTACTGCTGGCTCATAGATAAAATTGTGTTAAATATTACGTACCTATACCAATACTAAATAGGCGCCTGTAATACCAAGTCGGTACTATTATTTATTATATGCCTATATTAACTTATGTGAATGGACCTTGTTTGTTTATTTTTTTTTTCACGCTTTCGCGGTAAACCGGCTGAATCAATTTAGGTGACATTTCCTATTGACATAGATGGGAAAAGACGACAAACTCACATACGCATTTACGACATTATTAAAAATGGAAAGATCTTAAGCATTGAATAATAAGTAATAATAAATAACAATAATAATATAAACTATCTGTATGATAAAACATGAGCTTATAATTTTATCAGCCGGACGCACGCTCTTGACTGAACGCATCACATCGTACTTCCGTCTTCATGGAAACAACAGCGTAGCATGCAGTTCTTAATAAAAAAAAACAATTATAAATGAGCTGAACTACTAAAAGGAGTATTCATCCTCATCTGTCTATCCTTTTCCCAACTCTGTTGGGGTCGGCTTTAGTTTAAACTGTAGCTCTCCTAACTCAGCATTTTTACATGAAGCGATTGCCTATCAGACTTCCACAACCCAGGTACCAGGTAGCAGTCCCCTCTTTTTTTTTTCGGATGGGAAATCATAAAATGACCCTTCCCGCTGTAGATGGGGCGGGTGGGAGTGTCAGACTCTGACTGACTAAAACCCATCCATGTTCCTTCCTCAGCCCTTTGTATTCCGGGGGCGCGGTATCTCTTTCGAATGTCCCACAGAGGGCAGAAGCAGTCCCCTCTTAGTTAGACTGTTTGTCAGAAAATCTATAAGATGGTCACTTACTTATGGACCGACCGTGGCTAGCGCAACGTAGGTAATATTTGATGGATCGCCCCATGCTGCTGTTATTTAGCCATGAGCTCCTCTATTATCCTCATCCAAATATTCTGTACGACGATGGCCGTCTAAATTCATTCCATCGTTAATTTCCCAATAAACCGATATGTAGCGCTAGTAAAAGCACCCCAAAAAGGCAGGTGATCTGATCGCAAAGAATTATGAATTCGTGAAATGTTAAATGAAGTTGGTACCTGGTTCCTCAAAGGTCAAACATGGAGAACTGGGTGTAGTGCCGCAAAATATAGAAGAACAGGGAATTCAACAAATTCGTCGATTAATTTATTGATGACAAGATTCTTATCCTTCAATACAATGAAGGTCTTCGTTGAAGTTAGTGCCTTTTGGAGGAACCAGGCTCAAATTTTTACAAAGAGTTTAAAACTTTTAGAATTTCAATTTTTTGAACACGCTTGTTTTGTACTCATTGTATCTGTGAGATTCTCTTAAACTTTTACAGTTGAAACCACTGAAATTTGTTGCAGGTTATCACTCTTACCGTAGTCCAGGGCCCCCATGCTCGGTCCCTCGTATTTTGCACGGCCGAGCTCGAATAAAGCAAAGGGGGTCTTTTGTCAAATATACCTGTTCCGCTGGATATATGCTGGTGGGCAACAAATACGCCACCTGTAGAAACGGACGCTGGGACGAGCTAATACCCGTTTGTGTTAGTAAGTATCCTCATTTCTAAATTAAAGTGACGATTGATGTTTTATATAAAATTTTTGAACGCCTACTTTTATTGTAGAATCTTTGCCAAAGTCTTTCGGCTTGTCGGTTGTTTGTTACGCGTTTATAAAGCTAAACCGATTTAAGTGAATTTTGGTATGGATATTGGACCCGGGGGAAGGGCAGGATAATTTTTATCCGGGTCCATGGTCCCTCGAGATGCGAGTAAGCGGCTAGTCTTCTATCTATCTATACTTATAATAAATCTGTAGAGAGGTCAATTCTGTACATGAAATATATTTCCAAAATAACTATCAGGGAGTGATTAGGGATCGACACTGATGCCAAAAATGCAATCAGTAAAATTGTTGTCTGTCTGTCTGTCTATCTGTCTGTCTGTCTGTCTGTCTGTCTGTATAAACTCTATAGAAACAAAAACTACTCGACGGATTTTAACGAAACTTGGTACAATTATTTGTCATACTCCTGAGATGGTTATAGTATACTTTTCATCACGCTACAATCAATAGGAGCAGAGCAGTGAAGGGAAATGTTGTCATTTTGTTTAAACGCGCTAATCTCAGGAACCGCTGGTCCGATTTAAATAATTCTTTCAGTGTTAGATAGTCCATTTATCGAGGAAGGCTATAGGCTATATATCATCACGCTAAGACCAATAGAAGCGGAGCACCACTTTTCCACGCGGACGAAGTCGCTGGCAGAAGCTAGTCTTTAATAAACTAATATTTTTGTTTTATTTTTTAAGAGCCCGGCTGTCCACGCCTTGAAGAAGTAAAGAATGCAATAACAATCCCAACACGCTTCGATGCCTGGGTAGTTTTCTTCTGCTTGCATGGATATCAACTCGTTGGCTCACCGGTAGTGTACTGTGACGGATCGCATTGGAACGCC
Source organism: Pyrrhia umbra (assembly GCA_963891755.1). NCBI lineage: Eukaryota > Metazoa > Arthropoda > Insecta > Lepidoptera > Noctuidae > Pyrrhia > Pyrrhia umbra. The sequence goes on along the minus strand of OY982942.1, from coordinate 2,186,904 downwards.
ACTGTTCCGGCTTGCTACGGTAATAGTTTACCACATATTTATTAACAGACAAGCAAATTAATTTTAATATTATAATTAGTAGGTAAACATGCCTAAATACTAACAATTTACCCTTAATTGTGGGGTTTAATTATTGAAATGGTAACACTTGCCCCGCTTTATAGACTTCCGTAGTCGACAAAGAACACATTTAGTTTCGCCATGTCCGTCCGTCTGTCTGACTGTCCGCGGCATGGCTCAGAGGTTATTAGGTACTAGAAAGCTGAAATTTTGTATTACATTTGATTACGCCGACAAAGTGGTATTTTTTTACCACTTTTTTGGGGTGTCATAATATAGCCTTTCAAAAATAATGTAGACGAGTGAAGACCATTTTTAAGTTATGAGAGCCATTTGAAAAATATCTAGCTTTATAGTGCAAATTTTTGTTCGTCGTACCTATTATGCGCAAAAATTCACAGATGTAGATAGCATAAATAACGAACTATAACGGTTCATTAAGCTTTTCCGGTTACAGAGATATTACGGAACCCTATTGCGCGTGCCCTGACTCGCACTTGGCTGGTTTTTACTATGTTTCAATTTCCAAAGTAGGTAACTCAAACTATGATGAACAGTAGGTATCATAGATATAATATATTTAGCATTCAGAAGCGGACTATTATTAAAAACAAATAATCGGTGAACTTAGATGATATTAAGGAGTTCAGTCACTATCTTATCCATAAAACAATAAATAATTTGCACTTACAAATTACGTCGACCACCATCTTACCCAAGAATCTTCTAATTGACAGTTCATTTCCCGCCTTTTTATATTCTTTATTCATACCCATAGACAAAATTAAAGAGTTTCCTAACTATATTATTTATATGTATTTCTATGGTAGGTATTAGGGGGCGTCCATAAATTACGTGAGGTGTTTAAGAGGGGGAGGGGGTCGAGTCAAATCTCATCTAAACTTACGTTGGAGAGAGGGGTGGTCTCGGCAAATATCACGCAATTCTGATTGAATAAAAAAAATATATACTATTTTGGTCCATTTAATCCAGATTGTACATGCTTAAGATTCAATCTGAAGTCATCGTACTAGTCGTAAATAAAAGCACGGAGCAATTATTTTTTTCTTTTTACAATAACAATCCAACGCGTTTACGTAAGAAACCCACATTTTGAAAAATCTCACGTGAGATTGGGGGATGGGGGAGGGGGTTGAATAAAGTCTCACGACATCTCACCAGGGGGGCGGGAGGGACAGAAAAAAAAAACACCTCACGTAATTTATGGACGCCCCCTTATGTTCATAAAAACTATGATGTTCTATGTGGAATTTACGTTTTACAGTAGGTAGGTACTCGAATTTCTGACTAAACGGCATGATAATTTGAAAGTATGTAGCGACCGTGTACATTCGGGAAGCTCCGTGCGATACGATCATCAAATCAGGCCGGAATTATGACTCAATGATGATTCCTCAGGCAAGCAGCACGTGGCGTGGGAACCGCCCAACTCGGATGTCCTTACTCTGTTTTACTGATATTCTAAAATCAGACAAAATGAAAAACATTATACCTACTTGGATAATAAGTTTTATAGGGCTTAAGGATATTATAATCCATCCATACAGATGTATCGATACGAGTATACCTAGTATTCTGACTTACTTATAGCACATAACTTGGCAAGATTTTAAAATAGTAGGAACAAGTTTGCGCATGTACACCCAGTGCAATCCAAAAGTAACACTTTTCACACCTCAATTCTTGTCATCACACTATCGTCTATTGTATTAATTTACTTTTAAACATTTATATGTAGAAGATAGTTAGAGAAAAGAGAAAAACTACTAACGATTCTTGCCAAGTTACGTGCCGACTACTGTACTAGACGATTTAAAACTACATTGCTTTGTATGGAAGGAGTCCAAGTTATATTTTATATGTGTAACTCCACACTTACAAGCCATTTTATGTACCTACATATTATAATGAATTTTAGTCTAATTTCGATCGCTAAGCGGCTACAAATTATGTATGTAAGTACCTGTTATTCCTGCCGGGGCTGCGGGATATTCGAAAGAGTTACCGCGCCCCCGGCAACAAAGGGCTAAAGAAGGAACATAGGTTGGCTTTAGTAAGAGTCTGCCACTCCCCCCCACCCCATCCAAGGCGGGAAATCTCATTCAATGATTTCCTATCCGAAAAAAACAACAACAGTACCCGTAATTAACTAATCCAAAACCATTAATTACCAGATGTATCAGTCAAAACTTCGACCTTTTGCGACTTCGAGGATCCAGACATTTGCGGCTGGAAGAGGGATGATTTACATGACTTCGACTGGAGATGGTGGAGCAGTAAGACTCCAAGTTCTTTCCTGCAAACTGGGCCAACCTACGACCATACCTTGGGGGCGAACGGAACCGGTAAGAATTATTTAGGAGCTAAAGAATATTTTTCTTCTTAATAACTTGAGGGCTGCAGGTTTACTAACCTAAGAAATCCGTGGTGCTAGGCGACTGGCCTTCACCCAGTTGTAATTGTGCTAATGGCTCTTTACATCTGTCTCCTGCTTGATATGGAGGGAAGTGGAAACTATGGTTATTCCTAATACCACTATTCTTTCCTGATTAAATGCGTTGCGGTTGCAGACAGTTAAAATTATTTTCTCTGAGACTCGTCGAGCTTCATTGTGTCCGCGTTTTCTGGTGGTCACCACTGTTGATTCTGGCTTTAAGGAGTTGCAATAGTGTGGCCAGCTTGTCCCATAAAAACAAATAACCTAAGAAATCCAAGTGTAAGAGTTTTCAGATGCAATTCAAAGCATTTTATAATGTACTTATAGATTTATTATTAACTTTGCTAATAAACGCTAGTTCATTTTCCCGCGGTTACGCGGTTTTCCGTAAGTATGTTATATTTTCGAAATGAAAATTATCCTGTGTAAATCCCGAACGACAGACAACTTAATTGCTATCTGTTTACTTGATATAATCAGATAGTATAAATAAAAATATTATCTATATCAAATCCTTCATCATCACCAGCCTATATATCGTCCCACTGCTGGGCACAAGCCTCTTCTCATACAGAGAAGGCATGAGCATTGATCACCACGCTTGCTCAAGGCGGATTGGCGATTTCAGACTTTTTAAAGTCCAGGTTTCCTCACGATGTTTTCCTTCACCGTTAATCAATGACGTCTAAGATATACTTAGAAAGTACGTATGACTTTAGAAAAGTCATATTGGTACTTGCCAGGTTTCGAACCCGCATCAAATCCTTACTAAAATTAAATTTACCTTTCAGTAACTCTGTCTGCTTGTTACGCGTTTACAGGAAAACGGCTGAACCGATTTGGATGAAATTTTGTACGGAGATAGATTGGAACATGGGGAAGGATATAGGATAATTTTTATTCCAGTCTATGTAGTAGTTTCCTCGGGTACATCCCGATCATTTCAGTCATGAATTTATGTAAATACTTGTTGTTACACCCATACCATGAAGGATCTACTTCACTCTTCACTCTCCGGAGTATATCCCAGATCAGTTAAATTCGCCGCCCAAGGCATACTCTCACCATACCCGATGACGCTATAATCCTCTTCCTAGAGAGCAGTAGGTCCACTAGCACTCTATACAAACACAGACCCCGTTCGTATCGACCTCGCCGCCGAGGTCCGTCGCGACGACTTTGTCCATGCCCTCCCGACCCTAGCTCGAGGCAGCCCACGAGCTGAGCTAATAGCTTTAAAATTCCCGATTATAATAATCATATATATTCTGATCCAGCCTGTCCCCGCCCAGCCCCTTGCTGTCCTCCCCCAGCGACGCCCTAATGCGAGGCCCGTACCCCACTAGGGGGTGCCCTTAGGGAGTAGTTGCTTAGTTTTGTAAGTTAAAAACCCCAAACCCTGGCTGGAGTCTTAAATATAGTCCTAAATTCATTTAAGGCACTTCACAGGTAAGCCCGGTCGACAACCTTCTAGGTTGACCTACAAGATGCCATAAAAAAAAACACTGGAGTAAAAATTAACCTTTATCATTCCCCAAGTTTATTAATATCTGACTTACAAGTAATCTACATATGTTTCCTTAACCTTTTGTTCCAGGTCACTACATGTACATAGAAAGTACAGGTGTGGTACAGAACTACACTGCTCGTCTGCTATCGCCCGTGTATGACGCTGAAGTGGCCAAGAATGGATGCTTCATCTTCTATTACCATATGTTTGGCAGGTAAACCCTTCCGTCTTGGACTTTGGCGTACTTTTAACTTGCTTAGTAGTCGTAGAGCGCTGTTAAGGAGCTCGTGGCTAAGTAACAGCCGCAGGATTCGATCGATCAAAGGTTAAGCTGCGCTTGGCGTGGTCGGTCCGTGGATGGGTGGCTATCTATGTCATAGCGAGAATCCTCCGTGCCTCGGAAAGTACGTTAAGCTGTTGGTCCCGGCTATCATTTGTAGATCTTTGACAGTCGTTACGGGTAGTCAGAAGCAAGAAAGTCTGACAACCAGTCTTACCAAGAGGTATCGTGTTACCCGGTAACTGGGTTGTGGAGGTCCGATAGGCAATCGCTCCATGTAAAACACTGGTACTCAGCTGCATCCGGTTTAGACTGGAAGCCGACCCCAACATAGTTGGGAAAAGGCTAGGCAGGCATAGACTCGTGCAGCTGTAACTGAACCTTGAGACCCTCACGATAATGACATCAATATTGTTTCTATTACAGGAGCATGGGTGGTCTCAGAGTTTACCAGAAACCTGACAAGGTATCCATGACCCAGCTGCTCAATACGACAAGTTCCAATAATTACATCCTCTTCGAAAAGTGGGGTGACCAGGGTAATAAGTGGTATAGCAGCATCTCCATGCTTTCTGATGTCAACGATGACTTCCAGGTCAGTACCGTAATCAGATTGTAAAAACCAGTCAAAGGCACAGACACAGTTATCTATACATATAAAATGCTTTGTCCTGAATGACTGACGGATCAATGCACAGCCTAAACTGCTGATCGTAGAGACCTGAAACTTGGTGGGTGTCTTATTTGTATGACGTAGGCATCCGATAAGAAAGGATTTTCCGAAATTTTACTCCTAAAGGGATGAAAAAGGGTTGGCAAAGTTTGTATAAAACTCTGTCATTTTCTATTTGAACTTGTATAGCCAACGCGGGCGAAGCCACTGGTGGAAAGCTAGTGATAATATATATTACTGACATTGATTCAAACGGTTTTTTTTTTACCATTTGTCTCCATGTTCAATACAAAATCTACAGACAGATTGTGATGAAAACGGATTTGTCCACCCCCTTTGGATTTGGCCTACAGAAAATAAATGTTTTCCTTCCTTTCTTTCTTTCAAGACTAACCAAACCACTAAATAAAAATACCGTAAGGAAAGCCGGAACTCATATATTTGTTTTATAGAAACCTGAAATTGGTCTGCATGAACTAAAAAACTTTTAATTTTGACTTTGCTTGAAACTAAAACATGCTGATTCTCAAATATTTTCTATTTAAAGATCGTGATTGAAGGCATCAGAGGAGAAAGCTTCATGAGTGACTTAGCCATCGATGACGTTTCCATACAGCATGGCGAGAACTGCACCAAAGCCATGACCGAGCCCACTACGCCGCCTCCTGTGTTACGTGAGTAGTTTATATTTCTTTATACTTTCTAGCTGTTATCCTGATGGAACTTCTCAACGCACTCAGATAAAATCTACCCTACGTCTTTCCTCAGGTTTCAGTCTATCTCAATACGAAATTTTATCTCTGTCGGTTCAGCTACTTTCCTGTGAAAGGGTAACAGACACATCAGTTAATTTCATCACTATGTAAATGTCACGGACAGCAATATTCGCGCACCTAACAATAAGTAATTCCTGATCCGGGTGTAACCTGGACAAGAAAACTCTGAAATTACCAATCCATCTTGAGCAAGCGTGGCGATCAATGCTCCTTTACCCAATAGTGGGATATTGAACAGGGCCATGATGATGATGATGATGAACGAAGAAGCGCATGTGGCGAGTGGCATACTGGCAATCTTAACCACGTCTCATCTTCATCCTCTTTGATGACATCCTGATTTTTTCCCTGTTCCAATATTTAGTTATATTAAAGTATCTTCAAACACTACATATGAGCCATGAGCACCTCTGATTAATTTTTGGTCTTTCCAGAGGAATCTTGCGTCGGTCGCTGCGACTTATTTGGCGATGCTAAGACCTTACCTGGTTGCAGTTGTAGTATAGTTTGTATGGTCCATCAAAACTGCTGCCCCGACTTCTTGGACGTTTGCGATTCTGATAGTAAGTAACTTTTTGTTTTGCAACATCTTTTATGTCCTGGAGCCTTACCATGACGTGCCAAAACAAGATTATTTTCGTTTTGAAAAAGAGACGGTGCTATACGACGTTAGTAGCTGTGTCACGCTCTCAAACTTGAATAGTGATTGCAAAAACACGTGGTGGTACAGCCCCTGGTTCCAGAATATCTATGATAATAATCTCTTCAGATCGAGTTCGATCAACGTCAAATTCACGAGTCCGTTATTTATTTATTTTTAGATGAAAAAATTGTCTGTGTGTAAAGTCGGTTAACGGACGATAATTTTATCTGAAGACGTCATAAGAACTCAGGTGGAACGTGACTGAACGTGACAATTTTTCGTGCGTGCAACCGGCGTTCATGGATTTATAAGACGTTATAACGTCAAAAAACTACTACTTGAAAAAAAATATAAAATATGTATCTTTTATTACAGGCAACTACGCAACACCAGGGGATTCAGCTGCTAACTCCACGGGACCACCACCGCAGACTCAAAAATTAGTAGCGACTACGGTCGAAACGTTACCCCCTACAACAAAAACTTCTACATTTACGACTATTTCCACTACAACTAGAGCTAGACCTACAACTCGATTTACTAATCCTACAACAACAACTAGTACATCTACTACGACTACGACTACGACTACAACTGTTACACCCATAACTGCTAGGCGGATTATTACTACGCCTAAATCTAAACCTACACCTAAACCTACCACTACTACTAGCACACGATCACCTAAATCAGTTATCCCACGTAAAGAATCTATTACGATGACAGTTTCGGTGTATCCGATGACTTCAACGACAATTTTATTCGGGCACTCAACGATACATGGAGGTCAAAAAACCAATCCGGATATAGGAAAGCATGCAAAAGTTGTAGCTAAGAAAACACAAGGTAAGTTTTATTTTAACTTTTGATGTTTTTGTGTACAAACAAAAAGAAACTTATTGATATAAAGTTGATCTTATTGTATACATATTAATTGTATATATACTAGTTTTTTTTTAATATCTCCTTGATTCGTTTTGCTTTGGTAAGGCTTAATCGTATTTTTTTAATTATCTCCTTGATTAATTCCGGGTTGGTGCTGAGGAAGGTTATGGTTGAATATTATAAAACGCTAGACTAAACTACTGGTCTGATTTCGAAACTCTTTTTACTCGTATCATAGCTCAAATAATAAATACTACGTGCTATCAGTGGCGCATTTGCAGTCTTGGCTGCCCTAGGCCTCCGCCCCTTTCTCCCCCATATAGACCAGCCACCATAAAGATTTTTCTTTAGAATATTTTGGTACCGGTACTCGAGCCTTTAAAATATTTTGGTACCGGTACTAAGTATGAATTATTTCTTGTCATCAACATTTTTTGTCACTGATATCTGGCCGCCCTAGGCCCGTGCCTATTGTGCCTCAGGACAAATCCTGCTGCGTGCTATAAATGTTATACCTACATTAATACACTATCCTGTCATCGTTTAACACTGGCAACGTCTCGACCAGAATCTAGTCTCACATAAATTAAAGTAAAAGGCTTTCCAAAAAAAAGGCTTTAATTTATGTTCCCAAAAATTTCATGAACACATTTGCCGTAGCCAACTAAAACAATCTTGGAGACTTCCATTTCATTGTAGCGTCATCTAACCTGCTACTTGAGAACCAACAAGCTAAACAGCTAACTAAAAGTCATAGATGTCACTACGTCACGACTTTGACGTCAAGGAACTACATCATCCAAGTAATAGAACGTTTGGCGCAATGGCTGGGCAATTGGCTACTTCGCTGAATTGAATTAATTGTCTCAGATCTTTGTTTTTGTAGAATGTTTAATTTTTGAACACAGATTCACGATTTAGGCAAAATATTTAATGAACTAGCGTTACAAACTCTCGATACTACCGTTGACAGTAGCCCATCTAGCAGTCTTACTAGCGTAGCTGCAGAATCCGAGCTATATGATTGAGGAGCTCCTCACTATGTTCTTCCAAACTACACACTATACTCTTACCCATCTCCATCTAGCAACCTCAATATTATACTGAACAATTAATCTAACAACATTATTTGTTCAAACGCTATCTATACATCATCATCAGCCTATATATTGTCCCACTGCTGGGCACAGGCCTCTTCTCATACAGAGAAGGTATGAGCATTGATCACCACGCTTGCTCAAGGCGGATTGGCAATTTCAGACTTTTTAGGTCCAGGTTTCCTCACGATGTTTTCCTTCACCGTTAGTCAGTGACGTCTAAGATACACTTAGAAAGTACATATGATTTCAGAAAAGTCACATTGGTACTTGCCAGGTTTCGAACCCACACACTCGTACACGAGAGGCAGGTGCCTTAACCACTAGGCCACCACGACTTCCTATCACGACTTCCTATCTATACATATAAGTTTTATTTTCAATAATATGATCCTAGAACAAGTTGCAGCTCTATCTGCCTCTTTCACACTCATACGTTTTGACAAGAATGGCACTACAAAACAGTGACGTTTTTTTGCGATTCTCAAGACAATATATTAAAACAGAAATGCAATATTAGATTATTCTAAGATTATTTTACCATTTACAGGTATGAGTGGTTCAACAGTTGCTGTAACAGTGTTGCTGGTTGGTGTTGTACTTGTTGGTGCGTTATGGATCGGATACGTGATGACGCGATCATCTCGCGGCGTGGCTGCGCTTGCGCGGATCCGCGGTCGCACTACTTCAGACCCCGAAGTGCATTACCTTAAGGCCGATTGTGATGATGATTAAATTTATTTTCTTATTGTATTTTGGTTGTTTTCTTTACTGGAATCTTTGTACACTGTTCATTATGATGAAGTTCGTATTTTACTATACTCTGCTAATTTTCTCCATTCTAAATTTTAACCAAATTGCTTCAACCTTTTACCGTGAAAGCGTAACAGACAGACATATACTTTCGAATTTATAATAATAGTAAGAATGACGGGCATTCTTACCAAGTCCAAGCTACCTTATAAAGCTATTTGAATTTCATTTAATCATATTAATTTAATCACGTAAAGTCCGAGAGTAAAAATATAATGAATAGGCTCAATATAGCTTGAAAGATAATTAATACAGATATTAAGGAATATATCTATAAAAAAAATCTATTGGGGTAAAAATACATGCTACGCCGACTACACAAGAATTTTGATAAAAGCTGTAGTTGGGCCAAAGATAGAACCTTGAGGAACACCCAGATATTTGATTCGTATCCTTTGATTTGGACTTAGAATTTGGACCACTCTCCTTGCTAATCCCTAATCACTAAGATCTAAAAACTAGTTAATTTAGGAAGATGAAAATTATTCTTTTCGAATTGTGTAAGTTCCTACTTATTTAACAATACACATTAGTTATGAAACATACCTAAACATTAACTCATTTTAAGCTTAGGAATATTCAAAATCCCGCTCCCAAAATAATAAAAATTAACATCTCCTAAATCCACAACCCAAATAAATAAAACCCAAAACTTGCCACAGAGCATGAAATATATTTTCCATTTTTGTACTGGCAACATAATATCCTGGTATCACTGTACCGCGGAAGCGCGGGCTAATACGAAACGGTGACCTCGTTTTTATGTTACCCCGTTAATACAATGTCACCCGGCAATGGTGGCGCAGCCTTCGGCAGCCTTATCGCGCGCTATCGACCCGCCTCGCGGCCGCCATCTTGCGCCGCGCATGCGTAAACCATATGCGACATCACTGACGTTTCAACAAACCCCAGTATCATTCCGAAAATTACGGATAACTGTAAATAAAATTGTAAATAGAATTTAGACAAAAAAACGTGATATTTTTTATTTATCAACGTAACTTTTAAAGATATGCCTGTGCGTGGATAGACTGAAAAGTTTGCCGAAAAGAAGTGTTGAAGGTAAGTTAATTTTGCTATTATTAAACTATTTTTAAATCGAATTATTGTTCCACAAATTGGATTTTATGTTTCTTGGAGCGCAGTTTTTGTTATAAAGACGATTAGTCGGTTCGTCTGCTTCTTTAGTTTTATGTAATAGCGTAAGTTGGAAGAGAATATACATATGTATATAGGAAGTGCGGTACTTGATTACATTGTGTGAATTTTGATAAAAAGCTGAATAATTTGCGTCGAGTGATATAATAATTGAAGGTTCTTAATTTAAAAATAGCACTACCTTTTTTGAATTAAGAATAGTTTTATAATACTCGAAGGTTGGTACCTACTGACTGCTTGTCGAATTTTTAGGTCAAAGCCGATCGGTTTATCTAAGAATATAATCTCCTACCTACTTGATTTTAAACAAATAGTTTTCCTATATTTTTAGACGTTTTTTTAAATATTTTTCTACTTTTCAGCAATTCGGTTGTACGTGAATGAAATATATTTTCTAGTACAGTATGCCAAGAATATTTTCTTCGCCCCGATTTCGCTATAAATGTGTTAAGCATACTGCGTACGTTTTTCTCACGATCGTGACACCAAATCGTAATATTTAGAAGTCTTGTCACATACTTTTTATATTGGATGTTTTGGTATCTCCTTTTATTTGAAAGAAAAAAAACAAAAAGCATACATTTTCCTTTTAGCTTTGGAGCGATAGGAATAACTTTTCTTTTCCTTTATTTTTTTAAGAAACACGACTATTTTTGTGGGTAAAAAATATTGCGTAAGTACTTATTATTTTTTCAACTGGTTTGTTGAAATTAAAAAGTTATAAGCGTCATTGCGGTTCGGCTTGTGAGCATTCAAGGCCGTTTTCGTATAGTAGTTGTCCTTGGCTAGCAAAAATCGTGCAGAGTCATCTACTCTTCGTCCCAACATGAATGATTCATATTATTCCAGTTTATAACTGGGGCAGAATATAGTTTTCAAAGTGACTCTATTTTAAACGTTGATATTCCATTAACATTCTGTCCTTATCTAACTTCCTTTCGGAATGTACTTAGTGTTAAATATATTTGTTTTTTTATTGAGTATTCTAATCTATCAGATACATATATCAGCGCGGCAATGAAGTACGAAAATAACAATAAATTCTTATGTTACACAACCGCGTAGCAAGCGCGTAGCAATCAACGCATTTTCCGTGATAAGATGTCTAAGAATTTTAACTTTCGTAGGCATTCGTAGCACGCGTAGACCGCTACGATTGTATGTATAAGTTGTATCATGATAGCTACCAGATTTATTTAAAGATAGGATTACTTTAAAAAAAATGTTTAGATTGGATATATGCTTTTTAAACTCAAAAACTACTGAACGAATTTTAATGACATTTTGCCCACACATTTTTACTATGTAACGTATATTACAAGTGCAAATATTCGTTATTCGTTTGTTTGATAAAACGGCTGAACCGATTTAGATAAAATTTGGCATGGGGATATATGACACCCTAGAAACTGTTATAGGCTACTTTTTATTCGACTGCGTGTAGTAGTTTTCTCAGGAAGCGCGTGATACAGATAGTAAGTATTACAAACTTATTAATTTGAAAAAGAGAGAGGACAAGTAGCAGGCAGTAGCTAGTATATTATATACACGTGTAATATTACAGTAAATAAGAACTTATTATGAGAAGAGCGGCTTTTATCCTTAGATTTGGTAATATCTACTATTAATATTTAATAAGCTGACATACTGTGAAGTCGACATTTTGTATGAATGTCCTTGTTTTATTGGAGAAACGTTGTTAGATTTCTATTTATTTTTAAACTAGCCGGCCAGTCGAACTTCGTACCGCCTCATAATTTTTTTTTCGATGTTTTAATAGTTATTCTGCTATTCGGAACGGAGAAAAAAACCATAAAAATCGGTCCAACCGTTCTCGAGTTACAAGTGTTCACTTTGTTTTACCCACTCAAGTAGTTCGCTTCTTTACCTTAGCGAGACCCGCGTATTCCGTGTGTATTTTATTTAAGACTAGCTTCTGCCAGCGACTTCGTCCGCGTGGAATAGTGGTGCTCCGCTCCTATTGGTTTTAGCTTGATGATATAGCCTATAGCCTTACTCAATAAATGGGCTATCTAACACTGAAAACCCTTATGGATTCGTCATGTCTGTCTATCTCTAACTATAAATAGAAAAAAAAACAATACATTTTGAGGGTTTCCCATAATTAGAACTGAAACTCAAAAAATAGTTTGAACGAGATCAAGTAAGTAGTTTTTAAGTAATCATCAATTTTCCTCTACAAACAAACTTAATTATGCGGTCGGAAAAAACAAGATAATTGCGACTTTATTGCGGGTGTTGTTAACGTTCTTTCCAATGGTCGGAACCCCCGGTGCGCGAGTGCGACTCCCACTTGGCCGGTTTTTTCTTATGATGACAGAATACCTACAAGAGTATAGAGACAAAAAGAGAAAAGAATATCCAAAATTTTGCACCAGTAATTTTTTTATAAGCCCTAAGTATTTTCTTTCAGAATAAGAAAGTTTCGAAGCGAATCACTACATAGTATAAAACAAAGTCGCTGTCTGTCCCTATGTATGCTTAGATCTTTAAAACTACGCAACAGATTTTGATGCGGTTTTTTTAATAGATAGAGTGATTCAAGAGGAAGGTTCTAGTATATAATTTGTCAAGTTTTTGTATCCATTGGCTGAAATATCGCGGGCGAAGCCGCTGGCGGAAAGCTAGTACTCTATAAAATGTTTGAAGTGTAACATGAAACTGCGTGGTACCTTCGAGTGGTTGGCGTCGAGCCGAGTTGAGGGCATTAAAATAAGATTCTCAAGAGCTTTACTAAGCAGCTGCCGTGGGAAGCTGCAGCTTCAGTCTGGAGTATTTTTAGATAGAACGCAAAAGGTCACAGCTTAAACCACTACGATATTTCGGCTAGACTTTTCTATGGGCTTTTCTATTTCTCCCATTATGGTAACAGGGAAACCAGGAGCTGACACCTTAATTATATTATAATTCAAAATGTGGTTTATTTTTAGACTCCTTGGAAAACTGCTAATGGATTTCGAACTTTATTTTAACTACTGTATAGTTTTTAATTCGAAATGTTGACTTCAGAACCTTTTCTTAGCTGTCAGTTTTGTAAAGCTGCTCAAAGACAAAGATAAACTTCGTCAACGTAAACGATGGTTTTTGTAACTTTATAACTTAATCGGTTAAAAAAATTGCATGAAATACACTGTATGTCTTTTACAAAAGTAATAATATAATTATATCCGACAAGTCTGAATCCACTGTAGACAGAATAGGTAAAACTCTTAAATGATTGTTAGTAAATCATCCACGATCACTACAGTCTATTTTTTATTCCACCCAAAAGAGTAATTAAAACGTTTCAATTGAATTTTAATACGTAGAACATTTTTAAACAGTGAAAAACATAATTATCAAAGGCCTGCCAATTCCGTACATTAAATGTGTAAAAAAATACTTCATGAAAATAATTTTAAACCCATTTTCTAGAAATTTTTAATTAAAATACTCTCTCTAAAAGTTTTAAATGACTTTATTACGGAAAATGTTCAACAAATTCCTAATCTATGAAATGGTAAGCAAGTTACCTCCTTAAAATGTTAAATGCCATTGTTATTGCCACGGTATTTGATCCTAATCTTTCACGCACCTTTAAAGATTCAATGGGGAAAGGCCTGGTAGCCTGGGGCTCCGAAATATAACATTATTTATTCAGGATATATTTGATGTTACTTCAGTGCTTTCAAAAACATCAAGGGGAATATAATAATAGAGAGTCGTAGCCCATGAAAGCTTGTTTTGATAAGGGGGATCATACTACCACGCATTTGGTTATGGTTTATAATATCAGGAATATCAGTATACTTACGTCACGAGGGGCTTGCTATAGCCATTGTACTTGTATAGTCTATCGATTTTAAGAAAAATGAAAAAAAAAACTATACTTAACCTATTTTGTTCTAATTTTCCCACTCATATAAATTAACACAATATAAACGGCATTAAATGATGTATGATGATGTTTCGAGCATGAAATTGACATAAATGCGCCATCCTTACGCCATTTTGTTATTTTTTGTGGCAGAATTAGAACAAAATAGGTTACGACTTTGTTTACATTTTTCTTAAAATCAATTGGAATCGATTATAACAGCCTTGCAGATCGATAGATTAGCGAGTTAAGCCGCGGCCAGTCCATGGATGGTGACTGTTCGAGACCCCTCCGTGTCTGGGAGAGCAAGTACGTAAAGCTATTGGTCCTGCGCCTGTTTTGTCCCTGGTCGTGTCGGATTGCCGACCCATGGGGCTATAAGAGTGAGGGAATAAAGTGTGCTCTTGTGTCTGCTCAAGCGCTTATGCACTAGTAATATCTTTTTCAGATTAGCTACAGGGACCGAAATCGGTCTGGAGAGATTAAATCATTAATATCAGTTATCGTTGTTCATGCACGTGATTAGTATCCTCGGGATACGAATGAAACCACGGTAACAGCTAGTACTAATATGTAGGGCATATTACTTTGTTGAAATTTATCGTATATCATCTTAAAAGAATACCCTCCTTCGACAGTTGGGTTACGATATCATTTTTTTTTGTTGGTTAGAGAAATCATCAAATGATTCCTCCCGCTATGATTTTCAGCTTAGTGTCAAATCTATAATTAAAATGTATTGAATTTCAAATATCTATTGATTATATAAATTGGCACACAAAAAAATGTGATATGTAACTTTTTTTTTTAATTTTAGGGATGGGTAATCATCAAACGACTCCTCTCGCTGTGGGCGGAGCGGAAGGGAGTGTCAGACTCTTACTGACTAAAACCCATCCATGTTCGATCCTTCGCCCTTACGTCACAGGGCCGAGTTAAATCTTTTGAACAACCCCGCAGTCCCAGCAATAGCATTCAACCATCGCAACAAATGACGTAACAGAAACTACCCACTTCACAATTTCGTTATTATGTTGCATGTAATTGACAGCTACCAAAGGTTATATTTGAAGGGTAGTTGATTGTTTGCGTTTAGTTTTACTACCCTAAATAAGTTTAAAGGTAGGGTATGGTAGTACAACCACAGGTAGGACCATCACCGAAATTGATGACGTCAGACAAAAACTTAAAGACATACGGACTTTTGGATGAATATGGAATTTTTCCTTGTTTTTTTTTTGACAGAAACGAAGTTGGCTTTTGCCGCTTTATGTAAGCTTTTTGACTTCATCTGCTAGGTTTTCAAAGGGTCCTTAAGTGAAAAAGAAAACTAATTTAAAAAAATATGGTCGAATTTCAACCGAAAAGGCGAAAAAGCGAAAGGGCGAAAAGTTTGAATAGATACATATTACACCTCTGTGCAGCATTAGTCATACAGAAATACAAATGAATTATGTGTTAGGGGTACAATGGCGGTTTTATCTCTGATAGCGATATTATCAATTTGTATGAACATGATAAAAGAAGCTTATCATTTAATTTATTAGCAGGATTTATTAGTTATCATTAGCCAACGTCTGGCAACACTGACTGTTTCGTTGGTCTAGGGAACATGAGGTCCTGGGAGGAGCAGCGCCGTGCCCTCACTTCTGAAGTAGGAGGCGATCTGTCGCTGCCGGCCATTGTGCGGAGTATGGTCGGCAGGGCAGAGTCGTGGGACGCGGTGGTGTCCTTCTGCGAGGACGTGATGTCGCAGAAGGAAGCTACGGAGCGGGAAAGGGAGATCTCCACTCTCAACCCCGCCCGCAGCAGGCGCACCGGGCGCCGGAGGAGGGCAGACAACGCCCTCTTCCGCCCCCCATAAACGGGTCCAGGGGCGACGGACTTGGGGAAGTCCCCGCCCCCCATGATAGGACCCGAGCCGGCGGCGCGCGTCTGTGTCCACGCGCGCCCCCGAGGCGATGCACGGGGTAGGACACCTCACTACCCCGTGCAGGAGACGAGGCCCGGCAGGACGGGCCGGCACCAGTGCGGGGCTGCGGACGAATCTGGATTCCCGCGGCCCCGCGCCCACGTGCGAGAAGCGACACCGGGGTGGTTTTAGCCGGTAAGAGTCCGGCACTGTTCCTGGCCTCCCCAGGCCGGGTTCGTCCATGAGGATTTCCCTCCGAAAAAAAAAAAAAAAGGGAACATGAGGTTCTATGTTGGATTATTTAGTTGGGCAGAGTTATCGTAATTTTCCGTCATTCATAAATGTGTTAGTGGCATCCTTTTTTAAGGATGGGACATCAAGAAATGACTCCCATTGTGGGTGGAGGGAGTGTCAGACTCTTACTGACTCATCCGTGTCCTTCCTATGGTTTCCAGGGCAGCAGTAACTCTTTCGAACCATCCCATAGCCCTGGCAGGTTCTGAACCTAGCGGGCATCGTCACAAATTGACAAGACTGTATTATATTCTAATTCTAATGGAAAAATAATAAAGTTTCTTCTTCTTGTTTTAATGAGTAATACTCGCGATTTACATTAATTGTCGAAACACGGGTGTAAGAAACTTAATGGCGAGAGGAATCTTCTTAAAATGAGAGAGTAACTCTGTCTGTCTGTTCATTTGTAACGCTAAAACGATTCAAGCATTATATTTGGTAGGAAGACAGTTTGAAATATAGGATAGTATTTTTTGAGTATATCCGGGTGCATGAAATAGTGTTTTTCTTTATAGAATATTCTATCTCTACTGACAATAAACTATTTGAGCATAACCTTACTAAAAATAATATAATTTAGTAGATACATTTTACCCTCGAAACATGATAAATAAGATTAATAAACTACTCGAACTAAAAGCCTGTACGAACATGATTTCCCATAGGAATATCATCACCCACCCTAGATAGTAATAGCTCTTAATAACATACAATTAAAGTCTAAATTGCCTTACCTAGTTTCTCGGTCAGTGGTCTGATTAAGGCTTTTAAAACTAATAACTTTCTGGGTAATCGATTTCGGTCTAGGATGACAGAAATGGCTGATAATCTTCTTAAAGTTGATTGAATTAGATGGAAGGGTGATAGAGGTCTGTTGAGATGACCTACTTATGATTATGGGATAAATTGATTAGGGGAAAATGTGTCTGAAATCGGTCAGGTCAATCGTCGTTTCAGTTTCTAGATGAATAAAATCAGTAAAAGTGGTATGACCATACCTAACTGATATTGACCTTAAGCACTTCACTCTTGTGGTCAGTCTTTCCTTTTCTAGTAGGGAAAGTCTAAAGACTACACGTGTAAAGATTTTCAAAAAACGTCGAGGTTCTTAATGACTTGAATTTAGAATTTTTGGAACAAGGATATTTAGGATTATTTCGGGAGATAAAAAAAATACAGCAAAAAAATAATTAGTAAAGTGCGCTTTCAGGGCCGCTAGCCCCGGGTTTCCACAAACTACATGAATTTAATTTATTGGGGAAACATACAATTGTACAATATGTCTTGCAAATAGAGAAACAATAGTAACTATGCTAGAGTACAACCAATGATGTTTCTGCATTGCCAAACCTGGATTTACACATAAGATTCTTTCATTCGTGTGCACGGAGTAGTTTCCTAGAAAACAGCTATAGTTACCTAGAATTATACAATTCGGTTCCCTCTGAAAAGCCGAAAAGCAAATTCAAATCATAAGGTACTTTTCCACCTAGTAACCTTTTAAAGAAAACCAACATCCATTTGACATCTCTCGTGTCGAGCCTCGGGCGAGGGTTTCGGTTTCCAAAGCGATTTGTAACGAGAAATATTTCCGAGAGTTCCCGAGGACTTTCGGGTCACTCAGTCAACAATCGAACTTCGATTTGTCTTGACTTCCGCAATAGCGAATGATTCTTTGAAGTTTTCTTTTGTTTAATATTAAGACGGTCCGGTCCGTAAAAAAAACCCCTTAGCCACAATGTCCAGCAATCCTTACCAGGGGCTGTACCACCACGTGTTTGTCCAATCACTATTCAAGTTTGAGAGCGTGACACAGCTACTAACGTCGTATAGCTCCGTCTCTTTTTCATAACGAAAATAATCTTGTTTTGGCACGTCATGGTAAGGCCCCCAGCACAGATAAATTGTAAAGAAAATGTTAAAGCTGGATAATATTATGAAGAATCCTTTATGCTTAGTACTTTTAACTAACTACAATTTAAAAAGTTTGGAGTTTTATTCTACGGTAAGGCACTTATAAAGTACAACGTCTAACCATAAAAGCGTAACAAACTCACTTTCTTATGTAAAACATTAGTTAGGTTACTCGTGTTAGTTACTAGGCAACGGGCTAGTCCTTCCAAGTTTATCCAGCGCAAATCGACCAAACAATTTATGTTATCAATCGTTATACCGATAAAGAAAACCTGCATTTTTAACATAGCAATGTTATGGTAAACTTATATTCTCTAAAAACCAACAACCAAGCCAACTTGATACCGACGCCTACACTGATACCGACGGCAACTCTGATACCGACGTCTACACTGATACCGACGCCAACACTGATACCGACGCCTAGACTGATACCGACGCCAACATTGATACCGACGTTAACACTGAAACTAACGCCTACACTGATACCGACGCCTAAACTGACACCGACGCTGACTACGATACCGACGCCAACTCTGATATCAACGCCTACACTGATACCGACGCCAACATTGATATCGACGCAAAGACATGTACCGACGCCAACTTTGATACCGACGCCTATACTGGTACCGACGCCTATACTCATACCGACGCCTAGACTGATACCGACGCCTAGACTGATGTCAACTCCTACACTGATACCGACGCTTACTCTTATACCGACAGGGGTTATATAGGGGGGAAAGTTCGTATGAAACTGTAATTTTTAATTTGAATTCGTATAGCCAACGCGGTGGAAGCCGTTGGCGGAAAAGCTAGTGTTATCTATACTTATAATAAATCTGTAGAGAGGTCAATTCTGTACATGAAATATATTTCCAAAATAACTATCAGGGCGTGATTAGGGATCGATACTGATGCCAAAAATGCAATCAGTAAAAATTTTGTCTGTCTGTCCGTCTGTCTGTCTGTCTGTCTGTCTGTCTGTCTGTCTGTCTGTATAAACTCTATAGAAACAAAAACTACTCGACGGATTTAAACGAAACTTGGTACAATTATTTGTCATACTCCTGAGCTGGTTATAGTATACTTTTCGTCACGCTACAATCAATAGGAGCAGAGCAGTGAAGGGAAATGTTTTCATTTTGTTTAAACGCGCTAATCTCAGGAACCGCTGGTCCGATTTGAAAAATTCTTTCAGTGTTAGATAGACCATTTATCGAGGAAGGCTATAGGCTATATATCATCACGCTAAGACCAATAGGAGCGGAGCACCACTATTCCACGCGGACGAAGTCGCTGGCAGAAGCTAGTTATATAATAAAACAGAAACGGATCGTTTAACCGGAACATGAAGGTATTGCATTAATAATGATTTCCATTGTAACACAATTTGTACTGAGAAATACTTAAAATCAATTGCTTGCCAGTTCAATATCCTGAAAAATACTGCTACTATTGAATATGAATTATTAAGCGACTGCAGCAACTACAGGTACCTATTGCAGTCTATTTTTGACATGCTTTTAACTGCACTTGTAAGTAACTAACAAATATTATCAACCAAAATAAAACATAATTCTTTCATTCAAACTAGGCTGAAAATCAGCACTTTTTGAACGTCAAATTTACAAAAGACAGCCCCCAAAATACCCACCCTTCACCACTTCCTATGTGTTTTTGCTGGGAAGAAGAATTGGCGCAGCAAATTCTCCAGTAAGCCATCATCTACCAAGCCATTCTCAACTATGTTCGGGTGGGCTTCCAGTCTAGCCGGGTGTAGCTGAGTAGCAGTGTTTTGATGAAACGACTGCCTATCTGACCTCCACAATCCAGTTACTGGGCAACACCATACCCCTTTAGTAAGACTGGTTGTCAGACT
Source organism: Pyrrhia umbra (assembly GCA_963891755.1). Lineage (NCBI taxonomy): Eukaryota > Metazoa > Arthropoda > Insecta > Lepidoptera > Noctuidae > Pyrrhia > Pyrrhia umbra. The sequence continues at coordinate 2,166,669 of OY982942.1, read as the reverse complement.
TTCTATCTTCTGAATACCCGTAACGAATGTCAAAGATCTACAAATTACGGCTGGGACGTGTTTTCCGAGGCACAGAACGAAAACTATCTAACAAACAGTGTTTAAAATCTTAGTTAATTTGGGCCTTAAACCAATATCATTAAGTGATCCTTTTTAACAGTACATATAATATACTAGTAATTATTTATAGTTTTCAAGTACCTATCCTCACAATGGTACTATATCGTGAGTCATGGGGTTTATGGCGCTACACGAAAGGGAAAATTAATTTCCCCGTAACACGTCACTTGTTAGTTTTTACATTGTTATGGGAAAAATGGAGAGCTAAATAATAATGTTATGTTATTATTTTTGCTTATTTTTCTATTGGATTAAGTGATTTAGAGACATTCATTTTATTGGTGTGTAAGTAATTTAGTTTTATATATCATCATCATCAGCCTATATATTGTCCCACTGCTGGGCACAGGCCTCTTCTCATACAGAGAAGGCATGAGTATTGATCACAACGCTTGCTCAAGGCGGATTGGCGATCTAAGACTTTTTAAAGTCCAATCCTCACAATATTTTCCGTCAACGTTAGTCAATGACGCCTAGGATATACTTTGAAAGTACGTATGACTTTAGAAAAGTCATATTGCTGTTTGCCAGATAAAGCGGGTAAACCAATTCGGATTAAATTTGGCGTGGAGATAGCTTGAACCCTGGAGAATGACTATATCATTCCATGGTTCAAGCTATCTATAGTAGGATAGTTTTTATCCGGGTCCGTGTAGTTCAGGCAGAATCCGGGTGAAATAGTTTCAAAATAAAATCTTTAGACGCTCCCCGAGTTTAGTCCGATTATTTCTAACCAATGAACCTTGTCTCATTCCCAGTCGCCCGACCACACGGTCTCGGTTACATCCTCGATTTTCCATTACCGAGGATCTTTACAGTAATGGAATTCTAGGTTTCCCATCTTCTTGGAATTTTGTGATGCCTTTTCAAGATAAATAAAACGATATTTGACTTTTGGAAGGTCGTTATTTGGGTACAGCAGTAGTTATAAGTTCGTTGATTTTAGATTTAGAGTATTAGAAGCATTATTATATTGAAAGAAGTCGTGTGGCTTAGTGGTTAAGGCACCTTCATCTCGTGTACGGGTGTGCGGGTTCGAAACCTGGCAAGTACTAATATTACTTTCCTGAAGTCATGTGTACTTTCTAAATATATCTTAGACGTCACTGACTAACGGTGAAGGAAAAACATCGTGAGGAAACATGGACTTAAAAAGTCTGAAATCGCAATTCCGCCTTGAGAAGCGTGGTGATCAATGCTCATGCCTTCTTTGTAAGTTAAGAGGCCTATGCCCAGCAGTAGGACAATATACAGGCTGATAATTATATATCTTATAGGGTAGGTAGGTACCTACTATACACATAAAGTGGGGCACACGCACTTGGCCTGTTTTTAGTAATAGTAATATCTTATCCTGAAATAGAGAGGTCAAGTGTCGAAGTAAGCGCACGTGTGTGTAGAAACTCAAATAAAAATTGTATTTAAAATATATATCAACTTTTCTAAATAAAGTTTTGTGTTGTTAATAATAAAGTTCAAAATCAATAACCTACATAAAATCGTCGGGCAGTGGATCGCCGCGAACGTTGGGTGTGAAAAAGACAGAACACCGTGACCGGTTCTGTACGCCTAGTCGAGGAGACAGTGATCACAAAATATTTTTCTTTTTTTTAACATGAATTTGCCACGTACTCCACCACCACAGTTATTAACAACTGGTGCAAGTGGGAGTGCCGAAGGATCTAACTCTAATTACGAAGAAGATGAAGGGCTAGTCAACAAAAATCCGAGGAAAAGAAGACCACACACTCTGGAATATGACTATAAAATGGATTTAGCTGAATTGCGTCGTGAGATAATGACAACTATAAAAGAAGGTATGAACACCCAAATTGAATATATCACACAAATGCGCAATGATATTAGACAAGATATTCAAGATCTGAAATCAACAACCGAAAATTTAACGGTAGAGTATAAAAAACTACATGAGTCTGTGGATAGCATTAATTCCGAACATAAAATTACACAAAATAAAATTATAACAATTGAAGATGAACTAAACAAGCTTAAACAGGAAAATCGCAAGCAAGATAAGAGTGAAATCCAACAGGAAATCTTTCACGAAATACAAGATAGACTTCAAAGAGAAAAAAACATAGTCATGGTGGGTTTAAATGAGCAAACTGAAGTCACTCATCCCACAGAAAACAGTTACGACATTGAACAAGTTCAAACCATATTAAACTCTATTTACCAAGACTGCCCTAAACCCCTTAAAACTATAAGATTGGGAAAATATAATGCTGATAAACCTCGTCCACTAAAAATAGTTTTTGATACCACCGATACACCAAAATACTTATTAAAAAATCGCTCTAAATTGCCCAAAACGATTAAAATATATGGAGACCAAACACCAGCCCAGAGATTATATATTCAAAAGCTTCAAACAGAGCTCAAACAGCGTGAACAAGAGGGAGAATTAGACTTAAAAATAAAATACATTAAAGGAGTACCTACTATCATCAAGAATTCTTATAATTCAAAAAACTAGTACGGACAGATGCCCAATGTTCAAAAAATGATTCCACAAGTAAAATAACTTACCAAATAATGAATAAATACGAAGACCTTCCTTCGAAGTCATCATTTCTAAAGTTCTTTTATGCAAATGTCAGAAGCATCCGCGCACCGGGTAAATTTGAGGAACTTCAATGCATACTTAAAGCCATTCCTTCAATGATACATATTATTATACTAACCGAAACCTGGATAATCTCAGAACAAGATGCAAAATTATACAATTTGCCTAACTACAATCACATTTACAATTTTAGGAATGACAGTAAAGGAGGAGGCGTGTCTATCTACATACTCGAAGGAATCGCGTATAATGTCACTGAAGAAACCTACAAGAATAGCAACCATTATTTGTGGGCTTATCTCCCTAAATTTGCTTTACACATTGGAGGCATCTATAAACCCGGTGACACAAACCTAAAAGATTTTCTTGAAACATATAATGCACAATTGGAACCTAGAAAGAGATCAGTCGTATTTGGCGATTTTAACCTCGATCTGTTAAATCCCAACACATGCGTCTCACAATATTTATCATTACTTGAAGAAACAGGCTATGCCATTCTAAATAAAATAGACAAGAATCACTCCACAAGGCAAACTGAGAAAACAAACACTATTTTAGATCATGTAGCAACAAACTTACACAAAAACTCATTTTTAATTGCAATCTTGGACTCCGCTATGTCGGATCATAAACAAATCTATGTCGAAATTGCAAAATATAAACCAGCGAAAAAACAAAAGTTCCAATATGAGGCTATAGACTACGGAAAACTGTACCAAAGTGTTAACCAATCTACATACATAAACGAAGATGATGAATACAAGTGTCTAGAAGATTTCATAAAATCACACATAACGCAAAATAAGATTCTCAAAACAAAAATTTTGAACTTACCAAGAGACGATTGGATCAATAAAGAAGTCCTTAACCTGATTGAAGACAGAAACAAATTATGGCAACAACTAAAAACTATTAAAGAAAACGAAAACCTTAAAAAGAAATTTCTAATAAAAAGAAATAATGTTTTAAAGAAAATAAATAACGACAAAAAGATCTACTACTATAATGCATTTCAAAAATGTAGCAAGAACCCTAAGAAAATGTGGGAAATTATTAATTCACTAGCAAAGAACAAGACCAAAACGGATGTAGCACCTCCAAAGATTATAGAAAATTCACAAGTTGTAACAAACGGCGTAGAAATTTGTAATATTTTCAATTTATTTTTTTCAACTATTGGCACGCAACTCGCGAACAAAATACCACCAAGGTACCATTCAAGCGCAGGTAACACACTTATGTATGAAACTGGACACAAACACACAAATACACTCACAAAATTTAAACACTGTACAGTTGAGGAAGTAACTAAACTACTAGATAATCTGGATACTAATACTAGCACAGGAATAGACGGAATTAGCACGAAAGCATTAAAATGTATAAAATACTTGATAACTGCTCCTCTGGTCAGTTGCATCAACAAATGTCTTGACCTTGGCGTGTTTCCCGATAATCTTAAAAAAGCAAAAGTATCTCCTATCTATAAATCTGGGGTAAAGACGGATCCGGGAAATTACAGGCCGATTTCCGTACTTCCTGTGATATCTAAGATTTTTGAGAAAATAGTTTGTAGTCGATTAAATGCTTATTTAGATGAAAAAAAATTCTTAATAGACCAACAATATGGATTCCGACGTCATTCGAATACGTTGTCGGCAACTATTGATCTGGTAACAAAAATAAAAACTAACATAGATAAAAAAATGATATGTCTAGGAGTCTTTATCGATTTGAAGAAGGCATTTGACACGGTTTGCCACTCGAAAATTATGCAAAAAATCGAAAACTTGGGTATCACTGGAGTAGCTTACAATTTATTTGAATCTTATTTATCAAACAGATACCAAATAGTCAAAATTGGCAAATGCGAGAGTAGACCGGAAAGAATTACATGTGGAGTTCCGCAAGGATCAATTTTGGGACCAGCATTGTTTCTTATTTATGTAAATAACGTTAGCCAGATAGGATTGAAAGGATATTTAACCCTATATGCTGATGACACGAGTTTGTTTTACTTTGGCCAATCTATACACGATATCATTAATGAGGCACAGAATGATTTAAACCTAATAAATGAATGGTTTTTGCATAATTTATTGACTATTAATACGTCCAAAACTTCGTACATGATATTTGCCGCTAAAAATAAAAAGATACCACCTTTCGTGCCTTTAAAAGTAAATAATTACATCATTAACCAATCCCATACAGAAAAATATCTTGGTTTGCTGTTGGATGATAAACTGTCTTGGAGACCTCATATTAACTTCATAAAAAGTAAGCTTGTGTCACTCTCTGGGGCCCTTTGCAAGATAGGAAATTGTTTGCCACCTACAATTAAGCAAACTATCTATAATTCATTAGTAAAACCCCATATAGAATATTTGATTGAGATCTGGGGATCAGCATCAAAGTCAAATCTCAATAACTTACAAACAACACAAAACAAAATTATAAAACGATTATATTGTTACGATTACTTAACACCTACCAAAGAACTATATATGAAAACTAAACTGCTTAACTTGCCTCAGCTGTACAAATACTACATGTGTATTTTAATAAAAAAGATATTAGACAACACGATTCAAACAAACATAAAACTCCCAAAAAAAACTTACACACACAATCTTAGGAATAAAAATAAACTTACACTACGTCCTCCAAGGACAGAATATGGAAAAACAAGTATTCTTTATGAGGGGGTACAATTATACAATAAGCTACCAAACGAAATAAAAGAATCCAAAAGTATACGAACATATAAAAGAAAACTAATGAATTATATTCAACAAAAACACGTTTCCTAATGTATATTTAATGCATATTTATACAAATAAAATACAATAAAAGAAAAAAAAAAAGTTTTGAATATACGTTTATATATAACAAATTTATTACATTAATATAAATACACATAAGTAAATAAAATGAATTTGGCTAAGATTACCTACCTCCTACAAATACATACTTACGTATAACAAAATATTATATACCACTGAATGCAAATTCAATCTTAAGACTTACATAATAAATATATAATTGTAAAATAAATACACGAAAATAAAAATGCATCAGATTAATACTAACAAAAAGATAAATAATAGATTTCTAACAATGCTCAACAACTCCTTGACTATACTTGGAATATAGGTGCATGCACGAGTAAACAATACATGTAGCTTAGCTAAAACTTTGTTAATGTACCCACTGTGCGTGCGATGTAAACCACACTAAATATCATTAGTAAATTCTTGAAGTACCCCCTAGTAATTATATCCCTTGGTGGTATTTTATTTTATTGGCAAATTCTGATGCTGTATCATAGGTATATACGTAACGTAGTAAGTGTTATAGTCTCATTAAATCTTAGTTTCTACTTATTATTTAAAAATCAGCATGTACCGTCATTAGACGACATTGTATCTACATATTTTTTTAATTTTATTTAATCTCATGTAAGTGAACTGTATGATGTTCTTATGAGAATAAAGATTCTTTAAACCGAAATAGCAAGATCGTTTTTGGCAAAGCATACGAATGCTTTACAAGGTCGTTTCTACTAGCACGACCTATTTCAACGTCCTGATTGGCAAACAAACAAACAAAAAACACTAAACATAAGTTACAGAAAAATTGGCAGCCTTGACCGATGCCAATTCATAATGTTTTAGTACTATTTAAATCCGGATTCGGCAAAAATCGCCATACGAGGTGATGCCAAGTTGTGTACTGTAAGAAGCCAACTGGGTCATTTGTTCTGACAAGTGACAATAAACCTGATATCATTACGAGTCCCAAGGGACAAAGAGAGCAGCAAGGACTGCTAATTTTCCTTTTACATTTTGTACATTTTTTTATTTCGGATGGGAAATTACCAAATGTCTCTTCCCGCCAAGGTTTGGGCGAGAGGAAGACTCTTACTAAATAAAACCTATTTTCCTTCCTCAGCCCTTTGTATTTCGGGAGCGTGGTAACTCTTTCGAACATCCCGCAGTCCCGGCAGAATGAAATCTTGAACCTGGGGGCCTACTCTAACTCAATGAAAACGAAGATTGGATTGAAGTTCTGTACTGTTTCTTATGGGTTTTAGGGCGGTAAGGTGCAAAAAAATATTATGTACGGATAGTCTAAGTATATCCCTCTATGTACAGAGCATCAGATCGCACCTTACCGCCCCACAAAAAAAGTTATCGTCTATTCTCGGTCTTTCCGAAGTTTCGTTACGGTGAGTTAGAGTAGGCACGTGTTTTGACTAAATCACTTTTTAGTGCTTCGGGAAATTAAAAACGAAATTAAAAGCGCTTATTTTTTGTCGGTAGGTTAATTAGAAAGGTAAGGATGATCGTTATGTTAAAAAATAATCATTTTCTTTCTTTAATTTTAGTTGTAGATTACAAAGGTTTTCTTTGTACGCTTATATGTTTTTGAATAATATAAGATTTTGTAAAGCCGAGCTATACTAATCTTATCTAATATTATAAATGCAAATGTGAGTTTATTTGTTTGTTGGTTACGCTTTACGTGATAAAATTTGTTAGGATAGAGATTGATGGCACCTTGGTGACTGTTATAGGACTTTTATCCAACTGCTTTTAGTAAAATAGTTCCCTTAGAACGCGGGTAAAACGTTTTACACGAGTTTCTGGTCCCGTTTTTTTTTTGTATTTAAAAATTATACATGAATCCTACTTAGGATATTTTGTCCACAAACGCAGGTCTATTTTCATGCAGGTTTGAATGTTTTTTTCACTTGCTGAAAAATTCAATTATTACTCTTTTATTCTAAGAACCGAACAGAGTTAAACATAATAGCCGAAGAAGATTAAAAAAGCCACAAAAACAAACACAAATAAAAGCTTTTCATTCACCGTGATTCACGCGAAAAACGAAGCATTTGTTTCCATCCACGTTCTAACTACGAGTGGTAACTTTTATCGACCGGTAAACCGTACTTTAAAATATTAATAGTGCTACAGAGAAGCTTGTTAACGCTTTGAATTAAGGTTTTGAATTAAGAATGAAAAACTGTGTTCCAATAACCCACTTATGTTCTTATGTCGGCGAGAAGAAATTTATTGCAACCACAGCGTGGACGTTGTGTTATATTATTTTTACTTTCTAAACATTATTTTTATTATATGGATCATGAAAGTTTTACTGCTTGAAAGGGTATAGGATATTACTCTTGCTTTCACATTACTTATAAGTACAGCGTCTTTTATTGAAATAGTTAGAAGGATTTTACCGACTCCATTCAATTTGAAATCTTTTCTACTCGTGTAATGTTTACTTCGGATTTTATTAATTACGTGCTTTCAATGTTCCAATCTACCTTCAACTACCTATAGGTACTTAGAAAATGCTTTGTCCTGAATGACTGTCGGATCAACGCACAGCCTAAACCGGTGATCGTAGAGACCCGATACTTGGAGGGTGTGTTGTTTTTATGACGTAGGCATCTGATAAGAAAGAATTTTCAGAAATTTTACCCCTAAGGGGCTGAAAAGGGGGGGCAAAGTTTGCATGAAACTATGACATTTTTAATTTGAATTCGTATTTTGGCGGAAAGCTAGTACCCATCTAAATTGGTTTAGCGGATTGACCGTAAAAGAGTAAAAACAGACAGAGTTACTATCTTATTTTTCTTTAATGTTAATGAGTAGGTATTCACATAAGTATATCGAAATACTTAAAACTGATTTCATCAATGAAACTAAGTATGTTCAAGATTTAAATTCGTTCAAGCGCATTATGCACAACCTGTTCGAGTCATTTAGGGGATGAATTTAGATAAATCCTTTCTCAGTGCACACCTACGTCATTTAAGGAATATTTGCGCAAAATTTCGTACTTCTAGAACCAACGGTTTTAGCAGTGCGTTGATCGATCAGTCAGATAGTTAGTTTCTTCTTTTATATTATGTATATGGAAATGCGCAATAAATCGGTACAAAATACGTTTCAGTAATATGTATATTTGTCCTAATTGGCTAACGATCGTACGAGCGATCGATGCGATTTGTCGCGCGATGGTAACTGCTCATGTACTCACGCGATTAAAGATCCAATTAGTAGACTGTTAAGAGGTAGTTTTGCACCAAATTAAACATTCGATCGTCAGTAATTGCGTCGTACGACAAAACGCATCATTTGATCGTACGATCTTTAGTCAAAAGTTAAGTCAGACGATCTCTTTCGATAGTTGCTTGTAGGTAGTAGTTAGTAATTAAACATTTTAAACCAAAAAGCAAGCTAACATACCTAATAAATTTTGGTGATGAAATAACAGCTTGTGATAAAATACAATTTTTAACCTCTCTCAATTTTAAACCAACCAGTTTTTATTACAAGTAGTTTAATATTTATGCAGCCCCAACTAATTAGATTTTACCATCATATAAGCCAGAACTGAAACTAATTTTATCCCCCTAGGGGATAACGTGACACGTACCCTTCCTCGGTGTCCAATTCTTCAGGGGTTTGAGTTGAAAAGCCAACAAGTGGTGAAAGTTTGCCACTTCCCTGAGGGATGCTGCAGAACAAGAATAATGTGCTTTATATAATATAATATAGTAAAAATAAGTGCACAGTTGGGTGAAGGCCTCTTCTTATACAGAGAAGGCATGAGCATTGATCACCAAGCTTGTTCAAGGCGGATTGGAATTCAGACATTTTAGTCCAGGGGGGTTAGACAAGAACGCTAGTAGAATAGAAAACAAAATGTATGGCAATGACATTCGTTTACGACTAGCTATCTGTCATTCCCATACATTTTGTTTTCTATTCTACTAGTGTTTTTTCCATTTGTCTAACCCCCCAGGTTTCCTCACGGTGTTTTGCTTCACTGTTATTCAATGGTGTATAAGATACACTTCGAAAGTACACAATGACTTTAGTAAAGTCACATTGGTAGTTGCCTGCATTACGTAAGTGCAGTATTATAATGAAAACTTGAAATATATTTCAACATCATCATCATCAGTCTATCAAGTGCATCAGCATATCAGCCGGCTTTATTCTGATCCAGCCTGTCCCTTGCTGTCCTCCCCCAGCGACGCCCTAAGCCGAGGCCCGTACCCCACTAGGGGGTGCCCTTAGCGTGTAGTCGCTTAGTTTTGTAAGTTAAGCCCTGGCTGGAGGCCCTAAATTTATTTAAGGCACTTCACAGGCAAGCCCGGTTAAGCAGTCGACAACCTTCTAGGTTGACCTGCGAGATGCCATACACAAAAAAAAAAAAAAAATATCAGCCGGTTTTCAGCTTGACGCATAGATCTTCTATGCAGCCCTCGCTGATTATCACTTAAAAATATGAAACGTTATTATATAAATAAAGTTGACTTGGTTACATGATTTATATGACTCAAGAATTGCTAGATCGATTTTTAAGATCTTTGATTGATCTCGAATAGCAGAATAACTGTTAAAACATCATTAATAATCACGCAAAAATATAGAGGTATGACCGCCGTGTCCACTGTTTTATCATAAACAATAAATATTATGTTCGTGCTGCTTTTTATTCACTGATAACAAATACAAAAGGTGCTAATGATCTTGTTTTAAGTGTGCAGACAGAGATAAAAAATATAATAAAAGTAACGATTATTTTCCTGGTTCTATACGTGGAACACAGATCAACAAAACAGAAGTGCCTGCTTCGTACATGCCTCCCAGAGGAACCGTTAAAAACATGACTGGATATGGAGGAAGGTTTATATTAGACAAAAGTCAACCCAAAACATTGTCCTGTCTACAATAAATTGTTTCATACAAAAATATCAGAAAAAATGTTCTTCCGATTATTCCCGACTTTTTTCATTTTTAGGGAGTATTTTCTGTAGTAGCCTTATTCGGACTATTAAGAACATTCTTACTAATATTATAAAACGCGAACGTAACTCTATCTGTCTGTCACGCTTTCACGGGAAATCTATTCAGATGTAATTTGGAATGCAGATAGATTGCAACCTGGGAAAGGACGTAATAGTTCTTATCCGGGCGCTTAAAGTAGTTCCCTTGAGATGCGGGTGGAAACGTGGGAAACAGTGAGTTTAAAAATAAAAATAAGCCAAATCGATCCACCAGTTCTCAATTGATGCGCTTAGCAATATTGTCATAAGTTACTGTGTATAAATACCAAAATATACCAGGCTGCCTGTACTTACGCGGTTAAGTTTAGGCACATAAACCGTGATTTATTAGGTTCTGACAGTGGCTTGGCCTTGAACATAAAATGGCAGCTCATTTGCGTCTAAGTTATGCGCATTATTATGTAAGCCTGTTTATGAAATAAGGGTTTTTAGTTGTACCAGAACTTGAGGAAAATTAAGAAATAGAATACAAAAATAAAGGGGGAGCAAGGAAACTGATAAAAGATCGTGTAAAAGACAATAATAATATGGCTTAGAAAAAGAGTAAATACCACCGAGATATATCAATAGAGATGCAAATCCCGAACATTACGCGGTAACAAAAACGTAACCATTTTTTAGTATGCAGACGTAGCTTTAAAATTAGTAAACATTTTGTTCTAAAATTATATCTATCTCTCTCACACTAGCCGAAACATAATGTTCATGACATCTGTATGATAAGCATAGCAATAGTATCTACTCCCAGAAAAAATGCGGTGTGGCGTACCATATAAAAATGGCATGAATTATGTCTGTGGGCTCAACCTTTATGGCTCGCATTGTGTTCGGTGATTGCAAATCAAGTTACTTGAGTAACCGATCTAGGGTAAATATGGAGATGTGGATAGCTGATAGGAATTAATGAAAGAAAAAGCGTGTCTTTTCTTTCCCAATTTGATATGTGAGTTCCAAATGAATTTGTAAGGGCCAAAAGGAAGGATGATAGGAATAGAAGGTGGTTTATTAAAACAATTGTAGTAACAAACAGTTACAAAAGGCGATTGCCAAAATTTTGCCGATGAACACAACAAAAATAACTTACCACTACATGGCTGGCTACCAACTAATGTTCTTTTTCTGTGACGCCGGTGACTATTCAGTGTAATTTGCCCTCGGCAAAACACACTATCCAAAGTAATTTGTGTGAGCATCTGCGACACAATTGCAAGGTCGAAGCTATGCTCCGTTTGTCCAATAAATTCTTGAGCCAGAAACACGAGTCCGGACGAAATTTGGGGGATCCTAACGCAAAGACTCGCTTTAATTGTAATAATAAAGAAGTTTTTGGGGGACAAACGTCCCCTTTATTTCGTCTTGGATTTCAAACAGTTCAAATTTTTGGAAAATCTACAAGGTTTCTTGGAAATAGAGCATTATGTTTATAATTAGGTATTGTTTTATACTAGGTACTATAAAAGTATATTATGTTATAGCTGACAATTTGCGCTAATTTCTTCAAGTATCTGTATTGCTTTTGAGATGTGATAAGAGTTGAAGCCCGAGGCATACTCTCACCATTTCCGATGACGCTATAACCTTCTTCCAAGAGAGCAGTAGGTCCACTAGCACTCTATACAAACACAGACCGCGTTCGTATCGAGCTCGCCGCCGAGGTCCGTCGCGACAACCTTTGTTCATGCCCTCCCGACCCTGGATCGACGAGCCAGCCCGCGAGCTGAGCTAATAGTTTTAAAATTGCCGATTATAATAATCATATATATTCTGATTCAGCCTGTCCCTTGCTGTCCTCCCCCAGCGACGCCCTAAGGCGAGTCCCGTACCCCACTAGGGGGTGCTCTTAGCGTGTAGTGGACGCCCAAAATTCATTTAGGGCTCTTCACAGGCAAGCCCGGTTAAGCAGTCGACAACCTGTCGGTTGACCTGCGCGATGTCACACAAAAAAAAAGAAGATAATAGTTGAAACACAAACAAATAACAAAATCCAATAGGTGATCATGACAGGACAGGAATCCACTACAAACGAGGACATGCAGCGCAGAAAAAAATAAGCTAAGATCGCTTGTTGAGCACTCCACAGCATAATACTGCAATTTAGCTCACTGCTTGACAGAAGTCTAGCTCCAACGAGAGAGTCTCAGAACTGGAATACAACTCACACCTGGAAGAGAAGATTTAAACTTTTGTAACATGCAAATTAATGAGAAAAATAATCATGGTTGGAAAAGTAATCGCGGTTCTAATATATATCACATTATCTTTTCTCTTTTATATTAGGAAAAAGAAAAGGTAACAATAGTAATTGTATTAACAATAGCAGTAAGTATATGAAGAAGCCATGTTACGAACTCAACTGAAATGAAAATAGAATAAAAGATTATTATATTACCGTACGTAGGAATTGTAGTTCTTCGGAGATTGAGATATTATAATATAAATATATATTATAATATCTCTTATTTTTTATTTGACGGCACGTTTGGCGCAGTGGCTGAGCAATTGGCTGCTGCGCGGCGTGTCGCGGGTTCGATTCCCGCACGGGACAACTAAAATTGTTCCGGGTCTGGGTGTTTGTGCATGTGTAATGTATGTTTGTAAACGCACCCACGACACAGGAGTAATTCCTAGTGTGGGGCAACGTTTTTAAAAAAAACAAAAACAAACAAACAAAAAAAAACAAAACAATAAGAATCCATACTAATGCAAAAGTAACTGTCTGTGTCTGTCTGTTACGCATTGGTAAAACGGCTGTACCGATTGATAAAATTTGGTATGGAGATAAATACATTGAATAATTCCCTCAGGATGCGAGTGAAATTGATTGAAATAGCTAGTAATGTCATAAAAAAAAATATATATATATATAAGAGAGATAATCTGGACTGGTAGAGAACGCCTTTTGTTTCGGATGGGAAATGATCAAATGATACCGCCGTGGGTGAGGCCGAAGGGAGTGTCAGACTCTTACTGACTAAAACCCATCCATGTTCCTTCCTCAGCTCTTTGCATTCCAGGGGCGCGGTATCTCTTTCTAACGTCCTGCAGCCCCGGCAGGCTGGTAGAGAACGCCTGAGGCGTTAAGTCCGCCATTGTACATTTTATTGATTTATTGTGTCAATTGTGTGCAAGAGTTTAATTAAATAAATACATAAAAAATACTCGGCCAATTAGTGCTATTAGTTCACCATTATCTTCTTTCACAATCCTCATTCTATCTGTAGTCAACGCAACAATGTGATTTTTTTAAACGTATTAATCTCTTTCCGATACATTTAGGATAAGTGTAGCTCTCTATTTGTGAAATAATTGTGGATTGGGTTTAATAGCTCCAGAGTTTACCTTCCTTCAGTTTTGGATTTCAATTCACATTATAATTGCCAAAAATACTATATACCAAAGCTGATGATGAAATTTTAGCTTCAAATTCTTCCCTGTTCTGTCCTCTATTACATAACCTTGTAATGTTACCACTACAGCTCTATTCCTTAATTAATGTTTTAACATATTTTAACTAGACAAGGGTTGGAACCCTTAAATAAACTGCTCTGAATTTTGAAATTTTCTGCGTCCTTGTGCAGGGCGACATTCAAGTAACTTTCTTTGTTGCTATTGTCCTGAAATTGTTTGTCATGTAGGAGATTATGTTGACCCATAAACAAACCTTTTGTGTTGGCCTTTTCTATTTTAATCTGAGATTTGAACAATGTTTCACGGTGTTTATTTATACCATAGGTAAGACCTGACTCCACTATTGTTTGATCATCTCTTATATCAGAAACGGCCTATACAAATTATTCAAAATATTTTTGAACGTAAATCAAATTATTCTAGTATTGTTACACAATATAAGTATTACAACTTTTGTGAATGCACCCTATGGTACAGGAGACATTCCTGATGGATAATTAACCAAAAAATGTACATAATATGTAAACTTGGAAAATAACCAAGAGATACGAAAGCAACAAACAATAAAGCAACCATCCCATTGTTAAAAAAAATACGTATTCCTTGATTATTTTCCTCCACTCGTTATGAACAACAAAAATAGCGAATGAGCGCAAACGGAAACAGTAATTGAAAGAAAATAAAGATACCTTAAGACACGACATCAAATAGAATTCTACTGTAATTATAGTATTAAGTGCTGCTACGGTTTAAGAAACAATGTGTTATGTTTTGCCAACGTTATTTTCTAGAGGGTAATAAATACACAGAAGTCATTTGATGGAAAATAAGTTATGTTATGAATTATGATAGAGTACTCGTACTTTACTGGCTTGTCTGTTTGATTATTACCCGTGTTATCTTAACTATAATGGTTGTATTTCTCCAGTCCGATTTTAGCATAATTTCATTGTTTTCCAGTCTTTATATTCCTTCTTCTTATCTTGTGAGCTACAGGTTTACTAGACTAACAAGCTCCGGTGTCAGAGTTTTCTCAAATCCACCTGAAAACCTATGACATAGAATTGTAACGACTGCTATCATAATAGCAACCAGGGAAGACAGCTTAACGTTTCACGGGGTATACCTGACTCCGGGCTGCTTTCTGATTTTTTTTAAAAACCCACGAAGCGGTGTCGGCCCGATCTGGGAGTCCGAACCTTAGACCACGTTTACAGCAGTGGCATTTGCGAGAAACAAAGTAGTCATCCTTCATCATTCTCTATTCTTTCAGTTTATACTCGGTATACTAATATCTATTAATCCACTCACATTACTTTTTCAGTCCCAAGCTTAACTTCCCTCCACACTAATGACTTTAAGAGGGATTGCAGCGGGCTAAGGTGATTAATTTTTAATTGAGCCACAACAATGTATTTCCTGGACCTCAGCCGTCCTTCCGTCTAACTAACCTTTTCGACCTTTACACAGATTAGGCGCCCTCACTAACCAAAACTTTGGCCACGCTGATTTCCTAGTCTAAACAATGAAACAAATGTTTTGAATAATTAATTATTTGAAGGATCCAACAGGAAAACAGCAATGTATATAAACTACCTTTGTAGACATCAGAGTGTTCACTGAAATGAAATCCTTTGTTTAGCTTTTCATATGGCTACCTCCGTAGATAATGATAAAACAGGGGATGAAGATAAAATTAATAGACAACACATTTCAAGCAAAGCAGCATTTTCAGTCGATGAATATTTTGTTGTAGATGAAAACATTCATGTTTATTTTAAGAGAGATAAAAATAAAGCACATATTAATATTCATGTGCTCAATTTTAATTACGGTGAAAATAATTAAGGATTTCTCGCGTACAAAGGAATAAAGGAAAAGAAAAACCTTACAATAATTAAAAGCAATTCCGAGCAATGGTATCTTTAAATTGAACGCGGTGCTGTCTAAGGCTTTAAGTCTGCATTTATTTTTATTTGCATCCATTCTATTGAATGCAATTGAATAGGTATAGCTTCAATTGTACCGACAGCGGCTCTATTTATTGAATCCTGCTGATATTGGATCGGCATTTTATGGAAATGGACAGCATTATTAAGAAAAACGAGGAACTGTAGGCATGAGGGGTCGAGAAGCAATCTTCCATTTTACAAACAATTGCCGCCTTTATATTGGCAATAACAGAGCTCCCTTTCCTTGCGCCTGTGATTTCACAAATTGTCTAATTTGATACCGAAATATTATTTCTAATATGGTAACTTTGTAACAGACGCTGGCGATAGAAAATAAATTCACAAGTAACATTCTCAGTTTTTTTATTATTATTAAAATGTATTTCTATTTCAAATTCTATATAAATAAAATGCTTTGTCCTGAGTGACTGACGAATTATCGTACAGCTTAAACCGCTAATTGTAGAGATCTGAAATTTATAGAGTGTGTTCTTTGTATGACGTAGGCATTTGATAAAAAAGGATTTTCCGAAATTCTACCCTTAAGGGAGTGAAAAAGGGGGCAAACTTTGTATGAAACTCTGTCATTTTAAATTTGAATTTGTAATAGTTCACGCGGGCGAAGCCGCTGGCGGAAAGCTAGTCAGCCAATTTAAATTAAACAAATGTTTAACTTACAAAGCCTTGGCAATTGATTTCTTATCTTAGTATGTCATCAAAAAGAGTCGTTCGAAAAAATATCCGACATCGAAATAGGCACTTAATAATAATAGGGGAGATTGGCGCCGGAAAAAATCAATCACAATAAGTAGGTAGGTAGACTATTCTAAATATAGAAAAAAGAGAGAACTACTCCGAGAGAACGTCTCCAGGGTCACATTTATCTTTCATGCCAAGTTTTATCTAAATCTGTTCAGACGTGGTATCTACCGTGAAAGCGCAACATACATAAAGAGTTACTTTCAAGTTGATAATATTAATAGTAGTAGTATTGAGAACCCTATCAATTTTGGATAATGTGCATGGTAAATTTTATTGAATATGAAATAGGGGTAGATTTATTGCACATACATTATGTACGAGATACGCTATGAGAGTGGGGATAAATCGAGTGTCATCACGATGAATAATTTAGTGTTTGATACATCTTTGGGTCGCTTTGATGGCATAATTGATGAAACTATTCAGAGCCCCATAATAACACCGAAATCAATTTTCAAAAGGTGATTTGCATCTGATTTGCGACTAAAATCATTGGGTATTCCGTGACCTTAACTTTTTGGCGTACCTTCCACTTTATTATAGCAGATTCGATAATGGCTTGTTTCCCACATGGTTTGTATTGTAACTAATATTATAGATGCAAATGTGAGTTTGTTTGTTACGTTGTCACGGTAAAACAGCTGAACGATATAAATGGGACCCTGGAAATGGTTAAAGTCTACTTTTTATCTGGGTGCGTGGAGTCGTTCCCGGAAAAGCTGTTTCTAGCGGAAACAGCTATTATTTTAGATTCCTCATTTTTATTTCAAAAAGTTATCGAAAGACAGCCATCAATCTGTCTGGAATATAAAACCATAGGCTTCGCCCAATTATAAACTGGTTTTAAAATAAAAACCTTTGGTGTATAATTAGATAAAATAAACTTTAAGCCATATTTTTTCCATAACCCAATGAGTTTTCACTGCTCAGTGCTCATACATAGATATGAAAAGTAATTCAAGCATAGTGAGACATAATGGCTGTGCAAGCCTTGTAAATTATTCATGAGGTTCGCAACCCCGACACATATAGCGTACTAATTTGCCCGACATTTTATGTTTCATACACTTTGTGTATTATAAATTGATGTATTTGATATTCAATCCTGTTTTATGGGCAATAGCTCTGACTTTCGAATGATTTGGAAGCAAAAGTAACGATTAGGTTGAAAGTTAAGATCTTCTCGTCGTCTTTTAAAAATTTCGATATTTCGCCGTGTTGACTGAGATTGGGAGATAAAATTAATAGTGAAATGGCGTTAATAACAATAGTATAAACAAAGCAATTTACATTTAAACACATCAAATATGATATAGAAAGATTTAACGCAAGTACTCTGTAGCCAGTAAAAGCAACATTGATAGAAAATATACAGTTAATATCAATTAAAATATTGACGATGGTCTGGGAAGAAGAAAAAAATGTAAGCAAGTATGACACAAAAAAATGTGCCATTAACACACAATGTGATGAGGTAACCGTACTGCTTATGTTGCTATTTTTTTAATACATGTGACCTGATAGATATCATGTTTTTCCAACAGAAATAGCAACATGATTGATCCAAGCTCATCCGAAGAAGACAGTGAGGATGAACACAAGAAGCAGCCCTCTAAATTACCTGGTGAGTAGAAATATCTAAATTGGCAAAATAAATAAAACTTCTTTACCTTTAAACTGATGGAGGATTAGGCGTGTGCGCGATATTTATTAGAATGTTGTTCGGAAAATTACAATATATCTTTGTATAACAGTTATGCCACCCGGTACCCTGGCGGGTGGAAGACCATCAGTACGAGGGAAACCTGAACTGCCCAGAGGGTCCACAGCCGGTCTGCCAGGTAAAGGTGAAGTCGAAGTTTTGATTAATACAAATATCCATAGTAATAACACTACAGTGAACAGAGCAGAAGGCTAGAAATAAGCTCTGAAGTTGACAAAACCAACAAAAGCGTCCATTGTAAAGTCTGATTCAATTGAACTAAATAACTGAACTATTAAAGTTTTCATTCATTCATAGTTCAACCGTAAGATATCTATTGTTGGTGAAAAGCCTAAGAGAGAAAACAGAGTCATGATTCCCTTTTCATTTTTATATATATTGTCTTGATAGAGAAGGTTCAGCGCAAGTTTCTCCGTACTATGTATTATAGGTGTCATAGGTCAAAGACTTCCTTGTCGTATCTCGAGTTACTTGATAAGTACAAGCTTGTAAGCTTGGAGAATCGACGTAAGTATTTGGAGGCCAACGTTCTGTATGATATTGTGCACAATAATTTTGATGCCATTGATCTCACGAGTAAACTGTGTTATTCGGTCCCCCGGACTATGAATGTGCGCAAAGTGCGTACAGGTACTCTGTTTGCGGTAAATACATGTCGGACGAACTCCGGCTTACGTTGCCCTATGCATAGAATGGTGGAATCATACAATACATATTTTGTTAATGTTGATATTTTCGCATGTTCAAAATCTAAATTTAAATCAAATGTTATGAAATTGTTATTGTAGTTATAGTGTAAACATCTATTATTATTTTGTGTTTATTAATAGTTAATAATAAAAAGTAGATAAACTTGTTTTTAAGCTCTATTGGAACTGCATTATTGTCCTTCTAGTGGCACCGTGTTTATAACATTGTTAATCTGTGGATAATGTAGTGGGCTGCAATATTGCTATCATTATTGTGATGTATATTCTATGAATGTTATTTTTTATATTGT
This sequence comes from Pyrrhia umbra, assembly GCA_963891755.1. Classification (NCBI taxonomy): domain Eukaryota; kingdom Metazoa; phylum Arthropoda; class Insecta; order Lepidoptera; family Noctuidae; genus Pyrrhia; species Pyrrhia umbra. The sequence continues at coordinate 2,147,238 of OY982942.1, read as the reverse complement.
AGCTGTTTTTTATCCCTAAATAAATAAAATAAAATAAAATAAAATTTTATTCCGAGAACCGTTCAGATTTTAGGTATTATTTTACTAAACAAAATCCATCAAGGAAACTTTATAAGGTAAATATAATAGTTATTCCCTTTTAGGGAAAAGGCCTCCTGTAGAGCGAAGGCACGTGTATTGATATGCTACTTCAGAAGAATAAGTTTAAGTGTCCTTACTTTGTTTTGCTTTGTCGTTAAATTAGTGTCCAAAACACTCAGGTAGGTAGGTTATTTCTAAGCATATCTTCTGCAGACATATTCTGAGACTGCTTTTACAACTTAATCATCATCATCATTATTATCAGCCTATCCCCGTCCACTGCTGAACGTAGGCCTCCCCCAAGGAGCGCCAACCATATACAACTTACGTAATGAAAAATATTTTCTGTAGGTCCAAGTCCACTAACAACGGCACCGTTAGCAGCACCTCTACATCCTGCCACCAGACAAAGAGAGGCTGCTGCTTTAGCACCCCCTCCTCATGCGTAAGTACCTAAACTATCACAAAAATATTTTATAACTCACGTCCATTTCCATTCACGACACATTCTAGAAAGAATCTAGTGCTACTTTAGAAGTAGTTGTTTGCCCTTGACCTTCCCCTGACCTAAAACCTTTAGAAAATTTAATAGTTAATTAGAAATCAGTAATAGAAAATCTATTTGGATTTATAAATCAGATGAAAACTATATACTTATTTGTCGTAGAATATTTTAAAATTCTAATTAGTGCTTTTGCCCTCGCTTATGGATTTAATCAAATGTATATAGTGCTAACAGTTTGTAGTGTCAAGCATAACCATAAGTCTATATACACTGACCGATCGAAATATACATATATCTGTATATATAAATCACTAAGCGAATAGAGGAAGAAAGAATATGACACCACGTCTGTGTGTAAAGACCAATTTCACTTACATTGACGACTTAATGCTATAGATCGAGTAGATCATTCTTGCGCAGGACGTCGACTGGAAGTGCGAGTTCTGGGGAGGCACCAGCCCCTTCACCAAGTCCATCTGGTGCTAGCCATTCTGATAAGGATCAAGACCCTCAGGTATGTTTAGATTTTAATGTTAGTTATTTTTATATTTAACTAATCTACAGCCTAAAGTTCAACAGTGATATTAATCAACAACTTAAACACGAGTTACATTAAGCAAGTTTTTGTACATATATATACCAACATTTATACATACCAACTTAGCAATGTTTGCTTAGTTAAGTAGTTTTAATAAATGTCTTGCCCTTTTCTTAGGAGAAGATCGAAAAATTAGAGGAAGACAAAAAACGGCGTATTCAACTATACGTTTTTGTATCTCGGTGTATCGCTCATCCTTTTAACGCAAAACAGCCTACAGATATGACTAGAAGACACACGAAGCTAACGCCTCATCAACTCGAGACTATTCAGGCTCGGTTTCAGGTATGAGTTCATACATATTCATATTAACACCTCTAGCATAAAGAGTTGTAAGTAAATGTCAATTTCGGAACTGCAAACCCGTGTAAACGCTACTTAACTTAACCAATATGGGTAAATAAAAAGCTCGAGCATAATTAACGAAGGGTCGGGCAAATATATTTTTTTAATCTTTTGTTGAAAAAGAGTTTATGTGGTCGCTGAACGATCTCTTACAAATAATTACAACGGTTATTTTTTATAAAATATCCCGAAGTATTCTGTTATACTTAACGACCTTTTGTTGCAATATGCTACAACAATAGCTTACTTTTTCCTCATTAGATTAAAGGTTTGATAGAAATTTGTAAAGGAAAATATAAAATAAAACACACGAACCACAGAAGCTACTGGCAAAATTCGTAGTATCTCTTTGAAGATTTACGATTTATACATTTCCGATATTATGGTATGCCATGAATCCTAACGAAACGGATATTATCATACATCTATTTGCTTATGCACCTACTAGCTTTATGACTTTTATCAGTATCTTTTCCATTCCATTCATGTAGGTATGCCTTGTTTAAATTCAAATAATATTGCTGTTTCTAATATTGAGTTAGAAAATATTTGTATTGTTAATACTCCTCAGGCCTTTCTCAAGGGTGAGACACAGATATTAGCAGACGAAGCATTCCAGAACGCAGTACAATCTTATCACGACGTGTTCCTCAAGTCAGAAAGAGTAGAACAGATGGTGAAGTCAGGAGCTTGTTCCCACCACGACTTCCGCGAAGTTTTCAGAAATAACATCGAGAAGAGAGTCAGGTTTGGAATGTTAGGATGGATCTCAATTTGGCATTGCATGCCGATGACATTTTTAATTATTATTCATCAACATTTTACTTATGTGGCAATTCAATGAATTCAAAATTTAAACTGCTGTCTGTTTTTCTACTACTTTGTTCTTTACGTCATCATTGGTTTGATTAATTTTCAGAATACACTATTTTTCCATCTTTTTCTTCTTTCGGTTTATAGAACTATTACTAAAATACATGTTTTACAGGTCTCTCCCAGAAATAGATGGATTAAGTAAAGAAACAGTTTTATCATCATGGTTGGCCAAGTTTGATTGTATCATGAAGGGTACAGGTAAGTGTCATGATCTATTAAAGAATATACGAGTGGAATTACATGAGAAGAGCGAACATAATACATTTTGAATTAAGCGGACACCACTAGAGTGCTCTGAAAGAATAAGTACTTTGACGTAAATTGGACAAGATGGTTTCAAAAATAACAAAGAGATATAAAATTATATCACTTATAATTCTGTCTTAACATGATCTTCTTTAAATAAGTGTATATTTACATGAATCGGTGTCAACGATGAAAGTTCGCTTTTCTCAAAGGTAAAAGCTAAAGTTGACGAAAACGAAAAAGAATTTCTTCAATCAAACTAAGTAATTTGGAGAAATTAAAGAAACTCACAAGTAAAATTTCCTTTAGTCACGATTGAGGTTGTAATTAAGCACTTACAACATAAAAAGAAAACAACAAAATTTTAAAGATACGAAATTAAACATAAGTTAATGTAGAATATCAAATATTCCAAAAGGAAAACGGACTTCTTAATGTAGAACGTAGGCGACAAGAAATCCGACACTTTATTGAAGAAACGGATGCAAATAATGGAACGCCTGTTTTTGACATGCCTACAGCTTAAGACCTAACGAAAACAACTTTTATTTACAAAGCTATATATAAATCTTCTATTCGTAAAATTGATTTGATTTCTAATTGATCCCTTAGATGCTAATTTAGTAGAAATCAAATCAATTTAGAAATATATGGTTTCATCAACAGCTTTTAGAATCGTTCAATTTTGTGATACCCTACGTAGGAGACGTAACGTAACGCAGTATTATTTATTTAATCATAGTTGCTTAGAAATACTTTATCTAAGTTTCTGTTAATTTCTGAAGAAATTTCTTCTCGTTGACGGCAGCTAAGTTTGGAGTGAAGGATCGGGAGCATGTCGCAGTGTATGACGCATCAGTTATTGATGTGCTTGAGTTTTGCAATGTGCCTTTGAATGTTTGTGTAGCGCTCGGCTTGGGTCTACGCGAGCCTGATTATCACGATCATTAACATGATCTGCAATTGGTGGTAAATTCAGAAATTCATTATATTTGCAAAAAATATTCAAAATTAGGCTTCTTTGAAGAAATCACGTAGAGCAAAAACCCATGTCTTTTTAAAAAACACAGAAGAAAATAAAAGGATAATTATATTTGGAAAAGATGAGATTCGCGGAAACGTAATAAATCTATTAGCAGTCTCTCAGCGTGCGGAAATTCGTATCAATTTGTATCATGAAACCGACGCAAATAAATGCAATCTATGTTTATTGTATTTGTTTTAAAAGCAATTGATTCGTTTAGTGGTTTTATTTGGTGGAAATACTTTGATTTTGGTTACCCTTTGAGTTGCTACGACTTTTCACTTCTCTTGTTACATGTTTATTGTTGATATCATAGAAAAAATACCTTCCATTGTGTCATGGAAGTTATTAGTTTATTCTTCAAAAAAATCGTATGTTGTATAAATATTTTCAAAATTAATTTGACTGGCTCTGTAGACACAAGGATATGATCTGTGTGCGGTAGTGTTTATATCAACCTAGTTATTCTAAATCAAAACATCATCACGTTCTTTTCTTTTATTTTATTTAGGAAATATTTAACAATCGTGGGTTTTTTTAGGACCTTATTATTTATTGCGTTCGTAATGAAATTATTAGTTTTTTTTATTGGTAATCAAATATGTCCTATCAATATATCCTTTAGAAATATTGAGGTCATGAACTTTTTGTCGAAATTCCATTTTGTATTAAATATCATAATCCCGTGTATATGTATGTTATCAACCATACCTGAAATAGGATCATTCTTAACTATTGTAACATTTTGCAAAACTATGATGTTGTTAAAAAAACTCTTATAAAACGATGGTTGAAAGTTGAAAATGTGCACGAATTAATGATTAAAAAAAACAAATTTAATTATATTTTCAAAATAAAAGCAAAATGGTACAATTCCATTAAGTTTGCTGGTTGTCTTCCTAATTTCATTTAAATGAACTAAAATTATGGAACCTCAAATATTTCAAAATAAAACTGAATTTTCGGAAACAATCAACAAACTCTGCTATAATAATGCAACCGTTTGTATAGGTATTCTAGAATGTAAATGTCCTACAAATAACGGAAGCACACCTCTGTTACCTTTTGGAATAATTTTGAAAGATATATCATAGTGTTATGGTTATCAAAGGTATGCTTACCAAGTTAAGCATACATAACAAGTTTGCAAAACACCGGTCCTAAAACTAAACGTTCCTGAAAATGTGTGTGCCTGTGTCTGTCTCACTGTCTGTGTTTCTTTCCCTTTCTCTCACGACATGTCTCTCTCACACATCCTGAACAGGAATAACAGGTATCACTCGACAAGATTTTCATTTGTTTCCTTCCTTTTTTCCATATTTTCGCTTACGTCTTGTGCCGTTGCTTGATTTTAGTATTTGTTGTACATCGTTACATATATTATTATAGTTACAAAATGGATACGATCGTTTTCGAAAAATTCTTTATCTTTGTCCCATACCTTTTTTCAAAATTATCTCTTTACTTTAACGCGATTTTTTTATATTATAATGCTTTATCGTTCGCTTTACCAATGGAGTTAAAATCATAATCAATATTAAGAAAAAAAAATACTCAAAAAAATTAACCATCATCCAGTAATATTTTTATACTACCAAAAACCACAGCATAATTTTCATTTATATCATCCGCAATTTTCACATTTATAAACTTTACAGTTACACGAGGTTCTTTAAAAACTCCACAAATAGGTTTTTTTAACATTTCGTTACATAAAGATTTATGGATTTGTAAGGTAAGTTTATTATTGATAAGCGCACTGCATGATTTGATGTGTTCAAAACCACGATTTTGGCTTTCAGTGTTAAAAACACCTTTACTGTGTTTTATTGTTTTCGGGAGTACAGCATTTTAAAATACCTAGTATAAGACGTAAACAAGACAACAACTTTTACAGTCATAAGATTATAAACTTAGTATTTTACGTATATGAAAATTCTGAATTGGTTGACCAATCACGTGACACTATTGTAGTGTGTTTCTACCTGACTATTTCAATTTTAGAATTTATCCAAATATCACTTCTTTTAATATCCACTGCAAACTATTTCTACACCAACATCTCCAAATTCGTACCAATTTAAGTCAGTATCGTAAGAACCCGTCCACCTTCAGGCATACCTGGAGATGACGAGTCGAAGAGACCATCACGGGCGCAGCAACAGAGCCTCAATGCGGAATGTATCCTCAGCAAAGAGCAGCTTTACGACATGTTCCAACAGATCCTTGGAGTCAAGAAATTTGAGCATCAGTTGCTTTTCAACGCTCTTCTTGTAAGTATCTTTATTTAAGTCCACGGTCATTTCTGTGTCTTGATTATAATGATCTCTTTACGAAATCTAAACCCTTAACTTTCTTACATTTAAAATAATTGCAGCATACGTTTTTATTCTATGTTTAATATGTGTCTTTCAAATACGTGTCATCAACAAAAGTAATACTTGCTCTGTCACAAAGGCGAATAAAATTTTAATAACAAAATTAAATATTAATGTAGGTATTTCCTTCATCACAATTTAGACAGATTCAAAGGCTTTTACGGTATTTATTCTGCGTATATTTATACCCGAGCTCCTTCATTAGGATCTTTTAAAGCTTCTACTAATTCACATCAAAGCATTCGTGTTAGCTTTGTAATAGCTAAAAATAATTAAGCTCATCTGATCTCGAACGGTTAATTAAATTGGTTAAAACCAAATGTTATTTGAAATTTGCCAATTTGTTTTAGCCAGTAATTACATATTGGTCCTCTGAGAGTAAGGGCTTCTATGTTTTCAATATTGCAAATTAATATTTAGGTATCTGATTATGTCAGTTTAGGAGAAAATTACTTTTTTTTAAATAGTTTAATATCCAGAAATGTTTTCTCAGTTGGACTCAGCCGACGAACAAGCGGCAGCCATCAGAAGAGAATTGGATGGAAGAATGCAGAAAGTCAACGAAATGGAAAAGGTAATGATTTCGACGATGATGTTACAAAACTAGAAAAATAACAATAAAAGCACTAAATATCAGGTAATGAAAATGGCAATATTCTTGTAGAATCGCAAGCTAATGCCAAAGTTCGTGCTGAAAGAGATGGAGTCGCTATACATCGAAGAGTTGAAGTCCTCCATCAATCTTCTGATGGCCAACTTGGAGTCTCTGCCCGTCTCAAAGGGTGGGGCTGACTCCAAATATGGGCTACATAAAATCAAGCGGTATAATCACAGGTCAGTGTACAAGTAGGATAAAAATACACTTAAAAGGAGAAGAAACTTAACTTAAAACACACTTTTCACGCGAAAAAAATCTAAAGAATTTTTTTTTTGAATTTCTCGTGTGAAAAGATGTTTCATACAAAACTTCCAAATTGAGAATGCATTTGCAATGATCAAATTAACATTTCTGTCAAAACTAAATGACAAATTTAACCAACACTTGACAATTTTCGGTTAAACTTATCTGCCAGGTAATCTCATTCAAATTAATCTGGTAGATAATTCCCATCCAGAAATGATAAAATAAACATTAAACGTGCAAATGCATTTTGATGTAGATAAACAAAATTACGTTGAAATTTAATAGTGTGAGTGTTTCATGCCATAAAGATCGATGTTTGTTAAATATTCAATGCTGTATTTGAATGTTATCAATGTTTGCTGATGATTGATCAAGGAAAAATACCATTACTAATGTTAGTACGTTTCTCAATATAGACATCTCTATCGCTTGATTTTCGATCATGTTATGTAAAGATATATCAGTAAAGCGGTCATTTGTCTTTGATCGATCAATCTTGAATGGATGTTGAATTGAATTGGATAAATATTTGTATAATTTCATGAAATCTATACTGTTTCATGAGATTCAACTGAGCGTATTTATTATGCAAGTGACATACAAATTAATTTCTTTATCTTATTTGTGTATTAAAGATTCTCTTTCTATAATGAAAATGAGATGTGTGTTATTTGCATAAATCATATTATTTAATGTGTGTTTAGTATGTGTCTGTTATTTAAATTCAAATTTTGACGTACACTTTCCAATTTAGTATAATGATATAATTTGTTTAATATTTAATTTATAGATGGCTGAATTGAAAAGTGTGTGGAATTTGGTGTATCAGTATCAAGTACGCCATACGTTTTAGAGAAAATAATTGATTATTTATAATGCCAATCCGCCTTGAGCAAGCGTGGTGATTAATGCTCATGCCTTCTCTGTATGAGAAGAGGCCTGTGCCCAGCAGTGGGACATTATATAGGCTAATGATGATGATGATGATGAATATTTATTCTAAATATTTTTTCTAAGATGTTTGGTGTACTTGTGATCACTTTTATTAAAACTGACCTTAATAACTGTTCAAATATCGTGTTTTGTTTCATCTTCTTCACTATTAGAAAAGTTTGGTTATAACTGATAAACTCATCTGGATGGAACGTTTACTATCATTATTAAACCTTCACTATTTTCAAACTTTCTCCTTTGTATGGTAATATTTATTATGTTCCGATGTTCATGCACGTTTATTTGTAACATTTGCTTTAAATGGTTTTTCATAATATTGGAATATTTAAAACACCTTGATGTGTATTTAAGCAGATGTTATAAATATGAAAGTAAGGAAATCATTACGTATGAAAATGGTTTCATTACTTTTGTAGTGTGTTGAACAGAAATAATAAGACACAACAATCATTTTTAATCTCAATATCCTTAGATGTTCATCCAGACATTCATTGTTTCTACTTGTTGATTTCTATTTGGTTTTTTCTGTCCCTGGCACATAACCGGACGGTAATATTAAAGGAAGTACAAGTAATGAGTACAGAATTGATAATTTTAAGCACGTGTCTTGTGTAGCAGGACCCCAACACATTCCCTACATGAATGATACAGTTTGCAATCCTAATGTTGTCAAACGGACCACTGTAGCTAAGTAAAAGTAAACTAGAGTAGAGCTTACTGCTAACATTAATAATTTAGATAAAGAAACTCGTGGTCCAATTAAATAAACTATTAAACTTAAAGTAAATGACAACAATGGATTTATTAAAGCTTCCACAACACCGCCAGAAGACTTTAATAAGCTTATAGTAAATTTAAACGTAGATAAAGATTTTATAATTCTAGTCTAAATAGCTACAATAACACCTAAGCGTCAGCTTAATATTTCAAATGTAGATACAATTCCCCAGATGTAAATTAAACTAGACTCGTAAGCTTTTATAAATATATCCCACTGCTTTAAATTTTTGTTTCACATTTTACTCCTTTTTGTTAGTTTCTCTAATTTTATAACTATACTTTCGTCTAATATATTGAAACTTCGCTTCATGCTTCGGTAGGGCTTCGCTTTCTTATTTATATATTTCATTACGCCAATCACGAGACTCCAGTTGAAAGCGCTAGACTTACGGTGGGTAGATTGAGTAACTTCAAACGTCAAAGTTAAATCGACTGAAGTTGAATCGACATGGAAGTGCACTATCGGATTTATTGCTTCGTCTTTAACTTTATTTTCCTGACCTTTTTCCTTGACTTATAAACTGGAGTCTCTATAACTGTTAATACATTTTGCTTTATACATAAAATACCTACCTAAACGCCAGTTTTACCAGTACTTTAGATATAGATAATGTGTTCCAACGTATTTGTAATGTTATCCTTTTGTATGCTTAATCATTCTTGGTATCGGTGATGGGATCTCATATTGTATGCCACCAATCATTCCCACGGGCTTGTGAATGTAATGATCGCTTCCCTTACCCTAATTAATGTGGACATCATTCCTGTAACTTGTAATTCATGTAAATGGTCAATGATCAAATTGATTCCTAAATGTTTGTTAATTAATTTGTATGGGTTAAATATATTTTGGTGGAATTCTTTGGTGGTGGTATTTTGAAATGGTTGCTTGATGGTGATTAGATCGAACGCTGGACCGGATCCGAGTCCAAGGTTGAGTAAGCAGCTGTGTTTCAGATCGCAAGGGTCACTTGCCAACAAATTGACGGGTGAGGCAGACGGGGGTGATGTGGACACTCAGCTCACGAAAATGGATGTAGTGCTTACATTCCAAATAGAGGTAACTGTGAGGGATTATGGAAAACCAAGTTTATTACATTACTAATAACTCAAACAAGTTGATTTTGTTATAACTACTCTTCAATTTTTTTTACGTCAGATATATTAGCTCTTCATTTAATTTTTCTGTTCTGTTAATATGTACTTTATTATCTATAAATGGTTCAATAATTTCTTGTATTACCCAACCACCTACTTTTTATTCTTTCATCATTATGATTTTTGGATGTAAAATTATTTTCAAGGGTTGATATCATGGTAGCATTTGTCTCATAATATTGTCATCTTGAACACATTCTAGGTGGTTGTAATGGAGGTGAAAGGTCTCAAGTCTTTAGCACCAAATAGAATAGTTTATTGCACTATGGAAGTTGAAGGAGGAGACAAACTCCAGACTGATCAAGCGGAAGCCTCTAAACCTATGTAAGTCACTTTTATGATTACTTCTGACAAACATTATGGACGTTTCTGAAGAATCAACTATTGTGATTGATTCAAAAAAGTTTGGAATGATTGTTTTTTACGAAAAGTTTTACGTAATAGACAGCGTTGTTGAGCTAGTCGTTGCATGCTATGAGTGTTGATCCCGAGACTCTGGGTTCGATAACCAGATTGGGCGGATTCTATGTGGTCCAATGTCGTGGGGGGAATAAATGGCAGATCAACGTGATCGTATGTATACAGATCACAATTATTTTCGATGATTTATAACACCAAGAATTATTCAAAGATGTATTTTTCCTAATACCTGATATCATAATTAGGTGGGATACCCAAGGTGACTTCAGTACAACACAGCCGCTACCTGCTGTGAAGGTAAAGCTGTATACTGAGAACCCGGGAGTGCTGGCCCTCGAAGACAAGGAACTTGGGAAAGTAGTGCTTAGGCCTACGCCTTTATCTAGCAAAGTAAGTTTTTCAGGAGTTGTTCCACTTATTTTCGAAATTAAAACATTATTAAAAATACATTACTGAGCACAATGAAGATTCAAACTCATTTATATACTTCTTAAGTTGTCTTGCACCATTGGCTAACGGTGAAATAAAACATTCTGAGGAAACCTGGATTTATATAAAAATGTGAAATCGCCAACCTGATATTGTGCAAGAGTCTCTTCCTAATATGTAGATGATAATATGGCGATAAATAGGCCAATGCTGATTATGCTGCATCAATAAAAAAAAACAAAATATTAAATTAATTACTGATATATCAAGTTTCAATGTAAATAACGTTTAATTTTTTTATGTTTATAGGCGCCTGAATGGCATCGCATGACAGTACCTAAGAACTTACCAGACCAGGACTTGAGGATTAAAATCGCTTGCAGAATGGATAAGCCGCTTAACATGAAGCATTGCGGGTAAGTAGGCATAACATTAGGTATATTACAAGTTTTTTAAAAAAACTGTATAGGGCCAAGTTTGTAGCCTTGTGGTATAGTTGCCGGCAAATAACTTGGCCAGATTTTAACGTAGTTGAAACAAGTTTGCGCCTGTGCGCCCAGTGCAATCCAAAAGTAACACTTTCAATGCTTGTCATTACACTATCGTCTATTGTATTAATTTACTTAAAAACATTTATATGTAGAAAATTGTTAGAGAAAAGAGAAAGACTACTTACAATTTTGGCCAAGTTACGTGCCGCCTACTATACCTTCATAATGTTTGTATGTTCGAGGTATCACAACCAAGTCAAACGCGTTTGTAAAGTACAAACATTTTTTGTCCCTAGTTTAAATTATTCTTATAGCATAATCAACTAATCGCATTTTGTTATTATTATTATTTTGGTATTTCCTGAGTGATGTTTTAGGCAGGGACATATACCTTATACAACAAAAACCTTATTTCGTCCCTCGCTAAACCAGATTTAAGGATCGAAACCTTCCTTATAAGTAAAACTTGAGACCAATGTACCAATGAGACATTAGAAGTTATATTCTTATAAAAATATGTTCATATCTTCAGGTACCTCCATGTTATCGGCAAGAATGTTTGGCGCAAATGGAAGCGTAGATACATGGTGCTCGTTCAAGTGAGCCAATACACCTTTGCCTTATGTTCGTACAAAGACAAGAAGTCGGAGCCAGCTGAGATGATGCAGCTGGACGGATTCACAGTAGATTATATCGAGCTAGCAAGCGGTACAGTACTCATTCTTATCTATACTAATATTATAAATGCTATATACTCGGTCTGCCTGTCTGTTTCTCACGCCAATAAGATGAAATTTATGGATACAGATTTAAACCTGGGGAGAGATAATCTTTTAAACAAAACCGTATTAAGTAGTTTCTCTTAATCGAGTAAATCCGCAGGAAACAGCTAATATATTAACCAATCTTATGGCTGCAAGTTTAGTTAAAAAAAATCTAAAGGTGTAGAAGTATCTGTTATTTTTTGTCTATTGACAGATGTATTTTAGTTTACTAAAATTTCGTTTTGCATTACAGCTCAACTAATCGTCGGACAAGGTAAGGCAAACAAGAAAACAATAGGTAATGAACATTTTTGTGATTATTATTCTTTTGTATTTATAATTTTCCTTCTATTTTTCTCTATTATTAAAACTTGAGATAATCCTAAACTTTAGAAATTTTTCACCATGATCACCGTTACAGTCTATGATGGGTTCGATCCCCAAATGGTAATTAAAAATGCAATCAGTTATTTTGGGCTTTACAGTGTCAAAGGCTTGATTTAAAACAGAACTATCAAAGGGACCACTATTAAAAAAAACTGAATACAACTTAATACTGCTAAAAATCTCTTTCAATACTTTAATAATACTTTGGAAGGCTGAAAATTTTACGAAACCACTACCGTTCCTCTCTTTGCAGAATTGGAGGGTGCTAAATACTTCATGAACGCTGTACGTGACGGGGAGTCTGTTCTTATGGGAGTGACTGACGAGAATGAATGTCATTTGTGGGTCATGGCGCTGTACAGAGCTACTGGACAGAGTCATAAGCCTACGCCGCCTACAACGTCAGATACGCATCATAAAATTATGGGAGGTGAGTTGATATAGGTTTTTTTAAATCTTATTTTTATTGTGTGACTTTTGACCCGATATCAGGAAGCTCAAAAGAGTCAAATCAAACACTGGTGCTACTGCAGCTTCATCCGGTTAGACTGAAAGCCGACCCTAACATAGTTGTGGAAAGGAAAATCAAAAGTAGTATGGTATTCAGAGATCTAATTGCAAATCCTGTGTACTGGGTTAGAAATTTGAATAATCTATCAAATTACATGTATAGAGCCTTATCTAAAAACATGCTTTACGCCTGGCTGATATCAAAATTTGATGTCACTAACTAAAGTACCTATCTTAATGCATGAAGAACTTCCGTTTAGATAGGAAACAATATTTTGCGCAAAATTTTATCAATAACAATAAAAAGAGTTACTTTAAGATATTTTGGATTATATCGTCTTTATGTTTGCCTTGTTACAGACGCGGATAAAGCTCGTAAACATGGCATGGAGGACTATATTCAAGCTGATCCATGTCAGTACGATCACCACCAACTGTTCTGTGTGCTACAGTCGTTAACCTTGAAGTATCGATTGCAGGACCCTTACTGTTCTTTGGTGAGTTTTTTTTATTTATTACGTTGTAGCTTCAGGTGTAGGGTCCAAATATTTGGATAAAAAATATCCCATGAGTTAATCTAGGTTATAAACTATGTGTAAAAAATCAGTAGTTTTGGCGTGAACATATTGTAACAAACTTATTTACATAAATCCATCCTCGCAAAGAGAGACTTTTTTCAAGAAGTAGTCGAGCTAATCACAGTTACTAAACATTGATGATGGGTTAGATTGCCCGTATAGTACAGGAAACAAAACAGATTGAAATAAAATAAAAATATTTCGTCTTTCCAGGGCTGGTTCTCCCCCGGTCAAGTATTCGTTCTTGACGAGTACTGCGCAAGATATGGCGTTAGAGGTTGTTTCCGTCACCTCTGCTACCTATCCGATCTCCTAGACGTGGCCGAGAGTGGGTCTCAAACTGTAGACCCGACACTCATGCACTACTCCTTCGCATTCTGTGCCAGCCATGTTCATGGTAACAGGTAGGTAGATAGCGAGAATATTATGTAAGTTATCTATATCAAAAGGCCTATGTAAAGTAGCGACATAATTATGATGAGATTGCTAACATTGATGATTTAATTTCTAATGAAACAGTTAATAAAAGACCTAATTATAAATCAGAAAATACTGTTGAATTTGATTTGATTCTCTTCTTAGATTTTGAAACTGGAGTACATACACTACTGCAAATGATTCAGACTGGTTTTAATCATATATGAGGCTTATGACTAGCTGTGGGCGAAAATGAGATGGTTAATAACAAAAATACAGTAGAAGGCCAATTTGTATTTATGTAAAGATATCTAAAATAATGTACTTAGTAATATTTGTAAATAGAACATGTTGGTATTGAATGGTAAATGTGTTAGATTTGGTGTCCCACAAGGCGATGTAATAGGTCCGCAACTGAATGTGAATGTGATTTAGCAGTGATCAATGGATAAAAGGAAGCTGTATTTGACAAAAAAATACAGTAAATACTTTTAAAGGTGACAGGTTAGATATGGATAACATATTAACTGAAGTTGATCTAAAAAAATAAAAAAGAGAGATTTATAAACATAAAAATGTATCAAGATTTGTAGTCATTATTTTCTTGTTCATGAAGAAAAAGTAATTTAAATAACACGTTTAAGTACTGACATGTCAAAAACAGCTTCAAAAAACACCAAAACTAGTAATGAACCACGACCTACCTAACCTTTGCCTCACTGAACATGAGTGTGATGTTGCTTCTGACTATTAGTAACTTACCTATACTAACCGACTATGCAACCGTACTAAATGTGCTTACTAACTATGCCTGCTTCACCTTACTAATGTACTATTTCGGGCTTTTGGATTCAGCAGTCGAAATAAAATATTTGAAAAACAGAAAGGGATAATTTTAGCCCTAAGAAATGTCCTTAAAAATTAAGACAAATTAAGGACGTATGTTAAAATTATGCTTGTGTAAAAGCCAAAGTGGCATTGGGTTAAGAATTTTGTTGAATTCAGAGTATTTCAGAGAGAAAAGTTAGAATAGCTAAGAGGGGAAAAAGTACTTAAAATATAATGATTACAGTACATAGATTTTAAATACTGCAATGATTAAATAAAATTATTTGTAGATAACATAATCAAAGCAAATAAGTCACAAAACAAACATACACTTTACTTTGAAATAAGACCAAATAACTCCCTAGTTAACGCCACAAATACCAGTGAAATAAATACAACTGAAGGCAGAGAAGTAACAAAATCAAATTCACACTCTCCCTTATAACAAATTATAATTAGTAATTAAGTAGTTTGTAGATAAGCTGCTGATTTCACAGCCTACCCTATATCCCGCTTGTGCCCAACTAGAGTAAGCCCTACGCCGGAAGTGGTTCACAGTACAGCGACGTTGACTGGCAGGCCGGACGGGGTGGGCAGCATCACCGTGCAAGAGAAAGAGAAGTTCGCCGAGATAAAGGAACGGCTGAAGGCGTTGTTGCAGCATCAGATCACTAACTTCAGATATGCGTTCCCGTTTGGACGACCTGAAGGAGCGCTTAAGGTGGGTTGGTGAGAAAAGCTCGTTTGATAATAATACTTAAATGGGTTCAGGATATTACAATCGACAAATATAGTATAATAAATAATGAATAATTTTTCAAAATGAATGTTAAACGAATATTGATAGAGTAATGTTACCTCATTGTAATTGAATGTATGGAAGATACATTTTCATCTTTATGAATAACCTATATGTATATAAGTACCCTCATCATCATCTTGCTACAGGTGTTTTCTGTAAACTAAATAGAGCAATAAATACATTAAATTAAATGAATATGCATACTTAGGTGTAACTGAAGTACATACATTTTCTGAAATATCTTTCAAAATACACTTTACCTTCCAGGCGACTCTATCACTCTTGGAACGAGTCTTGATGAAAGATGTGGTGACTCCTGTAGCACCAGAAGAAGTGAGAGCAATGATACAGACGAGTTTGGAGAACGCAGCGTTGTTGAACTATACGCAACTTAGTCAGAAGGCTAACATCGAAGGTAGACACGATTTCTAAATGTATAGTAGTAGTTGACAGTGATTTCAATCGTTTGTATGATGATAACCCTTACCCTCGTGGTACGATCAAAGACAGATCTGATAGAGATGATAGTTTTTTTTAATCAGCAGAAATAAAACTTTTGTTGGAGTTTGATGGGTTCTCCATTTTTGTCAGCTTGCATTCAAAAACTGAGATCTTATAGCCAACAAACGTTTATTTCAATACTTCACACTATTAATGATGATAATCGGATTTTAGATAAGTTTTACTAACTTTGTGAGCCAACAATAATATTTTTCTTACAGAGGATCTAAGAGGAGAAACAATGGTCACACCAGCCAAAAAACTGGAAGATCTCATTCATTTAGCAGAACTGTGTGTCGATCTACTACAACAGAACGAAGAACATTATGCAGAGGTAATACAGCTAAACAAAACACTGTTACTTTCCAAATATAGCAAGTTTCTGAGCTTAACATTGATATTGATGAAGAAATTGATGAATAACCTGTAATTGATAATACCAAAGTTATGCTCGTTAATGTTTGCCTAAATATTATGTCTATGTCTATCCTGAATGTCGTGGTTTCCGTTTTGGTAAATCATTATAATACGATAGAAGATTTTGATGGTTTGGAAGACCGCTTTGACAATGACAAAGCTTTCTCTGTTGGTCTTGCTTTAATTATATACGCATTAAAATGATTTACCAAATGTATAAATGTTGACTGGATAGCATCCTATTCTCCTGTCGCTATTAGTATGGGGAATGTCAGGCAGTATTGTTTTATTTCAAGAGGTTGAAACGGAAATGGGTTATTTTCATTTCAATCGACGGTACACGATGCTTTCACTGAATTTGTATCAGAATTATCATTAATAATGTTACCTACTTTAGCATCATCGTGTACTTCTTTAGTTATTGAAACAATATATTTATGTTTTCCTAAATTATGTATTTTATGTCGCTTAGTCGTCGAGTGAATGTTATAAGTTCACTTTCCGACATTTGATGTACGCTAAGTATAATACTATGACTTTTATTATCCACTTCTATCTTATATTTTATTTCTCCGCAGGTTTATAACACAAAACCGGACTCTAGCGGTCAACAAAATGTAACTACTTATGAATTTGATTTGTTGCTCGGCTGAACGAATCACTTGTCAATCGTTTGTTCACATGATCTTGGTCATACTTCACTTTGATTGGTTTGATCACAATATAAAAGGAGTAGACTCGATAAATGATAGTTTGACTCGCTTGGGCAAATGCTTTAATGTTACTTCGATAGTCAAAAGCATTGCATGAATTAAGAATGATATAGACGGTTTTGATTGACTGAGATCTAACTTTTCATTATGGGCTCAAATCAAAAATGTTTTATTTTTAGATTTAATTCACAAAACCAATTGGCCGGGTTTTTAGTCGTTTATGTCTGCAATGAAAAGTGAATTTTGTATATTTTTTCTACAGTCTACTCCGACCTCCGACTCACGAAACATACATTAGTTACAGAAACAATTGCTTCTACATAACAATTTAGGACATACGACACATTGAGCACATTACAAATTATTCTTTTCTGTAGTGCGCTATATTTTATTATTATTTATACATTTTCTATGCTTACATTTCGCTTAATTTTTGTGATTATCTGAAAATAATTTAAAAGGTACTGGAACTGAAGACTGTAATATAACATTCACTATATTTATAACGTAAACCCATAATGCTGTAGAGGAAATTTCAACTTTATTAAAGCACCTTTTAAGATCATTTTCGTGTAAACACAACCTCCTATTTTATCCATTACATTACACTTTAGATCTTCAGTACAGTGCATTGCACAAGCCATGAAATACTCTACTAGTATCAGTACTCTATTCTTTCAGCTTCTAGTTTGTGAAGTAGTGTCCTATCATTATCTTGTGTTGAATCTTGCATGTTGTCCTTCTGACCTAGTATATTTAAAAATGTTAAATCCTTTGTCAATTTTGCAATTATTTTTGATTCCACCCCTAAGGTATCTTTAGTAGTCAAATTATATAAAACTTAACCAGTCGTCTCAGAATCCGTCTAGTAAATTTAATTTTGATGATTTTATCAATCATCAAAATTAAATTTACTAGTGGACACTATTAAAAAAAAATTATTATTTTGATTTTATTAAAATCTTACCAAAAAAAATATTAAAAGTTAAGTCAAATAAATAAGACTTATCCGATTATTTTCTTCTCCCGATTGTAGATTGTGAATGATGAAATCATCTACTTAAGCAAATATTATCGTTTGAAAATTATTTCCAAATATTTAAATTGTCGACATAAAACTGATTTCTATTATTTTCTGAAAATATTGAAATCAATGTTATATTAAAAAAATATCATCTACGTCTGTACACAGGCATTCGCGTGGTTTTCGGAGCTGTTGGTAGAGCATGCTGAAATCTTCTGGGCGTTATTCGGAGTAGATATGGACAGGGTGCTGGCTGAACAACCCCCGGATACCTGGGATTCCTTTCCCCTGTTCCAGATCCTTAACGACTACCTCAGGACTGATGGTGAGTCCAACAGGATCGATTTTTCTCCAAATCCAATCTTTGGAAACTGTGCTATCTAACGATGGTTTTCTTCAACTTTTCTCCTTTCCTTAAATGTTGTGTAGTAGTATCAGTATTAGTAATGTGATTTAAAAAAAAACATTTCAAAATATTGAATTTGGAATTTTTTGACGTACTTTCTTCCGTCTTCTTCCTTTTCTATTTTCCGTAAAGCTCCTTTTATATCATCGCCAGAAAATCTAAAAGGTGGCAGGTTTCATGAGCATCTTCGGGACACATTTGCTCCTCTTGTTGTGCGATATGTGGACTTGATGGAGTCCTCGATTGCGCAGTCGCTACACAAAGGTTTCGAAAAGGAAAGGTGGGAGATCAAGGGGTAAGACCAAATTGTATTATTAAATATTATTTTATTCTCATGTAAGTTTCTAAATGTGTTAGTAACTGTGTTTTTAAAGGTAAGGCTATTTAGATTTTAGAATAAAAAATATTTATGTTTCATAGTTATATTTTTATCATTTATAATTTTATTTATTATAAGTATGGTATGTAATTTTATTTAACCATATCACAAAAACAAATTAATGGAAGATGTTTTAGATCAGTACCTTTCTATTTCATTTGTGTTCACATATTTTAAAAGTTCATAAACCACACAGATTAGTTCCGACATATTTTCAAAATTTGCATGGCTTGAAATTCACACAATTCCCAAAAGAAAATGATGAGCTTAATCCATAGTACCTCCGACGTTCTTCACAGCAATGGATGTTCAACAAGCGAAGAGCTGTTCTGGAAGCTGGACGCGTTGCAGTGCTTCATCAGAGACCTGCACTGGCCGGAGCCGGAGTTCAGGTCACACCTGGAGCAGAGGCTGAAGCTGATGGCGTGTGACATGATGGAGACGTGTATACAAAGGACCGAGGCTTCCTTCCAGGTGAGAGAAGTTTGGAGCAGTATGTCGAGGCCGACTCGTTATAATGGTCCAGATTCTGTACAAAACAGGGACTGTGCTATCGGTTCTATATAGCTCTATCTCTCTTTCGAATGAATTGGATAGCCATAATCGTTATAATCATAATAATCGGCCTATTTATTGCCTTACTGCTGGACAAAGGCTTCTTCTCATACAAAGAAGGTGTCATCGTGGTCATTGACCACCACACTTGCTCAGATCGGATTGCCGATTAATAATTTATGTCTATCCATTTTATCCAGTCGTGGCTGAAGAAGAGCGTGACGTTCATGTCGACGGACTACATCCTGCCAGCAGAGACCTGCGCCATGGTCAACGTGGCCCTCGACGCTAAGAACCAGGCACTGAAGTTATGCGCAGTTGAAGGGGTAGATATTGTGAGTACTTATATCTCTTTTCACACAGGTGCAAGGCAATGGACTACAAATTAATGGATTCCGACCCCCAGATTAAATTTACAATGTCACGTAAGCTCTGCCTGGTGTAAAGCCTATTGGCACTACAACAGTCATAGTTGGCGAGACGCTACCCACCCAAACAGACCAAAAACTTGATGTGGAGGAATTTATTGAATTCCAAAAGTCGATAACCAAGTTTTTGTGTAAATAGGACGAAGTCTAAGAGCTTTGAATACAAATTAAGATCATGATGGCATATAGCACATTTATAAAGGCGATGTTCATAGAAGTAAAAATACTCGTTAATAGTAGAGATACGAGAAGAATTAAAAAAAACAGACCATCTACTAGACTAGGAAAAGCCGAAATATCAGATCACGCGCTATCGCTCTCACAAAAGACCACAAGATCATTATTTCAAATACTGCCAGATAAATGCACATATTCCACATAGGCTGGATACATACAAGAAGAAAATTGCAATAGAGCAAAGCGCTTTAAATAATAATCAGCATTCTCATTGTTGACATTGTTGGCTTTCACATCATTCAGAACATTCAGCAAACGCTTGATCATATTCTAGACTTCAGATATTGCTAGATTAAGAAGCTTCGCTTTCGATTCAGAAAAGCCAACGCTTCAGATTGAGGCCATATTTTTAAATCACGCCACCATTCTGATAAAGAGACGCAGAATTTGCCGAAGAATCAAGTTGTAAAGAATAGCCACGCTTTCAATTCTAAAAGTTCGGAAATTCTTGCCGAAACACCTCCGACTTCGAACAATCAACTGCACGACGAAACCACTTCCAACACATCGCTACACTAAATCAAGGCCTTTCCATACTCCAAGGACCTACCTGAGTTGAGAAGCAGCCACTGTATGTAAACTATCTAATTCTTGCATGCTGTTCCCAAATGAGCTTGAAAATAATTGGATTGCATGTAAATTCAAAAAATGCTGACTTTCGCTGGTTTGGCTCAATGATTCAGAATTGTCTAAAACTACCATTTGGCTTCCTCTACAGTCTCCAGAGCTTATGCTTGATACCTACAAAATGCGAATAATTACAAGTCCTTCATACTTTCAAGGCCACGATGCCTGACGATAAATTCAACTTTTAGTTCAATCTACGAACGCCTTTAATTCTAAGATGCTTTCAGTCGATATTTCCAAAATGGCAATTCACCAAATCCGTCTAATTTCATGCAAGTCACGTTTTCATTTATCAACCCTTCATGCACCGTCTGTCTGTGACAGTCGGATTTCGTAATTATACCACAATTTCACGACCTACGAAGATATCTTTTTACCATTCCCATCCATGTTCGAGCTGGCCGAGTCGAGAGTACTTTACACTTGTCCCTGAAAATGCCATACCTATTCTATAGATAGAAGATTACTGATGTTCATTGAAGCAGTTTTGGATCGCGATCTTACTGACAAACACTTGAAAAACCTTATTTCTTCCCCAAAGACTTTGAAATGATGCCCAGGGAAGAAATAAGGATAGGTACGGCATAATGCATGAGCACGAATCTGTGTTGCACGATTCTATGTTTTACAAGAACTTGGGGATATGAGATTGGTGTTATTCCAATGTTTATATCCCCAATTGATTTGAAATGGCTGCAAATAACTGTTGAACCCAATGCCTGTCCTCAAAGCCAGTCATGAGCACTTCAAAGCGCTGAAACTGTTGCTTGAAGAGTTAGCCGTTGCCTTGTGTTTGCTATTATCAGATGAAGCAGAGAAGCCAACTGAGGCTATTAGGATATAATGTTATAATTTTTACCTTTATCAGAAGCTAATCTAGCTTTCTCATCTTTAGGATTGGTGATCGGAGTAAAAGCTGCTGCGAAAATATTTTATAAGTCTGAACTCCTAGCCCGGGTTTATTTTGAGGGTCTTGACTTAATTGGGGCGAATACAACTTGACTTCTTTTAAGCGATTCAAAAGACATAGATGCAAGATGTTTTCCATGCTTCTGTACTTCCCAGCTTATATGATTTATAAGATGTATGTGCCTATAGGGTGCTTGACTACTTTTGGAAAATGATCATACTATGTATTTGTTGCATAAATTAATACACACTGCTGGAGTAATAAAAATGACCAAATAACTTATTTTCAACAGAGTCAACTGTCCTATTGCATGTGCGATGAGATTAAGCATTGATAAGAGATGTGAACTTGATGTTTATGATGGCTCCTATTGGTCCAAATTTTGCCATTAAACAGTGCGTATATGCACTACCAAAAACATCTAGTTTACGTCTCATTCAAGCGCCGAAACTATTCAGCTCTGAATTCACTAGCAAGTTGGAACCTGCTCCATTAAGAATAATTAGAAACTATCAAATTTTTGCATATCCTTTTGCAGAAAATATATTCCAGTTTGCTAATGAATAGAGAGTTTTTTAAAACAGGCTAGCAGGAACAGTATCTACCAACTGGAATCAACACAAGTAGAAGCCAAAGAAGACAAAAGGACTTGAAGAAACGGTATTGGTAGTAATGCTAATACATTTTATTTTCTCTCCTATAGTACCAGTATCACACAAAGATGGACGCGCAGATCGAGGCGTGTCTCCAGGGTATGGCTACAGGCATGACTACGCGGCTGTCAGCTGTGTTGGAGGCTACGCTTGCTAAGATCGCCAGGTTCGATGAAGGAAGGTGAGAGAACTTTTACTGTGTTAATTCCACTTTCTTAAATATTCCGTGTCCAAATCCGTTTGATCTTTAAGTTTTTTTTTCGGGTAGGAAATCATCAAATGACCGCCAATTAGTGTCAGACTCTTACTGACTAAAACCTATCCATGTTCCTTCCACAGCCCTTTGTATACCGGGGGCGCGGTATCTCTTTTGCATGATAAAAATATCATGCCGGGGATGCGGGTCATGTGAGCAAAGTTTTTCAAAAAAACCTTTATCAATAAAAGAGGGTTCGCGGCTTAGGGGACGTGATATGTAGTGTGGTCACCCATCCACCAGCATTTCTAACGAAAATGATTCCACAGTAAGAATAAATGTGGATGATACTGACCGGCACTACCTTGTTAAAATAATCTTGTTGGGCCTATTATGACAGTTATAGCAATCCGCATTCCTGTGCTAACAAGAGCAGGTGCTATTCATCATCTATAACTTTATAAATGTCAGCACCAAGTTTAGGACCTCATGAAAATTTTCTGATTCTTCAAAAAAATCCTTTGCTTTCAGTTTGATCGGCTCAATCCTGACGATAGCCAACGTGTCCGGTTCCGGCAAGGACATCGGACAGGGCTATGTCAACTTCATGAGGAACTCCATGGACCAAATAAGATCTAAGGTAAGCAAAACCATGATAATCTTTTTCATGGTGCTATAGTTAATAGACCCTCACACGAACCTTACGCTATCTGTCTGGGATAAAAAGAAACTAACCCCCGACGCAAAAAGAGGGGTGTTATAAGTTTGACGTCGATGTCAGTCTGTCTATGTATCTGGCTGTGGCATCGTAGCTCTCAAACGGATGGACCGATTTCGATGCGGTTTTTTTCATTTGTAGCCAGTTTCCTTGCGGTAGTTCTTAGCTATGTTTGGTTAATATCGGTAAAGCAGTGTAAGAGTATCAGCTCTTTTCCAAAATGATGTAAGGCATTTTTACGTAGGGGGTTTTTAAATTTCAAATTTATTTTATAAGGCTTCGACTCCACCAAAGCGGAGACGAGAAGAGATGTTTTTCTGTTTGAAGTCTGTCATTACTCAAAATGGTTGCAACGAGTATTGACTAATACCTACACAAATGGTGAATCAAGCTAGCTAGATTGTAAATATTGTATTAGTGAATAAATTCCTAGTTTATCTAGCCAAAATGGAAAGATGTAAATAAATTATAATTTAATTGTTTCCAGGTGACAGATGAGCTTTGGATCCTGCAGCTGTTCGAGCACTGGTACGGGATCCAAGTGGGGCTGATCAACACGTGGCTGGCGGAGAGACCTGCGTTGCATCCGCAGCAGGTCGCCTGCCTGTCCATCATATTGAAGGTATATTTGAAAGCTTAAATCGAAAGAAAAGAACAAAAAATTAATAGGTATTTATAGAGAAATTATAAACAAAGTTAAGCAGATTATGATGAAACTGGTTCACGTCAGAATTCAATAAAGTTCAACAGATGAATAGCAATAAGTAGGTATGCTGATTAGTGTCTGAGACGTTAGCTAGCTTGAAAGACTAGCCATTTTTTAACATCTCTCATCTATTTTTTTTTTATGTTTTAAATATTTTATATAATATACTCCTAAAATGTGATAGCCTGCGTTATATGAAATTGTATAGACTGGTAACACTCGACCTAAAAAATACCATCGGTGTTACCACACATTAAAATGTTACCTAAAAATGGCGAAAATTGAAAGTACACCAATTTTATTTTTGTAATCCTAATCCTAACATTAATTTTATAAATGCGATTAACAATATGTTGGTTTGTTATGCTTTGCAAAAATACTGTTTTACATCTTATTTACGGTAAAATTTCGTTTTGTTACAGAAAATGTACAGCGACTTCGAGCTGCAAGGCGTGATCGACGACAAGTTAAACTCGAAGGTGTACCAGAACGTGGCTGCCAGGATGCACACTGAGGAGGCTACGTGCAGTCTGCTGCTCACGCAACAAGATGCCAGGTAACTGTCACTAGACTCAATATCCTGGTTAACTATTTTTATGAATGGAAGTCGATCTTCTCAGTATGTTTGAAGTATTGTGAGACAAGCGTGTGAATGTTAAATAAATAAATAAAATTATCATCCTCCTTTGTTTTTGCCCTTATATTTTTGTCTTTAGCTAGCACTATCAGACTATCACCCCATGAGTATTTTCACTTTGTTTCTGTGGTTCATTTTTGAATAAAAAGTAATATTTGAGACGTCTTTTCTTACGCTAAGTAGAAAGTAACTATCTTACATAATGTCATCATTATTTCACAGACGTTCATCGTTTTTCGGCTTCCAACTGAGGCGATGAAATTAGAAGAGTATTAAATGGCATTGTACTGTCTTCATGAAAATACATTTCTTTTACATTATTAAGATTTTTTTGTTTATCATTTTCGCCCCTGTTCCATTATACACCATTTAGTTATCAAGGTTTAGATGGTCCTAACATGACATTAGTAGAATGAATGTACCTACCTGTTCCAGTTTCATTACTGTACATACCTGCACGCAATAAAGATAGATCTGGACCAGTAAATCAATCACTATGATGATTATGATGAATATTACAGTTTATAATCACGTAACAACGTTTTGGCAATGGTCTTGAATGCTAAGCTTGTAAATTCCCATATAACTGTACTGAGAAATTGGCGATTTATAGTACCTAAATGCAATTCTGTTTTAAAGATATAAATATTTAAAGTACAATCTAATCTAACAATTTAAAACATGTTATATTTAAGCGATACTTACGATATCTACATATTATATCGTATATATGTTTGTAAATATTTTTCATCTCCGAATACCATTATTTATCATCAGCCTATATATTGTCCCATTGCTGGGCACGAGCCTCTTCTCATACAGAGAAGGCATGAGCATTGATCACCACGCTGCCTCAAGGCGTATTGGCGATTGGCTTTTTAAGTCCAGGTTTCCTCACGATGTTTTCCTTTACCGTTAGCAAATAGTGTCTAAGATATACTTACGAAGTACAAAATTATGACTTTAGAAAACTCACATTGGTACTTGCCAGGTTTTGAACCCAAGCACGTAGTGCTTTAACCTTAACCTAAACCTTAGGCCACGGTGACATTATTAACCCATATTAAAAGAGTTTCTTTAAGTGTATGAATGTGGATGGCTTTACCACCAGAGGAAGACAATCGAAACAGATGACATTTCTTATAGGCGGAAAAGCTGCCGCGCTGATCCCAAAGTTTTTTATAGGGTAATGCTCAGGTGGATGATGATAAGGTGAGATTTAGGCAGGCTATTTTGCTAGGGAGGCCTAGGTCTAACAGTGATCTATTATCAAATAGGCTGATGATGATGATGAAGTTAACTTCCGCAACTCCACGACAGAGCGCGTGCTCTGCGTGCCTGATTCTGCTGGAAGCCTCTTTGATGATAGAATAATGAATTATTGTACACAATTAATACAATTTCTGAATAAATTGTGATAAAGATAGGCGGACGATGATGATAATACAATTTCTAAAGTACGAGCCCGAGCATAATGATTCAAAAATACACTGACTCCTATGAGGACTTACTGATTTTATGTTAGAAACTGAAAGGTACTTGTAATTATTCCAGCGGTGGTGATGACGGCGGATCTGAGGAAGGGTCAAGGAGTGGGAAGTCCAAGCTTGAGGCTCTCACAGAAGAAGCTAAGCTGGGCAACGTTACTGCCGTCGTTGGAAAGGTATTACAACCGACTATATAGCAAACTAGCTTCCCGCAGTTTTACCTGCATCCTGAGAAAACTTCTTCACCCACCTTGATAGAAACTCTTATTCCTTCGCCAGTTAGAAATTCATTCTGTATGTCTGTCTCTTAAGCTTTTACGGTAAAACTTAAAACTCGGTGAAGGATAAAGGAAAGTTTTTATCTATAGGAAAGCTAGCTATTATTTTATTATGTTTTATTTAATATGTTCTATTTTCTGTAAAATCTTCTTCATGGTCACGGTTCCAGAGGTCATTGGCACCTAAATAAGAAATATTTTCAACGAAGTAAATAAAGAGGTCTATTTATTGTCACAAGATATTTATCGTCCGCAATCACGGATGACTACGATATAAATAGTACATATCTCAAACAGTCACATGAAATAGAGAATAGGTATTCTCGTCCCCAGCCAGTGAACTAATAATTTTTAAGTATTGGATATTCAGAGAAAAAATATGTTTTCCAGAAGGAATTTCAGTCACGGTGTCCAATCTCAACAGAGACTATGCCATCTACGAAATATTGTAGTGTCTTGCTCCATTTCCCAAACTCTCATAGTCCAACGGGACAGCAATCAGCAGCAGCCATAACTTTTGTCTGCTTTTGTCAGTACATATAAAATGCTTTGTCCTCCCTCAATGACTGACGGATCAAAGCATAGCCTAAACCGCTTTCTTTGTATGACGTAGGCATCCGATAAGAAAGGATTTCTTGAAATTCTACCCCTAAGAGGGTGAAAAAGTTTGTAAAAACTCTGTCGTTTTTAATTTGAATTCGTATACGTGTGTGAAGCCGCTGGCGGAAAGCTAGCTTTTAATAAAAAAAGTGTATCAAGATTTAATCAATAAAATAAATACTACTACACCTATGTCCGAGCGTCCGACGTCAAAATCTTGGATGCATAGAGTTTATGCTTTTATACCTCTGAAAGACTAGACCAACGCTCATACCCATTGAGAAGCAGAACAGAATGATTATTTAGTACAACTATTATAAGATAATCTACCAAGATGACTGTAACACCAGGTACATTGGCACAGCTCCAGGTAACAGTAGAATTGATTGGTTTTCAGCTGTCAAACTGCTATGGTGACCTTTACACTTCAGTTAATGCAAAGGTTACAATTGACTCACACTATCACTCTAAATGCGTGGGACTTAATACTGAAATCGATTGGATTCGAACGTATTTATTTAGATTGGAAGTTTTACTTCTAGTCTCGTTATAACAGTACTAAAAACTTTTTGAAGCAGACTGTTAGTATTTTTTTCCTTTATTCTAAAAGTAGAAGGATGGCAATACCTAGAAGTTCATTGAACACTCTTCAACAATACGAAGCAAAGGCTGTGGGTCTTTCAAAGTAGGAGGCTGGCAATACCTTAAAATTCAGTGAACACTTCATTCACAAGAATAAGCACGTATAAACAATAACAAACTACGTAATACATATTTAAATACATGGTTTTGTTAATTTGTCTGTACTACTCTGAAACTATTGAGTGCCTTCAAGGAATTCTATCGCCAATAGAAAGCTATAATTATTATCTTTAAATGTTATAAATGCTGAAATTGTTTTAGCTTGTAAACTGCAATGCTATAGGTATGCAGAAACTCTGTGTAAAAAAAAACATTTATATGCTGTACTTTATTAAAACTACAATTTATCTATAGCGTCGATGACGTTAGAAAAAAACCCGTTAAATGTTACCCTAACGTAAATACATTTACCCTTATTCATTTATAGGTTGGCAACATCTTCGGCCGTGGTATCGGAGAACTATCAACGAAGCTTGGCGGCGCGTCATCCTGGTTTTAAAACAATAAATATCTCATTAAATACATTTCTTTGCCTCTATCGAAGTGAGATGAGACGGTTTTTTGTTAATGTACCAAGAGAATTAAAAACATACATACCTAATGGCGTGAATAAACGGTCAAAACTTAAAATATATGTGGCCATTATAATTATATGTACCTACTTACCTAAATCTTATGTTATTGTAGATGTGACGATAACAAAGTTAAATATTGTCAGTTCTCAATAATTAAAACAGACCTAATTAATATTAAATCCATATCAAATATTTCGTGTGCAGTTTTCTATGATTGGTGCATTAACAAAAAGACTCAATAATTCTGTGATGATGATAAAAACAATCGTTTGCATTCGACAAATAGAATGTTTGCCATTTTGACTTATATAAATCACATCAAGATGGCATATTACGCGCTAGGATTTAATCATAAGTGGCCCGTTTATGCATAGCTTAGTGTGATTATAGTATAAACGAGATTTAGGTTTTGTTTTATAAAGGCTTTATGTACAGTTAGGGGAACATTATTCGTTTATTGGAAGCAAGTAAACATGTATTACATATGTGTGTATATTAAGAGTAGTATTTGATAAACACGATTCGAAGAAAATATATAATAAATATATTTAATTATTACGAACGCATACATACACAAAATGCTACAATAATGAAACATATCGCTTTGGCAAAGGTTATATTCTGTTATATTTAACGCGATGTATTGTAATTATTTACAAAATTAAATGTAATTAAAAAAGAATATTAAAAGAATGGGGGGTGGGTTGTGAGTGAGTGAAAGTAAGGAATCCTTTCTCGATATATCAAAGTTACGTTTTCTATATCTTTTAGAAATTGTTACTATCTTCAACGTGATTTAAATATATTGTTTCCTGCAAAAGATATCAATATGTTATACACATTCCATTAAACTAACGAGTGATAAGCACGTTAACATTAACAGCAGGGCAACGTTTTCAATGCAACTCTTTCTATACCTAAGAAACAGTATTTTTCTAACTAAATCCACTTTTTAAAACATCGGCTTGATCTCTTTATTAAATCTACAATGCATTTTTATAAAAATACAAAATAGGCGCGATACAGCTTATTTATTTTTCGAAATCAAATATTGCCAGTAATAAAAAAGTCCCCCGCTTTTTGGGTAAAATTGATTTTTATAAGAATGCATCTTTAAATTTACAAGTTAGCCACTTTTCGCTATAGTATAATTCTCTATATTTTAAAGCTCTCTAGATTCTAATGACAATCTAGCGACACTTTACCTTGATTAGTCGTCAAAATAATACATAACTATTTATAAAAAAAATACTATTAATAGTTATATTTGTTAACAAAATAATATTCTTCTACGCTAAACACCTTACAAATTTTTGAACTAGGAGAAAATTTAAAGTTCTTAGATGAAAGTTTAATGATTAATATATAGCGGTTAGTCGCTATGCTGATTCGCCTTACTAATGTCTTGTTCGGAACGGCTTGGAAAATAGAATAACTTGTCTTACTTTATCTTTAGTATAATTCTCACTTCATTTTCCCATGTCTCATTAGTTTATTCACTGTTCAAAAACAAGCTTGGAAGCTTCCAAATTATATAATTAAGGATAAAATACAAAGTGTGTGTTTTAAATCAGAGTAGTAGGGTGTCGAATTACGGAAAGTATATAGTGAAAGGTCACAATCGCAGAGTAATGAAATATTGAGATATTGACTGTGAATACTTATGTCCAGCACCGAAAGATTTGGTAAAGAGTTGAATGTAGTTATTCCCAATATTTTATCATAACACGAAATTATATAAACCACATAGATAGGACTGTATCGGCACAGTAATCATGTAACGAAAGTAGTGCTCATATATTGAACGTAAGGAGTAATAAAAATGATATAATAACTAATGTTACATCTGTTTTATAATTTGTATTTATTTTGAAGTTTCATACATTCCTAATTAAGTATTTAACTTAATAGAACTATAGTTTTTTTCTTTTAATTTTAAGCCTTGTGTACTAATACCTGTTACCAAAACTTTGAAATAGACTTTAGATAAAATCGTACGTATAATAGGCCTTACTTTCTCATTACCTTCATTTCTTTTTTATGTGTTAAGTTGGGTAACGAGCTCAATAGAATGAAAATGTCAGTTTTGTAGTGTCTAAGTGCATTATAAGAGCCGACTGAAGATGTAACCGCGTAGTAACATGCTTGTATTATTTCGCCATATTGGAAACTCGCAATGCCTTATCTAAACCACTAATTGACGTGCCTATTTCAAACTACATTTAAACAGCAGATAATAGCTTCATAATATAAAGGTTATTGCGAGTTTTGAAAAGCTTTGAAAAGCCATCGAGTGCATCGCGTGTGTAAGGGGATAACAATAAAAAATATTTACAATAAAAATGTTTACTGTTCTTTTGTTCTTTTATTCCTTTAAATAATCAATTTAAATAAATATATGATACATACAGTCTTAATAAAATTCTAACTATTTACTAGTAATTTTAACATAATGAAACAATTATTATCCCTATTTCAACACTTATAAGAAGTGATAAAATTTGGGTTAGCCGTTTTTTATGAAGTAAAAGTCAGTATAATGGGGAAAGTTAGTTTAAAATATTCACTACTAGCTTCTGCCAGCGACTTCGTCCGCGTGGAATAGTGGTGCTCCGCTCCTATTGGTCTTAGCGTGATGATGTATAGCCTATAACCTTCCTCGATAAATGGACTATCTAACACTGAAATAATTTTTCAAATCGGACCAGCGGTTCCTGAGATTAGCGCGTTTAAACAAAATGACAACATTTCCCTTCACTGCTCTGCTCCTATTGATTGTAGCGTGATGAAAAGTATACTATAACCAGCTCAGGAGTATGACAAATAATTGTACCAAGTTTCGTTAAAATCCGTCGAGTAGTTTTTGTTTCTATAGAGTTTATACAGACAGACAGACAGACAGACAAAAAATTTACTGATTGCATTTTTGGCATCAGTATCGATCCCTAATCACCCCCTGATAGTTATTTTGGAAATATATTTCATGTACAGAATTGACCTCTCTACAGATTTATTATAAGTATAGATATAGATAGCCCTGGATCAGACCCAGTGGAGGTTATTAGTACAGGCCCTATGCTCTTCGAGGAGTTAAAGGAACTGAGACTTCTATTTGCAGGTAAATATGCAAAACACTCATCTACACATTTTGCAATTTTATATTCATAATAATCTTTCTCTATGTCATGATAACAAAATATTATATACATTGTTAAAACTGGAAAACGATTTATGTCATTGTACCTACTCCTAATTATTTCTTCTCAATTCGTCGTAACTTATTTTATTTGCACTCTTTTACCACAAATAGATATTCCATGTTATAGTGTATTTTTTGCCTTGATATTATTAATAATAAGAGTACCTAATGTCTTTTTAATTAATATTTAAAAATGTGCAAAAAATAAATAAAGGATATAAGAGTAGTATATACCTTATACTCGTACTTATCCTAAAATTAATTTTAAAAAATCCAAAATCGCAAATAATACCCGGAACGATCCACGGGATCGTAAAAATAAGCCGGCCAGTGTGAAGTAATAAACGTGTGAGGTGCTACGTCTATAAATATCAAGTTATTCTTATAAATACAATGTAATAAAATATCGAGATTTTATCTCTTTGTCCCGGTTCGTGTTGAACCAAAAAGTAAAACAGTCGATTTATTGCAGTAAAATGATAAAATGGGAACACAGCAACATTTAATGTCGAAGTAATCATAAAAAGTTCAAATTATTTGATCAGATTAATAACATTATTATGGTATTACTTGTAATATATTATAATGTTTAGTAATTACCTCCTTTTTTATTTGGTATATTTATGGTATTAATATAACATATTTTTTAATACATTTTTTGTATGAGATGGCTATTTCAATTCACATAAACATTGATTCAACACCACACTTCGCGAATGCGATTACGACCGGTCTCAGCGGCAATGCGTGCCAACAGGCATTTTTAAATATTTGACCTATTTTTAGGCACCGCTAATAATAATTAGAAAAGGTAACGTGAACCTCTCAGCTGGCAGAGAATTCCAAGAGAAGTGTCGCCTAGGGAGATTACATTTAGTGTTGTGGCAACATCGCAGATCATGTTGTACTACACTCTTTAATATATTCCGGTGCATTGTCGGTCAGTTTAGACTTTAAAAAAATAATTGTAGCAGTGAAAATGTTATATTAAATCAGACAACTAAAAACTATGTGAAAACATATTTTTGGACAACACGATTCGGCAAAATACAATTACAAAGTAGCAACACCGAAACATAAAAAGTTTGACATTTCGAAGTGAAGTTGTGAACGCAGTGAACGTGTGTGTAATTTTTCAACAAAAATATTTATTTTTATGTAGTGATTGTTAGGAAACTGTAAGTTTTTGACATAAACAATATATTATTTTTGCTTTTTAGTTGAATTAACAGCGCGTAGATTGTTTACCTATAGTATTTAGGCTTACTAACACTTTATTCCCGGAAATGCCGTAGTGTTTTATTTAAAAAAAGAAAAAAAGTGAAAATAAGACCTTTGTGGGTTGGATCATCTGTGCATTCCGATGTTATTACGCAGGGCGGGGTCGGGGAACCTTTCGCAATGGTATTTCCCGCGAATAGTTGAATTTGAGTGAAATATGTGCGCGCGTAATGTGAATCTTAAAATAGACAAAATGATTGGCAAAGTATATGAGTCAATAGCAAAATGTGTTAGTAGGTGATGGTCAGGTAACTGAAAATAATAATTTGTTTTTACCTTAGCCTAAATACTCCGGTTGTGTTACAAAATATTTTAAAAAATACTTTTTTTTTTCAAGTACATGTTCTATTTTCAATTTGTCTAATTTTATTCTGACATATCCAATTGGATGTTTTTTTTTACTTTCTTATGTTTTGAAATATGCAATGCAATGAAGGTATTTGTAAATTAATTTTACTATATTTAATTAAATACAAACTTATTACAGTTCATCATTTATTGATGTTAAGTGGGTATCTCCTAAAAGTTATTTCATAAACTAGGTATTTTTACATCAAAAGACATACCTATTTAACCCATTGATGAAGTGCCTTTAATAAAATCCCCCACAAAATATCAACAAACAGGGAAACAAAAAAAAAACTGATGAAAATACAATGAATAAATAATTAAGCATTGAATGTAATCAAAATTATCATTAAAAGAATGTCACACAATTTAGATCAATTTTAACAAAGAATAAATTGTTAACTCGATCACCAATAAAATGATAACATTTTTCTAAATCTTAACATTAAGATGACAAAACATCTCACAGTTAAGTACACAGCAACAGATAATAAACTAAGTATAACTGTCAGTAGCTATTTGAGTGATAACAGAATCCATTAGAATAGCTGCATTCCCGGGATTACGGACGCTGATAAGATATGTAAGTTACTGCCAAGCGTCCATCTATTATTTAGAAAAGAGGTTACTTACTTACTAATCACTTAGTTTACTTTTAGAAATGAACATATTACAATTAAGTATTTAATGTGTTCCATATTTGAAAATAAGGTTTATGTAATAAAATTTAATTTATGTTAGGGTTTGCTTAATTGAATAATTATTGAAAGACATACATAGTTGATTTTGAAATGGGAATTTCTTTAAATAAATTAAAATGGTCTAAATTAAAATCATTAATTTGAATAAAAAACGATATTAAAATTCTACCTAAGCCTTAAATTTAGTAAATACAAAAAAAAAACATTTTTCCTGAGCTTACTTGATTGTTTCCAAATCGGTTATTAAATTAATTTGAAGTTATAAGTCAACATGGTCCATTTCCAATATATAAGTAAATATTGACATCATGGAGCTTATGCCCAACATTAAAACTGCTAAATTTTTATTTTATTTTAAATAATTCAGATAAAAGTTTGCGATGTTATGTGAAATTAGTTCGCCTAATTTTGGCGTCAACCGTACACAATCTTTTATAAAACTACCTACCATTATTCAACGCCATACTATTAACTGCGGTTCATTGACATCGGCGTGCGTTATTGCCCTTGAATTTTATGACATCTTAGCCTTAAACCACATTTATCGGGCTTCATTGATTGACGAAGAACATTTTTGCGAATATCTTCATTGCAAAAAAAACTATCGTGAAGATTAAAAAGGACTAAAAAACTATTGATTATTTTGCGTTCTTTTCGCATTTTATTCGTAGCGTTAGGTTCGGAAAACAACCGTTTCTATGTCGAATTGAGATTCTTTGTAGAATATTCGCTATTCAGCTTTTGGTAACAGCTGCTTATGTTGCCAGGTCGCCACACGTAGGTAGTTTTCCAATATCAGTACCCTTCCTGTACAAAAACAATTCCCCCTTGTTAGCAGGTATGGTTTTTATTAGTGAAGATTATCATTATAGAGAGCTTTTTTTCTCTTCAAAACCAGAATTTTCTTTGTTTTCCATTTTCCGAGGACATAATTATCAACATACGTATATTAGCCTCATCCGCGAAAATTATCTCCACCGATGTCAGTCCGAGCCATGGTTCCGTGTCGTTCTTTAAATGTGTGAGCTGTAACCGAATCTGTCATGGCGACAAATTCCTAACCTACTTACTTCCCCCATCGTAACCTAATTCTGCCGGCCACTTCGAGTTTTACGTAATCATTAAAAACAGTTATCCATGTATTGTATTGCTCGAAATAATGCATTTCCAGTTTCATGAATTTCGTCTGTAATCAGATTCGAGAACCGTCTAGATTATTATTATTCTCCCATAATAACATTATGACTGCTTTCCAAGGTTTAGGCAGAGGTGTGTTTACAGAGTCTGCTACTGTTTCCCGCGGTTTAATCCGCGTCCTGAGGGAACAACAACTTCATGCACCCGAATTAAAAGTAGTCTATAACCGTCTCCAGGGTCCCATCTATCTCTGAACCAGATTTCATCGAAATCGGGTCAGCCGTTTTACCGTGAAAGCTACAAACATAAACAATTAAACTCGCATTCGCCTTTGTAATAATAGTTAGGATGTAATAGGGGTACTGCAATTGATCGAAAATCAAGCTCAAATCCAGAATCGAAGCAGTTACAACAACCATAAGATTCTATAAATCAACTCGACAAATATTAAAAGTAACTCAAATCTATTAGTCGGTCTTGGTAAGTTAAATTTCAGTCTCGGATCAGATTTGGATAAACTTCGTCACAGCTTAAATTCAAACTGAAAATTGACTTTGAACTCTTTAATTCCAAGTAGTTCGAGTTCCGAGAATGCTAGAAACAGCTAGTACCTAGAATTATAGAAATGAATGTTATTCAGTTCTTTTAATCAGAATTGATAATTCGGTTACAATACGTGAGAAGGCAACACAACGCCAAACAGGAAGAGACACAAAAGGTCTTGTTGATACTGCAACATCGCTGGTTGCAAAATTCACGAAACGAAAATCGAGAATCATTATAATTCATTCGATTACTGAGATAACTTTCATTCGAATTATTAGTCATGATCACAATGATGATACAAGTGAACTAATTCTTGATGATGATAATAGTCTAGCGATCTATCAAATTACGCAAATATTTGTAGAGAGAAATGCTTATGGAGAAATGAAGGAAAAAAAATAACCGTTAAATGCTATACCAAGATCATTAAGAGTTACGTTGCAACTCATAAGATTAATTATGATTGATGATGAGAATCAGAAAGTATCTGACTATTTAAAACCATGTGGTTTGCTTCTTATGTATTTTGTGTATGTTACGAATGATGTTTTTGATGTAATCCCTGCCTTGATTGATAGAAAATTACTTAAAAACTAGCTTCTAAAGAATAAACATTATTTATAAAATACAAA
This sequence comes from Pyrrhia umbra, assembly GCA_963891755.1. Taxonomy (NCBI): domain Eukaryota; kingdom Metazoa; phylum Arthropoda; class Insecta; order Lepidoptera; family Noctuidae; genus Pyrrhia; species Pyrrhia umbra. The sequence continues at coordinate 2,111,230 of OY982942.1, read as the reverse complement.
TGACGTCACACGGATGGATTGCATAACCTTAAGTGCAGTGAGATTTTAAATAATTAACACATAAAAGAAATTCATCGTCCTTTCGCCTTTCATCGCCTTTATCTTAATTTATTTGGGATTGGCGCAACATGTCTTCTGCTTCCATACTTCCTCATCTGACGTCATCTCAATAGTAACCTCCTTTTTAGCCAAATCATCTTTCACACAATCCATCCATTGTTTCTTTGGTTTTCCTCTACCTCTATAGCCGTCTAAATTCATGCCCAGAAAGCATAAAATAAATTATCATGTGTAAATCCTATGGTTGAGTATGCAAGCCAAAAGTAATAATAAGGTCTTGATGACGTCAACATCCAAGCATTTATCGTAACAAAGTCCCATACAAATAACTACCCATACTTAACTTCAATTATACACCTACTGGGCTCGAGAAAGTGCAGAACAACATTGAACTTACAGACTTTATATTTAGGGATACATTTTAATGAGCAAAGATTAAAAAATGGAGAAAGAAAAATGATGAAAAAATATAGTTATTAGCTAGACGTGAATACCTATCAGATATCAGATACAGAACAGATACATGTGAGAAAGAACCTAAAAGAATTCCAGGTGCTACTAAAGATAGAAAAGATAAACATAAAGAATCGGTGAACACTAGAAACGATTCATCTGGTTTCAATTATAGTCAAATATTTTCACAGGTGCAAAAAAGATTGTTAAAACAAACAGATCGTTCTGCACCCGTTTCAAAAACAGTATTGAAAGGTTTTAGATTATCTTAATACGTAGGTAATTCACCTTTTGCCTTTAGAGAGCTACTGTTTAAGCTTCACGATTGGCAGAATTAACCAACTACCACTTTCCTAACTTTCAAACTTTTACCAGAATTTTATCGTTAAACCCCTGAAATGGTTCAGGTAGAATTTAGAGTAGTGATGATGTATTTTTCTTAGGAAGCGTGTACAACTAGGTTAGGTTTAGGCGGGCTGTTTTCCGCAACTCCACGACAAAGCGCGTATTTTGCGTGAGCGTGTACCTACAACTATTAGTCCTTCTTACTAATATTTGAGGTCCAAAAGTGACTCTGTTTCTTATGCTTCCACGGAAAAACTGTTGAAACGATTTAGATGACATTTGGTATGGATTCGTTGAAACCTGGGAATGGACATCTAGGCTACTTTTTATCCGGAGCACAGAGTTCCCTCGGGATGCGAGTGAAATAATGGGAAACAGCTAGTAATTCATATAGCTAGCAGTTAGTACACATGTTCTAACTACAAAAATTTAAGAAGCCTAATGCTTGACAAATCTTCGGCTTTATTACTCTACCACGGATAAGGTGTCAAAATTTCCGCTCCAAAAGTTTCAAGTAACGTTTTTAGGCCACGCCAAGTTAATTCAGCAAGTTAATGATCGTGTCAAAGACTCACAATTGGCTCCATTGGCTACTGTGATTGAATTAGGTCTGCAAACATTCATTATAATCAATATTGTTTGCTTTACCCTCTATAAACATTGTGATAAATGTCGTAGGAAGCATGCGTTATTATACTATATCTAATTTGTTATAGAATCATTTATACTTAGTCAAGAACTATTGTTACCAAGAAATAGAAATTAAAGTCCTTAGATTCAAAATTATGAAGAGTATTTGGTCGTTGAACCTAGCCTAAAATTTTAGTGTTTTTAAACGCTATGAGGTATGAAGAATCTATAAAAATTAAATGTATTAGTAATCTGTTTTCATTCCTCATGATGTCATTTTATATTATGTACCTTGAAAAAATCGACAATTTGATTTATTTAAACTTAAAATAATTTTCCTGTTTACGAGGTGAATACGGATTTGCGTCAGGAAAAAAGGCTGAAATACAGCCAAGCTGGCGCAGATGATAAATGCCTGAATAATTAAAATTTAAACCTCGCATCATCTTCCTTCCGCAAAAAATCTTATCAAATGAATTCACATTTACCAAAGTGTTGTCCATTTTTCTGGCCGTTTCGTTACAAATGATTGAGCACTGTAGTGAAAATTGTTCGCGTGATTAGGTTCGCGTGGAGTTTTTTACTTATCTATATTGAACAACTGAATTTGTTGGTTTTTGTTAATTTGTCAATTCGTTTCCTGTTTATTGTTTTGATATTTTGTAATTGAAGTTTTGTGTTTTGAATTATTTTTCTCTTCAGAAGTTGATTAAAAAAGTGATTACTTACTTTACAAATAGCTTCGTTTAGTTCCATATTGTACTATTTTCTGAAAACTCGCTATTATTTTACTCTTCGTCGTTGGAAAATGTTGTTTTCTTTTCGAATACCAATGTTAACAAGCAATGTATCTTTGCTAGTCTCTTCTATCAATTGAAAAATACATTGTTCTAATTATGATTCACATTTCAACACTATTTCTCAATGAATCACCTGAGTTCAAGTTTCAATTAAAATATGGTCGCTAGTAACCTTATAAAAAAAGTAAACAACTATAATACGTGACAAAACGTCTATGACGATATGTGTAGCAATCGATAAATTATTGGAAGCGTCTATACTTGTTACACTCTGTAGTTTCCATGTCGATGCAGGAATTTAAGGTGTTTTTATTGTTTGTGGTAGTTGCTTTAACTTTCACTCGTAAAATGGCATTTGTTGGAGCTGAGTAACATATGTTTGCACTTATCTTCACGCTATTCACTGACGGGATACTTAATGATGTTGAATAACCATGCCAAGTGCATCAAGAATCTTAAAACTGAACATGTCAAATTAAATGGTTATAGTTATCTCCAATCTAGCAATTAACTCTTTCATAAGATGCTTGCAACACCCATTACATACAATTATGTAAAGAAAGTCAGTCGGTTAATCGATATTACTTAAAAAGTTAATCTGTTGATCTAGTCAGTTACTTAAGGCACCGCCATTTGTTTTTATTGCTATAGAATGTCTGAAAGCGCCAATCCGCCTTGAGCAAGCTTGGTGATCAATGCCTTCACTGGACGAGAAAAGGTCTTAACCAAGCCCAGCTGTGGGACAGTAAATAGGCTGATGTTTCTACTTGTTCAAACATTTTTTACTCCTGAATCAGATAGAGCTGTTGTTAGTCCCGAATCAGCATAGAGACAAGAACGAACATCAAAATAGACCGTAATGATAACATCATCCAATGTCGGGTTGGGTTGCCATGTCTGTTGTGTCACCTTCGAACAAAGTCCTAACTACATTTGAAATCGTTTGCTCTGCCAAATGTTCACAAATACAAATATTACCCACTTGGAACTTATCATATGAGCGATGACAGATACTGAGAAACTAGTAGTAACCCAGAAAAGTGTAATGTAAAATTATAATAACGTTGTTTGAGAAAATGTGGGTGACATACTTGTTGAGAATAATATAGGTTTTTGTGAAAATTGGACGTCTTGAGAAAGTCATGGCCACTGAGTTGTTAATGCCAAAAAAACAAAAATTGTATTCATATGAAATACGAAATTATAGTGAAATTTAAAATTCTTAAAATTAATAATTAAACTGTTGACGAAGACTCAACTGCAACAAAGTTTGAGTAAACGATTTTGTTTACGGAAAATGTAACACTGAAATCTGCGGTTGGTTCAGTCATAATGACCTCTTTAAAGACAAAGGAGTCATTGAAACTACCTTAGTCTGCTCAGAAATTAGGGTTTTGGCGAACGTGCCATCTTTGCACTATGTATTAGGGGTCGGTCGAATCGGAGTTTTGCATTTTAACTTGTCAGTGACTCTCGTACTTAAGCCGGTATTCTTGGATGATAACGATTGCATAGATTTTATCATGACCAAAGATATTTTAACTATTTGTTTGGTTGAATCTAGTTTTAAGTCAAGATCTGTGCTGGAGTGACTGTACTCCGATATTTTATTTGAGAGATTTCGTTCATTACCGTCATCGTTGCTGAATGAAGGAAAGGGCTGTCTTTTCAATCCTTATGTTCATTCTTCGCTCATCACATCACGCATCTTTAAGAATTCAAGATCCGCTTACATGACCCACTTGTGGGGAGCCCGCGCTGCGTCTTGACATTTACGATTTTAAAAATAAGTTGGTGCAGTTTGACAGCGGATAAACAAAGCGTTGTTTTATGATAGCCTTTAATATGTTTAGTGTTATTCTTTGTTGAAATGCAGGAGCACTTTGAAATAGATTCTTGGAAGAGATATTTTAATAGCAGTGCATTTGGAAAAACAAGATTTAGCCGTCGCGAAATCCACGACTGTATAAATCACATTGTGTATTTTAGCAACATGACTTTAAAAGCTGAAAGTCATGACGCCAACTTTTTGCCGAACTGTGTAGTTTGGAAATATTGCAAAAAGGAGGATCGAAAGCAAAAAATCATTGTGCTTGCGTAAACTTGTCTGTACACAAAATAAATGGAATTCTAGCTACATAATAACATGTTGGTTCTCCAACTGTCATTCTTATAAATAGTTATCCAACTTTTACCTCACATTTTGGAGCTACCAAATTACCGCTGCAATTTTTTGCTTCGTAATTTCTAAAACCACTGCCGAATACTATTCTTTACAGTTATCTGTCGAATCACCGTCATCTTTGTCCAAACGGAACTACCTACATTCTATAATCGATGTGTGGTCTTAGTACAATGAAACTGGTGTCGGATGGCGCCACACACTTATGCACACATAATACAATAACTAATATTCAGTTTTGTTCTCGTTCTTTATAATTTAAGTCACACGGGCTTGTACAAACGTATTTCATTGTGTGGATTATGTTTTGATTTTTGTGGACAAAGTAAACAGTTTGATGATTGCTTAAGTGCTTGAGAAGTGGTTTGTGGATAGTGAATAGTGTTAAAAGTGTAGCCTTCATGTGTGCTGTGCAAATGGATGTATCTTACTATGAAATCAGATAGGTATTATGACATTGATTCGCTTGTTTATGAAAATAGGACAAAGGTGACACACTCTGAAGTTTCTTTCCTGTTTTTCAGACATCGTAATGGGTTTTTACTATGTGACATTGATATTATTGTTTAACGATGACCCAAAAACGCCTAACATTCACAGTTTCCTGACAAAATGTGCGGATCAAATATCAAAAAGGCTTAAAATTAACTTTGCCGGAATGAAAATAAGCGAATTATGTGTTTCCAAAAATAGTTGGCGAGATATTACGTAAGAGACGTTGATATATGTAAGTGTCCGAAGGGTTTCGGACCAAAACGCGTGTAGCTCGACTCGAGACAAGGATTGATGGCGCGTGGCGTCCTTAATAAGAAGTTAGTGCCCATTTACTATGACTGGGATCTCATCTGGCGTCTGCCAACCGATAGGTTTATATGATAAAATCCATTCATTTGTCTTTACTCTTTCTGTACCAGCTACGCATGTCTAATTATATTAAAGCTCTCAACTAATATATTTCGTTGCTGCGTCGCGGATAGATAGAAAGGAATCCGATATCAAAAATCTAATAACTAAGGAGCAACACACACCATTTTTTTTAATTAGAACACTTAAACTATCCTTGACATAATGTAACCGATACTGATACGACAAGTGACAAGTAAACTGAACATCATTTAATTTTATCAAGATTACGAACACAACTTGTAAAGATTACTTCTAGGAAGTCCTAACGAAGCTGTGATATATTTTAACTCAACTAGATGAAGTGCTGAAGCATTGTCTGCTGTGACATAACCGCTTCGTGCGGCTAAAATTAGCCAATCGAATCTTGCGTGCGCCCGCGCATCGCTGCAGGTGCGCTCAGTGTTGCCGCACGCGAAAATGCAACTCGATGACGGGTAACATCGAGCTACTCGAACAAATCACTCGTAAAATCGATCCATGATATTAATTTCTGGAGTTGGTATGTCCAACTTTTGAAATGGACAAATTATTGGACTAGCTGACATTTTGATGAGGTTTGTGTAAGATGAAAGGAAACATAGTGTAATTTAGATACAAGCATAAAATCTAGACTTTGTGTCGAGGAATGCAGCTGTGGTGACAGGTGCTACTAACATTACTTTCTCGGCCAAAGGCTACGCTAGGATGGGTGGGTACTGGACTTCTAATTAAACTATAACGTGGTATGCGTCTTAATTTAGCTCGCGAGGGTTTAGTGCCAAAGTCTCAGGTGTGAACTGTGTTATCAATTACTGAATACCATTCCGGCACTAGTTTTGATTTAGATTATTGCTTCAGTTTTCGTTGAAATGTCAACAGTTCTATATTTTGCTCTTTGAGAGTTGCTCGTTAGGAGATTCAGCTTCATGAGTTTGATACTATTCACAATCCTTTCTGAATCCACAAATAGTCGTATCTTTGCCAATTTAGAGGCTAAAAATGATATAAATGCAATACAAAGTAATTCGATGGGGCAAAAACAATCTCCTTATTTACTCGGGAGAGTAACAACTGACGGATAGCTCACGTCAGGGTTATTTACATGTCTATTGCCCCAGTTGTATACGAAACGTCTGTCAAAGTATTTAGAAAACTGTTAATGTACTACGAAATAGAGCAAACATTGGCCTTTACTCAAACTTCTCCTATACAAATTATTTTATACAAGCCTTGTTTTATAAAGAAGCCAAAAATATAATTTAAAAAAAGGTAATAGTTTTAAAAATTAACCGCCTATTCGTTCACGTTTCGTCTCGCTCAGAGCAGAGCACGAAATATAATTAAAAAAAAAAACACGCTTTTATTGCTGACCAAACTAAAAAGTAGAAAATAATTCAATTCAGAGTAAAAAGCGTGAGGTGCATTTTCCTATATTTTCATGACTCTCTTCTCATAAATGGTTGCCAATAGAATAGGTGTAATAATTAAAATATCAAGCACCCCACGCTTTTTACTCTGAATTGAATTATTTTCTACTTTTTAGTTCGGTCAGCAATAAAAGCGTGTTTTTTTAGTTTTTTTTATCGGATTATTGCATTGTCATCGGCCCTTAACACGTGTGCAAAGTTCCAAGTTGATCAGACGTCTAGAAACCAGTGAGAATTAGGTTCAAAGATTCCGTTACATACATACATACATACAATCGATCGATCGCCAATGTTTTAGAACTAAAGGCATTGTGATTGTGGCGATATAGTAATTCAGTTTCCAGCACGTAAGAAAGATAGATCTACACAGGACGAATAACAGATCTTTTTAAACAGCGGGATCTACATCACTATAACATGTCATAATAAGAGTCCAGCAGCGTATTGCTTTAAACACACTTCTATTGCTAGTATTCCTACCATCTTATACGTAAAGAAAAGATTGACTGGCTGGTTCCAATTTAACAAATAAAATGTGTAAACCAGTACAAATTGTACTTACAAAGAAACAATCCCACTTGGTCAGTATACGCGGAGAAGGAAATGCTTCACATGCCGACTCCTCTCAAATGCTGCAGGTTTTAAATACGTCACATATTTGAAAGCTTTTAAGTGCTCGCTCCCTTGTAAATGTCGCGGTAAATGATACTGGGGCTGTACCACCACGTGTTCTTGCAATCACATTTCAAGTTTGAGAGCGTGACACAGCTACTTACGTCGTATAGCTCCGTCTCTTTTTCATAACGAAAATAATGTTGTTTTGGCACGTCATGGTAAGGCCTCTGGTAACCGAATGAGCTTCCTGTGTCCAAACTCATCGTTTTTGGTTGAGGTTTTTTTTAATTGTTAAACTAGCTCCCCGTCAGCGGCTTCGCCCGCGATATTTTAGCTAATGGTTACAAAAACTTGACAAATTATATACTAAAACCTTCCTCATTAATCACTCTATCTATTAAAAAAACCGCATCAAAATCCGTTGCGTTGTTTTAATGATTTAAGCATACATATGGATATAGGGACAGAGAAAGCGACTGTGTTTTATACTATGTAGTGATTCATACTACCCTCCCAGAGGCCGTACCATGACGTGTCAAAGTTGGAATAGTTTCGTTGTGTAAAAGAGACGGTGCTATACGAAGACTGTAGCTCTGTCAAGCTCTCACACCTGAATAGAGATTGCAGAAATACGTGGTGGTACGGCCCCTGGTCGAAAATAATAAAAACCTGGCATGGTTAGGCTTGAACTTTGTGTTGCAAGTAACATTTAAAACGCAGCTTTGAGTACAGTGTTAAGAAAAATCACCTACAATCACGTATGATTGTAAAAATATTTGCTACTAGCTGTTTCCGGCGGCTTCACCCTCATTCTGAATAATCTACTTCGCGCGTCCTGATAAAAAAGAAGTCTATATGTTAATCAAGGTAATAAACTATGTTTGCACCAAATTTCATTTAAATCCAATCAGTAGTTTTTTCGTGAAAGAGTAACAAACAAACATACATAGGTACATACATCCACACGAACTTTCTCGTTTATAATATTAGTAAGATTTTGAAAGAAGAAACGTTAAATTTTATGGCTATTGGGTTCAAGTCGGTGAATTCAATTTACTAAATTGTTATTATTAATTAATAATAACAATTTAGTAAATTGAATTCACCTCATTCATCCTCATTCATTCATCTCATTTTGCAATTCAAATCAATTTGTTAGGAATCTAATAAATCATAAACACTAATTAATAATGAACTGTCGTAAAGTTTAGGGTTGCCAACTGCCTCTGTTTCGAAGTCTGAACTAATATTTCAGGGATAATTTATGACAAGTCTTGCTCAGTCAAACACGGTCATTCTTAACGCACTGGACATATGGCTTGTGTCTCAGATTTAATATAGCCGAGTAATAATATCTAATAAGTGCTAAACAACGGATTGTAAAGCAGGATTTTATCGTAATCCTCCTTTTTGATTTACTTAATCGTAAAACTCTTTGTAAAACGTAACGAAAATCATTTACAGATGGCAAAAAATATATTCTCTTTTGTATCTCTGTGACGATAAAAAAGACATTAAAAAAAAAACAAAAACTAAATTAGAATGTGCAAATCAAGACCTTTCATGTGATATCACATGATCTAGTAAGTTTTTGCAATACGCATTGGTAATCGTTCTTTATAACTGTTCCAAATTTCAAGCCGATAGCATGAGTAGTTCCTGCAATAATCAGCTGTGACAGACGGACAGACTGACAGTCGAAGTGAAACCGTAAGGGTCATTTTTAGGGTTCCGTAGTCCGACAAGGAACCCTTATAGTTTCGCTCTGTCCGTCTGTCTGTCTGTCCGCGGCATAGCTCCGTGGTTTTTGTTATTAGAAAGCTGAAATTTGGTATGAATATGTATATTGATCACGCCGAGAAAGTGGTAAAATAAAATTTTTAAAAATATATTTTTTTAGGGTAGCTCCCAAACATGTAAAGTAGGGATGAATATTTTTTTTCTCGCGTACCCCTTTGTGTGGGGTATCGTTAGATAGGTCTTTTAAAAATATTATGGGTGTGTGAAGATCATTTTTCGGTTAAGCGAGCCATTTGCGAAATATCTAGATTTTTAAGTGAAATTTTTTGTTCGATACGAGTTACCCCCCCTCTAACTTTTGAATGGCTGTACCTAGAAATGTGAAAAAAATCACAGACGTAGTACATGTAATGAACTTACAAGGAAAACTATCACGGCTAAGTAGGCTTAACCGGTTACAGAGTTATAGTCGACTAACTGAGACCTACTACGGAACCCTACTGCGCGTGGCCCGACACGCACGCAAGCTCTTCTATGTGTTCCTTCTCATAATCGGCAGAGAACAAGACTGTACTCTTGCAATATTTTGCAAACATTCTAAGTAAGGCATCTACGCAGGTGTTAATTAGTAACTGATGGACAACAGAACGTACGACTTAAAGAATATATTATTATTACGATCGAAGGAGTTATTCCTGCTGAATCCTCCACAAGGCCTAAAGGATTTACAAACTTAGCTAAAGGGCCGTTATGACGTAAGAAGTTATAAAGGTAGAATAAAGAATAAATGGAATCGAAGAACTAAAATTAGTAAATTTAATGTAAAATCTTGTGATATCATACATTAAACAAACATTTTAAATCATCTATCCTCAGATGAATTTTCTTTTTCCAACATCCAATTAGGATGACCTCTGAATGTGACTTGCAAGCATAAATTATGTATGAGAACTGAGAACACATAAATTCTGCAGACACCAATTATATGTTAGCTAAAGTCAAATCGTAATAGACATAGCAATTAAGCAATGCTGCTAATAAATTTCGAACCTGAAGCTTGTGTTGTAATTAAAGCTATTATTTCCTGATGTCTAATTTAAACTCGACCTTCCGATGTCTTGTAGAACAACATCTTTATTTGAAGCTGGGGGGTTAGACAAGTGGCAAAAACGCTAGTAGAATAGAAAACAAAATGTATGGGAATGACAGATAGCTAGTCGTAAACGAATGTCATTCCCATACATTTTGTTTTCTATTCTACTAGCGTTTTTGCCACTTGTCTAACCCCCCTGAAGTTAACATCCCAATAAATTAATTATGAAATTACTATCTATTGTGTTTTCTTGGGCACAAATTCTAGACACTGTCAATATTCTTTGTTTTACTGTTTCCTTAATGCATTCCTATCTTCTTCAGTTACTTTTGTAATTGCAACAAATGGCGTACCGGCCGCTACAACTCATTTCCCCCAAGATTCTTACTGATAAATATAAATGTACGCATGCAAGGTATCAGACAATTTCGCATAAAATCCGTGTGAATCCGATGTGTTTGGTACAAACGCGTCAGTGCATTACACCCACTCAACATCCAAATATACGTATAAACGGAGAGATATGCTCGAAATATATGAGGAGCGAACGACTCGTAAGCAATTCCAGATATTAACATGCTTTCACTTAAACATTGCGATATATATGAAGTCTGGAATGAGACTCGTCAAGATTTGGACGGAGAGAATTCTAGAATATAAGATCATTACGTTACCGAAGCAGAGAAAGTTATTAAACTCTCGTTTATTAACGCAATTACCCAAGAGATGTTTGGTACTGATTAACCTTCACTTAGCATAATGAATACCAAACAAGACAATTGACGATCGGAGTTGACGATTATGAAACACATCAGCATAACGATCAGCAGAAATGTATTTTATTATTTCATAACACGAAGAAAATGATAATAAATAAACAACATATTATGTTAGTCACGCGTTACAATTGCATTTGCATGAAAGTATCGATGCTGATGCATTCGATCAGGAACTACTTTTAAGGTGAGGGTAGATAAATCAACACGCGCGTACGTAACGCAATTGCTTCTGCGAAATCTACGAGTGTATGACTCAAAGAATCCTCCCATCCTGTTTAGTGAATGCGTTTTCATCCTTTTTCTATTCTTTTGTGTTTCTAAAACACTCACGTATATCTTTAGTTATCTTTAAACACACCCCTTTTATTATCATCATAGTCATCGGCTTAATTATTGCCCTCCTGTTTTCCGAATGTTTCTTTGACATTTTCAACATGAGTATTCATCACCACGCTTGCTCGAGGCAGATAGTCGTTTTTTGAAGTCCAAGTTTCCTTACGAAATTTTCCTTCACCGTTAGTCAGTACTTTCTTTATGAAATATAAATCAAATTTATTTGTGTTTCTATAATGTTCAAATTCAGCAATATGTCAATGATTTGATTTGATTAGCTTAAGTGTTGATCAGTGAAATCTAACGTTGAATATAAACATGGAAAAACAAGTAGCAATCTGGTCAAGGCGATAATTCCCAAGATGGTCGCTTTTCTAAACAATTTTCCTTACTCGTTCGCGATCGAATGGTGTACCTATATCGATTTTTTTGCTACCTAGTAGAGTTCTAGAATCTTCTATTTTAGTCTTAAAATTAAAAAATTAAACATGATTTGCAACATGCAAATAATCCTTACTTCCTAAATTAATATTATAAATGCAAATGTGAGTTTGTTACGCTTTTACGTTCAAACTGTTTAACCGATTTAGATAAAATCTGGTATGGAGGGAGATGGGACTCTGGAGACGAAATTTTTTGTCCGGGTGCGTAAAGTAGTCCCCTCAGGGACGAGTAAAACCGCGGGAAACAGCTATGTACTACTATAACTAAATCTACAACTGAGGATATGCCTAATAGTATTTCATGAAGAGTTAGGCAAGTGTAGGTACTTTTACTTGTGTAGATTTTTAGGTGCTATTGAAAACATCCACATGAAGTATCCATCCCACCCGGACATTGAACGTCGAGCTCATTACTTGAACAACGAACCATTCCTCCAATAATACAAATAATGATAGAAAAAACATCTCGTTTCCGTAACTATGAGACTAATTTCCCAACGGATTCCATTTCCACTGTAAAATTAACACGGAAATGATTAAAACAGTAGTTAGTATAACGTAACTAAAAGAAAAAGAAGCCTTTTAATGTACGGTGTTAAATTGCTCCAATGTTTGTAATGACCGTTTGACCGACATTTGCTTAACCGTAATCTTCACGAATTAACCGAACGCCGACTACCATGAAACGGTTGTCCTGTATTATGTACCACACAATTTAATGTTTTAATTATAATATCTGGTTCAGGATTCAGTAAATATTTACATACGTCATTGCTATCCCGAAAACCGTGTATTCTCTTGGGATATTTCGACATTGTCGTAGAACAAAGTCGGATCTATAAAATAGCTATTTTACAGGAGACTTTAAAGTTTTGATTTTCTTTGGAACGTATTGGAAATACAACTTTGTTCGTTTTAATATCTCGGAAAGTACCAGATATAGTTTTTTTTTCTTGCTTATATCGAAAGATTATGTTTAGTTGAAGCTGATTTTGAAAAAAACACAATTTCATTGTTGATATCTGACTTTGTTCTACGACAGTGTCGATTTCTTTGGTCCTTTATTGCAGAAATGAACAACAAGAATGCTACTTATAAGTGCGTAAGATTATGAAGATGAGTGTAAGTTTGCTACACTGTCATGCAAAATCTTTTTTTAGGCATTGGAAATCGTCAAATGTTCCTTTCTTCGCCCTTTGCCCTCTTTCGAATATCCCGCAGCTACACGCAAAAGCTCCTGAAAGGATTTGAATGAAAATTGGTACACATATAGTTTATAATCTGGATTAACACATAGGTACACACACACAATACTTTTATCCAGGTATCTGTTGGGAGCAGAAGCTAGTGTTCTCATTTAGTTTCATAACGAAACAATTTTGAATTAAAGTTGCAATGGATTTTTCCTAATGTCTAGAAGTATACTTCTTATTTGCCTAGCCTATTCGGTCGGCTTCCAGTCTAACCGGTTCTCATAATAAGCATACTTCTTGTATTCCTAGCTTTGATTCGGCTATGGCCAAAAAACTTCTCATAATGGGTTTTAATTTCTGTTGCCAAAGGGCACTCAATTTCCATTATAATTCTTTCACAGAACGGTACTTCATTAAAGATAGATTTTTTATGAAAAAGTATTTCACATATTCAAACACAGTTTTTGAAAATAGTAATAGTTTAGTTTCATGGTTATGGGAATCTTCGATGGTCAAAGAGTTTCCTATTACCGTAAAATAAGCTAGCTATTTTTCTTAGAATAAAAGTCCAAATTTTGGTTAACTATGGGCTTCGGACTGAGTTGCTTTGTATTATTAGAAATCTTCTTGTCTAAATGATTTGCTAAAGATTTGATTAAAGGCACTTGAGCTCAAGACAGAGGAGGATGTGGATGGATAATGTACACAAATGGACGCTGGACAGGCTTCGACTTTCTTTGCATGATCAAAATTTAGCAAACGCAAAAATCCTATCAAACCAAACAATTATAGTACAATCCCAGATTTATTCTCGTCTCTTACGACATATCACTGTTATAAACTACAGTGTCCTCATAGCTCTAAAAATAACTCTCAATACATTTTAGAAGTACAACATAATACAAGTTTCCTTTATCCTGTCTTTACTCAATATTAAATTGAAGAAAAACAGGTGTCGTATTTCTAAGCGCCATGTTTAATTGGGCCGGTTTAAATTTAGAAAATTGACTTTTTAGTGTTCCTCTCTTGTTCTGATTCACCGGTCGCTCGCTCGCTTTTAACCTATAAACGAATGAAGAATAAATATACTGTGAATGCCTTTGGTGTTCTTTTATATTAATATATGGATCTGTTGGAGTTTTAAGTCCCAGAAATATAGGGCTTGGCATCGTTGTGAATGTTTTGGTGAACGTAATATAGTTTGGAGAAGCTATTTGGGATTATGTTTACGATACAAGAGATGTTATTTGAATAAACAATGTATTAATAACTGTAGAAGCAAATATGTATGTGTAACTTACGTGACCTGCATTAAACACAATGTCACCGACTTGGCGGTCACGCCGGTAATCCTTGTGTACTGAAGATGTAACAAACTCATTCTCCAATAAATAACCCCCAGAGGTCTCCTACGTCACAAGATATGATGTGGTGAACTATTTTCAAACCACAAATAGGATGACATTCCAAAAATAAATTTTACATTCATTTCTGTGCACAAAATTTTGCATAATCAGAAATTACGCAGCAAAATTCAAATAAACATGAAAAACGAAATGTTACATGGAATGGCGCCAAAAATCCCTACATAAACAAATATTTATGAGGCTACCCACGTGAAGCAAATTTGGTGATTCGTCCCGCTGTTTGTTTAAAAGTGTAACTAGAATTATAGTTTGCCAACTATAAATTCTGTACTTTTATCTTAAAATGGAAAAAACCAGGGCATGGTATGTTCACAAATTTAATATAAAGTCGTTACATGTTTGCATCTAGACAAGTTTCTAGGCAGACCAGAACATCAATAGGATATTTTTTATTAAGTTTACGGATCATGTATATTAAAGGATGCAGATTACTGAATAGTTACTTACTGGAGCTTGTTCTGATAAGCTGACTAGACCTAGATGACAAATAAGACCAGTGGGCGAACAACCATAATGTAATCGTGACGTAATGAATAAAATCCCATGTGTTCTCGTATATTCTTCAAAATAAAATTTCAATAAATCGGATGTGAGAAACGGTATATCCGATTCAAAAACCGCTTACAAACGAATATCACATCTCTTTCAAGAAAAATAACCATTATTTGCTTATATGCTTTATGGTTAATCCCTGGTTGGAGTACTCTTTAACCATAAACTCCATCATGACTAGCAAGTCTACAATTGACTTGATAATTATCTCGCCAATTATAACATCATAGAATTTTGGGACGTAATTTTTATGTGCGCTTATCCTCTTTTCCATACCATTATGATTTTTTTAACAGCTTCATTGATTTCGATACTGAATTGATTTCAATTCTTTAAAAGGCTTTCCTATGTAGAGTAAAAAATACTAAAGCGATCACCCACTGCCCTTTGCATCATCATATTCAGATGCAGCATGACATGATACATCCCTCACCCACAACCGCCTACAACCCTATGATGCCCGATGAAAACTCATCATCATCTGATGAATCAATATGTACAAAAATCTATTCACTCTCGTATAAATATCATATGTTTTGATGAAAAACTCTCAGTAACACGAAAGCGTTCGAGAGAGCAAGTTAGAAAGGAATTTGTTGAGAAAAAAACTGTAATAAGTGTTTAATCTCAGTTAGGCATTCAGTGTCAGTGCTTGTTGTGTATATTGTGTCGAAAACGAAACGAAAATGCTCATCATGGCGCCGGTGTCTTTTGGTAAATGTTTTTAATTTTTTTGGGGTTCTTGAAAACTGTTGAAAGACTTTTGTGATGATATTACCGTGATGGGAATGTTTAATTTGATTTTTAAAATCTTCCAAACTTTGCCCCTGTTAGTTAATTATATCTGTAAAAAATCTTTTATTTTTCTGATCCAAAAATTAGGTCAATTCGCGTTAAGCTTACTTTTTCGTCTTTAAACAGTGACTAGACTTTACTAAATTCTAAATGGAAATCATAAAAAATATCTGGTTCTCATGAAGTATTGTAGTATTATTTGAAGTATTGTAGTACACTGTTTATTTCAAAATTCTACAGAGATTTTAATAGACCGAGGGCTTGTTCCCAAAACTTAGCAGCTCAGAAATCATACGAAATTATCTCCCAATTTAATTTACGAGAATTGGCGCGAACGCTGCGAACCTTAAAGAAGACCACAACCTTAAAGTAATCTCCAAAAAATACCACAGTAACAACATTAAAAATCAAGACGTACTTAATCACACATTCGCTGACTGATGGCACACGTTCGCGTGTCTTCACGATGGGGCATTAGAAAACGCCCGTCGCGCTTCGTAGCGGCCCACTACCTAACTAATGAATTAATTAGATTCCAAGATTTATTTGTTTTTAATTCCGTATGTTATCGCGATAAGTGACGTGTGAATTTCATGTCCGTTACCTCGTTATTGATATTGTTTAACATCGAATACTTTGATGTATACAAAATTGTTTGGATTGGTTTTGGAGGAAGTCTTTTATTAAAGCACGATAGGTACGATATTTCCGTACAGCAATTCCCAAAGCTGAAAGTCTCGCATTTTTATTCAATTGTTTTTAAGGGCTTCTTCATTAACACAACGTTATAGAAAAACTAAAAGCAAAGTCTTGAACCGCAATGATACACAGTTTTCCATTTTTCGAATTTAGAACATATCTGGAGGGAGCGTATACAATGGAATAAGCAAAAAGAACATTTTCAGCTACATAGCGAAATTTTGTACGTGACATGGCTGCAGTCGCTCGTAACTCCTTGACACAATTATCGACTCTTAAAACGTCCTTACGCCAGGAATAAGCGGTATTCCTGTATAGGAATTTGCAAGGAAAACTGTTGAGCTAGCATGTTTTAATGAATGGCTGTCGAATGGTTTTCTTCTTTACCAGACAAGTGCTATCCAAAATCAATTTCGAATTTCATTTTACAAATGTTGTTGTTTGTTACTCACTCACGCAAAAACTACTGAACGGATTTGGGTGATATTTGCCACACAGACAAACCATATCCTGGATTAGCATATAGTTTACATTTTGTGCTGATATCCCACAATCCGTGGGATATCCGATGTATGATATCCTTGGTTCATTCCTTGGTCCAATGGAGTCAATTCCGAAGTCTAGGCAGACGAATTCGCGGGCATAAACTAGTCTGAGATAAAAGAACTCTCGCAAAAAACTCGACCTCGTTGCTAAAACTAGCCAAAGTTAAGGTTAACAATGTCATTAGTTAAGGTCTATTTCCGAAACATAATTGCTAAGAAATGCTAATGTCTTTCGCCAAAATAAATAGGAAGTACTTGGACTGCTTTCTCTGCGAACATTACTCATTGAATATTTATGAGTTTTAATACGACTCTTGCTGACTATCCTAAAATAATCAAGTTTTTGTTAATTACCATCTTGTTAAAATCTGTGTTACTCATTGTGTGTTCATTATCGGCCTATTCACTATGCCACTGTTGGGCAAAGGCCTGTTCTCATACAAAGAAAGCATGAGCATTGATCACCACAATTTTCTCGAGGCGGATTGGCGATTTCAGCCTCTATAAGTTCAGGTATCCTCACGATGTTTTCCTTCACCGTTAGTGTGGTGTCGTCATATTGGTACTTGTTAGGATTCGAACCTTCATGTTCACACTTAAGGTGTATGCGTCTTAACCTACTGCGGGACGTTCAAAAGAGATACCGCGCCCCCTGAATACAAAGGGCTGAGGAAGGAACATGGATGGATTTTAGGCAGTAAGAGTCTGACACTCCCACCCGCCTCACCCACGGCTGGAGGGGGCCATTTAATGATTTCCCATTGGCCATTACAACTGTTTAAATCTTTAATTAGACGCGGTTTTACTTCGAAAGCGTCACTAACAGACTGACAAAACCCCTCTAAAAGATGACTCTATTTATAATTTTCTTTTCCAGAGCACAAAGCAATGGCACTAGCTACGGCATCAGCGACCATGGAGTCATCCCAGTCCCTCATCCAATCGGAGTCGAGGGTCCAGAGGAGCTACCAGGAGGTCCAGGTCTCGGAACAGAGGACGGTCAAGAAGAAGACAAAGTCCAGACGGCATAAGGATGAAGGGACCATATCGGTGGTAGGTTTATTTATTCATATTTATTTCTGACGGTAAACGTAGTGTCAGGGGGAGGATGTTCGTAAGGAAGCAGGCAGGGATTGGAGGGGGGGATCTGAAGACCGATCTCAGTGGTGTGCCATGGTAGAGGCCTGTGTCCAGCAGTTGCCTGACACTGGCTGGTGATGGTTGATTTCTGTAAATATTGATCGAAATTGAACACAACAAATATACTTATTGTAATTTAATAGATTATCGAATGAATTATTAAAATACCTCTAATCAACTCAGCATTATGACAGAAAAACAGATAGCCTAGTCATCATCAGCCTAATTACTATCCCACTATTGGATAAAGGCCTCTTTTCATACAGAGAAGACATGCGCCACGATCACCACGCTTGCTCAAAGTGGATTTCCGGATTAAGCCTTTTTATAAAGTCCGGGTTTCCTCACGATGTTTTCCTTCAATGTTAGTCAGTGGTGTCTAAGATAAACTTAGAAAATAAATAATTCTGACTTAGACAAGTCACATTGGTACTTGCTTGGTTTCGAACCCATACACGAGATGCAGGTGCCTTAACCAGTAGACCACGACTCTGATGGCTTAAGAGTAGAGACTAATTGCCACATAACTTTACTGATACCCTTAAATTTTTTCTTGCAGTCTAAAAGCTCAGAGAAGTTATTCAAGAAGATGAAGGCGTCAGAAGCTGACGCGGTGCCTCACTGCGAGAAGTGCGCTCGCCCCGTCTACGCCATGGAACGCATTAAGGCAGAGAAGAGAGTCTGGCACAAGGAGTGCTTCCGCTGCATCCAGTGCAATAAGCAGCTCACGTTAGTATACCTTGGAATTCACTTCTTCATATCGTGTGGTCTTGCAGGTTTTGCCAACCTAACAAGCCCTAGTGTCAGAGTTTTCTCAAATCCGCCTAACGGCCTCTGATATGGAATTGTAACAGCAACTGCTATCAAGATAACAGCCGAAGACGACGGCTTAGCGTGCCTTCCCAGGCATGGGGGTGTAACACCACCAACTTCCCGACTCCGGGCTGCTTTGTGACATTTTCCAAAATTCACAATGATAAAGGCTTTTTATCCGGGGCGCAGTAGTTCCCTCAAAAAAAAAACTATTAATTATCATCTGCCTAGCCTTTTCCCAACTGGGGTCGGCTTCCAGTCTAACCGGATGCGACAGCCTATCTGACCTCCACAACCCAGTTTACCGGGTAACACGATACCCCTTGGTAAGACTGGTTGTCAGACTTTCTGGCTTCTTACTACCCGTAACGACCGACAAAGATATACAAATGACAGCCGGGACCAACAGCTTAACGTGCTTTCCGAGGCACGGAGGAGTCTCGCTATGACAAATCCACGGACTGACCGCGCCAAGCACAGCTTAAACTTTGATCGGTCGACCCGTACGGCTGTTACTTAGCCACGAGCTACTCTATGACTATTTATTAATTAATATACCGAAATTCATGAAATATTTTATACTGTTCTCTTCAGAGTGGAGACCTACCAGAGTGATCACACGACGTTGTACTGCAAGCCGCACTTCAAACAACTGTTTGAGCCCAAGCCGGTGGACGACGATGACGTTACCGACGGTAATGTTCTATTACTTGCCCTTTACTTGAATACAATAATCTCCAGACCGATTTCGGTCACGGCGGCCAATCGCAATGTCTAGCTAGGTACGCAGGAGATATTATAGTGCACAAGCGCTTGCGTAGAAACAGGTGCACTCTCTATTCCCTCACTCTTATAGTCCTCAGGGACACAATTCGACTCGACCTGGGAGAGATCAGGTGCAGAACCGGCAGCACCACGTGCTCTCCGAGGCACAGAAGGGTAGAGCTATGTTCAGAAAACGGTCACCCATCCATGTGCCGACCGCGGCTAGCGTAGCTTAATCGTGCTAGTATATTCATCCGCACGGCTGTTACTTAGCCACTAGCCGCTAACTCCTACTCCTCACACTTGAATACATGCATATTTTTATCAGACCTATATGTCATGAACGGGCTGTTAACTCAACTACACTCTATTTATTAACCGACTTCCAAAAAAGGAAGAGATTTTAATTCGAATGTGTTTTTTTCTTAAAACACAAAAAAACTTTTAGCCATCCATCCTTATTATCTTCTAGGACTATGAATTCGTACTTAACTATCTACAAACTGGATAAAACTAGACTGGCTCGACCGATTCGACTGAAATTTGGCACAGGCATAGAATGAAACGCGGTAAAGGACATGGAATAGTTTTTATCTTGGTGCGTGAAGTAATATCTTCAGAACGCGGGTAAAACCGCGGGAAACAGCCATTCCATATTTAAAGCGAAGTAATTCTCGGATGAATAAGTTGCAGTAAACCCTTTCAATGATAACACAAAGTTAATTACTAAGTAATACCAAGCTAATTGTATATTTTCCCGCAACAGCTGCCCCCAAAAAGCATCAGATGATTATCTGTGAGAGCAATCCGGTCGAGTTGCCGCCAGATGTCGTTAGAGGTTTGTAGCAGTTTCCTATTTTTCTCAATAGATGGCGCTGTATTCAATATTAGTACAACTAACTAAAACAATTATTATTGAGATTTTAATTCAAGTTTTTTGCTTAAAGAACCACAATCTCCTCTAATATGTTAAGGGGAATAAACCTTTCTGGTACAGTCTGGTTCTCAGGCTCTATTGATATTTTTTCAAAGTTGCGGCGCACGTCGAAACTAATGTATTCATTAATTTTACATTAATTAAACGGTCGAGTACAAGTTACAATGATTAAATATAGGAACAAGAGATTATAAAAACATAGAAATAATAATAGTCCACTAAGTGCCGAAGTAGACTTTGAAATAGGCAGATTTTCTTTACAAAGTCTGTGAAACTGACATATCAGATAAATATTATCTGATTAGAATATTGTTATTGTATAAAAAGGATAGATATATTTAATATCTTTGGGATATATACACAAATAATCTTTTCAACACCTTTAATAAATCTATGTTCCGTCAAGTGCCATCTATCCATATAAAATTTAACAGATAAGATAAAGATATTTATTTTGTAAAACATGAGTAGATATGGTTACATAGGTCTTATAAGTAAAATATAGAACCTCATGTTTTGCCAGGATGGCGCACAAAATTTAGTTTTTACTTAAGCTAACTTAAGAAAATAACAACAGAATATGAATAGTTTAACCGTGCGCCGCCATAATATGAAGCAAAAAAAACAAAATTGCGACTGGGTAGCTAGCTGATCTACATACAAAAATATTCAAACCCCTTTTCTGTTCATGTTTAAATCACTTCACATCACAAGCTCGCTAACTCGTAAAAAGTTTAATTTGCAAAAAAACCCAGTACTTATTTTATTTTTCCTTGTAACAGCA
The DNA here is from genome assembly GCA_963891755.1 of Pyrrhia umbra. Lineage (NCBI taxonomy): Eukaryota > Metazoa > Arthropoda > Insecta > Lepidoptera > Noctuidae > Pyrrhia > Pyrrhia umbra. Next base: position 2,089,795 of record OY982942.1, on the reverse strand, counting down.
TCAGACAAACCAGACCTTGGATTGGAAGAGCTGTCTCAATTGGACGTCAAGTCCAGGTTTGAGGTGTTCGAGCGCAAAGCCAACGCTACCGAGGAACCCCTGCCGCAGGAGCCGAGGGTCCCACGCGAGAAGACCGCCGCCATCCTCTCTAAACTTGCCAAGTGAGTCACCTATCAGTAGAAAAATACTGCTAAAGTCTGTATTAATTGTACCTGTACCACTATATACCTGGAGTCTATTTCCACACCCAGTACAATATCTGTTAGCTGATAATTAAATTAGTTCCTATTTGACAGTAAGTTAGTTCTTAATCTATACTTTTAATTGCATTATTAGTAATATACTCAACCTTAACTTATATGTGTGGTAATATTATACTGTTAATATAAGTGGTTATTAATAAATAAATAATTTGATTTTACGAAAAATTTAAACAAAGTCGTAACCTAATTTGTTCTAGTTCTGCCACGGAAATTGACAAAATACCATAAGGATGGCGCATTTATGTCAATTTCATGCTCTAAACATCATTGTTCATTATTCAATGCCATTTTATTTTATCTATGTGGGAAAATTAGAACAAAATAGGTTATGATTTTTGTTTACATTTTTCGTGAAATCGTACAGACTATAATATTATAAATACGTGAATGAATTTGTTTATTTTGCTATCACGATAAAACGGCTGAACCGATTTTGATGAAATTTGGTACGGAGATAGATGGAACTTCGAGACGGTTATTGGCTACTTTTTGTCAAGATGTTTGAAGTAGTTCCATCAAGACGCGTGTAAAAACGCGGGAAACAGCTATTTTATGTTATGCATCTTATATTCAAGCATAAATAAAGAATTATAAAAAAAAAATGCCTTTAACCCTTAATTTGACAAGAGGAAAAATTTTAAAAACTTTTGTTTCTTTTCACATTTTCGGCTTCACTAGGGGTTGTTAGGACATGAAAAAATAATTTAAAAAATCTGGTATTACCTCATTTCCTGAAAATGCATGTCCAGTATACTGGACCTTGCCAGGTTTGCCATAAAGTTGTCGATAATTTTGATGTGCTGTATAATACACATTGCCGAATTATTACTTTCTAGGACTTATTTCTATTTTATGCAAGTGATAAAATAAAATATAATAAAACGCAAAAACAATAACATGTTTTGTATTGTATTACAAAATCTTTATTTTTTATGAATATAATGAGGCACATTTTACTTATTCTAAGTGAGATCAATAATATAATCAGTCTGAATGAAAAGATACGTAACAATTATTATTCTGAATTTTAGATAAAATTAAACAACTACAATATTATAATCAGTCAACATACTTAGAAACTTTCACTTACTATGATAATCATAAAAACTATTTCTTTTACGTACTTTGGTTGCACTTTACACAAGTTTTGCAGCGACCGTATGACTCTCCAAAACTAGGGAAATGGCCAATACTATCATAGCGGACACTGTCATCTGTTCGACAGTTGTTGTTTACAGATATACGAGATCTACCTTTATTCTGTAACTCTCTTGCGAATTGCCACCGAAAAGACTTCAAAGGCATGTGCTTCACTGCCCGATTACTACAATCTCTGCGATAAACTAACCATGCGTTGTTCACACAAATGTCGAGCATTTGAGCAAAGATTGGAGTATACCAACGACGGCTCTTATACGTAGTCCGGTACAACGCAACCAGCATATCTGCGAGATCGACGCCTACCATGATTATTATAATGCTTTATAAGTTCCGGACAATCCACATCAACACGGGCTTTCATTTCCTTGCTGTACCTCTTTATTTTTCCTACAGGGTAAGCATCAGCGTACGTATCGATTACCGTGACCACATTATTGTCGTACCATTTAACTATTGCTATCTTATTGGTATTATCAACGACTTGGCAATAAGAACCTCTACCTTTCTTTTTAAAGATTTATTACTCATCAGTAGTTTGTCACAACCTTTGGCGTATAGTGCCTAAACTAAATATACCACATTCGTCTCTAAGGTATATTGCCAAATCTAGAGTCGAGAAATAATTGTCAAAATACACGACGCAGGCTCTCGTCTGTATTGTCTTGCATAAAGCAACGACAACTTTAGCTCCTAAGGTTAAGGTTTCTTCGGCTTGTGAAAACTGGATATATCTAAATGTGTCTTCGCCTCCATAAAGCAGGAAGTCATATCCAATTCCCGACATGCCTGCTCGGACAAAGTTTTTGAAACCCCATTTATTGGGTTTCATGGGATTGTACTGTCTCCTGTTACCCGCCTTTTTGCCTTTATATGGTATGGTCATCTCGTCAATACTAAATCTCATTTCCTCTTCGGTGGCCAAGCAGTTTCTCCTCACTTTCTCTACAAAAGGTCTTACTTTGAAGTAGCGATCTGAAATCTGGACAAGAGTTATCAGCAAAATGGATGTATCTGAGAGAATAACTTTGATGCACGTGATGTTTGCTTGAAGACCTGCAAATAATACAAATTGTTAGAAAAAAACATTACACATAATTACTAAATACGCATCTTAGTTACTTTTCTAACTAACTGGCAGTGTCCAATATACTACACATCCCAAAACCGCACTAAAACAGTACCTACTTGGCAATGGGAAATATACTGGACATGCTAATTTCATTGAAAATTACGATAAATCCATAACAGCTATTATAATTTTAGTTTGTGTACACATATACATAGGTCTTATAAAATATATTGAGAAAAAATGAGTAAGCATTGCAAAGTAAAATTAACAAATAAATCGGGACTTACCGAGAGCGGTCGCGGCACGTGCTTCCTTCCAGACATTTCGGCGGTGACTAACCAGCAATGAGCAGGCGCACCTTACGCGTAATTTTATTTACATTATATTAGTTTACAAATAAACTAATGAAATTAAAATAAATAATATATAGTTTAAAAAAATGATTGTATATTTTTTTTAAGTTGATGTTCAGTATATTGCACGTTATCGAATTAAGGGTTAAAAGAAACTCGCTAATCCTCTCTACTGCATCGCCGAAGAGAAAATAAATTATTAAAGGACCATGGGCGGAATCGTCCCCACCCATCAACAGAAATGAAATGTAGCTCAATTGATACATCTTATCAAGCTGATGATTTTTTACTATGGGGACGTTGCCCAAATGCATTGGGTTTTCCTAGTATCCTAACTTTTCTATGCAAATATTTCGTACACGATAAAGGACTTGGTGATAACTGAATTTGATACTGTGTACTGTGTGTGTGGACGGCGGTGTATAATGTGATGTGATACTCCATATTCGTGACCTCAACGTGATAAACATCAGCCAAATCTCCTGATGTCAAGAGCTTCAACATCGTTGTCAACTCTCCCTCAACCTCCTACCATCATCGAGCAGCAACCAGCGTGTCACCCAGCCAGCAACCACTCATGGTTTCTTCGGGTTCATGACCACCTAGCCTGTAGCTAACGCGCAAGCCTGGTCACACCCTTCAGTCACATCAAGCAACTCGGCACGGCCCCCACAGTTCAGTCAACAAGCAGAGGCCATTATACATAAACTCACCTGGACGACGCATGTATTCAAACGTCATCCACACTGCGACACTCCAATCCACTGGAGAATCGCAGCAGCATGAAGACGCGTTTGCATGCATATGCAAGTGCATTTGATCCGTCGACCTGCGCGGCTGTTACTTAGCCATGAGCTCCTCTAACGAGCAATAATAATACACTGAATATTTTTATTTGCTTACTATAAGCATTGTGAGGATAACTCCAGAACGGCTAGACCGATTTTCATGGTTTTTGATTAGTTGTATTTGTCTCCATCCCAAATGGCAGAATAAATATTAAAACATCGGAAAAATAACAAAAAATAAAAATATGGGGCGGTACGAAGTTCGCCGGGCCGGCTTGTTAAAATTCAATTATTTTTATAACCCCATTGATTTATGTAAAAAAAACGTTTTTATATCAAATAGTGGATACTTTAGGAACAATTGGCACCAGTTTCATTTGTGTTGGTAGGTGGGGACGGAGCTCATACATTTTTGCCCATGGTCCTTTACAATAGGTACTTACGAAGAAATTAAACAAATTAAAAATTATAAAAACATACCTATTATAGCCTAAAATAAGTTGTTGCAATCCTCAATTTTACCTACCATCTTCGAAAAAAAACACTTCAAACAAAAATAAAGATAAAAAAAATATTTAATATTAAAGTATCAAAATTATTCATTCGCCGTGTACGGCTTGCGTCAGCGGCTGATTTCAGATGTTCTATTTTTGTAACCCATGAGAACTGGCGGCGGATGCTCACCGGCCGAGTGTTGCCATGTGTAACGTTTACATTGATGGCCTAGTAAGTTTCAATGCCAAACAGAAACCATTTCAGTAAGGTTGGTAGAAAATGTGGAAAAAAAGGTAGTTGGTAGTGTAAAAATATCTTTTATAATTAAAAAATAATGAGGATTATGATAATGTGTTTTTTTTGTAATATTTTGAGGGTTTCGACCACATCCTACTGATATTATAAACTAGCTTTCCGCCAGCGGCTTCGCCCGCGTGTGCTCCATGAATTTAAATTTAAATGACAGACTTTCATACAAATTTTGCCTCCCTTTTCACCCTCTTAGAGCTAGAATTTCGGAAAATCCTTTCTTATCGGATGCCTACGTCATACAAAGAACACATCCTCCAAGTTTCAGGTGTCTACGATTAGGCTGTGTTGATACGAAATTGAAACTTTAATTAAATAATAAATTAAAAGAAACTATAATAAAATAAGGAAATATGAATTGAAGTAATAGACGAAATTTTTTTTTAATATTATAATATTTTTTAATCTGTATACCCAGCAATGTATTCTAAACCAAACGATACCATCAAATCCACTCAACGCGATTTTTTCACTAACCCAGCATGTTCCATAAGGTTTTTTATGACTGCCATCTATTTTGTATCTCACCTACACCTTATTACTTGGACATAAGGATGAAAATGCTGTGTTTTACGCTAAAATAATTTGGTAATCACTAAGAAACTGATGGCTATCACATTGTACGCGGTGTGCCGTGAAAGTCGAACGAAATATTAGTTTTTAAAAATATTTTTATACAAATTTTGACGTGATAGTGAATTTCATGTGTTAAAGATCTTTCTGGAAGATTTATTAAGCAGGTGCGTGTGCGCAAGATCGTTATGCACAGGTATTTAATCGTTTTTAATACAGTAAATGATCTTTATTTTGTAAGTAGGTTAAACACTAAATTATTGACTAACCTCTCTCTAAAAAATATTAATTCATATTTTTTCATCTTAAATTATTTCTTAATTAAATTGATTAGGCCAAAGCAAATAGACTAGAGAGGGACTTTTATATATATAGAGAGGGACTTATAGGGATTCTAATCCTTTAATGCGAGACTAACTCTGTATATCCGTTACGCTTTCATGTTAAAACGACTTAACCGAGTTAGATGAAATTTGGAATAGAGATAGATGGAACCTTGGAGACTGTTATAGGGTACTTTTTATCCGGGTGGCTTACGTAGTTCTCCCGAGACGGGGGTGAAACCCGGGAAAAAAAAATGCTTTTTATCCTTATCATTACTAATTTTATAAATACGAAAGTATGTTGTCTGTCTATCTGGGTATATGCATAGAATAGTTTTTATCCGTGTGTGCGAAGTAGCGTACACCTGTATTCTACCCTATATAGAATAGTTTTTACTATTTACTGAGTACTTATTCTGAGTACTAGGCTTTTATGCATTACTAGCTTTCCGCCAGCGACTTCGCCCGCGTGGGCAATATGAATTCAAATTAAAGATGAACCGCTCGACCGATAGCGCAAACTTCACATAAACCATCTACTAAATAGTCCGAACAAAGCCTAAACATTTGGTTTGGATAGGTGAGCCCGTTCTTGAGTTATAAAATTACAACGAAAAGTGGCATTGATTTTTATATATATTGATAAGCTGTTTCCTACTGACTCACTTGTATCCTGGGGGAATTACTTCGCGTACTTGGATATTAATTAGCCATCTATCTCCGTACTAAATTTCATCTAAATCGGTTCAGCACTTTTATTTATTTATTTATTTATTTATTAGGGACAAAAAACAGTTACATGTTAGAGTATAACAAAATAAATCTTTAAAACTAAATTAGCAAACATATAACCCACACCATTGTCCACAAATTAATTATAAAAAAAAAAAAAGAAGACAGTGGGACAGACTATGACAATTCGAATTATGACTTTAGTAAAAGGAGGAAAATAGCGACCGTTAATTTAATTTAATTTAACTTATTGTTTGTGAGATAATAGCTCTACAGCCTTACATCTAAACTGAAGTTTGGAGAGTGAAAATATGTCGAGTTCCGAGAAATGTGTGTTATATGTTTCGACAAGGCGACGAAGCGGTGCCCGAGCCCCGGCATTGGTCCTGCACTTAACTGTGTGGAATAGCCGGGGCACGCGCACCCCCCGTTGGATAACAGTTCTGGGTACTCTGTAACACAGTTTGTTAGTAAGGACTGAACAATCAAATCGATTATTACATAAGCCATGCAACATCATGACAACCAGCAGCTGGCGCCTAGACTCCAAACTCAAAATATTGAATCGTTTCAGTAGTTGTTCGTAAGGTACCTTCGAATGATGACATTTATAATTCATTGAACGAAGAAACTTTTTTTGTATAATTTCTAGCCTATAGCTATACTTGTCGTAAAAAGGATTCCAAATGGGTACGGCATATTCTAATTGGGATCTTATCAGCGTTTTGTATAACATTAAGAATGTAGAGGGACGCACAAAGTCACTGGAGGCTCTCATAATGAAACCGAACATCTGAAATGCTTTATTTACGATTTTATCAATATGTAAATCAAAATGTAAACAAGAGTCCAGTGTTACACCCAAGTCACGAACTGAACTAACATTATTTAAGCGTGTGTTGTCAATAGAATAGTTGAATTGAATTCTGTTCTTATTTTTAGTAAAAGATATTGTGTTGCATTTGGGAAGACTAAGAAAGAGCTTATTTTTAGTACAATAGGTACAAAGTCTATTTAGGTCCTCTTGGAGAAGTAAACAATCTTGCAAATTCTTACAGGAAATAAAAATTTTAATGTCATCCGCATACATTAGAAATTGTGAATTAATAAAACAGGATGCAATGTCATTAATAAATAAAATGAAAAGAAGGGGACCTAAAATAGATCCTTGAGGGACTCCAGATTTGACAACTATGGAATCGGATTCGTAACCATTAACCACAACTGTTTGAGTTCTATTGAAAATATATGAAACGAACCACCGAAGCAAATTACCGCGGATTCCATTGTAGGCAATTTTTTCAAGAAGCAGTGTGTGGTCCACCTTGTCAAAGGCCTTCTGGAAATCGGTATAAACAGTGTCTACTTGCACTCGTTGATCCATATTCTCAAACAGATAGTTGGTGAAGGTCATAAGATTAGTTGTCGTGGAACGGCGTTTGACGAAACCGTGTTGTTCTGGTATAATAAGTTGATGAATATGGGGATACAGAGCACCGTGCACAAGACTCTCAAAGACCTTTGACAATGTAGACAGAATAGAAATAGGGCGGTAATTTTCTACGTTGTTTTTGTCGCCACTCTTATATATAGGAGTAATAAATGCTCTTTTCCAAATAGTGGGAAAAATACCCTCACGTAAACACTTATTAAATATGATATGCAAAGGCGTACTTAAGTTATCAGAGGTATTTATAAATAAATTGGGTGGCAGTCCATCAGGTCCAGCTCCTTTGGAAGAGTCCAGTGTTTTAAGTGCTAAACGTATATCATTCTTAGGTAAGTAAATATCAGATACACATGATGAGTTATTTGCGTAATTAGTAGATGGTTGCCATTGGCTAGGGTCAAAAGTGGAGGGCTCATAGACAGAACAAAAGAAAGACGAAAATAAGTTGCATATATTTTTAGCTTCATCGGAGGAAATATTTCTGTAGTACATACTGGCCGGTAATTTCGATTTACCCTTTCTAATAGAGATGTAAGTCCAGAAATGCTTAATATTCATGGGAATGCTAGCCTCCACTGAGTTTATATAATTCCGATAACATTTTTTACATTCTTGATGAAACAGGTTACGATATTTAGAAAACTTTGTGTAATCAGAGATATTACTGTATTTCTTCCACCTAACCCATGCGCGTTCTTTAGACTTAAAGATTCTTATGAGAGAGGGTGGAAACCAGACAGGGAAACTGGAGTTTTTAATTCTAGTTAACGGAACATGTGATTTGATAATCCTGTATAATAACTCGTAAAAAATGTTAACAGCCCCTTCAGAGTCAAGATGAGAGAGTACCGTGTCCCAGTTAATTTTACTCAGTTCACTGTTAATATTATCGTAGTTAGCTTTATGAAAGTTATGTCTGCGAACCGAACGATATTTTAGTGGAGTATATTGTGTATTTAGACAGGTTGTCACAGAAAAAGGTGGATGATGACTATCGGGGTCAAGAAGAGCATTGCACGATGCCGCCTGGCAGTCTACATTTGATATAAATAAGTCTAGTATTCTGTTTAAATGGTTCTTTATAGTATTGAATTGTAAGCCATTTATTAAATTCATGAAATTTACCAATGTACGCCCGATCGCGTTAGAAGTCTGGGCAACTGCGTGTTTCCCCTGGTCCAACCAATCGATATCAGGTAAGTTAAAATCTCCAACGATAAAGTATGAGTCGGTGGCAGGATTATTAGCCAATTCCTGTAGCATGTCTAGGTATTGTGTATATGTGTCTTCGCGTGTTCGTGGTGGTATATACGAGGCACTGATGAGATGGTGTTTATTGTGCGAAGAAGCAGGCAGTTGGACCACAACCTGCTCAACTTCTGCTTGAGTGTATGGTACCATTAATTTAGTTGGTCGAAGTTCACGTAATACTGCTATTAAAACACCCCCTCCATCACGTTTTTTTGTTGCCGAACGATCACGATCACATCTAAAAACTATGTAACGATTGTCAATAAATTCGTTATCCAGGATGCTTACCATTGATTTTACCATGAAGGTGAGTAGTCAAGTCCAAATTGACATGCGTATATCAACATTACATAGTAGATATTGTTACATAGGTGTATAATAGTCGGCACGTAACTTGGCCAGAATCGTAAGTAGTTTTTCTATTTTCTCTAAATATCTTCTACATATAAATGTTTAAAAGTAAATTAATACAATAGACGATAGTGTAAAGACAAGCATTGTAAGTGTTACTTTTGGATTGCACTGGGCGCACAGGCGCAAACTTGTTCCAACTACGTTAAAATCAGGCTAAGTTATTTTCCGGCAACTATAACCAACTGTTTTGTTTCAGGTTCAAAGCGAAGGGCATGGACGTGGGCGTGTCGGACGACTACCTGAACGGCGTGCCGGTGGAGCACAGCTCCAGCGAACCCGAGGAGGACGAAGATGGTGAGATAACACTTGTATAACCAACAGTTTCAAGTCCATGAGACATTGGTGCCGATTCTGACTTACACACGACTAAACTAATTTTAAAATATCATGCTCCTTTTCTATTGCGAAATACAAGAAGAGGATAGCAAGTAATTCAGTGCTGTCAAATTAAATGACAGATGACATTTTGTTCGTACAGGTTTGTTAATTTAGTCGAGATGTTACGTCGTGATGTTTAATTTGTATGGAAAACTATTTTTTTTCTAATTTGACAGGTGTTAAAAGTTTGCTATCCCTTTCTTACATTTGTTGATGAAAAGAGAGAATTATAGACTAAATTTAATTTAGATGGTGTCAAGAGAATCGCGGCCATTATATCAACCTCTGCGTAATCCTTGGGGGATACACCCGTAGTTTTATGATGAGACTAGCTTTCCGCCAGCGGCTTCGCCCGCGATATTTTAGCCAATGGAAACAAAAACTTGACAAATTATATACTTAAACATTCCTCTTGAATCACTCTATCTATAAAAAAAATCCCATCAAAATCCGTTGCGTAGTTTTAAAGATCTAAGCATACATGGGGACAGACAGCGGGAAGCAACTTTGTTTTATACTATGTAGTGATTATGCCATTTCCCGCGGGTTCACCTGCATTTTGAGAGAACTAATTATCCTTTATCCTTTTCTAGGGTTCAAATCATCTTTGTACTAATTCTCATCCAAATCGGTTTAGCTGATTTACCGTGGAAGCGTAACAGACAGTTATTTTCGTAGTTTTAATCAAAAAAACAAATAAATGAAGTTATTTTAGATTTGCAATTTATACGTAACTAGCTTTCCGCCAGAGTCGTGGTGGCCTAGTGGTTAAAGCACCTACCTCTCGTGTACGAGTGTGTGGGTTCGAAATCTGGCAAGTACCAATGTGACTTTTATGAAGTCATATGTACTTTCTAAGTGTATCTTAGACGTCACTGACTAACGGTGAAGGAAAACATCGTGAGGAAGCCTGGACCTACAATGTTTGAAATCGCCAATTCGCCTTGAGCAAGCATGGTGATTATTGCTCATGCCTTCTCTATATGAGAAGAGGCCTGTGCCCAGCAATGCGACAATATATAGGCTGATGATGATAGCTTTCCGCCAGCGGCTTCGCCCGCGCGGGCTATACATCTCCAACAAATATCATTTTAATTATTATTTTAGCCAATGTATCAAAACTTGAAAAATTATATACAATTGAAAAGTTCACCTTGAATCACTCTATATATGTATTATATAAAAAACTGCATCGTTATAATTTTATTAACCGACTTCAAAAAAAAGGAGGAGGTTATCAATTCGACTGTATTTTTTTTTTTTTTTTTTATGTTTGTTACCTCATAACTTGCGACTGGGTGAACCGATTTTCATGATTCTTTTTTTATTTGAAAGCTGGTGCTTCCCGTGTGGTCCCATTTAAATTTTATCACTACCGGTTCAGCCGTTTTATAAATATATCAAAAATAACGATTTATCTCTACTTGCTGATATGCCAAATACTTAGATGATTTCGTTATTTACGCTTATTACAACCTAAAAAAGTGGTGTGTTTATTTTGTTAAGATTGCAAGACCGAGACACTGAAAAGCGAAAAAATAAAAAAGCTTTTTACAAAAAAATTAAAACCGACTTCCAAAAAAAAAACTGAAAAGTAAAAAATAATTTTTATTTAAACGCTTTACGACCAAAACAACGCTTTCGAAGTCGGTGGCGAAATATTAACAATAGTAACTTACAAGACACCGACTTCGAAAGCGTTGTTTTGGTCGTAAAGCGTTTAAATAAAAATTATTTTTTACTTTTCAGTTTTTTTTTTGGAAGTCGGTTTTATCAAAGGCCGTTAGGCAGGTTTGAGAAAACTCTGACACTAGGGCTTATTAGGGGAGTTAGACAAGTGGCAAAAACGCTAGTAGAATAGAAAACAAATTGTATGGGAATGACAGATAGCTAGTCGTCAACGAATGTCATTCCCATGCATTTTGTTTTCTAACTAGAGTTTCTGCCACTTGTCTAACCCCCCAGCTTTGTAAACTTGCTAATGAGCTTCGATTAAAAGCCCCCCACCTTTCACAGACGAGGACTCAGTCCTAAAGAAGTCGTACAAGCACACCGCGAGCCGCGAACAGCCCGTCTCCTTCTGCAACATGAGCGAGATCGTGGGCAAGTTCGAGACCGGCCAGCACTCCTCCTCCGAGAGACACCGCGAGAGGAAGCAGGAGATACAGAACATACGCAGCAGACTGTTCATGGTGAGTTTTGTCCACTGCTGGGCAAAAGTTTTTGAGACGTACAAATTTAGAAGTAATTAAGGCTAATAGAGAAAAGTTGAATATCTTAACAGACATCATGGTGTGTTTTGTCCACTGCTGGGCAAAAGCTTTTGTGAGGCAAGATTCTATAAAGCAATTAAGGCTAAAAGAGACAAGTTGGATATCATAGCAGACATCATGGCGAGTTTTGTCCAATGCTGGGCATAAGTTTTTGTCATGTAAGATTCTATAAAGTAGTTAAGGCTAATAGAGACAAGTTGTAGATATCATAGCAGACATAATGGCGAGTTTTGTCCACAGCTGGGCAAAAGTTTTTGTGACGTAACAATTTGCAAAGCAATAACGGCCAACTTAAACAAATGCTGGTGATATAACAGACGTCATCCTGAGCTTTGCCCATTACTGGGCAAAAGCTTTTGTGCCTCAAGGTGAAACACTGTTCTCTTTAGGTTTTAAAAATAACATCATGAGTTTCTTGCTGGTTTGTCTTTAGAGGACCATATAGCCTTTCAAAATTTATTTCAGTCCCAAATAGGCCGTCCACTTCTAAAAATCATCACCAGTTTTTAAATTGACCAAGTGATATTGTTACAGGGCAAGCAAGCTAAAATCAAGGAGATGTATGAACAATCAGTCCTGCAAAGCGAACAAGGTAAGGTTATATTCTTTGTAAATTTTGGCTTGAGCATTCTAAATACATAATTTTATAATTGTCTGTCTGTCTCGCTTTTATGGTAAAACGGCTGTACCAATTGCCGTCAAGAGGAAAAAACACCGTAACTACCATTTTTTTTTTCAATATTTAGTTAGTACATATTTGGAATTAGGAAGAAAAAAAGATTACGAATATCTATTTAAAACTCAATATCGAAAAATGATATGTATAATGTATGTTAGTTCCGGCCTTTTTTCTTATGACGGCAGAATTGAGATAAAATTTGGTAGAAAGATAGACTGAAGCCTGGAAAAGGGATAGGATACTTTTTATCCGGCTACGCGAAGTAGTTTCCACACAATGCGGGCGAAACCGCGCGAAAAAAGCTAGTAGGCTACATTTAATTCGAATAAAATAGATGATGAAATAACAAATTTCTATAAGAATAAAGACAGCTATAGTATTTTCAACAAAAAAAAATATAACGTTAATTTTGGCGTCAACGTTTGTGTTGACAGATCTAAAGTTTTAATGAAGAAAACGAATCATTTTTTTGACAATTTAATACAGTTCCCTGCCAAATATTTGCTTAAATGACTTTAAAAACGTTTTGTAATACATGTTAATATTTATTTTAGACACTAGTTACACGGAAAACGAAATGGCTTCCGAAATAGAAGGTAAATTACTAGCACGGTCAGACATCTGTAGTGTTACGTAATCAAAAGAGTTTTTTTTTTACATTTCGTCTTATTTTCTACGCCCACATTTTTATCTACATGACCATTGACCATATCAGTTCATAAAAATAAGTTTTTCAATAAGGCACTTACATCTACCGATAGGTATATGATATAATATCATATTAAGAAGAGAAAGTATAAATAATATTCTAATGGCGTCAAAAAATCCTCCTTATCGCCGTCAACTGGGAGTGTACCCAAGAGGCTGGCAGCATTGCCACGTTGGATGGCAATGCTGCCAGCTTGCAGGATGCTTTGGTCAAAGTAAAAGCCAGCTTTTGGGTCACGGGAAGTGTCAACAAGCCGTGAATATATTTAATATGTATATCATATTAAATAGATTTTCTTTACAACTTCACAAACATTCATAAGACAGCGCACACACTAATAGTATTTTAATTTATGACAGACCGATGTTCATGTTATCATCACATCAGCCTACTCATTGTCCCACTATGTTCTCATAAAGAGAAGGCATGAGCATAGATCACCACGCTTGCTCAAGGCGTATTAGCAATTTCAGAATTTTTAGTACATATTTCCTCACGAGTTTTTCCTTCACCGTTAGTCAGTAGCGTCCAAGATACATAACTTTAAAGTTATAGCTACGTGCAAGGTTTCCAACCCGTTTGCTTTGTGCTTAAAGTGCAGGCGCCATAACCTCTAAGCCACCACGACCTGCCAGGGCTTTGAGGGCGTGATTGTTAGAAAGACTTACCGTGGCCTTGGAACACAAAAGACAATATAAGAAACTCTGATTGGTTTTAGTCAGTAACCGTCTTACTTATAATAAACCTGTAAGTTTACCCTCTTCTCTTCTAATTCTTAACGTCTTAATCCAGGATTAAGCTAGTAACTTAAGTTCGTATTAACTTTAAACAACATTTATGAGTTAGATTTCTGCTAATCCGTTTCTAAGCAGCAGATTAAAAAAGTACTTTATAAGTAAAACTGTAAGAGTAGGTATGACACTCCTACCCGGTCCGCCAAGAAGAGTCATTTCATAAAGTCTCATTCTCTTAATATTTTCCTTAAATATATACAATTTGTGCAGGCGTGACGTCAGCAGACAAGATCTCCCGCGAGTTGGAGCTGAACGCAGAGAAGGCGCGGTCCATCAAGGAGCGCTTCGAGAACGGGGAGTTATTCAACGACGAGAACCAGCCTCCCAGGAACCGGGATATCGAGGATAGGGCACTCTTCAACGAAGGTACGAATATCTATGTCTATCATCAGCTGCCTAGCCTTTTCCCAATATGTTGGGGTCGGCTTCCAGTCTCACTGGATGCAGCTGAGTAACCGTGTTTTATATGGAGGGACTGTCTAACTGACTTCCACAACCCAGTTACCGGGTAACATCAGTAACATGATATTCCTTGAGACTTTCTGGCTTCTGAATACCCGTAACTACTGTAAAAGATCTACAAATGATAATCGGGACCAACGGTTTAACGCTTTCCGACGCACGGAGGAGTTTTGCTATGACATAGTTGGTCACCCATCCACGGAGCGACCGCGCCAAATGTAGCTTAACCTTTGATCGATCGAACCGTGCGGCTGTCACTTAGACACGCGCTCCTCGTGATTGTAATTCAGTAATAATCATTTATTATTCGTGAAACATAGGTAGATAATTAAATGCAGATCTTATAAATTGTCTTTTAATTGTTCTGGCTAATCTTCTTAACGAATGGTACAATTTTGACGGGACGCGTGTTATAGTATTAGCAAGGCACTAGCTTATGCTATAAGGAGTAACTTAGACTACTTTTATTATAGAAAACGAATCAGGGAATCGCACTAAAACCCCCTAAAAATGACCCTTGAAGTACGCGGGCAGCTATTAAAATATTAAAACCTAAATAAAGCGGTGTGCTGTACCAGGTATCGGCAAGAAGTCGCGCTCCATCTTCCTGGAGCTGGACGCGAACGCTAAGAGCTGCCCGCCCACCTCGCCGCCGCCCAGCGAGCCGCCCAAGCGGAAGGAGATCGTGAGTACTATCAATACTTCACTCAAAACTCTAATGTTTTTATTTCAAATAGGTCTTTGTTTTTATTTCAAAAAGTCGTCGAGGTCGTGGTTAAGGCCTGCTTATCGTGTACTAGTGCGCAGGTTCGAAACCTGGCACGTACCAATGTGACTTTTTTAAAGTCATATGTACTCTCTAAGTATATCTTAGACGTCACTGACTAACGGTGAAGGAAAACTTTGTGAGGAAACCTGGACTTAAAAGTCTGAAATTGCCAATCCGCCTTGAGCAAGCGTGGTGATTAATGCTCATGCCTTCTCTGTATGAGAAGAGGCCTGTGCCCAGCAGTGAGACCATATATAGGCTTTGCAGGCACTTATGAAACGTCAAGCTAGTTGCACGGTTCCAAGGAGAAGAACCGGCAAGAAACTTCATAGACACTCTATTCAAATGGAAATGTTTACAATAGTATTTTCTCATCATGTCACTATTCACTATTCCTTATCATGGCATCATCCGCCCATTTACCCTCCAATATTTGGGTAAAGGCCTCTTCTCATACAGAGAAGGCATGCGCTCAAGGCGTATTGGTGTTTTAGTTCTTTCAATTAGACTATTTCATATTTTTGATATGAAACAATCATTGGCACGCCTTCAGGGCAAAACTGATTAAAATGCCCTGATATGGAATGACGCTCGCTTATGCCGCCATTCCCCCTCCTCTTTCACCCCAAGATAGTTGTGAAAAGACTAGATTGATGATGGCACTATATTTTTTTTTATTTTCACGTCCCCAGCCGTTCATCCCCAAGGATGTGGTCCGCGCAGCCGACAAGATGGAAGACGTGAAGATCGAGACGTCCGACATATCGGACCGATTCAAGTTCTTCGAAACCTACAAGCCTAAGAGCGAGCGCAAGGAGTTCCGCATGACACCGCCCAGGCAGACACAGGTATAATAGCTTATAATCTTGTTTAAGTAGCCAACCGGCTGATCGGGCAAGCTAAAACTAATTAAAATAAACTTAAATGATCTACAAAAAACCGGCCAAGTGCGTGTCATAAAAATATTCATCCCCACTTTACGTGTTTGGGAGCTACCCTAAAAAAATATTATTCATAATTTTATTTAACCAGTTTGTCGGCGTGATCAATATACATATTTACAAATTCAATATACAAATTTCAGCTTTCTAGTACCAAGAACCTTTAAGGTATGCCGTGGACAGACAGACAGATGGACATGTCGAAACTATAAGGGTTCCTTATCGACTACGGAACTCAAAAAATGGGCCTTAAAATTAAATATACCACATCTTTTTTTAATGTATATTTTTTACTAATATCATAAATGCGAAAGTAACTCTGTTTGTTTGTCTGAAGCGCTTTTACGATAAAACGGCTGGACTGATTTGGTATGAACATAGCTTAAACCTTGAGGAAGTTTAGTAAAGTCTGCCAATTTGTATTCGTGAGGTAAAAGTAGTTCTTTTTTCATGCAAGTAGCCTAAAACTTTCTCCATGGTCGCCTCAATCTCAATATCACAATTCATACCAATCGGTTTAGCCGTTCAAGCGTGATGCGATGACCAAGAGAAATAGGGATTCATTTTTATATATATAGATAAAGATAAAGATAATTATCATCAAATTTCGTAGCGGGCGAAGTCTCCGTCCCCGGAGATCTACCACGAGCCGAGCGTGGTCCGCGGCGAGGAGGCGGGCGCCGACACCGGCGCGGCAGCCGCGCGGCACACCGCACAGCGCATGATCTGCGTGTTCCGACAGCTCGAGCACCAGCAGGCGCGCCCCGACACCACGGGTAACCATCATCATCTGCCTAGCCCTTTACCAGCTGCCTAGCCCTATACCAGCTACCTAGCCATTCCACAACTATTACGCACACACCCAGTCCATTGACATTCATAATGATTCCCAAGCACAATACAACCGGTGGCAGATCCAGGGGAGAGGCTAAGGGGCTCAAGCCCCCGCCCCCAAAAGCTAAGCAAGGAGACTTATTTTAGTTAAGAAAAATAAAATATTCTGTGCTTTTTTAGTGTTTTGCTTGATAAAACCTACCCTCACCAGAATAAAGGTTCGGGCCCCCCCCAAACCAAAATCCTGAATCCACCACTGCTGAATACAAGAAACTTATACTATCCATTCTCATTAACAAAGATTCTAAGACTAAAATTAACCCTACGATTAACTCAAGCACTCGAACTCCTAAAATAGAACTAAGTTAATTAAATTAGATATAAAAAAATAATACCTATATAATTTACTTCGTTAAATTCGAGAAATTAGCTAACACGCTACTATTGCGCAGGCCATGCTTATCTGTAATTGGTTGTGCATTTAACTACATTGACGGACTAATAAACTCCATCAATGTTCAACACGCAACTTCCTTTGAAAAAAAATATTCCAACTTTTTATACAAATTTAAATTGAAACCTATAGTTTGGTTCGTTAACTTCATAACAGCGTAATTTCATTGTCCCAAAGTATATGTTTGTATACTGGAAAGGGCCATTCAATTTTTTTAAACATCAACTTTGATGCAGTTTCTTTGTCTGGGGGTATATAAAACCCTCTGTACTTATTTATAAGATAATTAATTGATGTGACAACTGTTGGCAAGCTAAATAACACGCTCATCATTTCAACGATAAGATTTCCAGTAAAATTTTGCCGTTTCTAACATGTATTGGCTCTTTTTTAAAGTCATATTTACGTTCTAAGTTTATCTTAGACACCAATGAATATAGGTGACGGGAAAAATTGTGAGGAAACCTGGACTAAAATGTCTGAATTCGCCAATCCGCCTTGAGCAAGCGTGGTGATCAATGCTCATGCCTTCTCTATATGAGAAGAGGCCTGTGCCCAGCAGTGGGATAGTAAATTAGCTGATGATGATGTATTAACCAAAAATTTTAATTAACATCTTCCCAATTTTTGACGCCATATTTTTGTTACATTTTAATTTATGCATTTTATCATGTTTCACAAAGTAAGTACTTCAATTAATGGTGATTTTAATCACATATCGCCCTACTTTAATCTGTCTGTCCGTAGACTTATAGCAAGTAATGTCAAACACCTATCTCAAGCAAGCAAATCTAAGCACAGATAGGTTCTGGTGGTATCTTATCTCTTACTCTTCCCATTATAGGACCCAAGCCCCTCAAGAGGTTCACCCCTCCCCCTCCCGGGGAGAACAACCACCAAGGAGACACGTCCTCCGAGGAGTACTCCTCAGAGGAGTACGAGGAAGAGGACAGCGAGGATGAACGTCGTAGGGTGTACCTGGAAGCTAGGCAGAGGGATGAGGCTCTTAAACAGGTCAGTTAATACATTGATGAGCCTTTTGCTAAGCAATGGCAGTTTCGGTAAATTATGTTTGAACGTACGAAAGACAAATGTCTGAAGAAAAATTGTTTGTTTTTTGAACAAGCTAATCTCTAGAACTTACTATACTTCATTTACAATAAGTTAGAAAAAAAAACTCCTTTTGCAGCTTATTCAACCGATTTTGAGTTCTATTCCGTACAGAAATAATGTTTACAATAAGAAATATATTCTGCATGTTTTTGCCATGTCTCTTTAGCAATTGAGCTCAAGATCGTTTGAACAAACGGTAAATTATAATAAGTCTTATTATAAATACAGTATAGTCGGATTTAAAAAAACCTTTTTACGCTCGACAATTCTTGAGGAAGGTTATAGACGATAAATATCACTCTATAACCAGCGCGACGGGCGACAAAACGCGGGGCACGGTCATTTATTCACTTCACGATAAAACCTTTGGTTTTTTATTTATATGTGTTTCCAGATACAGTTTTGAGCTATCATTCGCGTTTCATTTCACGATAGGTGTATAAAGAACTAGTTATTTTCCTTGGTTTCACTACATGAGATTTACTTTTATATTTGTGCGGATAACTTATTTATTTCGCTCCAGGCTCAGCAGCTGGCCCGCACGAAGAGTTTCCGCGACAGGTTCGAGCATTGGTCGGAGTCCGAGCCGCAGCGCTCGCCCTCCGCCGTCGTCATCGAGCGACAGACAGACAACGACGATGACGGCGAGTCGCAGCTCGAGACCGCTAAGAGGTACCCTTATCTATACATGTAAAATGCTTTGTCCTGAATGACTGACGGATCAACGCACAGCCTAAACCGCAAAAAATATTTAATATCTATTATTTTTTCTGCAGCTTACGTCAAAAGTTCGAAAGCATGAACGTGACGCAGTCGAACGTAACAAAAACCTTCGCGACCAAAGTCAACAGATTTGTGGTGAGTTTTTAAATACATCTCATATATTATGTAGTTATAAACGGATCTTATAAGTATACAAGCCATTCCTTCGTCTGTATTAATTTATTTGCCGCACTGAGAACATCACCTGATCTCTTTGCAAATTTGGTCCAAAAGTTAAAAACCAGAAGAATATTACATATGCACCAAACTTGTACAGCCATTTTTTACAGTTTTGAGTTCGAATAATCATTTTTTTTCATACAATTTGTTGTGAAGAAATTAATATGAATTATTGAAATTATTTTGTCCACAGTGACCGCCTCGAGTTAACTACCACACCAACCAAAGCATTATTAACCTTTTATCGTTGTAAAGTCTTCTATATATACTACTTGCCAACTATAATATCGTAGATCATAAGTATTGGATGTAGTTGAATGACATAAATTGACGAAAATATTCTCTAGTGTAGACATATATTTATTTACATTTGATAACACGACTGATAGAGAATGCATTTTAATACAAAAAAGTGCCTTAGGATCTGCAATTTACAAAAAGAGATTGTTTTAGAAAAATATATACTTGCAGAATTTTTATAGTTAAATCTCGTTTTTTATATAGATAATCAATTTATGAAGATTTTTTAGAGTATTGTTCAAAACGTATTGTCATTATAGTATTTTTTATGAAGATCATTTAATTTAATTACTATTTATAATGTTATGTGGAAACATTTTATGTTTTAAGCTTAGTCACATATTACTGTAGAGAGAATAATTATTATCAGAATACTCAGTAAGATATACCATTTATATCTTATTTATGAGGAATTCTTTATTTATCTTATTTTTCACAAGTTTATTACTTCTTAAACTTCGTATTTATAAGTGAAATCGACCTTGCCGATCACGTGTTGTGATTTTTTCAACTGGCAACCCTGTACTCTGTCTTGCCACAATATAGTTATAATTTTATCTCTCTGTGCCATCTCGATGTTCTAATAATCTCGTATTATTTAATAATTATTACTATTGTTCATAATATCGCATGTTTATTATTAATTGATACATTTTGAAATGTATTTTAGGTAATTTTTACTATGTGACTGAATATTGGATTCTCTATATTTATTTGTTTGTACTTAAAAAGTTTTGCCGATTTTTATATTATTCGAGAGTAAGGAAATGAATAAATAACAAAATTTTCATTTTTGTTTTATTTTTTGTCCCGTGCAATATATTCGTTCTTAAATATATAACATACGTCTAAAACTGACAATATCGTCAAATCGTCATCGACTTATTTATTCTACCACTGGGCAAAAGCCTCTTCTCCTACAAAGATAATTGTATATACATATTATTAAAACTTACCACCGACAGGAATAGGCTAACAGTGAAGGTAACAAATATTCCGTAAAACATAATTAAAAATCAGTATCTTAGCCCTAATATTAATAAAATAACATTCACACACTCATTCACTCACCTCACAAAATCACAACACTATCATTCAGTTCGCTCACTCCTTCCCCAATCGTTAGCTGTCAAAATGATCAGTTCGATCACAGTTCACTCGCTCACCCCACCCCTAACAGTTAGTTGTCAAGTGCAGTTCGTAACGCGCGCGTGCGCTGCTGCTCCGCTCGTAAGAAATATTATAAAAGTACTCTTTAAAGTGTTGTGTGTGCTGAATGAAGAATAATGACGGCTGCGGTTGCTTCCCCGGATAGAAACAAAAAGGAAAACTCCAAAAGCATTGCAGTCCTGCCACGCAATCTAAGTACACCTTTTAAATGTAAGTACCCACATTTTTTTCTCGCTGCGCCCACAATCAGACAAAAGATAATTATTATAATCTTTACTTTTATAGTCCATATGGACTTTTTATAATGAAAATAAAATCTTGAAAAGTTTATTTTTTAATGTACTCCATGTCACGTATGTGGGTTTTTTTCTCGAATATACAATTTGTGTGGGTAGTCAGTCGATAGATTCAAAGTTTTGCGGATATGCGAAAACCATTTCTGGATTCGAATTGATACTGGGAATTCGTTTGGTAAATATTAAGCTTTTTAGTGCATAATATAATTTTTATTAAGTGTAAAGTAACTAAATGAGTTATTTGTCAACTGAATCTTTATATTTGGATATGTGAAAAAAAAGACTTAATGTATAACGAAGTTAATAGGAAAACTATCACAGCTAAGTAGGAGTTACAGTAGACTACTGTCTTGTGCCCTTATTCCTGTCATGCTTCTCACTATGGCTTACTAAGGTCAACGATCGCCCCTATGAGGACACGGTGTTCCGCCCAAGCGGGGAAGACCCCCACCGTATGCTCCAACGTGTCTCATAGACTAATATGTGTCGTGTCCTCCATTTGTAGGTATAACTGGGAGTATGCGTGTGCTTTTCTTTTTAGGGTTCCGTAGTCCGACAAGGAACCCTTATAGTTTCGCTCTGTCCGTCTGTCTGTCTGTCTGTCCGCGGCATAGCTCCGTGGTTTTTGTTATTAGAAAGCTCAAATTTGGTATGGATATGTATATTGAACACGCCGAGAAAGTTGTAAAATAAAATTTTGAAAAATATTTTTTTTTAGGGTAGCTTCCAAACATGTAAAGTAGGGATGAATATTTTTTTTCTCGCGTACCCCTTTGTGTGGGGTATCGTTAGATAGGTCTTTCAAAAATATTATGGGTATGTGAAGACCATTTTTCAGTTAAGCGAGCCATTTGCGAAATATCTAGATTTTAAGTGAAATTTTTTGTTCGATACGAGTTACCCCCCCTCTAACTTTTGAATGGCTGTACCTAGAAATGTGAAAAAAATCAAAGACGTAGCACATGTAATGAACTTACAAGGAAAACTATCACGGCTAAGTAGGCTTAACCGGTTACCTAGTTATAGTCGACTAACTGAGACCTACTACGGAACCCTACTGCGCGTGGCCCGACACGCACTTGGCCGGTTTTTTATTGACATATTTACCTCATTAGATTTTATGATTACCCTCAGGTTCAATGACCAGTACCTCTTCCATCCATTTGATATTTTTATATTTTTAGAGCAGTTTGTTCTTCGAGGGATATCACTTGTCCTAGGTAGAAGTATTTCTGTCCATAGTTTAGAGTTTTTGAGCAATTTTGTTTTTTTTTATCAGTGTTCATGGAGATACCCACTTATCAAAGTGGGTATCTTCGCTTCGCTTTGTTACTTTATAATTTTTACGAGGTGTGTTAGATCTTCAAACAGGATATTATCATCCGCAAAGGCCGAGTGTATTCTAATCTAATTCGCGGAAGATACTTTCTAGAACAATCGAGAAGTTTTGGTGACGGGAATCTCCTTGCCCTTCAAAATCTTTCTTTTTATACCATTCACATATCGCTGTTGTGTGTATAAAATATAAAGGCTTTGTAGTTTGGATGAATACTTTACTAGAATTCAATTGATTTAATAGTTTTTTTTTTTGCATTTTTGATATTACATTGACTTAAAAGAATATCTTAGATATATTTGACAGCAAGCTTATGGGATCTTCATGAAGAACCATTGAGATAAGATTTGAGTTTCTCATAAATACCCAAAAATAATCTTCGTTTGCCTCGATGAAATAAGTTTTGCTAGATTAAGGCTCTACCGAAACTTAAAACTATTTAGAACTGTTTAAAAATCCAAGAACTAGCCTCCTGGCTGATCACTCGATGGCCGCAGTTGGTCTCAGCTAGGTTGTGTTGAAAGCGTAGCAGATAACACTCATAAGCATATATTTTAGGACTGTTTGTAAGGAGGAAAATAAAGAAATGAAACCACAAAATCTATTTATAATCTAATTATTATTTTCAAAAAAATATAGGGAACGTGAAACAATAAATTAACCACCTAAACATAAATATGTTAAATATTTATCAATCACATTAGTGTCTGCAGTCCAGACCTTGAGACCTCGTCCAAATTCACACGTGCCAGAAACATCGAAAGATTACAAAACGGCTAGACAAACCAGCCATGTTTAAATCAACGCCATCTAGTGTGGCATATAGTAATTTATTGCAATTGACATCAAGTAATGATGTATTTTTCGATCGTTTAACCTATAAGGCAAGAAATCTGTGTTAGATTAATCCATTCGATTTAACTTCGGCCTTGACTCGCATCCGACGAACATTTGACTCAAAAATATTTACCCTCATTCACATTTACGATAGAAATTAACACAACTTTATGTGTTAAATGAAAACTCTTAAATAAGAAGTAAAAAAACAATTTCAGAGACAACTCTGACCACTCAAAGGCATTTTATCGCTTTCGGTTTTAGTAATTTGTTGCTAATTGAAAAATTTTAGTACAATACGATTACAACACTTGAAAATGTCTGTTGGATTAGCAGCCCTTTTAGTTTTCATACAATTTTGTCTATGATTAGGTTTACTTATGGAAACAATAATTTAAATTTCCAAATATGTATTATTAATTATGAAATAGTTTTGACAGCTGCGTTTAATAAATGAGTGCTTTCAAATTGTAGTTTCTTTCAAAACGTTATTTATTATGCAGAATGAAACGAATCGAGTTTTCCCTTCATAAATTAAATGTTACCTTTTCCATAAGTAAATCTAGACACCGATTATACCATAACACTTAACCTATACAGTATAAAATATACAAAATGTACATTCGATCGCGAATAAGCTGGGCCAACTTGAATACACAAAATTTTTCTTACTAAAAAAAGTATACGAAAAAAAAAAAAATGTTTTGCGCAAAATATTATGAAATTCTTTGTAATCTGATAAATTGATAGACATGATTATTTACAACATCTGTCTGGCATTTTGTCTCATAATCGTAAAGAACACGATATGACTTTATACTTTATTTAGAGATATTTTGTAAAGATACTACAATATTTTCATGTTAAGTTAATGTAACCGTGTTCTCTACTATTTCAGACCTTCAATATTCAAAATAAAACTATTTCAAAAACTCAAGCTTACTAAACTTGTAATCCGAATCACCCAGTCCGAGAGAAAATAAAATGAGCGAGAAAAAACTTCTAGCGCCATCTTGTAACACACTTTCAAAGGACACCGATAGATGTCGCTTTAATAAAATAAGTAAAATCAGGTCGTATAAGTTTCTGTTAGCTTTCCTACAAGTTAGGATAAGCACTGTTAGCTAAGTTCATCACTAGAATTAGCTATAAACATTAATAATACTGTCTTTATCCAAGTAACAGACATTAAGGGCATTTTAACGGACAAGTCACTATTCTTATTGCTGTATTTGTTTTGGGTAGGGGTGCGAACTATGTCCACATTTTAGCAGACCAGTGTACCATATGTGGTTCACGATGGATTTTCGTCGCCTGCATTTTATGACAATAAACATAATACTTTGGGATAATGTACCGATTACTGGAAGTTTACTCTGCAGATTATCCTCTACATACAAACTAATTTACAAATGATACCTTGTTATTAGTAATAGGTTAAACCGATCCAATTTCCAGTGCTAAAAAGAGACGTTATAGCTCCATCTCACTCGTACACACTAACACAAGATTCTTTAGCTAAATAAAATACTGTTCAAGTTGTAATTTCTGAACGAAGTAATGCTCAGATTGACATAAAAATGTTTTTAATATTATTTTTTTACTTCAAAAACTGCCATTGTTATGGTATTAAACTTAGTTCGCACCACATTTAAAGGATATATCCTATTCAAAAATTTAAATTATAACATTCGTATTACAAAATCAGAAGCTATGGAGGCGAAAACAATTTGATAACACAATCTCAACACTATGTACACTTTAAAGTGTAAACTGGACTTTGTTATATTAATGTGACCACAATACTTATAATGTCGTGGAAAAATTAGAGACCAACATTGTAATTTATTGGCGTGATTTTTTGACAAAAAACTTTTCATATTTTCTATAATCCGATCCCAGTAAAAAAATGAATATTTTTGGTTACCGTTTTTTTTTATAAACAACTAAAATCGTGGCCATAAAACAAAACTGAATATTACTTAGAAAAATATAGAAGTTTAATTAGTGGTCACACAACGTAACATACCAAAATATAATCCCTTCAAGTAACTTGAGAAATGACCTCAAATATTGTCTACCACCGAATTGATTGATTGGCGATACTGCGCAATGCGGTACTGAGAAAATAATATACCAAATATGGAAAACTAGCGACCCGTTTCGGCTATGCACGGGTACAATGTAGACATTATAAAGACTCCCTATAATGTATTATACATATAAACCTTTTGAATCACTAGTTACTTATGAAAACCCCATTAAAATCAGTTGGGTAGTTTAAAAGATCTTAGCGATCTGCGGAAGGCAACTTTTTTTTATACTATGTAAAGATGGAATACATTTTTTTTTTCAAAATTTATACAATATGTAAATTAATTCCTGTCCAATCTAAAGTTGACATTATTCTTATTATTGCGTACAAAATTTTACTATGAAGCGTTGTATCGGTAGAGATATTAAGCAAAACAATACGCTTGTCTTCCCATACCTTTTATTTCCATATTTCTTTTGAGACCATAATACATATTATGTTATTGTTCAGTGACAAGTATAATGAATTTTACAGATCGAACAGAACAATTTTACATATTTTTAAGTCTTTAAATGTAATTTAAAAAGTATGTACAAATACATTTTTTCTGGCATTTTACAAATTAATTTTCTAATGAAGTTTTTGATACGGTTTGTGATATACATATATACCACATTGCGCAGTGTCATTCTCGTATAGATTCCGGCGGCGGACAGTTAAGTCTATCAGAATAATTAAATATATATAATTTTACTTCTCTAGTGCAATTTTTAGAAATATGTGTGAATAAATTTATATTTACTTAGAATTTAAATTAATTTAATTTTATAATATTATTCTTTCATTTACGTTTTTCGTTTAAAACTCTCTCGAATCACATACGCGACGCAGTTTTAGATTTTTTCGTAAATCAAACTTCGGCAGGTATATTTACATCAGCAATTTAATAGTCTTTTTGTTTATTTAATTTTCCCATTTAAATAGTTAATCGTGTGGGATCTGCTTCTGGTTAGTTTTTAAATATATATTCACTGGGAATGATTGGTTTAGATCACTAAAAAGTATTTCACGTAATTAAATGCTTAATAAATCAGAAATTAAAATTATCTGTGGCAGTTTTGCTATAGTTGTGATTAAAAATATAATTATAGTTGAGTGACTTTAATTTCGCAATATATAGGACCAATTCAAATGACCATGAGTTTAAAACATCACTTTAGCTGGCAACACCATAGTATTGTTGAGTCGGCAACCCCAAAACAAAGCCGTGCGTACTCGTAAAACAAGTAATTAAATCTAAAAC
Organism: Pyrrhia umbra; assembly: GCA_963891755.1. Taxonomy (NCBI): domain Eukaryota; kingdom Metazoa; phylum Arthropoda; class Insecta; order Lepidoptera; family Noctuidae; genus Pyrrhia; species Pyrrhia umbra. The sequence goes on along the minus strand of OY982942.1, from coordinate 2,062,989 downwards.
TGCGCTTTCATTCATTAACCATCTCTGCTTAGCCTCTAAGAGGCGTCTTAAAACATTATATTTACATTGTAACCTAGTGCTAAAAACGTTTGGTGTTATTCATGAAGGACTTTGAACAACTGGTATATTCATTTGTCTTCTAGAAGATTCTAACATATTGAAGTGCAAGTGTCAGTGTTTTGTATTGCAATGTAGTGTTGTTTTGGCCCCTTCAATTATATGTTTCATGTAAAAGTTTTTAGGGATATTCAATAAGCATAAAACGCCAAATTGTCGTTGTTTGTACTTGTAACGTTTAAGCTTGTCAAAGACAGCATCAAGGCATTTTAAAATTACCAATATCCTTGAATAAACAGCGAAACTTTCGACGAAAAAATAAAAACTATATTATACCATAGTTACAATAATAAATTAAACAATAAATTTTTCATCTTGATCAACCACACTAATCAGACATACAAAATAGATGAGATCTTCTCCGAACCAATTCTAAAAGTGATCAAGATATTTTAAAGTAACTTATGATGTACTTTTTATTCATAATCCTTCAGGAAAGTACACTTCACTCTACGAATATAGTACTTCTAATCTGGTGGTCTCTGTACCACATCGGCTGGTAACTTCCCGGTGTCCACGGCCATCTTGTCTGACTTATCTCTACTGCTGTCAGACCTGTCTCTGTGTTTGTCATTCCTCCTGTCGTCAGAACTCCTGTGCTCCTTTTTGTGATCCCTCGGTCGGTCTGACTTGTGGTGAGACGATTTGTGACGGGATGAAGAAGAGTGACGGCGATGATGGTCTGTTGATGATCTATCTTTTTCAGACCTGTCGTGCCTTATGTCAGACCTCTCTGACCGTTCTGAACGGTGTTTGTCAGAATCCTTATGCCTGTGATTCTTGTCAGGTTTATCAGTCCTGTCAGACTTTGTGTCCACTTTATCGATTTTTTGGTCGACTTTATCGGATTTTGTGTCCGTTTTCTCAGTTTTTATTTCTGATTTCTCAGCTTTTTGGTCCGATTTAATTCTGTCTGATCTGTCGTGCCTCATATCGGGATTGTCGTACTTTAGCTCAGTTTTTTCGAACTTCTGTTCGTATTTATCAGTTTTGTAGTCTGATTTGTCAGGCTTGGGATCCGTTTTGTCAGATTTATTGTCTGTTTTGTCAGACTTTTGATCCACTTTGTCAGACTTAGGATAATTTTTGTCCTTGACCTCAACTTTATCTGATTTGTGATCTATTTTCTCTGGAGTTTTTGGATCAGTCTTTTCAGGTTTCAATTCGTTTTTGTCAGGCTTGGTTTCTAACTTATCGGACCTAGATTCTGACTTATCCACTTTAGATTCCGATTTATCAGGCTTCGATTCAACCTTTTCAGACTTGTCAGATTTGGCTTCTAGTTTTTCAGACTTCGCATCTAACTTGTCGGACTTTGCTTCAGTTTTGTCTGACTTATCTGGCTTGTCTGACTTCTCTGTCTTCTTGTCTGCGGGTTTGACCTGTGTTTCTACGCTTTTCCTGCTATGCGACACTTTGAGAGCAGACTTTTGGTTCAGCTTCTGGTGGAACTTGGCGCTTAGCGCTCGCATTTCTATGACGCCTGCCTTGTGTTTGGCCGAATTTTTGGGTTCTGTAACAAGAAATTGATAATTTTAGATATTAATTATTAGTAATGTTATAGGCTATAAAGATGGCAATTTATTTTTATAATGACCTCTTGCAGGGTGCTTCTAACAGCATTCGACCTGCTTAACCGGGCAATAAAGATGGCTAATGGCTAAATAAAAACGCCCTGTGGACCTAATACGAATCACATTCGGAAAAAAAAAACATTTGTATTTATGAAAACTGTAAACATAACATACAATAAATTCGTACTATTCAAATAAATAAGCTTCGATAAACTTTTTGTAACTGGGTTGTGGAGGTCAAAAAGGCAGTCGCCCCATGCAAGTACTCGGCTAAATCCGGTTGGACTGTAAGCCGACCCCAACTAAGTTGAGAAAAGGCTAGGCCAGCGTTTTCCAATCTGGGGTCCGCGGAACCCTGGGGGTCGGCGAAGCCACTATTAATACGTAGATATGGTACTAAAGGGATCCGCGACAAATAGTTTGGGAACCACTGGGCTAGGCAGATGATGAGGTGGCACTGCTATCGGAACAGACAGTCTGTATAGCCCACTACGTATATTAGTAGATGGTATGAAAGCTCACCAGACGTGTGGTTAATGGTGACAGGTATGGGGTCCGCCGGCCGCTCTTCCGCCGGCGACGACGCCTCAGACGTCGGGTAGTACTGCTTCAGACGTAAGTGCCACGCTGTTGAGGTAATGTAGGATTAATTAGTATACATAGCAATACTGCTTAGTTTTTTTTTGTAGAGCTCGTGACTAAGTAACAGCTGCACGGTTCGACCTATCAAAGGTTAAGCTGCGCTTGGCGCGGTCGGTTCGTGGATGGGTAACCATCTTTGTCATAGCGAGACTCCTCCGTGCCTCGGAAAGCACGTTAAGCTGTTGGTAATTTATAGATCTTTGACAGTCGTTACGGGTAGTAAGAAACCAGAAAGTCTGACAACCAGTCTTACCAAGGGGTATCGTGTTACCGAGTAACTGGGTTGTAGAGGTCAGATAGGCAGTCGCTCCATGTAAAACACTGTTACTCAGCTGCATCCTGTTTACTGGAAGCCGATCCCAACATAGTTGGGAAAAGGCTAGACAGATGATGGGCAATACTGTTTTTTAGTAGAAATACCTTCTCAAGTTCACGACTAGCTTTACTGTCGACTATAGCAATATTATAAATATGAATTAATAGTGAAGTAACGACTCACCGACTGACGTGACAGCGGAGACGGTCCTGAACTGGTGTATGATGTTCCTGGGCAGGAAGTAGATGTCGTCGGAGCAGAGCGGCAGGCGCGAGTAGCGCACGCCCTCGCGCCGGAGCTGGTTCAGCTTGGCCTCCTCCAGCCTGGGGGTTGTCACAATAGTAAGGTAAAAGCGTCGTGGTGGCCTAGTGGTTAAGGCACCTGCCTCTCGTGTACGAGTTCGAAACCAGGTAAATATGACCCTAAATTGAATTAACCATATTGCTTTTAAGTAAATTATAATAAAGATCGTGGTGGTTGCCTCTCATGTAAGTGTGCGGGTTCGAAACCTGACAAATACCAATGTGACTTTTCTAAAGTCATACGTACTTTCTAAGTATATCTTAGGTGTCACTGACTAACGGTGAAGGAAAACATCGTGAGGAAACCTGGACTTAGTCTGAAATCGCCAATCCGCCTTGAGCAAGCGTGGTGATCAATGCTTATGCCTTCTCTGTATGAGAAGAGGCCTGTGCCCAGCAGTGGGACGATATATAGGCTGATGATGAAGATAAAATGACCACATCTTCATAATGTTTCATCATGAATAATCACCGAAGAAGGGGAAGGTGTACCTGCACACCATCATATCACCAGTTAGGCAGTCATTAACAATTAGCACCCTTTAAGAACACAATGATCTATACTAATATTATAAAGAGTTTGATTATTTGCATATAATCTGTTGCTAATTTCAAGTATGATTTGAAAAATTCTTTGTGTATTTGAAAGTAAAGGATATTTGCTATACCAATTATTATTCTTGTGTAAGGTAGGATAGTCTATAACACCATAATAATATGGCACTTCGAGCCTCAGCAAAAAGAAAAATACAAGGTTGCTATGAGCTGGGTCGGGAATCCGCGGGCACCACGATTATAAGTTTGTTTTTGGCCATAATTTTTTTGTTAGCATTTCGTGTTTTTTTTTTTTGGCAATTTGCTGATAAAGTGACTGGCATAAAACCTTTTTATTAACATGTGTTATAGCAGTACTGACCACGTGACACACTGGGAGATGGGCGGCTCGTACAGGTCGAGCTGCAGCAGCTGCACCAGCTTGTTGAAGTCTGCCGCGTGGAAGGCCACCACGTCCTTGGTGATGCGGCCGCGGTCTGACTCGTCGCCGCAGTGGATCGCTTTCAATACACCTGGGGAGAAATACCAGTTTTAATCGTGTGTTAGCGTACGCGAGAGCTGAGAGACAGGTGACATTATCTTAAGAGAGAGAGGTTTAGTAAAACATTTCAGGTTAGTAATATTTTATTGTCGTAATTCCCACCAGCTAATTTTCTAACGTAACATGTCTATATATGATTTACCAAATTTATTTACTTTGTTGTTAATGCCTTATTTGATTGTTAAAATAAGTGTGATATTTTATTAAATTTTTACTCTTGTGCCGAAACGATGTGGCAAATCAGCCCACTGTCCACTCGATGGTAAGGCTGCCTGACATTTAAAAACACTAGACGTGTCGTACATTTGTCTACTCCAGGAAACATGTTTCAGAGACCCGAGACCCGATCGTGGAGCAGTAACTCCAGCGCGGCAGGTAGTGCAGGTTGCGCAGCTCTATGCCCGTGCTGGCACACTCACACACTCACTCACCCACACACTCACACACTCACCGACTGCGGCGGTGGTGATCCTGTCGAGCCCGTGTCCGACGTGGTCGGCGTGCGCGCGCGTGCGGTCCTCGAACAGGAACTCGCGCGCCTCGCTCCAGCGCGGCAGGTACTGCAGGTTGCGCAGCTCGTTTATGCCCGTCCTGTAACAAGTCCATTAGGTTTCTTACTATATTTTGGTTCCAAAATTACTTGCATTTTTATAAATAATTATTTTTCTGCAGTGAAAATCCCTCGAGTCTCGGGCGTTGACCCCAAACCCAGATCAGACAGCCTCGCGCGCATGTTTAGATATAATCTCGCACGCGCGAATGTACCAGTAGTAGGCTTCGGGCAAGTCACTGCGTTTAAAACCTACTTTTGTTTTGAGTAGATTCTAATTATATTACAGTGTTAAATTACTCTAATTAATCCCTGTAATTTAATTATAAGAATAATATAAAAGCCCAGAAATTCAAAAAATAATAATAAAAACCAATATTTTTGATGTGGTTGTTTGATAATTTTGCAGGTAATTAAATCGCCAGCACATAACCGGACACACAATCATGTGGACACAGGTATATAGTGGAATATTACCTCCTCTTCTTGATGGGACTCTTGCCCAGCTCGGCGGTGGGCACGAGCTGCTCGCCCGGCCGGATCCACAGGATGGGCCCGTCGTTGGACTCCTGGGGCTCCATCTCCACAGCGGACATCGGGCCCCACGGCATTGTCTGATATACAATAACAATCAGTGAATATTATGGAATAAATTCGATATTTTTTTATCTGTTGTTTTCCTTAAATATTTAGCCCATTTAATAACAAGGATTTCAATATAATCCTTACTAATATAATAAATGCGAAAGTAATTGTCTGTCAGTCGCTACTTTTATTCTTTACTCCAAAACTATTGAACCGATTTAAATGAATTTTGGTACACAGAGCCTGAGAAAGGACATATGCTACTTTTAACCAGGGTGCGCGAAGTATTTCGCTTTTTTTTTTCGGATGGGAAATCATCAAATGACCCCTCCCGCCGAGGGTGGGGCGGGTGGGAGTGTCAGACTCTTACTGACTAGAACCCATCTATGTTCCTTCCTCAGCTCTTTGTATTCCGGGGGCGCGGTATCTCTTTCGAACGTCCCGCAGCCCCGGACGAAGTATTTCCCTCGGGATGCGGGTGAAATCGCGGGAAACGGCTAATAATATAATAAAAAAAACTGTTTGTCCCGGCTGTCATTTGTAGATCTTTGACAGTCTTTAAGGGTAGGCAGAAGCCAGAAACTCTGACAACCAAGTTATATCGTGTTACCTGGTAACTGGGTAGTGGAGGTCAGATAGGCTGTCGCTCCATGTAAAACACTCAGCTGCATCCGGTTTAGACTGGAAGCCGACCCCAACATAGTTGGGAAAAGGCTAGGCAGATGATGATGATGTTGAAATTATAAGCTCTAAAAGAGTGCTTTGGTCGAAATAAGGTACACATTGTCTAGGCTGCGCTAGGATAATCTTCTGCCTGTGGTATGAGAGTAGATACTCACCATGTTGAGGAAGGGGCAGGCGGCCAGCATGTCGAGCATGTCGGGGAAGTAGCCGCCCACCTCCTCGTGCACCGTGCCCACCAGCGAGATCTGGTGCAGCGGCCCGCAGCGGAACGTGCCCGCCGCGTACGACTGCTGCACCTGCACACACGCACACGCATTACTATTACACATGCACTATGTATAATATTTGTGTACTTAAAAAAGTATATAAGTAGTATATCAGTGAATCCAGCACCCATAACACAAGCATATTACTAAAGATATACTAACTATATATACTAACTAAAGATATTTATTTATTTAGTTGCATCAATTTCAAATTTCCAACTTTCGATGGATAACGAATTATTTGAGATTGTTATTCCTGTAATGGTCGTTTACCAAACCAGGGATGAACTAGAAGTAGGTAACACAAAAATTCCAGCTTTTTGGTTAATAAGACATTTTCGTTTAACGAACCGATTACGAAACCAAAAGTCGGTGACCTAAGTAACACCATAAATTTTGCTGCAACTGGATGAATGAGTAATTATATCTGCAATCACCGAACACAATGCGAGCCATAAAGGTTGAGCCCACAGACATAATTCATGCCATTTTTTATGTGATACGCCACATATTTTTCCTGAGAGTATTATTGCCATTCTTAACACACAGATGTCATGAACATTATGTTTCGGCTAGTGTGAGAGAGATTGATATAATTTCACATCAAAATGTTTACTAGTTTCTAAGCTACGTCTGTATTCAAAAAAATTGAGTTGATTGATTGAATGAAAGGTAAATTGCGCTTTACGATTTATGATGTATTAAGAAAAACCACTTACTAGATCTCGTTCAAACCAATTTTCGGTGGAAGTTTGCATGGTAATGTACATCATATATTTTTTTTAGTTTTATCATTCTCTTATTTTAGAAGTTTAAAGGGGGAGGGGGTGGGACACTCATTTTACCACTTTGGCTTCGGAAACCTAAAAATGGTTACGTTTTTGCTACCGCGTAATGTTCGGGATTACATCTCTATTGATAGTTGTAAGAGTCAAGAAAGTATGACGTATGTTACCTGCTGGTAATAGCGGCTGACGGTGGTGGTCTCGATGTCGGAAGCTCGCGCCAGCACGCCGGCCTTCACGGTGAGGCTGGGGTGCGTGTCGGACAGGTGCTGCAGCAGGCACGGCAGCCGCGCCGCCGCGCCGCGGACCACGCCGCACACGAAGTGTGCCCAGCCGTCGCTGTCTTCCGAGAACACCAGCTGACGGGGACAAGTCACACATCCATCATGTTCATTTATTTAGGAGCTCCTGGCTAAGTTGCAGCCGCACGGTTCGATCTTTTTTTTGTGTATGGCATCTCGCAAGTCAACCTAGAAGGTTGTCGACTGGACTGCTGTCTTAACCGGGCTTGCCTGTGAAGTGCCTTAAATGAATTTAGGGCCTCCAGCCAGGGCTTAACTTACAAAACTAAGCGACTACACGCTAAGGGCACCCCCTAGTGGGTACGGGCCTCGGCTTAGGGCGTCGCTGAGGGAGGACAGCAAGGGACAGGCTGGATCAGAATATATATGATTATTATAATCGGGAATTTTAAAGCTATTGGCTCAGCTTGCGGGCTGGCTCATCAAACTAGAGTCGGGAAGGCATGGACAAGGTCATCGCGATGGACCTCAGCGGCGAGGTCGATGCACGGGTTCGACCGATTAAAGCTTTAACTGCGCTCGGCGCAGTCATTTCATATAGACAAAACTTGAATATTTGTACTGTACGGATACACGTCAGTAACAAATGTTGATGCCAGCTCACCTTGAGGAACTCCTTGGCGAGCGACTCCTGCTGCGGCGCGCTCAGCATGTCGACGTCGCGCTGGTGCAGGTACACCACGCTCGCTCCGCCGTTCGGGTGAGTCTCCACTCGCATCAGCCTGTGGACGACATCAACAATATTTATAATCATGAAATTACTTTATAAAAAAGTAAAAAGCCAACTGCTTCATCCAGGTCACAAGCGCGACTCTCACCCTAATAGATATTTCACATCAATACTGTTAGGATGTTGTTGATAATAAAATAAATCCTAACTAATTTTATAAATGCGAATGTGAGTTTGATTGTTGTTACGCTTTTATACTAAAACGGCTGAACCGATTTACATGAAATTTTGCATGGACATATCTCGAACCTGGGGTAAGGTTATACAATAGTTTTTTATCGGGATACAGCAAGTAGTTTTTTCAATAAACTTCTAAGTAGTAAACTTTGACGTACATATCTATCTAACAAATGATAGAAACAACCAGTCTTCTCTTCTAATATCAAACAATATTCTTTTATAATCATTATAATTGTTTTTTTTTTAAGTTACAGTCGATAAGTGTTATTTGTGGAATAAATAAACGATTATTATTAAAAAAAAAAAGTTATAAAACTGTCTTTTATGACAAACAAAACAACGAGAAGTAAAAAAAAAACTTATTATCTAAGTTGAGTTGACTATTGCTGAGATATTATTATCAATAAATAAAACTATATCTTCTCAGTAGATCCATTAGATATTACAGATTATTATGCTCGAGTGAAATCTCGTTAAACTCACTAGATTGCATTACTTAATTACCTATGATACTTGAGTTCTTTGACAGTAGGGTTGTCAGCGAGCGGTCCCCAGCTGTCGCCGGGCAGGGCTGCCCCGGCGCGGTCCCGGCGACACTGCACGCCGATGGAGCAGCGCTTCACGCGGGCGCGGCGCCGGCAGTGGTGGCAGGAGGATGATGACGATGACGAGTGTCTGTGGGATGACCTGGGAAATTGAAGTTTGTGTTAGTGGTGTATATGATGATGATGATGCGATCCTGTGGTCCCTCATCAGGGACATAGGGCTCTAAGAAGTTATATAAGAGGTGTATATAGAAAAGAAAAAAAAAAAAAAATTATTTAATATAATATTTAAAACATAATTTTATTTTCCCTTTTTTTCGGCGTCTATACTAAATTTCAGCTTTCGAGTACCAAGAACCTCTGAGCTAAGCCGTGGACAGACAGACAGACGGACATGGCGAAACTATAAGGGTTCCTTGTCGACTACGGAACCCTAAAAAAGCTAAATGCGAGACTAACTCGATCTAATAATAAGACTTTAGGTTGTAAAATTAATAAAACTACACATAAATCATATAAAATTACCTACTAAATCCTTTAAAATTTGAAAACTCTTTTTTTTTCTATAAAGTAGTTTTTATAAACTAAACTAAACGCAACTATGAGAGACAACCTGCCAAACCTAAGGGACCTTTTTTGGTCATTTTGGTATGGAACTCTATGTATGAAGTTATTTTTTGGAAAAGTTATCAAAACCGATAACGACAACACATAATGCAAGGCAATCTTTGGAAAAAAACAATACAATACTTTTGTAAGTTTCTACTCAAAGTTGTTTAACAATTACATAAATAAATGAAGATATCTCACCTCTCCCTCTCTCTTTCCTTGTCCTTCTCCCTATCTCTTTCCTTCTCCACCTTAACCCTATCACTTTCCATTTTAACCTTCACATCACTCACTGTCTCAGTTTTCACACTCCTTATCGCAGGAAAGACTTGCGAATTCACATTCTCCTGCTTGATCTTCAAAGGCAGTTCCAAGTTACCGTAGCATGGTAACTCTCTTCTGGGATTAGACTGGAATCTTATAGCCTTTAACGATAGGTTGAAATGTGTCGCCGGCCTCCTCAAGCCAGAGGAGCTTTCTAGAAGAACATTCTGCCTGGTCACTCTAGGGTATTTGTATCTGCACATGGATCTTTGGAAGTGCGTGTTTATGATCCTCAGTTGGCGGGAAACTGATGAGAATATTTTCTTCGTGACGTCATCTTCGGCCATCTTGTTTGACATCTGCGTCTGCTTCCACCACGCATGAAGGCCTCCGTACCAATCGGATTTGAAGGCATCTCGGTTTATTTCAGCGAGTTCGATGTCTCCGCCGAAGTTTGTGTTGAAGAGTAGAGGGTTTTTGCCTGGTGGTGACTTCTTCAGGACGTTGAGTTTGAGCACCGCAGCATTGCCGTACCCTCCGGAGTCGAACACCGGCCAAATCTTGCTCTGCTTTGAGGGACGAGCGTTCTCCCCCCAAACGCAAAGGTCTTTTGAAGTTTCGCTGATTTTGCGCTTTTTGCCTGTAAAAGAAATGTTTATTTATTAATAAAATTGAATTAAATAATACTGTGTGGTGTTAAATTGTATTGTTTTAAGTTTATACTTGTTTAACACACAGCTTACAAGTATAGTGAATTTTTAGAAGTACCTATCATGTCTTCGACAATATTTTAAGCACACCTTTTATTTACTGTAATAATATACAGACCGATTTGATACGGCGCCCAATCTGAATAAAGACCAGGTATGCAGGAGATATTATAGTGCACAAGCGCTTGTGCAAACACAGGTGCACTCTCTACTCCCTCACTTTTATATACATAAGACCGAGGAGAGATCAGACGCAGGACAGACAGCTTTACGTGCTCTCCGAGGCACGGAGGGGTCTCGCTATATAAAGAACCGGTCTGGGAAAGATCCAACTAGTTCTATAGGTCTCTGATCAACTAGTTGGGTACTAAGATCTATGCTCATAAATAAGTAAACCCTACAAAAAAACTTTTTCCCCCCCAGCTACGCCGCGCGCCTCTCTCCTTCCACAAAATACGTCGACCATTCCTGGTTCTATACACCAAGTACGCAGGCAAGCACCGCCGGGGCAGAGCCCTCGAGTGCGGAGCCACGACTAGCATAGCTTAACCTTGCTAATCTATCGCACGGCTGTTACTTAGCTACGACCACCTCATACTTGTTATATGTTAGCTTGTTATAAAATACATAAATAGCCCACATGGCCACTACTTATTGGCCCAATGGATGTGAGTTGCATTTTTATGAGGCCGATAAAACAAGACACACTTAATTATACCAAGGTGGTTATTAAAACATCTTTTTTATAACTCAGTATAGCATATGGCTAGGAAAAACTTAGAAGAAATCAATCCAGATATTGTATCTTAACTAATGCGACAGTAGCTATGTCTGTCTGTCTATTGAGATATAAATAATACTAATTGTTTCACGCTGTTTTACCCGCGTCCGCGGTAACTACCTACCTACTTGACACATCCAGGTAAATACTATTCTATGTCGTTACCCGGGTTTTCCATCTATTTCCATACCAAATTTCATATAAATCGGTCCAGCCGTTTTACCGTGAAAGCGTAACAGGCAGAATAACGTATTAATCATTATGTTAGCTAGTTACGTTTTTTACAATTTATTAAATGACGATACTTGAGGAAAAGCTTTAATTGTATACTCTTGAGAATTTGTTGCTGCCAAGAAGTAGATAGGTACCTATTCTCGATTTTGCGTCTTGGGCACTTATGATTCAGAACGAATTTTACTTTTAAGTTAGGTCAACATTAAAATTTATATAAAAAAAAAAAGTTTCATTGGCCATTTGAGATGACTTTCAAAAAATCTTTGAAAAAGGTAAAGTGAGCCAAGTAGGTTTTCTTCTTTGTGGACGGAAGGCACGAATAGGATTAAATTTAAATTGACAATTGAAATAGACCCAAAACGTGGCATTCAACGGCGAAGTGGGTAAATATTATCAATCAGTAAATTGTCTTAAGCATAAATTTGAAGTGATTGATTTAATTAAGTTTTCAAAATGAAATCTATGCTTTTTTAAGGATGGGAAATCATCGGATGACTCCTCCCATTGTGGGCGAAGGGGAAGGAAGTGTCCGACTCTTACTGACTAAAACCCATCCATGTTACGTCTTTCGCCGCTGCTGCTTCGTAAGTCTTACGAAAGCAGCCTCGTCTGACATCTGCGGAATGTTCGAAAGAGATACCGCGCCCCCGGAATACAAAGGGCTGAGGAAGGAACATGGATGGGTTTTACCCAGTAAGAGTCTGTCGCCCCACCCACGGCGGGAGGGGTCATTTGATGATTTCCCATTCGAAAAAGAAACCCCGTCTGGCATTTATTATTGAGAATAATTTTAGAATAGTGGTTCTAACTAGTCTGTCCTGTGTGTATGGTGATAAACATTTATGATGACTTTAACACATTTTTTCACACACAAAAACACCACACTCTACAAACTATGCTGCTGATTTCTTTTAAGGGCAGTATCAGAAAAGAATTGACGCAGAGATACAGGCTTAGTCTGTGGAAACAGCTGAAGTGGCAGTGTGTATATCCCTATTTACCAAATGACTGTTGGTTGATACAGATAACAAGTCCTAGAGAAAAAAACCGGTCAAGTGCGTGTCGGGCCACGCGCAGAAAAATATTCATCCCCACTTTACGTGTTTGGGAGTTACCCTAAAAAAAATATTTTTCAAAATTTTATTTTACCACTTTCTCGGCGTGATCAATATACATATCCATACCAAATTTCAGCTTTCTAGTATCAAGAACCTCGGAGCTATGCCGCGGACAGACAGACAGACGGACATGGCGAAACTATAAGGGTTCCTTGTCGGACTACGTAACCCTAAAAACCGCGAATCAGCAAACGTGGCGAAATATAAGCGAAGCATACATCCATGGCCTTTATAGAGCAACCATTTAGAAACAGGAGTCAGAGAAAGCTGCTACAAATCTGTAGGCTGTAGGTTTCTAACCCAACAAGCCCTGTCTAGAGTTTCCCCAAATTCGCCTGACAGCCCCTGACATGAAATTGTAACAAAAACTACCATCAAGTTAGCAGCCAAGGACAATGGCTTTATGTTCCCTCTTCCTCCCAGGTATAGGGGTGTATCACCGCCAACTTCGCTGAAAATCAGCGCTGGGTCTTTGTCTCGCATAGGGTCACAGCATTAAGCTGAGCGAGGGCCGTATTGCGTGTTTGTGACGCATACTACCCCCTTATGTATCAGTAGTTTTTTTTTGTGTATATATGTATGTGTCTCCAATCACGTAATTAAACGCATTTTCTTTCTTTCTTTCTAACTATGACTCCTGGCTGTTTTATGAAATTTAAAAGATACCACAATCCCAACCCTGTTCACTGTCACAGCGGCATCGATGACTAGACCAACAAGACAAGTTCAAGTCATCGCCAATCCAATGAAACCATCAACCCAATGAAACAAGTAGGTAGGTATATGCTTTTAACAATAAATGAAATTGTATTAATCATCTTAATGAATGAATGTTATTTCATTAAGTATCCACTTATTTAAATTAAGTAGCTTAGGTATTCCCCATAACACAAGATTTAGTAATAAGGAGGACTGACTATGGATATTACCCTCTTAAAATAAATAGGCTTTCGGTAAAAAAAAGGCTTTTGATAAAAAAAAAGAGGCTTTTGGTAAAAAAGGGGCTTTCGGTAAAAAGTAGTGATTTTAAAATAAAGTACCTAGATGTTTTCCATAAGTAACTTGATAGGAACAATTAATTAATTAGCATAATATATTCATAAGTTTATTCAGAACTAGCTGTCTCCCTTGGTTTCACCCCCATCCTGAGGTAACTACTACATGCACCCCGAAAAGCAATATCCTATGTGTTAATCCAGGTTGTAAGCTATGTGTGTACCAAATCTCATGCAAATCTGTTAAGTAGTTTTTGTGTAAAATAGTAACAAACATCCATACTCACAAACTTTCGCATTAATAATATTATTAGGATATTCTGGAACCTTCATAATATAGTTCCCATAAAAGTATTAATAAACTTTAACAAGATCATAACAGAATGATTATTAAATCTATATATATAAAAGAAAGTCGTGTTAGTTACACCATTTATAACTCGAGAACGGCTGGACCGATTTGGCTGAAAATTGGTGGGGAGGTAGCTTAGAACCATATATAAAAAAAAAAAAGTAGGAGTTGGGTAGGAGTTGGGTAGGAGTTGCATACCACGCGAACGAAATCGCGCGGGGCAGCTAGTATATATATAATGATGATTATATGCTGTTGAGTCAATTTGGAAGTTAAAAAAGATTGAATGACGGATACAACTTAGTAATTCAATACCATTCAGTTTAACCTTATCATCTGGTGGAAAAGATGCTGTAACACACATTTTCAGAGACAAAGTACCACCTACCTACAACAAAAAAAAAAAAAAGTTATTTTTTTTCTAAATAAGGGTAGTTAACTAAAATAGAACTAAACATTCTGTTGCAGTTTTAAGTGAAAATGCTTGTTAATTTCTTTGTATCTACAACTAAATTATTTGTTTTCATGCAGTTTTAAGTGCAAATAGTTGTTAATTTCTCTAATAATTAAGTATTTTTACTAAAAATCTCATTGGGATAGACAGTAATGTAATGTAAATGAAAGAAACTATATAAATCCTTCCTAATATAAAAAAATATGAGAGTAATGTCCATCTGTTACACGTTCTTGTCTGGCTGTCGGTTCTCGATGAGTTGGGGTGAATCAAATAAAATAATCCAGTCACCCTCTCATGCAAAATACCCACACACTTTTTCATGGAGTTGTTGGAACAAGCCCACCTAAACTATGCTTCCATGGTAAACTCTTGAATCAATTCTGATGAAATTTTATATGGAGATCACTTGAACCCTGGAGATGGAACTAGTGTAACTTTTATAGGTAAATAAAAGCAGTTTCCTCAGAATTTGAGGGAAACAGCTGTTAATAAACACAAAAGTAAACATCTATTACACTTTTGTTCTAAAACAGTTGGATCAATTTATATAAAATTTTGGTATGGAGATAGATTGCAATCTAAGGGGAAGAACATAGGAATTTTTATTTGAGTACCTACACCTCAATAAGGAAAAGGGTGTAACATCCTTTTTACCCGACTGCAAGGAAAGGGTTTAAATGTTTTTCGCACCTATGGCGACGCATTGTATTCGCATCTGTTTGTAATATTTTTTATTCCCTCATATCTTTCAAACCACTCAATGGATTTCTTTAATTAAGGTATGGTTAGGTTCCTCTCATTAGTCCAAGGATTCTTAGATAGGTGAAATAAAAAAATATGGGGGTTGCTTGATTTCATTGTTTAAGGTGATTTTTTATAATCTTCTTTTTTTTCAATATTGAGTTAAATACATATTCATAATCAGACTTTTATTCCGATTACAAATATGTACTCTAATCTAATGTAACTCAATATCGAACAAAAATGTTTGTTGCATTGTTTTTTCTTATGACGGCAGTACATGAATCAGTTCCTTCAGGATGAGGATGAAACCTTTTTTTAGGTATAATTTGTTTTTGAGCTACTCTGTAACACTGTTAGCACTTTTACATGCATTGACGCAGTGCCGCCCCAGATAAATATTGTAAAGTCTTAATTTATTATTGTATATTGTGTATGTGTGTGTCTGCTGACTATTGTATTTTTATTCTATATAAGCTGAATTATTTATCTAAATAAAGAGTATCAATGAGTATCTTAGAACACGCAGTCGTATCATTTACACTGGTGACCCCGACGTGATCCTCACCCAGCTACGGACCCGGCCCTAGGCCTGCCGGCTGGTGTGATGGCACCAACATAGTACTCTCCGACGTGATCCTCACCCAGCTACGGACCCGGCCCTAGGCCTGCCGGCTGGTGTGATGGCACAAACCTAGTACTCTCCGCGTGATCGCTGCCCAGCTACTACCTGCCTGCTGTCGTCATTCGACAGTATACCGTGATTGCACATTCCAGTTGGCCTCCCACAAGCGGGTCTCACTAACTGGAATTTCAAGAGGCAAACATACACGGATATTGTTCAAGCAATCTAACATCGTGCAGTACTCCACCTACATCGATACGACATTGACGACACCACGACACGCAAGCAAAACATCGCACATGGCGTACCTATTATGCACAAAAGGTCCAAGGCAATGAGCCACACTTAGTTAATATGGTCTAGACACTATAGAGCTCGGAAATTTACGGACAGAGTCACGGGAAGGAATATGTATTGCAAAGTGACATGATATGCAGATTGTAGGTCGCATGATCCGTATTACGCTGCTATGCAATTCTGCAAAATACGACGAGTGTTCAAAACCGCGTAATTTTCAGACGTCAGCGAATTCCGATGCATAATACAACAAGTGTGTCTATAATTAGGAAGTAGACCAATCATTTTTATTAACTTTGTTGATTCAATATCAACATCCCTCCTCATTTCAGTCAGATAAGCAGCATGCCAAGAGTTATCTGCCAACCCTTAGCCTAGACGGGTAGCCAGTAGATAGCGTTCTATCCTGGTCATAGCCCTAAGCCTCAGCGATTTCGGCACAACAGCATTCTGTCGACCGGTAACAAGAAGAGCTTACTCTCCTGGTCATAACAGGCGCTAGCCTAGCCACAGCGACGCCCCGTAGCATTCACAGCGCCGGGCACCGTGAGCATCGCAGCTGCGAACTACGCGCAGAAAACAAGAGGTTCGGCTCAGAGGTACTCCTCATTGGTTCTGGTACGCTCCACGAGGCAAACAGCTGACTACGAGACAAGAAACTGACCGACTGATAATCACCAGTCTTGGAGGAGGACATGAGAAGGACATGGACAACGTGCACACGAGAACAGTAACATCGCCGGCTACATTTTAGCTGTGACACGCGAGAATTAGCTACCTTCTGAAGCGGCGCGCAACATGTCACCTGATCCGGTCGTGTAATTCGACCCATCGTGCGATTTGCCAACTAGATAGTTAGGCATATGTAATTAATTAATTGTTATAGTTTTCTTTATACATTTCTTTATTTATCATTTTGTTTAATGTTCAGTAAAAAATCTTATATCAAAGGGGGGAGTACTGTTAGCACTTTTACATGCATTGACGCAGTGCCGCCCCAGATAAATATTGTAAAGTCTTAATTTATTATTGTATATTGTGTATGTGTGTGTCTGCTGACTATTGTATTTTTATTCTATATAAGCTGAATTATTTATCTAAATAAAGAGTATCAATGAGTATCTTAGAACACGCAGTCGTATCATTTACACTAGGGATAACAGTTAATGACTTGCACTATTGTTAAGGAATTAAATTCGGAGACAAAAAAGAAACTCTTTTACATTAAATTTCAAGGTTCACCCTCAATATCAATAACCTTAAGGTTACTTATAGCAAATAATAAAGTATTTGCAATGTACAGTTATAATAACGAATGGAAAGTACAAGTCTTGAACACAAGGTCATCTCATGATGCAAGTGCTTCTAAAGTGTACAGAACCATGACTTTTACTCTCAAACACGGTACCAACAAGCAAAAGAACCATGATGGCCAGGCAAAATGATAGTAAAACCGTATGGAAAGCGTGTGTTATGTTTATAAACACCTACGACCTCTGTAGTAATGATGTAATTCGCGTTATGAGAGGTTAACATCTTTCCCACCAAAATATTACTAGGGAAAATACAATAAACTACTGCAGCGACCTTATTGAATACCCTAAAGCGACGTGTACATGGTTAGTACGTACATATAGAGTGAATTATTACCTTTGGATTCTATAGTTGGTGTATGTTTGGGATCCGTTGACACACTTGTCCCGTATCCCTGTTGTGACGGTTTTTTACAGTCGTTTGCGGTACGACGACGTTTAGCACCTTCGCCGGCATCTTCTAAGCTGCTGGAGTCACAGTAATCGTCAACGGAATCGCGGTTTTCACTAACTTTTACGTGGGTAACTCTCGCTTCGTTCGACGACGCCATTGTCCGACAGCTATAGATGTAATCACGTTAAAATAACCACTGTTTTTCAATTAAACATCGACGGAACTGAACAGTATTATCTTAACAACACGTATAGCTTTTAGAATCATGTAGAATGATTAGAAACACATTGATTACGAATAAAAAACAACTTGCGACGCCATTTCTCGCTACCTCGTACTTTTTTTTAATTTTTTGTGCAATAGAAATTCGTACATCAAATCTTGCAAAGACAAACGTCCCATACAGCCAAGTTTATTAATCAAAGTATTAACATTTTCATGATGATATTTATTTTTCTTAAAAGTGTAGATCAGTTATTGTTTTTAATACTAAACTAAAATAAATTAAATAAAGTTTCGTAGGCAAAAGAAAACATTTTTTATTAAATTGCCGCCAGCGCCATCTATTACGATATGACGTAAACTTAAAAACACCATGAGTCATGAAACTTTCACAATTTTTTGAGGTTAAAAGTTTACACAATACATAGCTAGATGGCACTAACAAACCTAGAGGAATAATGACTCATGTGAGGAAAGGAAACTATGAATCACTTTTTATTCATTGTTCAAGTTCTAACAACAGTAACCAATTTACCTGTTAAATATCAATTATATATCAGAAATATCAACGGTTTTATTGCTTTTAGCTTCGCTCACACTAACTTTTTATAATAAACACATAGGTAGGTACTATTTAGTATGAGTACTTCCTATAGTTATTAATGCTCACCTTTACAAATATAACTTTTTTTAGGTATATGTATTACAGTAAAAACTGTAGAGATAGTGCTTGCTATACTTATGTACGTATCTGTATCTACCTAGAATCCGCTAGGTAGTATTATGATCAAGGACAAATACAATGAAAACAAAATACTTTATCTGTAGAGGTACCTATCTACCGGTGCATGTCTGCGTGTTACCTACCTACTGTTTAGTAGCCAACCCGGGTTTTTTTAAAAGGACTTTTACCAGGTAAAGCATTAATTCGAAGGGCAAAACAAGTGTTAAGCTGCCTATGGTCACCTCATGAGCCCAAGATAGGTATTACTACCTATGCCCATTTTCTTTTGAATTGGGAATCATCAAAATTACTCTTCCTGCCGTTGGGCGGAAGAGAACTTACTGACTAAAACCCATCCATGTTCCTTCCTCAGCCCTTTATGTTCCGGGGGCGCGTTAACTCCTTCGAACATCCCGCAGCCCCGGCAGGACTATCTATGTCTTAGCCTAGGGCTGCCATTCGTCCGGGTTTCCCCGGATTTGTCCTTGTTTAGAGGGCGTCCGGGGTGCGTCCGGGCGGGTTTTCAAAGAGCGTCCGGAAAAATCCCGGACTTTTTATCTGATATCCGATCCCGCTTGATTGAAAGGTAAGCAATATAATAAAACAAATAATGAAAAAGTGTCCGGGGAAATAATCAAACTCATTCAAAATGTCCGCGGTTTTTATAGTTTCAGTCCAGGGTCCCCTGGACTATATAGGTAGATACCTAAATTCCTAGAGAGTTCATAAAAAGCAGGTAGGTACCTAACAAAGATTGACAAAACAACCTGCCTTAAATTTTCCCATAGTTCACTTCACAGCTGGACTCAGATCACCTCGTCCAATGCAATAGGCCGGGGCTAATATTAAAGATACTGGCTCTAGAGAAAGAAAGAAACATTTTTGGACACACAGAATAGTAAAGTGGGATAAACAAAATAAAGATAACAAGTGACGAGTACCTACCACACTTTGTGCCCGTTATGCAAAATAGATCCAGTTCAGCAGTAGCGGCGTTAGGGTAGGGCGAGGTGGTGCGACCGCCCAGGGCGCCGGATCTGAAGGGGCGCCGCAGGCGCCGTTTTTATATCCTCTCACTCTTTGAGGCCTACTTACCCTCATATGTACATATAGTTTGCTTAGCAAAAGTTTTCTTGAATTTTTCATCAAATGTCTATCAATTTCGGGTTTTTCTGCGTTATTGACATTAGAATGCAAAAGTTGACAAGAAAAAAATTGACGTAAATTTTCCGGCAAATGAGAAAGTGTTGGTGCCCCTCCAGTATCGTCTTTACCATAAGGGCACTCGGGGCGCCATTGTCACGGGGCCCCCCAAAAACGAAGCATTCAATTATTATAATATTGTTACTAGCTGTTTTACCCACATCCCGAGTGAACTCCTTTTTTTTTTTTTTTCGGATGGGAAATCATCAAATGACCCCTCCCGCCGTGGGTGAGGCGGGAGGGAGTGTCAGACTCTTACTGACTAAAACCCATCCATGTTCCTTCCTCAGCCCTTTGTATACCGGGGGCGCGGTATCTCTTTCGAACGTCCCGCAGCCCCGGCAGGGCCGAGTGAACTCCTTCGCACACCCGGTCAAAAAGTAGCCTATGTCCTTTCTCAGGCTCTAGACTATCTGTGTACCAAATTTCATTTAAACCGGTTCAGTAGTTTTGGCGTGAAAACGCGACAAACAGGCAGACATAGTTACTTTCGCATTTATAATATTAGTAAGGATTATTATGTTGCTCATACCTATTACTTAAAAAATTTCGCGCTCGCTTCGCTCGCGCTCTAACTCTTATTCCTCTGATTTTTTCTCACCTTATTATTTATAGTTTTTAGGGTTCCGTAGGCGACTAGAAAAACTTTTAAAAATCGGGGTGTCCACTATTTGGAAAATCAGGGAAGCAATAGGTGGTCACGGATTTTCAGGGAAATGTAAGAGTCATGAAATACAAATATGATTCCTAAGAATATTGATGCTCATATTCCTAAAAAAAAAATTCGCGCTCGCTTCGCTCGCGCTTACTCATATTGCTCTGATGATCTCTTAGCTTACTGTTTATGGTTTTAAAAACAGATAATATATCTTTTCCTACCTATGCACATGGTTTAAATTTTTAACATAAATAGTCCAAAGTATACACTCTGGTTAAAAACAAAATAATATAATATTTTCCATAAGACGACAATATTGGATCAGGGAAATGTGGTAGAATGGTCAGGGAAAAGTCAGGGAACTATTTTTGGTATTTATAATGGACACCCCGCTTATAGTTTCGTCATGACCTTCTGTCTATCTGTCTGTCCACGGTATAGCTAAGCGTTCTTTAGTACAAGAAAGCTGAAATTTGGTATGGATATGTATACAAGATTTTTTTAACCAGTGCGCAAATTTTGTCTAAATAAACTTCAACACTTTTTAACAAACACGTATTTTTCAGTTTGTTAGGTCTTGGTACTTAAAAAAAGTTATCGTTTGCGCCAAATATTCATTTAAGAACTTAATTTGTTTAAAACTCGCCGGTCGGCTTGTGTGTAGATATCAGTTGAGTCGTATTGTACTTGTGAGCTCGCTCTTGCATGCTTAGGCAGTGTAGTGCTATTACGAAAAGATTATGTCCATGTTTTACTTACTTACTTACTAAACATAGAAATGCGTTCAATTACTGATACCGAACCACCAAAAAAATGCGCACTGGTTAAAAACTTTTCCAGTACAACGTCGACAGTACAGTACAGTAGACGCCGATTCTTTCCAAATGTTGGAACCCTCGGTGCGCTAGTCTGACTCGCACTTGGCTAGTTTTTTTCCGTAAGGGTTTAAATTGCAGTTAGGGGGCGCAGCAAAAATCTCGCCCAGGGCGCTGATGGGGGTAAAACCGGCACTGCAGTTCAGCATTATGCCAGACAGCTAGTGCCTGACGCTGGTTTTCGACTTTACGTGCTGGAATTGACCAGATTACGTGGTAACCCTCCAAATTTCCCAGCAGCAAATGTTCAAACTACCAGGTAATTCCTATGACGATATGGTAACAGACTAGCCCTGCACGTAATACGTATATGCGTTGAGGAAAGTTCTAGTCCAGTTTGGTACGTGATAAATTCCACGTCAACTCTTTCTGAAAAACGGTTTTCTGAAATAATTACGTTATTTTTCTGAGAATGTTTTATTTAGATGTGAAATCATCAAATAACTCCACCCGCTGTGGATGGAGCGGGAAGTAGTGTCAAAACTCCTACTGACTAAAACCCATCCTGCCCATCCAAGTCCCTCGCCAATCATAACAATCCCTTTTTTTTGTGTGTATGGCATCTCGCAGGTCAACCTAGAAGGTTGTCGACTGCTGAACCGGGCTTGCCTGTGAAGTGCCTTAAATGAATTTGGGGCCTCCAGCAAGGGCTTAACTTACAAAGCTAAGCGACTACACGTTAAGGGCACCCCCTAGTGCGGTACGGGCCTCGGCTTAGGGCGTCACTGGGGGAGGGCAGCAAGGGACAGGCTGGATCAGAATTGATATGGCATAACAATCCTGCAGCCCCTGGTTAACTTTTTACGTGAGAGAAAGAGCAGTAGTTATCTAAGTTTTTTTTATTTGATCCTAATATCTCTAGAACTACGGACTAGATTCTTAACATTATTTTTTTAATCTAAGGCGAAACTAAACATTCTCACTTTGGTTATGTTTAAATTCCATTAGTGCGAGATTGTTTTCAGCAATCAGTTTTGCTTTTTTTCCACATTGCTTACATATTACTTAAGAAGTTCAGGAGCATATATGTCGTGGTTGAGAATTTACTAAGTAATGTGGACACATGTAGCTTCCCTAGCGACCAGATATCAAGAGCAAATAATTTGCATTACGGAATCTGAATTATAATTTGATTCCTATACCTACTCCCTTAATATGTGCTTGAGCTACACGATGACAGATGCATGCGTGTTGTCTGTACGGACAGGTCACCTCAAACCTGCTATGGGTCTTTCTAACGGTCTTTTAAGCCGTTTCAGACATTGCCTACACGATATACACATTTATTGATCATCAACTTTGTTTGGACTTTAAAGAGATCACGAACCCTGAGTTTTCGCCATTGCTTCTCAGAGGTAGGCAGCTAGGAAATGCTGCTCCAGCGTTCTCATAATAGGTAACAAAACTATTGACGTGTAAAAGTGATTTATATATTCTAGTTAAAAAAGAAATAATTTATTTGTTTAGTAGCGTCATTATTCGAACTGTATAATATTCTCAGAGATAACCTGTAAAAAAACTATTGTAAACGCTTCTTTTTGTTAACAAGGTCTATGAAGTTTCTTACCGGTTTTTCTCCATAAGACCCATTCCTCGGACGTGCAACTAGTACTTGATGTTTCATAAAAGCCTGCAAGACCAAATGAATTGAGAGTTTGAGCCCTTATAAAAATCTGGGATGCGAAATGAAGGCATTTTTCCCCTGAGTGAGGGGTAAAAAATAGACGTATGAATAACGGGTAATTAATAAGGCATGTTCAATAAATCTTCAGAATAAGACATACCCAGCGCCGTAATATAAAACTTTGTTTAGATTTTAACACATTACAATAACAACACAATCAAACAATATGGCTGACGAGGCACGCGTAAACGTGCCATTCTGCCAAATAAAAAATATTAGAAACAATTATTTTGACCGACGTAGCAAAGTGAGGCTATGTTTGCGATTCTCTAATGATATATGTACATATCTACACGTAGTGGCATTTTGATGTAAGCTTTGCGGGCTTGGATCGCTTGTTTTATTGTGTTATAGCCGCCGAGCTATTGGTGTAGAATAATGAAGTGAGCCGTTTAATAAGGCACAGCGATTCTTTTTTTCTTGCTTGTGAATCACAATGTGAATAAGAAAATAAGTTTATCGTTGCCTGATCGACCTAAGGCCAATCTGTCAGTTTATGAACGACTAACCATACTTTAAGTACACATGGAGACTTTTAATGCCTGAAACCTCGTTTAATAGTTTCCATCTGAGACGAGGTCATGACCACAACAGCTACAAAATTTTATGTGGATGTTGTAAATATTATAAAGGTGGACTGGAGGAAGCCGACTCCAGCATATACTTACTTGGGAATAAGGCTAAGCCGATGACGATAGGAATTTACATATTAAACATTTCGATCAAAGCTCGGCTCTTAATTTAGATATCACACAGACAATTTATAGTGTAAGTTAAGAGTATCAATGGATGGAAGACCACACATATATGCACAGACGCACACATGCGCACATTACGTCATATTATGTAAGCAACATTGCTCGTAAAATTTGAGTTCATTAGCAGTCAGCCGACGGGCCGAGATTCGATTCCCGCCTGTTAAAATTTGTATGCCGTAAACACAACTATATGACCATGAATTGTACAATTTGCAAATCTGATTTTGTTGTAACGACATAACTGATATTGTTGAATGAAGATGTAACTATCCAACTTGAGTTTTTCTGATTCCAATCATAGCGAACTCCTCGGTGCCTCGGAAAGCACGTTAAGCTGTTGGTCCCAGCTGTCATTTGTAGATCTTTGACAGTCATTACGGGTTTTATTTTCGGATGGGAAATTATCAAATGACCCCTTCCGCCATGGGTGGAGCGGAAGGGAGTGTCAGTTTCTTACTGACTAAAACCCATCCATTTTCCTTCCTCAGCCCTTTCTATTCCGAGGGGGTATCTCTTTCGAACGTCCCGCAGCAGTCGTTACGGGCCAGAAGCCAGAAAGTCTGACCACCAGTCTTACCATGGGGAATCGTGTTACCCGGTAACTGGGTTTTCGAGGACAGATAGGCAGTCGGTCCATGTAAAACATTGGTACTCAGCTGCATCCGCTTTAGACTGAATCCGACCCCAACATAGTTGGGAAACGGCTAGGCAGATGATGTTAGGAATGCAGACGTAATATCCATAGTCCATACTTAATATTATAATTGCGAAAATGTGTTTGTTACCTCGTCACGTTTAAATCGCTCAACTGATTTAGTGGTTGCTGGGGAGTTAGTTGCGCCACTTCTTCTTCCCAGTAAAAACGCATCGGAAGTGGTGAAGGGCGGGCTATTTGGGGGCTGTCTTTTGTAAATTTGACGTTCAAAAAGTGCTGATTTTCATCCCAGTTTGAATAAATGACTTTGGAATTATTTGTGTTAAATGTGGCATGGAGATAGCTTGAAGCCTGCTGAAGGATTTAAGGTAGTTTTTTAGTAGGCGTTAAGTATATCGGGGCGTGGGTGAAACCGTGGAAAACGGCTAGTTATGTAGGTATATAATATTTATTTATTTGTTAATAATTGAAGGTATAATAACAATCTACAAAAGGAAATAATCGGTTACCAGTTAATTAAGGACGTAAGCGAGTTATTTTCGTGTTTACACAATATTAAAGCGCTTTTACCTGTCTTTATTAGTATCGATTGCCAACATTTATTTAGTTTACGATATTATTTTGTAAGCAATTTGAATTATTGTTTTTTCTTTTTTAAAACGTTGCCCCACACTAGGAAGAACCTTTTTTTTGTATGGTATCTCGCAGGGCAACCTAGAAGGTTGTCGACTGCTTAACCGGGCTTGCCTGTGAAGTGCCTTAAATGAATAGGGCCTCCATCCAGGGCTTAACTTACAAAACTAAGCGACTACACGCTAAGGGCACCCCCTAGTGGGGTACGGGCCTAGGCTTAGGGCGTCGCTGGCGGAGGACAGCAAGGGACAGGCTGGATCAGAATATACATGATTATTATAATCGGGAATTTTAAAGCTATTTGCTCAGCTCGCGGCCTGGCTCGTCGAGCTAGGCGGAAAGCGAACCCGCGACACGCAAAATGTATGTAAAAAATTCAAACATATTCATACTGGTGTGCTCGTTAGGTCGGTGTTTACATACCTACTGGACGGCTGTGTGAGGTCCTGGGTTCAATCTGAATAGGGAAAATAAAACATTACAAATGAAAAAAATACTTTTATATCTGCCGAAACCAAAGACTATATAACCACTTGACTGCGCATACAGTGCCCCGCCGCACGAAAACTATTAGCGATTTGTCGCCTATGCAGAGAGTACACTACTAGTAACCACTTTAGTTGTGTCCCAGGATTAGACCTGTAAGCACGCTAAATTAGTAAAAAAAAAATCAAGTTTTATGCAATTATAAAGCATTAAAATGCCTTCATGCGCGGTGAAATGGTGTGGGAAACATTCCAAGATATCTAATTACAAAAAGGATGGCATAACTTTTCATCGGTAAGTAAACAGTAAGAAATATTTTTATTATATAATCTGATTATGAGCCACCGCGGGGGTCTTGTTAAAATGGTCGTTGGGTGATCGAAGCACACGGTTGAGCCGCACGTTGATGTCTTTTGGAAAAGTCTCGTTCTTTCACTAGACAATTCTAATGCTTGTATCTCTTTCTATCCCTTTGTATTTTTATCGTAAAAATCTGTGCTGTTACCTTTAATGGCTGAAGTCAATATCGATAATAATAAAATTAAAATTAATATTTTTTTATATTTTTATAATTAGTCTTTGTAATAAAAAAAACTGTTTACTTTTAACTTAGTCGGCGTAAGCAAAATACATTGATAAAAAAGTGCATAAACGCTACCACTCAATGAATCAGGCGAGTTGTGGAGGGGAGCGGCTTTTATAACAACGCAGCGAGCGACAAGAGGTATTGCGACTCTAGCAAGCGCACCGTTCACAACTCTTGTATAGTGTTAATTTTGATAATTGTTAATTTACTTTAATTACGTTGAATTGTTATTAATAAACTTGTTGTATGTCAATATTTTCTTATAAAAATATAAGAAGTCGGCTCTCCCTCACCAATATCTGCATCGGAACCTTCCTGTTCCGATGTACCTACATGTTTTCATTTTAGATTTCCGAAGATTCCGGAACTTAAATAAAAGTGAATAGATACTACTAATAAATAATACCGATTATTTTATTAGATCGGTTTTAAAATAATTGATCGGGTATAATTTATTCCCGGATATTGATTTTCATCAATTTGAAATAGAATCAACAAATCAATTAATTGAATTAGCAAGATGCATAATTCAGAAATATGTAGATGCTCGTTTATCATTTTTTACAAAAAACAATCAGGACCCTAAAACTTTAATTCGGAAAACATATTATGTACCAAATTAATTCATCTTAAAAATCAATAATAACAGGATAATTTTTTTTTTGTAATTGATTTTTTTTTATTTGTTTATTACAGGTTGGTTTTAAATTATTTACAATATATACATTCATTGATTAAATACTATTTGATAAGATTTTAATTGAGTATTTTTCTTAATGTTAAAATCCATTTTATCGATATCGTCTATTTTCCCTTAATCAAGCACAGCAGCCCTAACGGTAGGCGTCTGCGCAGTTTGACCTTGAACCGACCAATTGCAGCCGCGCATTTTTCCTCGTCCCCCGGCCCGCAGTGGTGAGTTGTGTTCTTAGAAGAAATCGGCCTATAAGCTCTCTAGTGGATAATTTCTCTATGGCCGAAACGCTTGACGACAATGTCATTAAATTAATTATCCTAATGTCAGCTGATCATCACCTTTTATAAATATGTCTATCTCCGAAGACCTTCATCAGATCCCTAAAAAAATTACATTTACTTACTAATAACTCTATCCAAACAGATGCTGTAGTTTTTGAGAAAATTGCGATCATACAAACATGCATAGGGGAGAGTGTGCATGAAAGAGCCAGGTTTTGAAAGAGCCGATGTGATTTTTTATTACTTATCGATATTCTACCAAAGTTTAATTTTACTCTTTATATGGCAACAATGGAGAACTCCCACCCACAAACATTTGACAGTTCACTGACAATAAGTTGTGTCACAGGACCGTTACAAAAATTCAGAAGACAAAAAGTAAGTTTTTTTGTGTTTACTTAATATTTTTTTACAGTAAGAGTATTGCATAAGTTGAAAAAAAGGATATGCTGTAATATTGTGCATATATTTGTGTTTCTTTTGCACAATTATTATTAGAGTCGCGATTTGGTGTATTAGTTATAATTTAAGGTTATATTTTTATACACGTAATATTTTGAAAGAGCCAGTTGTTTATGCTTTGAAAGAGCCGGCTCATGAGACAATGTTTACTTATTATAGAAACTGATTAACAACTGTGATTTTCATAGAATTACTTTTAAGTTTTGATATGAATATTATTTTTATAGACATAATATATTTAACATAATTTAAATTGTTAAAAAACTGTTTTGTTCCTATTTGTTTTAATTTTTCATGTCATAGATTATAGTTTATGAGGGTTCGACTTTATGTTTTCAGATTTTTAAATTAGTATTTAACTGTTGAGTAAGACAATGTTTAATTATTAGAGAAATTTATTAAAAACTGATTTTTATATCCTTAGTAAGAATTTTAATGTTTATTAAGATAATATTTAATTATTAAAGAACTGATTAGCAACTGTAATTTTAATATGAATCTGATTATTAAAGACTTAACATAATTTTAATTGTCAAAAAACGGTTTTATTCCTTAAAGTAGGTATCGGCTCTTTCATAACATATGGTGGCTCTTTCATTGACATGCTGCCATGAAAGAGCTGATTTCCCTTTTTTTTTAAACTACCTGTATGACATATTATAAGCATTGTTATCCTTTTTATATTAAATTCATAGCATTAACAATTAAAGATATTATTCAAAAAAGCTAGTTTTATTTGAAAACAATTTGTTAAAAGTGTGATTTTTTCATACTTTTTAAAACTGGCTCTTTCATACACACTCTCCCCTACATACATACAGATATTATAGGTATTTTTTCAGAAGTATGTTAAAAATAAATGATAGATTTTCACCAGCAATTTTTTTAGATTTGTGAACGATAAATAATATTATTATCACAGTGTCCATGAAATATAACAGGTAAAATGTGAGTACAGGTACACTTCAGCTTACCCCCTCAAGGTCTGCAAGCGTGCTGATATGTGATGTTTACACAGACATTTTAGTAGGTATGTCATTTGTTTACCTCCATAAAATTTTATTGGCGTAGATTAAATACGAGTATGTAATAACAAAACATTGCATTTACTATATAAATATTATACGGCTATAGGTGAATTCCCGAGCTCGTACTGTTTTTTAAGTTATTCGAAGTTTTTTTTTATAATAAGTAAATGTTTACCATCCATGAATATAATTATTTACCGCACACCTGAATTCCTGATATAAGTACTTGTTGCACCCGAATAAAAACTAGGTATCCTGTGTCCTTTCTCAGAGTTCAATCTATCTCCATACTAAATTTCATCCAAATTGGTTCAGCCATTTTCCCGTGAAAGCGTAACAGAGACATACAGACAGAGACACTTTTGCATTTATAATATCTATAACATACTAGCTTTGTCACGCGGTTTCACCCGTGCCCTGAGGGAACTACTTCACGCAAACGGATAAAAACTACCCCATGTTCTTCTCCAAGTTTTAATCTATCTCCTTACCAAATTTCATGCAAATCGGATCAGCCGTTTTCCCTGAAACGCGTAACAAACCAACTCATAAATGGCAGAAATGTAGATGTCCCCCTGATGTTTAATATCTACCTGATAATATTTGTTCTAAGTCTGTCTGTCATTGTACATCTGCAATAA
The DNA here is from genome assembly GCA_963891755.1 of Pyrrhia umbra. NCBI lineage: Eukaryota > Metazoa > Arthropoda > Insecta > Lepidoptera > Noctuidae > Pyrrhia > Pyrrhia umbra. The sequence continues at coordinate 2,033,832 of OY982942.1, read as the reverse complement.
ATTCGGTATACTAGCTGATTCGTCCGGTTCCGCCTGTCTCTCGAGAGAACAACTTCAATACAATTTAGAGGTGACATAAAAGCTATGTTAAACAGAATTATTAATTAGAATTAATAGCTGCTCACGCACCTAAATAAAAACTATACTATTTTCTTCCCCAGGTTTCAATCTATCTCCATACCATGTCTTTTTTTGTATGGCATCTCGCAGGTCAACCTAGAAGGTTGTCGACTGCTTAACCTACCTAGGGCTTGCCTGTGAAGTGCCTTAAATGAATTTAGGACCTCCAGCCAGGGCTTAACTTACAAAACTAAGCGACTACACGCTAAGGGCATCCCCTAGTGGGGTACGGGCCTCGGCTTAGGGCGTCGCTGGGAGAGGGCAGCAAGGGACAGGCTGGATCAGAATATATATGATTATTATAATCGGGAATTTTAAAGCTATTAGCTCAACTCGCGGGCTGGCTCGTCGAGCTAGGGTCGGGAATAATACCAAATTCCATCCAAACCGGTTTAGCCGTTTTACCATGAAAGCGTGACAGATAGACAGTTGGAGTTATTATAAAGCCGAAAGTAACTTCATCTGTCTGTTAACAAGGAATAAGAATACAGGACACCTTCCAGCAAGATGGAGTGAGGATCTGCGTAAGGCTGCAGGCAGAAGTCTGATGAAGACAGAAGACCCGGCGATACGGCACAAGTTAGAGGAGGCCTATGTCCAATAGTCATTATTTGCCTAGCCTTTTCCCAACTATATTGGGATAGGCTTCCAGTATAAACGGGATGCAGCTGAGTACTAGTGTTTTATATGGAGCGACTGTCTCTCTGATCTCCACAACCCAGTTACCAGGTAACACGGTACCCCTTGGTAAGACTGGTTGTCAGACTTTCTGGCTTTTGACTACCCGTAACGAATGTCAAAGATCTACAAATGACAACCGGCACCAACAGCTTAACGTACTTTCCGAGGCACGGAGGAGTCCCGCTATGACATAGATGGTCATCCATCCACGGACCGGCCGCGCCAAGCGCAGCTTAATTTTTGATCGGCCGACCCATGCGGCTGTTACTTAGACACGAGTTCCTATGTCCAACAGTGGTCGAATAAATAAGTGGGCTAATGATAATGATGACGAAGAAGCATCAACCGCAATAGAATAACTCAAAATGCATACCTAATATAAAATTCAATAATTAAAATAATTATTCATTGCATGATTGGCGAAATTAACCAAACATTGGAACATAATTAATATTGTATCAGGAAACGTGTGAGTTTATAACATTATCCTCGATTAATCTTAAAATTTAAATTATTTGCCTGTTCCTATTAGTTGTTTATCGGTCTATGGGTTTGGGCAGGCGTTTTGACCTTGAAGTTAAGTATACATTTACAAGAAAACTTTAAAAAAATATATATTAAAAAATTGTTCCATGACTTCCGATTAAAAAAAAAAAAAAAAAAATGCATGTAAAAAAATATATAAATATATACACAAACGAAATACATGTAAACTATCAAATCATATTTTTTTTTTTTTTAAATATAAATATTAAAAAAAGAAAAAAAAATACTACAATTAAATATAATCAAAAATAAATAATGATAGTCTACATTAACAAAAACAAATATATATACACATTTATAAATAAATAGATGCATAAACAATTTAATAAATGGATATGTTTCTGGATATGGATATGTTTCGTAAACACGCAACGACTATTCAATTGCACCCTACCCTCATCGCCCAAAACTTTTAGTTGTTTCTTGTAACCTACCTTTTTCTGATTTGTTTATTTTGTACTTGACATGTTAACTGATGTATGTCAAATCAAAGTACCTATTATTATAATGTTAGTTTTAAGAAAAAAAATAAATTTTTTTTTTTTATTTTTATCTTCACTTGCTGGCAGATAACATTGTTACTACCTATTTATGTTTTCTCTAATAAGTGAATTTGTAATTCTTTTTTGAGAAATAAATATCTTTAACCGTAAGTTCTATTGAACTTGGGAACCGAATTATTCTAGTAATGTGTGGGCTTTCGCTGGGACTCTATGTGCAAAGGACCAGCATCGGCCCTAGCCTTTGGTAAACGTAGGGCCGAGATTGTCTTTCAGAGCCCTTTGGTCGCCTTTGGTCGCCTTTGGTTTTGAAAAAGTCTGTACATCTGGATTTATTTAGGACCTACTTTTTTTTCAGATGGGAACTCATCTAACGATTCTCCCGCAGTGGGTGGGGAAGGGAGTGTCAGACTCTTACTGACTAAATCTCATCCATGTTCCTTTCTCAGCCCTTTATATTCCGGGGTGCGGTAACTCTTTCGAACATCCCACAGCCCCGGCAGGATCTAGAGGGTTTTGAGCGTTTCAGGTTTTCTAAAAGTTTGATCTCGCCACACTGCTCCTGTAACTATCCTGTAAAAGGCCCCATAAAAAAATATTTTGCGCTGGAAATTGTTTTCCTCATTTAGGTTTTTGGTGCCCCTTGCCATCTGGCGCGCCTAGAGTGACCGCTACATTCGCTCTGGGGCCCAACTGAAAGTAAAGAGGAATGGTTGCAAATTTTGTGATATTTATTAAGTAACCTATGATATGGAGGGATGTGGAAACTATGGTTTCTTCTACCCCTCCGCTGATATTTTTGATTAATTTCATTACGCGTTTCATCATCATTCCCTGGGACTCGTGGAGTTTCACTGCTTCGCATTCTGGTGATCGCCACTGTTGTTTCTAGATTTCAGATATTGCAGAGGTTGGTAATAGTGCGGTGGGCTTGTCCCATAAAGAATATCTGACTGGTTTTATATATGTCAGTAAGTTAGTGTCTTCCCACATCCTAAACTACTGAGCCCTGGTCAACAAATTAAAGTTATGTTCTTGATTTGAAGAGTAGGTATCTTAGAGTACAAAATTTCACAGGGCTATTCAGACTTTGTCCTCTGATATTGCTAATGTCAATATATGGGGTGGTAGTGATCACTTTCCATCAAATAAAAATAAATACAAAAAAGGATTTGGATGAAACTTGGCACACACATACATAGTTTATAAACTGGATTAATACCTAGGATACTTTACATGGACGTAGCCGGTATCTGGACCCAAGTCGAAGAACATCAGATGAACCCGCGGCCAGAACTTAGTGATCATACAATATCACAAAACTAATTAGTAAAATGTTTAATCTTTACTAAATTAAAATTGTTTATTTAAATATTTTACCTGTTGTTACAACAACATTTAATAATAGTCATTATCCTAGTAACCAACCGAAAATTATTAATCATATATTTTATATCTAATTTATATTTATTCATATTAATAAATGCCAAATGGTTTTCAATAAATTAACGAAGTAAATAATGCGAGCTTAATATTTCTTGTGTCAACACCCTTGCTCCATCCCATCTTCCCAGTACGTCGGGCTGTGCTGATGCAGCTGCTGCAGCCGCAGAATACCTTAAACTCAAATAGGCTCAAATATATAATTATCAATAAGGCTTATCTAATTGCGCCGTTTGGGGTTGAAGCATTAGGGCCATGTGGTCACCGGAGCTGCGGGATGTTAGAAGGAGTTACTGCGCCCCCAAAATACAAAGGGCTGAGGAAGGAACATGGATGGGTTTTAGTCAGTAAGAGTCTGACACTCCCTCCCGCCCCACCCGCAGCGGGAGGGGATCATTTGATGATTTCCCATCGGAAAAAAAATAAAAGGCTCACAAACACAGGATACTTTGCAAACAAATTTCTTAAATCATTTTGGTCACTAGATGTTTCCCGGTTTCGCCCACATTCTGAGGGAACTGCTTCTCTTATCCGGATAAAAAGTATCCCACGTGTTAATCCAGGTTATAAACTATGTGTGTTCCAAATTTCATCTAAATTCATTCAGCAGTTTTTGTGTGACTAACTGACTAACCTGAGAAGCCCTAGTGTCAGCCCTAGAGTTTTCTCAATTCCGCCTGACTGTGTCTGACATGGAATTGTAACAATGACTGCTACCAGCCCGGAACGATGGCTTAACATCCCAGCAATAATTATCGTATTTGCCTTCCAGGCACAATTTGCAGACACAATACCCCGTGATCCCAACCAGTCTTGGTTGTCCGACTTTCTTCTTCCTTAAAGACTGTTAAAGATCTAAATATTACCGTGACGACCAGGACTAGTGGCTTCACGTACTTACCGAAACACTGAAAGGTTTGGGTTTGAAAGGACGATCACCCATCCAAAGACCGACCGCGGCAAGCACGAGGTTATTAAAAAATACGACATTGCAAATTAGTGAAATGTATTCAATGGCCGAAGAAGTCGCTCTTTTATATATTTGTTTTCGTTTATTGAAATTTTAAGCAATCGGTCGTAAAACGCTTGCGAATCGCTTAATTAATTCACAAACTCGAGGCCTACAGCGATAATCCTTATGTTTACTCAATATATTTAAATGTCTACACATTATATTATAATAATACATACGTGTTACGTTTTAGCATTATGTTTATTGCATAACCTTGGGAAATTAGAAACAATATTTTTGTCCTCAAAATTTGATTAATTTTTTGTTAGGGACAAATATGAACTAGCAGGCGTGTTCTATGAAGATAACAGCAATTAACATTGGCAATTAACATTACTATGTCAGTCGCGATACTGGACAAGGCTTTTCCACATTCCAGGGTTGAGAAAATGTTCGAAAGAGTTACCAAGGCCCTAGAACGCAAAGAGCAATTGAAGGAACATGGATGGGTTTTAGTCAGTAAGTCTGACCCCTCCCACTCTTTACGAAGTAGGAATTTACCGGGGATATATTCAGATTAAGATATAATATGATTAAGATCATCATCTGCCTAGCCTTTTCCCAACTATGTTGGGGTCGGCTTCTAGTCTAAACCGAATGCAGCTGAGTACCAGTGTTTTACATAGAGCGACCCCATACCTATCTGACCTATACAACCCAGTTACCAGGTAACACGATACCCCATGGTAAGACTGGTTGTCAGACTTTCTGGCTTCTGACTACCCGTAACGACTGTCAAAGATTTACAAATGGCAACCGGGACCAACAGCTTAACGTGCTTTTGGAGGCACGGAGGAGTCTCGCTATGTCAAAGATGGTCACCCATTCACGAGCCACGAGCTCCTCATAATATGACTAAGATATACCTATTACTTAAGTCGTGGTGGTTAAGGCACCTGCTTCTCGTGTACGAGTGTACGGTTTCGGAACCTGGCAAGTAAAAATGTGACTTTTCTAAAGTCATATATGTACTTTCTAAGTATTTCTAAGGCGTCACTGACTAACGGTGAAGGAAAATATCGTGAGGAAACCTGAACGCAAAAAGTTTGAAATCACCAATCCGCCTTGAGCAAGCGTGGTAATCAATGCTCGTGTCTTCTCTGTATGAGAAGAGGCCTGTGCCCAGCAGTGGGACGATATATAGGCCGACTAGCTGTTTCCCGCGGTTTCACCCGCATCCCGAGGGAACTACTTAGCGCACCCGGGTAAAAAGTAGCCTATGTTGTTCCTCAGGGTCTATTCTATCTCTGTACCAAATTTCATTTATATCGGTCCAGTAGTTTTGGCGTGAAAGCGTAACAGACAGACAGACAGAGTTACTTTCGCATTTATAATATTAGTAAGGATTAGTAAGGATGATATGGTATTCAGATTCTGGTTGCTATCGAAATACGCAAGATAAAACCTATCAATACTTTTCCAGTCCTGGGAATCGAACCCCGGGTTATGTGGACGAAACTGCGGGAATTAGCTAGTATTGTAATGCATTGTCATTAAATAAATATATCTACATATTATAATCTTTATGTTAAAAAAAGCTTTATCAATTACCTATGTAGGTAGGTACTCTGTTTAATATGTAAGTAAGTAGACCTACGTGCAAAATAAATAGTTTAACGTAAAATAAAGATTGGGCCATAAAAAGCGCCATCTTTTGCTTGTAACAACAACTAGTCCTAAACAATTATATCTGATTAATTGCATTTAATTCTATCTGCAAATGAGTTCGAAAATATATATCTGGTGTAAATAGACTAAGCCAACAGTACGATATTACAACGTGGAAATAATACGAGTTAATAATACGAAACTATTGCATTTAACTGCGAATGCACGAACATGACTACATATTTTTACTCGGTAAACAAAAACAAATGTATAAATAACTACAAGTCGCTCGAGACCGCTTACAGAACAAATCAGAAAAAAAGTAAAAAGGAAACAGTAGAGACAAGGTGTTCCTTTCAAATCAAAGAGGTTCGATGTTTAAAAAGTTAAAAAGAAACAATTATAACTATTAAAAAGGTTTAAATTGTAAGCGGTCAGCTAGTTTTAAAAATAAATCGCGAACGGCGTCCGCCTCGTTCGCGTTCCACATTCGAAATAATAATTGTATTAAGGAAACATGAGCGGCGCGCATGTGTTTGTTTGTTTGTTTACCCGCCGGTGACGTCATATGTTTATTCTCGCGGGGAGGTTGGGGCTATGTGGATGTGCTAGTAGTTTTATTTTATTTTTTTATCGCTTTCTTGTAAATTCATGGGTGAGTTTGATGCGTAGATTGTTTGAAATATTGTGTGGATTTGTGTAGTAAATTACAATTATTTTTATTGGTTTAGTTAGCTTTCGTGAAATAATTATGTAATTTCGAGAAAAAAAAACTGGTTGATTTTTTTTTCTTATTCTGTAAACTTTCATGCATTATGTAAATATACTTAACTTTTAGTTTGATATATTTTTTCTCATTTACTAGCCGTTTTCCGATAGAACTCCTTTGCGCACGGGAATAAAAACTATCTTATGAAGTAGCTTCATTCAACCGTTTTCCTCTGAAAACGTAGACTGACAGATAGAGTTACTTGCACATTTATAATATTAGTAAGGAAAATGATAAACCAGTGCAAGACAAAGAAGCTTATGATTTATTTTCAGTAGTTTCTTTTCTTAATTTTAAAGATGTTGTACTCCATGTATCAGGTGTGCAACATCGTCCAAATTTTGGCCCGAGTCTACAGAAAGTGTAATAATAGATAGTAAAACCATTTTTTTGTAGTAGTCGATTTACTGGGATGATTAGTCAAATTACATGAAACAATCATGAAGCAATTATGTATTCATTTAATAAGATACATATTATTATATTGTAGCGATAATCCAGGTTTTAGCCAGACTGTTTTTTCGTGAGTGTGTCGACAAGCATTTATAATACATAGCAAAATTTGCTGTAAATGTAGTCCATCTTTTACCAGTTACAGTGGTGCTTGTTGATGCTTAGGATATATTTTAGAGAGCTCTTCTTAATGGAGAAGATTTACCCATTTCATCAAGTACCGTTAAAAGCAGCCAGCTGGATATCTGATTTTAAGAAAGATAACTAATTCTCGGAGAGTTGTAAAAATCCAATGTTTCGTTTTACCTCGGATATTACTTATTTACTTTTAATTTCACCGTTCACGTTATTTCCTCGTAAGTTTTAGAAAGCCGATAATTATGACATATCGCAAAATATTATTAATGAGCACAGTCGGTGGCTGTCGGGTGAGGATGTCATTGAAGCCGCGCTGCCCCTTGTTTACACACGCACACAGCGGCGCGCACGCACACTCGGCCGCGCCCGTCGCCCGCTTATTTAGGTATATTGTTGTTTATTTTATTCGGCGCTATGCTCCGACACGGGCCGAGCCTTTCGACTCAGTTTTAACGCGCACGTTTTATGAAACGACAACTATGCGTCGATGTTCGCTCGCCGGCGATAATAATTATTCATATCGGAACCGTCTCTAGCGACCGAAATAGCGACGCGGTAAACAAATTCGCGATTTTATTGGCAGGTCCTCATTGTAACGAGGTGTTTTTTTCTGTAATATTTACATTTTATTTATTTTTCATAACCTATTCGCACGCTCGCCGGGTGCCTCGGTTGTCTCCGCGAATCTTAATGGTAGTTAATCATAGTTTATTTTTACCGCGCAACGTGTGTTAATAAGTGGGGCCACTTGTCGTTTCTTTTATTTCGCCATAGTGTTTGATTAAAACTTGCAATTGAATTGCGGAAGCGATTTCGGCCGTGAAAATAATGTTCGCGAATTTGTACTGCGATTTGAAGAAAACAGTAAGCATGAAGACTCAGTTATAAAGATAACAAGATACCTATAGTTTTGATTAACAACTCCGATGAGTAATGATCGAGTAGGTGTCCTGTTTTGACAGTTTTGAATTTAAATGTGTTCGGCGGGCTTTTGGAAGTTTTGTTAATTTGAACTTAGTTTTGGCGGGAACGCGGAGTGTTAACGAAGAAGTAGGCTGCACAGAAAGTTTGGAAAAGTGTTGAGTACACATCGGATGCTGGCGAGTGTTTTTTCAACGCGTTTTCGAGGCTAAGCGCTAGTTGTTTGAACAAGTGTGTTTTCTAATGGATTTATTTTGAGGTGAGTTTAAATTTACTTGTGTGTTGGTGTTTGTATTGTTTGCTCTTCGTGTTTTGTGTGCGTGTTCGCGCCGGTGGCGGGAAACCAAATACCTAGCCGGTTCTGTGCATGTGTGAGTGTACAAACAATACGCGCGTGTGCGTGCGCGACTTATTGTCACTTTGTGTAAGAGGGAGACAGGGAGGGAGAGGTTACTTGTCATGTATTTAGGCGAAGACGAACTTTGATGAGTTGACTTTTTAATTTATGTGCACCTTTTATGGCAATAGAAAAAAAAATGTTGAAACAAGAGACGTCATTATATTATATTTGCTCACGTATCGAACGTCTCCACAATTTATTTAGGTATATTGATTTTTGACATCACACTACCAAAAGTTTTATGTAAACGTGAAATGTAATTAAACCTAATTTACAAAGTGCGTTGTCCTCGTAGGAAATATTGAGGTTTCCTTATTGATTCTTTATTTATGTAAATAAAAAAAAGCTTGGTCTGACAATCGTAAAGTTTGGTGTAACAAATAAAAAAAAAAAACTAAAATATTTTTCGAAAGCGAAAAGCATTAATTTTTCTCAAAGTTGAATGGTAATTTTATTGGTAAAATGTGTCTTGTAAATATTTAATACCAATTTACAAATAAATTCAGTAGTGGAAGTAGGAAATTCAACTAGGTAGGTATAATTTGAGGAATAATTAACATGCAAAGTTTGAAAATTATCTACTATTTAATATACCCACGTAGGCACTAGGCAACTACCAAACAATTACATATTAATTTATGACACAATTAATTAAATAATACAGTTAGGTATTTACTTTTAGAATATTATTTACCTTTAACTTGTAGGTAATAATTATGGCTAGACATGAATGATTATGTTTGTTTAATTTGGATTAGCAAATCAGGAAGACGAATGTATGATTCTTTCAACATAATTTTGCCTATCTTATCATTTTTTATTTATCATTTATCAGAGTCGGTAAATTATTATGTCATTACTATTTATGTTATTTAATAAAACATTTTCGAATGGAACAAAAAAAATCCAATCCATAATACCCCAGCCCACTCATATTTTTTTACGACAAAAGTTAAAAAAATACTATAAAAAAAATAAGGAACAAATTATTTAATTATATCAAGTTTTTCTATACATAAATGTAACTACAATTATGATAAAAATACTCACACATACAAAATCTGTTAATCACATATACTACAAAGAGTTTTTTTTTTAATCACTCAACAGAAATGTCGCGTCGAGACTGGGAAAGGCAAATAAGGGGGTTCCGATGATAAAAACAAGGGTTCCAAAGCCCTTGTGTTGAAAGTTTTTTTTTATTTATTTTAAAATTGGAACGGTATTTTCGTATGTATTAAAAACGTGAAAATTTTAACGTTCGGCTTTATTTTTATCTATATAATTATTTAAATAAAAGACTAAACTGAATGGCTGATTAACTGATATTGACCAGTCAGTCAGGCAATCAGTTTCTTTGAAAACGCTGGTTGTAGAAGTATAAAATTTTGTACAATTTTTCCCTAGTTGACGTAAGTGTGCACTAAGAAAGGATTTTTCGAAATTCATACTCTAAAAAGGGTTGAAATAGGGCATGAAAGTTTGTATGAAACTCTGTCATTTTTAGTTTTAATTCGTAAAGCCTATGCTGGCGAATCCACGGGTGCAAAGCTAGTTATGTAGCTATAATGTATGTTGATAAATAGTACCTACCTATAACAAATATATTCTATTTAAAAGTCATACTTATGTATTAATGCTAAAACAATACTCATTGACATAAAGGCAGAATAAGTAAGTAATATCGGAATAAGGAAAAAACTTTAAGTTTCAATTTAGCGTAGCGTAGCGTAATTTAGATAAAAAAATCAATAGACGCATTTATTAAAAGATCATTTTAATCAATTAAGAACGAGTCGTCAGTTTAAGCTGTAGATTTTTTTGTCGTGTTCGCAAATGAGATTATCTAATTTCTATATCTCTCTATCTAAGGGTAGATTCGACCAAACCTGAATTTATACAAGAATAACTATGCGGAAAATAATATATACCACGATTTTATTCTTGAGTAAATCATTAGTCGTTTTTCCATGCAATCTAGCGTATAGCTTTACTTGGATAAGCTACTCACGAATAGCGAAGTGAATGTGAACGAATGTAATACGCGGCCAAAAAAAATTGCTCTACAAACGGGAGGGTGCAGAAGCATAACTCATGTCAACTCTAATTTGTCGTATTATAGCGTGGAAAAGTAACTGCCAAGCGACAAAGCCCTTTAAATAAATTAAAAAAAATAAAATAAAAATGTCAGTGAATTAAAATGACAGCATAAGTCAATAGGACGCCATTTTATTATTCCTTGATTAAACTTCTTATTCCACGCAAAATGGTGGTATAGTGACTATTCCCGAATAGACTCGTTATTCCTCGAATTGTAGTTGGTTAAACGTGAAATTGATTTATTCTCGAGTAATAAGAGATCTACGCCGAGAATAAAATTTATTCCAGTTTGGTCGAATCCGCCCTAATTAATACAAAGTACAAGGTTTTAATGAAAGAAATTATTTGGAAGACACTTGGTTCGGTATTTTTGTATGAAAATCTCGATTGTATCTGTACAAAGGGTTGGAGTCGCTAGTATTTTTTTTTATTAATTTCTTTCGAATTACATTATTTGCATGTTATTCGAGCTCGTCTTGAAATAGCGTAGCAGTCGGTGACTCGGCTTTTTGATACTAATGTGGAAAGCTGAAGAGTTTGTTTGTTTGCTTGTACGCGCTAATCTCAGGACCACTGCGGTCCGATTTAAAAAATATTTCAGTGTTAGATAGCCCATTTATCGAGGAAGGCTATATATCATCACGCTAAGACCACGCGGACGAAGTCGCGGGCAGAAGCTAGTCATATTATAAAATCGGGTTTAATATCATTCATCCGGAAAGAAAATTTATTCCTTCGCCAGGGTGCAAGCTGGCTGCGGGATGTTCGAAAGAGTTATAAAGGCAAAGGACTAATGAAGGAACATGGATGGGTTTTAGTCAGTAAGAGTCTGACACCCCTCTCGCCTTACCCATGGCGGGACGTGTCATTTGATGTTTTCCTATCCGAAAAAAAAAGGATGCAAGCTATCTAACAAGATTTCATCTAAATTGCTTCAGTGCGTCCCAGCGTAACAGACAGACAGACAGGATTACTAAGTAAGGACACGTGATTACGTGCTTTGATTAAATCGATTATTACGGATAAATAATCCGGAAATGTTTTGATTAGATTATTTAGTCTAAATTCAAAATTCAAATAATTTATTTCAATTAGACCACTTACAGGCACTTTTGAATTGTCAAAGAATGATGAGTCTGTCTGTTAGTCATAATGGAATAGTTGAAGCTATTTGCCCGTTCCAAAGCGTAGATTCCTATGGAGAAGAACGGACAAGAAACTCTATGGTTACTCTTAACAAGTTTATAATAGCTGTTTTTACAATAGGTATTTAATTATTCCAAAATATGTGAGAGCAATGTAAAAGTCTGACTAAAAATGTTAACTTTTAAAATTCTTAATGCTTGACAATTTGGAGATGACCAGCCTCAACTGACGGCACCCGTTCACGAGCTTGACGCATACATCAACACCGATAATACATAAGTGTCGCAATTTCTGTCAGTCTAAAATTAGCTCTAGGCATAGAATACATAATAGTACAACTCTAGGTACAGTAACCACCTATTTACTGAGCTTTGAACATTATTGATCGAAAAGTTATAGCGATACGTTTTTTTAAGAAATCCCCAACGTTTTATTTTTACGTCATAGGTTAAAGATCAACAGTGATTGTGTTTTATCATCTGTTATATTAAATGTTCCATACTGATTTTTCCTTATGGTTTTACCATGAAGTAAAAGTGGAGTGATCACCTACCATACCTAGCTGACCTTGCCTCACTCTTGTGGCTCTTTCTAGCAGGGAAAGCCTGGTTAGGCTAGAAAGAGAATATAAGTAAAACTGTAAGGAAAAACAGTATGTGTTCTCCATCCGTCCGCTAATTACTAAAAGGAAAGCCAATATCTATAGAATTGATAGTTCAATGATATACATTGCTTCGTTGAAATTATCAATACGATAAAATTTTAAACGAATGCAGCAATGTATATTGTCAATTGGATTGGACAGCTGAGTCGCGGTCGGACTATGGGTAGGTGATCATTTTCTTAACATAGCGAGACCGCTCCGTGCCTCGGAGAGTACGTAAAGCTGTCGGTCCTGCGCCTGATCTCTCCCCGGTCGTGTCGGATTGCCGACCCATCGGACTATGAGAGTGTACCTGTGTCTGCACAAGCGCTTGTGCACTACAATATTTCCTGCATACCTGGCTAGTCTCCATAGAGATTGGCTGCCGCGACCGAAATTGATCTGGTTACATCATATAAGGCTTTTTAATGGACATACACTTACTTATTGTAATAGATTATTCATCGACTTATCAGAATTGCAAATATCTAGATACAATTAAAGTGTGTTCAATTAATTCAACATTTTTATTTTGCATTAGCGCTTATCGAAAACCCTCAATTCAGTCGCAAATCTAGTTAGAGGATAAATACTAAAAAATAATCAGTTTTTTTTTTATAATTATCACTTTTGTAGGTACTCCGCCGCAGCCATACCGCGATATTACGATAATTGAATTTAAATTATGCGAAATGCTAAAACAAATGGTTTTGTCTACAGTCACAGTCGTGTGTTAAACAAATAAAGCTTTTTAGGCAAGTTGGCAACAAGCGCTCATCATAATATAAACTATTTTTTTTTCAACGCACACATAGACGCAATTGTTTATGCTTGTGTGCGTGAGTGCGTGTAGGCGTGACGGCCCGATAGTGTTATCGGACCAAGCCTTGCAAAAATATACAACATACAACAAACATACATAGTATATGTAATGTATGTACATAGCACAGGTGTGGTTTGTTTCTTGATAATTATGTAGCCAAAAATAAATAATAACTTCACACTAGTTCTCAGGTTCCGTATTGAGGCTTGAAAAGGTGGTCCGCCATGTTTTTTTTTACAATTTTAATTATAATACAATGGTGAAATAAGTTTGAGTCTATTTCGAGATTGTTTGAAACAAAACGCGACCTCATTATACAGGTGCGAATAAAAATGCTATTATTTAAATGATGTAGACATTTGCTTGTTAATTTATTATTGTGGAGAACTATAGCTTTCTGCTTCCCGCGGTTTCACCCGCATCTTGAAGGAACGACTTCGCGCACCTGGATAAAATATATCCTATGTGTTAATCCAGGTTATAAACTATATTTGTACCAGATTTCATCTAAATCTATTCAGTAGTTTTTGCATGAAAGAGTAACAAACTTTGGCAAATATTATTAGGGTCATTTTGACCTAATACACTCATTGCTAAAAAAAAATTATTAAACTTTCTATCTGTAGGTATCGCTTTCGTCTAGTATTATGGTTAGCCATTATTTTCAATGTCAGAGATTGTGATTTTACCGTCAAACAAAATTTTGTAATGCAAAGAAATTGATTCTTCAGCCTACAAATCATCATTATGTATCCGAATCCCGCGCTCAGCCGCCAAAAATATCTCTCCACGTGTTACATCTAAAAAGTTTACATGTACGCGAATTTTAACGCAAAATTACGCCTTCCTACTGATAAAACAAAAACAACCTAAATAATGTAGCGGCCTCGAAATCTAAATAAATTGCTATCAGCGACGCTTCCGACCTCCTTTGGCTTCCTAAACATTCTGAAATTGGCGCGTGCCTTCATACACTGCGATTTATTGTTGCTTATTTTTTTTTATTGTTATTACAGAATTAGGCATTGTAGCTATTGTTATGCCTAGTATTGCAAAAATTCGTGAGAATATTTTTTAAATAAGTACTTATTTTTTTGCAATTGTTTTTAATTTCATATTGTGTTAAAAAAATATTATATGCGTTTAATTTATTTAACAGTATTTTAAAATGATGCCTATATGGCATATCTCTTCTCATACAAAGAAGGCATGGCATGAGCATTGATCACCACTCTTGCTCAAGGATATTTGGCGGTTTCAGACTTTTTTTTTAGACCTCACAATGTTTTGCCTTCACTGTTAGTCAGTGACGTCGTATTTGCTAGGTTTCGAAGCTGCACATTCGTACAGGCAAGTGCTTTAACCACTAGGCCACCACGACACTATTATTAAGTTTAAAAGCTATTGTTTTTTCTCATCTAATAAATTTAAATTAAGTTTTTACAGCATTATCTTAAAATGTCTAAAAATAGACTGCGTAAGAAATACAATTCTTTTAGCTAAATTATTATTATACGCTTAAAACCAGATAATCATTCATATTTATTCATTAGATTCTTTGAGTTTGTTGCTAAAATAACTGACGTTGAAACTTTACGAGTTTATCAAATTTATCATAAAAGATCTAAACATTTATCCGCATGGTAAAAAGTTTATTGTTTTTGGTTAAATAATAATAAATTGATTGCTATCACCAGGTGGGGTCAAGGGCTTTATGGTAGAATCAGCTAAACTCATTCATCTATCTATCTATATCTATTCTATTCTATATCTATCTATACTTATAATAAATCTGTAGAGAGGTCAATTCTGTACATGAAATATATTTCCAAAATAACTATCAGGGGGTGATTAGGGATCGATACTGATGCCAAAAATGCAATCAGTATTTTTTTTGTCTGTCTGTATAAACTCTATAGAAACAAAAACTACTCGACGGATTTTAACGAAACTTGGTACAATTATTTGTCATACTCCTGAGATGGTTATAGTATACTTTTCATCACGCTACAATCAATAGGAGCAGAGCAGTGAAGGGAAATGTTGTCATTTTGTTTAAACGCGCTAATCTCAGGAACCGCTGGTCCGATTTAAATAATTCTTTCAGTGTTAGATAGTCCATTTATCGAGGAAGGCTATAGGCTATGTATCATCACGCTAAGACCAATAGGAGCGGAGCACCACTATGCCACGCGGACGAAGTCGTTGGCAGAAGCTAGTAGTTCATAAGAACCGTGCTCATTACTGAAGTACTTAACTATACTCTACTTTTCAGGTACTTACCTATTATTTTTTCTAGTATATTATAATAACACTAGGTTTCCGACATTGGCTTCACCGCGTGATAAAGGGGGGTAAAATTTGTATGAAGCACTGTCATTTTTAGGGTTCCGTAGCCAAATGGCAAAAACGGAACCCTTATAGATTCGTCATGTCTGTCTGTCTGTCCGTCCGTATGTCACAGCCATTTTTTTCCGAAACTATAAGAACTATACTGTTGAAATTTGGTAAGTAGATGTATTCTGTGAACCGCTTTAAGATTTTGACACAAAAATAGAAAAAAAGCAATAAATTTTGGGGGTCCCCATACTTAGAACTGAAACTCAAAAAATTTTTTTTCATCAAACCCATACGTGTGGGGTATCTATGGATAGGTCTTAAAAAATGATATTGAGGTTTCTAATATCATTTTTTTCTAAACTGAATAGTTTGCGCGAGAGGCACTTCCAAAGTGGTAAAATCTGTGTCCCCCCCCTGTAACTTCTAAAATAAATGAATGATAAATCTAAAAAAAATATATGATGTAGATTACCATGCAAACTTTCATTGAAAATTGGTTTGAATGAGATCTAGCGGGTAGTTTTTAAGTAATCAGCAATTTTCGTCTACAAACAAACTTAATTATGCGGTCGGAAAAAAACAAGATAATTGCGACTTTATTGCGTATTTTTTCTTTCCAATGGTCGGAACCCTCGGTGCGCGAGTCCGACTCGCACTTGGCCGGTTTTTTTAATTTGAATTAATTTAGCTCACGCGGCCGAAACCGCTAGCGAAAAGGTAATAAAGATATTATAAATGAATAAATAAAAATGTAAAATCGATCTATTTACAAGAGTAACTCGATCACTCAATGAGTTCAATACATTTATTTCATAAAATTGATCCTGTTGAACCAATCAATCACTTATATCACAACACTACTCGTTGTCTATGGTTGCTCTGACGCCATGTTTGTTTACAAGATAAGACGCTACACTACGTAGGTACCACATTACGATAATTTGCAATTTTATTACTATTTAACCGACTTAGAAAAATGGAGGAAGTTCTCAATTCGGCTGTATTAATGTTTTTCGCGGTTTTCACTCGCATGCCGAGGGACTTACATAATGCACTCAGATAAAAAGCATGCTATGGGGTAATGTCTTAACTATCTACGTACAAAGTCGTTTTGCTGGGTAAGCGAAACAAACAAGCAAATAAACAAACTCGCTTTCGCATTTATAATATTAGTAACGATTTACGATAACCTATTGAGACTGTATAGAGACAGAATTATGTTTGTATGAATAAGAAACAAAAATGGGCCAAGAATTGAACCCTGAGGTACTCCCATAGTAACTACAGTCCCCAGAGATCTACATAAAATTTTTGAATCCTATCACTCAAGTATGAAGCAATAAGATCCGATGAAGAGTTTCGTTTCGTTTAAGCCATCATCATCAGCCTATCTATGTAAATGTCTATTGTCCCACTGCAGGCTTCTTCTCATACATTGAAAGCATGAGCATCACCACCATGCTTGCTCAAGGCAGATTGGCAATAAGTCAATCATGTCTAAGATATACTTAGAAAGTACATTATGACTTTAAAAAGTCACATTAGTGCTTGCCAGGTTTCGAACCTCACACTCTTACACGATTTGCAGATGCCTTAACCACTATTTTAAAGGATACTAGTGTTTGATAAACAATATCTATCAACGATTATCTTCAATTACTTCGTCGGATAAAACTGTGTGCCCTTTGCTTATGACGTAAGTATGTATGATATCTACACATTTTTATAGTGACAAATAAAAAATGTTTATTTTATATAAAAACCTTATCTATATCAGCGAGTGGTTGCGTAGGTAAATAACTATTGTTTTTGCTAATATTTCGTTCATATCGATTTATGTGTCAGTAGATTTGTTTGTTGTTTTATGTTATCTATTGAGTACATGATTGGAAAAATTGATTCTATTACTACTCTCTAAATTGTTACAATTTATTATTCTTCCTTGTGCTGTTTCATTGAATCATTCATGTCTGAGTATATCAAGGATTTTATCATGAGATGATAAAGCAGTACTGTTGCCTACCACCACGCGTTTTTGCTATCCCTGTTCAGGAATGAGAGTGAAATGCAGCTACAATCGACGTTTAGAAACATCCCTTTTTCGCAATGGAATTAATATTGTAAACCAGTAAAGGCCTATCTTCATGTGGTGCACAATGATTAGCATTAATAACCTATACTCTAAACTTTTTTTATGACAGCCATAGTGATTTATGGCAATTTTCAAAACCTATCAATCCGAAGATCTTCTTACTAGAGATAGAATTTTGACATAAAGTCCATACAATTAATGTCCAAAACCTATCTCTAGTAAGCAAAACAAAGGATCGATAAGTTATTGACAATGGCCGTTAATATTAGCTCTTCGCTTTGTTAATATTGTATTTTGAAGGCATCAAGAATATTTACAATTTTATTTAGAATATGTCAGTGTGATAATGACACCTATATTGATAGATATCGTTACTTCCTTTATTAGAGTTATCATTACAGATTAGGCATACGTAAATAAATTGCCAATCTCTGTAGGTAGTGATTAAAATAGATCCGTTTGTTCGTGTTTTGATATAAGTACAAAGTTTTCTCATTTTTTTGCAATTTGCATAATGTCTGAAGCTCAAGCATCATCTACATTTCACGTTGTATTACACTTTTAAAAATGGCTACTGATTCCTTAGGGTTTTTTCTAATGGCCTCCAAGGACGATACTCAAATTTTCGACCACTGCACCTTGGAAAGTTCTTATTCATCATCATAATAGTCTATCGTCGTCCACTTCTGCCGTAGGCTTCCCTAAAGAGCGCAAACAATCTTGAGACGGTACTGCCTTCTTGGCCAATATTCTTGACAAGAGAATACGGAAAAAGATGTTCGATTATTTTGCTTATCAACATGATCAAACTATTCATCTTCTAAATGAAGATTTTGAGTTATGAGAAAACTCGTATTAAGGGTTTCTGCATTAACTACTCTGAAATTTCAAACCGCTTATTTAGTTGGGCAAATTAATAAGAACGGTGGGATATGTGCTTCCTTCCTATATACTTTTGAGATATTATGTCTCAATTGTATCAGACGTAATAGATCTAATATAATTTAATGGTTGAAGGAGACGTGTGAGTTTGTTTGCTTCCTTTGGTTAACATGTCATTGAAGAGTATTTTCGATAAATATTGTTCTTTAAATAATACGTACGCCTGTTGCCATACGGATAAATAGAAATATGTATCTTATCTGCCAGATATGAATCTACGTAGACTTTATAACTTTGTCTTTCTTGAATGTTTTTTTTTTTGTTTTATTTCGAGGTTGGGCTATAAATAAGAGGAAAATATCAAGTAGGAAAATGTTGCCTCAACTTCATTCATCTAATATTAAGTAAACTTTATCGTTCCTTAATCGTAAGCAATTTTATAAAATGATCATATAGGCAGGTATGCGTTATCGATTTTTTGGCTTGGTTTTTAATACAATGTTGAGTATTGAAATAATAATTATTGGTATCTTTTTCCTGATTTCAAAGATTTAAGACACAAGTAAAACCACTAACTCTTCTGATATCATTTTGTAAAATGCTTGAAGATCGTGGTAGTCAGTCTCAAATTATTTCACCAGACAGTTCTATAGACTTGTATTTAACAAGACTTGGCAACTATATGGTAAGGTGTCCCCCAAGGCACCCGTAGCTTTAGGAAATGGTAGTGACCATTTACCACTATATCTTTATTTGCCGTAAAACATCTTTGCTCTGATTCAGTATGTGTCACTATAGAGTCATACAGGCATGCTAAGACGTCGTCCCCAGCTACTATCTTGATAGTTGTTGTTATAATTCTATGTCAGAAGCCATCAGGTGAATTTGAGAAAACTCTGACAGTAAGGCTTGTTAGGTTAGTAATACCTGCAGCTCACACGATAAAAAGAAGAAGATAGGGTCATATCGAATGTTAGCTTAATTTCTGAGATCGATACCTCTAAAATTGTTGCATTTATAAAGCGGCAACCACCGTCGCATAGACTCTGAGCATCAAACAATATAGAAAAAGCCTGAATTGGAACTAGCAACTGCAGAAAAGATATTCAGACCCACTCGAAGTTCTTTCTCAGCTTACCTACACCTAAACAAGCAATAAACAATTTAATTGGTTTGTTTGTTAGTACATGCACATAATAAATACAAGAACAATGTAGGAAAGGCGGCCATGTTCCCATGGTATTGTTGGCTGTTTCCCTCTACGTACTGTTTGTAAGTCATTGCGTTGCATAATCTTGGTTACATATTATTTAAGTTTTTATATCGCGAACTGGTTAGAATTACTCCGGTTAAGGATATTTTGTAATCTTTTGCAATTGAAGACTTTGTCCGAGTCTATTTTAGACTTAATAATATGTAGAGCAAACAAGATATCTTTAAAACTAGTAACTGATAAAAATAGGAAGAATTTTTATGTTTTTTTTTTTTCATTTTTAGCATATTCCATTGGATATTAGCAAATTACCATAGCAACTTATTTAATGCCTCATTGAGCAAAAGCCTCTACAT
Source organism: Pyrrhia umbra (assembly GCA_963891755.1). Classification (NCBI taxonomy): domain Eukaryota; kingdom Metazoa; phylum Arthropoda; class Insecta; order Lepidoptera; family Noctuidae; genus Pyrrhia; species Pyrrhia umbra. The sequence goes on along the minus strand of OY982942.1, from coordinate 2,013,646 downwards.
ATAAACAGAAGTATTCAATTATCAAGACGGCTAAAAAAAGAAAAAAAGTAGTTTTGTAGTTGTAAAATTAATGTTAGTTTTATATTAAGCTACTGATGAGTCATGCTTATCTATTTTGATGATTTACTATTATTTTTGAGAGTAATTAAGCATGCAATTAGCAAGAAAGTGGTATCCTTTCAGTTTAGAAATCATTTACACATTTTTCTGTGTAAAGTTTCTTCTAAATTAGTTTTTGAAGAATGATGGATCTACTAAATCATTTTGAAGAGCTTATCAATATTTTTTGTTGAGTGTTAAAAAAATATCTAAGTTTTGAATTATATAGCATGATGAAATTCTTCTATATTTCATCTCATTAAAATGACCCAATGTTCATATAAGTAAATAGATTACTGGACAGTAATATTTTTATGTCTACAGATACGCGTGATTCTACTGTTCTCTACGACAAACAATATGATATTAAAATTCTAATAAACACATCTTTTGAATGTTATCGTTTATAATATGAATATGTTAACAGTCAGAACCATCATCATCATCTGCCTAGCCTTTTCCCAACTATGTTGGGGTCGGCTTCCAGTCTAAACCGGATGCAGCTCAGTACCAGTGTTTTTAACAGTCAGAACCAACAAAACGTTTTATTTTAAGCACTAACATAGCAATTAAAAGCAATACCTCAATTTGATGAACGGACAAATAAAATAATTAATCGAAATATAGGTAGGTACTTCCGTTATCCTTAATGAAACCTCAATTACTATAACTAGGCATGCAATGGCAGTCACATTGTTATATGTAACTAGATCAACTATAGTTAACAATAATGCATTATGTTATGACATGTCGCTATTACAATAGTAATGTTTCCTTTCACAATGTCTAACAATCTTAATTCTAACTGTTATCTATCGCTTGATCTTACAGCGGTGAGCACATCCATCGTAATATTTAAAGCATAAAAATATCTGTACGTAAGTCAGACAGAGAATTTATTACCTACTCGGGCCGTGCAAACAACAACATTTTGTGTACCGTCCTCGAACACACAGAGCCGGCTGTGAAAACATACGAACACACACACAAACACATATTCACACACAAAACAAACCAGGAAACGTCTAGCGAAAAACAAACAAGGGGTCTTTTGTATTGTGTAAACAATTGGTTGATCGTATGCAACAGGCGTGACGTTGCCTCGAAAAAAACACTACAGGTTATCTACTCTAGATGGCGCTGGTACAACATTACTCTAGTGAACTAGGAGAGTATTGAGTTCTGAAATGCATTACGAGATGGCGTTGATTTCAATTTTTATTTATAGGTTTAGATAAAGTTTTATTGGCTCTTGTTTACACATAAAACGAATCAAAACTTGGTAATAAATGAAAGATGTTTATAAAGATGAAATGCAAGTAAGATGTTAGGTATATTTACAACTTGGACAATACTTGTTATCAGTATATGAGTAATAACTAGGCAACTAGATAAATCATATTTTGAATCATATTACCTACATAATGTACTTTTAGCTATTGCCACTAATTTTATATCAATTTGAATAAATATTGGCTATTTATCAAATATTTCATCAGACAGTGTAATTGACTGTCTTTTATAATCCATATCTTGGTACAGACCTATCCTTTTCTTTATAAAAAGATTGTTTCACAAAATACTGAGCCCCAGTTCTTCTTTATCCATATTCAGTATGTTTTGGTACCATTTTCTACATGTGATCTTGTACTTGACCCACCTCTTGTAAATGAGACTGCTTTAAAAACCAAGGTCAAGCCACACCTTACAATTTGCCGAATGGGTATCAAATTTAGACTCCCAGATGGAGCAGAATTCTTAATCTATCCTTTTATGCTTCCAGCAAAGGGTCTCTTTGTTCGAATTCAAAAGCATTTTATTAAGACTTCTCTTGTGTCTAGTAGATATTATTGGTAGGGTCGAAGACAATCGGAAAGTTGTTTACTGGTCCATTATAAGGAACCTGAAGGGTCAGATCAACATTTTGATCTTTTAGACGTCCATATGTCTGTGTGTCTTTAATGTCTTATGTGGGCATATAATTTTTTTGGGTTTGATTACTTTTTTCTTTTAAATTTTATGGAGCGATAAAAGAGATTTCTTGAAACAGATTTATGTAATTATCTAAAATACATGTAAAAACTGTCATAAGATTGGTGATTACTATCCTACGCCCCTTATTTTTGGTAGTCAATCAATCCAAAATCATGGTGTTTCCATTTCATAAGTTAAACATGCGGTGTTATGACACAGGTCGTGTTTTGAGCTATCGCATGTCATGCAACTACTGTTGATCATTTTCAACAGTTTTTGTTTGTATTACTCATTGTGAGATTTTTTTTTAATTAAGTTAACCAAGAGCAGCCCCATAAGGTTAACCAATAGTAGTAGTAGATGAAAGTTTGTATTAGTTTCATCATCCATTACAGAAATGTACAATATCTGGAAGGCTAAAAATCTAAGCTAGAGCAAAATCTGCTTAAAAACATAGGTTTCTGTGTTAACTTATGTGCTTTAAAAATAGTAGGAACTTAAAAACTGGTCGAATTAAAAAATTCGTGCCGCACGATGGATAAGATATTGAGTTAAATAAAATGCAATTGTTTAAAATAATAATATTCAACGTAGGTCTACATTTTTCAATTGCTAGTCCCCCTAATGTTTATGAAATAGGATATTAACAAAAATGTTTTGCTTAGCTAGACTAACCATAGAAACAAAATATTTTGTTTCAGACTAGTGTCGCCTTCAGGTGTCATTTTACAACCAATTGTTCTTCTAAACATGAAACGTCTTATAACATATTACCATTGTGATTAATTTCAACTTTATCATTATTGAAATAAAGTTTGATTTCCGGTTGATTGTATGGGTTTGTATGTGTTATGTTATGGCCCGTCTAGAAATTAGTCATAGGCAAAGATTGCCAGGCAATATTTAAAAATACTACTTCTTTTGTTTGTGTAATACTATTGTAGGTGAATGTTAGAAGTCTTGGAGTACATGCAGTACACACAGCTGCATTGCTGTTGGTATTTTTTAAGTTTTTATTGTAGCATGTTCAATAAGTAAAAAAATATATTTTATTTAGAACTTTGTTACTTACATTCTGAAATTAGATCAAAAAAATCTTTGAAAAATAATTTAAATAGTTTTCACATATGAAGTTAGAACCTAAATGTTTTCGTTATTTTCGTACGTGAAATAAAAGTATATTGGCAATTATAATATTTTATTGAGATATAATTTCGTATTGAGTCGATGTGTTTGTGATAAATACACAGACACGTATAGCTGACGCGTGAGTATTATAGTAGGGCGTAGTACTATCATATACCACTACTCCCATTGTTCTAGATTGACGGAATGATGTATTTAGAAGATACATCATCTAAATATATGTAAATTTTAATCAAATAACTGATTTATCAAACATATCCTTGATTTATTATTTGATAGGTAGAAACTCGGATTTTATCCAAAAGTTAGATCATTTTATTATTCTAGACCCAAAAAATACAAAATAAATTTGTATTGATGTAAATACAGAGAAGTTTTCTCAGGCCTTTGACTGCCCCAACAGTATAAACTCTCTCCCCATAATACACAAACATGAAACTACGTGCAAGTAAAGTTTATTATTGTTTTTTTCTCTGTTACAGTTATGTATTATGTATTGTATTCAAAACATCGAGGCTGGCCTGCGTCAGTCTGGTTGAGAGTACTGAGGTGGCGTGCCGCAGGGCATCGTGTTAGGTCCATTACACTTTAATTGTTTTATGAAGTGAAGTGATCTGGGATCAGTGTTTTCTGGATGTGTCTCCAAAGGGATGAAGACTATGGTGACAACTTAGATGAAGCGGTGAGTTGTTTTATGATATAGGTTTGAGGGTTTCATTTTAATGATGTCTCTTGCTTGTGTTATGTAATTTTTTTTTAAATCTTAAATCGTTTTCTAATGTATTATTTGAAGGAAGAGGTATCCTTATACAATATCATTTAAGAGAGAGATGTTTTATGATATCTTCCTTTTTGTGATTACATTTCTCACTAAACTATTGTTTTTAGTAATAACTCTTTGAATAAGGTTCCTGATAATGTTATTTATATTCCTTAGTGACACATACAGAGTATACACACCTTTATCTTAAAAAATATAAGCTTTACTTTGTGTATCCTTCTATTTAGTTATTTTGGCACCTTTGTTTAGTCTAACGTGATAGTTAGCGAGAGCTTGTGACTTGAAAAATAACGGGACTCTATCTAAATAAGTTGTTAGTTTTGAACCGTATCTATTTGTCTACAATATGGAAAATCCTCTTCACCACATACCATAGAATTAGCAGACAGTTTTATATGGTAGCAAGATGACATTTTTTTTTCTTATAGCATGTTTATAAACTAAAACCATTTTTTGTACACTAGATAATTCTAGATATATTTTTCCTCACTATTGGGGTGGTTTTCTACACAAATAACTATTATAAAGCTCAAGCGAATTTGAATTTGCTTTTGCTCGCGAATTGTGGAGTTCGAAATTTTAGAATCGAGGTATATTTTTACGTGACTGAGAAACAAATAAACGAACTTCATATTTATCTATACATATAAAATGCTTTGTCCTGAATGACTGATGGATCTACGCACAGCCTAAACCGCTGATAGTAGAGACCTGAAACTTGGGTGTGTTCTTTGTATGACGTATGCATCCGATAAGAAAGAATTTATCGAAATTATCCCTTAAGGGGTGGTGAAAAAGGGGGGCAAATTTTGTATGAAACTCTGTCATTCCTAATTTGAATTCGTATAGCCCAAGCGGGCAAAGTGATGGCAAAAAGCTAGTAATATTATAAGGATAATACACGGTTTCTCTTTAAAATAATTAGTTTTTTTTTATAATTAATAATTTGATCCAGCAAAATTAATTTGAAAAATGTTTTTTCCCAGCCGTCCATATATACCATGTTATTAATTTCTTCGACAAAAGCGTCAATTTTAACAGAGACTTTCAAAAACATAATTTAAATCTCGATATTCAACTTTTCATGAAAGCGAGCTCTTTTCACAGCAACCTCCGGTTCTGCCCATCTCATCAGATGACGGAGCGTATTTAAGATCCAAAACATATTTTGAAGTTCCACCCCTCGTAGGGTTTTAAATAATCTTTATTTTATTAATATCGACACCTTTTTTATAGAAGAACAAGCTTTGCTCGCGGTTTACCTCGCGTTATCCAGCCAAATTGAACAATATTATTATTACATAAGTTAGATTATATGTTTTAAAACGAAAAAAAAAGTTACAATCGTTCAGTTTTTGCGTAATTTTTGAGCTTACAAAAACTGTTTCACTTATAACAAGACAACTTTAGCTTCATCTAACTCGTCGTAGAATGAGAGAAAGGGATATGGGAGGGTTATGTACACTAGAGTAACTTACAATTTCTTTCATAAAAGCTTATAGGACCCTAGGGTTTTAGTCAGTAAGAGTCTGACACTACCTCTCGCCCCACCCACGGTGTAAGGAGTCATTTGATGATTTGCCATCCGAAAAAAAAAACAAAAAAAAACATTTAATCTAGTGAAAGAATTAAAGTGTAGTGGTACCTACTATCTCTTTCCCGCGGTTTCGCCCGCATCCCGAGGGATATACTCATCACACGCAGATAAAAACTATACTATGTTCTTCTCAAAGGTTCAAGCTATAGTCATACTAAATTTCATCTAAATCGATTCAGCGGTTTAAGCGTGAAGAGGTAACAGACAGACACACTTTCGCATTTATAACATTACTATAGTTTGTACCGATTGAATATACGAAAAATATAAAGAAAATCATAACCTATTTTATTCTAATTTTCTCAAATCTATACATATAATAAATCTGTAGAGAGGTCAATTCTGTACATGAAATATATTTACAAAATAACTATCAGGGGGTGATTAGGGATCGATACTGATGCCAAAAATGCAATCAGTAAAATTTTTGTCTGTCTGTCTGTCTGTATAAACTCTATAGAAACAAAAACTACTCGACGAATTTTAACGAAACTTGGTACAATTATTTGTCATACTCCTGAGATGGTTATAGTATAGGTTGTTACTGGTTATATATATTTCAGTGTTAGATAGTCCATTTATCGAGGAAGGCTATAGGCTATATATCATCACGCTAAGACCAATAGGAGCTGAGCACCACTATTCCACGCGGACGAAGTCGCTGGCAGAAGCTAGTAGATTAATAAAATGGCATCAAAAGATGAATGATGATGTTGAGAGTATGAAATTGACATGAATGCGCCATCCTTACGCCATTTTAAATTTCTGTGACAGATTAAGAACAAAATAGGTTACGACTTTGTTTACATTTTTCATATGACTGGTATTTTATACCCATCCATGTATTATCGCTTTTACTTTAGTTAAACCTCGCAGATCGGTAGATTAGGCTGTTGTTTAGTCACAACTCCACAAGCCACGCCTATCCGTCCGTTATTTCTTACTCAAATATTGATTCTGCGTCTAATGAGCTTGTCTGGGATTCCCAGAATTGAATTTGTCATGTGAACTGTCTATGTCTGGTGTAGTCTTTATTATAAGCCGATATATGTGTTGTTTGTTTTTAACGTTGATTTAATTAGGAATTAATTGTAGGGAAATAGATTTTAATGTTTTTAGGGTTTCGTAGTCCGATAAGGAACCCTTATAGTTTCGCCATGTCCGTCTGTCTGTCTATCCGCGGCATATAGCAGAGGTTCTTGGTTCTAGAAAGCTGAAATTTAGTATAGATATTTATATTGATCACGCCGACAAAGTGGTATTAAAATATATATGTTTTAAGTCTTGTTTTACATATGTAGTAATTTCTAAAATCCTCTCTAATCTTTGAATACTTTGAAAGCATCTAATTTTTATTTTTGCTTCCATATCAATATTTTTGATTAAAAAAATAACGTACCCAATCTCTTTGAAACTCAAAACAGTTTATTTATAGTTATTAAAACCACAACCGCACCTAACTCACCTTTATCGATTAACAATAACAATTAAAAAAAAAAACCGCTCGCCACCCAAGATGTTTATAAAAAACAATTTTAACGAAAGTAAACCTCGATAAAGCGAGAAGAGCGAAAATCTAAACAATACAAGTCCGTATCGATAAATAATCGATCGCTTTCAACGATTATTATAAACAAGAAAATCGATTGGTAACATACACATCGATACAGCCCAATGTTATTTTATAAATATGGCGACATTACCTTTATTGAGATTTAAATTGATTCTCATTTGTTTTCAAATGAGAGTAATCAAGCTTAACATTTTTATTCGACTGCGTCAGAGAAGAAAGGCTACAATTTTTACTCGATATTGTGTGTTGTGTATGCTTCCTGATGACCAGTTTTAATATCCCATGTATAATTAGATTGTCTTACCAGAGCTTAAATTTTGACATAAGATCCATACAACTAATGCCAAAAATCTATCTCTAATAAGTAAATCGAAATATAGCCAAGTTATTGTAACCAGCCGTACACCAACCTGCATGAAATTCAAGTTTTTAGGAGGTTATCTACTTGGAAAACTTCGCTAGCTTGCTGAAGCAGTCGAAGGCGACAATCTTTGACCAATTGACTCTTCTTGTTGACTAACACAAACTCATTTTTTAAAATTTTAAATAGGTATTTGTAGGCACTTATGAAACGCAGTTTCATCAAGCTAGTTGCACGGTTCCAAGGAGTGAAGAATAACCGGCCAGAAAGTCCATAGACACTCTTTTCAATAATAAATGTTTGCAATAGTCTTTTTACAGTACAGGTTATCTCTGAGAAAATTATACAATTCAAAAGAACACAAAAAAATTTACCTGCATACATTTTTATCACTGTATGAGAGCTGAAAATTTGACACAACATAGTTGGGCAAAGGCTAGGCAGATGATGATGACTCGTAGAGGCTGTTTTTGTATAATATATCCAGACCGAATTCGGTCACGGTGGCCAATCGCAATGAAGGTGGCAAACGCCAGGTGCGCAGGAGATATTGTAGTACACAAGAGCTTACATAAACACAGGTGCACTCTCTATTCCCTCTTTCTCATAGTCCAATGGGTCGGCAATCCGATATGACCAGGGAGATATCAGGCGCTGGATCGAAAGCGACTTGTGCTTTCTGAGGCACGAAGTGGTCTCGCTATGTTACGGTCACCGATCCATGGACTGACCGCGGCTAGCGTTAGCTTAACCTTGCTAATCTATTCAACCTGTTGTTATTTAGGTACATACCCCTGAAACGTTTTAATATAGCTCAAGTCTAATAGTAAATTAATTTATTTCTGCAAATAAATCATTTCTAACACTTTTCTTAGTCTTAGTTGAAACATGTCAGTCAGAGGTTTCAAAAAAAATAAAATTCAAATCATTTATTTCAATTAGACCATTTACAGGCACTTTTGAATTGTCAAATAATAATGAGTCTGTCAGTTAGTCATAATGGAATAGTTGAAGCTATTTGCCCGTTCCAAAGCGTAGGTTCCTATGGAGAAGAACGGGCAACAAACTCCATGGTTATTCTTTTAAACATGTTTACAATAGCTGTTTTTACAATAGGTATTTAATTTTTCCAAAATATGTGAGAACAATGTAAAAGTCGGATTAAAAATGTTAACTTTTTATTTTAATCCGTACCTAAACTTGCGTTTTAAATTTTATTTTACAAGCCACAAGATAAAACAGTTTTATCTTTTATTATTTATTGTTACATTTTTTGTGAATATATAAACAAAAGATAAAGTTTATCAAAGCTAGGTAATTCATTTAGTGAATGTTGGTCAAATTTTGTCTTTTTCAATCCTACTTTATATTTTTGGGGCAATAATATATATAAAAAAAAATGTTTGAATTATTGACACGACAGTATTTATTGCTACAATTTGGAGTACAAATATATTTTTAAAAGTGAGTATTATATAGAATTATTGCAGGACTAAAAAAAAGTCCACCGTTATAGAAAACATTATACACACCGTTATAGGGACCTGACTTATTGCTTTAAACTGGGCACAATTCTAGAAACTCAAATAAGAACCCAATTAAGAATTGTCAAAATAAAAAAATAATTAACATAAAATTCATCAAATATTATTCACTGAAATGTAATATTTTACAACAATTTCATTTTCATATTAATTAATAAGCTTGTTCTTTAAACCTGACAGACAGACATGCGTTGCTGGGGAGTTTGTTACGCCAATTCTTTTTCCCAGCAAAAACACAGGAAATGGTAAAGGGTGTGCGTTTTGTGGACTATCTTTTGTAAATTTGACATTCATAAAATGCAGATTTCCGCCTAGTTTGAATAAATATTTTTTTCCTACTTTTAATTGTTTAATTAATATTGTTATTCAATGTCACACCTATGTTTGAGTAGGTTACATTAATCAGCGACTAGGAATATTTCTTGAGTACCACTCAACAATAAAATGAGTTGTAAAGTATTCCTTTAATCCAAGGCAGTATCTACAACAACGTAGATCCATTCAGATATGATAATAAAACAAATGAGCAATCAAATAATAGGCATTTCAATGTAACTGAAAGTCGTATTTCTTTTAGATTGACATAAAATCTGACGCCAATTTCATAGTCATTGTAGTCTATGGATATGAACGTCAACACAAATACTGAAATTCATTTAATTCTGACTACCTGCAACGACTGACATAAAAATTCCCATGGCATGGTAAGCTATCAGGGTTTTAGCCTGCCGCGGTTGCGTGCGTCGAAAGAGATACCGCGCCCCCGGAATACAAAGGTCTGAGTAAGGAACATGGATGGGTTTTAGTCAGTAAGAGTCTGGCACTCCCTCCCGCCCCACCCACGGCAGGAGGAGTCATTTGATGATTTCCCATCCGAAAAAAATAGAAAATAGTCAGCCATCGAATATAACTTAACGTTTTTGACCGCCATAGGCCATAGTTATGTATATATCATCATCATCATCATCAGCCTATATATTGTCCCACTGCTGGGCACAGGCCTCTTCTCACACAGAGAAGGCATGAGCATTGATCACCACGCTTGCTCAAGGCGGATTGGCAATTTCAGACTTTTTAAGTCCAGGTTTCCTCACGATGTTTTTCCTTCACCGTTAGTCAGTGACGTCTAAGATATACTTAGAAAGTACATATGACTTTACAAAAGTCACATTGGTACTTGCCAGGTTCCGAACCCGCACACTCGTACACGAGAAGCAGGTGCCAAGCAAATTGTGTCCAGCACACCAGAGTCACGACTATATGACAGAATTAAAGGATGACATTTTATCTTGGCGCCGATAGCACGCTTTTCCATTTTTGCAAAATTAAACAATTTTAGCAAGAAAACCAACACAATAAACTAGTATTTCCGATTTTAGCCATTATCTCCATGAGTAGTGGTTATCTATATTTACAGAACAGCCTATCTCGGGCACAGATAACGCAGGCAAACAAAAACAACTGAACTATCTATAAACTACCTATTTATTATATGTATGTAAAGCAATATTGATTTCGTCTGCTTGTGCGAACAATTTTCAGCAGACATCGCGAAATAACTCAAAGCCGTAATCACCTAGTGCTAGAGTGAGAAGACGGCAGGACATATGCCACCGTCTTCTTTCCACACTGGCATTACAATCACTTTAGCATGTCATAATACGGACCCAGTACGGTGAACCATATTCTAAGCAATGTAGCATAAACACAAAATAATATTTCCAAGGAAATCCACAGTATATTACTATATTATTTAATGTGTACCTACGAATGACGTATTTATTTATTAATGTAGCATTAAAGAGCTCTTTGTCAGTGAATAAAAAAATGTAGGTATGTATGTATGTATATAAATATAGTATGTATTTATGTATGTGTTAAAAGTTATCATTTTTATAGAAGGGGTCAAGGACTTTTTAAGATCAATATGGCGTGTAGATTTCAGCTTCGGCGTCCGACCTACATTTTTCGATTTTTTAGGTGTTTTATTTAAATATATTGATAAAGTTTAAGTTAATCTTATCATGCATGAGTAGGTTATTGAATATTATGTAGGTGATATTAGCTTATGTACACAATGATGACAGCAAACATGTCTTTTGCTTTGTACTTTTATTGCAATGGAATATTATTAAAGGATTAAACATATTAGTTAAAGTTTATTAATGGATAAACATTGTTTGTTATTATTAATAAACATATTTATTAATAATAAATCTTTGATATCTTCAAACAATTAATTTAGCCAACTAAATAACACTGCGAAGTGAAAAAATATTTGCAATGCTATTGATTTACATGTATTAATTAATTGTCAGGGGCCTTACCATGACGTGCCAAAACAACATTATTTTCGTTATGAAAAAGAGACGGAGCTATACGACGTTAGTAGCTGTGTCACGCTCTCAAACTTGAAATGTGATTGCAAAAACACGTGGTGGTACAGCCCCAGGTCTTCTTATAGTATGAGCTACAGGTTTACTAACCTTACAAGACCTAGTGACAGAGTTTTTTTTAATATTTCTGACGGGTAATAATCCAGCCGTCGATACCGACTCGGAGAATTTAAAATGTACTAGAGAAGTCGTGATGGCCTAGTGATTAAGGCATCTATTCCACTTTTCAAAAGTCATACGTAGTATCTAAGTATCTCTCTCACTGACTAACGGTGAAGGAAAACATCGTGAGGAAACCTGGACGAAAAAGTCTGTAATCGCCAATCCGCCTTATGCGTAGTGATAGCTCATACCTTCTCTGTATGAGAAGAGGCCTTTATCCAACAGAGGGATAGTAAATCGGCCGATGATGATGCTGATGTCTTGAATACAAACAACTGAAGATTAACAACAAGGAACCTGAAATTGTCTGTGAAATTCATCATCTTATTAATTTATTGAGGAGGTTGCGAGAGGCTTTATTTTCGGATGGGAAATCATCAAATGACCCCTCTCGCCGTGAGTGTGACGGAAGGGAGTGTCAGACTCTTTCTGACTAAAACCCATCCATGTTCCTTCCTCAGCCCTTTGTATTTTAGGGGCGCGATATCTCTAACGTCCCGCAGCCCCGGTAGACTATGGCCCTGGGGGTGGGCCCCGTCAAATTGCGAGAGGCTTGGGAAAAGGACTTATATGTCCAGCTGTGGGCAACCGTCTTTTCATTGTTTGTCTAATTTTAAATGTACAAGAATTTTGTTTCTGACGATAGAAATATCTTTGTTTCAGACACCAATGGTGCAACTACCTTCAGTGGTAAGTATCTCCTACTATTTATTGCAATACTAGCTTCTATACGCGTCTTCGCTTGCATGGATGTCGAATTAGGTCCAGATATCAAAATAAAAAGTATTTTATGTGTAGGTATTATGTGTGCCAAATGTCATCAAAATTAGTTTAGTAGTTTTTGCCTGATGTAGTAACAAGTAGTCATCCATCCATCTCATTAATCGTTTAATATCTTGTATGTTGAGTCGCGGACCTTTGGGAGGCGAACGTGGGGCCGAAACCAACACGCAAGAGTCCTTTGATACAAATTTGATGTAATGATATTTATTTTGCAAGTTGGTTATAAAATAACACTTTTACACGTCAAACATATTTTTGTTTATGTCTGTGTTTATCTAGGTGAGGCCGGTGTTTCCTATCCGACTACCTTGAGAAGAAACACCGAAACAAACTCAAGGGTCACAGTCTCTTTTAACGTCCAGACATTTAATAACCATTGCAATATGGGAGAACAATGTGGACTCATGTCTGGAATGACCTTTATGGTGACTGATAACCATTACATTTCTTAATTATTATATTATTAGGAAGTATTTCCTATTTTGTTCAAATTTTCCGAAATAGATAAATAAAATGGCATTAAATTATGAATGATGATGTTTAGAGCATGAAATTTAACATAAATGCGCCATCCTTACGCCATTTTGTTCATTTCTGTGGCAGAATAAGAACAAAATAGGTTACGACTTTGTTTACATTTTTCATATAGTCTTTTTGTACCGACTATAGCACCAAAAAGATAGGAATCAATTGAGTACCTCCTGCGAGGGTTAATGTTACAATTGAGACGAGCCTCTTGAGATGTTGACGTTTAACTTTGAGGTTCAGACCAGAGGGGTGCTACCCTTATTTGTTTGTGAGATCACTTCGTATTTAAATCCTCCAGCAAGCTTGATATTTTTAATGACACAAAGCCTTTAAAACAGTTACGTGGTATGTTACAGACTGACAGACAGATGGACCTAGCGATTTGGTGGTATTTCTTAGGTATTGACGACCTGAGTGGTCAACATGTCGGAATACCACGCAAGAGGTCCCGGGTTCGATTCCCGGCCGGGCAGAAATTGAAATGATGAATTTTAATTTCTGTGTCTGGGTGTTACTATGTATAATATGTATGTATTAAAAAAAAGTACGTAGGTAGTCATATCCGTTATGAAATTGTCCAATGACATTATTATATATTTATTTACAGTTTTTTTGCCTGTTAAGTTCCACAATTGGGCTAAGGCCACTGCTCATACAGAGAAGGAATGAGCATTGATCACCACGCTTGCTCAAGGCGGATCAATTATTTCAGACCTTCAAGTTTCCTCACGATGTTTCCCTCCACCATCAGTCATTAGCATCTAAGATAACCTTAGGAAGTACGTAAGGCATATTAAATGTCATATTGGTACTTGCGAGGACTGGATACCGCGTCTTTCGACTCGGGAATCGGATTATAAGCCAACAAGCTACCACAAGGAAAAAGAGAGGTTTTTTTTTTGTATTTTCTTCCTTTGTGAATTCTTTCCCATGTAAGGGTGGAAAGGACCGGTGAAGTTTGTATAAAAAATTATGCGATCTAAGCGCGTAAGAGGCTGATAATATCCACTAATATTTAAACTAGCTTCTGCCCGCGACTTCGTCCGCGTGATATAGTGGTTCTCCGCTCCTATTGGTCTTAGCGTGATATATAGCCTATAGCCTTCCTCGATAAATGGGCTATCTAACACTGAACGAATTTTTCAAATCGGACCAGTAGTTCCTGAGATTAGCGCGTTCAAACAAACAAACTCTTCAGCTTTATATATCTGTTAGTATAGAAGTATAGATAGGATATCTCTATGTCCTTCGTTTTCCATCAGAGCTTTAAGCTACATTTTATAATAGCTGTTTCCCGCGCTGTCACCCACATCCCGGGTCTGTCTCACTCATACCCTATGTCCTTCCACAGGGTTCAAGCTATCCTCATACTAAATTTCATCTAAATCGGTTCAGCGGTTTAAGCGTGAAGAGGCAACAGGCAGGCAGACACCTTCGCATTTACATTAATATTGATTCATTAATATTAATCGGGTTTTTGCTAAAATATAGTATTTTCTTACACCTAATGTCTTGGTTAATGGTGTCAGCTACCAAATCATATCAATTAAAATTAATTGTCCAATAAACGTGTTTTTCTAGCGAATAATAAAACTGGTAAAAACTGCTTCTTCAGGACATTTCGACCTCCCGTGTCCCTATTTAATTTAACAGTTGCTATAAAACATTTTATTGTCAGAATGTCGTTTGTCATTAGTTGCATTTGTTTCAACCCTTTACAACCCTATCTGGGAATAAACTTGTGTATGCTACATGTATGAAACAAAAACTCTTTAATAAAACAATTAGTTGCGACTAGAGAGGACTATTTCACGCACTCGGATAAATCGTCGTCGTCTATCGTGAGAGCGTAATAATCAAACACACTCTGTTTCACACTTATAATATTAGTTAAGATGTAAAATTACAAAAAAACAAAACCGTAATAATCCGAAAATATTCGGCAAAACGGCTGGACCGATTAGGAAGAAATTTGGCATAGATGTAGATTGAAACTTGGGGAAGGACATCAGATAGTTTTTATCCGGGCGCACTATGTAAGTATATCCCTAAGGATGCGAGCGAAACCACGGAATACAGCAAGTTATACCCTACGAATCTGTTCAAACACCAGTTTTAATAGAAAACTAATAAAATACCTGACTAGTACTCCATTTTTAGTTACTCTTGAACAATTCTCACCACAAAACTAAAGCTATGCTATAAAACATAGCACAGCGTTGCTGAAAGGTACAAAAACTCTCACTACCCCCACTGGGGGGTGGCGGTAATACCGGGGTAGTTTGGGCTCCTATAATACGTAAGTATAGAGTTTATTGTTCGGACTAGAGGAGCATGGTTATATTACGTTTTCTGCGCCATTAAAGACTAGGACAGGAGCTTGTGAGATAAATTTTTACATTTCAATTTTGCTTTTTAACATCGCAATTTTTAGGTAGGTTTTGAAATTGATACAAAACTTTTGAATAGGAATTATCTATCAGAATACTTACATAATAATCCTAAAACGTGCCCAGAAGACTGGCAGCATTGCCACGTTGAATGGCAATGTTTATTTGTATGAAATATGGAATTTTCTAAGTTTATCTTAAGAACCATTCACTAACAGTGATCAAATACAACTTTGATAGCCATTTTTATCACCTTTAACTTCATTATTTTTTAAATTATCCAGAGAGTTAAAATTTCAATGTTTCATGCAATAATCAAATAAAAAAACGTAAACAATATTTCATGAACAAATTATGATAAAATATAATAAAACTCCTTACTAGTGTGTGTAAAAAAAGAGCAGTCAAAATGAGAATATAGCGATCAAATACAATTAAAACGTACCTAACATAGAAATCAATAAAATGTGTTAGCAAAAACGGATCAGATTATTTTTTATTTCAAGCAATGAATTTAAAGTTTATTTACCTATATGACTGTGCTATAAAAAAACACGGCAATTTACGAAAAGCAAAATAACAAAAAAAAAGTTACGTTTCGTATTACTGCTCAATTTATATTATTTTCTGTATTGGTGTAGGTACTTTGTGTGTTTTTTTTTTGTTAAATTATGTTTGTCAAGAAAAGGATTAATATTTTTTAGCCTTGTCTATCTCCTAGACATGGTGAGGTAGGAGGTCGCTTTACAGCGCAACTGGGCGTCGCTTTTCAGTAGGCGGGGCGAACGCCCACCCGCTCATCAGTCCGCGCCTGAAAACCCAGCGCTGAAAACTTTTAATTAATTATTTTTTTTACATTCAAACCTTTTTTAGTTCTGCGTGTCGAGAATATCGGCGATTGTAGTCTATGTAATTGATTTTTGAAATTTATTTTCTTTTTCTTGTGTTCGAAATTTAAATTCATTCGCTTATTTTATTTTATCTATGCCCGTTTTAGATAACTGATACTAAAAAACAATAATAAACAAAGAACTGTAAAATTATTGCAAAGAGCTTTTAAATTATTATTTTTTATTGATTTTAAATTAAGAATCAACGGCATTTTTGTTTCGTTTACGTGTATATTGTTTATTCGTCTACTCACTTTGTATTTACGGGATTAAAATCAGCATTCAGTAAACCAGAACAAATATTATTCATCTGAAAACCCTTGGCAGTTTTAGTATTAAATGAAATTTCCGTAATAATTAACGTCAAGTAAATCTTGAAGTTTTCCCCTCCAGTCATTAGCAGGCACTGGCAGGACCTATAAATAAGGGCCTTCGCATAATATTTTTTCCCTTCAAATGAATAGTGGAGCCACAATCGATATCTATTAAATCATCGGCCAATAAAAATGTCACTGGCCCATTGGTATACTGACCGCGTTTACACCGAAGTTCGCTCACGAAAAAAAATGTCGAACACATTTTTGGCTTGTAAGAAAAGCACTATTTTGATAATACAAATATTATTAAATAAAATAGATTCTGCCTAAAGCGTAGCGTAGTTGTGTTGTATGTACATAAAAAAATAATCTTTAAACCAATTTTGTGATTGTGTATTGATGTCTTGTATTCTCAGAGATTACATATTATAAATTACTTACAAACTATTTATAACTATAGTATATAATTAAAGATAAACATTTTAAACGACATTGATTTTATAGGTGTTCCTTAAACTAGTTTCTAAATTATTTTTTTAAATGATCTGACATTACCTAACCTAACAACTTTGTTGATATAAATAAATTAACATTAAATAAACAATTTAGCTCACTCCGAATGCGTCAGCAAATTAATATATACGTCAGAGCTGATAATAATATTGAAATGAGTTGATAAATATATTCCGTAAATGTAATAAATCAGGAAGCGAATGAATCTGATGAAACATATTGAATTTAATCTTGTTGTGTAAATTATATTTCTTTTGGTAAACAGTTTATTGATCTTAGGCCATAGAATTGGGTTAGGTTAACTTTTTTGTTTTTTTTTGTGGTTCTGGTGTTTTGGAAACTTTTAAGTGTTAGATAGAAGGAGACAAAAAAAACACTGTAATTTTTTTTACTGAGCCATTTGTTGTTTTGCCGACTGCCGAAATATTGTGATGTTAAGGTTATTTTTCTTTTCAAATTAAATTATTCAGAATTGTGTTCATATTTTTTTAAAAACAAACATTCAACGTAAACAGTCAGTGACACGAAAACTCTTGGACGGCCTCCACAAAGCTAAATATTCATAAATAAAAGTTTTAATCTATTTCAATTATATACCTATTGAAATAATCACGTCGCACGCGACCAGTATAAAAACACGCAAAAAATGAGTAAAAAAAGGAATTATAGAAACCTATAATAATACTCGTATGCGTATGACATTTAAAAGGAGGCTTTTGTTTGTTTAATAGAAACCATGTATGCAAATTATGCGGAACCGGCCGGCCTTGTCCGAGCGAGTAGTTGAGCTAATTTTGATAGTCACGACACACATATTTTTGCAATAAAATATGCCAGAGAATTTGTTTTTTCCAAGGTCTAGGTTTTAAAAAGTTATTTGTACAACATGTTTGTGTAGTAAGATATGTTATGTGAGAGGAAAATGCGAAATATTGCGATAACCTAGATATTATGCCTTCACTTATAATTGCCAAAACTCTAAAGAAAGTTGACGAATATGAAAAAAAAAGTGAAAGATGTGTATGAAAAAATAACTTTTCATATTTATGTGAAGCTGATTCAAGGAAAGAAAATTTATAACGAAGTCTTCAATGATTACATTTTAAAATTCAAATTATTTTACACAAACAACATTTTATTGAGAAAAAAATTGATTAGAGTTAAAAAAAATCATTTACTTTTTTTTTCAAAAAATATTGTTATTTTATGCATGGAATGGCGTTTTTCTTAAGGCTGTTTTTTATTAGGTACGTTGACTTTTTTCAATAGGATAAACAACTACTTTAAAAAAATTAAACCATCTAATTGATTAATACTTAATACCTTTCCTATTTAGCTGATAGGACGAGTTAAAATGTAAATTTATGGAAAAGTACCAATTTGATAATGAATGTGACTAAACTGTTAGTAGGTACTATTATAAGTATTGATTATAGAAATTTAGTTTTTAATTGAGATATATACATAAGTGTAGAATTCGTAGAAAACTTGTGGATAAACATTATTGTACAATGCAAAAATATTTTAAAATTCCCTTCAGTGTAAATTATGCCGTACGCATGCGCAGAACTTTCATATCGGATTATAATTGAAATAAATCCAGCTCAAACTCTCGACTGCCTCGCTGAAAACTGATTACACTCTTATCTTTTACTTTACTAGGATTATTTCAGCTTTCATCACCTAAATCTAAGCTGTATTTCATTCAAATTTTCTTTTACGATTACAAAATATTTTTTACACGAATTGTAGGGAGGCCATTTTGGAAAATGGCTGCACCCGTTCCGTTCCACGCAGAAACAGCCAGCATGGTGTTGCGTCAAAAAATAAACATTTTGCATCGTCAATAACATTCTTGCGCCTTGGCGACGCGCATGCGTGCGACGCTGTCTCACAACGACGCGTTCCTGTCAAAAATATGCAAATTAATCTATAAAAATGTGATTCAACACCACTATTATGATACGAATGTTAGTTTGAAAGTAATAAATTTACTTGTGACGTTCTCGAATCGCTGAAAAATGTTATTAGTAAGCGTTTAGTTTTGACGGCGAGTGTCGCTTCGTCCCTGTCTATTGCTACGGCGCATGCTCCGCTGTAATGTTTATATTATTTGTATTTGAGCTGTGTATCACGTAAACTATAACTACCACAGCCGTAGCTCCAATACTGTGGGCCAGTGCCCGCCCCACCCCTCTTCGGTAGTTAAATATTTCTTGCTTATTTCGCCCTTGCATTGTTGATGCTGCGGCGTCGCAGGCTGTTGTGTATTGTTTAGACGCGCTTTTCCAAGCAAATATTTTTTTAAATATAAACAGTAACTGCGTGTAGGGTTGGTTTACTTATTTAATGGTGTTTAGTGGTTGGTTTTTGTAAATTTTATGTACGATGCATCGCGCTGCAGCAGTGTAAATAATTTGCATTTGAAACTGCAGTGCACCGGTACTTATGAGTGGTATACTTGGTCACTGTTCAGTGTTAGTTTTTTATTGTTTGTTAATTGTTTTTATTTTCTGTTAATTATTTTTGTTGTTGCCGTGAGTGAAATGAGTTTTTGAGGAGATTTTTGGCGAGCGCGTAAGTTTTTAAAATTGTGATTTACGGTGAAGGGTCGCGGTTTTAAATATTACTGGCTACATTTATGAAATAAATTTAATTTTTATGCTTTTTCAAAAGTTATAA
Organism: Pyrrhia umbra; assembly: GCA_963891755.1. Lineage (NCBI taxonomy): Eukaryota > Metazoa > Arthropoda > Insecta > Lepidoptera > Noctuidae > Pyrrhia > Pyrrhia umbra. Next base: position 1,993,910 of record OY982942.1, on the reverse strand, counting down.
TATAAATAATCAACGTTTCATTTTAAATAATTTGCTCTAACACATTTTAAATTGAATGCTGTTAAAAATGTGACAGTGATTTATGAAACAATCAGTAAATAAATTATTTATTAAATAATATATTTTCGAAAAAAAAAAACGTATTACTCACATATTAACAATCACCATTATCACTACAAAACCGTGATATTAATAACTAGCGTTTCACAAAATTATTGAAGCAACCAAAATACTTAAAACTACATAAAAAGAATTTAAAATATCCGAACGCAATAGATCGCGAATCGTGAAAAGTTTGAAATTCCTCGGTGGAACTTATGAGCACGTGGCCTGTCGCTCATGTGCGCCGAGTGGCGACCAATCACAGCGTCGCTCATCAGCGGCTCGACCAATCACGGCCGCCCGCTTAACAGCGCCTCTTTTGACAGCTGATAAGAGACGCGCCAAAAATTACGAAAGTTCCATTTGAATTTAGAAACTTATTGCTGGCTTGTTAATTTTAATCTGTGGTTGTGGTTTTCATAAAAAAAAAAGATGATGAATAATATTATTAATATTTTTGTCATATGAACAATTAATTCGATGGTATTGATCATATTATATTATTTGTAGTATTTTTACAAAATTGTAGGTCTGATGAAAGGTTTGTAATTAATATTGATTTATGCAATAAAATAAGTAATGTGTTTATCAAATCAATGACTTCAATTTCAACATCCGAATGACGTCTTTCGCGTTTCCTGTTTAAATGTTTTTAATATATTTATTTCGCAGCTAACTTTTAATACATAATTTATTGATAATTAATATGCAATAAAAATACATATATTATTAATGTCAATGAATCTTTCATTTTGATTTTAACTTTGATCAATTGAATTATATAAAGATATATGCAAATTCTGTGCATACACCTAGCATATTTTTTTTACATTTAGAAATATTTTTTATATTGTCACTGTTAGAAAGTAAAAGAGTGGAAGTTCCCCTTTGTTATAAGACGCAATAAAACGTAGCAAATAACCTCACTTTTTACAACGTCATTCTACCATACACGGGACTACAGAGTCCCGGACCTCTGGGACGCGAACTTGAGGCCGAAGCCAACACGCAGAAGCACTTTGAGATGACTTAATTGAAATAATAACCACATTATTATAGAACGAAATTTTCATTTTTTTTCTTTATTTAATTTATGACGAATCCACCCTAGCAAAAATCCAAAAATACATACATTAAGTTACGCGATAATTACACATCACCAAGTTAAAGTTACCACTGAGCATCACGAAGTATATTGTTAAAGACAACGCGAAATATAAGCTAAAGTAGTTTTAATTTCAAACTCAAGTTTGAAATATGACGAAATACGTTTAATAGACTGTCATTAGTATTTCTTTGATAGTGCTTACGGGTAGTTAGAAGCTAGAAAGTCTGACGACCAGCCTTACCAAGGGGTATAGTGTTTCCCGGTAACTGAGGTGTGGACGTCAGATAGGCAGTCGCTCCATGTAAAACACTGGTACTCAGCTGCATTCGTTTAGACTGGAAGCCGACCCCAACAAAGTTGGGAAAAGGCTAGGCAGATGATGAGTTACGTTAAGTAACTTGGCTTGGTTATATTATAAAATATTTAAAAGAGTTCAGCTTGTTTATACCAGGCTAAGTTTATAGTATTCAAATTGCTGACATTTGTAAACACTAAATCTAGAATTGTAAGTTATGGCAGGTCTAAATGTCAATTTTTAGTGTACTCGTACGTACATAAATATTTATGGAAGCAGGTGTCTATTTAAAGTTTTGTCAAAACACCCGAACCAGTTACCAGCGCAGTTAACCATTCCGGAATCTATACGAAGACTGAAAACGTGTCACATTTTGGAAATGGACGACTGCATATAATGAACTATAGAGATTTAGGCAATTTTACTTTAAAAACCAATTTAATTTCACCTCATCTGCTCTTAGTCTACCGACTGATTGCAAGATGTCACCTAAATAAAAAACCTTATTGGTTTATTGGTTAGTTAAAAAATCAGGGCCTTAATTTCCCCTAAACTATTCCATTATCCTCCCATCATAATGGCCCGAGGTTTTTCATCGACACCACGCAGTCTGAAGGTAGGCCAGAGGTCAATTTCAGTTGCAATACCTTTCATTTTGACAGTTCAATGATATACATTGCCTCGTTGAAAGTATTAATGAGATTAACGTCCAAAAATATGCTGCAATGTATGTAAAACTCCTTCTGATGGGTATGTCAACTGGATATCCATTTTTTACGTAATTAGGATGCTGATCTTTGTCATTGTTTAGTCTAGCCAGTTGACTTCTCCTTGGACCTTGTTACCTGTCTAGGCCCACGGGGTTGCTGCGTCTTATCGTGTAGGCTGCAAGTTTTACCCATCTTATTGTCGGGTGGGAAACCATCAAACGACCCCTCCCGCAAGCCGTGTCAGAGTTTCCTTAAATCCATGTAAATAACCTCTGAAATGGAATTGCAACAACGACTACCATTAAAATAGCAGCCGGGGACAGTTGTCCCAGGCATAGGGGTGTAAAATTTTAGGAAGAATTCGGGAATTGAACCCGAGATCCAGATTGACAGCAGTCGTGTTTGCGACCAACGAGGCAGTCTGCTAGCCGAGGCCGCAACCTGCGGGCCTTCGACGATCGGCCATAGGATCCTATAGTTCCCCAAAACTACTAACGAATCCATTATCATGCCATCAGAGTAGCCCAAGTTTTTTTCTCCACATGTTGTCAATACTCAAATAAAGCTGAAATTTTGGTTACATTTCAATGGTGCATACAAGAATAATTACCGGTTATATTTTTTCATTGCATTCTATTAAGGCTGTCTCAAAGGGCTTTTGCATGTTGAGTGTATCTCTTTAGCTAGTCCCGTGCAAGGATCAGTCCTATACTAGCTGTTTATTGCGGGTTCACCCGCTCTACTCAACTTCACGGACTCCGATAAAAATTAGTCTATAACCGTCTCCAGGGTCCTATATATCTCCATGCCAAATTTCTTCTAAATCTGTTTCGTCGTTTTTCCGTGAATTCTTAACAAACAAATTAACAGTCAAACAACCTCACATTCGCTTTTATAATATAAATTAAAGATGGGATACAGTGTAAATTCTAAATAGCGGATTTTTTATAAAATATTTATTACAAAAAAAAGATGAAATAGGTAAAAATATACATAATTATGGCAACTTATTGCGTGGAGTAAAAAATATATAAGAGTATTAAATAGCAATGTTTTTATTTCATTCAATTTTATTTGTTTAAATTGTTGAAAAATGAAAAAAATAATGTTTCATTAAAATTAAAACAAAGAGAGCTTTTGTTAAGATTTTTGTTGTGATATTTAAAATATAAATACATAATCATAGGAAAATTTAAATATTTATTTGGAACATTATAATTTGTTGACATTACCGAATGAATTATTATTGTATTTGTTTTAATTTCCTTGTTAAACTACATAATTTTCCTTAAATATACTACCTAGTTGATTTCAAAATTTGCTATCTATTTAAAATATTATAATTCATTACGTGTTTTTTTATTTATTTTTAATTAGACTGAATTATTTATTTATTTATTGGGGCATCTTTTGATCTTATTTTTTTCATTACATATGCGAATGACGTGCAGTGGACGTTAAATATTTAAAAGTGTTCTTTTTATTCATACAAATTATCTAATTAATAATAATCAGATAAGACTTTACGATCACTTTTATTGCATTATTTTGACATAATTAATTATTATTTAATTTATTTTTACCCTTTTTTGGTCATTTTGTTTCAGTATATTTCCTTTATTGGTCAATCTTCTTCTTATTGCGTGGGCTGCATGTTTACTAACTCAAGCCCTGGTCAGTCAGAGTTTTCTCAAATCAGCCTGACGGTTTCTGCGATGGACTGGAAAATTGATTACAACTATTTTATTCCACCCTATGTTGTTCTGACCTGCCACCATTCCCCCCACATATCTAGATGCTGTACATCTTCTCCAACCAATGCATTGCGTCATTTTCTCTTTGTTGTACCGCTATTTGCTCTAGCTGTTAAGGCGTGTTACGATATATATGGCCCACATTTAGACTGAAATTTAACACATATAGCCAGCCCAACCCTACTTAAGTCTAGCGGCTTTTTAAACTATCTTTTTTCCTTTTTGTTTTGTACCTATGTCACTCTGAGTCTAACACTCCCTTTTGCCCCACCCACGGCGGGATACGATGACGTCCCATCCGAAAAAAAACAAAAAAAAGGACTCTCATTCATTAGAAATGTGTTTATTTATTATTTTGATTATAATTTTTACGTTGATCTGTCCAAATTTGAATTAGAGAGTTGTCGAGTTCCACAAAATTTTATGGAAAAAATATTTATTTTTTACCACATTTTATAATTTTTTGGGCCACTTTTAAAATGTAACTTTCCCTAAAACTATCACGTAAGCCGTAACAGGTCATTAAGTCATACGATAACCATCTGACCCGCAAAACTGTGTCCGTAATTAATTTTTATTTTATATAGGTTATGTGTTAATCTGATGATGTCAATGAAACGGTTAATTTATAACATTAAGACACTCTAGTTATCAGCAATCTAAATGTCAATAACAAATTCATATTGCAGTAACGCTTGCAATGACGCATGGAAATAGGAAGTCGAAATAGTCTAGGGTAATAATCGTAAACACGGGGACAGGTGTGTTTCCTAGTCTCGTTCACTTGACGTAGGTGTTTCTAAACATAATGAATAATGTATACATATATACTATTTTGGAAGTGACCGCTTTATATACTTCCGTTTGAACATTGTAAGTTTCTTAAAAAATAGTTTTTTTGTTGGCATAGGTTATATAGACATTATATGCTTTATGAAAATTAAAGCCTTTATCTTAATCTAAATATATATAAAACTCAAAGGTGACTGACTGACTGACATAGTGATCTATCAACGCACAGCCCAAACCACTGGAGGGATCGGGCTGAAATTTGGCATGCAGGTAGATGTTATGACGTAGGCATCCGCTAAGAAAGGATTTTGATAAATTCTACCCCCAAGGGGATGAAAAAGGGGGGCAAATTTTGTCAATAAATATTCTTACAGTAGTAGTATTTCCAGGCTTCATCAGCATCCTAAGAGAAGTTCTAGCAGCCGAATGATAATCCTTTGTCCTTTTCCAAGTCTGTCAGATTAAGCTGTTTTAACGCGAAAGCGTTACAGACAGACAGAAAAATATACTTTCGTATTTATAATATTAGTATGGAAAAACTATGAATAACAAAACTATGTTATTATTATTATGACAAATTGATATTTACTGGTGGACATGTCGCTTTTCCACACTTATGTAGATCATGAATAGAAGGGAATAGTACCTTTAAAAATAATAAAAAAATAGTTAGGACGTGTTATTTATTATAATTAAATCAATATTTATAACATTTGCTTTCATTGTATAGCATTTTGAGATCAATTTATGCTGATACAATTCCAATATCCAGTTTGTTATCTTTGAGATGTTTTTTTAACATTATTCATGAGATATTTTTCATATTATGCAAATTAATTGTCACACTATATTTTACTCCTAACACTTATTAATTATATACACAAGATTTATGAAGAATCTCCCTTTTTGCAAGTTTACAGACTAATTTCAGAACAGTAAAACATAACAGCGACTGCTTAATACTAGGTACGTTCAGTATTATCTCCCAGTACAGTTAATATAAGCTTATGTTATATAAAATTCGGTGTACATCAAAGGCGGCGCGGTCTCTTTATAGCGGGTGGGCGTGTCTCTTTTCAGCGCAGCGTTCTCATTGGTTGGTCGCTCTTTGATGTCGCCGCCGTCACTGTTCAGTGGGGCGGGCGGCCGCTTTTCAGAGGTGAAACTTACAATTTTCAGACAATGAAGGCTTTTTGTTATTTATTCAATTTTATATTAAAGAAATTCGTTTGGGTTTGTTGTAGTAAAAAAGAAATTGTTTTTTTTTTCGGGAATAGGTTTTTTCGGGGTCTGGTCGTTAAATGAGGATAGTTTAGATATTGAAATATTAGGGTTTTCATTCTAAATTATTGTTCGGTCTAACTATATTAAACTTTATAGACTAAAAAAATATTGATATTACTCATAGGTTAAAGATTACAGCTTATTTTTATACGCAAAAGTAATATAGAAAAAGAAGATATTTGCGGAGACAAAGCTTTTTAAAAGAGGAGAAAATAAAAAGAGTTTTAGCAACTCAATTGCTTATCTTTCTTATTTTATTTTTGACAATGACAAAATATAAGTTATGTATGAGATGATGAAGGTGGAATTATTTTTAGAATACATTTGAGACCAGACGAAAAAGCTGCTAATATCTACTAAAATAACGACATTTTATTCTTTCAATAGTTAATTTACATCGTAAATTTAAATACGAACAATGTTTTGAAGGAAACTAAAATGTCACCAGTTTAAAACCAGATTGTGTAAGGATAGGTAGGTATTGAAGTTTGCATAGACAAATATGTTTTTAACATTTGTTAGTTAACCACTTAAAAGCTAGATCTATGCTCGTATTCTTTTTAAATCAACAGATAAAAAAATCGCTCAAAAAACACGATTCAATGGCAATTTTCACTCACGGTTTTTTTTTTGTTTCAAAAATATGCGATTACAAAGAGTAATTATTTTTTTTCAGATGATATCGCTTATGTACTATCTAGTATTATAACATGAGAGAGAGAATATTATATAGTGAATTATATACTAATACAAAGGTAAATAATATGACTGATAGTTAGTAAAATAATAAGTGTTCGTAAATAAATTACTAAAGTAGGTGTAAAAGTGTGTAAAGGCCATTGAAAGTTATTGTGAGAGAAAAGAAAAAAAAGAAGAAAAATTTAAAATGTTGTATGCTGTTCGACAGGTGAGTTTTTATATTATGGTTAATGGTAGATGCTTTTTTTAATAAAAATACATTGATTTCGAGTTATTTTGCAATAAAAAAAAATATATTTTCGTTACGGCGCATAATATTTAGGTTAATTTAAAAAAAACTGCTATAGATTCTTACGATTTTATTATTGATTTGGTTTAGAATGCTTTAGCTTTTTTTTAAGTAGTTTTACAGGTTGAGGTTGTTTTTACTGTTGAATAACAAGAATAAATTTTATAGTTGCATAATATTGAATTATGTCTTATTCTGGGCGTGGCCTGCATCCCAGACGTAGGAAAAAAAATGCAGGAATTTCGGTTTAAATATTATGCACCTAAATTATTTTATAAGTATTTTTTTTTAAATATGAATGGCTAATTATTTTGAAAACTGAATTTTCATTCCCGGTAAAATCTTAGGTACTAGCTGTTTCCCGCGGTTTCACCCGCGTCCCGACGGAAGTTTCTCCAGGGAAGAATCTTCTCCAGAGTCCCCTTTATCTCCGTACCAAATTTCAGCCAAATTGATCCAGCCGTTCACGCGTGATGCGACGACCAAGGGACATAGGGATTAATTTTTATATAATAGATAGAAGATAGAATAGATAACAGCAAATTTTGAGTAACTAAAAATAATGAGTATTCAATTATTTTCTTGAAGATAACAATGCATATTAGATTGATAAAATCGTGGATAGACGGGGCGTAGTCACTGCGTAGCACATCGTAGTCGTTACGTAGCAATGGCGTAGTCGTTGCGTAGTCCCCGTCTACGTAGCCGCTTTGTCAATTAACAAGTGACGAAGATAAGTAAGATTTGACTAAACAATTATCTTTAAATGGCTTCTTAGTGACACGAAATATCCATTAACTAATAGGTTCTCCGTGTCAATGTTAAGCCTATAATTACACTTATACCTCCTACTCTAAATTGGAACTACTTGAAAAATACTTTTTATTAGCGCAAAAATATTGTTTGTATGCTGTAATAATATTTAGAGAGTACTAGCTGTTTCCCGCGTTTTCACCCGCGTCTCGAAGGAATTACTTAACGCATCTGGATAAAAAGTAGCCTAGAACCGACTCCAGGGTTCTCTTTATCTCCGTACCAAATTTCATCTAAATCGATTCAACCGTTTTACCGTGAACGCGTAACAAATAAATAATAAAAAAACAGCTATGCATTTATAATATTAAGTGAGGATTAGAGATGAATTTTTACAATTTATTCCAATGAATGGATCGGGCAGATATTAGCGAAATAATTTTGTAACGCCTTATCTATATATTAACATCTCAATAGTGTCTAGAATATACGTCAAAACATCCAGTCTCTCTGCATTGGCACACTGGTTGCTAATGTTAAGTTTAAAATCAATGATTCTATGTTCAAAATAAATTCATTCAACTTTTTTTATGGATGTGGAATAATAAAATAACCTCCCGCTGTGGGTGAAAGGGCGGAAGGGAGTGCCAGCCTCTTACTGGCTAAAATCCATTCATATTTCTTTAAACCAAAAGTAGCCTTTAACCTTCTCCAGGTTCCCCTCAAACTCCGCACTAAATTTCATATACATCGGTCCAGCCAATCACGCGTGATGCCGTGACCAAGGGAACCAGGGATTCATATACAACGTGTAAAAAAATAAATAATATATAATAAGCAATAAAATTTAAGCGGGCCACACATTCGGTGATAACTAATCTTTTGAGTGGTATTAGGAACTGGAAATCTTATAGTATCTTATCGTTTTAGAACAAAAAGAAGAAACAATTTTGTTGAAAAATAGGTTACAGCCCTAAAAATCGGTTAATAAACTCAAATTTGAAGATCAATAATGCAGAGTTCGCGAATCGGTTACGCTTTATTTGCTACCTATTCGTCAATTAGCCTATTAGCCTATTTAGTGAAAAAAATGTATGGAAAAAATAGTTAACAGATTTAATAATAAGATTTTGTCATTGGAATCTTTACTTGATATATATGTATATACCCTTAAATATTATTTCATTTTTTTTTAACACGTTGCATATTTACTCGTAGAGTATTAAATGTATACAGTATTGTGAGCATATACTCGTATATATTATTATATGAGCATATATAGTATTTAAATGTATACTATCATTAATACAAACACAATACACACACAAACAAAATTGCCCTAAAATACATCTCAAGATGCTAAAGATTATGTGTCTTACTGCACTGCAAGAATCAATTGCAGATGCAATAGAAGTGAATTAGGTGCTGCGAACGAAACATTCAATCTTGGGAGACTCATTTGTGGCGTTCCACAAACCCACATAGATGTTAGTGTTTGCAAAAAAATAAGTAAAAGACTAAAGCATCCGGTGGTCGCATAATTTTTCCTAGGCACACGTAGTGTAAGTATATTATTTGCTTAGTTTATCAACGTACAGCGCCCGTGTTATTGTTTTCGAACAGGCTCGCATTCAACCGCGTCGCGCTGTGTTTTCCCTAAAAAAACAAAACAAAGTAACTCGATAAGTAAACAATTGGAGCTGAGTCAAACGTAGCGTTCATTTTAAACAAACACGTATGTATGTGCATTTCTTTGTGTGAGTGTGTTGTGAAAGTACACGATCTTGATGCGACGGGAATGATGAAAAGATGCATCTATATATATAAAAATGAATCTCTATTCCCCTTGGTCACGGCATCACGCGTGAACTGCTGGATCGATTTCTATGAAATTTGGAATGGTAATAGAGGGGACCCTGGGAAAGGTTTTAAGCTACTTTTTATCCGGGTGCATTAAGTAGTTTCCTCGGGACGCGGGTGTAACCGCGGGAACCAGCTAGTACACTTATAATAATGTAGGTACCTAGCTATCTACATATTAGTTCAAAATCGGATCACTACTTTTTGAGAAAATCGCGGACATACAAACTTACATACAGATAGGTCGAATACAGATCCTCCTTTTTTGAAGTCGGTTTAAAAAAAATGGATTTGAATTTGTTTTAGTTCAAGTAATTACTCTTTATACATATATGTACTAACTCACAAATTTAACGTTTTTTTATATTAATGTGGCTAGTGTGAAGGCGAGATATATGTCTTACCCACTTCACTATCACACGCATTTAAAACATCATAGGTACCTATCAAGATACGGTTGTATTGTCAATATTGAAAATAACTATCACAAAACCTACTGTCTGTGTGTAAATCGCAGGTAATGATATCATTATTGTTTTAAAAGAGTTCAGTATCAGAGAAATGCGTGAGTTATCAAGATACTGAGTTTATCTGACTACGTTAAGCTGAAGACTGCAAAAGAAAAGAAGATTAAATTTTTCGGACATCTTCAGTGAGGCGCACAATATCAGCCTTTAGGATTATTTATTTAGGCTTATTATGGAGGGAAAAATTTAAGGAAACGAGCTCAAGGTAGACAGAGGAGGACTTGAATGCATTATGTACAGGAATGGACAGGCCTCTGCTACTGCGAGCTTAAAGACGTGGCGAAAGATCGCGAAAGATTTGACTAAGTGACCTCCCAATTTCATTAGAAGATGACCCTTTTTTTCCCGATGGAAAATCGTCAAAAAACCCCTCTCGCCATGGGGGTGGGGGAAGGGAGTGTCAGACTCTACTGACTAAAACCCATCCATGTCCCTTCCTCAGCCCTTTGTATTCCAGGGGCGCGGTATCTGTTTCGAACGTACCGCAGCCCCGGCAGTCTATGGCCCTGGGGAGGGCCCCGTCACTTTTGCTGACGTCTCTTTAAGGCGCGCGTGGAACACGAACGCGCCGTCGACGCGGTTCTGGTCCTTGCCGGACATAGATAACAGCCTATGATGATGATAATGTTAGTCATTATAACCTGGAAGCAGAGGCGCCGACTACGTAGGTGGTCGGGGGTGTTAGCACCCCTGAAAGTCAATTAGTGAGTGCAGAATACCCATGGCCACAGAAATTCTATTAAAGAGTTTTTTTTTTGTATTTATTTTTTTCTTTTTACTGTTAAACGCGGCGTCATACTTCGCCATCTGCTTAACCTTTTTCGTGACCCTGGAATACAAAGGGCGGACGAAGGAACATGGGGGTTTTAGTGAGTAAGAGTTTAAGTCTTTCTCCCACTCCGCCCACAGTGGGAAGAGTAATTTAATGATTTCGTATGCCTAAAAAAATACTAACATTTATCAAAGGATTATTAATTTAGTTGCGATGGAAAAAAGAGATGGTGATATACGGTTATAGTTCTATCTCATTCTCATTTGAACACATTCTCTCTTGAACAGTAGCTAAACACGTACTGGTAAAGCTAGGACTTTATTTTTAGTATTAAATAAACTCAATCAAATGCAAAAGGCTTTTATGATAAAAAAATCATTTCAATACAATAATTACGTTTACGCAAACACTTCTAAAATCACATACACAACAAACTGTACTCATCAAATCTATGAACTAACATTTTAATTACATAACTGTGTATAATATAATAAATTTCTGCGAAGTTTTGTTTGTCTGTTTGCGTTGAACACGTAGATAAGCGCTGTAACAGGCAAGAACGTGATTTATTACATTACACAGCACATTTTGTTGTTACATTATCGAGTTAATGGGTGTTATTGTTTATCGCACGTATTTCATAATTATATCAACAAGTTTTATCATGTGATCTGATGTGAAAGAACAAATTGAAAGTCATCTTTGGTCAGTTAAATAGTAGGTGCATAATATCAGTTAAAGTTGATGGTAAAATTCTGAAAACTGATTCCATACTTCTATAGTAATGTGAAGCTGAAGAGTTTGTCTGTTGGAACGCTAAAATCTCTTGAACTAACAGTCGAATTTGAAAAAATCTTCCTGCGATTCATAGCCAAATTCTCGAGGAAGGTTTTGAGCTATTTAACATCATGGCGTGACCCAGCAAAAAGATAAAGTACTGATGGGCGATGCAACGCGCACGCATCCGGAAAAATAACTATACTTAACCATCTTCAGGGTCCAATCTATGTCTATACAAAATTTAATCAATCGGTTCAATCATTTTACTGTGAAAGCGTAACAAACAAACACTTGCATTAATAATTTTGTTTTTCTTTATTTATTGGAACCACAAAAGTAAAGCTTGACTAATACAATTTTCATTATTGTAAACCCAACATTGTTGGTCACCCAAAACATAAGAAAATTGCAAATGGTAAACCTATGTTAAAGATTGATTAAAAGCTAGTATTAGAATTATCTATCGGTTAATTAGTATTTATCCGGAGGGGATAAAACTAGCTATAAGAGTTATCTTTGAAACACAATTTTTCATCCAACAATGAAGTGATTGTGTTGAAAATCCTGAGTAAGTTATCTGTATGTTAATTCAATTTCAACCTGAATTATTTTTCAGATACTTAGGTAGCATGCATTTGAGTCATGTGTGTGATAATTATCATACTGCGGTAACCAAAACATTGTATAATCGAACCTATTATTTATTTGAAAACATTGTTTCATCATCAGCCTATATATTGTCCCACTTCTGGGCACAAACCTCTTCTTATACAGGGCATGAACATTGATCACCAGGCGGATTGGCGATTTTAGACTTTTTAAAGTCCAGTTTTCCTCACGATTTTTTTCTTCATCGTAAGTCCCACAAAAGTTTATTACAAAATTGGTCTTCATATTTCTACTACTTGAATTAATTTTATTCTCGTGTGAGAGACGGTCAAGTGCCAGTTCAGGTAATAGGTAGAAATGTTGCCAACTAAGTTCAAAGAATCGTTTCAAAGTTACCAGCATCTATGAACCTCATATTGTTCAGATTTGAGTCAACCGTTGGCAATTCTTCAATGAGTTATATTTTCGTCGTCGGATATTCTGCAAAATGTTAGGTACTTAAAAGTCTTTTTGATCCGGCTTTTTATGTTCCTGTTCTTAAGTTCTATAAGAGATAATTTAATATCCAAAACACTCTATTCATAGATTAAGGAAAGATTGTCTATGGAGTTTGCCGGTTCTTCTCCATAAGACCCACTCCTTGAAACCGTGCAACTAGCTTGACGTTTTATAAGTGCCTGCCAAGACTTATTTGAAATAAAAAAAAAGAATTTTGAATTAAGGGCGGGTTATTTGGGAGCCCTTAGTTAGCGTAAGTCAGTGCGTTAAAATTGCGTCATTATGAAAATGTCATATTTGACTAAAGAGCCAGTGTATGATGATGAAATAGGATCTTTGGTTGAATAATTTCTTATTTATTCATTATACATTTAGAAGCTATCAATAAATCTTCGATTTCTTAATGTTAAGGAATACAAAGGTTTACTAGTATGTCACTATTTTCTAATGACTTTATCTCCCAGCACCATCGCAATTTATTTACAGTCTTCGCAGCATATCAATTGGTACTATTAATTTTATATGTCGACAACTCAATATTCATCTGTTTGCTGGACATAGATATTTTATTTTTATCAATGGTTATGCGATGTTGACTATTGATTTGCACACTACAAATCAAAACAGTTATAATTCCGATGCTAATACGCTACTATACGCCACTTCTAGCTCTGATTAACCTGTCACTTTTGATGAGTGATCGTAAAGCACGCTACATAATGGTTCAAGCAACGAATTTGAACATCATTTCTAATTCGTTGGATTCAAGTATCTAATATCAATTAATACAATCAGCAAAGCAAAATGTATGTTTAAAATGCATAAATAATAATTTTCAGCATCCAAACATATGATTTAAATAATAGTACGTAAGAAGCGGGTCATCATCATCTGCCTAGCCTTTTCCCACCTACGTTGGGGTCGGCTTCCAGTCTAACCGGATGCAGCTGAGTACCAGTGTTTTACATGGAGCGACTGCCTATCTGACCTCCACAACCCAGTTTACCGGGTAACACGATACCCCTTGGTAAGACTGGTTGTCAGACTTTCTGGCTTCTGACCACCCGTAACGACTGTCAAAGATCTACAAGTGACAGCCGGGACCAACAGCTTAACGTGCTTTCCGAGGCACAGAGGAGTCTCGCTATGACAAAGATGGCCACCTATCCAGGGACCGGCCGCGCCAAGCGCAGCTTACCTTTAATCGGTCGAACCGTGCGGCTGTTACTTAGTCACGAGCTCCTCCGTACGTAAGAAGCGAGTAAATTCCATTACAAAAATCGCTTTCGGAACGAATACTTTTTCGAAATAGACAGGCACACGTGACTCAAGTCATAGAGTTAGTATCATTAGTTTTAGGTACGTTTTTATATTTAGATAGCTCATCCTCACCCCTCATTGTTCGACCGATAATTTACAATAGCAAAAATTAGCCAGCGATCCTAGACGATATTTTCTTTTCTATGTAGAGGATGTTTATGAAAAAATTGTATCTTAGTTTACAATATGTGAGGTTTCATGTTTATAATATGGTTGGTTATTTATGATAACAAATCTTACCACGGGCACCGGTGACCTCATAATGTAAATATGTTTGTCTTCAACGATAGTAGCTAACAGGAGTAGGTAACAATAACATTTTGCTAGGTATGACGCTGTTCGGTTTGGTGAAAACTGTCTCTGGTCTATTATGCTATTGTACGTCTATTTTGTCATTGTCGGCTTTGATATTAGTTGCAATAGTATGTAGTTAGATAGTGGCTGTTTTAGCAATAGTTTTTTGTTTAATCTCTTTGATAATGATCGGAAATTACCATGGAGTCACGAGATTTTTACTGGGTAAGAACATCTCACCTAATATAAAATACTAGCGGCCCGTCCCGGCTTCGCACGGGTAGCCTATGTTACTCAGGGTGAATGTAGCTTTCCAATACTGAAAGAATTTTTGAAATCGGCACAGCAGTTATTGTGTTTATTCATTACAAACATACAAACAAAAATACAAATCTTTCCTCTTTATAATAGTAGTGTAGATTAGCTGTTTGATACGGAAACCTCAAATCTAGATGAAAACAATCCTACATCCTTTTTCAGAGTTCAAGCTAAATCTTCATACTAAATGTCATCCAAATTTGCGTTTTTTATTACACTAGCTTCTCCCCGTGACTTCGTCTATGAATGATAAAAAGTATCCTATGTATAATTAATTCTATATAATCTATTACTGCCTTACTTACAAAGTCAGATTAATTTTTAATCTGCTGCTAAGCAACAGCAACAAGCAACTAACAAAGGATTAGCAAAAATCTCACTCATAAATGCTGTTTAGCGTTAATCCGAGCTTTTTTTAGTAGCTTAATCATGGATTACTACGTTAAGTAAGGTTTAGGTGAGAAATGGTTAAACTTCAGGTTTTTTATCAGTGTGCCAAAATTAATTCAAATCCATTAATCAGTTTTTGCTTGAAGGATACATACGTACGTACATCCTTACAAGCTTTCGCATCCATATTAGTAAGCAGTAAGGATTACTTAGGATTACCTGTATAAGTAGGTTCCTATACATCTTCAGACCTACTATTACAAAACTAAACGTGCACATACGTATTGATTGCATGACATCAACAATACTACATTGTGTACGCATACTTTAAGCTTTGTGAACTTAGACACGTCTGTCATTATGTTTTCTTGTTTGAGTTCGTTTTTTTATATATGTATCATTATTAATCATCAATCTATGGATAGAGTTTCTTTTAGTTTTTATTTTTATGATTATTGAACTCCTTGTTTTAATTTTTGAAAAGATTACATATTCCGCTTTTAACTGAAATTTTACAATTATTTACTGTTAAGCTCAATTATTTGACATCTTATAAGATCCTGTAAAGGTCCATTTAATATCTTTCTTTTCATTATTGAATCTCATCTTCGCTTTGTCTGATCATCTATCTACATTATGTGAATCCAAAATCATTTTATTCTTAAAGGTCTAGTTTTGTTTAGTTCTAATTATAATTAATGATGAATTGCTGTATTGTCCCCAGGGTCCGGAGTCGGCACTGAACTCAAACCCGGGTGGCGCCGCGAAGCCGCCGCTCATCAACTCATTCGAGCTGGACCGGTGTTTGGACCGGTACGTACCTATGTATTCTTATTGTAATAGTATGGTTTCTATTTAATAATAGATAGATTTCGATGGAAATCAAAGACAGATTGTTGTAAAATAAGTCTGTTTCCAGGGAGGAGTCCGGCAGGTGGGGCGGCGAGGCGGCGCGGCGACGCCGGCGCAGCTCGCCCCCGCGCCGCGCCTCGCCCCCCCGCGACCATGAGCCACTCGCTCTCGCACGGGTGAGTCAACACCTGGAATTTCATTTTTCTGTATTGTTCGATGCCCGGCCTTGGTATTCCTCTATCTTTTTATTTAGATCATTGCTAGAAAATTGGTCTTTTACATGAAAGAAACAATATTCTTCTCGTTATTATAGCAAAGATACAAAACAAGCCTGATTGATTCCATCATAAATTCAATCTCTCTCTCGTAGCATCTTCTTTCGTCGACTCGTCGGTTATTGGAAATTACTAAAACAATTGTACATTTATACTTGAAACAATGTACCCTTTTTTTTCGGATGGGAAATCATCAATGGACCCCTCCCGCCGTAGTATTAGACTCTGACTAACTAAAACCCATCCATGTTCCTTCCTCAGCCCTTTGTATTCCGGGGGCGCGGTATCTCTTTCGAACGTCCCGCAGCCCCAGCAAACAATGTACCCTAAAATGCGCTCATCATTAAATGAACATGGTCTCCCAGGCCTCAGCACCAACGTCTCCGCAAGGCTCGGCGCACTCGAGCCCCGCACCGGTGTCGCCGGCCGGCAGCGCGGGCGCAGCGGGCGGTGCTCGCTCACCATTACCGTTGGTGGCCCCCGACCTGTTAGCTATGCAGCTGTTGGACCAACATACGCAGCTTCAGGCGCTCATGAAACAGCGCCTCTTCCATCAGCATCATATGCAGAAACAGGTATGGGAGTAGAAGTGAGAGAAGAATTTAACGTTAACGTTAAATTTAAAATTACTCTGATTTTGGATAAACTTTGGCTCGTAAAAAGTAGTAGTATCGGATTTTATAGAAATTAGTACAAAAATACAGTAGGGAAGCTGAATAATGACAAAATAAGAGGTCTTCTAAAAAGAGCAGCTTTCACTATCGAAAACATAACTATTAATATTGAAGACAATCTAACATGGGATTTCATTCATCAGCATATGACGTCGGAGGCTGCTAAGCGTCAGCTGGAGCAGTCACGGCTGCAAGACCAGATCAATCTCAACTTGCTGTCACAATCTCATCTGCCTCCACCAGACACCTCGCCAGGTCAGTGTTGCATTTAGCATACTACAAATTATTCTTTATTGTTTTCATATTTGCTGTGTTATGATTTGTTTCCACAAATCTACAACAAATGTTGCATAGTATATCTTCGTTTATGACTATTTCTGCGTATACATAGACATACACAGGTCGGCATTTGCATTTATATTCAATTAAACTTTAAACTTCTTAACTGCACCAATATTTTGAATATTTTTTATACTTTTTAGATTAAAAACAGTCAGCTTTATGATCAATTTTGACTGAAAACGAATCTGTAACATTATTTGGTTGGTGAAACCGGCTGTCAATATGCTTCTTAGCTGATGCTCTATCTTAGATGATTCCATGTACTTAAAAGTGATGTCCTGTCCAGGTTCTCTCCAACAGCAACTGGGTGCCCAGCAACAGCAGCTGGTGCAACAGCTGCAAGCAGTTCAGCGTCAGTACCTGATGCATGGACCACTCTCCGTGCCACCGAACGCTCCACCAGGTTTGACAATAATTCTAAGGCATCCATAAACAACAAACAAATAACAGTGAACTTTCCAATTCCAGCAATGAATGATAGAAGTATTTAATTTTGGAAAGTCCGGTATCTAAAATTAATCTTATTTATTTTGGTCAACTAGGCTTGATGCTGTGGGGTAGTGAGATGGAGGAGCATCCTCTATTCGGGCGCGGCGTCTGCAAATGGCCCGGATGTGATGCTCTCGCTGAAGATTATCAGGCATTCCTCAAGTGAGTCTCCTTTCCAACTAAAAAGGTTTCTTTCTCTTCGTTCTCCAATACTATCAAACTAAATCTCAATTTAATCATGTCTTTCGTTAGGCACCTGGAAGCTGCCCATACGCTGGACGACAGATCGGCGGCGCAGGCGCGCGTGCAGATGCAGGTGGTGGCGCAGCTGGAGCTGCAGCTGCGGCGTGAGCGCGACCGCCTGGCCGCCATGATGCGCCACCTGCACGCCGCGCGCGACACCACGCACCACCAGCCCAAGCACCCACATGGTATGCACTACCTGTACAACTAGTAGATACCTACCAGCCGTCCATGTACAGGACGACCAGCATTGGATTTGATGCTTTTCATCATTAAAGTCGTCTTGTAAAGCTGAAAGTAGTGTCTGTCCTGAAAGGTTCTGGTGTCCACTGCTACAGCTGTTTCTTCATCTGTATTTTATATTCGAATTTCTTCAAAGTCTTTGAAATTTTATGGCTCATAATTTTACTACTACTATTTTACTACTCTTAAATTTACTTGCATCCCAAGTATTCTTGGTGTTAAATCTTTCCCACCCAAACCATTTGGAGTCAGGGCAGCATTTCTCTTTGACTTACCCTGCTACAAAAGTTCTGGCAAAAAATCACGACCCTGCCAGCCAGACATCAACCCTATTTGAGAACTTTAAGTACCATATATAAAATATACGTATTGTTCTAGTTGAATGAATATACGTAGTTTTTCTTAAAGTCTTTAAAATCAGAAGGCTAAAATGTTAAGGTAAAAGTAGCTACGGAAAACGATGCCGATGATGGCTATTCCATTTCTAAATCATTTTAAATGTTTGCAGGCGGTGCTTCCGAAGGTGCATCACCTGGACCAGTCCGACGCCGTGTTTCTGATAAATCTGGGGTCGCCATTGCTGGAGGTAATTATCTACCAAATTAAAAGAATATGTCGTATATTCTTTAATCTATAATTCTCAACCATGATTATTTCACAGTAAATTCATTAAGTAGTTCATAAGTGAGTAGAGTCTAGTTTTAAAATAGAGAATATTTTATAACAATAATTTCTGTCCTAAAGGTCTTCCGTATATGCTCGAAAGAGCTGGATTAGATGTGCAACAAGGTAATGATATATTGAATAAAAATGATTGACTCTTTCACTTCTGTAAAGATGAGTCCCGTAGTTGCAGTTTTAAATCTAGGTTTTATAGATTGTAGAATGTAGACATGCTTAATTAATATCTTAATTTAATATTTCAGAGATACAACGCAATCGCGAGTTTTACAAATCCGCTGACGTGCGACCGCCGTTTACATATGCATCGCTTATTCGACAGGTTAGTTCATTTAGAAGCTTTTGACTTAGTCAATATGAGATTTTGCTCAACAAAATGGTAATTATCGTATGATACTGAGGGAAACTATAATATTTTATATGATATACTACTGTATTAGTTAAGTTTTCACTAACATTGTTTTTTAAAACAAATGCATACAAAAATAGTGGGTTCCACAGGGTTGCATATTAGGACCTAATATTAAAACAAGCGTTCAGGTAGAGCAGAATTCCCTCAAGATACCTAGCTGAGGATTTTCATAGCACAGTTAGCCCAGAATTTAATTAGATGTCTTGCAATTGGCGAAATATATGTAGGTACAGCATTCGTTGATAAGCCCTTAATGAAGACAAGGATATGTCTAGTATGAGAATAAATAAATAAAATTATTTTTAATACTAGGTGTGGTAAAAAGTAAAGTATTACATAAAAAATATAATATTACAGGCTATCATAGAATCTCCGGACAAGCAGCTGACTCTGAACGAGATCTATAACTGGTTCCAGTCCACTTTCTGCTACTTCAGGCGCAACGCAGCCACATGGAAGGTATGTCTTACACATAAAATATTTGTTACAATATTGAAAAACGCAATTGGCAATCAAAATTAAGATATCAAAGAAAAGAATTTTAATCATACAGCAAATATTGTTATTCAAAATTTTGCAACGAATGAAAAATATAGTAAAAATTGTGTAGATTTTAGAAACATAACTAATATTTTCTTTTTGAACAATATACTGTTTGAAATGCAAAGAGACAAGGTAAATGTAGTTTATAATACGTATTTAAATATTTTTGATGACAATCTTCAACTGAACAATTTGATATTCATAAAAATATACTGTAATAAAGGAATTTAAAAAGATGTATTTCGATCTACCGCTGAATTTGTTTCATTTGAAGATTGATTCAATAAACTATTATAAGCTTTTAGATGTACTCTATCCTATGACGTAACGTACGTAAGATATTCCAGTTTGTGTAATGAATAAATGTGTGTGTACAACGACGATGCGCTATGAAACTGAGAATAATATTACGATAGACAACTTGCCATTTATCTTCAACCAAACATTATTTAAATTAGTACACTAATGGAGGGAATCACATTTTAGAAAAAATAGCGTTAAAGATGAAGTTTAGGTCCTTATTAAAGAATAGCACTCAAGTAAAAATCTTTTCTTAAGCACAGAATTCGCGTGATTTTTAATAATACTTGAGTCTTGAGTGAGCTTCTATAAAACGGGCCTCAGTTTCCTAATGGCAGACTGTCTAGCCCTCCAAATGATGAAATAGAAAGCATAGCGTATCGTCGAAACAATAGCGAAGCAAATAAAGACGCGTTGAGTGGCGACACAGAACGCGGTGCGTCACAACCTGTCGCTGCACAAATGCTTCATGCGGGTGGAGAACGTGAAGGGCGCGGTGTGGACGGTGGACGAGGTGGAGTTCTACAAGCGCCGCCCGCAGCGCGCTGCGCACGCGCACCCGCCGCCCCTGCACGCCGGGTACTGCCTGCCGCCGCGCAGAACTGTCTACTGCTACTTGCAACACATCACACTACACTACACAGATTACACTCCACTTTGGACTAAGACGTTTTGGAGGAATTACATTACTCTTATACATTGCCATATCAAAAGATTTAGAGTACAATTATCACTACTACAAGTGTGGATTGATATTTTACATTAATCGCCTTCCTAAACGTATGCTACACTTGATTAAGCATGAAATTTTAAAGGTCATTTTACACATGACACAAATCACACAATATACTACTTTACAATCTACTCTGTACTGATTTTTCATTGACGATCACTACTCCTGCCATAAAGACCTATTCTTACAAACTTTGGAGACATTTATCAAATTTTACACGAATGCTTTACTAACCTGCATAAGTACACATTTTACTTATACTTTTACACTGTACTTTTATTACACTAACATGACTGACTTTCAATTTTACTCAACAGAAATCACTTTACAGATAATACTAATATTACAGTTTTACAAATACAAGTTTCACATACAGTTTTACACTAACATCTTATCAATACCTGAATTTACTGTTCACCTTATAAACTAACATTGAATACTAATCAAAATACACTGTTCTACTTCCCAATTAAACTATTTCAAGTCTTAAAACTATACATGCAACTACTCTGCAACACTATACAAAACTCTAATCTCTTATCACTACATAACATTAAAACTCTTACCAATTTACAAATGTACGCAAAATACTAGAAAATTTCACAAGGAACGAACACACAGACAAAGACAAGTCCAATTACAAAATACTCTATTACACTTACAACAAAAACGAAAAATACTTTAGAACGAAACTAAATGGGCATAATACAGACTCAACACAAAAATCATATAAAACAAGAAATATTGAAACAAGTGCATAAATGTCATTGTTTCACATTTACTGAAAATGATTGAAATGAATCTTCACATTTTAGAAACGATGCTGGCCAGTTCTGTGACTTTGAAATTCAAAGTACTTACCTAAATGATTAGACAAAATAAAGTCATCATACAGTGTACCTGTATAATGTACATGCAGTTAATGAAATGAAAATTGGTAAAAAACTACAAGGCATTACTTAATTTTATAAAAAGGAAATTTTAACAAAACTTCACACAATTAAAGATCTTTATAGACACTGCACATGACAACACTATACAGTTTTCGGTACATTTTAATCTTCTCTTAAATATTTTCTATCTAACCTAGCGATGTATCTAACTCTTATTGTGTAAATAAACGTTTTCATCTCGTTTCAGATTTGAATCTGTAATTATTTGTGTAGTGCGCTCTTTATCATTGTGAGTGGCATTATAACTGGCTAGTTATAAAGTCACCAATTTGTGAGGTCATGTATTTTTTCTGTATTTAGGTTTTATGTGTGTGTACGTGGGTTTCGGCACAACGGTGAATAACGTTTTCTCGCTTGCCTATTAACCTCCTTTCCTAAAACTTCCTTCAGGGTTTCCGGGGCTTCAAATCCTGCATGGTACGGTGTTCCATTCCACGACGATCTGATTGTGCTTTCATTGTCAGTTTTTCGAAATTTCTTAGTCAAATTCATAACAATGAAAGCACAAGCATTAATATAAGAGATTACTGGAGATTTTTGAATGACTGTGATAGTTATTAAACGGCGATGCAATTATAGAACGCTATCCGGACCAACCTGTCACTGCACAAATGTTTCGTGCGGTACGAGGACGACTTCGGCTCTTTCTGGATGGTGGACGACGCCGAATTCGTGAAGAGACGGCACCTGAGTCGAGGCAGGCCGCGGAAGTATGAGCCGGCTGCCGGCCCACCCGGCCACAACCCGCCACAGTAAGGGCGCCGCGATATACTTGCGACCGTCCAACGAATCTACTTAGTTACGCTTTTGTGATGTCTGTAATTGACTCTAGAAATGATTTGTTGATGGATTCAATAAAAGTTTAATTCATTTAAGGATATTGAATAAACCCGTCGTAAAGATAGCTGCAGTTGTTAATTACAAACATCGACATAAAAGAGCGGGCTAAGAATAAAATATACATTTAGATGTCATAAGATAATTAGTTAATTCTGACGTAATGTCGACTTTTATATTTGATTATCTAAAACGAAAGATGTGTTGAAATGAGGTCTTTATATAGCATCGTGAGTCGTTGGACGATCGCGTCCACATAGCGTTAATGTATGTGAGAAAAATGAAACCGAGAATTATCAGGGTATCAGTTTTACATGAGATAATCCTCGGTAAACACACTAGATTTGATGTTTCTGACCATTATTGTAAAGTGTTTCACCGTGTAAGCTTAGATTAATTCAACATGTCATGTTAGTCTGTAACTAGACACGTGTTTATAATAGCGTTTATGAACACTGTGTGTGCTCATATTGCAATTCAAGTTTCATTATAAATACACAATTTTTTTAAAACAATTTCCGTAATATAGGAGTGGACTATGGAAAATTAAGATATTTAGACATAATGAGATCATCCACATGCAAAAAATATAAGCACATACACGTATTATAGACTCCTAGAGTGCGAAGCTATAGCCAATTGTTTTGCAATAGTTTTTAACATCACATTAAAGCAAATAACTTGTTTAATAAATTAGCTTAAATCATATTTTGCTAATGTAATTACATAAAATATTTTTAATTTACATTTGATGATACTCCGGAGCTATATCGATGATTATAAACAATGTTTATTTTTACAAAGACTTGCATGTATTGCATCTAATACGAATTATTGTAAAGGATCGTCGTTGGATACCCAAGTAAGATTAAATATTACATTTTAATCTTTTACTATTCCCAATCTTTAACATTTGTGCATGTAATCCCCCAGGTAAGTGTAACGCTTCTTTAGCTTTGCCTGTGCATTTTTGTCGCATGATAGTTAAGTTTTTTCCATTTTTTTCTCGATAAGCTTGCCTTTTTTCCATTGTTCTATTTTATATTCTATTTATCTTTCTCTATCATACATACATTCACACACTCACTGTAACACTTTTCATATAAATTGGACTTTAATTCAAAATTATACACTCCACAAAATATACACAACACAGAATTCACTTTAAATAGTGTAAATGGTTATAAGTTATTTTTGAAGAGGTCTGAAATGGCCGGGGTATGATTTTTATTAATTTTATTTTAATTAAGAAGATCAATTCCATTTAACGTAAAAAATCACTAGTGCAAAATATTTTGAAATAAAAAAACAGTAATTATTTTTGAAAGCCAGTATTGTTTTATGATTTGCAAGTTCTATAACCTGAAAATATTCTCACAGATTTATGGGAGCTCAGAGTCCTCCAATGATGACCAGTCCTCATGGATACAGTGAAGCTCTCAAAAGAAACCTGCAGGTATGGTACAATGTATGTGAACTAATAAAAGTTGGTTAAATCGACGATTAATAATGATATACTAGAACTTAACGATTTTTGTATTAACATTTGAATGATGGTTAAATGTCAGAACTAGAAGCAGTATTTAATACAAGTTTGTTTATAATCGTGTTTGTTATTTTCAGGGCATGATGGAAGATTGCAACCTGTCGTACATGTCTGGTGAGGACCACATGATGCAATCCGAGGATTACCCATCTTCGCATGATGATTACAGGTATTTTTTTATGATAGCTTTCGATGGTAATAAAAACAATTGTCATTTTGCCCACTTAAATTAGACCCAGCGGTATTTCAAATATATTATACGTTTCGTGGACGTATTTTACCACATTTCACTCCCAATAAAAATACATAGTGACTCTGACTTGTGAAAAAATAAGATTTTATGCTTACCTGGAATAAAAAAAAGACTCAATTTCCAACAAAAACTGCAGCCCTTATGTATTTTTAAAATAAACGATTAATCATAAATTCCTGCAGCAGGAGCCGTATAAATATTTTCTCCATCAACCTTGTCTTTAACTCGTGCCCTAAAGCATGTCTATATACACTAGAGTATTTAATCCATTATTATTAGACATAACTGAATGATATCTATCTCTACTTTTATTAATAAATACGTAATCTTCATCAGCCGGCCCCCTCTGCTAAACGGGTACGGCAGCAGCAGTTCCTCTCATGACGTGAAGGCCGAAGACTTGACCAGCGACGCTCAAGACGTCAAGCCTAACATCTACGCGCTCAAGAATGAGATGCAGGCATCTGATTATTCTAACAAAGGTACCTATGGTTAGATGCTTTCCTTATTTTTACTAGTCAATAATCTTTACATTATTGTCAAATTGGAAACAAATTCTAGGTCAATATCAAAAATTAACAGGTGATTGATACTGTTAATTCACCACAGTTTGTCCTGGAAAATCGGTTCATATGCATAGTGTATTTTTTTAATGAAGTTGTGTTGCTATAATATAACTTTCGAAATCCGTGGGCGGAATCTAGAAAGTTACCACATGACGTATCTGGCCTAAAATTATAATTTATTTAAACGAATCATCTCACGATAATAATAGTTCTCTTTCCTGTAGACTACTCAAACTCAAACAAGGAGTCGTCCAGCAACCGCTCCGGTGAAACTAGTCCGTACGACGACTACCCTCGCCCTGAGGACCGGTACCGCCCCTCTATGTCCCACATCAAGGACGAGGCCGAGAATCTGTCCCTCAACGAACAGAGATCTGACAAATAAACTACATACTTCGTAGTTTGAAGAATTTTGTACACGACTAAGTGTACACAAGGCTAAGTGTACCTGTACACAGTGAAGTGTAAAGTGTTACGAGGACTAAGTGTAAATCGTTTACACTAACACTCCAGTGTTTGGCGTTTATTATCACAGTATATAATACTATATTAATTACGGGTGTAGATCTATTTCAAGTTATTAGAAATGGTGTTCTAGAAAGTGTAATGTGTTCACTGTTGGAAGTTTTTATAATAAAAAAAAATGGACGATCTCGAAATGAGGAATTGTAAGTTAGAGTTAACCAAATATTTTTTCTTTTATTTTAAATTGACCCGGTTTTAACGGGGTTTTGAAGTATTATAGGTTTTACGTTTTTTTATTTTAGTTTTCCCTTAGGTTTGGTAGCTGAGGTAGTTATACTTGTTAGAAATATTTATAGCGTGTAAGTGTTAGGAAGATTTTAGATGGAACGGATTGCGCAAATAATCATTGAATTCAACGATAAATAACCTTAAAAGGTCCATATCAATATTTGAATAAAAAATATTTAATCATTATTTGTATTATACAAGTAATAAGAACAATAAGTAGTAACTATTGGTATGTTAAAGTAAGCTTAAATATACGCCAAGCGTTTCAGTTGTTTCGACATTTTGTGCTACAGAATACAACAAAGATCTCAGAACATTGACATTTATTTTCAAAAAAATAAAAGAAAATACATAGTCCGCTTTATTTTTTACATATTTTGTTTGTGATTATCGATCTGATGTAAAGATAAAACATGTAATTTTTATTTTCGATGGCGTGCCATGATTTTTAATGGTACCATTTTTCTATTACGTTATTGATTCCAAGGAATTGTTTCTAGTGTAAGTTTAGAATGTAAATATTTATCATGGATTGTAAAAAAATAAATCTTTTTTGAAAAAAAAAAAGTATGGTAAAAATTTAGACGAGTGTAAACTTTCACTTAACTATTGCATATTAAATCGTTCATGTTGTAGAAAAAATTTAGAAGAAATAATACTTAGTAGTAAAAAAATCACTGTATTCTGATAATCGTTTTTCGTTTAAAACCTTTGGTTATTCGTGCATTTTTCGATTTTGCATTTACTATAAAATAATGTTAAGTGCGTATTGAGTTGGATTTTTGTTACTTTTTCGATATTAATCGGAGAAGGGTGGAAATAACCATATCACACATTGTATGTATACTTATTACGTAGAACTGTAAAATGAGTATGTTAAATGTATATTCGATTACGCAATAACTTTGGGATTTAAAAAATGTATACATTAATAGCGATGTAGGTGTGTCACATTTTTACATAATATACTTTGCATAAAACTATTGCAAATATCCGTTCACGGTTGAGCTACGGTAAAACGCTTTTCAGTTTAAATATATGAAAGTTGTGTGTATATTAATTTATTGTTAGCAGTTCTCATCCGCCTATAGCCAGACTCCCGCCGCCTGTATTCAAAATTTGAGCTTTATCGTAGCCTAACCCTTGTAGATACCTTCACACGCATTCGTCACAAACCCGTAGACAGTAGATATACTATATTATTAGTACATCTATATCTATACTAATATATAAAGCTGAAGAGTTTGTTTGTTTGCTTGAACGTCATTATCTCAGGAACTACTGATCCGATTTGAAAAATTCTTTCAGTGTTATATAGCCCATTTATAGACAACCATTTATAGGCTATAGGCTATATATCAACACGCTAAGACCAATAGGAGGGGAGCACCAATAAAGAATGTTTCAAAATCGGGGGGCGTTAGCCCATAGTAACTATTCCACGCGGACGAAGTCGCGGGCAGAGGCTAGTCTACTTACCGCAAGAAATGTTGGTGGAAAAACATTTTGCTGACTGTTTTTTTCTTTATTTACCCGTTTGACACATGTATGACAATATACGAATACGTGTGAACCGAGCCTAACAGTTAAGTACAATAGTTACGTATCTCGTTTTAAAAGCCATGCACGAAGATAATTGAACCTGATTTTTGGAATTGAAGTAAATTGTTTATTATTATTGACATTATTTTTTTATATTATTATTTAGCGCGCAGCAGTGTGCTCTTATAAAATAAAACAGATTTAAAGTTTCTCACTACACCGTGTACGAATTTATTTTTATATTATTTTGCTATTGTAGAATTGTGTTTACGTCGATGTGTTCGTGAATATTCGTACGGGATCGGATGCGATCGTTGCGGATTCGGGCGGTGTAGTGTGAAGCGCCTCTTATTTGCGTTCCGTTTTACGTAGATGGTCAGCAGAAAGAGCGCTTAATGTTCAGTGGAGCTGGTGTGCTCGAGCCAACACGAATACTTTTATTGATCATTGTAAATTATACTTACTTAGTGTTGTATTAAACGAAATCATTACAATAACGAGGCGTTTTATATTTTCCCAGTAATACCATTTTTTCAGAACCATTACCATTTTTTCCCATAAGAAAATATCTCGTCGTAGCCCAGACTTACTGGGTACAGGTAGGTTACCTTCAAAACCCACTAAGTACCTATTTTCCTTAAAAAAATAATGTAATGGAGTATATTATCTACATTAACTCCGAAATTCATTCTGTCCGTCTGTCTGTCTGTTTGATACGATCACAATAAGATGACTAAACCAACTTGTATGAAGTTTGGTATGGAACCCTAGAGAAAGAAGGACATAGGATACTTTTTATCCGGGAGCATGAAGTAGTCCCTTAGGATGCAGGCGAAACTGCGGGAAACACTGAGTACTATATTAATTCGAATTAAAATAAATCTGATATATTTATTCGACAAGAAGAAAGATTGTTTTTATTGTGTGATGTGCAGTTTAGACGGTGATCCCCAAATAAGGCATTAGCCTGTTTTTGGGGGAGTAAGTATAGTTGAATACAGTACTTTATTTTTTTGTTTTCGTTTTCAGTGTCAGGCTCTTATTTTTTTAATTATTTACATATTGATAAATGTAGTACCTAGTTGATACAAAGTTAGGTGGTGTAACTTTCGTTTTACATACTGAGTTTACCTGTAAGTGGTTATTACACCATCATTTATCTGGTTTTGCTTGTTTCACAAGTCACCAAATTGTTGGTAAACCAATAAATAAATACTTTTATGAATCAAACGATAATCACATTTACCTAATCAGTCAACTATTCTCTGATTCTTAAAACAATAGATAGAAACCACTAATACAATTTATCCGTAGAAATGCATCTTTAGGTATGTCATAACGCCAGTACCTAGCCGTGACATGAGTCAGTAACGATCACATTTGTTGCGCATGCGCGTGTAAGACTGCTATAATTAATATTATGTACAAATAAAGGAGCTCTCGTATCCGTCGAGCGACGTATCCGCTGAAGTTTTAATGGTAATTATATATTGATGCTTGATAGCTGAATTCGAATAACGGTCTTCTTTGATTGGTGACACATTATCTTTTCAAGATATTATTTTTTATTACTAATGCTAGATGTTTTTTCAGCATCCTGAAGGACCTACTTCAGGCACTTGGATAAAAACTATCAAGGGAAATAGGGATTAATTTAAATATATAGATATTCATATTAACCAAAAATGTAATCAAGCAATTTGGATAAGTAACAGACATTATAGTGAAGCTTTCCGCCCGCGTAGGCTTTACGAATAAAAATGACAGAGTTTCATACAAACTTTGCCCCCTTTATCACTCCCTTAGCGGTCGAATTTCGGAAAATGCTTTCTTATCTGATGCCTACGTCATACAAAGAATACACCCTCCAATTTTCATGTCTCTATGATCAGCGGTTTAGGCTGTGCGTTGATCCGTCAGTCATTCAGGACAAAGCATTTTATATGTATATTTTATATAGATATTGATAGCAATAGATGGATAGGTCTAACTATTGATGTACCTTTTCCTTCCTTCTTTTGCCTTTAGTGCCATAAATGAGTTAAAAAGATAACATTTTTCTATAATTTTTTAAAGCTAATAAATACTGTCTTTTCTAATGAGAGGAGCTCGTGGCTAAGTTACAACCGCACGGTTCGACCAATCAAAGGTTAAGCTGCACTTGGTGCGAACGGTCCGTGGATGGGTGACCATCTATGTCATAGCGAGACTCCTCCGTACCTCGGAAAGCACGTTAAGGTGTTGGTCTCGGATGTCATTTGTAGATCTTTGACATTCCTTACGGGTAGTTAGAAGCCAGAAAATTTGACAACCAGTCTTACAAGGGGTATCATGTTACTCGGTAACTGAATTGTGGAGGTCAGATAGGCAGTCGCTCCATGTAAAACACTGGTACTGCATCCGGTTTAGACTGGAAGCCGACCCCAACATAGTTGGGAAAAGGTTAGGCAGATAGGTAACTATCTTTTCTATTATTAGCTATTTCAGTCTGTCAGTCAGTTAGAAACAGCTTTGCAGATAAAAACAACTGTGTTAATTAGCTACAGCGGTCATTAGCCTGCGGAGTGTAGGTTCATTCATTCAAGATAATAATTATGTGGCGAATGTCAAGTTCCTGATTATATTCGAGGCTAGATGACCCGGAGAACTTGGTATCATCTTCATGTACCCTAACTATCTTAATATTTTCTCAGCGTTTAAACCTTCCCTTACTGAATAAAACCCATCCATATTTCTTCCTCAGCCCTTTATGTTCCGGGGGCGCGGTATCTCTTTCGAGCATCCCGCAGTACCTTCCCTAATACGACTGGACTACGACTAATATTACAAAATCAAAATCAGCTAAATCGGCCCAGCCATTCTCGACTTTTAGACTAACGAACATCATTTGTTTTTTTCTTATATATTAAGGGTTGCTATCTGTGCCGTACCTGTGTCCCGTGGTTTCACTGGTACCTTTAGCGCCTGTCGGCTAAGGACGCGGATGAAACCGATTGAAACAGCTAGTGCATTATAAGTATGTAGAACATAAAAACTACAAACTTTCCCCACATCAAAGGACGACGGGCACAGGTTGAAAAGATAAACAGAATAAAACTATTACTGAAATGTGGTGTGTAATATAATCGATACGTCGCAAGCGCGAGCTCGCTTGATTTATGATACGAAACAAGTGCACTAGGGATGTAACTCATAGTGGTGTTATCGATAAAAATATTTTAGTTTTTTTGTAGGCTTGTTTTGCATCACTTCTGGGTAGAAATTACCTACCAGATGAATTCATAATTAAAACGTCTTATGTATGATAGTATCTGTTAGATAAGTTAAACCGGTTAAATGAGAATGGAGAGAATGAGAATAAAGCTACACTTGCCACCAGCTAGCGCCACCAGTTGTATGAGGTGTAAATGTGTTAAGTAGGTAAAAATAGTGTTTTTAAAATAAACCTTAATACTTACGTACCACTAAGCTGTGTGTGAATAAATTGCATAAAAATACGGCAAAGTAAAAAGCCATGCCTTTTTGTTTAACTAAGGAGTTTGTGTTTTGAACTCTCAAAAATTACAGTTACTATGCGTAGTTTTAGCATGAAATATATAGTTGTAAACATAGCCTTAAACGTAACTTTATCGATTATTTTATGTGTATTTAGAATTGTAGTAGGTGGTATTTTATATTTACCAAGCTGTAACCTGCAGTTTTACTCGCAACCTCAGGAAACAACATCGCACACCCTTTAAAGACAATATCCCATATCCTTTCCTCAGGTTTCAATGTTCAGCCGTTTTACCGCCAGACAGACAGAGTAACTTTCTCGTGTATAATATTAGTGGGAATCTATGAAATATAAATATATAAAGTGTTATTCGATAAATTAAAGAAATATCGATACTTTGACAGCGCAACACTAGTGTGACATGTGGCTCTTAATTATAACTGGAGTTGTACGCACCTAAAAACTAGTGAACCGACAAAAAAATCTAAAATAACTTTGGTTTTTAATCCCTATCTGGTTACTGAACTTTAGTTTGAAAAAAAAAAACATCTTTTTTGTGCACATGTCTACGAAATCTACGAATGGGTTAGATGAGCCAGTTTTTTTTCTTTTTTAAGTCAGAAAAAAAATGTCATTTCAATTCGAAATGGAAAGTTAGGGGTTAATTTAGTATTTTTCGGGTTTTTAGTGTAATTTTGAGGTTTTTTTTGTTAAAGGGATGAGTAATAGTGTTGCATGTGGCCATGATTTGGTGTTGTCACATGAAACACGTGAGAATCTTTTTTCTTCAGGCCGCGTCAGTTTGTTTATTCATTTCCTAGAGTGGAAATGTTCTGAGCGTGAGTCTATATTTATTTTAAAACTGCAGAACGTTGTTTGGTCGATAGTATTCTGAGAATTTGCATTACGTTACTATACTTTGGGTGGCTACTTCATTTAATACCAGGAATATGATATTGTATTACCTACCTATATCCGCGCCATTAAATACTATGATGACTACATTATTAATATGATTAATTAACTACAGGCTAAGATAAATCTAGACTAAGAAATTCCGTATGGAAATAATTGGGTAAATGACACATTTCTCTGAAAAAGTAGTTCATAAAGCTCTGAAAATGTTGTTCTTTTTTGCTTATTTGAAATCCTTACTAATATTATATATGCGAAAGTAAATGTCTGTCGCGCGTTCACGCCAAAACTACTAAACCTATATAAATTAAATTTGGTACACAGATAGCCTGAGAAAGGACATAGGCCACTTTTCACCAGGGTGCCTGAAGTAGTTCCCTCGGGATGCGGGTGAAACCGCGGGAAACAGCTAGTTAATAAATAATTAAACAATTGATTTAGAAAATAAGTGACGTCATTTGTATGCATTGCCGTACAAAATCTATGCGAGTTTTGACACCTTGCCGAATCCAATAAGCACCCAGGACCTCACGAATAGAAGTAACTCACACCTTTTTCCCCATGGGGTAGACAATGCCATCAACTACGGTCCAATTTCTCTATGCTTCTGATTATTTCGAGGTAGAAAGAGTGTTATTCCTACATTTAATTATTATCATTCATTAAAAAGATCATTAAGCTGGTCAGAACTTTTAACATTATTAGCTTTTGTAATTTTATGATACTGGCATATTTATGTTACCTAAAAGCGACGAAAAAATCTAGAAGATTCTTAGTAAAAAACCCTTACGATACTTCTATTCTCATCATATCGTGTGGACTGTTTGTATACTAACCTAATAAGCCCTAGTGTCAGTTTTCTCAATCAAAATTCAAAAAATATTTATTTAAACTCGGCTGAAAATCTGTACTTTTTGATCGACAAATTTATAAAAGCCCGCCCTTCACCACTTTCTATGTGTTATTGCTGGGAAGAAGAAGTGGCGCAACAAACTCCCCAGCAACACATGTCTGTCCGTTAGGTTTGAAGATCCAGCGTCTCAAATCCACCTGACGGCCTCTGACATTGTTGGAATTATAACAACGACTGCTATCAAGTCAGCAGCCCGGGACGACGGCTTAACGTGCCATGCTAGTCACGGGGGTGTAACACCGCCAATTACTTGAATCCAGGCTGCATTTATGGTTTTTTTAAACCCACCAAGCGATGTCGGTCCAACAGGGAATCGAACTCGTGACCTCAGTCACAGGAGTCACGTTTGCGATCACGAGTTCAACGAAGCAATCGACTTCATTATTGTTTAAGTTTATACGATACTTTAAGCCTAATTTGTGATTGCTATATCAATTTATTTTGCAACTAGCTTTCCGCCACAGGCTTTGCCCGCGTGGTCATTTTTTTTACCTTGGGATACATTATTCAAGTTTGAGTAGGAATCCCTAATTATTTCTGGAAATAAATATAGCCTATGACACTTCGTAAAGATGTAGCTTTCTAACGGTGAAAGATTTTTTTAAATCGGTCCAGTAGTTTTTGAGTTAAAACCCTACAAACAAATAAATCTCTCCTCTTTATAATATTATATTATATATTTTGCAATAATCTGTCGTCAATAGTAGACCACACAGCGAATATTGATAATTTACATCCAAAAGATACAAAACAGTCATTTTGACGAAAACCAATAACCGTGGACCTTAAATTATTAACCAAACCCTTTTACCATTAATAATAAATTATTTATCTAAGCAAAGTTACATAAACAGAATGCCCGACTTATCTACGGGCTTTTCAAAGAGAGATTATTTATATAAAAAGATGGAGTTGTCTTTTTGTCCGCGCGCCGAAACAGGCGTGTGGCACAATTACTACTAAGAGTAAGTATTGTGTTTATTTCTGTAAGGCAACATGTGCGCGTGCTTACTTTTGTACCTATCTCCTGTGCGACCAACTGTGGGCTGCTAGAAAAAATAATAATAGATTTAAAAAATACTGTCAACTTCTTGGGTACGCACCCCGTTGACGGCGATGAGGAAGAATTTTTTGGCATCCGTTCCTAGTTTTTCATCTATATCTATACTTATAATAAATCTGTAGAGAGGTCAATTCTGTACATGAAATATATTTCCAAAATAACTATCAGGGGGTGATTAGGGATCGATACTGATGCCAAAAATGCAATCAGTAAAATTTTTGTCTGTCTGTCTGTCTGTCTGTCTGTCTGTCTGTCTGTCTGTCTGTATAAACTCTATAGAAACAAAAACTACACGACGGATTTTAACGAAACTTGGTACAATTATTTGTCATACTCCTGAGATGGTTATAGTATACTTTTCATCACGCTACAATCAATAGGAGCAGAGCAGTGAAGGGAAATGTTGTCATTTTGTTTAAACGCGCTAATCTCAGGAACCGCTGGTCCGATTTAAATAATTCTTTCAGTGTTAGATAGTCCATTTATCGAGGAAGGCTATAGGCTATATATCATCACGCTAAAACTAATAGGAGCGGAGCACCACTATTCCACGCGGACGAAGTCGCTGGCAGAAGCTAGTTTGATAATATAAGAATAGTTCATTATTTTTCTATTATATTAGGAGTAAAGGAATAAAAAAATAATTTCTTACCTGGTATTCGTGACATTACACAAAAAAGGTTTTCCAAAAATACAAAAATAAAACTGAAATTCATGTCTGAAATAATATTATTGATATTATTGGCTGTTACACAGATTGAATAGGTACTTACAAAGTTTGTAGAAACTTAGAGTGAATAATATTTGTCTTATAAATGGCTGCTAATTTGAACCGCTCGCTCGTATTTTGAAATCAAAATATTATTTTGGAGAAAAAAATGCAGTAATGCATGCATTGTTTTATAGAGTGGTTTAGTTTGTTTGAAATAGACTGAGTATAACATCCACATGGTGTCTGGTAGTTAATTCAATAAATATGACATAGCACAATACTTTCCTAAATTGCGTCATATTATTTCATTAACAAACAATGCGGGCCGCAGTTGATCACCCCAGATGCGCACGAGTGTGTTAATTTGGTGTACCACCGCGACGATCAATGGCTCTCAATGTTAACGGTACTACTTTCTCTAAAAATAACTAATTTAATAATGATTAAACAAAATAATTATCCTATCCTGGACCGACCTGGAAGCTTTTAATGTATATTATGGGTCCGTATGAAAACTTGGCTCAAGACTCCTAATTCAAACTTAAGTCTCATTCTAAAACCCTTAAATAAACAGAAATTTTAATCCAAATACCATCAGGTAACTTTAAAAAAAATTACAACCGACTTCCAAAACTGAAAAAGTATTCTAAAAACATAATAAAAATGTGCATTAGATCGATTTGGTGTCGGATCACTCAACATTTAATAAAATGCGGTTAAAAATACTATTTCAAATGTGGTGTTTTGTTCACACGCAACAAGACTTCAAGTAGTTCTTGGTAGGCTGTCCCTGGTTATCTTTGTGAGATTCCTAGGTTTGAAAACTACAAAAAAGGAATTTTTACTATGTCCAAAATGTGATCAAAATTATTTCCAAAGCCTATACCTATATTTTGACTAGGTACAGTACTTTTGACGCAGATGACCTATTATTTGAGTTGAACTTTTTGAAGATAAGCACTGTATTTTGCAAAACAAAATTTAAAATTGATACACTGTTTTGACTTCGAATGTGGCGATATAAAAAAGTGTATAAAAATATTACTATATAACACCAATTAGAGGGGCAATGCTCGTATTTTATTTAGTCTAAAATCTTTGCCAAATCATGTTATTCAAAAAAGCAAGATCAAGCATTAATAACCGACTTCAAGAAAAGGAGGTTCTGTTTTGACGCTTGATGTTGCCATTTTGTAGATGCATTTATGAGAATATTGAGTATATAGGAACTGAATTTAAAAAAAATGCCTTTTAAAGAATTTTTTTTTTCTTTAAAATAGGTAAAAAATGTTGATATCAAACAAAAATGACGGCATTGACATTTTGAAATCTTAGTGACCTCTGTTAATGTTTTATCATACTAAAAATAAGTAATTATTGTATCTTTCAGTAGATTATGATAGACACGATCAATTATTTTGTAAAACTAGTCGATTAAACCATTTCAAACTTAACTCATGATGTTAAATATGTGCTGATTCAAATACCAAATGTGCACTCTATTCCCTCACTCTCAAAGTCAGATGGGTTGGCAATCCGACAGGACCAGGGAGACATCAGGCGCAGGTCTGACAGCTTTACGTGCTTTCCGAGGCACTGAGGGGTTTTGCTATGTTAAGAAGTCATCATCCATCCATGGACTGAGTGCGGCTAGCGCTAACCTTCTTATCCGCATGGCTGTTACATAGCTACGAGCTTCTATCTTAAAACCTAAGTCTACCTATAAAAATACAAAACTGAGCACAGCTAGCAATAACATCTACTACTCTTACAACTTCATAGACCGCGGTGCTGATGCATGATTCATGTTCCTGAACGGGTGCTGTTAGTCGGAACTGGTCTTGTCGAAATTGCCAAAATTTGCATTTAAAATTGTATTTCAATAGCAATAGGGTTCAGATAATCTGTACATTGTTCTCACATTGTTTCTATAACAAATGTAAAGCAAATATTGTAAAACTAAAACACGTTGAAAAAGAGTAACCATGGAGTTTCTTGTCCGTCCTTCTCCATAGGAATCTACGCTTTGGAACGGGCAAATAGCTTAAAATTTTTCTTATTTTTGACTAACGTCCTGACTCGTAATTATATGACAATTCAAAAGTGCCTGCAAATGTTCTAATTTAAATAAATGTTATGAATTTTGACTACAACTAAATAGCGTAAGATGATAAAAACTTTGAGAGCCACAGTCCTGCAACAAGTGTAAGCATTTCTTGACTATATCTGTTGTCCTAGATAAAGCGAGCGTGGCAACATTATATAAACATTTTAGTATAATTAATTGTACATTCGGTACAACTTCTTATTAGTTATTACTACAGTGTAATTAGTAAAAACATTCATATATGGGTCACGGACTTTAAAACCATTTCCTTATAATGAGTGGCAAATTTATTTGTCTATTTTTCTTGTGTAATTTTCCATGTACTAAAATAGTACTTTTATTATTGGTTAAATGCGTAGTAGATATTCCTAGTAGTAGATTAGATAATTCTAATAATATTATAGATGTGAATGTTTGTTTGGATGAATGGAAAGATTAATGATGGTGACATTAGCAAAAACTATTGAACGATAGATGCCCGACACAACCCTAGATCTTTAAGTTCTGGTTCAATCTCAGTACTTTAGAGTTTTTTAGTAATAAGACAGATATAATGTAGTTTCAAACCTAGACCCAATTCATAGATCATGCAGACAGAGTCGAGGGAAGAAACTAGCATAGCTAGCTAGCATATAACAGACATTTCGTCCGTTTTACCTAAAGACAAGTACGATAAGAACACCCACAGCAATATTTAAGCCTCTATCAAATGTTAGTCCACTATTGGACAAAGACCTCCCTCAACGTATGCCATATCCCCCGGTCTTCAGCTTGATGGATCCAACTTTGGCCAGCAGTCTTTTGCAGATCGTGATACCATCTTGCTGGAGAGCGTCTAACATCAAATTGAATATACTGATGTAAATGATGATTTAATCCCCCTGTAATAAGTATGAAGATGCCTGACTTGGGAATCAAACTCATGACCACTAATAATGTTACGGACTCTTATAAAATAATATGTATTAGTATATATGTATATATCGCTATACACCACGGACTACCCTCTGTTACATCTTTTGTCTTTCCTGTCCATCCAAAGGTTGTCTGGAAGATATCGCTTTTAGCGATAAGACCGCCGTTGTACTCATATTTTTACCCTTAATTTCTTTTTGCTGTACAATAAAGCATATTCTATTCTATTCTCTGCAGTAGCTTGGTAACGTCATCAGTCATTGTCCCACTGCTGGGCACAGGCCTCTTCTCATTGAGAGAAGGTATGAGCATTGATCACCTCGCTTGCTCAAGGCGGATTGGCGATTTCAGACTTTTTTTTAAAGTCCAGGTTTCCTCACGATGTTTTTCCTTCACCGTTAGTCGGTGACGCCTAAGTAAACTTAAACTTAGAAAGTACATACGGCTTTAGAAAAGTCACATTGGTACTTGCCAAGTTTCGAACCCGCACACTCGTACACGAGAGGCAGGGCCCTTAACCACTAGGCCACCACGACTTCTCACACGGCTTGGTAACGATTATCAGTAATTGAAAACATTGTAGAGATACCATGTTAATAAAAACAAGAGTCAAAGTAAAAGTCTTTCTCCAACAAATAATTCGAACAAAAAGCTAGTGATTATTGTAACAAATGGC
The DNA here is from genome assembly GCA_963891755.1 of Pyrrhia umbra. Taxonomy (NCBI): domain Eukaryota; kingdom Metazoa; phylum Arthropoda; class Insecta; order Lepidoptera; family Noctuidae; genus Pyrrhia; species Pyrrhia umbra. The sequence continues at coordinate 1,955,722 of OY982942.1, read as the reverse complement.
TGATCGCGCACACGTGTACAACAACTGCAGCGACAATAAAACGACAGACGATGCGCGCGCGCACTTACACGCAACACTTCTTTTTTTAAACGGTAGTATTCGAATTGATGATAAAAACCGTTGCTTTTTTCAAATGAAATGAAGAGTTATGTTATTTCTGAGTATTTTTTTCGTTTTCGTTTTCGGGCGAGCGACTTTGTTTTTCGATGCAATGGGTTGGTAGGTCTAACTACTAAGTCAATGTTGACGTGGAGGAAGTCTGTAGTTTGGAAATTCTTACTCCTTATTAATATTTTGAATACGAAAGTAACTCTGTCTGTCTGTTGAGCTGGCCTGATTTTCACGAGTACGGAGATAGATTGATATCTAGGGAAAGATATAGGATACTTTTTAGGGTTCCGTACCTAAAGGGTAAAACGGGACCCTATTACTGAGACTTTGCTGTGCGTCCGTCTGTCTGTCCGTCTGTCACCAGGCTGTATCTCATGAACCGTGATAGTTAGATATAGTTTGAAATTTTACAGATCATGTATTTCTGTTGCCGCTATAACAACAAATACTTAATATGTACAGAATTAAATAAATATTAAAGGGGGTCCCACAAAACAAACATGTTTTTTTTTGCTCGCTTTTATTTAATTCTGTTTTTTTTTGTCTCGAAGGAACTACTCCGCGCTCCCGGATAAAAAATATTCTATATGTTAATCCAGGTTAGAAACTATATGTGTACCAAATTTCATCCAAATCCATTCAGTAGTTTTTGCGTGAAAGAGTAACAAACATACATCGGACCCTATACATATATCGACCCTATACACCCTTCGTGCGCGACTCTGACTCACACTGAAGTAGCTGCCTGAAGATGCGGGAGAAACCGCGGAAAACCACTAGCATTTTATAATATTAATAATTAGCTATTTGTTTTGACTTTTCTTTAGTTGATAAGACGTCTATGTATTTATCAAGTTTTGACCTTAGTACGGTTAGCAAAAGCAAACGATTACATTTTATTTGTGTTGTTTTAAATATTATATTATGTAAGAATCATAGTTATTTTTTATATTTTGGACTAGCTTCTGCCCGCGACTTCGTCCGCGTGGAATAGTGGTACTCCGCTCCTATTGATTTTAGCGTAATGAAATATAGCCTATAGCCTTCTTCAATAAATGGGCTATCTAACACTAAAAGAATTTTCAAATCGGACCAGTAGTTCCTGAGATTAGTAGCGTATGCAAAAAAAGTAGCTTTTCTGGTTGATTTCTTACACCTTGTGTCCGAAAAACCCAAATATCTTACGGAACCCTATTTTTTCCAAAATAAAATTTAGCCTATGTTACTCGTGGATAATGTAGCTTTCGAATGGTGAAAGATTTTTTAAAATCGGTCCAGTAGTTTTTGAGCCTATTCATTACAAACAAACAAACAAACAAAGTTTTCCTCTTTATAATATTAGCGTAGATTACTAGATTAAACACTAGATTGCAATAATCACAACTGCAATTGAATGTCTCAGTACCACAGATATCGCAGACGCGTTGCTTAATCTTTTCAAACAGGGATATTACATATTTCAATATTTCTCTATACTTGACACTGGTAGTCTACTTGACATCGACTAATCTACCGAAAAGAGGAAAAATATTTCTAATTAACATGAAAATACAATAATTATAATGTTAGATAGTCATTGTACTTAACCTCTATGATGAATTCTATCTAATTCTATAAATGAGAATGTCAGTTTGTTTCCTTGTTACGCTTTTACAGTAAAACCGCTTATCCTACCTAAATAGGTTAGAAGATAGATGGGACTCTTTTTTTTCGTATGAGTACCTAATCATTAATTGACTCCTCCCGTCTTGGGTGGGGCGGGAGGGTCAGACTCTTACTGGCTAAAACCCATCCATGTTCCTACCTCAGTTTCTTCAGGAGATGGGTGAATCCGCAAGAAACAGCTAATATTATTACAAACACACCGTTGATCCCGGAGTGTGCTGTGTATGTGATCCGCAAATGAGGTTTTTAATTTAATTATGTACATAAACTAAAATATTTTACATAATAGTAAAACTTACAATAGCTAAAAAAACAAAATTGGAACACTACTACCTAACTAAAACTGGGCGTCAAAAAATTGGGAGCGTACCCAAGAGGCTGGCTGCATTGCCACGTTGGATAGCTATGCTTATTCTTTGGCCAAAACAGCAGCCAGTCTTTGGGTCTCGCGAAGCGTCAATCAGCCGCCTGGATATTTCCTTAAATAAAAGGTGAGCATTCGCACCCCAAGACTCAAAGAGTTTCAACCCCAAACGTTTCGATAGTTTAGTTGCCAATAAATAATAATAATAGGTATTGAATAATTTACTTTTTAACAAGTTGACCGTACCATTCAAGCCACTGATAACAAATTACTTATTCATATATACTAAGATAATGAATATAGGCAGGAAAATTTTAACCGCTAACGTTTTGAGAACCTGCTAAATTATCTACCATCGCAAAATATTTCCAAAATATTGAAGCTCCTACAAAAACTTGTAAAAATACACTTAAATGAAAACAAGACAAAAAAAAATTGACGAGACCCGTCATTACGTCTTCAGCCTTTTAAAGCATCACGACCCATTTGTGTTAATTTTACAGGAGTTTAATTTTTTTGGCGCAGCATTTTACGGGTTTGAGGATTAAAATTAATAACAGGCGTCTTTGGGGTTTATGAGCAATTTCGGAGGGATATTTAATGATCTAATGAGACAAGGTATGTTTGAACCAGTAATAAATGGTTAGTGTTTGTCTTATATTAGGTATACTTCTTTTAAGTTGTTTTTTCAAATATAACCAGTGGCGAATTTGCAGTCTTGGCCGCCCTAGGTGCCAGGCCATGTTGCAAGTACCAGCCGCCCCTTTCTCCCTTATATAGACTACATAATGGATTTTCTTTATTGCGGCCCACCGTAATGTTCGCGATTTAGGTACTTAGAATATTTAGGTACTTACTTTGAGTTATTTCTTGTCATCGTCAGTGTATTTTTGTCACGATTGGCCTCCCTAATATATGGCCACCCTAGGTCCGGACCTACTGGGCTACTGTCCTTACTAGCTTTAAAATGAAAGGCAAAACCAACTTCGCAACGATATCGTCGCTTGACAACATAGTCTCAAGCTTTCGCTATCTAACTTCAAAACAAAAAATAAAACAATCATGTTACTACAATAGGTACCTAATTTGAAACGATTTGAAAAGATTGTGCAAAAATTAAGTATTTTCTAAATAAGTATGAAATACTAATGTATAATATATTTTTTGTTCAAGATAAGACATTTTGAGTACCGCCTGACCCCTGCTTCGTTAATTTTCGAAGTTGTTGTATATAAAACGTGCGGTGGTAATCATATCGTCTGACCCACCCCTAAATGTTATCATTTTGACCTTACACGTTTTTTTGACTTTGTACTTTTGCACAATGTTTTTTGAAAAATTTGGTCATGTCATATTTCATGGGCTTTAAGTGTGTTTGATTGCCATGTAACTTACATATTATATTAGACTAGCTATGCGCCAGCGGCTTCGGCCGCGTGAGCTTTACGAATTCAACTTAAAAAATTTAAGAGTTTCATACAAACTTTGCCCTCTCTTTTGAGGGGTGGAGTTTCGAAAAATCCTTTCTAATCGGATGCCTCGGAGGGTGTGCTCTTTGTATGACGTACATACAAAGAGCACACCCTCCAAGTTGCAGTTCTCTACGATCAGCGGTATAGGCTGTGCGTTGATCGGTCATTCATACAGTCATTTTATATTGGACAAAGCATTTTATATGTAAAAATATAGATAACAGATTATTATTTTTTCTGATGGGAAATCATCAAATGACCCCTCTTGCCGTGGGTGAGGCGAGTGGAAGTGTCAGACTCTTACTGACTAAACCGCTCGTTACCGTGCCCCTGCAAAGCCCTTTATGGACTGAGGAAAGAACATGGATGGGTAGTCACGGCGGGATGATCATTTGCTGATTTACCATCCGAAAAAAAAATATATCATCTTAAAAGGTTTAGCCGTTTGAACGTAAAAGCGTAACAGACAGAAAGAGTTACTTACTTCATATTTTAATATTAGTAAGGATTTAGGAAGGACTACAATACCAGATCGAAACAACTACCTGGATAATTAATTACTGTGTACATAATGTAATAATACCAGTATTTCAGTCAACTGAAATATAAATTCCCTTCATAAGAATAATTCAATAAGAATATTATATTGACAACTGGATCAATAAAATATACTTGGCGCCAAAAAACAGTTAAACCCAACCTAACATCTTTTTGCGTGATGCTTAACAGTTCAAGGTAGAAATTGAACCTTATTTCTTTTGATATAAGAACTAATATTCATCTGTATCTGCATGTGTAGACTGAACATAAAATTGGTATTTTGAAAGCACATGTTGTTACGTTGAATAAAGAAACTAGATGGTGCAGATTTAATATGTCGTTGTATTTAATAAAAAAATATCTCATTTCTTAAATTTGTAAACCTACACATTAACTGTCAAGTAAAAGTTTTTTGTTTTGTAAAAAATAAAAAATGAATAAAAAGCAGAGAAAAAGGAAATTAAACACATCTATAAGTTCCAGTAACTGAATGCAAATAATTATAATTTAATTATATTTTTTTATAACCCTTTAACTTAAAAAAAACAACAAACAGTAGCCCATTGAAAAAGTTGTAGATAAGTAAGTCCCTACTTAAGATTCGCGTTCTAGTTTTTTTTCACACATCCATGTCACACGTGTCCTTCCATATCTTACCATGTCTACGGCGTCTTATGGTTTCAGTAAGGAGTTTTTTCACGATCCCGTTAGCTCCCGTACTATTCCCGTCAATGTCCCGGTGTTGTTCACTCGTGTGCTCTGCGCATTGAAAAGTTAGGTTATGTGTCACTTTGACAGTTCGCGCCAAAATTGTGAAGTTTGTGTTTTTGAATTTTGCTGTTCTTGTGTAAGTATTGAGATGTGTGCTTGTTTTAATTTTATTTGTTTCTATTTAAATGTGCTCTAAACGGTTGAAGGTATTTTATGCTAGGCGTTCAAAACTGTTCAAAGTTTTATGAAACAAATAACCTCCTTTTTTAAAGTCGGTTAATAATATTTAAACATAGCAATTTTTGTACTGTTAGTTTATTTAAGATGAATTATTTGGAACTTAGTTAAAGAATATTCATTTTCCGCTAACTGAATATTGAAAGTCATTTATTTTTACCCGACTGCAAGGAAAGGGTTATGTTTTTCGCGCCTATCTGTTTGTAATATTCTTTATTCCTTCATATCTTCGAAACCACTCGATGGATTTTTATTTTCTCTACTAGGTAGCGTTAATATTTAATGGATTTTTGAAGTAATATACAGTACCTAGATAAAAAATATGAGTGTAGCAAATTGAGGTACCTACTCACTAACATATTTCAAGTATATCTACTAATTTTCTAAGTATTTGCAAAAACAATTTAATCTGAATTCTTATTTTTTTTTCCTGCTATAATGTCACAATTAAAAATAAAAGTTGCGATTACAATATTTCTTACATAATATTTTTTATCAGTTACCTTCTTCTAAATTAATAACAATTATTTGTATATTTTTTTTGATAAGCATTTTTTTTTATTTAAAACTGTGATATAATTTAACGTTAGGTGACGCGACGGTTAGTTGATGTAAATATTTTTTTTTGTTATAAGTAACTAGCTTCCCGCCAGCGGCTTTGCCCGCGATATTTTAGCTAATGGATACAAAAACTTGTCAAATTATATACTAAAACCTTCCTCATTAATCTCTCTATCTATTAAAAAAAACGCATCAAAATCCGTGGCGTATTTTTAAAGATTTAAGCATACATAGGGATATAGGGACAGAGAAAGCGACTTTGTTTTATACTATGTAGTGAAGAGGTAAATAGGTACTTCTTGCAAAAATGTTGCATGATCTAAATAGCATAATAAAACAGAGGAAAGTAGTTTCGAAGAGAAATAAGTGCTATGGTTGGTGAAATAATTTTAATAGAAACTATTAACAAGCTGTTTGCTGCGGATCCGCGTTCTAATTGAACTATAGTCTGTATCAATTGATTTTACGAAAAAATATAAATAAAATCATAACCGATTTTTTTCAAGATTTTTCATATCTATACTAATATTATAAAGCTAAAGAGTTTGTTTGTTTGAACGCGCTAATCTCAGGAACCGCTGGTCCGATTTGAAAAATTCAGTGTTGGATAGCCCATTTATCGAGGAAGGCTATAGGCTATATATCGTCACGCTAAGACCAATAGGAGCGGAGCACCACCATTCCATGCGGACGAAGTCGCGGGCAGAAGCTAGTAGTTAAATAAAATGGCATTAAATGATGATATTTAGAGCATGAAATTGATATAAATGCGCCATCCTTACGGCATTATAACCTAATATTATAAATTCGAAAGTTTGTGAGTATGGATGGATGGATGTTTGTTACTCTTTCACGTAAAATACTTGACGGATTTGGATGAAATTTGGTACACACATTGATTGAGGACGCGGATATCTTTTGATTTATAATTGCTTCATTGTTCAATCCTTTCAGCACCTTATTTCATTGGCGTTTAGAGGTCATGTGTATTCCATTCTATAACGATTAGTTTGCTTCCTGCTAGCTCTCCATTCTGTTAAAATTATAAAGTAGGAAATAAAATGTTTCCAAAATTAAAAGGTGATGCTGTTGTTTTACACAAATTATATTTTTTTATAGATTTGTTTCGAAGCGCATTCTTTAAACTTATTAAATGACCATTATATATGGTCCTATATATTAAAAAAAAAAACTAAAAAGTACTAATTCCTATCTTTTATATCTAGATGCATAACAGTGAAGTCATACTAATATTTCACATGAATTCATTCCAATTCCATAGTATGTATCTAATTTTACTGAGCATGTGTGTGTTTTTATATCTGTAACGGTTATCCAAAAACCTTAAGTTTAGTTTTGTCTGAAACATTTGGCAGTAGAATTGTGATTGATGAAAAGATTCTGTCATAAATTAAAAACGTACCATCGTGATTCCAAGACACTCATTCAATATTTAAAAATAAAGCCCTTTTTGCATCGTCCAATAAGCTTCCTCTAATAAGAATAGGCCATAAGTCAGCTAACTAACACGTGTGGCGACTAAATAATAATTCTAAAGAGACGATTAAATTTATAATTCGCAGATGCTCGAGCCACGCGTGATCATACACAGAGAAAGTTTATTTTTATAATAATAGCAAAACCATATGCGCAAACTTACGAGTAAACACCACATGGCAACACCTCGACATAGAGATTACTGAACTTTATAGGTAAATGAACCTAGGACCATGGCGCAATATGATATCATACCTTGTTACGATGAGGAAGACATGTTTAACGAAAGAAACGATAGTGTGACAGACCTACATGCTTACTACATGTCACAGTTCAATTTAGAACTAGAGAATAGCAACAAAAATAAGAAAGTAGACAATTTTAAATATGGAGTGGAAGAAAGTTTTGATTTTGAAGTATTAGATAATTGGAATGGCGCCACTAATAATGAAGCTGATTACGAGATTATAGACGAAGTTATCGATAGCAATATCAATGAGCAAAATATTAAGGAAGTCCTCTTAGATTTAGATGGTATTGACTTTGAAGATAAAAACTGTAAAATGGATACCTATAAAGGACAAGAAAACAAAATATATACAGCGAATAATGACTACATAGATGACGAATCTCTTATAGATGAGCTTTGTCGAGAAGATGGAGAATCTTGTAGAATAACGCCTGATTTTAATGAAGAATATTTAAACACTACACCAGAGAAGAATCTGCTGCCATCAATAGATACAGTATTTTCAAAACGATATTGTCATTATAATACTGAAGATGTGCAAATGCCAGAGTACAATAATATTACTCCTGTCGAACATAATGTTGGTCCTGTAAATAACTTAGAACATTACAGTTATCCAAATAACATTCTTTATAATTTAGAAGAAAGGAAATATGTACTACCCGATACACCGACAAGTTGTAATGAATTCAGTTTTGATAGAAATGAAAGAAAGATATCAGTATCAGAATCAGTTGAGAGTGATGTTCACAGTTCAAGTTATTACGATGAAAATTCTGAAAATTTCGACGAAGATGACTTGTTTGTTAATCTTGACGATTTTGGTTTAACTTTTGAGACGGAAAATAATGTAAATGCTGCTGAATGTAAAGCTCAAATCCAGAGGAAGAGTGATAAAGACAAGGCTCAAGGTAAATTAGAAATACTTTAGATTGTTTTCATGCTATTTATGGAAAAAAATCCGTCGTTAGATTAAATTGCCGTTTTTAATATTAGGTATTAAAAAATATATTGTGTTTTAGGTGAAAGAGTATGTTTATGGGAGCATTGTTACGAAAGATACCCAAATCAAACTACGTTGGTGGAGCACATTGAGAGAGCCCATGTCAACACATATAAAGGTAATTAATTATCCATCCATACTAATATTACAAAAGTTAGTTTGTCTATTTGCCTGTTACACTTCACAGGAAAACTGCTAAGCCGACTTAGACCAATTTTAATATGGAGATAGATAATACCTTGGAGATTGTTATATGCTACTTGTTATCTGGCTGCGTGTATAATTTCGTTAGAAAAGAGCGAGTGAAACCGCAGGAAACAGCTAGTACATAATATATGCCAGATAAAAAGCATTAAAATGGTGGACTAATCATTAATCGATTATATGGTCTTACAAAGTCACCGGGGCTACGGGATGTTCGAAAGAGTTACGGCGCCCCCGGAATAAAAAAGACAGAGGAAGGAACAGATGGGTTTTAGCCAGTAAGAGTCTTAAACTCCCTCACGCCTCCGGCGGGAGGAGTAATTTGATGATACCCCTTCGGAAAAAAACTAAACAGTCAGTCAATGTTACTAATCTATTAATTATATTATTTAATTCCTTAGGTGACGAGTTCAGCTGCTTGTGGCGCGACTGTGCTCGAGAACGCAGACCTTTCAACGCTCGTTACAAGCTTTTGATCCACATGCGTGTGCATTCAGGACATAAACCGAACCGCTGTCATGTGAGTACCAGCTTTATATACTAAACTAGATTCTAAACACGCGTATTGTATGCATTTAAAACATAACCTTATATACTCAGGTCTCAGGTAAATTATTTTGCGATAATGAAAGAATTTCTGAAATTGGTCTGGTAGTTTTAGAGATTATCCATTACGTAGAAAGTTTACAATTATTATTAGTAATATCTAAGATGTACATTAATTCGACTAAGATCATTTAGACACTTGTTTTCGCGGAAGAACATTACATTACAGGGTCCAAAGAACATCTTGAGCGCAGCAATAAATATGTTTTTTTCTGTATTAGCAACAGTTACTATCTATAACTTAGAGGCATCATTTATGATACTTTAAATTGCTGCAGATTCCAGACAAAAAAAAAATTAACGATGCTGTTGGCCTATATCCCAACCACAGAGTATATATATGTATACAAAGCCCCTTCGTACAAATCTCCATAGCCTTTGTAACATCTAGAAGTGACGCTCAGAATATTTATAGGATTAATAATTTTTCTAGCACCCTGGCTGTGGCAAGGCCTTCTCAAGACTAGAGAACTTGAAGATCCACGTGCGGTCTCACACTGGTGAGCGCCCGTACGCGTGTCCAGCCCCACACTGCCGGAAAGCATTCTCCAACTCATCGGACAGAGCTAAACATCAGAGGACACATTTTAATGCTGTAAGTATAACATTTATTGGAAGGAATGAGAAAGGAGTGAATGATAAACATATTGTGCTGACACCAAATATGTAGATCGGTAACGGAGAAAAAGATAGATATATAAAACATTTATTTAGTTTAAAAATAAGACACAATACAAAAAAGACCATAACAAAGTTAATAGTTAATATAAGAAAATAACAAATAAGCACGAAATTAAAACTAAACAAATATTAAAAACGAATGCTTGAAACATAGATAACACGAAACAGAAGAAAAAAAATACAAGAAATGACACTTATAATGGTAGCACGAAAGATTAAAAAAGAAAAAAAGTACAAATTCAATATGAAGTGGCAGTGCAAGAAGGAGAAGAAGAAGAGACTATAGATAGATAACATTTTAATACTTAAACCCTAAGGCTCGCTTTGCTTAAAGTTACATGTTTGGCAAATTTATTTATTTTCATAGCAGCTGAAAAACGTACACTACTACTCAGCCTCCTAGCGGCCTTCTCTCCTCTTGATTCGGGCAGTTCATGATCGATTCCCGAAATGATTATGCATAAGAGTTCAATTATGTCTACTGCATACAGATCTGATATCCTAGCATCGTCATTTTCTCTTGATTCAGACAGACCAAGTTTAAATCAGATTGGTGGACTAACTATCACGCAAAGAACTATCCTTATCCTCATCGTAACTTTCAAGTTTCTATTGTTTATTTGTTACACTTTCGCGGTATAACAACTGAACCGATTTAAATAAAATTTAGTAGAGATAGATGGTATCGTGGAGACTGTTATAGGCTACTTTTTATCCAGGTAAACCCGCGGGAAACAGCTTTAGCACTTTAAAAATACATCTACATAAACGAATCTACATCTTTTATTATTTAGCCAGAATCTATAGGCACATACTTCTTAGAGTTAGATAAGTAGGTATAGGTAGGAGAAATAAGTAGATATCTACGTAGCCACACATAGTTTTTACGTGTCAAAACAGACTTAATTAGACATTAGGTTACAAATATCAAAACCTAAAATTAGCCAAAACACTGACAACAAAAGATCAAATGTTATTCGTAAACAAAAAATAATTTAGCAACATATTTTACACATGTCTGAGTTTGAACGATTACGCAACTTATCAACAAATATGAACTGGCCATCAAAATGTGATCTATTCACCTCGCGACGGAAGACTACTGAACTAACGCTCTTATCCTAAAAAGTAAACAAAATCATTAGTAATATTAAAACTGATATCGTACTTTTACTTTATGTTTCTTGATCACAACACAAGTGGTAAACGATAACCTTTGGCTATCGAAATGCATTGCAGAGGTAAACTAACCTAGGTGCATTGCATTTCATAAACTCTTATACTTATCACCTAGCGTCTTCTTTCGTATTTGCACTATTTTAGGAGCATGCCATGGTAAATAAATAGACAAACAATAAGAGAAGTAGGACTGACAGGAATTGGCGCTAACCGTACATATAGGTTTTAAGTTTCAACACCCATAGAGGCTATGGAAGGTCCAAGCATTGTGGTCTCGCATTCGATTATAATTATGGAGCAAAATAAATCAGCGGATGATGATGTCAGTAGTATGATTAAGCATTTTTCTATTGCAAGATATCATGTACCTACTGACATTTAATTGTACTACTTTTTATTATCCCAAAATGAAATAAAAAGTTCTTAATCTACATACTACCTTCTATGGTCTTCTTAGAGTATCTGAAGATATAACCTAGTGACATCCATGCCATCTCTTCTAAATAAATTAAATAGATACTTTATTATAACTTCATGCTACCAACTCATAAAGAGTAGGAACTTGCAATAGGTTTTTGATCTTTGTAAGATCTGAGACATCAAAAACTAAACATTGTGCCATTTTTCAGAGACCATACGCCTGTGGAGCAATAGGATGTGGCAAGAGATACACGGACCCTTCCTCTCTTCGCAAGCATGTGAAGACGCACCCTCACATCACCAACGTGCCTCGAACCTGTATACCAGCAGCCAGGCCCATGAGGAAACCTGACCAGGAGCAGACGGTGCCTAGTTCACCAGCTAAGCTGACCACGCTCAGATGTATTAGGGATAAGCTGACTGTGCCTAGGTTGCAGAAACTCTAAGATTTGAGCTATTGGTTCATTTTTGTTTTAAGGTTTTCGGTTATCTGAAAGTAATGTTGTTTGTGGTGCGTCACGTCATAATGCAAAATGATAGAGTATTCTTAGCAATGTATACCAAAGAAAACATGCCATTGGAAAAAGATGCATAAGGTATACTAAGGGTGTTCTAGCAAAACAATATTTTATAGACAACTTTGACTGGACTTATAATTTTTTTTTTTTTTTCTTTTTCCTACATGACCTCTTGCAGGGTGCTTCTAACAGCATTCGACCTGCTTAACCGGACAGTTGGACTTATAAAGAATGGTGAAATTATTTTATAGAAAGATGACCCATTTTTATCCATGGGGCGTTTCTACCGTTTTGAAATGCTTCTTTTGCCAAAATCCACTGAAATCAATTATTTTTCTTTCTTTAAATGTTTTAAACAATAGAAAAGTGTTATCTATTTAAGAGTTTTGGCATTCTCATATCTATATTTGAAATGACAGAACAGGTTTCAAAGGGTATACCAAGGTTCACTCCTAATTCATCATCTGCCTATATATCGTCCCACTGCTGGGCACAGGCCTCTTCTCATACAGAGAAGGCATGAGCATTGACCACGCTTGCTCAAGGTGGATTGGCGATTTTAGACTTTTTAAGTCTAGGTTTCCTCAGTCACATTGGTACTTGTCAAATTTCGAAACCATGCACTCATACACGATGCAGGTGCATTAACCACTAGGCCACCGCGACTATATGTAGTGTGTATATTGAAATATGAATAAAAAATAGTTTTTTATTTAGATAGTGGGACCATGTTAAAGATAAAACTATTTAGATTATAAGAAACTTATGCTCAAATGAAGACTTCAGTTTTGTAAACAAATAGATAATATTTTTTAAACATTATTTTGATTGAGGTGTCTATCTGAAAATTCCTACACATTTTATGATAGTGTTTTGTAAAATAAATAATCGAAGCTCAAAAAAAGACTGAAGTAAAATGATTGGCTCAATATTTTTTTTAATTAAGTAAATAAATAACATTAATTAATAATTATGACTTGTGTTAAAAACACAAAAAAAACTAGACCTATGATAATTTTATCAATTCTTTCTTAATTAATTAGTGTAAGTGAGAGATTGATTCCAATTAGCTAGATTTAGATAATAATCTGATAGTAAATAACAATAAAAACAAACAATATTTGTAAATAATTATCTCATGTTTATGTTAGATCAAAGCTACATAGAGAATAGACTTTATAAAAAAGTAGATAACGCAATTATTGTTATTACTAATTACTAAAGTAATTACCTATAGATAACATGTCTCAGAACGTTGAATGATATCTATTTAATACAAGCTGTTGCTGCGGCTTCGTTCATGTAATACTAATTAATTGTAATAAAACAGCCAGTTTGTTCGTCGCAAGTGTATCCTGATTAGAGAGACTGGTACTATACTTGTAGACCTGAGTTCCTGAGTTAAATTAAACATGAAGAAACTGTGTAGATCTCTTTAAAAGAAATAATTTAAATTCCTGAAATTATTACATGCAGGTAGGATGTAGATATTATTAAGAAATTGTTCCATTTGCACCTATATTTGCTCAAATAGATGTAAGATATTGTACATTCTATATTAGAACTTTAAGTACCTACCAACTAAAGTATTATGTTAAAGATAAACAATATTGTCTGTAAATACTGAATTTTGTAGCTAAAGATGTGAAAAGCTTCATATTTGCACTTCTAGAATAAAGGCTACTTATACCCTTTTGAAATTAATTGGCAATATGAAATATTATTGTTCGCAGGTTGGCACTGATATTTTCTTATTTTTTTTTCAATAAAACGAGTGGTACACTGTTACTTATCTCCAAAATTGAGTAACCTAGCTACAGTACATACCTTGGGATGTATCTAATGTTTTACCCAAATCTATTCAGTAGTTTTAGCTTGAAAGATAAACAAACAAACATACATTTTACAAACTTTTTTTTTCGCATTTAGTAGGAAAATCCTGATTGTTTTAAACATGTTCCTTTTTTACCTTCGTTCTGGAATAATGGAGTAGGACATTTTTTATAGTTCACAGACAATATTGTGTTATGTAGTAGTAAGTTATTCCTAAACTGTACAAATGCATGCTTTCCAAAGAATCTCGTATTAGGATTACATAAGTTTTTCCCGTTTTGAGATCTCTTTATTTGCTCATTATATTTTTATATTATACATACTTTAAAGACAGATGCTGTCGTTAATTTTAATGCTCAATTAAAGATAAGATTGATTTATTTATCTGGTTTTATTAGTTACTAACTTCTCGGAGGATTCGGAGGAGCTCGCAGCTTAGTAGATCAAGAGATTTTATGAAATAACAAAGTCATAACCTATTTTGTTCTAATTCTGCCGCAGAAATTAACAAAATGGCGAAAAGACGGCGCATTTATGTCAATTTCATGTTTTGAACATCATCATTAATCATTTAATGCAATTTTATTTACATAAGTGGGAAAATTAGAACAAATTTAGGTTATGATTTTGTTTATATTTTTCGTAAAATCAATTGTTAAATACTATAACAGCAACAGGGTCGATCGATCAAAGTTTAAGCTCGGCCGCTCCACGTATGGGTGACCATCTATGTCATACCGAGACTATATACTCCATCGGAAATCACTTTAAGCTGTTGGTACCAGCTGTCATTTGTAGATCTTTGACAGCGGTTACGGTTAGGTAGAACCCACAAAGTCGTCGACGAGTCACCAAAATTACCCAGTAGGTACGTGATTTTCAAGTCAAGGGTCGTCGCTCTATGTAAAACACTGGTATTCAGCTGCATTTGGCTAGATTGGAAGCCGACCCAAAGATAGTTGGGAAAAGACTGGGCAGATGTTAAACACTTTTGAATTATGATTAATTAAATTGACACGGTACTTTTATGTATCACTTGGATAAAAATTTAGGATCCTTTTGGTCTTGTATTTGAACCCACTCAAAAACCATGAAGACGAAATCACTGACCAGTACAGACCAGAACAGTACCTACTTAATTATTAAAAGTAAAATAAAAAATGATATTTGAATTTCGCACCAAAAACCGTTTTTCGATTTCCATACGATATTATTTCTGCAGCTAAGATCCTATAATCCCACAGTAACTGCATTCCTCACAACACTACACTGCACCTATCACTCTCAACCAAATAGCTGTTTCAATTAATACAATAAGTGAAACTTAATTGACTCCGCACAGTACAATTGTTACCGAAAAAAGTGTTATGGAACTAAAGTCCATTTCATTTTGTAATTATTTTGATTTTCCGTCTCAGTCTAAGTGAAAGAAAGGTATATACTATATAAAATATCTTTGCCGAAATAGACTTATAACTTTAGACGATTTCAACTATCGTAAAATAAAAGCGATCCGTTGGGTCGTGAAAAAAAAGACAAACTAACAAACCAACAATCACACCTTCGCATTTGTAACGTGATAAGAGCAAACTTTCTGTACCTTTCTGTCATTGAGGACTTATCAAAGCCGCTGATAGCTATAACCTTCGCTACAGAAATTGAAATAACAATGCCTGAATATCTAGTACCTGACACCATTCACCTAGGCATTCGATTATCTATGTGCTGGCGATTATATTTTCGAGCCGTTTGGGGTTGAAAATCCAGGGTCATGGGTTCCTAGTACACACCTTCACCTTCAATAGGAAGACAAAGCCAAATTACTAAATGACACTAGCGGCTTTTATTTTGGCCAAAAGCTAAGTTTTGCACTTGAGTTTGCTCCCAAATTGCCGGTGATATCGGTATGATTTTTGACGCCCATACTTTAGGTTTACTTTTTCCATATGAGCCATTTTATATGAAAACTAGCTGTTTCCTAAGGGTTCATCCGCGTCTTGAGGGTACTACTTAACGCACCCGGATAAACCGTCTATAACCGCCTATAACCGTCTCCAGGGTCCGTACTGGGCCGTGAAAGAACAACGTAACGTAACAATCAAATACGAATAATAAATTATAAGTGAAAAATAAATATATTTATTTTTGTTTAG
This sequence comes from Pyrrhia umbra, assembly GCA_963891755.1. Taxonomy (NCBI): domain Eukaryota; kingdom Metazoa; phylum Arthropoda; class Insecta; order Lepidoptera; family Noctuidae; genus Pyrrhia; species Pyrrhia umbra. The sequence continues at coordinate 1,939,717 of OY982942.1, read as the reverse complement.
CTCTCAGTTTTCCTACAATTAATAAAAAACATACTCGTACAAACCAACGAACTGACTTTTACATTTATTATATTAGTAAGGATTCGTCATGATAATTGTAAGGAAGTTAGGATTAATATTAAACCTATTTGCTTCAGGATATTAGGTACAAAGTTAGTAGTAATCGTTAATCTTACGGCAACAGTAACAAAAACAGTTAATGTTCGCTGGTCTATGGATTTCAATTAGACTATTCTACTAGCAGAAGGCATCCACGTATGGCGATATCTAAATATAGGTACGTCAGTCTGATACACTACCACTTTTTTGATTGACTTATATGTTTACCGCGTTGAAAAGATGGAACCCTATAGTTTATTTCTAAAGAATCACAAAAATTCGCCAGCCCGCGAGTTGATCTAATAGCTTTAAAATTCTCGATTACAATAATCATATATATTCTGTTCCAGCCTGTCCCTGCTGTCCTCCCCCAGCGACGCCCTAAGCCGAGGCTCGTACCCCACTAGGGGTTGCCCTTAGCGTGTAGTCGCTTAGTTTTGTAAGTTAAGCCCTGGCTGGAAGCTAGCCTAAATTCATTTAACGCACTTCACCGGCAAGCCCGGCGAGATGCCATCCAAAAAAAAAGGTAATGACAAACTCTTGATTAGTTACTGGCTACAAGAAATATACAAAAGAAGAATGTTACTATTTATACTAAGAAAACTCACAGAAATACCACTACATACAAAAAGTATAAGACTAAAATACTAAAACACTAGAGAATACCACTATACTGAGGTACGGTTCAAAGTAATATGCGAGTTAGAATTTATCAATAGCGATATGCAAGTTACTCGAATCAAATACACCAATGAAATGTACTAGGAACACAAAATCAAGCACTCTGACTAAATCGATACAAAATCGGTAAGTAACTTAAATACTGAATTTTGATTTGATACGAAACTGACGCTATTTTTTGATTTTGGAGTTATCTGCGTTCGGGTTAAGGTTCACCTAGTGGTGATGACGAAGCTGCGAGCTTAGTATATAAGGCTATGTGTCCCAGGTCTTAGTATCAGAAGTGTTCGCCACAAGCAGCACTGAAGAAGATCACTGGACCTTTGGAAATATGAAGCTGTTGATACTGACGGCGATTATCGGTGAGTCTCTAATTATTATCTAGATTTTTTTCTTTGGTCTGAGGTAATGTCTTTTTTTTCACTTTGTATTTTGATGGTTTTGTTATTATAACATTTTATTTAAATATTTTATTAAGTTATTTTCTTAGTATTTTCCATGTTATTTCTTAAGGACCTGTGATTCAATTTTTATACAAAATTCTTTGTAACAAGACAATCATTCCTAAATTTCAGACCAAATTTATTTTAAGTTCACGTTTACTGCTTTCTTTTGCTTATTTAAGTCCGTTCTATTATTTATTATTTATATTCTCTAACTTGCTCGACGGTAGATACCATAAAAATATCTCTATAGTCACAATACCCATCTATAGGTCCAGTTGAAAACCAGCGTCAGGCACTAGCTGTCTGGCATAATGCTGAACTGGACCTATTTGGCACAACATTCTTTTATTTTTGTACCTTTTTTTTATTCAACATTGTGATTGTCCTTTGTTGTGTCAATAAATGATTTTTCTTTCTTTCTTTCTTTCTATACTACTATTATAAAGAGGTAAAGTTTGTGAGGTTGTAGGGGGTAATCTCTGGATCTACTGAACTGATTTAGGTAAAATTTGATACGGAGATACATAGAGGGTCTTTTTATCCGTGTGCCTGAAATAGTTCCCTCGGAACGCGGGTGAATCCACGGGAAATAGTTAGTATGGTATAAAGGATCTATTTAATTTAATTTTTTTCTACTAATTTTATTTTTTTACTAACTTTTGTCCGCGTTTCCGACTGTATTTATTTAGACTTCAGTCCAGATATCTCTATAAAAAGTATCCCATGAGTAAATTGATATTTATAAACTACTAGCTTCCCGCCAGCGGCTTCGCCCGCGATATTTTAGCTAATGGATACAAAAACTTGACAAATTATATACTAAAACCTTCCTCATTAATCACTCTATCTATTAAAAAAAACCGCATCAAAATTCGTTGCGTAGTTTTAAAGATTTAAGCATACATAGGGATATAGGGACAGAGAAAGCGACTTTGTTTTATACTATGTAGTGATGATGTGTGTACCAATTTTCATCCAAATCTTTTGCTGTTTTTTCGTGAAAGAGTAACATGTATAAATTCTCACTAACTTTCGCATTTATAATAGGGTTTATAAGGTTTAGGTTAATAAGGGTTCCGTAGTCCGACAAGGAACCTTTATAGTTTCGCCATGTCCGTCTGTCTGTCTGTCCGCGGCATAGCTCAGAGGTTCTTGGTACTAGAAAGCTGAAATCTCATGTTCTATGGATATGTATATGGATCTCGACGACAAAGTGGTTAAATAAAATTATGAAAAATATTTTTTTAAGGTAGCTACCATACAAGTAAAGTGGGGATGTATATTTTTTTTCTCGCGCATCACTTCATGAGATTCTATCATCCATCTCTTACTTTTGAATGGCTGTCCCTAAAAATTTGAAGAAATTCACAGACGTAGCACATGTAATGAACTTACAAGAAAAACTATCACAGCTAAGTTAGCCTACTTAGCTGTGATAGTTTTAGTTTTCACCGGTTGCAGAGTTATAGTCGACTAACTAAGACCTATTAAGGAACCCTACCGCGCGTGGCCCGACACGCACTTGGCCGGTTTCAATATTCTATTTTGGCTCGTCTATCAGTCTTTTTTTGTGTCGGGCGGTATTATATATTTAGTCTCAATTATAACTTTAAAAATTATATTATTCTCCATATAATAGGTAGACTAATGAGTTACTCGTAGAAATTTCCATTGAGAGTTATTTTCGGATTTATAATAATTATAGGCAATAAGAAGGATATACAATAACTAGAAATAATTTGTTTCAGCCGCGGTAGCGTCGAGCCCGCTCACCCAATCCAAAAGCTGGCCATGGCAGGTCGGTAAGGAGTACCTGTATGATGTGGACACTTACACCTTCACGTCATACGAGAACAGCGACAGCAATGGAAACGCCTTCAAGGCTCAGTTCACCGTCCGCGTGGTAGCGCCAGGCTATCTCTTAGCCAAGCTGACCAACCCATTGTACACCCAGGTCCAGGGGGAGAAAATTACGTACAGCGTTTTACCTTCCGACCTCAAGTACCAATCAATCCAGATCACCGACCAACCCTTAGAGATCTTCGTCAAGGGTGGCCGTGTTAAATCCTTCAGTGTGCCTAAAACACTCTCTGTTGCCCACGAGAACTTATTCAAGGGTCTGATTAGCGCCCTCCAAGTTGACCTGTCATCTTACGGTCATGTCGATAACTTCCCCAACAGCTTCGATAAGGAAACCTTCCAAGGTCTCTTCAAGAAGGTGGAAGCTGATTTGGCTGGTGAATGTGAGACACTTTACACTGTTTCGCCAGTTTCCGCGGAGTGGCGTCGTGAATTCCCCAAATTCGGTTCAGATGACGCACCTATCGAAGTTATCAAAAGCAAAAACTATGGCTCATGCAAGAACCGTGCTGCATTATACTTTGGCGTGCCAGAAGGCTCTATCTGGAATGGAATTGCTTACGAAAATGAAGAACAACAGTTAATCAAGCACACTTCTGAATCCCGCATTGTGGCGAGCAAACAAGGCACCATCTACAAATCTGAAGTCATTAGCTCAGTCTTCGTCAGTCCTCTTCTGTTCGGTAAACAGAAAGCTGAAGTATACAGTTACGTTAAATTGTTCCTCAACTCCGTTCAAGATAGCGGCGCTGAGTGGAAAAAGCCTGAAGGAAGCCGCTCGATTGACTCCCTTATATTTACTTTGAGTGAATCTATGTTCATCCCTAAGGTTACTGACCAAAGCGTTGCTAACGCCCAAAAGCTGCTCCAGGACATTACTCCTTTACTGCAAGCACCCAGTCAATTGCCAAAGGCCGACTTCCTTTCAAAGTTCAACATCCTTGTGCGCTTGTTAGCTACACTGAATTCTGAGCAGCTAACCTTACTGACTAACAGCGTCGAAATTGCTAAGTCCTCCAAGAACGCTGCTAAGACCGGTATGTGGATCATCTACCGTGACGCTATCGCACAAGCCGGCACCGTTGCCGCATTTGAGCAAGTCAAGTCCTGGGTCCTTGCTAAAAAGATTCAAGGTGAAGAAGCGGCCGAGGTGATCGCTACTATTGGCTCTACTTTCCGCTACCCTTCCAAAAAGACCGTGAAGGAATTTTTCGATTTTGCGACAAACCCTGAAGTTCAGCAACAACAGTTCGTTAACAACTCGGCCCTGTTAGCAGCCACCGGATTCAGCCGCTTCGGTGAAGACAACTTGTATGTAGTCGAAACTATCATCCCACGTCTCTCTCAGGAACTGAAACAGGCTGTTGAGAACGGCGATTCCAACAAGGCTCAGGTCTACATCAGAGCACTCGGCAATTTAGCTAACTCAGAAGTCCTAAAGGTATACGCTCCGTACTTGGATGGTCGCATTGTGGTGTCCAAATACCTTCGTGTCCAGATTGTTGCCAGTCTCAAGACCTTGGCCAACCTTAAGGATGAAAATGTTCGTGCTGCACTTTACAGTATCTTGAAGAACACTGCCGAGCCTTACGAAGTGAGAGTCGTTGCTATCTTGAACATCTTCCTGGCTGCCCCCACCGCTGAAATGTTGCAAATTATGGCACACATGACTAACGATGACCCCAGCACCCAAGTTCGTGCTGTTTTAACAAATGGCATTAATTTCGCAGCTGGACTTAAGGAACCACGTTTTGCCGAATTGTAAGTTTTTTTATATATTCCTAATGTAATTCTTTATCAACAGATAAGCTTATAACCTTGTTAGAATGACATTTATGATGTATGCTATTCTTTGCTTACAGAGCTAAGACTGCGAAGGCTGTCCAATCTTTTGTTGCTAAAGAGAAATTCGGATACCGCATCTCAACCGAAAGTCTCATTGACCAGTACACGAGCGAAGATGACTTCACATTCTTCAGGGAGCTGTCGTACGTTGGCAGCGAAGACCATTTCTTACCTGTATACCACAGAACTGCGCTAAGAACTAGAGGCACTAGTTTGACTGAAGAAAGCCAGGTAACAAATCTACCCATGTGTTATTAAAAATATTAGCAAATGGTTCTCTATTTCAGGTTTTAATAGCTTGTATTTTTTTCAGATCACAATGTCAATCTCAGGTGTGCAGCAGGTTATTGAACACATTGCTAATTTGGTCTACGACCGTACCAAGTCCAAAGTAGACTTGAAGTACTCCGCCAAGAAGATTGCTGAAAAACTGAACATCAAGCATGAAGCACCCACCCCCATTGAAGGGGCTCTCTTCCTTGAACACTTGAACCAGCAAAAACTTATCACTTTTAACGGGGCAGATCTTGACGCCTTTATTATTAGCACTATTCAAAATATGGAAAAATTATTAAACGGTGTTGATGTCCAATTCACTAAAGTGTTGAACAATAAACAAACATATGTAGTGTTCCCTCTTGCTGCTGGTGTGCCATTCTTCTTCGAATATAATGAACCGCTTATGTACTCATTCAATGGTCAAGCCAAAATCAAATTTGATAAGACCACCAAGTACTTAACTGGGGCTCTGGACACAAAGATTGACTTCACTTATGCCAGAAACTTAGACGGTAGTGTTGGTTTCTTGGATACTCTTGGTGATGTATACTCTGCCGTTGGAGTCATCAACAAGATTCAATTCTACTTCCCCGCCAATGTTAACACGGTGATCGTGCCAGGGCAAGTCAAATTGAACTTTAAGCTTCCCGAGCAAGACGTTAGCTTCGTTCACTTGAGCGTTTGGCCTTACACTACTCTGCAAAAGATTGATTCTCTCCAAACCGTTTTCGAAAACCCATCTACTAAGGTCATCGAACGTCCCGAAAAAGTCGTCTCTACTGATTTGAAGGTTGGATACTTGGCAGGTGTCTCTTTCCTCCTAGAAGGATACTCCTACTCTTCTGATTTCAAGACCACCGATCTTTACGATATCGACATAATCTCAAGCGTTGGAACATTGTTCTATCAGAAAGATATCGCTTTGACTGAGTTCGAACTCAAATACATTGCTAAGGAGACCACTAATAAGGATGTCACATTCAGCATATTCTCCGGTAAGTTGAATAAATCTTTTGTCAATCTTATAGCATTAGGTTTATCTAAATCTAAATATATATAAAACTCAAAGGTGACTGACTGACTGACTGACATAGTGATCTATCAACGCACAGCCCAAACCACTGGAGGGATCGAGCTAAAATTTGGTATGCAGCTAGATGTTATGACGTAGGCATCCACTAAGAAAGGATTTTGATGAATTCTACCCCCAAGGGGATAAAATAGGGGATGGAAGTTTGTATGAAACTTTGTCAATTTTAAACCGATTGGGCTGAGAATTCATATAGCCCACGCGGACGAAGCCGCTGGCGAAAAGCTAGTATAGCATAAGAGATAAAGAACAAATCTTGTTAAAATTGTATGACTAATTCCAAAATATTTTATTATTATGTTGTGATTATCGTATTTGGTCGATGCAATTAGAGGTTTTTGTGCAGCTTTAAGCAGTAGGTCACAGTCGTCGTACATAATGATATTGAGAATCACAAACTTTTATTTTTCAGACACATTGTACAACCAGAAACAGAGCGGTGAATTGGGACCAGCTGCTGTCTTCAAGGACGTCTCTGCTAACAGTGAGGCTCGCCGGGAAGAAATTGTCAAGCGCGCGGCCACTGGCATCGAGTCAGCCCAAGTCCAGTTGTACGACTTCAGCGTCGTCTTTGATGGAAAGAAGAAGGTCGAATACGTCCTCACTGCAGCCATCGCCGACAGCTTTGTAGACAACAAACTCCAGGGAGTAGTTTTCTACAAGAGTTGGGAACAGATCAACGCAGTATTCAAGATTGTTAAACCTAAAATTGCTCCTCTCAACTTCAAAGAAGCTTTGAAGAACCAAATTAAGGTCACTTACGATCTTGACTTGAAATACGGAAACGAGGAAAACATTCACCTACAAGGTTACAGTGAACGTAGCGAGACTTACACTGAACAATTAGAAAATGATCCTTCGGCCAAGCAATGCCTGCAAGAAACTAGCGAGAACAACACGTTCCAGAAGGATTGCTACAAGTTGATTGTCAAGGCACACGCTCCCGATTTCTTCAAGGCTTCAGTGACATACAAAGACCTCACCCCTGCTTTACTGAAAACGATTACCGAAACTTACGATATCTTCAAATCGAGAAACTCCTACACTGAGGAAGAGGATGTGTTGAAGACCATCGAGAATGGCAAACTGGAAATTGAGGCTCAGTTCTTCTATGACGCTAATTATGCAAACTACGAGTTTACATCCAAATACGGATTGGTCAGATTGAACAATGTGGAAGGAGTCGCTTACTACCCCTTCGGTTTTGCTCTCTACGCGCCCATTACTGCCGTAGAACGATCATACAACTACTACTACGGCGAACAATACACACGTGAGTATTATTTGAAAGAAACTTGATATTTTGAAGTTTAGCTTTTCATAAAAAATATATAGTTTATTTTCTGTGACTTTCAAAATCATATATTTAGTGTATCTTGAATAACACTGACTAATGGTTAGTAAAAACTACGCGAGGAAACCATATTATATAAAGTTTGAAATCACCAAACCACTTTGAGCAAGCACGGTGATCAATATTCATGTCTTTTCTGTATGAGAAGAGGCATTTACCCAGCTATGGGACAATAACTAGGCCAATGATGATGATGATAAAGATGGTTGTTTTATTTCCAACAGCCTACTGTGTTGTGGACAGCAGCAAGGTCCAGACGTTCAGCGGCCGCAGCTACAACTACGGTTTATCCGGCTCTTGGCACGTGCTGATGGTTGACGAGTCCAACGACTACGGCAAGTGGACCGACCTGGTCATCCTCGCGAGGAGGCCCAGCGAGAAACAGGAGGAGGTCTACATCTCCTACCAGTAAGTATCCATCTTTACTAATTTTATAGTTACAAAAGTAACTCTGTCTGTCTGTTATGCTAACACGCCTGAATCAATTTAAACGAAAAAGCAGATAGATTACAACCTGTAGAAGGACATAGGACAGTATACCCGTTCTGCGTGATCTAGTTCTCATGGGATAGGCTAAAACCGTGGCAAAAAGCTAGTTTTTCATAAATATGAAATCAAAATAATACTAAAGACTCTTTTTTTTTCTTTTAAAGGACCGAAGACGGTAAATACCTTGAGTTGGACATCAAGCCCAGTGCTATTGACGTCAAGAGCAACGCCCAAAAGGTTTCCGAAGGCGCCCTCACCTCCTACTGGAACGACATCGCAGAAACTCCACTGCTTCAGTACTACACCTTAGCTGACGGTGTCCTTGTGTTCAACATCAACAACGGAGCTATCCGTGTTGTGTACGACAGCCAGAGACTGGCCATCTTCACTGCTGACCACCGTAAGACCACCAGAGGTGTCTGTGGACAGAGCTCTACCCAGACCCGTGACGACTTCCTCACTCCTTACGGTATTGTCGACTCTCCTCAATACTACGGAGCGTCCTTCGCGTTGGACGGTGAGAACAGCGACCCTAAGACTGAGGAGCTGAAGAAAGAAGCTAAATCGAAGGCGTACCAGCCTTTCACCAAGTACACCAACATCCTCAGCTCTGATGCTGAATGGAACAAAGCCAAGAACCATTCCCATTAAGGAATTTTTAATCCATAGCAACTTAAACGATGAACCGCAATGAAAAAAAAGACTACGATATACAATTGTAAATATAGTATTGAATCAAATATTTATAAATACGTATCTATATAAATATGACAGTGTATATAAAAAAGTATTTCTAATTATATAATTATATCATACATAAAACTTAACGATCTTAAATCATATAAATAAATGTACCTAAATAGACATCATGTACAACGATAATAACTTATTGAAGTTACATTAAAATAATATTATAATATATCACTGAATTTTATTAATTACTATCTGTTTCCCGAAACTACTTCACGGACCCGGATAAAAAGCCTAAAACCTTCTCCAGGGTCCCCTTTATTTTAGTTCCTACCAAGTTTTATCCAAATCGGTTAAGTCGTTCTCAAATCAAGCCGTTACCAAGGGAAATGGGGATTCATTTTTTTATATAGACAGTAATATTAACCAAAAGTTCATTACGAAGCAATTATGCATGAGTAATTTAGGGATCAATAGGGAAGGTAAAGTGCAATGTGCCGTATTATTCTAGTTAATAGATACCTAAGTAAAAAAGTACTCCCCACGTCATCACCAGTGGTGTTTGTACTAAAAACCATGATACAGCACGCTGGGATATGTAGCTTTCAATTAACGAAGGAATTTCTCTAATGATTCAAGCCCTTCCTAACCTATAATAAAAATAAACTTTACCTCTGCTTTACCTCCTATTACTACCTGGCTACCTACTTGGTAAAGAAGTGTAGGAGGTACACATTTACATGCAGAAGTTATAGAAATAGGGTGATAATAAAATATTAAATAGAACTGACATAAGATCTACCTATCGGTCATAGCTTGATGTTCAATCTACTCAGCCTATCGCAGTCTACTCCTGAAGATAAGCCTCTCCCAAGTTGCAAAACAACACCCGGTCCTCCACCTCCTTTGTATAAATTAAGGTTCTTCAAACCTGACTGATGTTGCTGGGGAGTTTGTTGCGCCACTTCTTCTTTCCAGCAAAAACACATAGTAAGTGGTGAAGGGCGGGCGTTTTGGTGTCTATCTTTTGTAAAGACGTTCAAAAAGTGGTGATTTTCAGTCTAGTTTGAATAAATAACTTTTAAATTTTGAACCTTCCGCATACAATAAATCGCAGCAAGCTTTCTTAAGCCGTCGGTCATTCTGGCTGGGAGACGTCCCACATAGCTTCATGTTCAATAGCCCGATTATTGAGGAGGTTCTTCAAAAAGGAGGGGCCTCAAATGATCCGCCTAAGATGGAACGAGCATACCCTGAATACCCTAAGACCAGTTTACTTTTATGTAAAAAGTGGACTGGTTATAAGCATGAAGTGTACCTTTACCAAGTGGATACGACATAATTATGAAAAATAAATGAAAGCACACCAATACTTATCATTATAAACAACTTTTACTATTAGGCCGAATCTGAAACCGGTATTTTTTCTATATTGTAGTCGAAATTGGCCCCTACTGAGGCGATCGAAAAAACATTTTCAATGTTAAAATGTAATGTTTTTTTTACACATCGGGTACATTGGAGATGTCACCAAATATTTCTTACAAGGCTATATGGTCTCTAATTATACACCTACAAACTTATGTATATAGTCCATTGAAATGTTACATTTTTTAGGCCTAACCTTGCGTTTTTTAGAGGACGCAATTTTATTTTTTTGATGTGTAGGGGGGGTCAGTGTAAAGCTAAAACCAAGTTTGTGGGGTCGCCACCCTTGTCCCCCGGCCGCCATCTTGAAAATAGGGGTTGAAATGGTTTTCACGATATATCTCCTAAACTGTTTATCCGATTTTAAAAAATTCTTGACATTTTTGTTGCAAATTAAATTTTCTACAACTTTGATCCGCAACTTTTTGTCATAGAACTATAAATAAAAAAGTTATAAGCGAAAATGTTCAGAACCTTCAGGCCTTACTACCTGTTATTTCGTAGCGTTTCTTTATATTTTCTGAGAACATTTACCATAGAAATGTAAATATTTTTTATACCATCAGAAAGTAGAGATTTCAACAAACAAAAAGACCACCAACTTTAAAAAAAAAATATATTTTGACGCGAGAATTTTCGATTGAAAATTAGGGTGTTTTTTCGATATTAAGTCAAAATAAGGGTGAAAAAATAATTATTTTAAATCAAATAAATTACAGTGTGTTTGGGACATAAAAGGGCAAGTTTTCACCAAATTTCGTGGAAAAAAAATAATGATTGTAAAAGATAAAAATAAAAAACCAAAAACTTGGTTTTTTGAATTTTTCACATAAATTTTGAGGTTATGTGAAAAAAGTGTCAATACAAAAGTTGTAGGTCTTTTTATTACCTACAACTTTGCCATTTAACTTTTTTTCATAGGACTTGTAGTTTAGCCGGAAATTGAGATAAACCGTGTTTTTAACTTTAACCCCCCCCCCTCCCCCACTTCCCGACCTCAGATCGCCCGTAATTTATTTTTCCTATCATTTTTATAATATTCTCCTCCTTTTCGAATGGGTTTCATCCTACTATTATTTTATTCACTTTTTACCGTTTTTAGAGGCTAAAGCACTGGCCTATTACTTCGGAGCGCTGTAAAACCTCAGCTATTGACTTAATGAAAAATGTTTTACATAAAAGTTGTTCCTCGTAAAACGATCTACAAAAATGGTCTATATCATTTTTTCGTAAAATGATAAAAAAAAAGTTATATCGAAAGATATAATTTTTTTTCTGGAATTCTGAACATTTTCGCTTATAACTTTTTTATTTATAGTTCTATGACAAAAAGTTGCGGATCAAAGTTGTAGAGAATTTAATTTGCAACAAAAATTTCAAGTTTTTTTTTAAATCGGCTAAACAGTTTAGGAGATATATCGTGAAAACCTTTTCAACCCCTATTTTCAAGATGGCGGCCGGGGGACAAGGGTGGCGACCCCACAAACTTGGTTTTAGCTTTACACTGACCCCCCCTACACATCAAAAAAATAAAATTGCGTCCTCTAAAAAACGCAACCCCAAATGTAACTTTTCAATGGACTAATACCTAATAAATAAAAGAATAACTAATTGGCTGACTGACTGATCGATCAACGCTCAGCTGAAACCGCTGTTTATCTTCCCTCCTGGCGTCGTGTTCCTCATTACTGAGGGTCGTGACACCCCTGCAGAATTACCACCTTACTAATAGTCTCTCTCCAGCGTTTTTGATCTTTGGCTTCGTGGAGGGCAGTGTGAAGTGTGAAATTTTTCAAAAATGTTCCTTAAATGACGTTAATGTGCACTAATTAAGGATTTTCCAAAATTCATCCACTGAAGTGATGAAATAGCGGATGAAAGTTTGTATGAAACTCTGTAAATTTTAATTTGAATTCATGTAGATCACGCGGGCGAAGCTGCTGGCGGAAAGCTAGTTGCTTATAAGTATATAGTAGGTACTGTACATGAACTGTTAACCTGTTAGGAAGCTATAGTAGTCGGCACGTAACTTGGCCAAAATTCTAAGTAGTTTTTCTCTTTTCTCTAACTATCTTCTACATATGAATGTTTAAAAGTAAATTAATACAATAGACGATAGTGTAATGACAAGCACTGAAAGTGTTACTTTTGGATTGCACTGGGTGCACAGGCGCAAACTTGTTCCAACTACGTTAAAATCTGGCCAATTTATTTGCCGGCAACTATACTTATAATATTAGACTTTTTATCGTGTCCGATTAATTCCTTTTCTATACAAACAGACAAAATATAGACATAAACAAATCATTATCTTAGTTTACATTATCAAATTAAATAACAGCTGTTATCGTTCTCAGCTGTTGCCTAGTCGATGTTTTTTTTTGTTCTTAAAATTTGATTAGAAATCAACAAAACATTATCGAGTATATTTGTAGCTGGTTATAGTAAGAGCTATTAAATAAAGTTAATTAAATATATTCGAGAGGCTTTTTTGATTTTTGCTTTAGCTATAAAAAGTCGTGGTGGCCTAATAGTTAAGGCCACCGTAGCAAGTACAAATGTGATTTTTCTAAAGTCGTATGTGTGGGTGGTATTTAATGCTCATGCCTTCTCTGTATGAGAAGACGTCTGTGCCCAGCAGTGGGACAGCATCTAGGCAGGCGGATCCAACGGAGCACAAGGCTAACTTACACGTGGCTAGACTTTTTTATATAAATAAGTGTGTTGTGTTTATAAATGTATATCTTTTGAAAAGCTGAACCCGAAATTGACACAACGATTAGATTATATAGACGTATTATGTAATTATCTTGTTTAGGTTACTAAGTTTCAGAAATGATAATAATATACTTTCTGTGTGTTATTTAGAATAAATGAGTGTAGGTTTATAAAGAATTGAGCAATGAGCGAGAAATATTAAATGAGAATAAGTACTTATTTTACAGATATAGGTTCTAAAATAACACTTTTACACGTCAGTTTTTTTAATAAATGAGGCCGGAATTTCCCATCAACCTACCTTGAGAAGAAAGCCCGAAAAAAGTCAAGGGTCAAACTCTCTCATAAGGTCCGGACATAATGTAATTGAATCATGGATCAACAAATAAAAATAGGGTTCAGTACGGAAGCTACGCGAACCCTTCCCCAGTGGAAAAAGAAGGATTCCCGGCTAGGCGAGCGATATATCCTGGCGGGCGGGCCAATGTTAGAAAGGTTTTTTGTTTTGAGTTCGAAAAATAAACTCTCGCTTGCAAAATCTTTTTGCGTGATGAAGGATTCCGACGTAAGTGTGGTGCGGTATTCAATCTAAAATTCGCAGTTCGTTGGTTAATGAATTCGTTCTCATTGTACCTACAGCACTAGGTGTCGCTACATTTGTGTGTTCAAATTCAAATCATTTATTTCAATAATTCCATTTTTTAGAAACACGATGACCGTTAGTTACTCAAACAGTAAAAACCGAAGCGATTTTGTCCATTCAAAAGCGTACATCCAAATGTACGGAACACATATCGTTTTAGGTTTTACATGCCAAGTCATGATTTATTTACAGTGTTATCTTAATAGTGCCGAATGTTAAATATTAAGAGATAACTTAGACATTACCTCGACGTTATCTATAGCCACTAATCTATAGTTTTTAAAATTATGCACTTAGTGGCAGGGTATCACTTACTGGCCGTTTCCCGCCGTGTCACCAGTGTCCTATAGGAACGTACTATACGCACTCATATGGAAAGTCTATAACTGTCACCAGAGTCTATACCCACCCAAATACCATCTTCTCAAGTGCTATTTTAGATATCTTTTCTTACGGGAACATGAGTGAAAACGGGGGGGACAATTAGTAAAGTGTACATGCAACGGTTATCGCATCAAATAACGTTTAAAGGTCGACCTAAACTTAGCTCGTACGATTAAGCGCTAGTATATAAACGTAAGCATTGCATTTTCGGGGATCAGATGTGTGACATATGTATTGAGCAACTCTGAACACGACTACTGCGCCTCTCTGGAACTATGAAGCTGCTTGTATTGACGGCGATACTCGGTGAGTTCATTCGAGTTTTTTTTACAATATTAACAACATACAATGATATATGTATGTGTGATACCCGAATAAAAAAAAGTGTGTACCAAATTTCATACAAATCTATTCAGTAGTTTTTACTTGAAAGTGGAACAAATATACATAATATGTAGAAAATAATAATATTAATATTCTCCAGACCGATTTCGGTCACGGCGTCCGATCTCAATGAAGACTAGCCTGGGGCTGTACCACCACGTGTTTTTGCAATCACTATTCAAGTTTGAGAGCGTGACACAGCTACTTACGTCGTATAGCTCCGTCTCTTATTCATAACGAAAATAATCTTGTTTTGGCACGTCATGGTAAGACCCCTGGTGCGCAGGAGATATTATAGTGCACAAGTGTTAGCGCAGACACAGGTGCACTTTCTATTCCCTCACTCTCATAGCCTTATGGGTCGGCAATCCGACACGACCAGGGAGAGAATGGTCACCCATCCATCGACTGCCCGCGGCTAGCGTAGCTTAACCTTGCTAATCTATTGAAACGCACGGTTGTTACTTAGCTGCGAGCCCCTCAGCAGGATTTAATAAAATTAGTGGGATAGTTAGAAACATAATTATTACAGTGTTTTTACACTCTGATTACCTACGTAGTGTACTTAGTATTTTTCTAGTTTTTAAATGTTGTCTAGGTATAGCTTCAAATAAGTTCTTATGTTTTTTTCGACGGTATACAGTGCTTAAGTAATCTTTGTAAAATGAAAAATTAATAAATGTTTTGTATTTGACACTGATTGTGATGACTAAAGTTCACGTTTATACTACCTATTTTTGACAAAATGTTTGCTTGATTAATAAAAGTGACTGGCAATATATATTAATAAAATTAGTGACTTAGTTAGAAATTAACTAATAAATTTTCAATACATAAAAAAACAGAAGTTACTTTAATTAACTTTAAACTATCTTCAAAGATATATTTATCGTTACCTAACCTTACACTGCGAGCAAGAGGTCAATTCAAAGGCTTAAAAAAACTTTAGAATAATTTAGTTTGTAAGGTCCATCTTTGCGTTTATTGTTGTCTGGTAATTAAATCACTAAAAAAATGATATTATCTCACTCTCCCCACCGGCTAATTGGTGGGGCGGGTGAGACTGATATATAGACCTGGAACTCTGGGAATGGAGAAAGGACACTATTTATCTGGGGTGGATAAATAAATACATTGCCCCTACAAAAAACAACTTATTGTCGTACTAATTATTAAATTATCCATTGTGTTCAATCGTTAAAACCCAATAAAATCTGTTCCAGCCGCTGTCGCATCGAGCCCGCTCACCGAGACCAACCAATGGCCTTGGCAAGTTGGCAAGGAATACATCTATAATGTACAATCTTATACCTTCACCAAATTCGAGCAAGAGAAAAGTAACGGCAATATCTTAAAAGCGGACTTCATCATCCGCGTATTGGAACCAGGCCGTTTAGTGGCCAAGTTAGAGAATCCTTTATACGCACAAGCCCGGGATCAGGAATTCAAGGACAAGTCAATTGATAATCTGGCATTAAGCCCAGTCCAGGATATCGATCATCCTTTCGAAATTTTCGTGAATGGGGGTCGCGTTGTCTCCTTAAAAGTTCCAACATCACTGACTGATATAAATGAGAACTTGCTAAAAGGACTTATCAGTGCGTTACAAGTAGACATATCTTCCCATAACCATGTTGATAGTTTCCCAAATCACTTTGACAAAGAAACCTTCCAAGGTTTATTCAAGAAGATGGAAACTGACGTCACTGGTAACTGTGAGACGCTTTATTCTGTTTCACCCGTGGCTGCCGGCGGGCATGAATTGCTTATACCGATTGAAGACCCTATCGAGATAGTCAAAAGTAAGAACTACGGTTCTTGTCTTAAGCGTGTGGGCTTCAACTATGGTGTTCCAGAGGGTGCTATATGGAACGGAATAGCTTACGGTGACGACGAAAAACAGTTCATAAAGCATACTACTGAATCCCGCCTACTTGTTGGTGAGAAAGGCACAATTTACAAATCAGAAACCGTTAGTTCTGTTTTCGTAAATCCTCTCATCTTTGGCAAACAAAAAGCAGAGGTTTACAGTTATGTCACCCTGTATCTTAAGTCAGTCGCGCCGGCAAGTAACATCGAATGGAAAAAGTCTGTTGAATATCGTATCGTTGAATCACTTTTGTTTACTTACGATACGGCAAGGTTCACAAAGGGTAATAAAAATATTGCGGATGCTCAGAAATTGCTACAAGAAATGACACCTCTACTGCAAGATCCAAATAATCTGCCTAAAGCTGACTTTCTTTCCAAATTCAATATCCTTGTCCGATCTATTATGTTTATGACTTCAGAGCAACTAACTCAAATGACTAGCAGCATTGAAGTTGCAAAATCATCGAAAAACATTGCCAAAAATAACATGTGGATAGTGTACCGCGACGCAGTCGCCCAAGCTGGCACAATCGCTGCCTTCAAAGAAATTAAGTCCTGGATCTTGACCAAGAGAATAGAAGGTATTGAAGCCGCGGAGGTTATTAGTTCTATGGGCAGCATTCTTCGTTTTCCCACTAAGGATGTCATGAACGAATTTTTCGACTTAGCTATGAGTCCTGAAGTGCAGAAGCAGAGTTTCCTCAACACGACCGCTCTCCTGGCTGTCACTAAATTTATCAATACAGATAATAGAAACTTATTCGTAAATGAGAAAGTAATCCCACGGTTATCCCAAGAACTGAAACAAGCCATCGAAAATGGCGATAAGAATAAAGCCCAGGTTTATGTAAGAGTTATCGGTAATTTGGCTCACCCAAATATCCTGAAAGTCTTCGCTCCTTATCTAGAGGGACAGATCCCAGTATCTAAGTACCTCCGGACTCAAATGGTAATCAGCCTTAAAACTCTGGCTAACAAGAAAAATGAATACGTTCGTGCTGTACTGTTCAGCCTCTTAAAAAACACTGCTGAGCCTTACGAAATTAGGGTCGCTGCTGCCTTGAATATTTTCTTAGCCGACCCACCTCAGGAAATGATGCAAATCATGGGACACATGACTACCGCAGACCCCAGCACGCAGGTTCGTGCTGTACTGGCAAACAGTATTACTTCCGCTGCCGGACTAAAAGATCCACGTTTTGCAACACTGTGAGTATTTTATGAAGTATATTTACACTGTGAGTATATTTCATGAGTAGAGCTAGTATACTTATGAAATTACTCGCTTCGACTCCATTTGTAATTATATAGTCATATTTTCAGATATTTTAAATGTTTAGGTTAATTTGATGTTTGTCTCTATGCGTCCTTATATCCTATAACGATATCCTCCACTTAAATAATTATTTTTTTAAGCGCTAAGACTGCTAAGTCAGTCTTAAACATGGTTTCTAAAGAAAAGTTTGGGTACCGCTACTCGACTGACAGCCTGATTGACGAGTATACTAGCGATGATGAGCTTGCCCACTTCAGAGAAGTTTCTTACATTGGTAGTAAGAACAACATTCTACCAATCTACGAAAGGGGAGCTCTGAGGTTCAGAGGTACTGGATGGACTGAAGAAGATTGGGTAACTTTTAATACCAAGTTTCTATACCTAGACTTTTCATTACTAGTGAATGACTTATGTTTCATTAGATGCCTTATTTTTTTTTACTCATCATCTGCCTAGCCTTTTCCTAACTATGTTGGGGTCGGCTCCCAGTCTAAACCGGATGCAGCTGAGTACCAGTGCTTTACATGAAGCGACTGCCTATCTGACCTCCACAAGCCAGTTACCGGGTAACACGATACCCCAAGGTAAAACTGGTTGTCAGACTTTCTGGCTTCTTACTGAACGTTTTAATTAATTTTGGTTATTGTAATTGGCTGATGACTAATTCGATATCTCTAATTTTAGTTCACCTTATCCGTATCGGACATGCAGCACCTTATGGAGTATATCTCTGGATTGTACATACAGCCAGCCAAAAAACCTGAAGAAGAATTTACGATAAGTGTTAAGAAAATTGTTGAGGCGCTGAACATTAAGCCTGAACATCGTTGCGATCTTGAGGGCTCTTTCTTCCTAAACAACTTGAACCAGCAGATGCTTTTAACTTTCACCGAAGACGAACTTAACTCGTTGATAACGGGCTTCATAAAAGAGTCGGATCATTTGCTAAAGGCAGTTAAATCCCATTACATAAAGATTTTGACCCAAAAAGAAGTCTTTATCACCTTCCCCCTGGCCATGGGTATGCCGTTTATGTTTGATTACAATGAACCAACGGCACTTCTCCTTCAAAATGAAGCTAAAGCAACTGTCGGTAATAATATGACAGCGTCTCTAAATAATGAGCTGCAGTTCACATATGCGAGAAACTTGGATGGTAGCGTTGGCTTCGTAGATACGCTCAACGAAGTATATGTCGCTGCCGGTGTCATCAACAAACTACAATTACACATTCCTATCAGTCTGAATTTAGCGTATAAGTTTAAGGAGTTGAAATTAAACATAGAATTACCGGAGCAAAATGCTAATCTCATCCACATGAGCGTGTGGCCTTACACAACACTCCAAAAAACAGATTCCCTATTGACCGTGTCTGAGAACCCATCGACAAAGTTTATTGAGCGTCCAAATAAAGTAATTTCCAGTGATGTCAAGTTTGGTCAGCCGACTGGAATTATATTCCAATTCCAAGGGAAATCTTACTCGTCTGACTACAAAGATCCAAGCAGACTTTTTGATAATGATCTTTTGACGAACGCTCGTAATTTGTTGTATCAGAAGGACGTTGCATTAACGCAGTTTGACTTAAGGTATCTCGCTACAGAATCCCGAAACAGAGCTGTTACTTACACTGTATTTTACGGTAAGCAATCAATATTATTTGCAGTATCAATCAATATTATGTGTAGTATTCTTGGCAAGCAATGACTCTAGGAACTTTATCTAATATTGGAAATCGTGTTAGTAGTATGTAGTACCTATGAAATTAATTAATTTAAGAGTTTAAAGATGTTAGATGCTATTTTTTAATACTTAACAAAATAAATCTCGCTTAGCATCAGTATATTTAAATTGCAAATTTTAGCAACGGAAATTTTACCTAAATCGAGGTGTTTTTTTAATTTAATTCTATAATGTTTTTTTCCTTTTACAGACACAATCTACAATCAGGAACAAACAAACGATGATTTTGAACCAGCAGCTATCATAAACGATGTTACCCCAAAGGCTCGCCGTCAGGAGATCATCAATCGAGTTGCGTCAGGCATTGAATATGGCAAAGTTCAACTCGTTGACATCAGTGCTGTCTTTGATGGTAAACAGAAAGCAGAGTTCATATTGACTGGTGCGTTAGCAAACAGCTATTTAGACAACCAGGTCCAAGCTGCTTTGTTATACAGTGGTTACCAACAAATTAATGCTGTCTTCAATATGACCAAACCTAAGTTGACACCACTAAACTTCGAACTTGCTCTTAAGAATAACCTCACGGTATTGTACGACGCCGATGTTAAGGTTGGATACAATGACAACATACATCTCAAAGTAGTCGGTGAGCGCAGCAAAATGTTCAAAGAATTGCTATTAAACGACCCCTTGGGAAAACAATGCCTACAAGAAATTAGCAAAAATAACCTGTATCAGAAGGATTGTTACAAAATGATCATCAAGGCCCACACTCCTGACTACTTCAAAGGCACCGTGACTTACAAGGATCTGAAACCTGTTGACGTAGCCTTAATCTATAACATTTATGAGCTCTTAGAGAATTCGTATAATTGGGAGAAAGAAGAGGATGTATTTAAAACAGTCGAAGACGGTACAGTAGAGATTGAGGCTCAAGCTTTTTACTACGACAACTACATCAACTATAAGCTCACATCGAAATTCGGAGAACTCTGTTTGAACAATGTAGAAGGAATGTCTTACTACCCGTATGCTATGGCAATCTACGCACCCCTTACCAACTGGGAGCGTTCTCGTAACTGGTTCACTGGCTACCAAAACTTGCGTGAGTATCGCTTAATTAAATTGTGTTGTTTTGACATGTTTACACCTCTGTAATGTAAATGTGTTTATTACAGCCTTCTGTACCGTGGATGACAATAAAGTGTGGACGTTCAGCGGCCGTAGCTATGACTACAGCATTACCGGTGCCTGGCACGTGGTGATGGTGGATGAGGCTAAAGACTTCGGCAATGAGCTGCTTATTCTTGCCAGAAGACCCGAAGAAAACCAAGAAGAAGTTTACGTTACCTACAAGTTAGTAATTTTATTTGTCCTTTTTAAAGCAGTGTGTGGGGTTTAAAAGATATTGCTCGAAGCAGGTATACAAACACTTTACAAAAACTTTAGGGGCTATTAAGAAGTTTTGTTTGTAACTAGCCAGCCCGGCACCCCATCATGTTCTTTTTTTCGTGTTTTATTTTCTGGACAAAGACAAATCCAAACAAGTTATAAATGGTGTAACTAACACGACTTTGTTATTTATGTATAGAAGATTAGATAAATATGTACTACGATGGTAAATTCAGGCTAATATTATATCTGATGGTAAACCTTAGTATTAATCGGTAATTTTGTCTGTTTTTCCAGGACTAGAACCGGTAAAACTTTGGAGATTCATCTGACACCCAAGACAATCGAAGTATCCTGCAATGCCAAGGAAATTTGTGAAGATGGCGTCACCGTCTACTACGACGACGTTGCGAAAATACCTCTCGTTGAGTATTACAGCCTCCGTGGTGGTATCAACAGCATCGAAATGTTTAGTATCAACAACGGAGCTATTCGTTTTATTTACGATAACCATAGGCTGGTTGTATTCAGCGATGACCACCGCAGCACCACTAGAGGTTTATGTGGTCAGAGCTCAACAGAGATTCGTGACGACTACCTGACTCCCTATGGGCTGGTAAATTCTCCCGCACATTACGGAGCATCCTTCGCACTAGATATTGAATACAGCGACCCTAAAACCGAGGAGCTGAAGAAGGAAGCTAAACTGAAGGCGTACCAGCCTGTGACTAAGTACACCAACATCCTCCGTTCTGACGCTGAGTGGAGCAAGGTCGCGAATATAAGTTATTGAAATTTTTGGTAGCGATATTTCTGTGTTTGATGACTTAATATTTTATTGTTTTTATTATATTATTTTATGTATTTACATTTACAATTCTAAAGTAAGTAATGTATGTATTTTTACTCCATTTATTATGAGATTAGCCATTTAAAAGCACCCTATTTACTGTTTGTTCAAACGATTTAAAGCTCTATTACTAAGGTGGCAAGACAAAAAGAGATGCAGAATATATTTGTTATTGTAGACATTATTTTGCTTTCAACGCGATCCTTATCAGTGGAGAATAGAGCTCAAAATCGGTTGAATAAGCTGCAAAAAGAGTTTGGAAGTGTTTTCTAATCTTATTGTAAATGAAGAATAGTTAAGTATTTTTAAGGATGTGAGGATACACAAAAGAAAAATAATAAAACAGTTTATGATATAAAATACGAAGGAATTTTGATTGTGAATACAATTTCATTTAACGGCTAGGCCGATTTGACCTACTTATACTCCTGCCCTTATCTCAAATTATTTGGATTTTGGTCTAGCTTTTTCTTCCATACCATCTCTATAAGCAACCATCTCGTCATTCACCCGCTTTCAAGCCATATCGTCTTTTACACAGCCCATTCATCATCCATGGAAACAACATCATACCCTCGACCTCTTCCCATCATCATGTACCAGTCCATTCGATTCAAATTCGGTTGGTACGAAAGCAGTAGAAAAAATCGGTTAATTTCAGTAATGCTGGTGTGCAATACAGCAGCACTATAGACCTTTTTTCCGATGGGAAATTATCGAATGACCCCTCGCGCCGTGGGTGGGAGTGTCAGACTCTTACTGACTTAAACCTATCCATGTTCCTTCCTCAGCCCTTTGTATTCCAGGGACGCGGTATCTCTTTCGAACGTCCCGCAGAGCACTATAGACCCGAGATCAACTTTGAATCAAGTTGACATTAGTCTTAAAAGAAAACTCCAAAAAATCAACATTAGATACGGCATGATGTTTCTTATCGTAATTAAAAAAAACATTAGATATGTACCTACCTAATTATATAGTTGTTTTTAAAAAAAACTAAGTACCAGAAATTGATAATAACTAAGTCAAGTCATTCTATTATCACCACTTTATATTTTAAAGAAATATTTCTACTAAATGTATTGCGTCATCATTCTGTTTTTTCCTATTTTATTCAAAAGGAACATTAAAACCAATAACTAAGTACAATCTTTACTAATATTATACATATGAACATAATTATGTTATGTGTCTGTTACGGTTTCACGGGAAAACTGCTGAATCGGCCAAGTGCGTGTCGGGCCCCGCGCAATAGGGTTCCCTAATAAGTTTTCCATTTTACTTGATTGCCTATTATTCTGTAAAACTTATTTAGCCGTGATAGTTTTTCAACAATCAGAAGTTAGAGGGCGCTGTAAACTAACAAAAATTTGCAAAATGATCTTCACACCTTCAGTTTTTAGGGTTCCGTAGTCCGACAAGGAACCCTTATAGTTTCGCTCTGTCCGTCTGTCTGTCTGTCTGTCTGTCTGTCTGTCTGTCTGTCTGTCTGTCCGCGGCATAGCTCCGAGGTTCTTGACACTAGAACGCTGAAATTTGGTATGGATATGTATATTGATCACGCCGAGAAAGTGGTAAAATAAAAATTTGAAAAATATTTTTTTTTAGGGTAGCTCTCAAACATGTAAAGTAGGGATGAATATTTTTTTTCTCGCGTACCCCTTCGTGTGGGGTATCGTTAGATAGGTCTTTCAAAAATATTATGGGTGTGTGAAGACCATTTTACAGTTAAGCGAGCCATTTGCGAAATATCTAGATTTTAAGTGAAATTTTTTGTTCGATACGAGTTACCCCCCCCCTCTAACTTTTGAATGGCTGTACCTAGAAATGTGAAAAAAATCACAGACGTAGTACATGTAATGAAATTATAAGGAAAACTATCGCGGCTAAGTAGGCTTAACCGGTTACAGAGCTATAGTCGACTAACTAACTCCTACTACGGAACCCTACTGCGCGTGGCCCGACACGCACTTGGCCGGTTTTAAATTCCTTACCAACGATATCCCACAAGGTTACACAAGAAATATAAATATTCATTCCCACTTTGCCTGAATGGGAGGCTCTCTAAAATTGTTGGGTATCTGAGTCCTCAACTAGTTTTCCCCTAGGTTTGGTCGTGCTGGCATTGGGAGACGATGTGCGTCACACCGGCCCAATGCTAAAGCTGCTGTGTACCAACCTCCACCGTCGTCCGCAAATGATACCGGCTAGTCAAACGCGGCGACGAGGCCCATAGAGGCTTTAAAAGAAGAAAACTACAAATTTTAATTATTGCATTCTTTTTGACAAACGGACAGTTCCCCAAAAACCCGGTCGCGGATAGACATCGCCGTGCGAATCTATCTATATCGTCCCCGTAGGTGGAAAATTAAATAAGTCCGATTTTGGCGATTTTTACTTTTCCCTATTTTCAAAACACCTAAAACATGCCGCATATTTGAGCCTAACAGGCATTTTCGTATCTTATTCCGTTCCAAAATTATAGCCAGTTTTGTCGGACAGATGGAATAATAAATATCTCCAGACAAACACTATTTTTTTTAAGGAAAAATAAATAACTCAGTAAATAAATCAATAACTGTGGTCAATGATAAGTTCTATATCAAATAAATTAAATAACATGAGTTGTTGAATTTTTCCTCAACTTAAAATTCTTTCACAAAACTAACTAAGTTCTAGGAAAACTAAATAACTCTATTTATTTAATTCTGCTATTCAGAATTGTGATTATAACGTACCTAATTTATAAATACTTGATGTTATCTATTTCTTCTACAACTAGATAATGATTAATTATAAGATGCTAGGCAAATAAAATTAAATAAATTAAGTTGTTTATAATTGCCATAAAACGAAATGCACCTGAGGAAAGTTATCATTATTTTTTTAAGAGAATTTGGCCGAAATATTGTCAGTATCCACCATCTAGGCAATGACTGATCGAGAACGACGGCGACGACGGAGAACGCGGGGGTCAACGCGTGCGGATTGATGCATCGCATCATCATCATCAGTGGCCTTTAACATCTACGAAAGATGATTCAAACAGCAGCCGTGTCAGGTTATTTGGCTTTGGCACTTGCGCTGATGGCTAAGAAGACCTATTCGAGAGCGACAACGCCCGTCGCAACGTCCACGGGCCTTCGATGGACCCTCCCACTGTCGAGAGTGACCCCTGGCGTCCGCGCTTACGTCTATCTGCTTGGACTTATAACCGGTCACTGCCACTCCCCGTGTTGTTTTCCACTCAGCAAAGCTGTAGTGGGTGAAGTGACCTGTCCACGGATGCTGCATCGCCTGGGACGCAATTAAGATAGTGCAGGCTTTCCCAAGACCTACACCACTCTCTCGGCGTCACCGACTGGCCCCACAGGAACGAAAAGTCGTTACATGCGGAGTCGGATTCGCTGCAGGTGCTTTCGGCTCCACCAACACCGGGTTTATTTCGAGTTGACCGTCTCTGTGGGGGAAGGGTTTGGATATTGGAAGGGATGGGGGAATAAGGGATACTAAAGTCACGGAAAAGACAGGATTGTGACTCTAGCAGCTCGAGCAGTCCGGGGTCGCACAACCGTAGTGGCTTTAGTCAGTTAAAGGAAAGATAACTGAAGAGTCCACCCTCTGTCGTGCGTTTTACTGTGTGATACGTGACCTTCAATTGCGTTGACGTCAGAGTGACCAATGGCTAAACACTGAGCTAACAAAACTTCAAGCTTATGTATCGAACAGAGTAAGTGTAATTCGTCAAAATACCGCTGGATGCAGTTGGCAATATGTCAATACACATGACAATCCTGCTGATCTCATTAGCCGAGGCGTCAACCCGATAGAGCTGAGTAGCTGCGACATTTGGTGGAAAGGCCCAAAGTTTCTGCAAAACAGTGAGTACGAGTTTCTGCTTACAGCTCACCTACTAATTCACTCTCTGTGGAGCCCTGCTTAGCTCCTTCCAGCAACTTGGTATGCCAAAACCCCAATCCGCTTGACTATGTGTTCAAGCGCTTGTAAAATTACTCTAACATAAATAAAATAGTTAGGCTATTAGCATTCATATTGCGAATTTTAAACAACATTAACAAAAATAATACAAAAATTAATACACACTATTTGCAAAGTTCTGAGTTAGATAATGCATTAATGTCAATAATTAAACATGAACAATATACATATTTTAAATCTGAAATTAAAGCAATAAGCAATAACAACAGCTTGAAAGGGAATCTGGCTGAGTTGCATCCCTTTCTTGACAATCGGGGTCTGTTGCGCGTTGGTGGCAAACTGCATTATGCTGATATAGCTTATTCACAAAAACATCCTGTCATACTGCCCAGAGGCTCTTCAATTACTAGCTTGCTTATAAGGTGTGAACATGAAAGGCTACTGCACGCAGGGCCTAAGCTTTCACTCTCGCATCTTAATCAAAGGTTTTGGATTGTCAATGGCTTATTAGAAGTTAAGAAAGTAACTCACAAATGTATTGTATGTTTTAGACAAAATGCCTTAGCAGCCAAGCAACTAATGGGCTCCTTGCCGGCTGCACGTGTAACAGCTACCAGCCGCCCATTTGAGAAGGTCGGCGTGGATTTCGTTGGGCCAATTGATGTGAAACTCTCTCGCGTAAGACGATCTTTAATAGGTAAAGGGTATATCTGTGTATTCGTATGTTTCGCGACAAAAGCCGTTCACTTAGAACTCGCATCAGATTTGACCACGGAAACCTTCCTTGCGTGCTTGAGGAGATTTATCTCCAGACGAGGTTTGCCCACCGAAATTCACTGCGACAATGCAAGTACATTTAAATGTGCAAGGAGTCATTTGGTCGAGTTCTACAAGCTGCAAGCTTCTCAGAGCCACCAAATGCAGGTTCAAAAATTTACCGCCGAGCGTGGGATACAATTTCACTATATACCATGTTACTCACCTACATTTGGTGGGCTCTGGGAGGCGGCAGTTAAGAGCACAAAGTTACACTTAAAAAGAATATAACAAAAAACTGTTCTAACTTATGAACAGCTTAATACTGTTTTAACTGAAATCGAAGCAGTGCTTACTTCTCCGCCACTCTTACCTTTATCTTTGAACTCCGATGATTATTGTTATTTGACACCTGGTCACTTTATTATAGGTAGTGCTTTGTCAACGTATCCTCAAGGAAATGAATGTAACATTCCACAAAATAGACTTAAGTTTTGGCAACTATGTAATTCTTTAAAAAAATCCTTTTGGAAAGTGTGGTATCAATGTTATTTAAATTTATTACAAAACAGACCTAAATGGAAATATGCTAATTGTAATGTAAAATTAAATAGTTTAGTAATTTTAAGGGAAGATAATCTTCCAATAATGTCATGGCCAATTGCTAGGGTTGTGAAATTATTTGATGGTCATGATAATAAGGTTAGGGCTGTAGAAGTAAGAACTCCTAATCATAAAACCCATGTACGGAGTATTCATAAAATATGTGTCATACCATAGATGATAATGAATAAGTTTATGTGTTTTGATTTGATACAAACTTATATTTTTTAGTTCTAATACTTATTATTAGTTTTGCTTACTACTAAGTATGTCTTTTGTAATTAGGTCTCTGATTTTAGAGCCATAATGTTATTTTTTGAGTTCAAAAATTATTTTCTGTTTTGATTTGAAAGAATACTTTAAGTTAACTTGTTTTCACTTGTTATAATTAGTGTAATTTTGTTTATTTTTTTAAGTTTGTAGCAAGATAAGTATGTAATTACAATACACTTTTTCTGATTTTTATTGTACTTTTCTATTTCTTCCTTACTATAACTTTATTAATATCATAATACAGCTTTTATTTTATATGAGACCAATAATAGTTAAAAAAATATCAAAGTAATAATAACGTACAAAGCTACTAAATTTAACATTTAAAAATATTTCGAGTTTGATAAATTCAATAACTGCATTTATTTAACCAAATTTTACTCTACCAAATGTATTTAGCTCGTAGGAAAACTAAATAAATAGCCGAAATAAGTAGCTAATTGCAGTTACGTTATAAATAACAGTTGTGGCAAAATTAAACAACTTGATTTTTTATTTGTTATTCAGTTATAGTTAAAGATAGAGTTCAGTTTGTTAAAACATAATGTAAAAGGTAATCAGATCCACAATATATAAAATTACCGACAGTAAAATTGTCTCACATTTTTTAACAAATGTACATTAACTGAAAAAAAAACACTAAATCGCGTTTATCTCAAAACTACAAAATCAGAGTTATTTAATTTTCCACCTACGGGGACGATATTATCCGTGATAAAACCCTGTGTATTCTGTGAAGTTGGAATTCGAACATCTGGGATAGGCAGCCGAAGCAGAGGAAAGGTGACCGTGCTTGTTTCTTTCTGTCCGTGCGCCCAGCCTGGGTTTTCTACTGGGGACTCAATACCCAATTTATACAGTCCACTCGCTATCGAACATTCTGGTCCATCGAGAGCCGGATATATAGGATAAAATTAAATAGCATTCATATAATATTCGTAATATTAATTTTATTTTGTGAAAAATATTTCAATTGTTTTTGATTGTCAAAATGACTGAACATTTAGAAACAAAACAAAAGATGTTGATTGCTAGAAAGGAGTATTTATTCACTAAATTGCAAAAACTGTACGATGTTTCCCTACGTATGGGAAACGATCCTGTTAAGCTGAAAACGTTTGTTATATTATTTTCAGACATGGAAAGTGTCCGTGCTAGTTTCGAATTGTATGAGATTGAAATGCAATTAAAACCGACTTCGAAACTGTCTTTTAGCGAGTTAGAAACATTTGACGAGATCTATAGTGCTTGTAAATTAGTATCGAGTCAGATAGAATCTTCTACCGCCACCACAGAAAAGAAGGATTTAGTGAAAGCAGTATTGCCTAAGATTGCTTTATTTCAATTCGATGGTGCCATTGAGAACTGGATAACCTTTTATGATACATTTTCTTCGCTGGTTCATAATAGAGATATATCCGACATTGATAAATTTCATTATTTACTATCTTGCGTAAAAGGTCCCGCTTTGAATATAGTTAAGAAATTACCTATCACCGCCGCGAATTATTCGTTAGTTTGGCAGAGCCTTATTGATAAATATCATGACCACAGAACGCTTGCCTGTAGGTATTTTGATAAGATGTTAAACTTCGCGCCGTTACAAAAAGATACAGCGGCAAATCTTACTCTGTTTATTGAAACTTTTGATCACTCTCTCAAAGCTATTCAAGCATTGAACATTGACAACCTTGATGATTTTTTGTTATGTCATTTAGCATTGCAAAGACTTGACACTCATTCTAGAAAATTATTTGAGGAAAGTCGAGATCAGAAGGAAATTCCAACTTTTTCTGAATTAATAGAATTCGTAAATAAACAGATTAAGGTTTTAGAGCATACTTTTTCAAATTCGCCCTTATTATCAAGGTCTTCAACTAACAATTCATTTAAAGGTAGTTATACCAACAAGTTCTCATCACCAAAGGCAGTTCTTGCCACTGCGCGGACTCCCAATAATAATAACAATCACAGCAGCTATCGTAATTCTCCCACAAACTTGGTTTGCGTTATTTGCGGACAAAATCATATGATTTATCGATGTGATCAATTTCGTAAATTGGCTGTCGGTGAAAGAAAAGACCGTGTCGATTCTTTAAAACTTTGTGCAAATTGTCTTAAATCTGATCACGTTGCTAGTGCATGTAAAAGTTCTATCACTTGTGGGGTATGTGCATTGCCGCATCATTATTTACTGCATAAGGATTCGGGACGCGGAGTGCCACCGGCCGTGCCGAGCACATCGTCCGCGCCACCGTCTCGTCACTCCGTGAGTGACATGATGTCCCGGCAACATGCCTTACACAGCGCAGGTGATAATAACTGCGAATACGGAATAGTGTTAGGGACGACCTTAACACACGTACGTGATTCAGATGGACAGTATCAAGACTGCCGTGCGGTCATAGATTCTGGAGCTCACAGCTCTTTTATAACTACTGAATGCGCTCAAATATTAGGTTTACCGCGTAGACAATGTCCTTTTACCATTTATGGGGTAGGAGGGGGATTGGTTAAAAATCACGGTATGGTAACTTGTACGATAAAACCAAGACATGCTGACGCACCAACGTTCACTGTCAACTTGGTTGTCGTGTCAAATGTATCCGCTGATATGCCTAATATATTATTTCCTGATAATATTATTCAAGAATATAGCTCTTACAAACTAGCAGATCCATTGTTTTATAAACGATCGCGTATTGATATTTTGTTAGGTAATGACATAGTATCGGATCTCATCAAAGATAAACCGCTAGTCATAAATTCTTTTATTCCGAGTATCTTTGAAACAGTTTTTGGGTATGTTGTTAGCGGGAAACTATATCCACGTAAGGATAATTGTTCTCAAAACCTTCATTTGTCGGTTTCATATGATGAAGAACAATCAATCGATAAAACTTTAAGATCTTTCTGGGAAGTCGAGGAAGTGCCGTGCACACCTTTGATCAATCCCATGGATCAATTAGCCGAAGAAATATTCGCTAACGAACATACTCGGGACTCGAACGGGCAATACGTCGTACCGCTGCCTTTCGCACCGGATCACGCGCCGTTAGGTGAATCGCGCGCTATAGCCGAGCGTAGGTTGTTGTACACGGAACGTAAACTTGCTCGTACTCCTGATTTGAAAGAGAAATATAATGAATTTATGCGTGAATATGAAGAGCTAGGACAAAAATAATATTCAAGATTTTAATTTGCTACTTTGTCGCCGTGATCGATACATATGTTAATACCAAATTTTAGCTTTCTAGTCCAAAGAACCTCTGATCTATGCCGTGGACAGACAGATAGACGGGCACGGCGAAACTATAAGGTTTCCTTGTCGACTACGGAACCCTAAAAAATATACAAGAATTCAAATTAGTGTTTGGCATCAAGTTATCTCTATGAGGTTAGGGGTCAGCCTAAAATCTAATACAGAGGTAGAGTATTATATAATGAGACGCTGGCCAGTAATTGGTATCAGTAGTGTGCTCGACTGCCACACTGACAAGACCACAGACAGGAATTGGGACCATGAAACTACTAGTTTTGACGGCATTAGTCGGTGAGTTAGAACTTTTTAGAATACTTTTTCTAATTTATTTATTTATTTTTTCCTGTCCTCTAAGCTCTGATTTTTACTTCTTATAGACGCAACTTACTTTCAAACTATGTAGAGTACTATGATTTAATTGGTACCTTATAGACAGCGATAAATATGTTACCGTGCGATTTTTTTTTTTTATAAAAGTTTTGAGTGCCTTCTCACCTGATGGGAAGTGACGATGCCGTCGAGGATGGTACACGCAAACTCAAATAATGCCTATTCACTCTTGACTTGATTATATTTCATTTTGTATTTATTTTTATTATATCTTAGACTGACAAGAAGAGAAGTGCAGTCAATTATTATACATATAGTTGAGGAGATCTATTTATTCATACCCGAAATATTTTATGAGATACCTACTGAAATATTTAATAATAACTATATAAATCTTTTTTTTTGTATGACATTTTAATTGTAGGTAATAATACCGAGCACTAGACATAAGAATATTGTCATTTATATAAATTATGAACCGACCAAATGAAAAGCAAATAAAAATGTTTTTTTTTTTTGCAAAATCGGAACCGTCTTCAAAAACGTTACATATTTAAAAAATAACTAATACATCGTTAAAAAGATGTCGGTGTCGAAAATATAGAAAACAATACCTAGTTGGAGACACCGACTTCTAGGACGGTGTATTAGTATTTTTCAATTTGTAGTGTTTTTGAAGTCGGTGCTATTTTTTTTTCACTTATTGTATAGAAGGTTTTGAATTCGCGCAGGCTATAAAAAAAATATTGTCGAAACTGTTAAAAAAAGTATAACTTAAGTAAATATTTGGGCTTGACTACTAATACTTTCATTCGATATCCATGAAGTTATTTTAAACCTACTTATATTTTTTTGCGGGACCATCTTAAAATGTGTCGTATGCCACTTATGTAATTGAGACAAATGTAGAGTGACATTTATGTTGAAATTCGTCAAGAGCGTGCCAAAGACCTTATCCTACTAAATATCTTTCATCCGAAAGTTTGAGAGGATGTATGTGTATACCTTTGTTACTCTTTCACGTAAAAACTGCGATTAAATTTGGCGCACACATCTATACTTATAATAAATCTGTAGAGAGGTCAATTCTGTACATGAAATATATTTCCAAAATAACTACCAGGGGGTGATTAGTGATCGATACTGATGCCAAAAATGCAATCAGTAAAATTTTTGTCTGTCTGTATAAACTCTATAGAAACAAAAACTACTCGACGGATTTAATCGAAACTTGGTACAATTATTTGTCATACTCCTGAGCTGGTTATAGTATACTTTTCATCACGCTACAATCAATAGGAGCAGAGCAGTGAAGGGAAATGTTGTCATTTTGTTTAAACGCGCTAATCTCAGGAACCGCTGGTCCGATTTGAAAAAATCTTTCAGTGTTAGATAGTCAATTTATCGAGGCGGGCTATAAGCTATATATGATCACGCTAAGACCAATAGGAGCGGAGCACCACTATTCCACGTGGACGAAGTCGTTGGCAGAAGCTAGTATATAATAAAGCTGAAGAGTTTGTTTTTTTGAATGCGCTAATCTCGGGAACTACTGGTCCGATTTGAAAAATTCTTTCAGTGTTAGATAGAGATAGATCGAGGAAGGCTATAGGCTATATCTTCACGCTAAGACCAATAGGAGCGGAGCACCACTATTCCACGCGGACGAAGTCGCGGGCAGAAGCTAGTAGTTTATGACCTTGTTTAACACTTAAGATACTTTTTACCCGGGTGTGCGAAGTAGTTTCCTCAGAATTCAGGTGAAACTGCGGGAAACAGCTAGAATAGGTATAAAGAGATCATGATGTTTTAAATCTATACTAATATAATAAAGCTGAAGAATTTGTTTGTTTGTTTGAGGAACTACTGGTACGATTTGAAAAAAAATATTTCAGTGTTAGATAGCCCATTTATTGACGAAGTATTTCAGTGTTAGATAGCCCATTTATTGCAAAGGCTAGACCAATAGGAGCGGAGCATCAATGAAGAATGTTTCAAGATCGGGGGTTAAAGTTAGCTTTAGGTCAAAGTAACTATTCCACGCGGACGAAGTCGCGGGCAGAAGCTAGTATAGTATAGTCCCCATTTTCTGGGGACTAACATAACTGGCGATATTTAGCTGTATTTTAACAGAGAGTCATTAATTATAAGTACCTAAATATCTGCCCCACCTTCCCGAGAAAATGGTGTAATGCTAATTTTCAACTAGTTACTTATTTTTTTTGTTTCAGCCGCCGTCGCGTCGAGTCCTCTAACTGAGAACTCAAAATGGCCGTGGCAAATGGGAAATCGATATGTTTATGACGTGGAGTCATATACATGGACCAAATTCGAAAATAGCAACAGTACTGGCAGTGCTATTTCGACAGAGTTTGAAATCCGCGTGAAAGCCCCAGGCCATCTCCTAGCTAGACTGGTGGGCCCTTCATACGCTAAATTCAACCTTAAGCTCGACCTTCACGGTGATACACCTTCTGACCTGAACTACGATCCAATCGAGAAACTAGACCAACCTTTTGAGATCTTTGTCGATGGAGGCCGTATTCTCTCCGTGAAAGTACCCTCGTCACTTTCTGTCTACAACGAAAACTTACTAAAGGGTTTAATTAGTGCTCTCCAAGTAGACTTGTCTACCTTCGGCCATGTTCGCACTTTCCCAAACAGCTATGACAAGGAAACCTTCCAAGGTCTCTTTAAAAAGATGGAAACTGACGTCACTGGGGAATGTGAAACCTTATATTCCGTTTCTCCTGTTTCCGCTGAAGTGCGCCGTGAGTTACCCACCATTGCTGAAGAGGAGGACGTAATCGAGATTACTAAGAGCAAGAATTATGGTTCTTGCAAAAGACGTGTTGGTTTTGGTTTTGGCGTGCCAGAGGGCGCTGTATGGGAAGGAATCACTTACGATAACGAGAAGAAACAGTTCATTGAACACACTTCTCAATCACGCATGCTTGTTGGTAAAGAGAAATCAATCTACCTATCAGAGGTATTGAGCTCCGTTTTCGTAAATCCACTTCTGTTCGGAAAACAAAAAGCCGAAGTCTACAGTTATGTCTCGTTCACCCTGTCTTCTATCAGTCCAGAAGATGACACTGAATGGAAAAAATCTGATGAAGTACGCGCAGTCGATTCACTTTTGTACACGGATAGCGAGGAAACTTTCTTACAAGTTGAAAAGAACGTTGTCACCGCCCAGAAACTGCTCCAAGATATCACGCCTTTGTTGCAAGATCCAAGCAATCTGTCAAAGAATGAGTTTCTTTCAAAATTCAACATTCTTGTTCGACTCATCATGTCTATGAACCCCGAAGAACTGACTCAAATGACTACCAGCATTGATGTTGCTAAGAATTCAAACAATGTCGCTAAGAATAATATGTGGATACTATACCGTGATGCAGTTGCGCAAGCTGGCAGCATTTCCGCTTTTAAAGAAATCCAGACCTGGATCTTAACAAAAAAAATTCAAGGCGAAGAAGCTGCAGAGGTTATCGCTTCTGTGGCCAGTAGTCTTGGCTACCCTACAACGCAAAACGCTAATGAATTTTTCGACCTCGCTTTAAGCCCCGAAGTTGTAGAACAAAAGTACCTTAACAGCTCTGCTATATTAGCTGCCACAAAATTCATTCGCTTAAGCAAACGAGACTTATTTGCAGTTGAAAAAGTCATCCCACGTCTATCCCAGGAACTGAAAAAAGCCATCGAGGCCGGTGATAACCACAAGGCCCAAGTTTACATTAGAAGTCTCGGTAACTTGGCTAACCCTGAAATTCTCAAGGTCTTTGCTCCTTACTTTGAGGGTCGCATTGCAGTTAGCAAGTACCTCCGCATCCAAATGGTTATCAGTCTTAAAACTTTAGCCAATTTGAAGAACGAATATGTCCGTGCTGTACTGTTCACGATATTGAGGAACACAGCTGAGCCTTACGAAGTGAGGGTAGCGGCTGCCCTTAACATATTCTTGTCTTTCCCGACCGCCGAGATGATGCAATTGATGGCACACATGACAAACGATGACCCAAGCACCCAAGTTCGTGGAGTACTGGCTACCAGCATTGGTTTTGCCGCCAATCTGAAGGACCCACGTTTTGCAGAGCTGTAAGTACTTACTCTTTCAAGTTTTGATAATTATTGTTATGTAGAATTGTATTATAAAGTTATCCAAGTACATTATATAGGTAACTATATATAATCCTGACTATGTAAATGCGGAAAAAACTCACACCCGTATTATATCACCTTAGCAATGCGAAATAAACCAATCACAGATTATATTCGACGATTTGCGACCGCATCTCAAAGGGTAGCTTGAGTTTGTGAAATGAAAGAGTAGCCACTAACCTCACTATGAGAAATTTTACATAGCATAGTATTATTCTTGAACACTGGTGTAAGTCTCCCTTTCTGCATATTACGCTTTCCCAGTAAATTGGCTGAATTGATTGCGATATTATTTAGTATGGGGATAGATTGAAACCTGGGGAAGGGCATAGGAAAGTTTTTATCTGGATACGAGAAGCAGTTTCCTCATGAAGCGGGTGACGCCGCGAGGAACAGCTAGTAGTTTACATTTTTAGACGAAATTGAGTTTGAAAAAGTAATTTCATATTGTAGACATGTTTAATGTAAAAAATAATAGTATAATATAGTATTCTCTAAGAATACAACTAATAATAATAATGTCTTTGTGTCCTGAGAATCATATGATTATATTTTGTATGAAATACCTATACATTAAAAACTGCTAACACTTACTTTTTTCCAGCGCCAAGTCAGCTCAAAGTGTTCTGAAATTCGTCGCCAAAGAAAAGTTCGGATACCGCAACTCAGCTGACAGCATTATCGAAGAGTACACGAGCAATGATGAAATTGCTCACTTCAGGGAGTTGTCTTTCATCGGCAGTGAAAACAACGGCCTGCCCATCTACCAAAGACAAGCTTTGAGATTGAGAGGCACTGGATTGACCGAAGAAGACTGGGTAATTACGAAGTTATAAACATTTTTGAGGGTTCTTTTCGCTATCGTCTTTTTTCATATATAATCATTTTTTTATTTTAAATTATAATTCGTCGGACATCCTCATTAATATTATAAATGCGAAAGTAAGACTCCACGAAGTTGGTCTGTTACGCTTTCATGGTAAAATAACTGAAACTTATATTGATGTAATTAGTTAGGAGATAGATTGAATCCTGAAGAAGGGATGTGGAAAGTAGTTCCCTGGGGATGCAGGTGAAACGTCACAAATAGCTATATAATATAAATGCAATAGTAACTGTGTCAAGTTTTCACCTGAAAAACCTGAGGAAGAGCATAGTTATATCCGAGTGCGCATAGTTGTTAACTCAGGCTTGGGGGAAACCCCAGAATATAAAGGGCTGAGGGAGGAATATAGATGGATTTTAGTCAGTAAGAGTCTGACACACCCTCCCGCTCCACCCACGGCGGAAGGAGCCATTAAATTTGATGATTGCCCATCCGAAAAAAAGGAAAGCCAATTGGTATTTTATATTTACAGCAAAATAACCTGAATCATTTGAAACGATTTCAAATAATTACACGTTCTCTTTCAATCTGTTATATACTCGTTTGCTCTCTTCCAGTTCACACTCTCCGTGTCCGATGTTGAACGTGTATTTGACTTCATCAGAGATAACATTCACCCTAACTTCAAACCGAATCCTGATTTCAAATTCTCAGCCAAAAAGGTTGCTGAAGAACTAAAGATAAAACGTCAAGCCCGTACTCCTATTGAAGGCGCTTTCTTCATTGACAATTTAAACCAACAGAGACTCTTTACTTTCTCCGAAGCAGAATTTGAGGAATTCGTTTTAGAAGCCCAGAAAACCGTTGCCAAGCTGTTAGGTGGTATTGAAAATCAGTTTACCAAGGTGTTGGTTAACAAGCAAGTAATAGTCACATTCCCTGTCGCTACGGGTTTGCCTTTTGTATACACTTACAGTGAACCCATTGTCTTCATCGTCAAATTGAAATCTAACACGAAACTGCCTAACAGTTTCAACGCTGATATTGAGCTTACCTACGCAAGAAACTTAGATGGAAGTGTCGGATTCTTCGATTCTATTTCTGGAACGTTCGTGAACAGTGGCATCATCAATAAGCTACAGCTTTACATTCCTGCTAAAATTAACACCAAAGGAAGACATGGAGGACTCACAGTGAGATTTGAGCTTCCCGAACAAGACGCAAATCTTATTCACTTCAGTGTGCTTCCCTTCACTACCAGGCAGATGCTGTTATCGCCAGTGACAGTTTCCGAGGACCCAGCTACTAAGATAGTTGAGCGCTCTGACGTAGTTCTGTCTACTGATATAAATTTGGGTCAACATGCTGGTGTGGGGCTCTATCTGAAGGGACACTCATACTCTTCTGACTACAAGAAAAATATATTTGATGCTGATCTTTTGACAAACATTCGTGACTTACTGTACCAGAAAGATGTTGCTTGCACCCATTTCGACTTGAAATACGTAGCTAAGGACACTAAAAACAAGGATGTTTCTACATCAATCTTCTATGGTTAGTAGTACTTTTTTAAATTATACCTACATGTATATTGACTGCAATTTTTTAGCATAGACGGCTATGAATGATTTCGAGATGTTTAATCTTTATTTTTTATTACAGACACACTATACAACCAGAAAGAGAGCGGTGAATTAGGCCCAGCTTCCATTCCCAGTGACGTCACTGCCAACAGTGACATTCGTCGTAAGGAGTTGTCCAAACGTGTCGCATCGGGCATCGATTCCGCTAAAGTTCGATTGATTGACGTAAGCACTGTGTTCGACGGTCAGGAGAAAGTAGAGTATGTACTCACCGCTGCTTTAGCTAACAGTGTAGTTGACAACAAGGTCCAAGCTGTCGTGTTCGCCCGTGGAACAGAACAAATTAATGCCGTATTCAAACTTACCAAGCCTAAAATCGCCCCCTTGAACTTCGAGGAAGCTCTTAAAAATAAAATCAAGGTTCTTTACGAAGCTGACTTCAAAATTGGAACGTCTGACAATATTAACATTAAAGGTTTCAGTGAGC
Source organism: Pyrrhia umbra (assembly GCA_963891755.1). Classification (NCBI taxonomy): domain Eukaryota; kingdom Metazoa; phylum Arthropoda; class Insecta; order Lepidoptera; family Noctuidae; genus Pyrrhia; species Pyrrhia umbra. The sequence goes on along the minus strand of OY982942.1, from coordinate 1,902,028 downwards.
GAAGCGAGAAATATACTGAAAGATTGACAAAAGACCCCTTGGCCAAACAATGCTTAGACGATATCAGCAACAACAACTTCTACCAGAAAAACTGCTACAAATTGATCATGAAAGCGCACGCCCCCGATTACTTTAAGGCCACCGTTACATACAAAGACTTTAACCCCGCCTTATTGAACATTTCCTACAACCTTTACGAGCTTTACAATCATTTTACTACGTGGGATGAACAGGAAGATTTTTCAAAAACTGTCAAGGATGGCACCTTAGAAATTGAAGCTCAGGCGTTCTACTACGACAACTATATCAACTATAAATTCAATACTAAATACGGTGTGTTCAGCATGAACAATGCAGAGGGGCAGTCTTACTATCCATACGCTATGGCTATCTACGCGCCCACTACAAACTGGGAGCGTTCCTACAACTGGTTCACTGGGTACCAACACATACGTGAGTGTATTTTAGATATTTTATATTTTACAAGTTTCTATTCCCGTCATCACACTCATCACCTAAGTTGTATGCTGCACATAATTCATAGTCTATATCACTCAGAGATAATATAGCTTCTTATTAGTGAAATAATTTTATGGTTTGGTTCAGTAATTCCAGAGATTACCCATTATATAAAATTACAAAATTTTCCTCTTACAAAATGTATTAATATTTTTCCCACGGTTTCATCCGTATCTTATGTCCTAAGAATCTACTTTCCAATCCGTTTGAAATTTTACCAAGTTTACAATTTTTTACTGTTAAAGTGTAATAGACAAACAGAGTTACATATAGTTACATGAGAAAGGTTCCTCACATTTTAAAACGTCCCTTATCTTTCTATCTCCAACAGCCTACTGTGCCGTCGACAGCAGCAAGGTGTGGACGTTCAGCGGCCGCAGCTACGACTATAGCCTCACAGGCTCCTGGCACGCGGTGATGGTGGACGAGGTCAACGACTTCAACGACCTGGTGATACTCGCGAGAAGACCGAACGAAAATCAGGAGGAAGTTTACATTTCTTACACGTAAGTAACTCCCATTTAACTTCTTCAAATACATCATACCCTTATCCCAACTATCCTCTATGTATATTTACTTACCCCATGATTTTATGTCTTTTTAGAACCGATACTGGTAGATACCTGGAAATCAACATCAAGCCTACAGGTGTCGAGGTTAACAGTAATGCCAAGAAACTGGCCGAGGGAGAACACACCATTTACTTGGATGACATCGCGGAATCCGTTCTTTTAGAGTACTACACACTTGCCGAGGGGGTCCAAGTATTCAGCATCAACAACGAAGCTCTTCGCATAGTGTATGACAGCCAGAGGCTAGTTATCTTCACCGCTGACCACCGCAGCACCACCAGAGGTATCTGTGGGCAGAGCACAAGCCAGTCCCGTGACGACTACCTAACTCCCTATGGTCTGATCGACTCCCCTGAGCTTTACGGAGCGTCCTTCGCATTGGCCGGAGAGAATAGCAACCCGAGCACTGAGGAGCTGAAGAAGCAAGCTATACGGAAGGCGTACCAGCCTGTCACCAAGTACACCAACATCCTCCGGTCTGACGCTGAATGGAGCAAGGCCGAGAATGAGTCCGTTAAAGGACTGTAAGTTATTATTTACAAAAACTGATCAATAGTCAACCAACGTTTGTTAAAGATGATTTAAACCATGTTTTTTGGTTACATCTTCATATACTTAGCTGTCTGTAAAGTTTTATGCAATGTACAATAATACAATGAGAACCGAACTTGATAATAAAATGCCAAAGTAATTCAATGACGTATTTTTTTTGCTCAGACCTTTTCTAATATTGAAGCATAGTTTAATTCATTCATAAGATAAGGCAATTCGCTTTATCGGGTATTAACTGACTTGTTTTGTCTTGTGTTGAACCCTTCCCAACCCATCCTTAGCACATGCCCATGCAGAGCTCCAGGATCCAGGTTATTCCTTAGGCCTCCAGCATTACGAAAAGTTTATCTGTCTCAGGGCAGCGAGTGACTATGTGATCCTCCCCTAATATTAGCCCAGTTGTACATAATACATCCATTACTTACTCCATTATTTAAGCCACCCACACTCATAACCAGAAGCTTCTGTCTTTCACTCATCCCCATCAATTTCTACATCAATGAACATATTTTGGAATACAGATCCTATTATGAACCTACATAGGATATTATGTAAAGGGGAAATAATATATGTTTGTCTGTGAGGAAATAGAAGTCTGCAGAATTTAATGTGATATAAAAATAAATTAACTTTACTTTTAACTTTAAAAAATAGAGATAAATAATTAATCCAAAAGTTATTTTTGTTCTAAGAAATTCTAAGTATTATCTTGTTAAACTATCGCTAAACAAAAATACTAGAAAGATTGAATTTAAAATTGCCTAGATATAGTATCTAGTTAGACATTTCTCTAATCACTATCTGAAAAAACACTAAAAATTTAGTCCATACCAAAAACTTCGAAGCACCACTGAGTAACAGGTTGATATATTGGTCAAAGAGACACATTATTGAAAGCTTTAGAAACGAAGGATAAAAACAGTAATTCCGCACATGATCTTAGAGTAACTGAGGAAACTGAGGAGTTAAACTAACCGTAGTAACTACTACGCGTGTTAAGGTTAACGGCCTGAAAATATGGCATATACTGGACTTTAATATAACATGTGCAGCGATTATACAATCCATATACAATGACAACTGTGAAGATATCATGTGTGTTGAAAAACTTCGCATTACACGTGTAAAAATGACGTCGCTACCAAGAACATCTTAGACACAGGAAGCGAAACACTGTTAATGCTTTTAAATCATCATCTGCCTAGCTTTTTGTTTTAAAATCTCCTTTACTACCTTTAGTAGTTAGTATGGTAGTACCGGTTAAAATATGCCACTTTGTTTTATATGAAACTAATCTTGTAGAATTGTAGATAATTACTTCCACCAGTTGTGAAACAGCCTTTTGAAAATATAACTTCATGGCTGATTTTTATGCTAGCTAATAACAAAAGTCATGTTGGTTTAGGGTTTTGTTGAACCTCGTGTACTAGTATGGAGTTCGAAACCTGGCAAGTACAAATATAACTCTTCTATAGTCATATATGTACTCTCTAAGTGTATCTTAGACGTCACTGACCAACGGTAAAGAAAAAACTGCGGAGGCTACCAGCCCTAGCACGAATGACTTTGACCCTAAACTTTGACCAAAAAGCACCTAATTCGATTTTCGAATGGAAGATTTTCGCTATATAAGTCTTCAATTTATTTTAATTGAATAATCTTTGGATGTTGCAAATTGTTATTTATGCATTTTTAATGTTGTATTTAAGATTCGAAAATCACGATTATGTTAGTGCGTTCGACCTAAACCCACTGGACTAACAAGTCTGAAATCGCCAATCCGCCCTGAACAAGTGTGGTGATCAATGCCTATACCTTATCTGAATGAAAAGAGTAAATCACGTATTTATCACTTTTACACGTATTTTTTTAACAACTCACTGGCGTTGATCTTTGATAACGTTCGACCCCTGAAAAGAATAGTCAAAACAAACTAAAAGGTCATTGTCCTTTCAGAGTTCCGTAGTTGACAAGGAACCCTTTTAGTTTCGCCATGTCCGTCTGTCTGTCTGTCCGTGGCATAGCTTAGAGGTTCTTGGTACGATAAAGCTATTTTTTTACGGTAGTGGGGATGAACATTTTTTTCTCGCGTATCCCTTTGTTTGGGGTATCGTTAAATAGGTCTTTCAAAAAGTATATGGGTTTGCAAAAAGTATGTTGGTTTGTTGGTGAAGACAATTTTTCGGTAAAGTCGGCCATTTATGAAATATCTAGCTTTTGAGTAGGTACAATTATTTATTGGATACGAGCGTCTCCTTCAACTAACTTAAACTGCTGTCCCTAGAAATATGAAAAAATCACAGACGTAGCAGCACGTCACAAGTCTTCGTTACAAGGAAAACTATCACGGCTAAGTAGGCTTAATCGGTTATAGAGTTATAGTCGCCTAATTAAGACCTACAACGGAACCCTAATGCGCGTGGCCCAACACGCACTTGGCCCGTTTTTAATTTCCAGTATTTGCCACTATTCCTGATATCAGCAATAAGTACCTATACTTTTCATATGCCTGGACTATAAAACTAGTCTTGATATTATTTTATGAATGGAAAATCATCACATGATGTCTCCCCTTTTAGGTGGGGCGGAAGGCAGTTTCAGTCTCTTACTGTCTACTTTTTTTCCTACATGAACTCTTGCAGTGCTTCTAACAGCATTCGACCTGCTTAACCGGACAATGTGGTGAGGTACTAATTTAATTAATTAAATTAAGGCCTCCAGCCAAGGCTTACAACTAAATTTAAAACTAAGTGACAGCGCGCTAAGGGCTCCCCCTAGTGGGAAAACTGATTATAACTACTCCGTATTCTTTTTATAGCTCTTTGTGTTCCGGGGCCGTGGTAACTCTTTCGAACAACCCTTCAGGCTGTCTAGATCGTTGAATTTGGTTCTAGTTTCCTTCACCAGATGTCAAGTCGGATAGGAAACATAGGCCTTTTAACAAATTTTTTAACCTACTTAGAAAATAAATTTTAGTTAATAATCCTAAAAACTTTTTGGATTATTATTTTTTTTGTCCAAAAAGTAATGTCTTGTGATTAATATATCCATGACTGGTGGATTACAATATTACAAAGATGACGTTCTCAACGCGTTTGAGATAAGCTTCATAAGTCTGCGCATACGCACTTAGTCATGAACACGTGGAAGTTTGCTTGCTATATGCAACCCCTGTCATTGCCTGCCGATAATGATCTATTTGGAGGATATGTGTAATATGAATAAAAAAAATCAAGATTACAGAAACGCAATAGCAAATTGTCGGTCACTTAGGCCCAAGTTCACCGACAAGATAACAGTCCAATCAACTCAAAACAGCTGTTTACCATACATTCAAACTTCTCTCTTACGATGGATACCTTATCATTTGGGTTTGTTAGGAATAACCATCGTAAGAGAGAAGTTTGAATGTTGAAACGGTCGATTACCAATTCGGCGTTGGACAAGAAGTGGATAACACGAAAATTCCCGCTTCGTGCTTTAAAAATCGTTTTTATTTAACGGGCCGATTACGTAACCATCTATCGGTGAACTTGGCCCTTAGAAATATTCACATCTTGATTAAAAAATATATAACAGGGTTTGATTATCTAAAAATAGGAAAGCTACGTACGATCTCCTGATGTTTCTCCAGCTAGTGAAGGTTGGCAGTCAGCTATGTATACGTTTCCTTGTCTTAGCAAGGTGAAATAGTTCGGCAGCACTCATGATCCCGTTCCGCTCCCGGATGCTCCTGCTGATGATGACGATGATGCTGTGCACCACCGAACCCTGAAAACACAGAGCCATTATTACGACATTATTGTACTACAACTGTAGCATAGTAAGATTCCTCCGTGCCTCGGAGACTCGGAGAGCACGTAAAGCTGTCGGTCCTGCACCCGATCTCTCCCAGGTCGTGTCGGAAGCCTTTTTGCTACGTCGTCACGGTTAAACGCCTGAGCCGTTTTGGAAGAAATTTTGTAGAAGACAGGTGGAACCCTAGAGTCGGTTATAGACTTCTTATCCTAGTGCATGAAGTATAGTTTCCTCCGGACTCGGGTGAAACCGCGGGAAACAACTATAATTCTTTATTTTACATACATAAGACAAAGAGGAACTCGTGGCCAAGTAACACCCGCACGGGCCGACCGCTCAAAGGTTAAGCTGCGCTTGGGCGGTCGATCTGTGGATGGGTGACCATCTATGTCATACCGAGGCTCCTCCTTGCCTCGGAAAGCACGTTAAGCTGTTGGTCCCGGCTGTCATTTGTAGATCTTTGACAGTCTTTACGGGTAATCAGGAGCCAGAAAGTCTGACAACCAGTCTTACCAAGGGGTATCGTGTAACCCAGTTACTGGGTTGTAGATCATGGGTGTAGATGGTCAGATAGGCAATCGCTCCATGTAAGAGACTAGTACTAAGCTGCATCCGGTTAGACTGGAAGCCGACCCCAATATAGTTGGGAAAAGGCTAGGCAGATGATGACACGAATAAGACCAACAATATACAGCAGTACAAATAGTACCTAGGAACTCAATGCTTTACGTACTGAAACAAGTCTAAACTCTATTTCTATCTTCCTATAGGTAAAGAAAGATGGAAGAAAATGGACAAACCTTTCCCAGTTGTGGAATAATTTAATTTAAAAAGTCAAACTTATAAAACATCAAGAAAAGAAGCTGCACGGTTCGAAAAGTGGGTCCTATGAAGAAGATCCGGCAAGAAACTCCATGGATACTCTTTTTAAAATAAATTGTTCTTGTTACAAATAGTAGTGTAATGTGAGGATCACGTAGTTCAATGTAGGTATTTGTATGAAAAGTTAAAAAACAAAAGTGCTAAATCAGCAAAAGTAAGAGATAGTCTAATTTGATTGAGTATAAAATAAAACCCTCTTTGGATAAAAAGAAAATGTTGTTCATGTCTAGACAAACATATTTATTTATATGTTTAGATAAGTTCATTGAGTACCGAGCTACACCCGTGTTGCAGTTCGTTCCCCTTTTGATGTAATTAGCAACATTGTAATATCGTAAACTAATCCACTGTCTTTAAAAACTTTCCTGTTTACTTACATATGTGCTAAGAATACGTATGGAAAATTGTGTTTTTTGTATGTATGTTTCAAATAAAAATTATAATATATTCTACTTGTTAGCTGTTTCGATTACCCTAGAATTGTTCCGTTGTTTACACAAATTACTTTTGAAAAGTATTCGTGACGTAAGCTTCGTTCTTTGAGAAGTAACCATTTTCAACCAAGTTTCAGCCTTCAGTCAAAGTTTGCCATTGTATAATATTACAGTTTTCCTTGGTTTCACCCGCCTCCTGACGAAATTACCTAACGCATCCGAAAAACAAGTAATCTAGGAAATCGTCTTTAGGGCAAACAAATATGCAAGCTCACATTCGCATTGATAAGTAAGGATTAAAGGAAGATCTTTGAGACGCGTTCAACATTTATGGTAGGTATTTATGCTTTGAATTATTAACGATGTCCACTTTCTACCAGTGGGCATTGTCAATTCGTCAGTCCACAGGAACCAGAACTTGCCTAGATTAAAATTTTAAACTAGACACTAGGTCTCGGAGAAATTAATGTAGGTGCTGCATTAGTTCAAGTTTAAGGCAATTTTATTTACATAGTTAGCTTAGGTTTCTCCTCGGGTCTCAAGAATTAGGATTTAGATTTATAAGGCCAAAGAGTCTAAGGACTGCTTACTAAAGATTTAAGCGCGTACTTAAAAATAAAGACAGCCAATCAAATGTCCAACCAAATTTAAACACAGTACAACATCTATTCTTCAGTACCGTTCTGTCCGGGGCTGCGGGATGTTCGAAAGAGTTACCGCGCCCTCCCCCTTAACCCCTTAGCCCTTTCTAAAGAAGGAAAATGGATGGGTTTGGTTAGCAAGAGTACACTCCCTTCCACACCACCCACGGCAGAATCTGATTTCCCATCCGAAAAAAAGTAGGTACCATTCTGTCAAATGGATACTGTTAGGTTAGGATAAATCTACAATATAGATGTTTAGGTACCTACTTGAGTTTATTGGTATGTCTGATCATCCAAAAACAAATTAATTAGGTATAGTCATCTCAGAACGCAAACAAAATTTTAAATAAATGCGTTTAGCGTTTTGTCATTTCATCATTAATTGTAGACCTTGGACAATCGTTACGGATACCTAAGGCTAGTGTGGCAACCAGTCTTACCCAGTAGAGGTCTAGGTTTTGGAGTTCTGATAGGCGGTTACTCATATAAATAAAACACTGAAAGTCAGTTACATCCGGTTAGACTATAAACTGACCCAAATACAGTAGGGAAAAGCTCGGCAGATGATGAATGCTATTTTTGCCAATAGCGATAATCACTACTCTCTGTCCTTATATCCCTATGTATGCTTAAATCTTTAAAACTACGCAACGGATTTTAATGCGGTTTTTTTAATAGATAGAGTAATTAATGAGGAAGGTTTTAGTATATAATTTGTCAAGTTTTTGTATCTATCAGCTAAAATATCGCGGGCGAAGCCGCTGGCGGGAAGCTGGTAAATATAATAGTGTATTATCGTAAAGCGCCTTGTTAATTAAAACGGCAACAGCTGGCGTTTGTGATACATTATTGTATAAGATTTGTGATAAGGGTTCCGTACCAAAATCACAACAAAAGAACCCTATGGCTTTACCTGCATTACCGTCATAGCTGCTCATTTTGAAAATATTCGTTTTACATTAGTATTCACAGTTATTTAGAAAATATTCCAGAAAAACTGTGACTTCTGATGCGTTATTTAGAAAATGTATGTTCTCTAAAAGTAATGAGGATGAATAGTGACGTGGACAAGAAACCCAGTTATAGGGAGATAAATAACTACCTAGGTTTAATTTTGAAAGGTACCTGACAGGAATTTGAGTGTAAGCCTTTGTAAGGTATCAATCATAAAACAAATACACGTTGAGGCAAACCCTAGACAAGCAAACAACCCTTAATCCATAATCATCAGTCTATTGTCCCACTCCTGAGCACAGGCCTCTTCTCATACAAATCAACCCTTGATGGCCAGAATTAATTACACACTAAACTTCTGATGCATAATCGAATATATCCACATCTGCTCGAAGCCAAACCGTGTACAAGTATTAGTCAAGCATCTAGACAGATAACCATATTGATATCAAATCTATCAATTTTCAACAAATCGATCAACATTGTAACTATCAATATTGAAGTTCAGGGGTCGGTCCTGAACCCTCTCCACGTGTATGGAACTGGTATATAAGCTAGTGAATCCGTTCAAACACCAGAAGTACACTTCTCTAAGAACCATCTAGTACCAGCACTCCTGAAGACTAAGAGATGAAGTTGTTGGTATTGGCGGCGTTCATCGGTGAGTTGCAAATTTCTTTTTTTATACTTTCTTTTTGTGATTAAATTAGAAAAAAAAAAAAAATATTGAAACTTTAATGATGTTGAGAAAAGTGTTTTTTGTGTTAGTCTAAATTAGTTTTTTTTGGCAGAATTAAATAGTTTTGTGTCCTAATAATAACTTATTCAACCCATCTGGATTGAGGATCAGCAGCACTGTAAAAGTCCACTAAATCTTTTGGGGAAGTTGTTTACAGTGAAAATTTATTTGTTTAACTTTTGGGCCTTTAACTAATATTTTCTTAATATCCTTCTTAACACGACGAGAGTTCATAATCTAAACTTATTTGTCAAGGTTCTAATTCTATTTTATTTTATAGCCGTCGTTTCCTCCGGGAGACTAAGCGAACAGCAGCTGGATAACCAATGGCCGTGGCAAACTGGCAAACTTTACCGCTATGAAGTAAACTCCCACACCCTGGCTCGCCTGCAGGAGGGCGCCAGCTCCGGAAATGCTTTCAAGGCCCAGTTCATCGTGCGCGTCAAGTACCCAGGCCGCCTTCAAGCTAAGTTGGAAAACCCAGTAAATGCTCAGTTCAACAAACAGCTGCCCAACAACATGGCCGTGCCTTCGGACCTCAAGTACGAAACCGTACAAAACCTGGACAAACCTTTCGAAATATCCGTAGAAGGTGGCCGCGTGGTTGCTCTAAGTCTGCCATCTGCGTTCTTACTTTCTCACGAAAACTTGCTGAAAGGTCTGATCAGCACACTCCAGGTTGATTTATCTGCTTACCACCATGTGCACAACCACCAGGATACCTACGACAAGGAACGCCAACAGGGTCTCTTCAAAAAGATGGAGACTGATGTTACAGGTGACTGCGAGACTTTGTACGCAGTTTCCCCTGTAGCCGCTGAATGGCGACGAGAGCTGCCGCAATTCGCCTCCGAACAGGACCCTATGGAAATCACTAAGAGCAAGAACTATGCCCACTGCCATCACCGTGTCGCTTACCACTTTGGAGTACCTGAAGGTGCTGAATGGACAGGAACCGCTCACAGCAATGAAGAGAAACAGTTCATCTCGCACTCCACCGTCTCCCGCATTCTTGCTGGTAAACAGGGTCCAATCTACAAAGCCGAGACCACTAGCAATGTGAACGTGCACCCCCATTTATACGGAAAGCAAAAAGCGCAGGTACACAGTTACGTTAAATTATCCTTAGTCTCAGTTGAACAGGACAGCGGTGTTGAATGGCAAAAACCAGAGGGAACGCGTCAAATCAAAACCCTTTTGTACTCCATGAGCACCAGACAAATGGCTATCCATGATCAGTCATCCTCGTCACAGGAATCATCTGAATCTCATGAGCACATACACGTAGAGGCAGAACAACCGAAAAATAGAGTGCGCCGTTCTGAGAACCAGCAACAGAGAGACTTCACCAGAGACTGGAGGTCTTCCAGTTCCAGTGACTCTTCATCAGCTTATATCAATGATGATCTTCCAAGGATAAATGAACCAGCGTACGCTGCCCTTTACATGAGTGCTCAATCTCGCGGGGATAAAAAACAGAACACGATGAATGCCCAGAAATTGCTCCAGGACATCGCTCAGCAACTGCAGAACCCTAACAACATGCCTAAAGCTGATTTCCTGTCAAAGTTTAACATTCTCGTGCGCGTGATTGCTTCCATGAGCAGTGATCAGCTCGCCCAAACCAGTCGCGGCATTGAAGTCGGCAGGACTTCAAACAACAACGTTAAGACAGACATGTGGATGATATTCCGTGATGCGGTCGCGCAAGCTGGCACTCCCCCAGCCTTCTTACAAATCAAGACATGGATTCTGAGCAAGAAACTTCAGAACGAGGAAGCAGCTCAGGTGATTTCTACTTTGGCAAGAACTCTGCGTTATCCTACCAAGGAAATTATGACACAATTCTTCGATCTTGCAATGAGCCCAGAGGTTCAACAGCAAGAACGTCTTAACACCAGTGCTTTAATCGCTGCCACGCAGTTCATTCACATGGGCCAAGTAAACAACGAAACCGCTCACTACTACTACCCCTCTCATATGTACGGCCGTCTCGCCCGTAAAAACGACAGATTTGTGCTAGATGATATCCTGCCCCGCCTTTCCGAACAATTGAAACAAGCCATTGAAAAGCAAGAATGGAGCAGCGCTCAGGTGTACATTAAAGCAATTGGCAATTTAGGACACCGTGAGATCTTACAAGTATTCTCGCCTTACTTGGAGGGTCGCATTCAAGTGCCTACGTACCTGCGCGTACAAATGGTTGTACAGCTCCGACCACTTGCGGAACAGAAGGATAAATATGTGCGTGCTGTGCTCTACAGCATCTTGAGGAACACGGCTGAACCCTATGAAGTGAGAGTAGCTGCTATCCTTAACATATTCATGGCTCACCCGACCGCCGAGATGATGCAAGTGATGGCCCAGATGACTAATGATGACCCCAGCATTCAAGTGCGCTCTGCCCTTAAGAGCGGTATCGAAACGGCTGCCGACTTGAAAGATCCTCGTTTTTGGCATCTGTAAGTAAATCATATTATTTTATATCAATCTAAATATAATCAAAAAGACAGTACCTAATACTGATTTAATAATTAATTTTAGGTCAAGGACTGCGCAAGCTGTTAAGAATATAGTAACACCACAGAACCTTGGCATGCGCTACTCCAACAAAAACTTCGAAGACTATTACGTTAATGACGACGAACAGGAATACTTCCAAGTCTCTTCTTACATTGGTGGCGATAGCAGTGCTATGCCTAAGTATCAGAAATACTCTTGGAGGAGCAAAATCAGCGGATGGGCCCTTGAAAACACTGTAAGACGCTAATTACGATAACAATTTTACCTCCTTATCAACTTAGAGCATGTTATTTCCTTCACCCTAATGTAATGTCTCAGCTAACCGTAAAATTGAAACTGACAAAAAGCAATATGAACGTAATTGCATCTTTAACAATTTAAAAAATAATTCATAATATTTTTTTATTTCAGATTGGCGCTTCACTCTCCGATGCTCAGGAAATTGTTGATTTCATCAAACAATTGATGTTCGAGCCTCTTAAGTCCGAAGCTAACCACAAATATCCCGCCCAAAAGATTTCTGAAATGTTGAACATCAAGCGTATGTCTCAGAGCCCCCTCGAGGGTGCTTTCTTCTTCAGCATTTCAAACCAGGAGAGGTTCTTCAGTTTTGATGAGGGTGATCTTATGAGACTGGTGCAAGACATCATGGAATACATGAAAGAATTAGAGAATGGCGTAGACAAACATTACACTAAAGTATTCAACTCAAACCAGGTGTCTGTCATGTTCCCCGTTGCCTCAGGTATGCCGTTCATCTACAAATATAAGGAACCTGTCGTTATTCATATCCAGAGCAAGGCTAAGGGCAAAATCGATCGTGACCCCAAGACCCGCAACGTTTTGTCGTCATACATGGACAAAGAACTCCAAATTACGATTGCGAGAAATATCGATGGAAACGTTGGCTTCATGGATACTCTAAGCAATCAGCTTGCTAGTGCTGGAGTGGTCAGGAAATACCAAGTGAATGTGCCCGTCAAGCTAAGCATACAGATGAATTCTGGAATGCTGAAGATGAAGGTTGAACCACTGCGCCCTGATCAAGACTACACGATCGCTCATTACAGCGTTTGGCCATACACTGCGAACCAGAAGAAGGATACTTTGGTGCCTTACTCTCAAGATCAAACAACCAAGATTGTAGAGCGACCTAGGAAAGTTTCGTCCACTGATATGAAATTCGGCCAGCAAACAGGCACTATTTTCCAACTGCAAGGATACTCCTACTCTTCAGACTTCAGAAATGCCGGCAATCTTCTTCAGGCCCTGTACAACATGGGTGACTTACTGGCTGTTAGAGATATAGCTTTGACCCACTACAACCTGAGATATCTTGGAAAACAATCGCACAACAAGGTTGTCACTTTAACTGCTGCTTATGGTACGTAGCAAGATTATATTACTTAACTACATTATTTGATCTTAATTATGATGATACATAACTAAAATAGTGAATTGAGATAAAAACAATCAACATTTTTTGTCTTATTTTTACAGACCAACTCTTCAACCAGAAACAAAGTGGTGAACTGGGACAAGCCGACAACAGAAACGATGTGACGCCGAACAGTGGAGCCCGTCGCGAGGAGATGCTCAAGCGTGTTTCATCCGGAATCAAGAGTGCTAGGGCACAAGTAGTAGACTTCAGTGCTACATTTGAAGGTCCTCAGAAACAGGAGTACGTTTTGACCGCTGCTATTGCTAACAGCCCCGTCGACCTTAAAATCCAAACTGCAGTATTTGCTGGAATAAACTCAGTTAAACAGGGCAACGAACAGATCAATGCTGTCGTGAAAGTGACCAAGCCTGAAATATCACCACTGAACTTCTTGGAAGCTCTGAAGAAAGACATGAAGATGACTTATGAAGCTGACATTAAGTACGGTCAAAACGGAAACATTCACATTCAGGGAAATAGTGAACGCACCAAGAGGTACACAGAACAGCTTAAGAACCATCCTTTGGCTAAGCTGGTACAACAGCAAATCGCAGACGGCAACCAATATCAGGCTGCTTCTCACAAGATGCTGATCAAGGCCCATGCCCCTGACAGCTTCAAGGCCTCAGTAACCTACAAGAACGTGAGCCCAATGTACATGAACTGGACTTCCCAAGCTTACAAGATTCTGAAGCAACTGAGCTGGAACGCTGAAGTGAACCCGATGAAGAGAGTCGCTGACGGCAAGCTGCAGTTTGAGGTTGAAACTTCTTACGTCGACAACAGTCTTCGTTTTGAGATGACCTCACCGTCCGGTGTACTTCGCATCGACAATGTGCTTATCCCTACCTTCACTCCCTACATGGTGTCTCTCTACTCGCCGTTCAGCCCAATTGAACGCATCACCAACTACGTTACTAGCTACCAATACCAACGTAAGTACTGATTTTAAATAAACTATAATTTTATCAATTACTACCTCATAATGTACATAAAGCATAGTGCACACACAATATTAAATGAGATTCCAAATGCCATCAAGAACAATCCCCTGTTTATAGATTTTATTCAAGATTCCAATTGAATGAAAATGTTTAAAATAAAATCTTTTGTTTAACAGCTTACTGCTCCATCGATAGCAACAAGGTGAGGACATTCAGCAACCGCTCCTACGACTACGAGCTGTCCAAGTCCTGGCATGTAGTGATGCAGGAGGAATACAACAAGAACCGCGGCAAGTGGGACGAGCTGGTCATCCTCGCCAGGAGGCCCAGCCAGCAGCAGCAGGAGATCTACATCTCTTACAAGTGAGTACCTATTACTACAGTTTTTGAAGTGCCGACTTGACAAATAGCAACTCTCTGGTTCCTTAATCTAATCAAATTGTACTTGTAATTATTTCTGTGTCCGTTTATTTCATTCCACATTCTAAAGTTTATTTCTATTTCTTATTTCCAGAACCGAAACTGGCAAGGATCTTGAAATTGAAATTCAACCCTCGCAGTCCGGACAAGCTAAAGTGCAGGTCAAGAGCAACAGCAAGAAGATCTCCGAAGGAGACCTGACCACCTACTGGGATGACAGTGATGATGCACCCCTTCTGCAGTACTTCACCCAGGCTGAGGGTGTTCTGATGCTCAACATCCGTGATGGACGACTCCGTGCGATGTACGATGGACAGCGATTGGTGCTCACAACCCAAGACTACCGCACAACGACCAGAGGTATCTGTGGACAGAACAGTGGCGAACCTCGTGATGATTACCAGACTCCTAATGGTTTGGTCGACCAGCCCGAGTACTACGGAGCCTCTTACGCCCTTGATGTTGAAAACAGCGACCCTAAAACCCAAGAACTGAAGAAGGAAGCCCAGGAAAAGGCGTACCAGTCTACTCCTAAATACACCGCTATCCTCCGCTCTGACGAAGAGTGGCAGAAAGCCATCAGGCAAAGAGATGAGGAATGGAGCTCACCCAATGTATACAGGACGAGAAGTTACCTGAAGAAACGTGGCCAGTGCCAGTTGGTGCAGCAAGTGCAGTACCATGAGAACCATGGGGAGATCTGCATCACCACTACCGCCTTACCCTCCTGTCAGTCACATTGCCACGGAGAAGGCTACCAGGTCCAAGCTGCGCAGGTAATCTGCCAGTCCAAGACTGATCAGCAGTTCAGGACTTACAGAAACCAGATCCAACAGGGACAGAACCCTCAGGTTTCTGGAGTTCCTAAAGTAGAACAGTATAGAGTACCCACATCTTGCAAAGCTTAAATAGCCTTTATCTACCTGCCTAATTAGTTAGCTACCCTTACCTCCAAAGAAATAAGCGGCATGAACATGGACTTGCGATTATAATAATGTATGATATTGTTAGTATAGTATGTTTTATAATTTTGGCGGTATAATATTTATATATTCGAAATTTATAATCGTATTAATATGTATGTAAAATATTTTCTATGTATTCTTGACTCTATTTTGTATTATTATTTTAGTAGAATAGATTGTAAAGAGCAAATAATAAAAAACTAAAAAAAAATATTTAATGAAAATACTATGTATTTCTAAGATAAAATAATAAAAATATAATAACATTTTGTTCGTTTAATTTCATACTAGCGCCATCTATGGTCTAAACAGCGAACATCCTACGCAGTTTGAAAGTAGCAATGATAACCATTCTCAACAGGTGGCACTACTTCCTACATACATGAAGACAAAATAGAAAATTGCTATTTATTGGTCATTGATGATCAAATAAAATAAATAATATTTAATTTGAAAGGAGTATGTGCATATTTAAGTGAATTATGTTTACACATTGGTTCTCAACAGATGGGAATACCTATGTAAATAAAAAATAAAGTTAATACGTATGCAATAAAAACCATTTTACTACAATTAGAAAGTTTGTAGGTACCTACGCAATCCTCATTGCTAGTTATTTCGTAAATATAAATACAGAAAAGCTACTAGATAAATTAATTTACTTTGTTTAGTTGTTATGTATTAACTATGACGAATATTTCAATAGGTACTAATTTACAAACTTTCTAATTTATAATTAAAACTCTTAATAATTAAAACTGTGGAGCAATACAAACCGCGCCATCGCGTCTTGTTATTACTCACAGGAACCAGGAAGCGCGGCGAAGCTCTTCTCAGCTGATTGTCAAAAGTCAATGTCACGGAACGTTTGGTGGTTATAATTTTTGCTTATTTCCATTTTTCACAGTATTGCAGTTTTCAGTATTAAGTTCTGTGTATGTGACAGTGAATTTTTATCAAAAAAGCAATAAAATTTGTGAATGCAGCCATAATCAGATCGTAATTTGTTTAGAATTGTAATTTTCATTTGTTTTTCGAACGGCTTCCTGGACTTATTGTAAGTAGCCAGTATTTTTTATTATTAAATAAGCCTTCGATGTTGTTTTTAAATGGTACTGGTTTTAATTGTATTTTATTAATTTATACAAGATACAAGATTTTCTGATTATCAATGTACTGTTAACATTTAAAAATTACTTAAACCTCTAAAAGAATTAAATCGTGTGATGAATGCCCGGCTTCGTTCCTTGGCTTCGGTCGAAGATATTTGTTTATAAAAAGAATATAGAATGTAAGCAATAACACCACCATTTATACAGCCTAGTCTTTAATTCAAATTAAATTCTTAATTATTCCATCACTATAGCCCAAGTATTTTCCCATGTTTTGCAATAGTCCTGCACAAACCGGGGATTGTCCCTGGGTAGTATTTCTATAGAGTATACAGGGAAAATTGGTTATATGTCAACATTATGTTTCATTAAATTTATCTCAAAGGGCTTTTATGTGTTGCCTTCAGTATGATGTCTGTTTTCCTGTGCATGGTACAGATCTAACCTATTATTATTATTATTAGCCTGTGTTGTCCCACTGCAGGGCAAAGGGCTCCCTACTCTCTTTCCATCTCTCTCTGTCTTGAGCTGCTAAGGACCAGTCTTTAAAGCTAATAAAGGAGTCAGATCTAATTGTTATGTTTGTTGGTACTTAGTGTAAATCTGACCCTTAAATTGTTCTTATTAAATAATTTATTTGCAGAATACTGGTCAGTAAAATATCTCAGTAGGAAGGCAAGAAGTTGAATAATTATTATGTCAAATATAATTTGCCATACCTACCTGGTATTAATGAATTAATAAAACAAAATATCTAGTTACAAGTACGATAGTATTATGACATAACTGGGAGAAATCTTCTGTGTGGAGCTGAAAACTTCTAAATGTGATGAGCTGGATAGAAAGGAATGCTGTTGGACTTTAAAAAAAAAACTTGCTGATATAAAACTTTACTAATATTATAAATAAGAAAACAGCAATTTATAATATTAAGTCTGCGTCAGTGAAAGTTGTATTTCTCATTCAAGTGTCTGCGAGGGTCAGACACTTGAATCTAACTAAAATTAGTACTTTAAGTAACTTTGCAATTGGAGCCCTGAACCGAAAAATAGTTTTCACACACCTGCAATTATTTTGAAAGACATATCTGCAAGATAGGATGATTGAGAAAAAAAACATCCCCACTTTAGGCATATTGTGCATCGGAGGAAACCTAAAAAAATATTTTAAGGATATAAGTACAATATTGAAGGATTTTCAAAGTAAGTACCTACAGTTAGGTACTTAGTTCTGGTGTGCAAAATTTTATAAATGTACCTACATGTATGATACATTTATGTGTGTCTAAGAACGCATTTCTCAGAACCCAGAAATTGTATTGGGATATATTTTTTACCAATTCTTTGAGATGTCGGTCACTTTGGTTCTCTGTTGGATAATCTAGGGCTTAGGGTAAAAAAAAGGTGGTAGGTATACTAGAATGATACTCCAGCATAGAATTGGTCTTGAACATAGATTTTCAGCCGTTCGATTGGTTGAATTTAATTTTAATTTGTACTTGTAGTCAGATTCTGTACTATGGACCTTAGACTAGACTCAGATTCATATCAGTCATAAACATGATGCTATTTATTATGTAGCTAAGTATACCTACTAGTATTTTGTATAATTATATGCTATCTATAGCCTGTGAATTTATTTACTTGCACATTTTAATCTTTCCGTTAAGGAAATATTTCATCAGCATCCTAAATTAAGTGTTGTTGTTGGTAGGTTGCAAGTACCTAGTTCAAACTTATAGGCTTGCTAGCATAGATATATATGTTACTAAAGTAACTAGATGTGCAATCACCAAGAAAAATGCGTGCCATAAAGGTTGTGACCAGTCATAATTCATAACATCTGTCACTTGGTAGCCAGCTTGAATCTATCAGAGTGACAGGACGATTTTAACAATAATATGGGCAAATTTGTAGTAAATGTATGGGCAAATTTGTAGTAAATGCCATCCTTATCATATAGATGTTATGAACATTACGTTTCGGTTAGTGTGAGAGAGATAGATATAATTTTACATCAAAATGATTAGTAGTTTCAAAGCTACGTCTGCATTCTAAAAAATGGATACGTTTTTGTGACCGCGTAATGTTCGGGATTGCATCTCTATGGATATATCTCGATGTTCACACTACAACAGGTTCTTTGTGATGCCGCTGTCGCTACATAAATGTCATACACCTATTTACACGCAGACACTCGCTGTATACACTGAGTACAAGCGTGTCGAACATTTATTGTGACACGAGAACAGGGTCCATACCACCACGAGTTTTTGCAATCATTGTTCAGGAGTGAGAGCGAGACACAGCTACTAACGTCGTATAGCACCATATCTTTTTGACAACGAAACTATTCCTGCTTCGGCATGTCATGGTTAGGTCTCAGTGTCGCAAAGAAACTGTTGAAGTGTAAACAACATCTATACTAATACAATAAAGCTGAAGAGCTGCTTCTAACATTCGACCTGCTTACCCGGACAATGAAAAATTCTTACAGTGTTAGATAGCCCATTTATTGAGGAAGGCTATACATATATCATCACGCAAAACCAATAGGAGCGGACCATCACTATTCCACGCGGACGAAGTCGCGGGCAGAAGCTAGTAAAAAATATTGACATTTGTGTCGTATTGTAAACCTAAGATGAAAGTTAAAGATGTAAGAATATTCATGACATCAGTATCTAATTTTAATGCATATTTGTATAGGAATAATTGGATTTCCCAGCGGCATGGCATATGCCTGCTCTGCGTTTTCCTTAAACAATATTAGAATACAAAATCTGGTGTAAATATTGTGTTGAGTTGCGTAAGTCATGCGTCATGGCCGTGCCCCTTCGCGGCGCGCTCTCATTGGCCAGCGCACACGACCTCCATCACGTATGCGCGAGCGCAGCTGGAATGCAAGTGAACGAAATGAAACGTGAACAGGCTCTGCTTGTCACACTGTTGCTAACTTGAAGTTAATGAAAGCAGTAACTTTGAAATGTTAACCAGTGCGTTAACTTAAAATTAAATAACCCCCTACGCAAAGATGCCTTACATCATTTTGTAAAAGAGCTGATACTCTTACACTGCTGGACCGATATTAACCAAACACAGCTAAGTACCACCGAAAGGAAACTGGCTTTCAAATGAAAAAAAAACAGAGAAATCGGTCCATTCGTTTGAGACCTACGGATGGCACAGACATATACACTCACAGAGAAACTTATAACACCCATGAAATTCTTGCAAATAAATTAAAAGGACACAGTAATGTATTAACAACACTAGGAGAGAAATCTTAGCCTAGGTCTTCACTTATTTTATTCTCAATTATGTAAATCATAATTTTCCTCAAAAGTAGTTGAAATGACATCTGTATCGGATCTTCTAGATTATCTAGATGGTCGAAACTTGCTGTATCACTATTATTAACTATTGCAAGGCGATTTCGCAAAAACGAAAAAAAAAACCCTAATTATCTTCATCTACGATCAAGTAATTATCATGATTCAAACACCTACAATCGCATAGATATGTATAAGATTATTTACACGCCTCGTGATGTAATTGAATAAATACATTAAGATATGGTTTCCTTCATGAAGTAAGTCTTAATTCATTTAATTCGAGTAATATGAAGCTATATTTGATAACAAGCTTTGTAGCTGTTTAATTTGCGATCTGAAGTAACTATCCCATCTATTTTCGTACCAAATTTCATCCACATCGGTCGATTCAGCCATTTTATCGTGAAAGCGTAACGAACAAACTCAGATTCACGCACTTGATTCCTAATCGTAGACTTAATTGGAATTTAATAAAGTCATATTAATGATAGTCTCACAAACAATAGAGGCAGATAAAAAGCTTTGTAGTAGCTGCAAATCTAGATCAATCAGTGAATTGGTATACCTCTTCTATTTAATTAAGATCAATATTGAAAATTTTCATTGTTATTGATATAAGATGTTCAATATTTTCCTTGCTTATGATTTTCTGTGTATCTGTTGGAAACATGTAATTCCAAGTTTATTAGTTCATGAAAAAAGCAATCAACACAATCAAGCAATTTAAAGTGTAACGATGCCGATTTTTTAAGGATCCCAACAAAAAATAACATTAAAATTTACCAATCTATTTTGTACTCAATAATGCTAATTGGGCTGTCCCGGATGTGTTAAATGTCAGTACTAATTTAGATTTTTATTCAGTGTCAACTACTATTGACATCGCCTCGTGGAATCTTAGTTGAAAACATTATAAATCTTGGTAAGATTCACATATAAGCTACCTGTTTTAAATCACGTATACGCAAACGCATGAGCCAGACTTTCACTGACGATGCCAAATATTTCTATAACTGGCGCATCATTCTCGCACGTGCACCATGTAAGCTTCAAAACAATTAATTAATAATAAATCAACACAGAATAAAGAACAGTTTTGTAAAGAAAAAAAAGTTTAATAAAGTTCCCTGGTATTTTTGTAAAGGTAGAAATAGGTTTTGATCTGACAAACCTAAGAATACAAACGAAAAGGACAAAACTCACTAAACACAAGACGTAAACAGTAAAAAACAATCATAAAGCGTAAAAACTAAAACATCACTACAAATCAATGGTTTTCCTGGGAAGCGTGTACTCTAGATTATCTGGATCAAGGACAATGCAAGGAAACTGCTGTTGATAAAATTGGTTTAGGAGCTTAGGCTGTAGAAAGGAACAAAATTACTGAAATACACGAATGAAAAGAGTATCCATGGAGTTTTTTGCCGGTTCTCCTCTATAGGCCCCATTGGAACCGTGCACCTGTTCACTTATGCACACAGTTTCTAGCTTTGACGTTTTATAAGAACCTGTAATTAATTGTCTACATAAAATAAAAACCTTGGACTCTTTGACATTCATTGACGGGGCCATAGCCTGCCGGGGCTGCGGAACGTTCGAAAGAGATAACGCGCCCCCGGGATACAAAGGGCTAAGGAAAGAACATGGATGGGTTTTAGTCAGTAAGAGTCTGACACTCCCACCCGTCCCACCCTCGGCGGGAGAGGTCATTTGATGATTTCCCATCCGAAAAAAAAAGATTCTTTGACATGCATACGTAGCTAGTGAGATTATTAATTCTTTGTCTATGTCAAAGTCAGGTACAAAATATTTGTAACTCAACAGTTATCTTTTCAAATCTGTGTTTTTTTTTTAAGTTTTATTGTTTGAGGCTACGTGTTGGAGATTATTTGTTCAGTCCGGCACAGCCTACGTGACTTTCGGTACGCAACCAACCCACTGACTAAGTAGTCTAAATATATAACTGTCATCCAATACGGGAATTCTTTGAATTGCATCATTATAATTCTGAGCATTTGTAATTCTGAGGATTGGCTGGCTTTATATCTATGGTCTGTATTTTGATTCACTGATACCAGCTTTTCCGTAATAAATTGAATTACACATTTTTGATAGTTCGTGTAGTGTTCATAATTTGAATCAAGTCATGAAATGGTGACTGCGCCACAATGATGATGGGGTCCAAAGGTGCGCTTAATTTTAGCTGATGCCAGTATCTTGACTGCCTCGTAGATGTTGACGGAGTCTCTGGTTCGATTACTGAGTAAGGCCGACATCGCTTTATGGGTTTTAAACATACACAAAACTGGTACACGACCATTATGACAACACCGTCGTCCCCAGCTGCTTTCTTGATAGCAGTCGTTGTTACAATTATATATAGGCGTCAGGCGGATTTGAGAAAACTTTGGCACTAGGGCTTGTTAGGTTCGTAAACCTGCAGTCTACACGATAAAAAGAAGAGTGTCTAATAGTTCAGTAGTCATATCTGATGATATTTTAATAACAGGAAGATCTAGTTTTAGAATCTTAATTTGTGGTCGCTGTGGCTCATCATCTGTGTTGTGGTTTCACAGTATGTATTGCAATTACACCTGTTCTTAAGTAAGATTATTAGAAGTTAATTCCATGAGATATAATTTGACCATAATGATAATAAAACAGACTGGCAGAATTGCCATATTCTATCCATACGCTACTAACTAAACTATATTATATTGTATAAACTATATAATTGTGAATACTAAAGTTTCATTGTTTTGTTTAACTACATGCGTTAGTGTAAAAATGCCTGGTTTCTACGTGCCAATTTGGAAGTAGTCAATTATAAAACTGCTTACCAAAGACAATCAATTGTTTTCGCGTCACATGTGACGCAAATTTGGGTCTGTGCTGTTTACATCAACATTTCTAATAAAACCAATTTCGTTTGCAATTTTCGCCTATATGACAAGGCATTAAGATTCTAATTCGCTTTTATTGGTTCTACTGGAATTCCCATCAGACACTATTTTTATTATATCAAGGCTAGCATTTACGTTCTAGTCTGAATCAATTTGTTTATGTTCCATCTATCTTATTTCAGACTAGACAAGTTGGACATAAATTTCAATTTCAAATATATGTATGATCTTATTACATACTAGCTTCTGCCAGCGACTTCGTACGCGTGGAATAGTGGTGCTCCGCTCCTATTGGTCTTAGCGTGATGATATATAGCCTATCTATATACCTAGGACTATCTAACACTGAAAGAATTATTTAAATCGGACCAGCGGTTCCTGAGATTAGCGCGTTTAAACAAAATGACAACATTTCCCTTCACTGCTCTGCTCCTATTGATTGTAGCGTGATGAAAAGTATACTATAACCATCTCAGGAGTATGACAAATAATTGTACCAAGTTTCGTTAAAATCCGTCGAGTAGTTTTTGTTTCTATAGAGTTTATACAGACAGACAGACAGACAGACAGACGGACAGACAGACAGACAGACAAAAATTTTACTGATTGCATTTTTGGCATCAGTATCGATCCCTAATCACCCCCTGATAGTTATTTTGGAAATATATTTCATGTACAGAATTGACCTCGCTACAGATTTATTATAAGTATAGAAGATTGTGTGTCTTTTAAGAATTTAAAATTGAACTATTTTGATTGGGTGTTGACTGTTGTTGTTGTTGTTTTGTTAACAAGTACTTATGCTACTGGTTGTCTTTTGCCATCAAACTTTTTGATTAGTTGATTTATCTTTATATACTACTTGGTCTTTCTTCACTATCATCATCCTTGAAAATCATCCACCTGACTTTATTATCCTTCTCAAAAACATCAGTATATTGAAATATTATGAGTCAAGCATGTCTGATACCTTTTCGAAGTTTAGTTTTCGACATTACAAATTGTCCAATTGCCCATCAATAACCAAATCGTAACATCACGCTTTCAAATCTAAATTGTTTCCCAGAATAAATTATTGTTTTTATCGACGCTCTCGTGCGACGCAGTTTTATCCTGACGTATTTCTAATATATCATCAATTACTATTCCACGCCCATGGTTTCCGAGTTCATATTGGAGTCAATTACTTTCATGTTTGTATACTAGTGATTCAGTATTTTTGTCGCCTATGTTTGATTGTCTGAAGGCCGTCAATCGGAACCTTTGGTTATCAAAATAAATTTGGTCAAAATTGTTATTGATCTATTTTTAAGTGATTGATTGTTTGGTGTCTTTTCATTATGTAATTGCATAGTTCTGATTCTTTGAAGCGATTTTTAATATTCACACAAGGAAGAGGCTCACCAAATAATCAGTGGATGTATTAAGTTTCTGCTTATAGTCTTTCCTTTTGTTAATATAAGAAATAAGCATCACCTTCTCACTGCAATCAACAACAACTTATATAATTTTATGTAACAGTTTTCCCACATTTGTCCCCATTATGTGAAGAGCTCATCATACATCAAAATGTTTACGATGAGACACCTTGCTAGCGGAAAGTGCCGGTGTGTACTCAGCAACGATCGATCTCTCGACATGTGCAGTTTACGATATTAACAGTCTTCATGTGTACTAATTAAGACACTTCATAAACACTGCTTTGTCTTTGCGGAAAATTTGGATAAATTGTTGAACGAGGCGCGGCTGAGATTGAAGCCACAAATGGTTGCAACAAACATAAGTCTCGAGAATTCACCCTTGCGCGGGTTTGTAACAATTTTGATAAGTTTCTTTAATACATAGTTTTGTTTTTTTGCCTGTATATATTTTCGATCATACCAAGGTACTTTCCAAAAACAAGTAGGTCACTTCAGATTTATTATGTGGTTTTATACTGGCTGCAGTTCCACCAGAAATCTCTGAAAGGAAAAGTAGAGATTTATTACGTCATACATATCGCTAGTTACGTTAGTTTAGGCAAACGTAGTGTTGGACATCCGCGACACGCTGGTCTAATGCTTTGAAGAAGGTGGCGAGTAGCGGATGGGTGCGGACTGCCAAAGACCTAGATGTTTGGCGCTCTTTGGAGAAGGCCAACGTTTAGCAGTGGACGGCGATAGGCTGATATCTCGCCAGTCCCCCCAACCTCCAACACCACTACGCAGTAAGTTGCAGTGATCGTCACACGGTCGCTATTTTGACATGGGTCCAGTTTGATGCTCCTTTGTTTCGACTTCGCTCTCTTTCAAAATCAACTCCTAATTGCGTGTCACCGAGTCAAGGTCATGTTGCACGGTTACGGAATCGATTGCCAGCCCACACCGGTTTGAGTTTTAGACCCACCAACCTGTTATGGTAATCCAACGGATTTATTGTCCAGTGGCATTTAATCTTTGTAATGTTTTAGGTTTATTTTTGTCGTTTTAAAGGTGTGGCTTTTAAAGTCCTGTTTTGTGTCTTAAACTTGCTAGATCTTAGAAGTTTGCAACTCCAGAAAAGGCCAAATCATTACGTGGGTAAAGAAATGCTATTTTGCCTTTTAGCTGTATTGAAATTCAATATGTTTGAAATGTATTTTTAGGGTTCCGTACCTCAAAAGGAAAAAACGGAACCCTTATAGGATCACTTTGTTGTCCGTCTGTCCGTCCGTCCGTCTGTCAAGACCCTTTTTCTCAGGAACGCGTGGAGGTATGAAGCATGAAATTTATATCAATTACTCAGGTCTACTGTCCCTTGAAGCTGTGAAAAAATCAAACTTCTAAGCCAACGCAATCAAAAGATACAGCCGTTTATGCCGCAAATTTTCGACACTTGCAAGGGAATCAAAACCTACAGGGTGCTTCCCGTGAACTCAGAATCTTGAAATTTGGTACGAAGCAACGTCTTATAGCATAGATAAAGGAAAAATTACGAAAACCATAAATTTTTAGTTACATCACATAATATATTTTTTTTTAATAATTTTAACCTTACTACCCATTTCCTCATAAACGCGTAGAGGTATTAAATTGAAATTCATACCAAATACTCAGGTCTATAATACCTTTAAGCTGTAACAAAATCAAACTTCTATGTCAACGCAATCAAAAGAAACAGCAATTTAAGCTGCATATTTTGAAACTCGCAAGTACTCGCAAGGGAATCAAAACCTAAAGGGTACTTCCAGTCGACCTAGAATCTTGAAATTTGGCATGAAGCAACGTTTTATAGCACACATAAAGGAAAAATTCCGAAAACCTTAAATTTTTAGTTACATTACAAAATATATATTTTTTAATAAATATAAACTTATTACTTTTTTCCTCATGAACGCGTAGAGCTTAAATTTATGCTCCTCCATCTTTCCCCATTGTAATGTTATGAATTTCATTTTGCAATAAAAATACCATAGTTATGACTCGATTGTCGTAATGAACGAACTTTGTAAACCTTGCAGGTTTGTACGGAACCCTCGGTGCGCGAGTCCGACTCGCACTTGGCCGGTTTTTTCACTCAGTTTTAGATATTTTGTTTATTCGGTTGGTTTGACAAACACTATACAATATTTAGCAGCATTCTACCTATCTGAAGCTCCCAGGCCAGGCATGTAGGAAGTAGTGTTAGCAAAAAAGTTTTATAAAATACAGTACGATTATACTTAAAATATTTACTAGATTCTGAACCATGTAATTTGGTTTTTATACTAATCTATGCAATTATTTTTACTGCAATTTGTAGTAATAAAAATGCATGTAGTAACTTTAAGTTGGCGCACTGTTACAAATATGACGTCCTAATTATTTTGCTGACACTACCAGTTACTTCAGTAAACCTTCCTTAAACGATTGCGTAACTTGTTTTTGCTTATTTTTGTCAGTCATGTACCTATTATGATTGACATACCTACTTACTCATATGCAATGGCCTAATTTTGCACTAACCCCATGCTATTTTTGACCGTTATAATACGTATTAAACATAATAGCGAATTTGTACTCTTACATGTTAACCATGAAACATTTTCGTATTTAGAACCGATTCTATGACTCGTTAATGCCTGATTCATTTATAAGTAAGACTAGCTGCCCCGCGCGACTTCGTTCGCGTGATATGCAACCACTACCCAATTTTTTTTTTTTTTTTTTTTTTTTTTTTTTTTTTTTTTTTTTTATACGTGGGGAAATCCTCATGGACGAACCCGGCCCGATGGGGCGGCCGGGAACAGTGCCGGACTCTTACCGGCTAAACCCACCACGGTGTTCCTTGCTTGTACCCAGTGCCGGGGGTACGGGTATCGCTCGCGCATTCTTCCGCGCCCCCGGCAGGTATTGGCCCGCCAGATGGAAAGGCGGGCCCCGTCACCCTCTGCGGCCGTCACCCAGCGGCCGCAGGAATCCTCCGAATGTGAGGCGCGCGCGGAACACTACGCCGCCGCCTCGAGGCCTGTGTCTGGTCGGGCGACAGATGCCCCGGATCTGTCACATGCAACCACTACCCAACTCCTACCCAACTCCTACCCAACTCCTACCCAACTCCTACCCAACTCCTACCCAACTCCTACCCAACTCCTACCCAACTCCTACCCAACTCCTACCCAACTCCTACCCAACTCCTACCCAACTCCTACCCAACTCCTACCCAACTCCTACCCAACTCCTACCCAACTCCTACCCAACTCCTACCCAACTCCTACCCAACTCCTACCCAACTCCTACCCAACTCCTACCCAACTCCTACCCAACTCCTACCCAACTCCTACCCAACTCCTACCCAACTCCTACCCAACTCCTACCCAACTCCTACCCAACTCCTACCCAACTCCTACCCAACTCCTACCCAACTCCTACCCAACTCCTACCCAACTCCTACCCAACTCCTACCCAACTCCTACCCAACTCCTACCCAACTCCTACCCAACTCCTACCCAACTCCTACCCAACTCCTACCCAACTCCTACCCAACTCCTACCCAACTCCTACCCAACTCCTACCCAACTCCTACCCAACTCCTACCCAACTCCTACCCAACTCCTTTTTTTTTTATCCTATGTCCGTCCCCTGGTTCTAAGCTACCTCCCCACCAATTTTCAGCCAAATCGGTCCAGCCGTTCTCGAGTTATAAATGGTGTAACTAACACGACTTTCTTTTATATATATAGATAGAAGATAGATAGATAGGTACCAAAAGATTTTTTTTACATTAAACAGTAATTAAAGATCATAAATAGGTACCAAAAGAATTTTTTGACATGAAACAATAATAAAATTAAAGATCATAAGCTTTGCCGCGCATCAAATTTTCAGTAATCGCATACGTCCGACACAGTCGTCTGCCCTCACGTGTCTGCCCGTTCGGGTAGCCACACTTACAGAAGTTACTCCCACTACGCGACGCGGCGCTGTACCGCTCGCGCATGCGCTCTGCGCCCCACGCTGCACCGCTCGCGCATGCGCTCTGCGCCCCGCGCACCGATTACCACGCGCCCCACCAAAAGCACCCTCTTTTTACCCATTCTCCCCCATTTTTTGCGATAAAAAGTAGCCTATGTTGTTCCTCAGGGTCTATTCTATCTCTGTACCAATTTTCATTTATATCGGTCCAGTAGTTTTGGCGTGAAAGCGTAACAGACAGACAGACAGACAGACAGAGTTACTTTCGCATTTATAATATTAGTAAGGATAACTTAACCTAACATTATTCATACCTACTACCTGTATGTATTTAAGACCAATACTTTGCTAATTATGAAATTTGCCACACCGAAAGATTACCTTAGCAACGCAAAATGAACTAATTACAGATTGTATTCTACGCTGTGCGTCAACATAGCAAAAGATAACTTGAGAAATCATCTGCCCAGCCTTTTTCTAACTATGTTGGGGTTGGATTTCAGGCTAACTAAATGCAACTTAGTAAAGCGTAGCTTGAGTATTATTTTTTGAGTATTATTTGTTACTAGAAAGTCTGACAAACACTCCTGAGAATTTTCTTTTACTTAACATAATGTTGAATACGGCTGAGTCTGCAATAGAATCTAATATTAATACTCTAATATAACTCCAATGAATCTAAACTGAAGTTAGCTTACCAAACAAGAGAGTCATGTGGTACTAACTAAATCTAATAATTTCGATCACACTAATAGCGAAATGAATGCCTTCATTGCAAAACACAATTAGTCTATCAAAACAATAAGAATTTCACGTTCAATTTATCGGTGACGCGTACGATGAGGAATAAAACCAAGGCTCCTATGATAAGTGCATGAATGTTTAATTTTTTTATATCATTAACATCAAGTTATCTTGCTGTTACTTAATATTGCAGCGTGAGCTTCGATAAGAAGAGAGAGATCACGTGTACAACTTACACGTGTTTTTATTAAGAAGGTTTTATACGAAGACTGTGAAAAATTATTATTAAATTTTGGCAGTCGGAAGTACGTTTCAAAATCTAAGACATCATGAAGATTCTTTAGAATAATCTGGAAGCCTCGCCTCAAGCTTCGGTCCCGGTTTACACTTTGCGGATAGTCAGTAACTTGCAGTCAAATGCAGATATTCTGCTGCATCCAGTGAGACTGAAAGGCAACCACAACTTAGTTGGAGAAAGGACAAAGTCAGCAAAGCTTGCAATAGACCTAGGTTAAAGTTATCTGCAACGATTCGTTTCGAATTGAATGTTATCTGTTCCATCTCTGCCGATTGAGAAGTGAAAACAATGGTAAAATCGAATAAGAACTACTATTATTGAAAAACGGTGTAGAGTGACACATTTAGTGATAAGGGAAACAAAATTCAGTAGAGATGACCTCGGTCAAATGCCGATTGATCGGCTTTGTAATAATTTAGTATCTGCTTTCGGCCCAGCTCTCCTAAGAATTCTATTTCTTTGTAACAGTTAGAGCATAAGACCTTTCGAAGTAAACAACTACGTCCTATTTGGCCGTAACAGTCTAATGCAACTAGTTTGCACTTTGCAGTCTAGCGCACGAGGTCACTCACTTTCTAAAGGATATCGACCACTGTGTTTGCAAAAGCGGTTTAACTTCTCATGGTAATAGAAGACTTCTGGCCAGTTTAAGCTTCGGTTAACTTTGCTAGATAATTCATGCAAATGATGTTACAATTATTCTTATTCAGAAGTGGTGAATTTCAAGATCCCTTTGACTTGGTGGTTCTTAGTTTGAGATTGATTGTACATACTGGTGGTTGTACTTTGATGAGAGAGTTCATTGATGGTAGCAAAAACGGTAATCTTTAATCAATTTACTTAATGTATTAGGTAGAGAAGTCCCTTGGGGTCTTAAAGAGTAGTATTAAAGAACGATACACAAGCATAGTCCTGTGATGAGTATTAATTAGAAGACATTTAATTGGTCGAATCGACTTTTATTTGGATATCCATATACAAGCTTGAGTATTCTTGTAGAATACGGACCTAAGAAAGTCTTTATTTTCAATCATCTATTGTCTTGATATTAGAATCTGGTTTAGCTATCTCCTCTAAATGTGACATTGACAACTTTAAAATTTTTAGTTTTTGTAGATACCTTATTTATTTCATCTAAGAAAATGTCAAATTCGAATTATTCACTTTTAAAAGTTTTGCCTATTTTTTGAGACTTAATAAAACATGTGTTTAATACCAAGGCCGTGAAGCCTGCAATTCCGTAGGTACATTAGTTTGATGATGTCATCTAAGAAGCTGTTCATATTACCGACAACAGTATTCAAATGAATTATGTATTACTTAGCAAAATACGACGAGCCTCGTCATACTATCGTGCATGAAATAGCAAGTTTTAAACGGACGCTCACTTATAACTTCTATAAGGAAAATGACAGAATTTATTAGCATCTGAACATTAGCATTATAATTGTCTTCATATATGGAAATAAATAGTCAGATGAATGTCATGAGTCCTACTAATATTATAAATTAGAAAGTTTTGCTCAACCACGCGAAAACAGCTTAATGGACTGGAATGAAATTTGGCACACATAATATTATATACATATATTACCTTAACCCAGCACATAGATGCTTTTTATACCAGTATTTGGAACCTTCGAAGACCAAGCAGACGAAGTTGCAGGCAGAAGCTAGAGGATAGTAACAGAATTTTAATCACACGACTAGCTTTTGTGTCACATACATAAAATTTAATTTAGTGTGTGTGCTGTTCATTGCCGAGCAGATTTCGTCTGGAGTCAACTATGGGTGGATGAATCAGATCATGTTTGGCATAAAAAACAATGCAATCGGATCTGAACTATCATAGAAAATGTCAACTCCGCACAATAAGAGCATAAAATTCAGTTTGCAAGATTCGACCTAAACAAACTAACAAACAGTGCATGCTAAATAAAAATGAGAAAGGGGCTGAGCGATGACGTCAAAGCCTTAACCAGTTTGACATACCTGCCGCAATTGTTTGCTTTTGAACCTGGTATAAGAATCCCGTTTACTCTCTAAGTCATGTAAGGGATACGATGAGAGAACCGGTCATCGTATTATGTTGTAGACATACTTCCAGGTAGACCAGCGAGTCGACTATACTTGAGGTTTTGATATGGACTGGATGAGACGTTATGACGCCTTTATCTAAAGTTTAGATGAAATTATAGAGCACGAAGATTGTAGCTATGTTTTAGCACCGAAATTGCCCACATTATGAGTTTATGCACCTGAAGATAGTGTAGCTTTTTGTAGTGAAAGAATGGGTACCTCTTCAGTAGTTATACAGGTTACTCCCTACATACAAACACTCCCTACCTCTTCTATAATACTAGTGTTGATGAAAAAGATGGCTTGCTTTACTTTTCAAATACTGAAGGAGAGAAACAAGTCAGTTGTCCACAAAAATCATCATGATTCAGCACTTGGTCACTAATAGGCACTATTCGAATTTTCGGCTTCGTAATCTTTTATGCTGAGAAGTTGTGTCATCAAAAAGATTGATTAGAAGTAATAAGGATTTTACAGTTGAAGTTATAATTATTGATACCATGCAATTAGGGTTAATATGTAACGAATTAACCGTTAAATCATCAGAACAGATCGCATTGTTAAAACTGTCCTCTGTGCCCTTCAAGTTTGAATATAACTTGTTTTAATATAAACTCGACGAGATAACACTCAAGAAACTATTCATAAATCGCTATCGCTTTTACTGTGGCTATAGTTTTTCGATAAAATGCGTGCGCCGGGGCCGGTGACGTCATGGAGGCGCGATCTGGCCAGCCAATCAGCGGCCGCTCTTTCGGAGGCTTGCCGAACTGTCATGGCTGCCGTTTGTATGTGTGAGTGCTTGTGTATGTACAAGTTGCGGCCGCTGTATCGATAATGAGTTGAATTTATTGTTTTACTAAAGAGTTGTTCTCTGTTTGGACTTTGTTCATAAGCTTATCTTGCAAGAGTTCGAGTTGAAGGTTGCTTATGGACATCGTGATTTGGTTATACCTGTCTGGGTAATTTAAGTAAAATATAAAGCCAAAGGGGTTTTTAGCACATCATTTCTTTGTATCGTCACTATATTTATAAGTACCTATAGTGACAATGATGTAAAGTGAATCTAAAGGTTTTCTTCTCTCTATCTGCAGAAAAATAGTTTTTGAGAAATCAGAAAAAAATAGTGTTTTTGTGATCACTCTTCTCTCTTTCAAGCCTAAACCTATCAACCAATTTTGGGACAATCATTAATCACGAACCGCGGAAGGATATAGAGCTTAGTTTAGACTATGAAAAAAATTGCGACAAACGTCTATGCTGTTCACACTTCAACGGTATAAAATAAACTACGATAGATATCGCGACATAAATGTCAGAATAAATTTTAACTATGTTAACAGTTTCATTGTGATGCCGCTGTCGTGACACTTTTCTCGTGTCATAGTAAATGTCCCACACCTGTTTACACACGGACACTCGGTTTATACACTGAGTGTATGGTGTATATTGTCGTAGACTTACTTTAAAAACATTCTCACTAACACTGAAAATAACCCGTCGACACTGATAACATTGCTTGCAATTTATTGCATCGGACCCACGTGTTGTTAAACGTTTAAGGTCAAAGGCGATCCTCGTGGCTTGCTGCAGGTTGTCAGCACATGCAGACAGGAACTTATTACCTTCAATTAATCTTGCAAGACAGACTGACAGTCTGTACAGTGTGTTTGGTTTCATTATTGTTACTGATTTTATGAGGAGTGGAATATTTTCGAAAT
Source organism: Pyrrhia umbra (assembly GCA_963891755.1). Taxonomy (NCBI): domain Eukaryota; kingdom Metazoa; phylum Arthropoda; class Insecta; order Lepidoptera; family Noctuidae; genus Pyrrhia; species Pyrrhia umbra. Next base: position 1,869,039 of record OY982942.1, on the reverse strand, counting down.
CATCTTTTGAGTCAGTTGTTTTTTTCCGGCCGCTCAGATTTCCTAACATTCTTGGAAAATTACTTTATGAATGGAATTATGAGGATCCCTTTTCTTGTTTTAGCTAGGACTCAGAATTTATTTGATACATAGATTTTACCATTTATAAACAGCACAATCAGGTTACCTACCTATTCAATGAGTTTGATAATAAATCCGAAATTAACTCTGTCCATTATGCTTTCACGGCTTAAGCGGTTTGGAATTGATATTAATTATAACCTGGGGAAGACCAAAGAGCAGTTTTTACCCAAGTGCGTGGAGTATTTCCCTCGTTATGCGAGTGAAACCGCAAAAAAACAAGTAAAAAATAGTATGTATGCTATATATTTTATTATTAACCCTTTGACTGCCATGTCAGGCACAGGTGCCTGACGCTAGCGTAGGTTAGGCCTTCAAATTATTTGGGATGGCAGTGTATGTGTTAAGTAAGACCTTTCAGGTACCTTTGGCTGCAATTGATAACTAAAGCAAGAGAAAACCCATTGCAAAGTTGTGTTCTGCGTTCCGAAAACACCATTCACTTATGAAAAGCTTTCTTAAGATTTTTATGCTTTGAACTGTCGGAATGACGCCTAAAACTGATCTCTAGAAAGACTAGTTATTTGTTCAGTCCTCAGTCCAATATAGGTTTGAAGCAATTAAAACATACAATATTTATAACATTCTGATTGGAATAAATATTAGCTTTACTGCAACACTCGAGACTACATCAATTGCTACATTGTTTGTCCATTAGTTACAAGTGCCGATGTAGCTGTTTATGTTAAGCTTACTTGTCACTTGATTGGCTATGTAAATAATATTACTCACCTATTCCTCTTATTGTGACTGCAAGCTAAAACATTTTCTCATATAGATTAGGTGAGACGCAATGATCTTCATGTATTTGCAACAGCTTAACCAATCATAGTAAACAAAACCCGTCTAGAGGACAAAAAATAATATTGGGAATAAGAAGGAACATTATATTACTGTCCGTGACTTTATCTGTGTAGACGTTAGAATTAGGTCGAGATACCAGGATACAAAGTATCCTATGTGTTCATAATCTATGTATGTGCTATAAACAAATTTCATCCAAATCCAATTGAATTCCACGATTTACCTGTTTATTACCAAATTGTATAATATTATGGTTGTCGCCAACATGAATGTAACTGTAGTTTTGTTATTCATAGCTTTTATTTCTTTAATGTCTATAGCTCATTGTTGGATTTCATTATGAACCAACAGTTACTAGTCATATGGCACATTGATTGTAAAGACGGCTTTTGAAATATTTCTATAGGATCCATTGCTTCAATTCATTGGCACCTAACGTCATTGTTCATTTACATTTTATTTACAGTAAAAATCACCATGTCCGTTTAGATTGAGGAGCCATCTTTACATTGATATAACTTTTTTTAAATTTTACTACAAATTCCAGGATTTGGCCTACAAAATTTTCTCAGGACCTACTAAATCTGGGCAAAGTTTCGTGGAAAAATAAAAAATGCCTCCTCAATCCAAACGGACATAAAATCACCCGTGTACACTTGATTTTTTTTATTACAAAAGTGCTTGATCTTCTTAGAACAACCTGTACGGAATGACGCACATTCCTTATTTGTTGTCTACAAACGTTTTTATATATAACTAGCCTCTGTATATGGCGTCACCTGTGCTCTGTGCAAATAAAACATAGGGACTTAGGGATAATGTAGTTTTCTATCGAAAAAGAGTTTTTGAATTCGGTCTAGTAGTTCTGGATATTAGCTCCTAAATACAAACTTACAAACAAATTTTACCTCTTTAAAATATTAGTCTTTATTTTTCTTCATGTCCTGAAAGTATTTGTAGGATCTACCCAGTATTTACATATTCATTCCTGTATTAGGTTTAGGAGAACATTTGGAGAAAAAAATCTCATGATAAATGTCCTAGAATTGATTTTTCTTTAGTGTGGATTCGGAATTGTAATGTCCTTGAAATTTTACGAACTAAAACTATCTTCACACTTACCTTACAGACAAGATGATGACATACGTGGGCATCAAAGTACAGAAAAACTTAATTAAGCTAAACTGCCTTGCAATGTTGCGTAGCCTTATGAATTGAAAGGTAAAGTCTAGATTTGCGTGCGAGCACCCAATTGGAACCTCGTGACTTTGATGTTAGGTAGATATTTAGATGGTTTTGTTGTAATTTTTGTTGTTATTGCCTATAGCGCAATATGTTTACAGAGCGTGAAATTAGTAAAGGATTGTGTGGTATTTTTAGGCATGGGAAATCATTAAATGACTTCTGCTTTGGGTGGAGGGAGAGGTGCCTTCCTTCGCCCTTTATGCAGCCGCAGTGACTCTTTCGAACAATCCCGCAGAGAGGATTGCTCCTGGTCCTTATGTTCAGATTGCGGATATCAGCCCCCAAATTTGATTCCTCTTATGCCAGTCTACTAAAAAAATACTCTTCAGTTACTTTATGATTTAAATAGTATTTCGTATCAATGTTATTAAAAGACAGCTGTATGTGCTTTCATCTTTTGGCATTACTCAAATGCCCTCGTCTGAATCCGATCCATGATTTACGTTGCAATGCTTGGCATACAATGCTGAAATACTATACAAAACAGTTTTGATACATTTAAAAGCATCGGAATGATAAACTCTAGAAGATTGAGTCTAAAAGCATATATTCTGGTAATTACTTGAAGCTGGTCTTTCGATCCCGAAAATCAAGTATGTTTCAGTTATTTTATCGTAGAGATATTTGAGAATTTGTTAAACAAAATTTCTGTGTTGTTTGGTGTTTTTTAACCTCCCAAGCAATTCACCTTTGATGATGATTCGATACTAAGCATTCAAGGGGTTCTACACCAATCTTTGAAAGGTTGGCAGTGACAAACCGACCAGCTCTTACTACTTGACTGAGAAGAAAAATACCCAGCTACAACAAGGAGATTCTAATAAAAACTAAATTATTTTTGAAGTTTCAAATAAAATAAAAAAAATGGTGGCAGATACGATGAGAAATTGACATCAAAATCAAAGCTATTAGTGCGTACAAGTGTACCAATAAAAATAGAACAATTAAAGAAGTCTATAAATGGAACATTATGTTAAAGTCTTGCAGTCATGCGCACGCGTCGAACGATCGTAAGACATTGGCTGGCCAATCGGAGAGCGGAGCGGGCGACACACCAACCATTTGTTGTTACGTCAGCATGCAGCTGGTAGCGTGCCGTGTTTTGAGAATTTATTAAAAAAGGAAATAATCAATGGAAGAAATCGTCAGAAAACCGCAACGAGATAGAATATACTAAGTCATTTGAGATAATTGATTGAAGTTTTCAAAGACTTTAAAGTAGATGACTACTGTTAGAGGTGTAGATACAGGTATAATACTGCATTTACTCCAAAAAAAGAATGGTAGAATAGGATGATGTTAACGAAAGTTACAAAAAAAGAAATGATGAAAATAATAATTTGTCAAATTAAGTGATACACTTCTGTTACATACATCCTGAAAAGTACCAAATTTATTAGATAAAGTAAATACACTGTCATAGTGAATGATTAGTACTCGTGTTTTACCAGATGGCCTTGTCTAGATTGTATTTATCAGTTCACAAATAATATAAAAATAAAATATGGGTGTGTCTACGCTTATCATTTCCGCTGTTGCTGATATTTGATTTGGATAAGACTAGGACTAAGTTTTGAAACCTTGCATACTCATTTTTCCTGTTTTAGGTCTCCTTATGTTTCTTCTTATTAGTTTAATAATAATACAATCGACTAATGAATTGTAGTCAGCTAAGCATACTGTGTACCTAACGGCTCTATACATGTTTACACGTTATTCCTACACGTGGTTTCACGGTCACAGAGCAAAAACAATCCCTTTACAGTCTTCTTCAATAATGGAAAACACCGTTTGGCAATAGAAGAGTTAATTTAGGCTGTGTCTTCAGATCAATGTCTTGAATGTGATTTTTATCCTCAAAAATATTTTCGAGATTGGCTACTAGATTTTACAAAGATTCCATCGTTCCAAAATTGAAATTTAAATTTAAATGGACTTGATATGATAGAGAGGAAATTCAAGAGAAGAGAATTAAGAGACAACGACTTTTCGCTATCGTTTTGAAGATTTCCTTCGCTCATAATCTTGTCATTGAACTCTATTGCGTAACTTTTTTCTATTTGCTAGCTTTATGAAATGTATCATGCACGCACTTTTCAAAAACGATACAGCCTGTAATGCAAACGCAATCACTAATGCGTCATCCAAGGTATATGTTGCCGACTGATTTGCACACACAAAAAAGGCATATACACACACCTCACTTTCATCCAACTTATGTATGTGTGTAGCTATGGCCGCTACACTACACAACGCGAGCGAGTCATTTAGTTGATATCTGACCGTCCCACGGTGCGGACGTCTCGAATTTCCAGGAATTTTAATCCTCGCGAAGTTGTCGTCTTCATTATTATACAGTGGACTGTGTTGTGTTGTGATTATTCGATCAAGTTTCCTCGGTAAGTTGAACGTTCCGTTTATACTTGTTGTATAACCGTGATCTTGATATTTCGTACTTCATAGTACAGAAATAACCGTTTTGGCACACCACGCCGTTCTTTACCCTTGACGTGATACTGAACGAATTTGCGGTTATTTATTTTTTTAATTTTTATGTAATTGTAGTTTTAATTAAGCAAACGTTTGATTGTCGCCTTCCTTTCCCAGAATTATGGCATTCGCTGGAGTTTTTCACTGAAATGCCGATTTAACGTTGTTGATTTTTGCTTTGGCCGTATTATTTAAATATTTGTCGACGGTCTGTGTCGATGTAATTATGTTAATTGTGTTAATAAAATCGCACAGCAACATATCTTTAGTATTTTAACGATAACTTGTTTGTAGTATGTTTTGTATTGCATGTACTGAGACTTGGCGATTTTTCTTGGCTTTCAAGGTTGGCGAAGTCAATGCATTCCGTATTTCTAGTTACTGAAAGGATCACGTTGTGTCTTCTCTTGAGACATCACATCTGCCTTTTGTGCTCAAAATGATTGTTCCTCTCACCTTATTATTTTCAAATTATCGTTTAACATCGCTCCCACTGTTTCAATCAATGTATATGCCGTATGTTGTTAGTGTTAACAGGTCATTGTGTTGCCTGTCCGTCAAGCTTCATTATTTTATTTGGTTTTCAGTATAGTAGGGTCCTATTACAAAATTTTTGGTCCTTCGAGTCTTGCAATATATGGATACTTAAAAATGTGAGAAAATGAGAAAAAGAATGTAAAGTAAGGGCGTATAGAAATAATGTTGAATTTGTCATTATTGATATAGAGAAAGAAGCTATGTTTGAGATAGTAAATATGCGGTATGCGGTTGTGATAGGCTTTACTAGAATGATTTAATTTCACAATTGTTTTATACTGTGACGAAGTATTTGTAATACTGCTGTCATAACAAACTATTATACTTATAAGTTATGCTTGTTTTTGTATGAACTACAAAAGGTTTTAATTATGTATTACTAATGCAAAATTAATTTTAACATTATAGGTAATGGGAATTAGTTTCTTGTCCTTATTATATGTCCCATATTTAATTATCCTTATTTACAATCATATTGTAATTCCATGAAAATATTTCATAGACTGCGGTTACTTCAACTGTATTTTGATCCAATTTTGTATTTTGGTTTTAGAAGATTTTTTCCTCCATATATCCTTAACCTTTTGGCAAACAATCATCCATGTAAATATCTAGCCGGTTTCGCCAGCAACCTGAGAAAACTGCTTCACGAAACTAAATTAAAACTATTCTATGTCCTTCCTCAACTATCTCCATACCAAATTTTATTAAAATCAGTTAACGTTTAAGCTAAAAGCATAGGTACTATCAGTACCTAAGGATTTGTTTGAATCATTATTCGAACAAATTCTATTTTGCACCTCTGTTTTGTAAGAATGCAACAGCTCATAAATATTGTAATGATAGGTATACATTTTGACCAGGTAGTCGTCGGCTACCTTGATAGGTTAACAGACTTGAACTGGCAAGGTCAAGTCCTGTATTTCATTCGTCATTTACTCTTGTACCTACATATATGTTGTTCTGGCGTTTTTGACAAATTGCTTATACGGTAACATCCACGTCCTGAGGAAAACTATCCTATTTCTGAAGTTTCTACCATTTCTGATTGTCTGATAATTACTACCATAGCAAGACTTAAGGATTCATTGGAATTTTAGGAGGACCAATATTTTGAGCTCAGTTTTTTGTTTTAGAAACCTATCTGCCAATTATCAATCCTTTTTCCTGATTGCCGTCCTTTGCAAAATGATTAACATCCCTGACCTGATGAATGGCCAATACCTTGTTTATTTGATGTCATAAGATCATCATCATCATCTGCCTAGCCTTTTCCCAACTATGTTGGGGTCGGCTTCCAGTCTAAACCGGATGCAGCTGAGTACCAGTGTTTTACACGGAGCGACTGCCTATCTGACCTCCACAACCCAGTTACCGGGTAACACGGTACCCCTTGGTAAGACTGGTTGTCAGATTTTCTGGCTTCTGACTACCCGTAACGACTGTCAATGATGTACAAATGACAACCGGGACCAACAGCTTAACGTGCTTTCCGAGGCACGGAGGAGTCTCGCTATGACAAAGATGGTCACCCATCCACGGACCGACCGCGCCAAGCGTAGCTTAACCTTTGATCGGTCGAACCGTGCGGCTGTTACTTAGCCACGAGCTCCTCTTTGATGTCATAAGATATCAGAATTTATTGCTAAGTTATTTAGATATTAGCAAATGTACTGCTCGTTATTGATTTTCATGATTGAGGCTTGCACCTGGATGTTCCACGTTGTTAATGCAATGTATAAATGTAGGTATGAATGAATAATGCAGATTATCATCATCATTGTCATCCTTTTTACTATCTTCCTGCTGGGCACAGACCTCTTCTCATACAGAGAATGCATGAGCATTGATCACCACACTTGCTCGAGGCGGATAAGCGATTCTCAATTTTTCACTCATGGTTTCCTTACTATGTATTTCTTAAATGTTGGTCTAAATTCACTTGAAAGTACAAATGATTTTAGAAAAGCCACATTGGTAATTACCAGGTTTCGAACTCGCACACTTCTTACACGGGACGCCTTAACTACCACGACATATTTCCTCAAAAAACAAAATAGCCACTAGCCACTTTGATTGCACTATAAGCAATCTGGCAGCATGTAAATGCCAAGAAAATGTCCTGAAACCACAAAAGATTATATACTTATACTAGCTGTTTCCCGCGGTTTCACCCGCATCCCGAGGGAACTACTTAGCGCACCCGGGTAAAAAGTAGCCTATGTTGTTCCTCAGGGTCTATTCTATCTCTGTACCAAATTTCATTTATATCGGTCCAGTAGTTTTGGCGTGAAAGCGTAACAGACAGACAGAGAGTTACTTTCGCATTTATAATATTAGTAAGGATTGTACCTTGCCAATTCATTGGCGCATAGCTAACATCGTAATTAACTCTGCTTTTTTTAGTTCTCGGACCAGTTTTTTGCCGCTCCTTTATTTTTTTGCTGTACGTTAAAAAACTGGTCTTTTCATCCACGTGGAGTTTGAATTAACTACACCTAGGATACATACGACGTGTCACATGATGTAATCATCAACCTGAACGCCATTCATTTTGCATGCTTGAGAACCATGTAGAGGTCGCAGCTATTATGATTACTGGATTGTTATGTAAGTGTGACTTCGCAAATTAAAAATTCTCAAGTTCTTTGATAGCTTTTGTCTAATCTCATCCTCAAACACGATGGTTTCGCAAGCTAATCTCTATAAATAAACTTCTACAAGTCAATACGCTTTTCAGGTTAACTTTCAAGTCAATCTGCTTCTAAATTTAGACGAATATGAATTTGATCGGTTCTATAGTAACAACATCGGATATAGTCTAAAATATTTAAAATCATTACTTTAATGATTGCTAAAATGAACTGGCGTTGTCGTAGAGGCTTTTAGTCCATTATTTGACACCAAACATCTTACAGGCATCTCTGATTAAATATTTCTACTTCTACGGATCACCTTGACTTCTAAATGTCAACGGTCGCAAAATTAAAAGTATTCGTGTTAAGTGTATTTTAAGAGGTTTTTGTTACTTCATTTAAAGGAAGGAAAATGTTGGACTTACAATTAATACTGGAAACTGGTTTAATTTTAAAAGCATAATGCTTTTAATCTTTGTGAAGAAGGAAGCTAATTAATGGAACTGTTGTTGCTAGGTAATGTTGCTTTAGCTTGAACTCGCTGAAATCAGCAATTTTTCAGTAATTGCTTTTGAAAAACCCTAGCACCATGTTGAGTTAGAATAGTTTACAACACAATGCCAGTAGCATCCCCAAATTTCAGAGAAATGGGCAATTCTGTTTATCATCCTCTTCAGACATGTATCCTCATTCAAATATATTATTGTCAATTATGTTGCGACATCCCACTGTCACAATGGCACTAAAATATTTATTTAATATTTGCTCCATACCATTATGTGCACAAAGAAAGTAATATTGATAGCTCTACACACCTCTATTTAATTTCCCCATGTCATAACAAGAAAAAAACTATTACATATCCTTATGGCAACACTGGAAAAAGCTATAACTGAATCATAATTGATCCACGTGTAAGTCACGTGTCCACCAGATTATAGTCCGTTCAACGCCCACGTTATCAGCTGGAAACCACCTACTACGTGTAGCGAATTTAATTGTCCTTTTTTATTCCGTGCTGAACGTGTCTTTGATGTTATTTCCGTGATCTTGCAGTGGAAAAAGTTGTCTTATCAGCTGTTATCTTTGATATGGGTGGAAGGACCCATCGGGTGATTGATTATTGTTGCTAATTAGCTGTCATCTTAGACATGCCATCCGATATTAAAGTTTCCGTCATTCTCTGTATTGGATTACATAACTGTGAGATAACCTAAAACTAATACAGGGTCTTTATTCTATAATATTTTTCTCATACGTAACCATTGTTCACAGTTCTAGAAGAATCTCTTCTAAGCTAATAACGTTATCTCCTGTAATGGTCCTAAACAAACCGTAACGAAATTTTAACGACGGATTTAGAAATCAAAGTTGAAAGACCATTTCCAGTAATATTTACTGTTTGATTTTCGTCTGTCGTTCTTAGACAGTGTCATCGGTTTTTAATATCTATTATCGTAGTCACTTCCAGGCTCTTCCCGAAGTTTCATATGATTCAAATCTTCACAACCTTATTCATATTAATCTTATCATATCTCTCGACATCATTTATTGTCCAAACAGTCTCACCGACATTGTAGCCGACTCTCTCCGAGATTGTTTTATACACAGCTGCTTATGACGCGTGATTCATTCCTACCTTGGCATCACATAAAGGGCGTGTATCATTCCGACCAGAATCATAATAGACTCAGTCTATTATGTAAGCTGTTAGAACATTCAAGTACGATTTATATCTTTTCATTTTCTAACTATGCTAATTCGTTTGCAATTCTGAGCCAAAAACTATCTCATGTTTTCACACTTCGAGTTCATCGTCCAATGATTTATTGACGTAGATATATTTACGTCAGACGAGCAGGTGAAATTACCTTCTGCTTTGTCTTTGTATACGTGGGTTTCAGTATTTTGTTCAGATATCGGAATGTGCCAAGTTTTATCTTAATCCAACTTTTTGCGTCACATGTATAGTAGAATTGGGTTAGCTTAATATCTATCATCCTTTAGTAGAGCCTCCGATCTACTTAACAAATTATACAATCTACGATGATATATTTGCAGAAATAAATAAATTTAATTTATTTTAAACAGTTGAAAATCAGTGTAACTGCCATAAAATAAGTTCTCTTGAAGCTACGTTATACGTATTATAGCACGATATTAACTATTTCTGGTTTATGACTGTAACCTTCAAACTCATTACCGCGGCAGGAAATCAATCTTTGCAACAAACATAAGTAGCAACATTCATTAATAAAGAACAGACTTACGCATTAAAAATATAGTTTAATTATTCGTGATGACATGACTGCAGTCATCAGCTGATTATGCACACAGGTCTATCACCTGCAGTTCACGTGATATCCCGGTGCATTATGTAAACTGCATTACACGTTATTGTGATTTTCCAGACTTCAGTCAGCCTTACAGTACGTGACTTCTTTAATCACCAATAATACGTCATGAGTTTGTGAATCTTAATTTTAGAAGAGAGCAAATTTAATCCTTGTTATATGTATTATGAATTCGAAAGTAAGTCTGTTTGGCTTTTACACTTTTACGCGAAATCGTTGATCAAATTTACATTTTATTTGGTCTGGAGATGTATCGTAACTTGGAGAAGGATATAGGATAGTTTTTATCCGGGTACGTGAAGTATCTCAGGACGTGGATGAAACCGCGGGAAATTGCTAGCTGTGATATAAGTACTTAAAAGCGGACTTCAAATACGTGAAAAAATGGTGGTCATTCTAAACGCATAAGAAAAAAAAATGGACAAAAGGACCAGTAAATTTTATTTCTAAAACTTGTCTCCTAACTATAAAAATTACTGCATGTTTAAGACTACATTCTTAGTGCCTCCAAAGTGAGTTTAACATGATTATACCATGCGTATCCCACGTGAATATATTTGCTTTATTTCCAGCATTAGTATTATAATTAATTCGGTCACTAGTTTGCAGTAGCCATTCTCAATGCCATATTGTATTTATTATAATAATATAGGCTTAGCTTATTGGCTTGGGAATCGCAACATAATCGTGTATTCTGTGTTTCTCTTCCTGGTTTTGAATATGGTATGAAAACAGGCCGTTTGTGTTGCTTCCTTATTTTTAGGTTGTTAAGTTCATTCCTGGTTGAGCCAAAATCATTCCAGATTTTTGAGTACTTGGTAGACTGTTTCTCAATCTTTTTCGATGGTAAATTTTTTGCCCTATCGACATCAGCTTCGGGATTTATCTATAAAAATTAAACATGCGGACAAAAGGACTTACTCTTTTTGCACGTAGAGTCATTTTTATCTAAAATTGCGAACGGATTGATACGTTTAGTTTAATTGGAAATCAATAATTCACAATCAAAAGGTTAAAGTTTAAGTGTTGTAAATTATCATATTATAGCAGGGTCATCGCTTCAGTTTGGCCTTGCGAACTTCATTTCTGGTGTGATAATGAACAAATTAAACATTTTGGATGTGACATATACATAATTTGAGACAGTAATTAAGTGCTTACATCGTTTTTAACTTACAATAAAAAAAACCGGCCAAGTGCATGTCGGGCCACGCGCAGTAGGGTTCCGTAGTAGGAGTTAGTTAGTCGACTATAACTCTGTAACCGGTTAAGCCTACTTAGCCGTGATAGTTTTCCTTGTAAGTTCATTACATGTACTACGTCTGTGATTTTTTTCATATTTCTAGGTACAGCCATTCAAAAGTTAGAGGGGGGGTAACTCGTATCGAACAAAAATTTGCACTGAAAAGCTAGATATTTCGCAAATGGCTCGCTTAACCAAAAAATGGTCTTCACACACCCATAATATTTTTAAAAGACCTATCTAACGATACCCCACACGGAGGGGTACGAGAGAAAAAAAATATTCATCCCCACTTTACGTGTTTGGGAGCTACCCTAAAAAAAAATATTTTTCAAAATTTTATTTTACCACTTATTCGGCGTGATCAATGTACATATCCATACCAAATTTCAGCTTTCTAGTATCAAGAACCTCGGAGCTATGCCGCGGACAGACAGACAGACAGACAGACGGACATGGCGAAACTATAAGGGTTCCTTGTCGGACTACGGAACCCTAAAAAAGAATTCTCTAATTTTATTTCATTACATGAAAGAATGAAAAGATATGGAATGCTATAAATTATTTCTGCAAAAAACACACCTCGAACCTTCAAGGTTAAAATATAAAAAGATACTTACGAGAATCTAAGAGCATATTATTCAACGCATCACTTGAGTAAGAATAACACAAAAATGCATAAGCATAACTAAGTGAGTATTATCGTCAGTTTAATAGGATATCCGACTTGAGAAGTTGAAGAGTAGGTACATACGTATAATACCTTGATCTTCACACGGCGACGGCACAAATTATTTCTAGATGTGACCGGTAACAATTGCGTTATCTCGAAGTCATGTGGAAAAATACTCCGTGTGTCTGTACTGCCATTTCCAGAATGTATGGTACTTGCTTAGGGCTGCCATTCGTCCGGGTTTTCCCGGATTTGTCCTAGTTTAGAGGGCGTCCGGGGTGCGTCCGGGCGGGTTTTCAAAGAGCGTCCGGAAAAATCCCGGACTTTTTACCTGATATCCGATCCCGCTTGATTGAAAGTTGTTGAAAGAGTGAAAGCAATAAAAAAAACAAATAATGAAAAAGTGTCCGGGGAAATAATCAAACTCATTCAAAATGTCCGGGGTTTTTATAGTTTTAGTCCAGGCTCGACGATTTGGGTGATGGTAGCCCTATACTTGCTTAACTTCGATTTCGAACGTGACGTTGTCTTAAATCTTGATGACGCAACTTTTGAACATGGTAATGCTGCGTGTGAAGTTAATCAGTAAGAGGCTAGTAATGGTGTTATATAATCTATACATCATACTATTATTATAAATGCAAAAGTTTGTGAGGATTTACCTATCATGTTTAATGTTTGCAAATGTGTGAAAAATGGATGGAATGAATTTGGTACCCACATAGTTTATAATAATATTAATATAAAATTATAAAGAGGAAAGATTTGTATGTTTGTAGGGTTTTAACTCAAAAACTACTGGACCGATTTTAAAAATTCTTTCACCTTTAGAAAGCTACATCTATACGAAGTGTCATAGGCTATATTTGTTTCCAGAAATAATTAGGGATCCTTACTATAAAACTTGAATAATGTAACCCAAGGTGTAAAAAAAAATACCACCCGGGCGAAGCCGCGGGCGGAAAGCTATAGTTTATAACTTGGAGTACCACATAGGATACGTTTTATCCGAGTGCATGAAGGAGTTTCCTCAAGACGCAAGCATACAAAATGGCTAATTTATTGTTGCAGGGAAAATCACAGGCTAGTTATTAAACGACCATCATGATCATCTTTAACTAGTATTGTTGTTTGTTGTTAGGCATAATCTCTGTTGACAAGACTGGCTTCTATTTTTTTAACTAGATCATACGTTCATACATTGACTTAGCTGGGAAGTATCTTCGTGTGTTTATTTTGTTTTATTTACAATCTATGTACGTGGAATAGTCTTCATTCTAATATATTTTGACCTCGCCTCCTAATTTCGATCACTTATTTTTGGCCCAGGCGTTAAACACAGATTTACAAACGGTGAAATCCCAAAATAATTTATTGTTATGAGACAAGCAGAATTTGTCGAAGTAAATAATGGTTTCATCGATCAAGCTGTTAATTTTGCCCTCAAAAGATTACTGTCTTAATCTTGTAGAAACGATTGAGGTAATGTTTATAGTACTACTAACAGAATACCGTGTTTTCTAACTAACTACTTCAAATACCAGTGCAGAAACTTTGTCCCAATAAATCTCAATAGTCCATACAAAATTTCATCTTAGTCGATTAAGCCGTTTTACCATATAAGCATGACAGACAGAGTTTCAGTCGCATTTATTATATTAATAAAGATTTTCTTTAGACTACACACGAACAAGCTTGTAATTATGAGTCGGTACTATAAAGTTTAACAGTAATTTGTTTCCTTGAAACACTAGTAGCTATATTCAATATTTAACATCAAACCTAACTGCTGCAGTAAACACTGCATTGCTATCTACACAATGCAAGTTCTTTGTTGCAACTTTCAATTCAGTACTTCAAGTTCTGCCTACCCATTCAAATAAACAGCGTGAAGTTACAAGCTTCATAACACACCGGTCTCGCAAATTGAACTAATTCGATCTAATTTGCTTGTTATAACACCCACGCTGATTCTCGGCATGAGCAATCATTCAGACGGACATATTTTTCTATATATAGACTTTGTTATGTCACTTAAAGGTAACAGCTCGTGGATTCTGTGGCGATCTAATGCTCTTGGCATACCATCGACTCTCTGGGTAACCTTTTCTTCTTAATCAGAGTTTAACATACATACATGGAGTTTTTTTTTTATATTTCTATACTAATATTATAAAGAGGAAAGATTTGTTTGTTTGTAGGGTTTTAACTCAAAAACTCCTGGACCGATTTTAAAAAATCTTTCACCGTTAGAAAGCTACATTTTTACGAAGTGTCTTAGGCTATATGTGTTTCCAGAAATAATTAGGGATCCCTACTAAAACTTGAATAAACCAAAGGTGTAAAAAAAATAACCACGCGGGCGAGGAGGTCTTACGTTCAGCTATAATGTATTTTTGGTTTTAATCACATTTTATACGGTACCTACATTAGTTTACGTTTTACAGTATATTCTATGAGTATGACTACATCTCTAATCGGGCAATACATTCTGAATAATATATTTTTTTACGGTACTTACAATTTATACTTCAGAACCTTTTTACATCTATAAACATAAAAAGAAATTCATCATCAGCGTATATATCGTCCCACTGCTGGGCACAGGCCTCTTCCAGGTTTCCTCACGATATTTTCCTTCACCGTTAGTCAGTGACGCCTAATAGGTATATATACTTAGAAAGTACGTATGACTTTAGAAAAGTCACATTAGTACTTGCCAGGTTTCGAACCTGCACACTCGTACACGACTGGCAGGTGCTTTAACCACTAGGACAGAGAAATTAATAGACTTTAAATGTTTAAATACATCCACTTTAAACCGGATATAGGAAACTATGATCGAAGGTGATCGACATGGCAAAATTTGCGAGTCATTTTCTGTCAAAATGGAGGTCAGGTGTGCGCAATAATATAGGCGTAAGTAGGAAGTTAGACCGAGCCCATCGTATTTCAAAATGAGAAATGTGTAGGTTCAGTCGTAACACAACCTATGCGTTAGCTATTGCCTGTGACTTTGCCTGGGTTGAGTAAACTTTATAATGTATTTTTTTAATGTGGAATTTGTATAACTGTATTTTTATCTATGAATATGTTTTTATTAAATTATAAGCCTTTATTGGGGAAACATGCGTATAGCTAGGTATTGGGTGTGTAAGTGCTTATATCTATACTCCATTTATAATAAGATTAGACATTTAAACGCACCCTATTTACCGTTTGTTCAAACTATTTAAAGCTCTATTATTAAGGTGACATGACAAAAATAGATGCAGACAAAAATAAGCGACTTTTATACATTTGACTATTATACAGAAATCTGACTATTATACAGAGATCTGACTATTATACAGAAATCTGACTATTACACAGAAATCTGACTATTACACAGAAATCTGACTATTACACAGAGATCTGACTATTACACAGAAATCTGATTATTACACAGAAATCTGACTATTACACAGAAATCTGACTATTACACAGAAATCTGACTATTATACAGAAATCTGACTATTACACAGAAATCTGACTATTACACAGAAATCTGACTATTACACAGAAATCTGACTATTACACAGAAAACTGACTATTACACAGAAATCTGACTACTATACAGAAATCTGACTATTACACAGAAATCTGACTATTACACAGAAATCTGACTATTACACAGAAAACTGACTATTAAACAGAAATCTGACTATTCTACAGAAATCTGACTACTATACAGAAATCTGACTTTTATACAAAAACACCATAATATTAACAAGTAAACCCACAGCCTGCACATAGTAAAGTTATCAAAACGTCTAGAATAAGCGCTACTTGTCCAAAACCTAGGCGATGACGTCAGAGCTGTTATGTAACGGTGATATTAGCCTAGAGGTGAATCGAGTTCATACTACGTCATGACCACGTCAGCCACACGATATTTTACATGTTGCAAATATAATGACTACCTACTGAAATTAATTAATTTTCTATGCTTGCGTATTTGAACGTGCTGAAAAGCAATTATAATTATGCTATGTGGCGAAAAATCGTCAAAGTTTATTACAGACTAGCTTCTGCCCGCGACTTCTTCCGCGTGGAATAGTAATGCTTCGCTCCTATTGGTCTTAGCGTGATGATATATAGCCTATGGAGTTCCTCGATAAATGGGCTATCTAACATTGAAAGAATTTTTCAAATCGGACCAGTAGTTCCTGACATTAGCGCGTTCAAACAAACAAACAAACTCTTCAGCTTAATATATTAGTTATATTATTACTTATAAAACATCCAAAATAGAAGCTAGGTGTGCGATTTCTAGTACTAGCTTACGTTTAACTCTGTCTAACTAGAACAGTGATGGCAAAACCATGTCATTTACAACCCAACCTCAATATCCAACGTTTAACTTTGCCATACCAGAACGCAAACCCATGTTGCTACATTATCCGATCATGCGATCAGTCATAATACATTTTACAACGGCATTTAAATTCGGTAGACGATAGTGTCAATGACCCACAGCACGCTTTACCTGCGTGGTAATTTTTTTGTCTATGACCGACTGTATATACATCTTCATAGATCGACGTGTCTTGTCTCGATAAACCTCGTGTTAAATTTCTAGAATATTAAAAAATTGTCTTTTTAAAATTTTTGGTCCTTTTATACGGAGGGAGTAAATGTGAGTTTATTCATTAAGGTTACTCAGGAAAACGGTTGTACCGATTAAGATGAAATTTGGTATGGTTATAAGATGGAACCCTGGAGGTGATTATAAGCCACTTAACATCCGGGTGCGTGAAGTAGTTTTCACAGGACGCGGATGAAACCGCGAGAATCAGGAATTTGAGTAGTATACTCCTTGGAACCGTGCAACTAGCTTGACGTTTCATAAGTGCCTGCAAAGACCTATTTGAAATAAAAACATTTGAATTTTGAACTTTATAATCAGTAACAAAGAACTTATTCCGATATAAGAAGATTATATCGGATTATATCTCGTTTCCAAACAGCTAATTTCTGATCGAGGTTGCTTGGGGTTAGTAGAGTAAAACAAGTATGATAGAAAATTAATGAATAAAAGAACTACTAACAACTTATACTAGATTAGATTTACATTTTAAAACATTAACTAGTTTAAATCTATTAGTAATTAAACTCGCTACATAGACCTCATTTTGGTGCCTATTGCAAATACTTAACCTTGAACAGCGAAAGTAAATTAAAAGGCATTGTTCTAAAACCTTGGCTTTAATACATTTCGTCAATCTTCAGCACCCTAACAACGTTAAAAACAGACATCAAATATGAGATACCTTTCAAAAAGAGTTTAATATACATTGATGCACATCATCATCTCCCTAGCCTTTTCTTAGTCGGCTTCCAGTCTAAACCAGATGCAGCTGTAAGTACCAGTGTTTTACATGCAGCGACTACCTATCTGACCTCCACAACCTAGTTACCGGGTAACACGCAACCCTATGTAAGACTGGTTGTCAGACTTTCTAGCTTAAGACTACCTGTAACGACTGTCAAAGATCTACAAATGATAGCCGGGACCAACAACTTAACGTGCTTTGCGAGGCACGGAGGAGTCTCGCTATAACGTAGATGGTCGCCCATACACAGACCGACCGCACCAGTAGCTTAATCTTTGATCTTAGCTTTTAGCCACTAACTCCTCTTTGCTACATTGATACATATGTTTGAACGTTAACCACGCAATCTTTTACCTGATCCGATAATCCGATTTTCAGCACCAATGTCTTTAGGTACAAAGTTCACATTCCCCACGGATAACATGTTTTCTAACACCACAGTGTAGTCCGACCCTAAGGTACATAGTCCACATATACCTACAAATAAACAACAATGTCTAAAATCTCTCAGAAACTTTTCCGCAATAAACAATAATAAATTAATATTAATTGCAATCTTTAACCTTTGTGCTGATAGCGTGTTAAGACTCGGCTTAAAGGTGGGGAAGGTCAGTGGAAGACCAGAATTGAGTGCCGTCATAGATAGTGAGGCAGCCAATCAGTGAATGCCAATGTTTCCTTTAAACAGACACACCTTCTTACTAGGTCTTGCTATCGGATTGTGGAATACTTACTGGTAATACAAATGTAAAAGCCTTTCATACAAAAATATCGAGTTTTGCTTTTATGGTAAAACGGCTGAATGGATTTAAATGAAATTAACTATGAAGATAATAACCCAGTTCTTTCTATTTTTTGTCTTCTACTTCCATACATATAATATACCACTAGCTTCTGCCCACGACTTCGACCGCGTGGAATAGTAGTGCTCCGCTCCTATTGGTCTTAGCGTGATGATATATAGCCTATAGCCTTCCTCGATAAATGGGCTATCTAACACTGAAAGAATTTTTCAAATCAGACCAGCAGTTCCTGAGATTAGTGCGTTCAAACAAACAAACAAACTGGGTGGGTGGATGGGTTTTAGTCAGTAAGAATTTGACACTTCCTCTCGCTTGGCCCGTAGCTGGGGGAGTCATTTGATGATTTCCCATTCCTAATTGGGGATAGTTTTTATCCGGGTGCGTGAAGTATTTAGTTCACTTAGCTAGTCGGGACATAAATACATATGTGATGATGTTATCTTTCCCACAACAACCCATTATTTACACAATACATTTGAGCTATTTCGAGAGTGTATTATGTAAGTTTTTAGTACAAATGTTTCTGCCAAAATGTAGTAGTAATTAGCGTTCACAAACAGACCGTAGGCGGCAAGGTTTTCCATTAATAGACACATTGTGAAAGACTAAAACTAGGTTGAAATAATTTTCAGGGAACAATTTACTTTGTCTTCTAAAAATATCATTTACTGTTGAAATATTATCAAAATTTGAAGAAAAACCTAAAGACAATGTGTCTGTTCAGATAGAAATAATAATTTAACAAGAATTTAATGTTTTCCACAAATTATCCGCCATGAGCGAGCGTGGTGATCAATGCTCGTGTCTTATCTCATGCCTTTGCCATGGTGTCTTTGCTCACAGTGGGATAATAAAAAGGCCAATGATAATGGTGATGATTCCATCTTTATCGACAACGTCGGCTATCATGGCTAAAGCTATCTGTTAGATACCTTGATACTTACCAGTTGACCTGAAACTTTTGAATTCTGTTCCAAAGTCTAAGAGCAGATTGCATCAAAAAAATCAGCGGTTACTTATATGTGAAACGGAAGAACTGTCAATATGGTGGATAAAATTGAAGTATTGTGCTATTATTTTATGTTTTTCGTCTTACTATGTATGATATATGTTTACTGTATTATCATATCTATGTATTGGTATCATAAAAAATATTAACAGTGGCCGCGATTCTCTTGACACCATCTAAATTAAATTTAGTCTATAGTTCTCTCTTTCCATCAACAAATATAAGAAAGGGATAGCAAACTTTTAACACCTGTCAAATTAGAAAAAAATAGTTTTCCATACAAATTTAAACATCACGACGTAACATCTCGACTAAATTAACAAACCTGTACGAACAAAATGTCATCTGTCATTTAATTTGACAGCACTGAATTACTTGCTATCCTCTTCTTGTATTTCGCAATAGAAAAAGAGCATGATATTTTAAAATTAGTTTAGTCGTGTGTAAGTCAGAATCGGCACCAGTATGTGATATCCGTAAAAGTCTAAATGATAAAAAGTTTGGTTGAACCGGCTGTAAATCACAATCTTGCCGAGACAATGTGTCAACATTATACGATATTCACGATTATAAAATATAAATAACAGTATGTAACAGTTTATATAAAAAAATAACACAACCAAACGGAAAATAGTGTGTTTGTTCAGTTATTTGTCTCTATTTACCAAGTTCTCCGCAGAGACATAGTGACTCAATTTGTTATCTAAAGTCGTGCAAATTAAATTTAGATTATACACATAGAACATACCTATGTACAGTATATTTATCAATTTGTTCTACCTATATAAACGTCTTGTTATACGAAGTCAAATTTTTGATTAGCTGTTTGCCGCCGGCCCGAGGGAACTACTAGTAGGTACTTAAAGAACCCAAAAAAAAGTAGCTTACAATCACCCCCAGGGTACCATCTATCTCTGTACCTTTAACCCTAATTGGTTCAACCGTTTTACCGTAAAAGTATAACAGACAAACAAACTAACTTTCGCATTTGTAAGATTAGTTTGGATCGGCATTAAAGTGTATAGTATTTTCGAGAAAGTACCTAGTAATTTTTTCGTTGCTGTGCCGTAAGAAATTTCAAGTAATCCCTAACTCAACGATTAGATGATTACCAGCCATAATTACGTAGAAAACGGGTATACCATTGACATACCTTTCCCAAAGGAGCTTTATATACATTGCAGCACATATTTGAACGTTTATGTTATCGATACTTACAACAGGGCAATGTATATCATTGCACTGTCAAAATTAAAGGTATTGCAACTGAAATTGAAAGATATTGGCTTACGTGATTAACCCTCAGATTAAAATTAGGAAGTGTCGTGAGTGTGGAATCCCAAAAAAAAACTTAAAGCGTGAACAGAAGACACGAAAAAATATCCTGAAATTTGTAAAGCAATTTTTGCCGGAGCTTAAACTTAGATTTTAACAAAATTACATCGTCCACGTAAACAAAAATGTAAAAAAATAAACATAAAATGAATACTACTGGGCCAAACTATGTCAAATTTTTATGGGACCAAACGGCAACTATTCCGCATCAAACTAAAGGAGAATCACGTAAATCGGATCATAAATCTCAGCGTAATCTGCGTACATACATAAAACAACAATCCAATTGAGAACCTCCTCCTATTTGAAGTCTGTTAAAAAGAAACAATTCATCATTCAATTCAAGCACCAATAATCCCTTTTAGACCGTCAAATTTGCCTTACAACAATAACCTTGAACTTGACCTTTAGAAAGTCATCGACCCATTTGCCTCTGAAATCTTTACGTATTCTCCATTATTCATCAATAGTACATCATAAGTACACAGGCTTGTGGAATATTCCGTACGGTGCCAGTAACCATTGCCAAAAGTAAAAATATTGTATTGAAGGAATGTTAAATGTGTTCCCTATGTTTGATTTATTCATTTAATTGTAAACCGATGGCATTTTCATTATCAACTAGCTTTTACCCGTGGTTCTACCCGCATCTGGAGGGTACTTCTTCAGGCATCATATTAAAATTATGTCCCACTACCTATATTCCACGGTTTCATCCCTAGGGAACTTCTTAATGCATCCGGATAAAAAATTGCGGATTAAAAGCGTGTAAGCGTCTCTAGGTCCCCTTTATCTCGATACCAATTTTAATCCAAATTCATTCAGCCTTTTACCGTGAGAGCGTAACAAACAAACTCACCTTCATATTTATAATATTAGTTAGAATTAGTATTATACGTCCTTACCTAGGATCCAATCTTTTTCCATACGAATCGGTAACAGACAAGTGTTTTTATTTCATTAAAATTTGTTGTATTAGAAAGGATTTTATTTCTCTTAATTAGTTTGTGTTTCACGAAGTTGTTTTCAGATAAAATAGGTGATTGCATTTTTCAAAAATAACGTATTTATCTTTAAAAAGTCTCGAGGAAAGCTTGCCTAATTGTTTTTAATATTTATAGAGTTTATTAAGGTTATTTTATGCCTCCTTAATCTTCGTGTCTTCATTGCCATCTTTATGAATGGTAGTGATCAAGTTAGCAATACTTTTGACACGATCAGCTTAGTCAACAGTTAACGTATTTGTTTTAATTACGTCATTTGAGTTTTTGATGATGCTTGTTCATCAACTACGTGACTATCGAGAGCTAGAAGAGCTAACTTTTCTTCGAATTTCTACCGTAAGTTCTTTCTTATGTAGCAATCTCTTAAATAAGGATCCGTAACGTTTCTACTTGACAATGCAGATTTATAGAGCTAAGAAATCCTTAACACACAGTATAATTTTTTTTGTTCTACGATTAAAATTGGCGAAGTTATGACCAAAATGTAAATATAAACTTCTCTACGCTTAGGGAACGCTACTTTCTTAGAATATTCATTCTCGTATTAGCAATTACTGATATAATATTATCGAACATCTAGCATACTTTTGCTTCATCGTCTTCTGTCAATAATTACTTAATCTTTCATCACAGTTCCTCCTCCAACAAATCAATCAACACTAAATTTGGCTCTGACGTCATCCCTAGGGGGTGTGACCGTGTGATCTCTTGGAGATCAGCCAGATAGATGGGCTGATGGCACGTGGTACTGCGGTTCCCTTATGTCTATCCGTGGGTGGGGTCCGTCACGTGAAACAATTGAACACGTCAACGGTACCTGCGTGTAATTACAGAAAAGGGGCGGTAAACGATCGTAGTAAACAAGCGACTCACGCGCACCGGTACTTGGATGTTGACGATCTACTGATTGATGCAGTTGCCTATTATTTTTATCTAGATCTCACGTTGCATACTTCGACTTAGAAGACCCAAAATAGTCCTACTAATCTTTAAGCTGCTCACATTCAAATCTAGTTTTCTTTCTCATATCATTTCCCAGCAAAAACACATAGGAAGTGGTAAAGAGCCTTTTGGGGGCTGTCTCTTGCCGATTTTCAGCCTAATTTGAATAAATGACTTTTGAATTTTGCATGTTATGAAGGTATTGGGGAGTCATCATTGTTACAAATTTTGGCAGTGTTAATTGCGAATAAAACGAAACTGAGTGCTTTCTATTTCGATTTAGATTCGTAGAGATGGACTGGATATGGAATGGATGAGCCTGAGGATAACAGTTCGTTCAAGAGTACAACATAAATTGTATCTTGTGTTTGTGGCAGTCACGTGAGCTAGAAGTCAATTGGTAAATGCATGTTGTCACGGAAGAATGAAAGGATTCTATGCACGAGTAGATATTGTTCATTATGATAGAGTAGAATCGAAAGCAGGCTTGGTGACTGTCATTGTGATCGATTCCTTTGAAGTTCTTAGCCTTGACCTAGGTAGTTTTATTGCTAGATGAAATATGTTTGTTTTGAAAAGAATGAATTCTGTTGACAATTGCCATTTCTCTAAAATGCAGACGACATCTAGTGATGTCAATACATGGCGACATAGTAATGATAAATAATTATTGAATAGTTCAGTAGGATCATTTTTTTATTTCAACTCTTGAACCTACTGACCGACTGTCTTAAATGAGTTGCTGCTATTCATAGGTCAATTGCTCTCATAAACTTCGTTGTTCTTATAATACAACTACTGGTTTACCGCGGCTTCATCCGTATTCTGAACCGTTTCGTGCGTTTAAATCTACATTCATACCAAATTTTATCTGAATCAGTTCAGTCTTTTTCTTGTGCAAGATTCAAAATTCAAAAACTATTTATTCAAATTAGGCTGAAAATCAGCACTTTTTGAACGTCAAATTTACAAAAGACAGCCCCCAAAACGCCCGCCCTTCACCACTTCCTATGTGTTATTGCTGGGAAGAAGAAGTGGCGCAACAAACTCCCCAGCAAGTGGAGCAGGCAGATAAACCCTCAGAGTTACTTTCGCATTTATAATTTCCGTTTAATCTAAAACTAGCTTTCCGTCAGCGGCTTCGCCCGCGATATATTAGCCAATGGATACAAAAACTTGACAAATTATATACCAAAACCTTCCTCACCGCAACCCCAATAAAATCCGTTGCGTAGTTTTAAAAATCTAAGCACACATAGGGACACATAGACAGTGGGAAGCGACCTTGTTTTATACTGTGTTGTGATTTCGTTTCCTCGTCTACCAAATTTTCCAAGCCAATTTTTCCTAACAAATATTGGCTTAAACATTTGTCAAAGGAACCTCGAATGTTCCAATATGTCTCCTTGGCCAAGATTGGCCAAAGGTAGAACAATTTTCCAATTGATACGACAAGACTCAATTGTTCGTAAATCATGCGGTGGTTGGCGTCATACTGTTGTTCCGTATAGATTGGGAGATATTTGAATTTGCCAGAAAGACTGCTTTCTGCTATGTGTTTTATTAACAACATTATTTTGCCAGCCGTTTTCAAATATTTGTTATCAATACAATAATAGAGCGTCGTCCCGGTGGATAGACACATTAAAGGCGTCTACAGGATCCAGTGCCCAGGCTTGCTTACGAATGGTACAGAATAGGAATGCTTGGAGGAAGGTGGTTTGAAGTGTACAGGAGAGCCACACGCATGGTGGTCACGACCCTCAGTAATGAGGAAACGACTAGGAAGGAAGGATATTATCTTTTTGCCAAAAGAAAAGTTACTTTTTAACCCCCGACGTAAAAAGAGTGGTGTTATAAGTTTGACGTCGATGTCTGTGTGTGTATTTGTCTGTGGCATCGTAGCTCTCAAACAGATGGACCGATTCCTATGCTGTTTTTTTTGTACATAATTCTACTCTAATATGTAGGTATTGTTTATTATGTAAAGTTTTTCTCATTTTTTTACTATGGTCATCTTTCAGGTTCCACCTGAATCCTCTTTGATGTTCTTTCAAGATTTGCAAAACTTTCTCTCAATCCGCTTGTCTGTTTATAAAGATGACGTAGGTACTTATGTTAATTAGTGTAGTAAGATTCTAGTTAAGACTATTTTTCATTACGAACATGAAATTCTAGAATATACGTAACGTGTTTGGTTTATCCCATCATAGTAAAGTCTTAACACATATTTCATAGAAATCAGTCAACAATGGAAAATATATGAACAATAAAGTCTAGTGATGCGTAAAATTGATTTATATCACCGATACAGAATTATTAGAATAAATAGGCAAACGGTATTTTTCCTTAATTTACTCTCAGTATAAATACAAAGAATGTTGATAAAAATATATACCTTTATAGTATTTATTCTAATCTTAATATACCTAGAAAGAATTAAATTAGATTCTACACTTTTAGTAACATCTCATAAACTATTTATATGGATTACAAGCGTTAGCTCGAATTTGTGAGCAAAAAGGCATAATAAAAAAAAGGAATACACACACATTAAGAAGCCCCGCAGAGTGAATACGCGCCACGCACACGTCGAAAGAGAAACAGGACATGACGGCAAGCGAGCATCATGCCGTCTGCTGTCACGACATACTAGTCAGTTTAGACCGAGTAGTATGTCGCGTCGCTAAGTTTAGACGTAACTACTTTAGAAATTGCGACACAAATGTCAGTCATAAACGTTAATTGTTGACACTTCAGTGTACGGTGTATGGTGTCATAGTAAATGTAATCCTAGCTTAACCCCCTAGACGCGAAAAAATATGTTTAAAATATGAAAAGTATTAGGAACTGAACAATTAAAAGTACAGAAATGGAATAATTTATTGAAATATGAGCCGTTTGTGGTCGTCAAGTGTAGCCTTGACTTGTAACAGAATGCAACGGTTAATAAAATTATGTAATTCAGCAGTATTTAATAGGTAGTATTTGCGTATAGAAGACAGGTTGGTGAAAATATTGTAAACTAGCTTTTGACTGCGACTACGTCTCCAAGGACCAAATTCGAAGTTCTCGAAAACTATCGCTTTTATAATATTAGAGGGGAGGGGGGGTTGAATAGGAAATTAATCAAAATGAACTCTTTTTCTTTTCCCTCTCGAATTGTATCCAAATCTCTGGAAAACTGTGTGTCTAACTGTCACTTTTCTCTTCTTCGTTCTCGTATTGACACTTCCTTTATCTTGTAACCTCATGGTTAATGGGACGTGATTGGATTGGATAAATCGCGTCATCACCGCTCATCAAGCTGGTCTATCTGGAGCCTTGTGAATAGTCTCCTTTAATGGGGGCCGTACGCTTCTTGGATAGTATCAGCTATTTTCGGGGCCTCTTATCCTCTTCGCCTCCACACTCGAGAAGAACTTCAAATCTTAGTAAATGGATCTTAATTTCTTTGCAAATTAAAATGACGTACTAAAGCTGGCCTAGTAGTTAAGGCACCTGCCCCTCGTGTACGAGGATGCGGTTTCGAAACCTGGCGAGTACCAACGTGACTTTTCTAACGTCATAATATGTACTTTCTAAGTATAATAATATGTTAGATGTCACTGGCTAACGGTGAAGGAAAACATCGTGAGGAAACCTGGACTTAAAAGTCTGAAATCGCCAATCCGCCTTGAGCAAGCGTGGTGATCAATGCTCAAGCTTTCTCTGTATGAGAAAAGGCCTGTGCTCAGCAGTGGGACAATATATAGGCTGATGATGATGACTATAGCCGGATATTATTTGCATCCCACATTTTTCTTCTGCATCCGATGCCTATATTGGTATCGCGTCATCTGCAATTTATTTGATTGGACAATTGTTTCGCGTGGCGGGTTCTCTACGGATCTATCAGGAACGTTTCCTGGGGTCCTGTAGTGACCTTGTCAGGTGTTCTTTCCCGCGTTTTGACCTCTGTTATTGTGTGAAAGCCATTCGATTGGTTCATAGTTGGATGTGTTATTTTTGGATGGGTGGAATTAAATGGTAAATGGTCCTTTTGCATTTGAAGTGTTTTTGTAAAAAAACTAAGAAGAATGGTAAAGACGGACAGACTGTACTTTTGAGATTATTTTATTAGTACTTAATGATTATCATTTGGTGATTACTATTTTGATCATTTTTATAAAATGAAGTCGTTACGAAACAAAATTTTAGTATTGCATTAATCCGCATTGCACGCAGAGTTAAAATTGACGAAACGACAAAAAATAATAATAATCCTAAATATCATGATACTGACGTCACAATGAAAAGCTCAGCAGTATATATTTATAGAATGATGAGTGTTAAACACGATACGGTCCACGTTGCTATTGTTTTGCTCATCTAGCCTATTGTTGAGGACATGTTTGCACTTCATGCTAAAATAACAACTTGTCCACGAGTCTGTCCAAAGGTTATGTGAGTGTGTTGATGTGAAGGGCCATACATATGTGAATCCTTACTCAAATTATAAATGCCAATGTGAGTTAGTTGATTTTTAACGCTTTTACGATAAAACCGCTGAAACTATTTAGATGATATTTGGTATGGCGATAGATTCATCCATGTGGATTACATATGCTTTATTGTAAAACAAAAAGAAATCGAGAAAAGTACAATCCATATTAAAGTGAATGGTATAGGTTTTATCTCACTTCATATAGGTAACTATACTTACTACATATTTGAAATTATGTTAAATGTTGCTGTTGCCATGTTGAAGGAAATTACATTAATTACTACGCAGGTGTGTCCTTGAAACAAAACTCCAACATATGTATTTAGTACCGCTACTATATTCATTACATTACATATCTAATCAATTCGCTTTTTCTCTTTGGATTATGTATGAATCACCATTCTGATATCGTTTTGTGCATAACACTCGTAATGGCAATGAACTTAATTTTCCCTATCTTGTCAGTAAGTTAATTAATGTTTCCAATTAATTAAACCTGCTTCCATGACGGTTAATTCTATTCTTATCATTTCTTACATTCCTTTGTATTGTTTTGGTTGTCGAACCGTTTTGTAGTTGCATCATGTGCTGATATTTTCCACTAAAGGCATGCGATTCCTTTCATTAATTCACATGGTAAACTTCGTGGGTACAACACGTGGGTACACAAACAGCATTCAGTCCTCCATGCTTATTGAACTCTGTCTCTATGCTGGTCCTAACGTCACGACTCACGTGTCTGGTCCTTTGGGTCGGAGCGGCTCGCACTTGGTTTCTACGTCACTCACATTGTGACAACTGAGAATACAATGCACAATTGTCGACAGACAATCGGCATCCGCCTGTTGGAACGGACTGACCGCTGATTCTAGATTCTAGATAGTTTTTTTGATGCATATTGTTTCTGAATTCATTGTGATAATTTAATCAGTTTGTAGTATTATGGTAAGATTTATTTTCTGTTATTTATTTGGCTCAAGGTTTTACGAGATCAGCATTTTTATGTTTCAAGTTGAAACTAGCGTGGTCATCGTTCATCTTACTTATGATTTTGCAGATTTTTAGCCATTCATATTTGTGTTAGTGTGTATTGTTGTATGTGTGTGAAAATCTGCTGTATCATGGTTCTGTACCAGCGTTATAATAATAAAATAATATTACAATCAGATGTTTAATTGGTCACACACGAGGTGTGATCATATAGGATTGTTTGCGAGTTTTCCCGTCACGCAACACCTATTTTAAACTTAACTTCTACTTACATAAATACATATATCTAATAATTATTTTTCCTTGTTTCAGGTTTGCAATGTTGACTTCTAAGTTGTGAAGTTACTTCGTCAGCATACCGCCCAAAATGACCATTCAACCATTTAGAAGGAAGTCATTTAAAATTTTAAGCACTTACCTAAACACGTAAAAAGACTTAAAAAAACATAATCTCGAATAAAACTTTATTTAATTTTTAAGTAGTGCTATTTTGTTCCTGTTATCTTATTTACAGAGTGATATTAGTGTAAGTTTAGTGTTGTGCCATTGTCGATAGTTTTTTGTCGATAAGTGAAGATGTATAATATAATGTGGTGTGTATTTGCTGCGATTTTTGGGGTGGCTACGGCGATGGACCGGACCCACTTGCCACCTACGTGTTCTAGGTGAGTAGTAATATCTTATTATTTATAGTATTTATTAAATGTTTTAATGTTCTATATATATATATATAGTTTTTAGCTATTGTAAGTATTTTTGTTAATTTGTAAATACTTAGTAATATTCCAATAAAAATTATGATGATGAAAAAAATATATATAGGTAATAATATGTGTAAAATTTAATAAATTACAGAAATATTCAAAAAAAATAAATTAAATGTTTTTGCCATCATATTAATGTATATATTTTTACTGTAAACATTACATCAGAGAATTATAAAAAATATATATTTTATTTAGATTTTTATATGCATAACTTTAGACGGGGGTCTTATAACTTTTACTAGTGAATTTCTCACTCTCACAATCGCATATTATTTTTGTGTCTGTTATACTTTCCCGTTAAAACACCTGATTCATTTTTATTGAAATTGATATGAAGGAAGATCTCAACCTGGGCAGGACACCAGATAGTTTTTTTCCGAGTGTGTAAACTAGTTCCCCCAGAATGCGAGTGAAACCGAGGGAAACAGCTGGTCTTCTATAAGTAACAATACTTTCATTTGCTGTATTGCATAAGAAATACAATTGCAATCCAGATTTACACATGTTTAATTTTTTATCGATATTATCAGCTATACCTACGTACTTACATAGTTTTTTTGAACGGCACCCGACAGAGTTTATAGATACGTATAAATATTATCATGTGAATAATGTTTTATAATCGACTAGTATTGAATGAAAAACGTTATAGGTATCGTATGATCATGAAAAATATGACATAGATTTTAATAGGTAGACATGTGAATAACTTCTACAGTGCATAATAATAATGACCTACACACTGGATTTCGGTCACAGAGATACTTTTATAGTGCACAAGGATATGCACAGACGGACAAGTTTGCATTCTCTACTCCCTAATGTATGGTCTGACAAGACGAGGTGCAGAACCAGAGGCTTTACGTGCTCTCCAAGTTACGGAAGACGTCTCATAATCGGTCGGTCACCACCAAGTTTTGCTTAACCTTAATTACATAGATATTAACGACGATCGAATCTCAAATATAATGATAGTAAATATCGATGTATAAAAGATTTATAGGACACTAGCTTTTCGCCAGTGGCTTCAGCCGCGTGGGCTATACGTATTTTAATTAAAAATTACAGAGTTTCAATATACAAACTTTGCCCCTCTTTTGCAACCCCTTAGAGGTAGAATTTCGGAAAATCCATTCTTATCGGATGCCTACCTCATTCAAAGAACACACCCTCCAGGTTTCAGGACTCTTCGATCAGCGGTTTAAGCTGTGCGT
This sequence comes from Pyrrhia umbra, assembly GCA_963891755.1. Classification (NCBI taxonomy): domain Eukaryota; kingdom Metazoa; phylum Arthropoda; class Insecta; order Lepidoptera; family Noctuidae; genus Pyrrhia; species Pyrrhia umbra. The sequence continues at coordinate 1,839,012 of OY982942.1, read as the reverse complement.
TGATCCGTCAGCCATTCAGGACAAAGCATTTTGTATGTATAGATTTTATCTATCAGCAAGCTGTGTTTAAGTTTCTTGGACACAGATCAAGTAGATCAGGGTTATGCTAGATGTGTTGTCGGAAGTGCACATCACTTTACTATTACTATGACACATCGCAGTGCAAGAATAACATATAATAAAATGCTGTTTACATTATTTTTGTAGCATGTACTTGCCACTCATATTAATTAATTAGATAATAATCGTTAAAAATACTGTAGAACACGTCTTGCACCACAAAAACACAGAGCACTATGTTTTAAACCTTTTTGAAAATAGTTTTCATTGATTTCTTCTCGGCCTTATTCCAATTTATTTGGAGTCGTCGCAGAACATATTTTTCCTTAATACATCTCAGTGGGTCGTTACCCTTATTTTATTTCAAGCTAAATATGTAGGTATTTTTTGCAGAAGATATAAAATCATTCTTTCTAAAATAAAGCAGTATTTGCTTTACATTATTTTCATTTTAAAGATATATAATGGACTTCAATCTTTTTATCCAGGAATAATAATGCAATTCTCTTGTGGTTTATATCAAGAGAGTATACACTGGCAAATACTAGTAGATAATATAAATTATATCATGTTATTGTATATAGATCAAGGGAGCGCGTGCTGGACGCGTGTCGGAAGCGCACTGGCCTTGTCGTGCCTATGAATGTGTGTCTCTTCTAGAGTGCATATAGCTATGTTAATTAGAATTTGTGTTGTTGTTATGAAGTAATTACATATGAATTAATTAACTGCATTTTCTCTGCTATTATCAATATTACGAGTTTTACAGCAAAACATTATGTAATATTTGTTTTTCATTTATTAATTTCCGTAGCCTATCTTAGAGAAATATTTGCATGAGTCTATGGGGAACAGTAAATGATTGAAAATGGTAAATTTTCTATTCGCAAAACTTATCGATACTTAAGAATTTAAAAGGACAAGTACATCCCTAGTTGCAGAAACGTTCTAAGAATAAAACAAACTGCCTACAGTGTCAGCTGATTGTCAATTCAAGTTGTAAAAGGAGACCACTATCGAGTTACTACAATATGAGATATGTTGGTGCCATGGCTTGGTCTGGCTTAGCGACACAGTGTTATGCTCATTATTATGCCCAGTTTTGGTGAAAAGCGCTAAACTTTATCGGAGTAAGTTTTGATCGAATATCGACTTTTTGGAAATTGAGATACTTATAAACTCAAACTAAAACTCGAATGTATTTATTGCTTTCATAGCATCTACATAAAGTGTTAACATGCTTAATACACTCGAGAGCAATGAATCCGGGTCACTTAAAGAATGTTAAAAATTTCGGAAACTAAAAATGATAGGTTAATGCAATAAATTGTATTTAATAGACAATGTAATACTCCTTAAATGAAAGTAAAAAAAATATGAGTCACCATACATTTTATTAACACAAAATTACATAAAGAAAAAAACTGCTGATCTCTCCTTAAAACAAAAATAGGAAACATGAAATTTTTGAACTTTTTTACGATTTTCTTGAATTTTAATACTTCGTATTGCCTCCTCGTGCTTCCATTACTGCGTTTACGCGGTTTGGCATGCTGTACACCAAGTTCCTTATACGATTTTGGGGAATATTCTCCCATTCCTCTGTGAGAGCAATTTTGAGCTCACGAAGCGTGATTGGGGGAGGGTTTCGTTGTTTTACGCATCTGCCTAGCTCGTCCCAAGCATGCTCGATCGGGTTGATATCCGGGTTGCGCGCTGGCCACTCCATACGAGTAATGTTCATCTCTTGAAGGTAGTCATTCACAATCCTACCTGTATGAGGTCGGGCATTGTCATGCATAAATATAGCATCCTCACCTAAATTGACCATAAATGGACCAACGTGATCATTGAGGATTTCTTCCACATATCTTTCGCTAGTTAAAGAGCCGTTTTCTATGATCACCAGCTCTGTGCGACTTTCAGAAGAAATTCCAGCCCACACAAGTACAGACCCACTACCGTAGGCTACTTTTTCTTCGATGCATGCTTGCTTAAATCTTTCCCCTGGTCTTCGATACACTCTGTGTCTTCCATCGTGCTTGTAGAGCATAAATTTTGATTCGTCGGAGAACATAACTTTTGACCAATCTTCAATACTCCAATTTACGTGGCTCTGGGCATATCTTAGTCTTGAAATACGATGCCCACGCTCCAGTTTAGGGCCGTTTGCAGGTCTAAGGGGTTTTAAGTTAGATTCAGCAAGCCGACGTCTTACTGTCCATGCACTTGGGTTACTTCCTCCGAGGCGTCGAAACTGATTTGTGAGTTCAGTTCCTGTGAGAAAGCGATTTCGAAGCATGGTGTTCACCAAGTATCGGTCTTCTCGTGCTGTGGTACACCTGGTTCTGCCCGTTCCTGGTCTGCGTAGGTTAGAACCAGTTTCTTCGTAACGTCGGAGAACTCTTTGTACTGTTGACAGCGACACACCGACAGTCCTGGCTGTATCGCGCTGACTCCGGCCGGTTTCCAGCATTGTAAGTATTCTGGTGCATTCTTCAGGCGTAAGCGACATAATTTCAGCTTGAATAATGAATATAGAGCACTATCAACATGGTTTATGTACCCACATAAATGACAGATTACAAACAAAAGCAAAACCAAATGCTGTAATTTCGTAGTTTCATCTTCGAAAGTGGCCCTTTTTCAAATTTGATTTTTTTATGATATAACTTTACAATAACTAAGAAGTTTTAATACCTTCATTTAAGGAGTATTATATTGTCTATTAAATACAATTTATTGCATTAACCTAGCATTTTTAGTTTCCGAGATTTTTAGGATTCTTTAAGTGACCCGGATTCATTGCTCTCGAGTGTATAATTAGTTACACATGAAATCCAGCTAGACATAGCAAAAAAAGTACTTGTATATAGTTTCTTTTTAATTACAATAGACTCTTGATTAGATAAAGAAAGCCTTTTTTAAGGATTTTTTTAATGTTTTCAGATAGATAGCTTTATTATTTTAGATTCTATTAGATGGAATGAGATGTTATAACCTATTATAAATTTTGCTTTTTAAAACATCATCTTTAAAAAAAACAACAATATCTTAAATAATAGGTAGGTAATTACTATGGCTGATTATATCCGTAACTAACTAACATAGGTACTGTGTTTTATGTGTTATTTACTGATAAATAGTAAATAATAATTTCATGCTATTATTAGTCGTGATTACCTTATTGAAGTATAATAGTTATGAGTATAGCGTACTATTTATTATGTAGAATAAAAAAAAAACTGGATAAGTGCGAATCGGACACGAACAGTTGCAAAAGAATAGTTCCGTACCATTTGTTCTACGACGGGTTCAAAAAGAAACCAATTTTTTCGTTTCCCTCTTGTATTACCCCTCTTTTTAGGCTTCCGTAGTCGACAAGGAACCCTTATAGTTTCGCCATGTCCATCTGTCTGTCTGTCTGTCCGCGGCATAGCTCAGAGGTTCTTGGTACTAGAAAGCTGAAATTTAGTACCTATAGACATGTAAATTAATCACGCCGACAAACTGGGGATGATTATTTTTTCTCGCGTAGACATTTATGTGGGTATCGTTATAGCTAAATATGTCTTTCAGAAATATTATAGGTGCTGTGAAGACCATTTTTCGGTTTATTTAGGGAGTGGGAAATCATAAAATGACTTCTCTCGATTCCGGGATCGTTGTTGTGGGAATGTGTTGTTAAACCGGCAGTAGAACTAGGTCTTGATCTCCATTATAAAACAAGCAAGCGTAACTCCTTAGATCCTGTGTTTCTTAGTACTTTTTCTTATTTTTCCAGTACCATCTATTGCCACGGCCCCCTCCTAGACACGGTCCAGATGGCGGGGCTGTACAACGACTCCAAGACCTTCGTGGATATGAAGCTGAAATTATCCGCCAACATCACCATGGACCACTTCCACGAAATGATGGCCAGGTAAACACTTGCTTCCACATATTCTAAATTTAAACTAGCTCCTGCGAGGGACTTCGTCTGCGTGGAATATCCCAGGAGCCGGGATCTAAAGTATCCTATATGTTAAACCAGGTTATAACCTATCTGTGTGCCAAATTTCATCCGAATCCGTTCGGTAGTTTTTGCGTAAAAGAGTATTTAAGCATCCATCCACCTACTCAAACTCTTGCTTAAGGATTTATTTTGTCCCAATTTTGAAGTCCACACAGATTAAGTCGCGGGCAGAATCTAGTTTAATATTTTAACTGGTTTTCTATAGGTTATCTCAAGGGTTTATGAGAAGAGCTAAATTCTCTAAAGACAGATTTTGACACCCCTTTTTTTTGGATGGGAAATCATCAAATGACCCCTCCCGCCGTGGGTGGGGCGGAAGGGAGTGTCAGACTCTTACTGACTATCCCATACCCATCCATGATCCTTCCTCAGCCCTTTGTATTCCGGGGGCGCGGTATCTCTTTCGAATGTCTCGCAGCCCAGACTTTTTAACACTCTAAACCTAGTTCGTTGGTACAATATAATAAACGCGAGTATACGTCTATATAATCGGAATATTTCTTCAGGACAGGTTCACACCCGACCAAGGCTGATATCCAGGAGTTCGTCAATCAGAACTTCGATCCTGAAGGTTCCGAGTTTGAGGACTGGCGACCCACTGACTGGAAGGATAACCCTGGTGAGATAAGATACATTATATTATTATTATATTTCCTTCTTTTGGTGGTCTTCCTGAAAATTATTAGTTTAAAAAAAAAACGATGGTTTACCATGAAATACTGACTTTTACTGAATAAATAATATAAAAACTTTAAATACTGAACTGGAAAGCTTGGTCATTATAAACTGTTCACATCGGTAGCTATTTAGGACCCTTAGAAGGACTTTATAATATAATACATCACTAGCTGTTTCCCGCGGTTTCACCTGCGTCCCGACGCAAGTTTCTCCAGGGATAAACCTTCTGCAGAGTCCCCTCTATCTCCGTACCAAATTTAAGCCAAATTGATCTAGCCGTTCACGCGTGATGCGATGACTAAGGGAAATAGGGATTCATTTTTATATAATAGATTACCATTATAAAGGTATCCTTTTTAAAAATTTTGTAATTCACTACATTACTAAAGACAGCTTACGATATTACCATTCAACCCTCCCTAAGCTGAAATACATTTGCTGATCTTTGAACCTTGGTTTCCAGCATTTCTCCAAAACATCAAGGATCCGTTGCTCCACCAATGGGCTGCAGAGCTGAATCGGCTGTGGCTGCAGCTAGGCAGGAAGATGAAGCCTGACGTCAAGATGAACCAGGATCTGTACTCCATCATTTACGTGGATAACCCTGTCATTGTGCCTGGTAGGTCCTTACCAAGATATGGAAGTCGGCTTCCAGACTAATTGAGAGAAGCTAGATCTATTTTATATGCAGTAACAATTCTCTGAAAAAATATTTATTTAAATAGAGTCCCTGGATAGGACCATCTATGTCATACCGAGACTCCTCCGTGCCTCGGAAAGCACGTTAAGCTATTGATCCTGTACCCTCTGGGTAGTCAGAACCCAGAAACTGTGACAACCAGTTTTACCAAGGGATATCGTGTTACCCGGTAACTAGGTTTGGTTGGAGGTCAGATAAGGAGTCGTTCCATGTAAAACACTGGTACTCAGCTGCATGCTGTGAGACTGGAAGCCGTCCCCAACATAGTTGGGAAAAGGCTAGGCAGATGATGATAAAACCAGAAAAGAAAAATAAATCATGAGTATTTAATTATGCATTCAATGTTCCAGGTGGTAGGTTCCGTGAATTTTACTACTGGGACTCCTACTGGATCATCAAGGGTCTCCTCCTGTCTGAGATGAGGGCTACCGCCAAGGGTATGGTCTCAAACTTCATGGATATCGTCGAGAGGATCGGCTTCATACCCAACGGAGGAAGGATATACTATGCTATGAGGTATGTTGGGTTCTTAAGGCCAAATTCACCGAACGATGATTACCTAATCGGCCCGTTAAATAAAAACGTTTTTGAACAACGAATCGGGAATTTTCGTGTTATCCACTTCTTGTCCAACCCCAGATTGGTAATCGACCGTTTAAGGAATAAAAAACCCAAATGAAAAGGTATCTATCGTAAGACACTAGTTTGAATTTATGGTAAACAGCTGTTTTGAGTTGATCGGACTGTTATCTTGTCGGTGAACTTGGGCCTTATTCTATCAAGTTTAATCACCGCCAATCATAAATAGAATTTTGACATAAAGGTTTATACAACTAATGGCAAAAACCAATCTCTAGTAGGCAAATCTAAGGGTAGATAAGTTACTGATTTGGTTACCACTGTTCTCACCAAAATTTTAAAATATTTTTCCAGATCACAGCCTCCTCTCTTAATTCCTATGGTGAAGATAATCTTGGATGACATGGATGACCTGGAGTACCTGCGACAACACATCCACACGCTGGATAGAGAGTATGACTACTGGATGACGAACCATACTGTGGAAGTAGACCACAATGGGCATAGGTGAGAAAAAATAATAATTATACGAATCAAAGTTTTTGTGTAAAAAAATATTAATGGCCCTTTCCAGCATACAAACATACACTTAGGGATAATGATACTACGCTGTTATAAAGTTAAACCAAACTATAGGTTTCAATTTAAATTTGTATAAAAAGTTGGAATACTTGGTTAAAATGTTTGTTTCAAAGATAGGTGCGTGTTGAACATTGATGCAGTTTATTAGTCCGTCAGTGTATATTTTTCAATATCGGTCAAAAAATTACAGTAAGTAATATAATAATGAATACTTTACAGATACACACTAGCAAGGTATTACGACCAATCACAAGGACCGAGGCCTGAGAGTTACAAGGAAGACGTGGATGTTGCCAGGTAATTATATTATTTTATGTATCTCTCTCATAACTTTTGAAAAATATATTTATACTTCTGGTCCTCTGAATATCTGTATAAATATTTAAAATCCAATCTAATTAAAGTATCCTTATCTGTTTCCTATAGTGGCGAGTCTCTAGTGTCCTAAAATACAGGCCTTAGCTTAGTTTAGGCACCATATGACAAGTGTCATATCGCATCCTCTGTGTAAATTTAGATTTTAAGAAATTATTTGTGGAAGAAAATAAATATATTTTTGATAAATATTTAAATAAATGAGTCCATAAAAGACCTTAAATAAGTTTTTATCAAAATATAAATATGAGGCACATGAATTAATGCGAAGCGTTCACGTAAAAATATGATTAAAATTTACAGAGACGGTTACCATTATACTTTTTTGCCTTATTTTTCAGACATTTTGACACAAATGACAAGAAAGAGGAGCTGTATGCCGAGCTGAAGGCGGCTGCGGAGTCAGGGTGGGACTTCTCATCCAGGTGGTTCATTCTCAATGGAACCAACAAAGGTATGGGTATGAAGTATTCTTTTTTCTCCGTAATATGCATAGTGGGAGTTGCAGATTTTATTTAAGGCTATATATACTTTCACATAGAGGAGTGAGAGATAAGCTAGGCAGAACTATTAGTATGTACTTCATCTATTGTGGCTAGCCAAAAAGACTTGACGGTCAAAATCAGATTTAAAACACATGACCATGTGTCAGACAAGTTCGCAAAGCACAAGAGACATCTGCCGTGGGTTAAAATTACTTACTCAAATATAATCTTCATGAAAAAAAAATATGGTAGAAATTTTAATATTTCATACTAATTTTATTCAGAGTACCCGCTACAAACTAGTGATCTCTCTATAACTGGATATAGTCAAGTTGGTGGTATGTACACAAACTGTGATAGCTACAAATGTGTGGACCCGAGTTTCTTCACTAGACCTTAGACAATGATCAACACAGCATGATCATCAGACATTGTAGTCCTATAATGTATGTTTTAAACATTTATACTACATTTATAATAAGATTAGACATTTAAACGCACCCTATTTACCGTCCGTTCAAACGATATTAAGCTCTATTACTAAGGTGACATGACAAAAACAGATGCAGAATATATTTGTTATTATAAACATTAATTTGCTTTCAACGCCATCCTTATCAGTACGGAATAGAACTCAAAATCGGTTGAATAAGCTGCAAAAAGAGGAAGTTTTTCTAATCTTATTGTAAATGAAGTATAAATAGAACATTCGCATATATAGGTCTATAGCATATTAATTAGTATGACTAATTACATTATATATTAAATTTAACATTAAAACCTGACATTACTCCTAAATCTGCCCACAACTAATTATTTATAGCAACCTAGAATAAATTAAACTTTTTGAGATTTGTATCCTAACCTTACTCAAGTAGAAAAAATGATTTTAGTTTTCACAAATTATAGCATGAAAAGAACAATTTCAAAACAAAATAACTGCACTTTTTTGAGTATTTGAGATCATCAAATAATTATGGATAAAAGTTTCTTCCAAAGAGAAGGTACTACTGATCAATATGCTTGCCCGAAGCGGATCAGTGATTTTAGGTTATTTTTTATAAGTCTAGTAGACATTATTTCAATTTGAACGTACAGACGTGAATAATTTATCAAGTTCCAATCGAATTATAATATTGTATTCAACATACTCAGTTGTTTTAGGAAATCTATTATTTTCTCGGTCCTTCGAGCCGAATAACGTAAATGCTGCATCTGTTTTAAAATTAGCTTCGTTTTTTAAATGTTTGGAACTAAAACTTTATACAAAATAATGTAACTTTAGACAAAATGACTTTTCAACCATAAAAACTTCAACTCAAATAAATATTCACTTTCAAATTATAAAATATATATATTTATTTTTGTAATTTACTGTTTAAAATATCTTAGTCGACGAAAAAAAAAATAGTCTAACACGTTTTTAAGCCCAAAAAATCAATCCTTTACAATTATTCGACAACTTGTTATAATATACTAATCTGATCTCCCTTTCCAGGTAACCTGACAAACTTGAAGACCCGCTCCATCATCCCTGTGGATCTGAACGCCATAATGTGCTGGAACGCCCAGCTCCTCCGCGACTTCCACCTGAGGCTGGGGAATATTGACAAGGCAGAATACTATAGGAATGTTCATGCTAGGTTCATGGATGCTATTGAACAGGTTTGTACTGCTTTTAAATAAATTTAGCACGTTAAGAATTTCTCCTGTATCGTGGGTGCGTTTATAAACATACATTTTACATGCACAAACACCCAGACCCGGAACAATTTTAGTTGCCAGGAAATCGAATCCGTGGCACTCAGCGCAACTCTACAAATGTGCCGTCAAAGTATTTTAAATTCTAACTAATATTAGAAAGCAAGTTTGTTTTTTATTACACTTTCACGGTAAAACAACTGAACCGATTTGGATAAAATTTGAGTTGAGTAGTTAGTGATACATAATTATTTAAAATAAATAGTCTTGTCATAAAGATTAAACAGATCTAAATCAAATAAATCGTTAAAGGATTTAAATAATGTTGTTTGTATAATTATACTTTGTAATTTAAGAAAGTTATGCTAGAAATATTCATATTCTCTGTGTGTAATGTTCTAAAAAGTAAATTTATTTAACTAGACGACCCGGTACTTCGTATCATCTACATGTATCTTTTTCTTACCGTTTAAACCATCGAGATATATCAATAGAGATACAATCCCAAACATTACGCGGTCACAAAAACGTAACCATTTTTTAGAATAGCTAATAGATAGTAGCTTTGAAACTAGTAATCATTTTGATATAAAATTATATCTATCTCTCTCACACTAAACGAAACGTAATGTTCATGACATTTGTATCATAAGGATGGCATTTACTACAAATTTGCCCATATTATTGTTAAAATCGTCCTGCTGTCACTCTGATAGATTCAAACTGGCTTCCAAGTGACAGATGTCATGAATTATGACTGGTCAGAACCTTTATGGCACGCATTTTGCTTGGTGATTGCACATCTAGTTACTTTAGTAACATATATATCTATGGTTTAAACCTGCCCTGCCCTTAGAACTACAACAAACCTTTCAAAACCAAAATCAACTAAATCGGCCCAGCCGTTCTCGAGTTTTAGCGAGACTAACGAATATCAATTAATTTTTATTTACGAAGAAGATTTTTTTTCTGCAATTACCTAAGTCTCCTTATAAATTCCCAGGTCCTATGGCACGAGGATGTAGGAGTCTGGTTGGACTACAGCCTGGAGTCCGGCAGACGGCGGGACTACTTCTACCCGTCGAACGTATCCCCGCTGTGGGCAGTGTGCTACGACCAGGGGAGAAAGGACTACTATGTGAACAGAGTCGTCAATTATCTGGATAAAGTAAAAGTAAGCCGTAAAAATGTTTTACAGTTTTATTTTCGCTTTTTTTTTCGAATTTGGTGGTATTTTTTCAGAAAAGTTTTAATTTTTAATAATTTTTTTTCGCATAATAGGGTGTTATTGAATATGACCCGTATTTTTAAAACAAATGGAAATAAATATTTTTTTATATACTTACCTACCTACAACTAATTGTAATAATAATAAATTAAAAATATCAAAAAAACTATACGCCAAAATGATTTGTTATAATAAAAAATAAGGCATCGCAAATAAACCGGGAGTATCGGTTCTCTAGTATATAGTTTTCAAGTTATCAGCACAAAAATAAAAAACAACAATGTCCAATCGTGTATACGTCACTACGTTTATACAGAACTTCATTTTCGCATCATAGTACATGTGACTCCGTGGCGCAACGGTAGCGCGTCTGACTCCAGATCAGAAGGTTGCGTGTTCAAATCACGTCGGGGTCAAACTTCTCTTTTTGTTATCTTGTCATTTTATTTTACTTTTTGACTATTTTTATTTAATTATTTTAATAAAATAATAGTAATAAATGTATAAAAGTACTTTTAAATTAAAAAAAAAATATTTTAGTCCTTTGTAGAGCATGAAATAGGTAAATATTTTGGCTTCTATTTAATGTATAATGTTTTTTTTTATCAGAAAGATGTCACCAAATATTTATACTGGCCATGGATTCGCTCGTGTTATACACACAACATAGCCAAATAATATAGCTTTTTATCTGTAAAAGAATTTCTGAAATCCAAATGAGTTCTACATTATAAATTATATTATTGAATATTGTAAATACACGTTTTACCCTCCATAGGTCGACATCTTTGACGGAGGTATCCCCACAACATTCGAACATTCTGGAGAGCAATGGGACTACCCCAACGCGTGGCCACCACTTCAGTACATAGTGGTTATGGGCTTGGCCAACACTGGCCAGCCTGAAGCCGTGAGACTGGCCAGCGAGATCGCCACTAAATGGGTCCGTTCGAATTTTGAAGTTTGGAAACAGAAGACAGCTATGCTTGAGAAGGTAATTAGATTTTTTTTTAATTTCGTGTAACATTGTAATTTATTTATGACTAGCTATCCGCCCCGGCTTTGCTCGGTTTCAATGTAGATTCTCTACTATGATTATGCGTGTATATTTATAAACCTTCTTGGATTACTCTGTCTATTGATGAAAACCGTTGCGTAGTTTATAAAACAGACGGCGAAAAGTGACTTTGTTTAATTTATATACTTGTAGTGATAAGGTTTGTATAAAAATAAATAACATAAATTAATTAATTAAATTGCAAACCTTTTCTTCGGTCAATTCAGAACTTGATTTGAATTTCATGTTTGAAATTTTTAGCACATTATTATATTATTATTATTTAATAAACGAAAAAAAAACTTGATTTAAATATGAATTTTATTACCGAAATGAGACGAAAGGTATTCCAAAAGGTATTAATCGTTCTATATGTACCTACATAAGAAAACAAATCTTATATTCTTAACAATAACGTCTATTTTGCAGTACGACGCGACAATCTTCGGTGGTCTCGGTGGAGGTGGCGAGTATGTTGTACAAACTGGCTTCGGATGGACAAATGGTGTCATCATGGCCATGCTCAACAAATGGGGAGGTAAGCCATTGTGTGCTTTATGTGTTTGGTATAGAGTTTATTATTGCTTGATATAAAATAGGACGATGAGTGGTTTTTAGCTGTTTTTAGTGATTTTTAACTTCTATTAGAAGAATAGTTTAGGCTAGACATTTTACTGAAAGCGAGCATAGAAAATAAATTTAACCTAAAAGAGATTTTTGACAATATCAGTGGAGCTCAATCGATTTCAGTTATTTACTTACCTACTATTATTTCTCATGAATTTCTGACTCCCAAAACACAGACATAAAACCTAGTTTGGGATAAAAAAACCTAAATATACTTATTGTTGTAAATATATTTTCTAACTTTTAAATAAAAAAAATATTAGGTACTTTTGAATTTTTTGTACACATATTATGTAGACAATGGTCGGTATTTTGGCAGAAAGTCATAGTTAATAAATCTATAAAAAAAAGTTAGATCCCTTTTCAATAAATTCCATGCTTTCACCTGTTTTTCAACAAGTTATTAGTGTGATTTATTAAAGAATTAATTCTGAACAAGAATAAGTATAAACTAAAGCATACAATTTTTGCTTGCATAACTTTTGTATCACTCACTATAGAGAAAACCTAGTGTGAACTTTAAAATAAAAATCTAATAAAGCATTTCCACATTTAAAAATATCCATACTTGCAATAACATGACGTCATCACCTTGTGTTGCCGCTTTAATTAATCTTTTTATTTTTCGTTCACCATTCATTCATTCACCGTGGAAGTTGGTGGCATAGGTACGTCGTTCATTCAATTATGTATTGTGATTGTGTATGTAGTTGTGTTCTGTATTGGGTATTGAGTTTTTAAACATGTTTATGCCTATATTTGAAGCTGTACTTCATTTACAATAAGATTAGAAAAACTTCCAAACTCTTTTTGCAGCTTACTCAATCGATTTTGAGTTCTATTCCGTACAGACAAGAATGGTGTTGAGAGCAAAATAATGTGTAAAATAACAAATATATTGTGCATCTGTTTTTTGTCATATCACCTTAGCAATAGAGATCGAAATCGTTTGAACGAACGCCAAACAGGGTGCGTTTAAATTTCTAATCGTACTGTATTATAAATGGAATATATATATTTCCCATTTTAAATTTAATTATTTAGTCACCAAGAATAATTTAAATTTAGCTTTTCGTCATTTAAAAATAAAATTATTTTATGAAGAATTAATTTATTACATTGAAAATTTCCCCAAATAATATTTTTTTGCCATATTTATGTTTATTTTTTATTAGTGTGTTTGATTTATGTAGGAATATGATAATTAGTTTGAAATTATGTTGGTTCACCTGCTTAATAGTACAAAATACTTAGTTTCCGTTTTCTGATTATTATTAATACTATAATAACTTCTCGTATTTATCGTAATTTACCGTCTTACAAAGTTACGTTTTGAATATCATATATTTTTCTTTATAATTAATTTTATCATGTAAAATATTAACTGTATTATTTTTAATACTGTTATATTTTTTCATATAATATATTTTATGGTTCATGAGTGCATTGAATTATTGCTTTCTCTGTTAAACAAGTTTTCTTACTATAATCGAGGCATTATACTACTATTTTCATACAAGCACAAAAGTGGTCATACACGGTCAATCGGGTAGAAAACACCAATAACTTATATTTCATAGACTCAACTTCTCCAAAAATCACTTCATTTTAGTCCTGAAAATTAGAGTTATTTTGAATTGACGATTTTTTTTGTTGAATTGATTTTTTTTAATAATTAGACAATTTTATTGATTTTAAAAAATAAGGGACGCCACTTCTATGTATTGCCATAGTTTTAACAGCTCATAAAAAGTGCGTCAATTGTTTACGGTGTCATCTACTCTTTCAGTTAAATAATATACTTTAGCAGTCTTTTCAGTCACTAAACTGCTATAAGGAACCCGTGTAAGATCTTTACTCAGCTATTATTTAATATCAGCGTCTGCCACATTGCTTTATCATTGTTATTATTATTTTTTGGTGCAATGCCTGACATTTAGATATTATGTAATAAAAACTGAAAATCGTGGTTAATGGACACGCAAGTATAAATCGAAACAAAACTTTGAAAGGTATTTGAACATTGAAATACATAAAGTTGTTAAATCTAGACGAGTAATTTAAAGTGTCAAATATAGTCAATTAATTAAATTGCCGAATTGAGATTCTCCTTTTTGGAAGTCGGTTAAAAATAAAGATTCTTGTTTGAACGATCAATTAAAATATGTTTCTATTTTTTGTTTCAACAAACCCCTGTGTCAATTAACCTATATTGTGAGTTCAATGCACTTATTAGTTTGGAGGTTCCTTTATGAATTTATTGCACTAGCTGTAATAATTATTATTATATTTATTTTGTTTTTCTACACTGCATGCGTTGGTGGGCGATTCTAGACTAATCACTTGGGTTTTGATATATATCTGGTTTATTTAATTAATTGGTACTTATTGGTTTAACACTTGGTAGATATACTTATTATTTATACGTATTTAATCTGTAGTCAATGCTTAGAGCACGTAGAATTTTTAGTTGTAAAAATTATTGGTGGTATTTTTATTTTATTATTACCTAAATTGATTTGGTATATTATTTAATTGGTTTTGGCTACATACTATATGATATTATAGAGTGTGCATTGTTGTTCTAAATTATAGTAGGTTGTAACATATTTTAAGCCTGTTGGAACTGTAGTAGACAAAATAGATTTGCTTTTGAATTTTATATAAAACTTTTCGAATTAAAACATTGACCTAATTTTTTATCTGTGATACTGAACAGATGTCTAAATACAGTCAGATTATATTCAAAAATCAAATTTTCAAAATAAGTACTAGTGAAAGTCAAAGCTACAAAACCCTTGTACAAGCTAGATGAGCCCACTGGTGCGCACGCGCTCACCGGTTGGCCATTTGACAGATACAATGACTTCAGCGGACGCGTTCGGCACGGGCGTCGCCGCCGACTCCGGCGCAGTGTACGGAGCGCACGTGGGCGCCAGCGGGGTCGCCACGGCTATTCTAGTCGTGCTAGCATCTTTGGCCGCCGGGACCCTTGGGTGAGGTAAGTGTCGAAATTATTTATTTTCTATTTTTTTTATTCATCACTAGCTTTCGCGGCTTACCGCGGCTTAGCCCGAGTTGTCATTTTTTTACACCCTGGGTTACATTATTCAAGTTTTAGTAGGGATCCCTTAGGTCCCTAATTATTTCTGGAAATAAACATAGCCTATGACACTTCGCTAAGATGTAGCTTTCTAACGATGAAAGATATTTTAAAATCGGTAAAGCAGTTTTTGAGTTAAAACCCTACAAACAAAAAAATCTTACCTCTTTATAATATTAAGTATAGATGAAAAAAGTACTTCATATACCGTGATAAAATCCTATGTCCTTCACTAGCTTTCAATCTACCACCACACAAAATTTCAACTAAATCGGTTCAGCAGTATATGTACAGTGAAAGCGAGACAGACAGACAGAGTCCCTTTTGCATTAATAACATTAGTAACGATTGAAAATGTAACGTTAAGACAACGAATACAGACATATTTTAAAATCTATGCTTATATATAAAGTTGAAGAGTTTGTTTGTTTGCTGGAACGAGCTAATCTCAGAAACTACTGGCCAGATTTGAAAAAATCTTTCAGTGTTAGATAGCCCATTTATCGAGGAAGGCTATAGTCTATATATCATCACGCTAAAACCAATAGGAGCGACGCACCACTATTCCACGCGGACGAAGTCGCGGGCAGAAGCTATCCGTCCATATTTAAGATGACATATTTTTTGTATTACCTAATAAATTGTATGTTTCTCTTTGTTTCAGATATCAAACTTTATATAAACTTTTATTTATTGCCACAAACGTCTGTCTCCCAGTTCTTCCTGAGGCCCGCCTAAAGTAAGACTATTCCATTATTTTCCTTAGTTTAATAGTAGCTTAGATGACATATATCTGCGATATAAGTACAAAATGTGTACATTATATAGTATTTTAATGTGTATTTATGCTTTAATTGTGCATAAGACATTATAGATTCTTTGAACGTGCTGAAATAAATCTCAAAAACAGAAAATTCTTCGTACTTATTTATTGAGTAACTTTGAATTAATAAAATGTACGAGACTTCTCGCTCAGAAATGTCATCAGAATATGGTATAATAGGTGTTAAGAATAATATAATATTTTCGTGCAAACACACATAGGCATAGGGTTTTTTTTACAAAAATCCTCAAAAAAAAATTACAGGTATTTAAATTGCAAAAGAAGTCTATTTCACAGAAAATTTCGCAATTTGGCGTCTTAGAAAGAAAGGTGCTTTTTTATATACGTCATAGGCTTTCGTTTGATCACTATTACACGCAATTATCCGTGCAGAAGCCGTCGAAGATTGAGCACGCTTAGGTACCTAGAAGTATCCTGTTTATTAACAACTAGAAGATTCCCAGGTTGTAATACAGACGCTGGTAGGGATGGTCCTCACGGGTAGTCAACCAGAAAGTCTGACAACCAGTCCAGACTTCAGCTTATAATGTCTTATGTTCAGTTTCAATTTAAAATTGTGTAATTTAGAGATTTTATAAACTGGTCAGGTCGAGTAATTATTCGAGTTTTTAATATCTCTTAAAAATGTGATATTATTTATATTGTAATACGCCAGTATTTGTTAGGTATAGTTATTTAAATTACTTATAATTAGAACTATCATGATATTTGTAAATATTTGATCAAATAATACACCTAGGTCTATATGTATATTTATAGTAATAACTAGTGATGTTGATATATATAATTAAGTTGTAGGTTAAATAACGCGTCAGTTTATATAAAAACAATGTTTTTTTTATTTACAGCCAATAAAATTTAAAATAATGATTTAATTTTCGGGTATTTTTTACAAACTTAAATAATACATGAGAAGAGCTCACTATACTCTATGGATACTAATTTAAAATTTTGTGCTGTTTTTTTAATTTATTTATTACCTAATTCGCAGGTACCCAATTTCATTCCCGCATAAAACAAATAAATTGTTCCGAGTCTGGGTGCATGTGAAATACATTTTTTTAAACAAGTGCAATTATACAAGTGCAATTTCCTTTTTTGGGGCAAAGTTTAATGAAAAAAAAAACGGTTTCCCAGTATAAGACAACAATTTAAAAAAAAAATACAAAAATACAAATTAAATCAATTTTTATTGTCACAAAAATCATACAAAGCTTATTTATATAAGGAATCATTTTATTGTCACAATCTAAACTCTTCCTACAAAGAATATATCTACTTCCCGCCTTCTTTTAAGTCCAGCAAACATATCTAGAATCTTCCAGGTCGGGTAACAGGATGTCTATTACTTGAAGAGTGTTTACCCAGTTAGTCTGCAATAAAAACTTATCCTATTGTGATGTAAGACTGGTTAGTTGCATCCTCATATCGCGTGACAAATGCCATCTATGTGATTTACGATACGTCGAAAGAGGTTATAAAAGATCTTGAAATTAATGGGTTTATTGTACCAGACATTAACTTATAAATCCAGACCACAGCGGAGTAAACTGACAAGCAAAAATAACGCTAAAAAAACACTACGTTTTTTTTTTCAAATAGAATTTGAGTCGTAGTGGCCTAATAGCCAAGGCATCTGCATCTCGTGTAAAAATGTGCTGGTTAGAAACCTGGCAAGTACTAATGTGACTTTTCTAAAGTCATTAAGTACTTTCTAAGCGTATCTTAGACACCACTGATTAACGGTGAAAGAAAAAGTTGTGAGGAAACCTGGACTAAAAAGTCTGAAATCGCCAATCCGCCTTGAGCAAGCGTGGTGATCAATGCTCATGCCTTCTCTGTATATAGAAGAGGCTTGTGCCTAGCAGTGGAATATTAAATAGGCCAATGATGATGATGATGGTGAGATTTTCAATTGTCTGTAGCATGGTAAACTATAAAGGGATAAGAACAAAAATATATATTTCTCAAGTTTTTGGGTAAAAACCCTCAGTTTCATGTCCTAGGTCATTCAAGTTTTTTTGTCCTATACAGCCTTGTGAATTAGCTGATGTCATTCCTAATAAGTTCCTACAGCATTTTTCACACAATTACGAGTACTTACATCGTATGAACTCAGACATAGTTACATTGACAAAGACCTTGTACCGTACTAAGGACGGACGGACAGACAAGATTTACTGCAGGACGTGCTGTTATTAGATGCGCTGGCGCACGTTTTCTGGGTACGTCATACTACACTTGTTGCGGAAGGGATTTTTTGTTGCAATTGTACTTTGAATTGAATTAGATGTTTCGTTCTTTTAATAAACTTACTTCTGCTAGAGATTTCGCGTGTGTGGGTCCAGATATCTGGATAAAAAGTTATGTGTATCTCATAGATTGATAGTACAACAAACAATATTTTGCAAAACGAATAGTTCTCGAGACTTGAGCAAATACTTTCCCTCTTAACGATATGTTCCAACCGAGCCAAACCGTTTCTTATACCTAGGTTTTAATTTAACGTTAGTTAACTTTCTTCCTTGTAATAATAATTAGCATTGGAAGCTTTATTAGCGTAACAACTTCACGCACCCGTTTTACTCAGGAGGCAAGAGTTATTTGATGATTTTCCATCCGTAAAAGACAGACAGACGGACAGACGGTTACTTTCGCATGTATATAGTAAACAACCAGTCTGACATACCTACTTCTCAGAAACCTTGTAACTTAACACATGCATTTGGTAACCTTATTGTACTCAATTGCAGTTAAGTTATAATTATCAGTTACCTATATATAAATGTTAAAGTTACTGAGAACGTTCACTCGCCTTGAGTTTAATTGTTAAATTATTATCTGTATTTGTTTTGTTACGTAATACCTTCACATTTATAGCTTGGCGCAAACTTGCTACCGACCACAGACACTGGTAGCCAGCGACAAGGCATTTCGGGAATTTTATAAGGACTTTGCACATATGGGGTGCTGGTAGAAACCACGTGACACGATGGGTATTTTCGCAAGTGGCAAGATGGCACGCAGCAGCCACCGATGGTTTTGCTCGGTGCCCAGTTTGTGTGTAGGCAATCTGTGTAAATGGGTTGCTAAGCAACCACATGATACACGTGGTTGCTTCCGCAAGTGGCGGTACCGCGGAACAGTCATCGGTGGTTTTGCTAGGTAGCCCATTTGTGTCAAACCTAACCTTTTCTTCCAAAGATGTTCATCTACCTTTTTCCAACTAAGTTGGGGTGGACTACCAAAAAAATCTCTAAGAAGTTCTCTCTGAAAGTCTGAACATGATAGATGGGGGCGTAAAATAAAGCAGCCTACCTTTATCTGCTCCAAAATATCTGATTACCATGATAGATAGATCGGTCATTCGATTAAGTATGTAACTCCTCCTTTCTCCTTCTCATCTCGTCTCCTCGCATAAATTGTATAAATCCACTGTCTAATAAAAATATCCTTTACAAAATTGTATCTAAACTAGTTCTGCGGTTTCGTCGTAAATGCGTAAGTAACAGACTTGCATTCGCACTTTTAATATTAGTTAGGACTATACAGCCGTCATAAGAAAAAAAGGCGTTACTTATTTTTTTCCGATATTTTGAAAAATATATATTCGTAATCAGATTTTTTTCTGATCCCAATTATGTATTTAACTCAATATCGAAAAAAAAAAATAAGTTGCGTCCTTTTTTTTTATGGCAGTATAATATAGGCTCATATCTTCAAGCAATACTCCATTTTAGTCGTGTAGTCTTTACAATTATACTGATTATTAACCCCAAGGTCGTTCATGTGCATCTATTATATCCCTCATATCCGGAAGTGCAGGTACAAAGGCAGTATCCGGTTGTTCCTGTCAAGGACATTATTTGTCCTCTCTAGAATTAATTGAGTCTATGGCGATGAGTTTTATTTTTTCTTTTGCACTTATTTGCGTGTTCATGAATGCACGATTTTTGATAGGTAGTAGATTATTTTTGGTTCTTTATTTACTTTTAAAATTGGAACATGGCTGTTTATCGATTGTTTATTTAACTTTAGTGTTAATTTCTATTTCTTGTAGTTTTTGAGTCGTTCAACTTTGGGTTTTCAGTATCATTTCAATCTTCATTTTAATTGTATAGTCGCTTTTTTGTTGCTTATTTTTCTATGCAGACTTTTTTTGAGTTATATACCTACGGAATATGAAAATCTTTACTTAAACCCTATGAACGGCAGTGGCCTCTAGCTAAATTGAAAACATTACGAATATCCGGGTTTAGCTGTTTGGTTCACGGATCTCTAAAACCCTTCAACCGTGAAGTTATTATGAGGCATTGTGTACCTACCTACATACCTATGTCAGTTTTTATCTCACGGCAAGTCATGATGTGTGAATTTATTCATATTCTATTTGTATGTACTTATTAGTTATTTTTATAACTAAAACCTTAGACCTAAAGACTGTATTTCTAATTACGTCTTTGGCGCTACTTTTTAACCCCCGACGAAAAAAGAGGGGTGTTATAAGTTTCACGTCGATGTCTGTCTATCTGTGTGTGTATCTGTCTGTGGCATCGTAGCCCTCAAACGGATGGACCGATGTTGATGCGGTGTTTTTCATTTGAAAGCCAGTTTCCTTGCGGTGGTTCTGAGATATGGTTGGTTAATATCGGTCCAGAAGTGTAAGAGTATCAGCTCTTTTCCAAAATTATTGAAGGCATTTTTATGTAGGGGGATTTCTGATTTAATACTTGTAAATGCGTACACTTACATTCATTCGCGTACACTCGCGGCATACTGGCGTACAGTCACGTGCATTCGCGTACATATATGCGAACATTCGCGTAAGCAAACCTAAACTTTTAAAAATCCTTATATCGGCTGCATGAACATCAAAAATATTTAAATGAAATATTATTAGTTTCAATTGTGACAAAATAAAACACAAACAGTTAGAAGTGTTTATTATAAACAACAATATTAAATAAAAGTGTTAAATCTTACCGATACCCTTATGTTTAACTCCTATTTATAAATATGTTTCCACTATGGACTTTGCTCATATGTATCTGTGACGTTTACAATTGCAATGGTAAATTCCTCTTAGCTCGCTGCAATTCTGAAAAAAATAATAAGTTGTATATGTATAAAATGGTGACTATATCCACCCGAACCATTATAAAAACAGTCCATCGAACTCGAGAAAAGTGATTTTAAATCGGTCAAAAAATTGACGTCATCATCATCAGATACTACTCTTCTCATACAGAGAAGGCATGAGCATTGATCACCAAGCTTGCTCAAGGCGGATTGGCGATTTCAGACTTTTTAGGTCCAGGTTTCCTCACGATGTGTTCCGTCACCGTTAGTCAGTGACGTCTAAGATACACTTAGAAAGTACATACGACTTCAGAAAAGTAACATTGGTACTTGCCAGGTTTCGAACCCGCACACTAGCACACGCGAGGCAGGAGCCTTAACCACTGAATGTAATAATTAGAAAAAATAATAAATGGAAAATAAAAATCGGAATGCAAATTATTTTTAATTGTAATGTTTACTAAGAAATACCAGAGATTGTGTACAACAGAAGTGCAAATATAGCTTTTATTGCTGCATCTGTGATAATTAAATGGCTTTGTTTACTCGCGTTAATAACAAGGACTATAACCTGCGTCTGAGCATTAAACAATCGCTTCTGAACTCGATATTGTGTCATCTTTGAAAGGCTAAGGTTGGTATAACAGAACCAGTAGGTAGATCTAACGAACTTAATATAGAACTTTTAAATCAAATCAACGTTTTAAATGAAATTTGGTACAAGGTAGATTGAAACCTGTAGACGGAACTTTTATCCGGTTGCGTGAAAGCCTCCACAAGGAAAACAGATGTCATTTTAGGTTGTGAAAAAAGCATGTCACGGTCAAGCTACGGATCTTTCATACATTACATAGCTTTAAAAATTAATACCCAGTAACAAGCATAAACCAAATTGATGAAAATTTTCAAAATTTAGTACTTAGGTATTGCTATGAATAACTTCTGTATTTTTTTATCTTCTTAGCATTTTTTAGGATTAAGGATACATTTGTTACATAAAGATATTCACATTTTTATTCATATATTTTTAGAAAAAATAAAAAAATGATTGATGCAAAAAAATAACTACATCGTCTAAGTACCAATGTAAGTTGTAGCTCATATTGCATCAGGTAAATTGCACTTTCTTCACATAAATAGGGGGAAAGTGCATCGCATCAAATCACATACTTCGGGGAAAACATTATAGGAATAGAGAAAATCACATAAAAATACCATCTTACCTTACTTGTCCATTTTTTGAGTCACATTTATATTGCATATAAAACATTTGTTTCTTAAAATAATAATAATTTTAATGACACAGTTTCTTCTGTATTTTTTTCTCAGTAATCTTGACCGTCTACACCATACAGTCGATAGTTACGTCGTTGTACATTCCCGCGGAAAACTCTTAAATTAAATTAATGATTGACGTGTTGACAGTCCGCGGGTCACACGAATACTGAGGCTGGGACCGCAGTATGCATTCGCTAGATCTCGTTGCGTGTGCGCATATTTTGATGCAATTAAATCGCGATATACAGAGTGTTGTTTTTGAGCATTGTAATTCTGATTTTAATTTGTATGAAACATGTTTATTATAAGAATAGTAATTTATAGCTTATTTTTTTATTTTGTGTTGTGATAGTAGGTTCTAATAAATACAATATAAATGTATAGTGGTTACATAAATGAATAAGGCATTCATACAATTCGTTAAAAATAGCATTCTCAAGTACAGAGTTTTTATAATTAAAACATACAAGTTTTATACCAGAATAAAAAAAAACTAGTTTTACACTCAGACATCTTGATGTTTAGATTTGACTGGAGTTTATAGTACAACCTGTATATAAAAATCGCAAGTAGCATCGTCATTGAATTTTGCTATTTAATTGGTTTTAACTTTAACCTTCTACAGTAATCACCTACATAATCCAGTTTTAAAAATTATGTTTTGAAACATTTTAGTCGAACTATAACTTTTTTTATTATTATATTTTTATTATACATAGATATTGTTAATAATGTAAATCTATTGTAAGTATTAACAAATAAAATACTATAGTACAAAAATAAAACTATTACTTCCATAGTTTTTTATAAACGTGAGTTTGTATGAATGGATGGATTTTCTTGTAAAGCTACAATGTATACAATTAGTAGTAATGTGTTTACACAGTCAGGTGCATCGTTAATATCATGTGCACTGCATTAAGAGTGTTTAAATACGTGCATAACACGTTTTGTTGTTTGTTTGTTTTTATCGTTATCGTTAGTTATGGTTATGGCGGATTTATTATTTACTGATTGAATCATACCTATGTATTTACAAAATATATGTGTATGTGTTTTTTGTCTCCATAGCAAATTGCATCTAAATAATTTCGGTCCTTTTACTATGATAATGTTACAAACAGACAGACGGACAGACAGAGTTAAACGAGCAATATATGTCATTAGGACAAGTCAATGTTTCCTAGTATATTGGCCTACCTATAACTTTATAACGTGTAATTTGACGGCTATAAGTATTAATGAATTCACTACATTCAATCAAAACTTGTTTCCATAAATGTCAAATATACTTGAAACTGTATGTCTGTAATTTATATTAATGGTTTTTATTGCTATTTGTCAGTAATCAAAGATTTCTAAACGGACCCAGTTATGCCAAAGTGTAGGTACCTACCAATCTACAAATTATCAACTAGGTTATAAATTTTTGCTTTGCATAAACAACCCAAGCATTTTTCACGTTTGACTTAAAAAAAAGTATGTATGTAATTAAGAACATATATAAAATAATTCTCAATATGTTGGGACATTTTGGCATAACTTGATCCAAATAATTATTTTACTAATTTATTTCAAACGTGGCAATTAACTGGTAGTCTCATGGTCACGCTCCCAGTTGACGGCGATGAGGATGACTTTTTAACTTTACATTTAATTAATAAAATATCTATTTAATTGTTTTTGTTTTTCTTATTACTTCTAATAGGATAACGAAATAGTATATATTGATTGATTTTTATCTATATCTTTGTAAGGTGCTGTATGAATATTATTTTATAATTGTATTAAATGGCGGGCTTCATCATTACGTTGTTAATGTATTGTCAAATGAGCATGTACCTACGTAATAATCTTTATTTCCACTCCAAACACTAAAACCGTAAGGACCAAAAAAATATATTCTGTCTCTAAGGACCAATAGAAAGATGTCACAATAATATCCCATTTTTTTCCATGCCATGAAGAACCTTTTTCTTCAATAATTTATATTCAAATCCAATTGTTTTCTTCCAGGCTCATCGTTTACAGAAAACGTAGAGATTACATCCGTGTAAGTGGCGGCGAGGACTACAAACTCCTCTCCCGAAGACCGTACACAGAACTTAGGAGCCTCAACGGGGCATCGAACCCGAGGCAGCGATGAACAACCTACCTCCACCACCCGATCGCTGGCGAACGTGAGTGAACGGTTACTAGCTTCGGATCGAAGTTAAGTATTAACCGTATTTATAATGTGTGTATGTTTGGTCGTAAGAAAATTTATTCTGTAATTTGACACGCTGGGCAATCAAATCCATAAATATATTCCAAAAGTCCAAATATAATTATTCAATTTAAAGTATTCATGTAATAAAAATATTTATGTCAAGATTTTAAGAAATTACACTAATGTCAAATTAAGATATCCTATTTTAAAAGGCTCCATTTTAGGACAACTATCATTGATTGAAAAAAAAACTAATAAATTCAACATAGCAAATTGCCTAGCATGTCATGAGAAAAAATAAATTTAAAGTAAAAAAAAATATGACTTGCCATTTTACAGCAAATATATATTCGAGATAACTTGTATGTAGGTATATTATCACTCGTAGCTCAATGTGAATAAATAAATGTGTATCGCAGTTTATCAATGTAATAATCAACTTATTTTTCTAATAATGTAAACGATTTTTCTGCTTCAACTTAAAAGTATATATACTTACTTGTGTTGCTACTAGCTCGGTTAAATCCCTTATTATTATATAAAATAAATTAAAAAAGGAATATTCACATAGAAATTCTATAATTAACACCTTATATTATTCTATTCATATTATTGGAAATTGAAAATCAATAATCACATGCTTCATGGAAAATAAGAAAAAAAAACTATACTAATAAAAAGTATCAAATTGCTAATTAATAAAAGAAAATATATTTAAAACCATTCATAGATAGTTTCATATAACAATTACCTATAATAAATATAATAGATTGACTTGCAATTGAGTATTTCTACTCAAATTGAAGAAAGACAAGTGGTAGAGTATTTTACTCATAGAAAAAAAATCCATTTATTTTTCGACTCATTCGCCAGATTAAAGCCTATTTATGTACTGTCATAGTCAATAATGTTATTACGAATATGTACTTGACCTTTTAAAGCTCTTGTGAAAGGTCAAACTAATTGTACGGCTCCAAGTAGAAGAAATAGGTTCTTCTCCATGGAACCCCATGGAGAAGAAGCAAGAAAATCCTTCAAACCGTACACAAATTAATTGTTGAAAAGGGATTCAACAAAAAAACTAAAGTAAAAGGCGTTTGTATGATACCAGTTCTACAGTGCTGTGAATTTATGGTTAGCGTGCGGTTTTTGGACGTGGCGGTTGCGTGGCGTTTACGTGTTATTTTGCAACAAGACAAAAAGCAAAAGCTACCCATCCGCTACGCTAATAATCTACACTTAACTGGACTTTTTGTAAATAATATAATATAAATACAAAATATTTAGTGATTGTATTCGTTTAGTTTTAGCTTTTATTTAAACAATAGTAAGTGACATGTCGATATAGTATATGCAATATTGATGGCGTTTGTCCTTCTTTCAAATAAGGCGCCAAAACAAAGTAAGTCGCAGTGGTTTTTAAACGCATGTTAAACTAGGCCAATTACCTAAGTTAGTTAATATTTTGCGACTTGCTAAAGAATATCTCATGTATATCCTAATTAGTGAATTAATGTTAGAAGCTCAATTCTTTCTCTTACAAAGCAATACGAGTATACTTTTGTCTTTATTGCAACGTTTTAAAATCGCATTCCTGTTGTATTTTATTTTTTTATAAATATCCCGGTCTCTGGTTAAAATGTGTTTCTGTTCTCCTCTTAATACGTTCTGTTAAAAAATAAATATTATTTCATATGTTCATTGCACAATTTGGCAAAGAAGATTTTTTTTTCCTTTTTAAGAACTAATAGACCATTATTGAATACTTCGAAGTTGATACAACTAACGCCATCTAGTGTATTTTGGTTGAGCTAGCTCAACTCTATAGTGACGAAGTGCTTTTTAAAGCTTCTTCATTTGCGATTTCAAGCTTAAATCTTTTTAGAAGTCTTCCTGTACGTAACCCAGAGATTGAGGATAATTTATTTACCTACTTTTTTAACCCTGAACAAAGTCAATAGTCAATATTTTTATAATTATAGGTATTAAATGAGTATTATTAGTTATATTAGCCTAGCTCTAGTTTGTAAGTAGACAATTTTAGTTTCCCTTTCGAGTGTACAGTATAATTCGTTTATGTACATGTTTTTATGCATTTATATCTTGGCGGGAATGCGATTTTAAAAAATAAACTTGAGTAAAGACAATGTGATGGTTTTTTTTAATGTAAGTTTTTTGTTTGTCATTTAGTGTTGAACGTTTTATTGTAATTCATGAATTCTATAGATTATTAAATAATCACATAATTTTTTCTTGGATTTTTTTTGAATAATAATTTATTTTATGAAAAGAAATCATAATCCAAACTTTTTTATGTGTTAAACTTAATAGAAGCGCAGTTGCAATGTTATACAGATGTTTAATATTTTAATCAAATATATTAATTTATGGAACATAAACTTCACGGGTGCTGGACACCATAAATTAAGTAGAACTTCATTAATTTTAGTTTTATTATCAATCATGACATTAAATCCATTTTATAGGTTATTATTGTAAAAGATAGTCAATATTTTTTGCATCATTTTAACTAATTTAATTATTTTAGACATGTATTTGTGATTTGTTAGTTTATTTTGTAGTTTGATTTTATTTATTTGTGTAATCTCAATGTATGATTGCTTAAATATTGTTTTAGATTTTTTAAATATTGCAACGATATTCCTCGTCTATTCGAAATAGCTTGAAAAAGGTTTAGTGTTGGCTAATACGGTGGCTTGTCAACTTTGAAATATTTTTTTTTGCTAATGAAAGATTACTCGATATTTATCTTGTAAAAATCTTACTGATATAAAATTTTTGACGATTTACTACTTATTACAAAAAAGTCTCTTCTGGAAAAATACTTTAGAAATAAAGGAAAAACTTTGATGTGAATAAAACAACTAAATTTTCAACATAGAAGCTGCTTGTGATACTTTTTTTGTAAATAAAGTCGATGACATTACAGTAGGCGATTATTTTGTTCCTAGGCGTTTTTTTAATAGTTATTATTAATTATAATTGTTGGTATTCGCTCAGTGTTGTACACTACTTACTCTGTAGGTACCTAACATGGATGGGTCGTGATGTCATTGTGTAATAGTAATTAGAATGAATTTTGACAAATAAATAAGATTTATAATTTATTTAGCTTGTTTCTATCCTTACTTCCTTACTAATATTATAAATGCGAAAGTTACTCTGTCTGTCTCTCTGTCTGTCTGTCTGTTACGCTTTCACGCCAAAACTACTGGACCGATATAAATGAAATTTGGTACAGAGATAGAATAGACCCTGAGGAACAACATAGGCTACTTTTTACCCGGGTGCGCTAAGTAGTTCCCTCGGGATGCGGGTGAAACCGCGGGAAACAGCTAGTTTAATATAAACCTTTGAACCTATAATTTGTAGATGGCGCTGTTGTCCATGTTAAAAGATTTTTAATTTTTCAACAGATGGCGCTGTTCTTAAACACTCAAATAGTGCAGATATCTATCCAGATTTGGCTCATAGAGTTGGCACACAATATTGATATTTATAACAACGCAATAAAGTACTAAAATAGATCTGTAGTATTTGTAGTCTTTTTGACCAAGGTTAAACTTCAGTACCTAACTTACATAGGTCAAGGTATCAAACTAACAAAGAAAAGGCAAAATAAAATTGCATTTTACAATAAAAAAGTAATCCAATATATTAATAGATATTTTTTTAAGAAAATGTTTAATTAACACAAAACTAGAAATACTTACACATCAAATTAAGGAATCATTTGTACCAGTTCTTTATCTCTGCC
The DNA here is from genome assembly GCA_963891755.1 of Pyrrhia umbra. NCBI lineage: Eukaryota > Metazoa > Arthropoda > Insecta > Lepidoptera > Noctuidae > Pyrrhia > Pyrrhia umbra. The sequence continues at coordinate 1,810,634 of OY982942.1, read as the reverse complement.
ATCAGTTTTAGGCTCATCTCTAAACTTCCCATGGTTAAAGAAATATTCTATCTCCTGCAAAGTCCTGTCTTTCGTTTCAGGTAACATAAAGTATAGAAATATCAATGATATAGCCATTATTACACCTAATATAGTAAAAGTCCCATATACTTTGAATGTTGCTAACAAAACCGGTGTAGTTTTCAAAGTAACTATACTTGTAACAGAAATTAAGATACCTGCTATAGTTGTTCCTGCTGCTCTGTGTTCTAAAGGAAATATCTCTCCAACCAGAGCCAAAGGCATGGGCGCACACGCAAAATTAACTATAGCAAAGTATAAACCGAATAAAGACATTGGAATCAATGCGTCTTTTGGAATAAAATTTCTGGATGCCAAAAAAAGATGACAGCACGCAGCTTTCAAAATTACTACTGCTACAAAACCAGTAGAAAATAACAAAGTTCGCCTTTTCATTATTCTTATTAGATACGATGAAAAAGTAGCACTCACAGCCACTAACAGATCTAAAGCTAAAGTGTAGTAAAATGAGCTCGTGTTTCCAGAAATTTCAGATATAATTTGAACAGCATACGCGGGAAAAATATGGCGGCCAGTTGTTTCTAATAAAATTGCTGCGAACAAATAGTTTAAAACTGGCATCACAAAGTCTCTCTTACCAAATTTCTTAAAGAAATTCATTGTGCTATTCAAAACTGTTACGTCTTTAATTTTGATGCGTTCCTGTTGAGCCTTGATCATTTCATTCAGCTCCTTTTTAGACTGCTCATTCTTCCCACGGAGTCTGTAGAAGACTTCCCTAGTTCTTTCAAATCTTTTCTTTGAAACCAGCCAGGCAGGACTCTCTGGCCATGTGCAAACCATACCAAAAGCCAGCAAGTATGGAAGTAAAGTTAGCACAGCTACTGTTCTCCAGTGGTAGTAATGGCCCAAAAGATGGACTACTGTGCTGCCCATATAAAGAGCCGCAGTCTTCAGATTGAGGAACATCCCCCGATGTTCAGGACTTGAATATTCTCCTATTACTATAGCTCCTAAGATCGAAGTAGACCCTGCAGTGATGCCTTGAAAAACTCTTGCAGCTATTAAGCATGAGACGTTCGAGGCGAAATACATTAGGACCAGGCCCAGAGCACCAGGGATCATGTCTAGAATGAAAGCCACTTTTCTTCCGAACTGGTCCATGTAGTAGGACGATGTGAGGAAGCCAGGTATCCAGGCTAGGCTGAACGAAGCCGCTGGAATAAATAAAAGATGGTGAGATATGACTATTCAGTAAGCAATCCCCATCAAGGATCTAGTATTAGAAATATGCTGTTCTACTCGTATCATCTCTCATCTCATCATCTCTCTAGTTATCTATTAATTTTTTAGTCACTTTTGTATGCGATATTTTTTGTTTTCTCTAAATTAAACTTAGACTAAAAAAAACAACTTTGTATTGGCACTAGCCAAACCTAACAGACATTAGATACCTAGATACTAATCTGCGAGTTACAAGTCTCAGAACTAGTCGATTCTCTATAGATACGTAAACATACCAAATATTAAATTTTTTTTAGTTCAAACGTACCTATCCAAGAAGATTGTTCCAAGCTTGCTTGTATAGGAGAGTCCGGGTCCTGTAGGGCTGGCAGCAAGCACGTGGTGAACCCCAAGAACATCCCCACCTCCAACATGGTGAGGAGGACTCCGCACGCGATCCATGCCTGTAAAAGAAAGTACCTTGAAAAAAGTAAGTAGGTACTTACGTACTATGTTTTTTTCTATGATTGATCAAAATGATATAATGAATAATAATAGAAATCTGATTGTTTTTCTTATTTAATTTGAGCACTAGCAAAAATATGAATAAAATATCTTTAAACGGAAAAGATATAAGCGTTTGATAAGTCGTTGCTAACACAGAGAGAGCACGAATGAAATAATGACGTTATCATGTGAAAACACTAGGTACCATACTCGTACCGAAACGCAAAAATACGTTTGCCTATGTTTTATATGTAATATCGTCCACCAGCGACGGACCGGGGCGGAGCGGGCCGCAATGAATTTTCACAGCGGCGCGGTCCGATCCAACGCGACCCGCCCCGATCCGTCGCTAATGGAATCCAGCCTAAACACCAAGCTGCAGCCACAATACATGAACTTTAGTTACGGGATCAGCGGTAGCCGGTGACCACATGGCGTTCATAGACTTATAGCCGGTTCCATCAAACTTTTTATCATTTATAACCAGTCCTGGATTTGTCAATAGGCCGTATAGGCCGGGGCCTAGGGGCGGCACACAGATATGGATATACATAGATAACGCAAGTATCACGATCTGTATGAAAACCAAGCGTGCCATTTTTTTAATACCTATTATGACGTCACAAGCACTATTTAGTGATGAGAAAATCAAATCGATTCAAAGACGCCGCCCGCGCACGGCGCCCCCTCGCCCCGCCCCCCGTCTTGCACCCGCGCTTACCCAGCCAGGTTGCGTGCTCGAGCGCCTGCGTTCCATCGGCGTTTTTGGATACCTTTGCCATAATTTCAAGTTTACTATTATAAACACTTAATATTTGATCGAAACACCTTATATTTAAATATAAGATGTTTTTATCGAATTCTTTTAATTCTAGTGTTTACAAAAAGCAACGAGATTCTACCCTTTTTCGTTTCTTTCTATCTCTCAAAGATTTGCTGGGTGAAAACTCAATTTTGAATATAGTTCGCCTTTGTATATACCATTTCTCAATTACTATACAAATATAAGAATACTATTTAATGAGTAATTTTGTACAAAACTAAAAAAATCACGAAATGTTACGATTATTTATTAAAATTGTCTACATAATAAGTACTTATATAATTCAAAATCATTCCTCTGTTTCCGAAATCGATTCTCGAGAATCGATTTGTGTTGCATATGATGAACAGCACTAATCGCTAAAATTGACAGAAAAATGATAAAAGTCCCTGTACTACAAAACTGAAGCGATATACGATAGTATCGCTTATTTCGATATTCATCACTTGTTAAAACAAAACGTCTCATCAACCGCTCCAAGTAAAATCCCGCAATGTAATACGAATGTTTCGTTTTTCTCAAATTTGGTTTTTCTCATATTACCAGGTATTACTGAGGGTCTCAGGTTTAAAATAATTGATTTTTAAATTAACTACGCATAATATTAATCACAAAATGATTTACCGGTGGAAGGAAACGTTTACTTTATTATTTCTCCTCGCATTTGTACAGTTTTTACAATTTATAACAGCACAATTCACCATTTTAGTATTTTTAACTGACATCCGACTAGCGTCATACACCGATGCAGACTGAGCGCGAAAATGGCCACTTACGATTTTTGTACGTAAGCTAGGCACGCGAAGTAGTTGCTCTTGCGTTATCTAGGTATATCCATATCTGTGGGGCGGCAGCATCCTAGGGGCGGCAGATTTCAGAGGACGCTAACTTGATTATTGGAAGGTACATGGGCGGCGGAAATGAAGTGGCCTATACTCATAAAAAATACAAATCCGGCACTGTTTATAACTTTATACTTTTACGAATATCACAAAACATGATACCAATAATTAGCTGGCTTTTATATTTTTTATGCTATCAATACATAGATATAATAACTAAGCAAACATATTATATCATAAAAATTAAGACGAAAAACATAAATTATATAATTATTCAATTTTATCCTCCATATTGACAGATCTTGAATGACAGTTCTTCCGTTTCACGTATAAGTAACCTGGGGGGTTAGACAAGTGGCAAAACGCTAACGCTATAGAATAGAAAACAAAATGTATGGGAATGACATTCGTTTACGACTAGCTATATGTCATTCCCATACATTTTGTTTTCTATTCTATAGCGTTAGCGTTTTGCCACTTGTCTAGCCCCCCTGATATTTTTTTTATGCAACCGGCTAATATATCTTCCAAGTACAGTCGTGTAAAAAGAAATTTTGTTGACATCTGTTAATATCTCGCGGAAAACATTGCTTAAACCATCACAGAACGATTCTTGTAGTTAGGCACGCATCTACAGTAATACAAAAACAAAATTGTCTTACCTGCCTTAAAAACGTGTTAGCCATCCTTGCACATAGGTAGGTAGTTATTTACTTTTAATTATAAATAAAACAAAATGTTTGTCCGTCAACTCATATCATGACCTATATTAGCATAGGAAATATGCAATACAGAATATTAATTGGTGAATTATAGCATAATTTTGTAGCAATTTGTAATAATGTAAATTGAGGTCCCGCCTAATTTTAATTTCCTCTAATTAGGTTAATGTTTTTATTTAAATAATATTGTAAATAAATTAATATTCTTATTGGATTTTTTTTATAAAAAGTAATAATAAATAAATTACTATTATTGTCAACAAAGTCAGTGCTAGAGCAACGAGATGATATTTGTGATAGAATACTACGCAAGTTCAATCCAGAGCCTATTATTTGAATTAGATAGGTAAATATGATAGGTATTATAAATGTATCTACTGATAAAATTATTATTATCAGGGATGGGATGTAGATAACGGAGTCACCGAAATAAAAATTCTTATTAGGTACAAACGTTAGAAGTTCAATCTGCCTAGCCTTTTCCCAACTATGTAGGGGTCAACTTCCAGTCTAACCAGATGCAGCCACTGCATTTTAATTTACGTTATTCGAGAAATAATCATAATTAGTGTTCATCGAAAAAAAAATTGCCGTCTTCGTGAGAAACTTGACATATCATCGTTGCGCTTGCCAAATTATTTTTTAATAATTCGATCCTTATATCGTTATGCGCAAGGTGCAAAATCGTATTCACACCGAAAATCGAAATAAAATAGCGAATTTGGCGCAGTGACGATGACTACATTTGAAACGTCAAAGACAAGAAACCGGCCTGGGGAGGCCGGGAACAGTCTCCATTCTTACCGGTTAAAACCGGTTGGATAACCCAATTGTTAGAACATAAATCATGAATTGTTCATTTTATTGTACGTTTATTATTATTTTTTATTTTGTCTTAATGATTCAATATTCAATATTTATTCAATTGTTAATGATGTTATTTTGATCTTATTTTAATTTTAATTTTATTTTATTGTAATCATTTTTAATTGGTCTTGAAGGTATAATTGTCTGTTTGTGCTTAATTATTAATTCTGGTAACCAAATTACTTAACTAACTAACCAAATTATTATTATTTTTTTTTTTTAATTCACAATTTTATAACCGTTTTCTTTGCATGTGGTGTTAGCCTTTAAGAAATTGTTACACGTACTTTTATATGTATTACTCAAGTTTGTAAAAATGTAATGTGTAAACAGTTGTTGGCTGACCTTAATAATAAAAAAAAAAAAAAAAAAAAAAAAACCCCTCCGGTGTCACTTCTCGGACGTTCGTTCGCGCGGGGCTGCGGGAATCCAGATTCTTCCGCAGTCAAGATTCTTCCGCAGATGTGGTACAACCCTAGCATTTTGTATGATTGCACCAATAAAATTATTATTGTTATATTATATTATGTTAGTAGTATATTATGTTAGGTATAACAATAGGCATGTAATAACATTATGTACATAATTAATTGTAATAACACAGATAACTGGCATGCCTTTTCTTAAAGTTGTCATACTGATTATGATAGTTTATAATAATCTAATAAACACGTGGGAATAGGCCCTATCTATATCTATACTTATAATAAATCTGTAGAGAGGTCAATTAGGTATTTGACCACCAACTAAAATGTACTAAAATGCTGTTTCATTAAAAAGATTCCATAGAAACAAAACGAAGTGTCGAAAAATAAATTAAATCAATGTTAAAATAAATAACATCCATGCTTTTAAAGTTTTTGGAGGGGGAATTCTCTATCCTTGTCACGCGAAACATAATTTGTTCTAGGAAATGTCGAGTTATACAGCGTTTGGACATAATGACGTCATAATTGCATCGTGCTCTCTTTTTCTAGCAATGACTTTTTAAATGCTTATAACTAGGCCGTTTTTTAGGATAATACATTCGTATTTTCACTGTTGTTAATCTTTTCGTTAATTAGTTATGTATTTCTAATAAAAAAAATACAGTCAAATAACCAATTCTGTACATGAAATATATTTCCAAAATAACCATCAGGGTGTGATTAGGGATCGATACTGATGCCAAAAATGCAATCAGTAAATTTTTTGTCTGTCTGTCTGTCTGTATAAACTCTATAGAAACAAAAACTACTTGACGGATTTTAACGAAACTTGGTAAAATTATTTGTCATACTCCTGAGATGGTTATAGTATACTTTTCATCACGCTACAATCAAAAGGAGCAGAGCAGTGAAGGGAAATGTTGTCATTTTGTTTAAACGCGCTAATCTCAGGAACCGCTGATCCGATTTAAATAATTCATTCAGTGTTAGATAGTCCATTTATCGAGGAAGGCTATAGGCTATATATCATCCCGCTAGGACCAATAGAAGCGGAGCACCACTATTCCACGCGGACGAAGTCGCTGGCAGAAGTAGAAATATATAAAAATATTTCTGACACAAGTAACATAATGTTTATAACCGACTTTAAACAAAGCAAAAGGTTCTATATTCGGTGCAAGTTTTTTTTTTGTTCACAGTAAAACGGCTGAACCGATTTCGATGAAACTTGGTATGGAGATAGAGGAGACCCTGGAGACGGTTATGGGCTACTTTTTATCCGGGTGTATTAAGTAGTTCTCTCGGGACGCGGGTCAATTTGTGGAAAACAGCTAGCTTGAAATACATATTTTTATTTACCTTTAAATTATATAAGTATCCGTGTTTGTAACCTTATCTACCCACCCTGGCTTGTTGACACTTCCCGTGACCCAAAGGCTGGCTTTTACTTTAGCCAAAGGCTAAGCATAGCCATCCAACGTGGCAATGCCGCCAGTCTCTTGGGTACACTTCCAGTTGACGGCGATGAGGAAGAATTTTTTGACGCCATATTTTAGTTAGATTTATATTAGAAGAAATATACTTTCTTTTTAATTTTTCCATCTTTACGCTCCAAAGAAAATCGACTGAAATTCTTCAGCAAAATTTTTCAGCTAAGACATAAAGTGACAAAGAAAATGTACCTGAGTCTCGTTTAATTGGTCGGCTGGAGGAGAGGCACTTGACCCACTGCCCCGTGCCTTTGTGCGATAGCTATATAATACGAGGTTTAAAACTACACGCTGAGAACGCTAGTTTTAGTGAGTAGTCGGATGGCTTTGAGATTGGTTTCTTGATAGCTGATAATATTGTTTGGAATTTATGCTAGCTAACCCGGCGAACTACCGTCATATTGTTGAGGTATCTGTTCGATTTTAACAGAACAAAAAAATATTATCAAATTTGGTGCAGTCGTTCGAAAGTTATGTGAACTACATACATTTCGGCGATTCATTTTTATTTATATAGAAGACTAGCTTTCCGCCAGCGGCTTCGGCAAACGAATTCAAATTAAATATTAGTATCATACAAACTTTGCCCCCTTTTTCATCCCCTTAGAGATAAAATTTCGGAAAACCTTGCTTATCGGATTCTTACATAATACAAAGAACACCCTCCAAGTTTCCAAGTTCCAGGTCTCTACGATCAGCGATTTAGGCTGTGCGTTGATCCGTAAGACATTCAGGACAAAGCAAGTTAAAAAATGACCGAGTTTCATACAAAATTTGCCCCCCTTTTTCACCCCCTTGGGGGTTAAATTTATCAAAATCCTTTCTTAGCGGATGCCTACGTCATAACATCTACCTGCATGCCAAATTTCAGCCCGATCCCTCCAGTGGTTTGGGCTGTGCGTTGATAGATCATTATGTCAGTCAGTCAGTCACCTTTGAGTTTTATATATATTTAGATTAGATGAGAACTCTGTTACTATGTACCTATATACGAATACTTGCTGTATCCTGAGAGAAGTACTTTCGCAAATCCGTATAAAAAGGATCCTATGTGCTAATCCAGATTATAAACTATGTGCGCACCAAATTTCATCGAAATGCATTGAGTAGTTTTTGCGTGAAAGAGTATCAAACATACATTACATACGAACATACTCACAAACTTTGGCATTAATAAATAATATTTAGTATTTTATAATTATGAGTAAGTTTTCATAATTATGAGTAAATATTTATCTACTTCTTCTAATCTTCGGGTTTTTAATCTAGAAACCCTGAAAGTGTGAAAGTCAGACTTCTTAAAGAAATCAGAACCCATAAGAGTTCAGGTGCTTCCTTTAATTTTCGACTGTATTACAAGAGTGATTATGTTGAAATTACTTTAATGTTCATCCAGCTAAAACCTATTATAAAATTCTGAGAAAATCTCCTGAAAGTAACAAAAATATTTGAGCTACACAACGTTTTCTTGAGGAAGGTGTAAGCGGATCACATACTACCATGCTCCGGTGCTACGTTTAAAGTAAGACTGTGAATGCCGTCATAGGTAGATTATAAAAAATCTAAAATGAAAACGTTATATTGTAAACAGTCTCAATTTTACTGAACTTTATAATTTTACGAGTCAGATTATAGATTCACGGTATTCACAGTCTTACAGCGACACATACATGACACACGTACTGCCGTCGTAAGAGGAAAGGCCGTAACTGACATTTTCGTTTGATATTGAGTTAAATACATATTCGTAAATAGAATCTTCTTATGACGGGCAGCGTAGTGCAACACACTAACGCCGAGTCGACGCCCGTGGCGCGTGGCAGTGTGAGATCTCCTTAAGGAAGGTGTAACGTTTCAAGCCCAACGCTTCTTTTATAACATTAAGCTGAAATAAATGGCGGATACGCACTCGGATAAGGACGTGATGGTTTTTAATTAAATTTTTATGAAAAACCTTTTTTCAGAGACTTGAAAACTTGGAGATATCGCGTCGATCTATTGATCTGTGAAGTTTCGGGAACTTTTCGCGACTACGGTGAAGCCTAAAAGGAAGGTACTGATTTAATAAACACCCTTACTAATCCCTTCTAATATTATAAGACATCTTCCAGTCTTAGCCGGATGCAGCTAAGTACCAGTGTTTTTCATGGAGCGACTGCCTATCTGACCTCCACAACCCAGTTACTAAGTAACACGATACCCCTTGGTAAGACTGGTTTTCAGACTTCCCGACTTCTGAATACGCGTAATGCTTAACGTGCTTTCCGAGGCACGGAGGAGTCTCGCTTTGCCATAGATGGTCACCCATCCACGAACCGACCGCGCCAAATGCAGCTTAACCTTTGATCGGTCGAACCGTGCAGCTATTACTTAGCCACGAGCTCCTCCAATTTCCTCTAATATTATAAGTGTGAAATTAATTTCTGTCTAAGTCTAAGAAGAGCTCGTGGCTAAGTAGCAGCTACACGATTCGACCGATCAAAAGTAAATACTACGCTAAGCGCAGTTGGTCCGTGGATGGGTGACCATCTATGTCATAGCGAGACTCTTCCATGCTCGGAAAGCACGTTAAGCTTGTTGGTCCCGGGTATCATTTGTAGATCTATGGCCCTTTTTTTTTCAGGGTGCATAAGTCCTCGTGGAGCAGACTGGGGAGCGGCGAAGGAGACGGTCAGACTTACTGACCAAAAACCATCCCAGTATCCCTTCTCGCACGTAAGTCCGGGCCGCGAGTATCCAGATTATTCCCCAGACGAAATCTAAACCTAACCTAACCTAGATCTGAAAACAATTCAGAAAAACAATTAAGAAACTAATACACTAAAGGTAAATGGAAATGTCTGGAAATTACAACCAAAGCCAGGAGAGAACCTAGTTAAAACTAATCCCGTTTCAATTTAAGCATTTCCCGCGGCGTGGCTCACTACACATGCACACTCGCTCAATCGACACACTCACACATGGGCGACTCGAGTGTATGTACAGTGACGGTTACGCACACAGCTATCAGTTTCCTTAGGGCGCGGCTGATTGCACCGTGGTGCCTTAATCTACGATTACTACATTTTGAAAATTAAACATTAGTGACGTTGAGTGTTTATTTATTGCATGAGTTTAAGTGATCTTAAATTATGTCTGGCCTTTGCATACACATAACATGCACATGTAAAAGTTACTTTCTCTGTTTATCTGTCAGTTTTGCTTTTATGGTTAAACCATTGAACCGATTTAGATAAAAACTAGCCAATAAGCCAGTTTTTCACGGTTTTCTAATATTCTTCGATAGTACTCGTAGGATATTAGAAAACCGCGAAACGCGTACCTGGATAAAACTCACACTAGATCCTTGTTCGAGGTTCAAGGTATTTCCATACCAAATTTCATGTAATTTTAGCCGTTTTACCTTGAAAGTGTAACAGATAGACAAACACATAAGAGTTCCATTCACAGTTATAATATTAGTAATGATTTTGGTATGGATAACTTGATCCCTGAGAATATTTATCCGGATTTCAACATTCAGCTCTTTACATGTACCCTGTTTATCCCTCAAATCCCGAGTGAAACTGTGTAAAACACCTTATAGTTGTTTGTGTCCTACAAAAAACTATAAGCTGTATATTCCTTAACCTTTATCGATAGTAGCGTTTTGTAGATACATAACTATTTGCTTGTCATTGCACAAACTTGTGACATGTGTAACTTTTCTCCTTTTGGCGCTTGTAATGGAGAAACATTTTGTATTTTTTTTTACTTATTACGCCATGCAGCCTCTTATTTTTTATTTTATTTAAATCCAGCGTATTCCACAATATTCTAGTAAGTCATGTAAATTGGTTCAGCATTAAGGTATTTTAACCTCCGAAAGAAAGTAAAACTTTAAATTCTTGACTCTGCGATCATTAGTTAAAAGTATGTATTTAAGTAAGTTTCGGTAAATCATTGATATTGGATTAGTCTTATAATAATTATTAGTGCCCAAATTACTAACACAGGATAAGTTTTTCTACTAACAAAAGAGTCATGGTTACTTGAAAATAAATTGAAATTCCCATTTAATTTCATACTGTTTATTATATTAATACTTGTATAATATTTCTATTGATCCTATAGAAAATAAATGATTCATACTACGAACAATCACTCCATTTCAGTTTTAGGTTAAACAAAAACAATCGTTTAAAATCAACGTTTAACGTGGTGCAACTCACCGATTACGTATATTTGATTATGTTGGTATAAACGCAGTTAGCACGGCGTATGACGTCAGCCTGAGTCTGATGACGTCACCGCCACACTAATATACAAACTATTGTATAAACATACTATATCATGTAAAAGTGGTTTACGGAGCTTGAAGAAGAGTTATATCGTGGCAAAATCAGAAACTGAAAACAGTTTTGATAATTTCCTGAAACAGAAAATGTAATTTTGATCATGAGCTCTTCCTTAACCTTGTATCTAAGTACTATTCTTCATCTGCCTAGCCTTTTCCCAATTACGTTGGGATCAGCTTCCAGTCTTACTGGATGCAGCTGAGTACCAGTGTTTTACATGGAGCGACTGCCTACCTGACCCGTACAACCCACTAACCGGGTATAACACGATACCCTTTCGTGAGACTGGTGGTCAGACTTTCCGACTTTTGACTATCCGTAAAGACTGTCAAAAATCTACAAATGACAGCCGGGAACAATGGCTTAATGTTCTTTCCGATGCGCAGCGAATCTCGGTATGATAGAGATGGTCACTCATTCACGGACCGATCGCGCCAAGCGCAGCTTAACCTTTGATCGATCGACCTTACGGCTACGAGCTCTTCAAGAAGAATAACTCAATATTTCTCTAAATTATATTATCATCTTTGAATTGTGTGGGCTGCAGGTTTTACCAACCTAACAAGCCCTAGTGTCAGAGTTTTCTCAAATCCACCTGACGGCCTCTGACATGGAATTGTGCACAACAACTGCTATAAAGATACCAGCCGGGGATGATGGCTTAACGTTCCCAGGCACGGGGGTATTACACCACTATCTTCCTAACTCCGGGCTGCTTTGTAAAATTTTCTAAAACCTATAAAGCGATTTCGGCCCGACCGGAGAATCAAACCCGAGACCCCGTTTACAGCAGTTGCGTTATACGACCACTAGACCAACGGAGGATTCTATCATCATCATCATCAGCCTATCTTTGTCCCACTGCTGGGCACAGGTCTCGTCTCATACAGAGAAGGCATGACCGTTGACGCTTGCTCAAGGCGGATCGGCGATTTCAGACTTTTAAGTCCAGGTTTCCTCACGATGTTTTCCTTTACCGTTAGTCAGTGACATCTAAGATATACTTAGAAAGTACATATGACTTTAGAAAAGTCACATTGGTACTTGCCAGGTTTCGAACCCGCACCCTCGTACACCAGAGGCAGGTGCCTCACCCACTAGGCCACCATGACACTTAGTAGGAAGTCTATCATGTACTTGTGATATCACCACGCCTCTGACAGTAGGGTGTCGGCAGATTTACGTCGTCTCCATCGCAAGTATCACGTAGCTACCATTCATATCCTTTATTGTGACACCCGGCGACGCTTGAATATTTATGCTTTATAAGTCATTCTTATTTCGTGATGTTATTAAATTCAGACTGAGAGCTGATAAGAACAGGGCTAGACAGACATTATGTGAAGCTAAACCTGTGATGTTTGTTTTTGTTGTGTTTATACGTAGATGATGGACTCTTTTGTAGGGTTCCGTACATCAAAAGGGAATAGGAAATATAATTATATCAATAGGAAAGGATCACTATGCTCTGTTAAAACCCATTTTTTTTGGAACGTGTTAGTGGTGTCAAGTTGAAATTAGTATTACACGCTCAGTCAGAGAGCTTGTTAGTCAACATAATTAAAAGATAGAAACGTCAATTTTTCCCGTTAATTGCATATTTTTGTCACTGACAAAGTAAATCAAAATCGTAGTAAATAGTAGTAATAGTAGTCCCAATAAATCACAATCATCATTTTTGGCAAAAGACAAGGTCTTAAATTCAAGAAAGTCTGACAACTAGTCTTACCAAGGTGTATCGTGTTATCCAGTAACTGGGTTATGGAGCTCAGATAGGCAGTCGCTCCATGTAAAACACTGGTATTCACACTCTGCTAGAATGGAAGCGAACCACAAAATAGATGGAAAAGTCTAGGCAGATGATGATTTGTCTATTCGAATTTTGCCGATTCGCCCCTCTAATTCTAAGTAAGATGACGTCATAAAAAAAAACGTTTTTATGTCTTTTTTTTTATTTTTAGGTTGCAATAATCGTGAATAACCAAATCATCTAAGTTTTTGGCGTATGCGCAAGTAGAGATAAACCGTTATTTTTAATATATTTATAAAACGACTGAACCGATGTTGATAAAATTTAAATGGGACCACACGGGAAGCGTCAGCTTTCTAATAAAAAAATAATCATCAAAATCGATTCACCCAGTCAAAAGTTATGAGGTAACAAACGTATAAAAAAAAACATACAGTCGAATTGAGAACCTCCTCCTTTTTTTGAAGTCGGTTAACTGTTAATGTGTCAAGTGCCGACTTTGTCCTTGTAAATAAAGACACAAACCAATCGATCAGGGTTCTTTTGAATAATTAACACGTCTGGCCCACTGTTAGTTACCCTTCATGTAAATCTACGTATAATATTTCTATGGGACTCATTAATAAATTATTTGAAGGGGACATGCAATCGATTGATGTAACAAGATATGTTATATGATGCCCTTGTGATTGTTTTATCATACTAAAATTAGTGAGAATGTATCTACTCTTTAACGTTTAAACTACTTACTTGGTTGCACCAAAAAAATATGCGGTGACTTATACGTGAAACGGAATAACTGTCATTCGATATCTGGCAAAATTAAGGATAAAATTGAATAATTTAGCAATTAGGTATTTTATGTTTTTCGTCGAAATATTTATGATATAAAGAGCATGTTTACTTGTTTATGATATTTATGTAGGTATTGATATCATAAAAAAAATTAAAAGTGTGCTAATATTGATAACATTTTTGTGATATTCGTAAAAGTATAAAGGATAAAAAGTTGACCGACTGTGTCTGTTTCTACGTTTTACATAACACGAGTTTAACTGAAATATTCCTTCAAATTTTTCAAAACCACTCAACGCATCTTGACAACACTTCTTGAAAAATATTGAAGGAAATCTATGTTGGTACGAAAGTCGTAACCTACATGCGTCTTGCCAACACCCCCACCCCCTACACCCCTGTAATTGATTTCCACCCCCCCGAGGAATGCGACCCATCGTATGTAATGGGGTGATTCAAAAACTCATCTTATACACGTCGTAGGGATGTAAGAAGTTGAACTTAGTCGATTTTAGTAAAGAGAATCGAGTCAGGCTTCTCGATTCGCAAGTTTTAATTAGTTTTTTTTCAAACATTATGTTTTCAGAGTTCAGGTAATATATATGTTATTTTTAAAATAAATTTTATTATTTTAGATTATGCGTTACCTACGTCACCCGAAATAGTGTGATAAATGTTATCAAATTGTTACAAGAACTTCAAACAGTCAAGTATGATGGGCCATAAGACAGAACAGTGAACTAAAAACCCATATAAGGATATTATACGATGATTATTATTATAGATAGAAGTAAGTACCTATATCTCTCATACACTTACATGCTTTTATTATTTTAACAACAGTTTCTATATGTAGCTATTGCTTGACATAGTGCAATATATACCTTGCAAATGATCACCTAAGAGTCTATTTGAAATATTAAAAAGTATTTTATACCAAAAAATAAAATAAAATAAATAGGCGTGAAATAGATAAAATGTATGAAAATTCCGAATCATCGAACCTATATAACTTGGCTTAGAGCAACCCTACAACTTTTGTGCCATAGCAACTATTACCCCAATATAATAATATAGAATGCTAATTCTAACGATACATAATTTTTGTTTTCGTTAGCACTTCCAAAAAAATGATCTTTAGTCGATTCAACTAAATCGATTAAATCGATGCAGAAGCGGCACACCTCTAGCACTCATACTGCGCAGTGTACAAAACGTTTAGTAATATAATTTCATTTGTCGCAATACTCGAGGTGCGGCTCTACTCTATAGCTGCTTACTTTCATTGCCCACAAGTTGTTTATAGTACGACATTATTGAGAACATGTGGAACTATCAAATACTAGCATTGCCTGCGGCGCCGACCGCGTTCCTACATAGTTTACGATATTTTCGTCTACATATACTCGTACTAGCTGTTTCCCGCGCTTTCACCCGCATCCCGAGGGAACTACTTAGCGCACCCGGGTAAAAAGTAGCCTATGTTGTTCCTCAGGGTCTTTTCTATCTCTGTACCAAATTTCATTTATATCGGTCCACTAGTTTTGGCGTGAAAGCGTAACAGACAGACAGACAGACAGAGTTACTTTCGCATTTATAATATTAGTAAGTATCTCACTCCACTTAATCAGAAATAGTATGTCATACTAGCTTTCTTTACGAATTTAAATGGACAGAGTTTCATACAAATGTTGCCCCCTTATACACTCCCTCAAGGGTAGAACTTCAGAAAAAAATTTGCTTATCGGATGCCTACGTCTTACAAAGAACGCGGCCTCCAAGTTTCAGGTCTCTACGATCAGCGGTTTAGGCTGTACGTCGTACGGCCCGTCGATCGGGTCGATCGATTAAAAGTTAAGCTGCGCTTGGTGATAGCGAATGGGTGTCGATCTACGTCATACAACTCCGTGCCTCGGAAAAAGCACATTAAGTTGTTGGTCCCGGCTGTAATTTGTAGATCTTTGACAGTCGTTATGGCTAGTCGAAGCCAGAAAGTCTGACAACCAGTCTTACTAAGGGGTATCGTGTTACCTGGTTACTGGGTTGTGGAGGTCAGATAGGCAGGTGCTCCATATAAAACACTGGTACTCAGCTGCATACGGTTAGACTGGAAGCCCATAGTTGGAAAAAATCCTTGAATCCTTACTTGAAATTGCAAAATAGCGAAAGTTACAAAAGTCAAAATACGTAGAGGTAACTGTCTGTTTATTTCTACGCTTTCACTGTAAAGTGGCTGGCCCGATTTTGATGTAATTTTTGGTGATGTTGCGGCAATAGAATCGCTTGAATAACAAAGGTATTTATGAAAAAAAAAGCTCTTGAAAAAAAACCGTGTCCCAGTAGACTAGCATATTTATACTAATATAATAAAGCTGAAGAGTTTGTTTGTTTGTTTGAACGCGCTAATCTCAGGAACTACTACAACGATTTGAAAAATTCTTCAGGGTTAGACAGCCCATTTATTGAGGAAGGCTATATATCATCACGCTAAAACCAATAGTTTTAGCGTGATGATATATAGCCTTTTGGAGCGGAGCACCACTATTCCACGCGGACGAAGTCGCGGCCAGAAGCTAGGTTTTTTATATAAGGAAGAAGTAAACACTTGTAATTAATTACTAGGGCGTGGTGGAGGAGGAATTCGGTTCAATAAACAAACAGAATGATGTGTTCAGCTAATTACATTAGCACATGAAGAATTGAGTTCTCCACCATAGTGAAATATAAACAGTAGTTCTATTCTGTACAAAGTTGTAATAATTGAAAGAGTCCGGTTGCACCTAACTTGTTATCATTTATACTTTTACGAATATCACAAAAAACGATATAGATAATTAGCATAGGTACTTTTCATATTATTTATGTTATCAATACATAGATACATAAAAGTTAAGTTAATATATGTCATAAATATTTTGACGAAAAACATAAAATAATAGAGAAAATATAAAATTTTATCCTCCATTTTGACAGATCTTGAATGACAGTTCTTCCGTTTCACGTATAAGTAACCTGCTATTTTTTTTTGTACAACTGAGTGTAAGTATTTTTTTTTATTTTCATATACCTACAAATTAACTGTTTTATATATATTGCTTGTTGATTTGTTAGTTGGTTGGTTGTTAGATAGGTAAACTTTCAACTTTATAACATTTACTGTAATAAGTAATCAGTCATATACAAATATTAAGTCTGTAGCGGAGTTGTATTTGTGCGCGCTGATCTCAAAAACAACTGAACAGATTCGTAAGAAATTTGGCACGCACATATAATACTTTTATCCCGGTATTTGGACCCAATTTGAAGTCCACGTAGACGAAGCCGCTGACAAAAGCTAGCATTAAAAATACATCCCTGCTTTGTATACTACATGCATTGTACAGCATGGTCCTCACAGCCGGTCCGGTGTCTATTGACTGAGTGTGACGTCACGATGCGCCCGCGCACGCGATACGCACACGTGTGCCGCATCTGTGATGTGTAAACAGTGGGACAGGGGTCACACACCCACCGATTAGGTTGGTCAAATAAGGCCCAAGTTCACCGACAAGATAACGGTCCGATCAACTATAACAGCTGTTTACTATAAATTCAAACTTCTACCATACGTAATCGTACATAATCTATAATATGGGTTTTTATTCTTAAATCGGTTGATTACCAATCCGAGGTTGATCAAGAAGTGGATAAGAACAAAATTCCCGCTTCGTGGTTAAAATAACGTCAGTGAAATTGGCCCTAAGTTGGTCAAATAAATTTGCCTATTTACTAACCCACTGTTGGGTAAAAGCCTCTTCTCATACAAAGAAGGCATGAATATTGGTTATCTTAACGTGTAAAGGTGCAGCTAATAATTAAATTTATTCGAATAACGAATGCAATGATTTTAATTTTGGGTGTAGTTTGTTATTAGTACCTAGCTTCTTATTAATGTTTTTAGTAATACAACTCAAGGACTCCACGAGACAGGACCGACCTTGTGTGGAGTTCAGCGGTACCATGTTTCCTTATATTCCTCTAATAAGTAAGAATAGTCGACACTTCGCGAGACCAGAGGGCTTGCATATTTTTTGGACAGCGAATAAGCATTGCCATTCAACGTGGCAATGCTGCCAGTCTTCTGGGCACGTTTCCAGATGACAGCGATGAGGAGGAGTACTTTGACGCCTAATCTCATTGTTGCGCATGTCTGTACAGTTTTGTTTTATTTTCTTTTTTATTTGTATATTTATAATTATATTAAGGCAGTAGGTATATTTAAATATTGTAAATATAATAGAGAATAGTTGGGTATTAATTAATTTAAGGAAAAATGTAAACACTCGTCTTTGAATTTAGCGAATAAAAAAATGAAATGAGCTTCTATCTCGATGGACCATACACGGGAGACCATTTTTTGAAGACACTATCGAAAACCCTCCAGGGTTGCGTCGGATTGCCGCCCTATCAGATTGAGTATGAGATTTAGAGAATTAAAAGTACTTGCATACACTTAATATGTGCTTTGTTATCTCCTACGCGTTTTAAATAAAAAATCGAAGTTTTCAATATAACAAAAAACTTTTTTTTTCTTTTCTTTTTTAATTTGAAATGAATAAATAGGTTAGAATATAAGGTTCACAGGTCCTTTTTATGTAAGAAAAAAAATAACCAAATTACCTATCAAACGTATAGGTATGTATTAAACGCATATAAGTTCTTCGGTACATAATATAATTTTCCATCCAACAACAAAATGTTGTCAGTCCCTGTCGCCGCCTGCCGGTATGATAACATAAACAAAGCCTACGATTGTAATCCTGTGTAAGTACCTACACGCTCTGTCTAGTCTAGGTACTACTGTACTGTTAGTACTACTGTACTGCTAGGTACTACTGTAGGTGTTAGGACGTCTGGATACCATTTTTCTGTCATTGACACTAGGCTTAGGTAGCTGGAATGGTTTGGATCCGTTCGGGCAATGAACGATAAGAACAAAAGTTTCGATGAAATGTTTCCATACGTGTAAGGTGTGACCAGTATCTGAATTTGTTTTCTGATTTTTAGATGAGAAATATTAAATCTATACATATAAAATGCTTTCTCTTATCCTGAATGACTGACGGATCAACGCACAGCCTAAACCGTTGATCGTAGAGATTTGAAACTTGAAGGACGTGTTCTTTGTCTGATGTAGCATTTCAATAAGAAAGGATTTTTCGAAATTCCACCCTTAAGGGGGTTAAAAAGGGGGAAACGTTTGTATGAAACTCCGTAATATTTAATTTGAATTCGTTTAGACTTCGCGGGCGAAATTGCTGGCGGAAAGCTAGCTTTTTTTTTAACAAATAGTTAGTGCTTATAAGAAAATGAGCGTTTATGTAAGTATTATATAATTTTTAGCTTCTAGGATTTTTTCATGTATGACTATTTTTCTCCTGCATTGTGGGTACGTTTACAAACATACATACCTATCACATACACATTCACCCTACACCGAAGACCTGAAAAAATTATGTTGCCCTCAGGTAGGTACTACGCCAATACAATTTACATCCTTACTAATATTATAAATGCGAAAGTAACTCTTTCACGCCAAAACTACTGGACGGATATAAATTAAATTTGGTACAGAGATAGAATAGACCCTGAGGAACAACATAGGCTACTTTTTACCCGGGTGCGCTAAGTAGTTCCCTCGGGTGCGGGTGAAACCGCGGGAAACAGCTAGTAGCGAATAAATATTCTATTTCCTTCTACGTTCTACGTTCATATCTGACAGCCGGTACCAAACTTTTTATCATTTAAATCTACTTTACTCTACGAATATCACAAGACATGATATTAATGATTAGTATACTTTTAGTAGTTTTTTGGTAGCAACACCTATGTGTTGCTACCAAAAATGTTGTATCTATATACAACAATGAAGTAAACATAATATCACAATTTACGACGAAAAATATAAAATATTAGCAAAATTATTCAATTTTATCCTCTATTTTGACAGATCTTGGAGGACAGGTCTTCCGTTTCACGTATAAGTAACCGTATTTTTTTTTATGCAATCTATTGTTAATCTGTTATGTATTATCTACCAGCATTTTCATAAATATTCCATCAAAAAGTACTCCTTCAAATTACAACAAAGACTATAAAACGCACATTGCAACTGCAATAACCTATTTGAACACATTCTACAAATAATAGCAGCATAAAATAAAACAAACGACAAAGAGGCGGCAATACAAAGAGCTAATTATGATAGTACATATAAAACTAACGAGTATCTACGTATGTATGTACGTACACTATGGCGCACAGATTAGCGACTCCACAAGGCCGTTTTAATCAGAGTCCTAGAGATTATGGCGTCTATTGTTGTATTAGGATGGTAGCGTAAAGAGTGGAGAAAACACTACTTTTGTAAGTCTAGCTTATTCTCGTGGAGTCAATATTGCACTCAGAGGTAGCCGGGGCTGCGGGATGTTCGAAAGAGTTACCGCGCCCCCGGAATACAAAGGCTGAGGAAGGAACATGGATTGGTTTTAGTCAATAAGAGTGAGTCTGACACACCCTCCCACCCCATCAACGGCGGGAGGGGTTTTTTGAGTTCGGAATACAAAGGGCTGAGGAAGGAACATGGATGGGTTTAGTCAGTAATAGTCTGACACTCACCCCCACCCACGGTGGGAGGGGTTATTTGATGATTTTCCATCAGAAAAAAAACACTTAAATTAAAATCTATCATAATATTAAACTAAATATTTTCATTTTATTTTTTTGTATAATGTAATGTTATTTTCATTCTCATTGTAAATCTCATATTTATGGCATGAGTATGGGCTCGCTATATAAAACTTAAAGCCTCCCCCGTTGGTCTAGTGGACGCATAACGCAACTGCTGTAAACCGGGTCTCGGGTTCGATTCGATGAAATCGCTTTGTGGGTATTAGAAAATGTCACAAAGTAGCCCGGAGTCAGGAAGTTGGTGGTGTAATACCCCCGTGCGTTGGAGGGGACGTTAAGCCGTCGGTCCTCGGCTGTCTTGGTAGCAGTAGTTGTTACAATTCTATGTCAGAGGACGTCAGGAGGATTTGAGAAAACTCTGACACTAGGGCTTGTTAGGTTGGTAAAACCTGCAGCTTGCAGCTGAAGAAGCATTGATGTAGACAAGAAATAAAAAGCAACAATTATATCTGCTTTTGACTCGCTCAGTGTCAGCAAAGCTTTATCATAAACAACATCAAAGCGGTTTAAAACAATCCTAGATACAGGTTCGGACAGACGTATTGATAGGGTAATTATGGATAATATACTAGAAGTAGGTACTGATATTATGTCTTAAGGGAATCCCAATGATGTTTATGGGAACTCCGACAATTAGTATTAAGTGATCTTTTAAATAGGTTGTTAATTATGAACAAGCCTTTGCTCCCAGTTCATCATCTGCCTAGCCTTTTCCCAGCTATGTTGGGGTCGGCTTCCAGCCTTAACCGGATGCAGCTGAGCATTGTTTCTGTCACAAAGATTTTCTGGCCTCTGGCTACCCGTAACGCCTTTCAAAGATCTATAAATGACAGCCGGGACCAACAGCTTAACGTGCATTCCGAGGCACAGAGGAGTTTCGCTATGACATAGATGGTCACCCATCCCCGGACCGACCGCGCCAAGCGTAGCTTAACCTTTGATCGATCGACCCGTGCGGCTGTTACTTAGCCACTAGCTCCTCAAGCTTTTGCTCCCAATTGTCATTTGTAAATCTTTGACAGTCAATGGGTAGTCACAAACGAGAAATTCCGATAGCACGTCTTACCAAGGGGTATGGTGTTACCTGGTAACTAGGCTGCGGAGGTCAGAGATTTTTAATTATATTGCCAAAAATATAAAAAATACATACTACGTATCTGTTGGATAACAGTTTATATTGTTGTTGATTTAATTAGCGCAAAAAGCCTAAAAAATCTGCATTCGGTCAGACTTGAAGCCGATCTCAAGATAATTGGAAATAGGCGACGCAGATGATGATCTAAAAGAAAAAAAATGACTTGTCTATACTATCCTTATCCTTACTTCCTTACTAATATTATAAATACGAAAGTAACTCTGTCTGTCTGTCTGTCTGTTACGCTTTCACGCCAAAACTACTGGACCGATATAAATGAAATTTGGTACAGAGATAGAATAGACCCTGAGGAACAACAAGGGCTACTTTTTACCCGGGTGCGCTAAGTAGTTCCCTCGAGATGCGGGTGAAACCGCGGGAAACAGCTAGTAATACATAAAGCTGAAGAGTTTGTTTGTTTGTTTGAACGCGCTAATCTCAAGAACTACTGGTCCGTTATGAAATGAAAATTCTTTCAGTGTTAGATAGCCTATTTATCGTGGAAGGCTATAAGCTATATATCATCACGCTAAGACCAATAGGAGTGGAGCAGCACTATTCCACGCTGACGAAGTCGAGTTGCAGAAGCTAGTATTTTACTAAAACCTAACCAGATAAGGGGACTATTAACCTCCATGGAGTGACCTCCATAACACATGAATGAAGTCTATGACCAAGTAGTGTAGCAACTGCCCATTCATATAGCGTCTAAATTAGCTCCATAACGATAACGACAGATATTTGTAGAGATCTTTATCAAAACAATGGCGTGTCTGTATGTAGCTTTGTATGTGTGTATAGCTCGGCCATTTTATATGAATATGCAACGAACAGATTAGTGGACCGTCAGCAAATAAGGTGTGAATTTTGTTGCTGTTTTTTTTTGTTTCGTAGTGGGTTTTTGATGGAGTTATTTTCAAGCGTTTTTTTTTCTTTGACTTGAACTTAATTCATGCCACCAGTCGTGATGGCCTAGTGGTTAAGGCACCTGCCTCTCGAGTAAGAGTGTGCGGGTTCGAAACCTGGCAAGTACCAATGTGACTTTTCTAAAGTCATACGTACTTTCTAAGTATATCTTAGACGTCACTGACTAACGGTGAAGGAAAACATCGTGAGGAAACCTGGACTTTAAAAGTCTGAAATCGCCAATCCGCCTTGAGCAAGCGTGGTGATCAATGCTCATACCTTCTCTGTATGAGAAGAGGCCTGTGCCCAGCAGTGGGACGATATATAGGCTGATGATGATGAACGTAATATAAATGATTGGATTGTAATAGATTTTCTTATTTCTACCTCGTTTCTATCATTAGTACAATTCATAATGTCATCTGGAGAGAACACCTATGTCGTACTCCTACTGATTAAAACCCGCAGGTTTTTCTAGAATTTTAAGATTGGTATATAACAGGTAGGTACTTATCTCAATAGCCTAAACGAATGCCGCACTCTGACCTGTGGCCAATATTATTACTAAACCATGAACGACTCCTATAGTTCTTGCCGATACAAAAGGAGAACATGTTACAATCATTATTAGGTTATACTACAGTTAAAATTTTACATACTTAAATTACCATTAACTACTACTAATTTTAAATCCAGAATTTAAATTAACGACCTTTAGAACACAAAAAAAAACTTTTAGCAAAAAGGGCAGGATACGAGTACCATTTTATTTGCAGTCGGTACATTACAACAATGCATCTGCTAACCACCTGTTGAAGAACACCGATTAGTCACCCTGCCCACTGACCGGCTTCACGTAATGGGGTAGGCAGATTTAACAGTCATCTACTATGCTATTAGATTAATTATTTAATTGGATAAAATATGAGAAACTAGCTGTTTCCCGCGGTTTCACCCGCATCCCGAGGGAACTGCTTAGCGCACCCGGGTAAAAAGTAGTAGTAGTAGTAGTAGTTCTATCTCTGTACCAAATTTCATTTATATCGGTCCAGTAGTTTTGGCGTGAAAGCGTAACATACAGACAGACAGAGTTACTTTCGCATTTATAATATTAGTAAGGAAGTAAGGATAAGGATGATACTTTGAAACAAAACACGATAATATTATCCCAAACTCCACTACACCCAAACACAATACCTTTTAATCCAATGCCCTTAATTCCAGAAATCTTAATTCCAAATTGGACGCATAATTTGCTTACCTACTGGAATAAATCCCTAGAAAAAGCATTTTATCCATTTCTACTGGAATCGTAACTTTTGTTCGCTTGCAAACGCCTTTAACTGTGAAACTGGGTAAAATGGACACTGAATTATTCATATAATATCTAATAATAGGAGCGGATGGATTGTCCGTGTGTTCATTAAGGAATTTTGTCTGGGATTTTATTGATGTGAGTTCTCATTCTCACG
This sequence comes from Pyrrhia umbra, assembly GCA_963891755.1. Taxonomy (NCBI): domain Eukaryota; kingdom Metazoa; phylum Arthropoda; class Insecta; order Lepidoptera; family Noctuidae; genus Pyrrhia; species Pyrrhia umbra. The sequence continues at coordinate 1,786,586 of OY982942.1, read as the reverse complement.
GACTAGTCTAAACTAGCTGTTATACCCTGCCCCGAGGGAACTATTTAACGTTCCTGGATAAAAAGTGGCGTACAAATGTATCTACAGTTTCATCTATCTCTGTAACAAATGTAATTGTAATTTTATCTAAATCGGTTCAGCCGTTTTGCCGTGAAAGCGTAAAAAACAAACAAACTCATTTTCGCATTTATAATATTAGCTAGGATGATGTTTAACATAACATCACCGTTGTTCGATGGGCCAGAGAGAGTGTATTTAGAGTACATTAATATGTTCTTAGTTTTGTTTAGGTCCTAGGTGAGACATTGCTAATCCATATCTGATAACCAAATCTTGCCCTAACTCGGGCATTAAACCTAGAACCCCAAGCTAACCAGTCACAACGACCACAGGATCAACAAGGTAAGGAAGTCTCCAAACTTCTCTACAAAAAAGGAAGATTCTTATCGTACTATTTTGTAGACATTCACTGTCTTACTTATAAAGTTCGATTAATTTTTGATTCCGCTGGTTAGCAACGGCTTAGCTAAAATATCACTCATAAATGCTGTTTAGCGTTAATCCAATCTTAAGTTAGTAGCTTAATCCTAGATTACGACGTTAAGTAAGGATTAGGTGAGAAATGCTTAAACTTTAGATAACAGGTTTTTTATAAGTAAGACGGTCAATCGTGGACATTTGCCAGCTAGTTAGTATGTACGTACGATGATTGCTTATGCAATTGTGTCCGGCTTCGGTAATTGCTTCCATGTCTAACAATGCTGTTCCTATCATAATCTACATCGGATTTCCTTTTTCCTCTCCACTGTTCATCATTCAAGCAGATGAGGTCTTGTCTTTTTTCATCTTTTTATAAGTTCAGTATAGATACTATAACTTGAATGGCTCGAGCGCTAGCCGCAATCAGCCATGGATGGATGACCGTTTTCTTAATCGAGTGATACCACCCCGTAGATCGGAGAGCACGTAAAGCTATCGGTCCTGCGTCTGACCTCTCTGGTCGTGTCGGATTACCAAACCATCAGACTATGAGAGTGAGGGAATAGAGAGTGCACCTGTGTTTGCGCAAGCTCTTGTGCACTATTATATCTCTTGCGTACCTGGGGGGTAAGACAAGTGGCAAAACGCTAACGCTAACGCTAACGCTCAATGTATGGGAATGACATATAGCTAGTCGTAAACGAATGTCATTCCCATACATTGAGCGTTAGCGTTAGCGTTTTGCCACTTGTCTAACCCCCCTGTAGGGCTAGACAAGTGGCAAAAACGCTAGTAGAATAGAATACAAAATGTATGGGAATGACATTAAATGACAGATAGCTAGTCGTAAACGAATGTCATTCCCATACATTTTGTATTCTATTCTACTGGCGTTTTTGCCACTTGTCTAGCCCTACTGGCTAGTCTTCATAGGCTATTATTCTCCACATTCATTTAGTAGTTTTTGTGTGAAAGAGTTACAGACAGACATACATAAATCCTCACAAACTTTTGCATTTATATTATTAGGAAGATTATTATTAAAAAATATGACAAAACCCTGGACTAGAAATATAGCGACCCGCCTGACGTCACAAAGATGGCGCCGGTCCCTAACTCGCCGCCATTTGCATTTCGTCAGCTGTTTTAAATATTAATCGCTTGTACTTTATGGTGGTCTCTCGCTTTATGGTGTTGCTATGGAAAATGTCTCACTGATGTTTATGTAGTGATAAAACGTCATTTTCTACAAGACTGAGTAGAATTTAGAGGGATTTGGCAGTCAGATGATATTAGCAACAGGTATTATAGGAGCTGTGGGAATGTTTGAAAGATTTAACGAGCCCTGGAACGCAAAGGGTGAAAGAAGAACATGGATGGGTTTTAATCAGTAAGAGTCTAAAAACTTTCTCCCACTCGGACCACAGGGAGGAGCCAATTGATGATTTCCCATTCATAAAAAAATGCAATAGGCATTCTAGTAGGTAAATTTCGTAATAAAAATTGATCGTTTTTGTACTATTATTTGTTAATTCTCTTCTTTTTGTGGGTGTCCAGAAAAAGCACTTTCTCGTCTTCTTCTAGTTCTTCTTTTTTAAAGGAAGAAGCTTAGATATTGGTAATTTATCGCTCTTATCTCGTATTTTTTCTGCCTTTTCCAGAATTGATTCGTGGTCGGCGCAGCAAGTCTATTTCTTCCATAAATCTTATTATGAGCCCATTCTGATTTTGATATTCATTCCCTTTACATTATTTCATAGGAGCAAGTAGATATAGTGGCGAGGAAAAAACGTTGTGAGTAAACTTGGACTTAAAACATACATGAATTCATAGACTGTTAAACATGTCATAACTCTTCCTTTTAAGTTAGCTATAATCAGTTAAAAACAAGAGTCAATTCGCCAATCCGAGTTTATTTATTTGGTTAATCAAGTAATTATAGTTGGGCTATTATTACTTGGGAAAATAATGCTCGTGCCTTTTGTAAGAAAAGAGGCCTTCGCCCAGCTGTTGGAAATTAAACAGGCCTATGTTGTCTGTCTGTCTATATAGGACGTTACTACATAACGAACGAACAGTTGACGCCAGCCATTATTTTCATTCATTATTTCATTCTCATTTATAAATAGAATAGAATAGATTATCTTCAACGGAAGCCCATGCATCAAGCCGTTGATATAGATAACATTATATTGTTCAAATCAGATTTTCTCAAAGGTTCATGTTGTATGAACGAGTAATATTTTAAATGCTATCGATAAAAGACCATTTGATCTCTTGACTTTATTGCTTGAAATTGATCGACTTTAGATTCGCGAGCATAATATCTATGTGACTTATTTGATAATACAAGCACGTGTAGTAGTTCCTTCGGAATGCACGTGAAACCACAAAAAATACCTAGTGTTTGTTATCATAAGGTAAATCTTACTAATATTATCAACTAGCTTCTGCCAGCGACATCGTCCGCGTGGAATAGTGGTGCTCCGCTCCTATTGATCTAGCGTGATGATATATAGCCTATAGCCTTCCTCGATAAATGGACTATCTAACACTGAAAGAATTATTTAAATCGGACCAGCGGTTCCTGAGATTAGCGCGTTTAAACAAAATGACAACATTTCCCTTTACTGCTCTGCTCCTATTGATTGTAGCGTGATGAAAAGTATACTATAACCATCTCAGGAGTATGACAAATAATTGTATCAAGTTTCTTTTAAATCCGTCGAGTAGTTTTTGTTTCTATAGAGTTTATACAGATAGACAGACAGACAAAAATTTTACTGATTGCATTTTTGGCATCAGTATCGATCCCTAATCACCCCCTGATAGTTATTTTGGAAATATATTTCATGTACAGAATTGACCTCTCTACAGATTTATTATAAGTATAGATAGAAGATATAGATGTGAAAGTTTTTGAGAATGAATTATATACATGTTTGTTACACTTTCAAGCAAAAACTACTCAACGGATTTGGACAAAATTTGGTATACACATAGCTTACAACCTAGATTAACACATAGGACATTTTTTATTCGGGTTCGTGCAATGGTTCCCTGAGAACGCAGGTGAAACCGCGGAAAACGGCTAGTATAAAAATAGCTTACTATAAAAATATAAAGATAGTTAAACAAAGACCAATCCCTGCCCACCCCGCAATGAAGACAGCTCGAAAGCAAAAGAGGAGGATATTTAAAACAACAAAAACGTTACGTTGAATGAGCGAGTCAGTACGTGGCGCGTGCGAGGAAACAGATGTCCTGGGTTCGATGAACGGTTTTGGTGCGCCGGCGCAGCTTTATTGGGGGGCCCCTATGTACAGGGCGTGGTTAATTTTGTGGGATTTAAAAGTGATTGCTATTATGTCGTCATTTAAATTGACATTACGTCTTATAAAAACACTTACATTTTCGTGTTGTATTATTAAATATCCGGTTATATACAGATTTTGCAGGGGATGCTTATCTATATCTATATCTATACTTATAATAAATCTGTAGAGAGGTCAATTCTGTACATGAAATATATTTGCAAAATAACTATCAGGGGGTGATTAGGGATCGATACTGATGCCAAAAATGCAATCAGTAAAATTTTTGTCTGTCTGTCTGTCCGTCTGTCTGTCTGTCTGTCTGTATAAACTCTATAGAAACAAAAACTACTCGACGGATTTTAACGAAACTTGGTACAATTATTTGTCATACTCCTGAGATGGTTATAGTATACTTTTCATCACGCTACAATCAATAGGAGCAGAGCAGTGAAGGGAAATGTTGTCATTTTGTTTAAACGCGCTAATCTCAGGAACCGCTGGTCCGATTTAAATAATTCTTTCAGTGTTAGATAGTCCATTTATCGAGGAAGGCTATAGGCTATATATCATCACGCTAAGACCAATAGGAGCGGAGCACCACTATTCCACGCGGACGAAGTCGCTGGCAGAAGCTAGTATGGAATAAAAATTTGCACTAAAAGCTAGATATTTCGCTCACTGAACCGAAAAATTACCTTGGCACACCTGTAATTTTTAAAGACCTACCTAACGATACCCTACACGAAGGGATACGCGAGAAAAAATAATTTGTCCCCACTTTACGTGTTTTGGGAGCTACCATGAAAAATAAACTTTTTCGTAATTAAATTTTATCACTTTGTCGGTGTGATCAATATACATATCTATACCAAATTTTAGCTTTCTAGTACCAAGAACCTCTGAGCCATGCCGCGGACAGACAGACAGACAGACGGACATGGCGAAACTACAAGGGTTTCTTGTGGACTACGGAACCCTAAAAAGTAGGCTGCCAACGGCTGATATCAGGAACAGGGTCCAAAAGGGTGAGATTTACAAAAGCATAAATGTAAATACTAGTTCCTGCCCACAGAGTTACCTTCAAGAATAATTTAGCTTTCCATTAGTGGAAGAACCTCAGGAATCAGTCCAGTAGTTTCAGAGATTACCCATTACATAAAAAGGTACAAACTTTATGATATTAGTTTAAATTTTTGACGCACCCGGATAAAAATCAAATGTCCTGAGTTTCAATCGGTATCCATACCAAATGTAATCACCATGATAAACAGACAGAGTTATTTTTATGTATTAAAATTGTATGTCAAGTTATGAATATAAGAATGAGGAACGCAACCGAGACAGTCTGTCGGGTTCCTGCATAAAGAAACAGATGTGCTGAGTTCGATGAACGATTTCGGTGCGCCCGCGCAGCTCACACTTCTTTATTGGGGCCCGGGATATACAGGATGTTGGCGTTTTTTTATTACAAGTGATTTTGTTTTTTTTTTTTTGGTTATGACATGACTAATCTACCTATTTTATATAGTAGTTTTACTTTGATTATATTATTGTCATTTTTGTAGCTGGTAACACATGTGATTTGATCACTTTATCGTCTAAGGACAGCGATTTTTTGCTAGATTTATAACAACAGATGTTTCAATAGTTTTTTGTACAATTTTGGGTGTTAAACGTGTTATTTAGTTTAAGTTTTATTTGTTTAAAAAACAGCTTATTTTATTTTCATTATATCTGTTCTGTTGAATTACAGATGATGTTATAATGAAAGAATTTAGGCGGCCAAATGGTGCATTGGTTTTTATCCACACAAATACGGCTGTCATTTAAAGATCTTTGACAGTCGTTAAGGATAGTCATGTTACCAGAAAGTCTGAAAACCTTACATAAAATCTGCCAAACTGCATAACAGTTTGTCGGCAGTAGTTCTCGTTAACAATAGTTATTACAAATTTTGATTAATAATGTGCATATTATATTTTAAGTAATTAACGTTAGGTAAATTTGTGTTACATACAATCAATAGGCAGTCGCTCCATGTAGCACTGGTTCTCAGCTGTATCTAGTTAGAATGGAAACCGACCCCAAAACAGTTGGGAAAAGGCTTGGTTCTGATGATGATTGCTTTGAAAAACGATGGAAACACCGGTCTTGGCACAGCAAACGAAGATTTTTTTCTATACTGAACTTGTTCAATGGTGGTTCTGATCTACTTCTGGAAAAGAGTTTTACAGTATTTTTAGTAGATTTATTAGGTAAAGTAGACATTTGTAGAAAATTTAGATAATCTAGTTATTTTCCGCGGTTTCAACCTCATCCTGAGAAAACCTCATAACCAGATAAAAACTACCACATGTCTTCCATAGGTTTCAGTCTATCTCCATATCAAGTTTAATCTAAATCGATTGAGCTATTTTTCTATGAAATCGTAACAGACAGATAGACAGTGTTACTTTCACATTCATAATATTAGTAAGGATTGATGCAAGAATTAGTTTTTCTATTAGAATTTTTATTACTTATCTTCAAAAATCATTCGACTTTGACGTAAGTACAAATAGAAATAGACCTTTTAAATTGAATAGTTCATAAAATCTTCTTTTTTCAACCAGATGTTCGACACGACCTTTAATTTCTTTTAACTCCGAATTTGTAGTAACATTTTCTTCGACATATTAATATCTACAGACGGATAGAAATATCGAATTCACTTGGTGTAGTGACAGATCGTTAACCTATCGGCGAGACGACCCTTTCGTACCCAACCCTTACTTGAACCCTTCTACAATTGGGCTTAACAACCTGCACGGGCGTTCATGCAGCAATATTCAATTCCGAATTATGTTGAATTGAAAGGATTTTTTTACTAAGCCCAAGAAATACCTATTTCAAAAATGACTTTAAAAAAAATGGTCACTTACAAAGAAAACATATTATAAGTATTAAAAAAAAAACTTCATAGATAAAAATTAATTGATGTTCGTTAATCTCGCTAAAACTCGAGAACGACTGGCCCCAATTAGTTGGTTTTTAAATGTTTGTCGTAGTCCAGGGAAGGATTAAAAGGTGAAAAAAAAGTTTGGATAGATGTAAGTAATACGAAGTTCACTCAGGTCATCTAAATATACCTACTTATAAAACTGATTGCGATAAGACCGCCCATTGTACCACTCTTACTGAATGATCCATCTTTTATTTTATCCTTTATTTATGGTGTGCAATAAAGAGTATATCTATCTATCTATCTATCTAATAAAACGTCAATAATCTTCTATACTTATAATAAATATGTAGAGACTTCAATTCTGTACATGAAATATATTTCCAAAATAACTATCAGGGGGTGATTAGGGATCGACACTGATGCCAAAAATGCAATCAGTAAAATTGTTGTCTGTCTGTCTGTCTGTCTGTCTGTATAAACTCTATAGAAACAAAAACTACTCGACGGATTTTAACGAAACTTGGTACAATTATTTTTCATACTCCTGAGCTGCTTATAGTATACTTTTCATCACGCTACAATCAATAGGAGCAGAGCAGTGAAGGGAATTGTTGGGATAACGGGAGAAGTTACTCCATTTTGTCTAAACGCGCTAATCTCAGGAACCGCTGGTCCGATTTGAAAAATTCTTTCAGTGTTAGATAGTCCATTTATCGAGGAAGGCTATAGGCTATATATCATCACGCTAAGACCAATAGGAGCGGAGCACCACTATTCCACGCGGACGAAGTCGCTGGCAGAAGCTAGTATAATAATAAAGTAATAAAAGTATGATAGGTATCTTATAAAAAAAGCATGCTACCTTAATATATAAGAAATGTTGCAACTTCAGCTCAATGATCTCAAAATCTTAATTACCTACTCCAATAGGGCCAATTGTTCAGATTTCTTTTTTATTATTTTATCGATCGGTTTATACGTAATTTCCTGTATTGTTTCATAATTAGTTTATAGAAGTTCCATAAAAAGATTTATATTTTTCAACATCTCAGCTTTTTTGTACTACAATGTTGTATCATTTCTTGTTTAACTTTTATCAATTAAAATTCGTTTATTAATTAAGGAGTCCATCTACTGACTTATTTCTATTGTCAAATGAGATTATATCTTTTTAAAACTTAGAATTATGTACTACTAATTAATTTCCGCGTATTCACCTGCGTCTGGTTAACATGTAGCCTATAACCGTCTCCAGAGTCCCACTTATCTCTGTACCAAATTTCATCCAAATCAGTTCAGTAGTTTTACCATGAAACCGTAACAAACAAACAAACTTACTTTCGCATGTTTTTAATATAAGTTAGGAACTTAGGATCGGTGATATAGCCTTTGTCTCACGTTAATATAATTACGATTTGTTTGTCAGGAATAACGTAACGGCTATAATTATTTATGATCCGTGAAGAGCTTAGAGTCAGAACGTGAACACATCAATATTTTGCGACAATACTTTTAGTATGTGTGACACTCATGACACGGTTCTGGTATCAGGTGATAAATAATGCATTCTTTTTAACCGTTTGACAGTCGCCATGACTCATGTGTATAGATTATAATTCATTCAGTTATAAGGATTTCAAGAAAATATTTATGTCAACAGGGTCATTGATCTTTTAGCGACATGATATGTAAACTGTACCTACTCCAATATATCTAAATTCTACACAAGGAATAAAAAATATAATCAAAAAATAGTTTGTCCATTTAGGCAGAAAATCTCTTACACAAGTGTTAGTTAGAAAACTAAATGTATGGGAATGACATTCGTTTACGACTAGCTATCTGTCATTCCCATACATTTTGTTTTCTATTCTACTAGCGTTTTTGCTACTTGTCTAACCCCCCAGAATCGTGTTTCTGAATCACATAACGTCTAGAACATATCTTGAACTGTCTGTAATATGAATATCAAAATGATTATATGAATACTGTGGGTGTAAAACGGGCTATGAAACTGCTGTTTTACCAAGTTTCACTTCCTTTAAAAGACAGTCCATAAAACATTCTTCACCATATCCTATGTATTCTTGCTGAGAAGAAGAAGTGGCGCAACAAACTCTCCAACAACAAAATCAGGACGATACAAATTAGGAAACTTTACCATGGAAAATTAAACAATTCTAAGCGGATGGTGTCCGAAACTTGTTCAAACACGATTGATCACATTATCTACTCACGGAAGAACCCGAAACCGATAATAAATTGCTGAAGTAAATCGTTACAATCCTTTAAATAAATCTGAAGCGGTTTACATTTGTTGTGAAGGAAAAAGGTAGCTAATAAAATGTGAGAAGGTTTGAAAAACACTAAATTATTTAGCAGGATTTCTTTCAGGGTGAAAATTGGGATCATAATGATGAATACTTCGAGAAATGAGAGAACAATTCATCAGGTTGCGCTAATTTATGATCCTTAACAAGTCTCTCAGTAGCACCTATATCAAGCGTAACTGTATCGTGATTGTCTTGGATAAATCTAGGCAGTGGTACTACCAAGCGGTAAGGATGGGGGTTTTGTAAAATATGGCCCTATTTATAATCTCACTGCTGAGGACTCCAGAGAAAGCATGAACATTGATCACTAACTCAGGGTGGATTGGCAATGTCATACTTTTGCGTGCCAACGTTTTCTCTTCCTCATGATGTCATCCTTAGTTAGGGATTCAGTGATTAAACTTAGAATGTAAACTTCAATATGCTAGACGGCCTAACACGGAGGGCGGACCACGTTTTCTCCACCCTTGTCCTTGTTTCCTATTCTATAGACAAAGGGGAAAGAGAACCACACCACCCACGGATTTTTGTTTGGGATGAGCATTCATCAAATTACTCCTCCCGCCGTGGGTGGGATAGAGTGTCAGATTCTTACTGACTAAAACCCATTAATGTTCCTTCCTTAGTTCTTTTTATCCCGGGGGCGCGGAAATTCTTTGGAACATCCCGCAGCCCCGGCAGGCTATGACCCTGCGGGAAGAGTACCACTCACTGTGTTTGACTTACAGTTTACAAATCTGTTTTATTTTACCTCTGGGGTGTTAAGACTTCTATAAATTATGCTTTTAATCAGTGCCAGATTAACCACGTAGCAAGAGTAGCAATTCCTACGGGCCCCACGCCTAAAGAAGCCTCGCGAATTCCAACCGGCCTACCTTTGCAATGTTTTGAGTAAAAAAAATCTTATGACACCCATAACAGAAGGGGCGAAGGTTAAGGGCCCCTCGATCAAAATTTGCTACGGGCCCCGCGCTTGCTTAATCCGGCACTGCTTTTAGTAGTAGTAGTTGCAAAAGTAATAGAAGGCAATCATAGAAATTGAACTTCGTGACGTGAATTGAGTTTCGGGAGAGTAATAGATTCTGAAAACATAAGGAACAGATTTTAACAATGTTGTAATTGCCTTGTCTAGTCCTTTACAGCTGCTGGCTTGCTGCCAACGCCTCAAACGCTGTTTGTAGAACTGTCGCGGCGCTCATTAGCAAACACAATGACAGGGTACAAGTTTCTGATTTAACATCTTGAGTTGTGTGCTTCAAGGAGATCAGATTTTCTTGAAGTGTGATTTTTACAAATAAACTTATCTAATAATCTTCTCTGGATTAAAAAAAATTGGATACCATTTGTTTATCTTCTCACCTCTCAGGGCGAAAGCCTCTTCTCACACAGAGACGAGTTATATATTGTGAGAATTAGTACCTACCAAGCATTGATCAATACCCGTGGTCAACGCGGCATCTTTTCTATTCTATTATGTCTTTCTATTACCTATTAGGCTCAGTATATTAATATATTATGCTATTACAAATGGAATGAAATTTTATATGCATATAACACGGGCAACGCCACGGTTAAAAGCTAGTCGAATAATAAAGTAACTTTCAAAGAAGGAGAATCTAAATTTACCCTTTTTTAGCATCCACTAAAACGTGAACCCTTTATTCAAAATCGACAGTTTGAAAAAGCAACACGCTGTGTGTTAGCGTTTTATTTTTATACTTTCTTCATGAAGCTAATTCTTTTGTTCTTTGATGTAGCACCGTGTATACACCACATGGCCTGTACTCAAGGTAAAAATAAAAAACGGTCAAGTGTGAGTCGTACCTGCGGTTGATTTTTTCACAACGTTTTCAATGTCGAAGATATTTTGCGGAGTCGCGAAACGATTTCATGTTTCTTGGTGTTGATTTTAAATTAAAGTTGCCACTTTAAGCTTCACTTTAATTTTGATTGATTGAGAACGTAAGAAAATTATTAATAGAAAAAGTGAAAATTGAATTTGCTAATTCAAAGTTATTGAATAGGTTTTTTTATCTGCCTAGTCTTTTCCCAACTATACTGATTTGGACCTCTAACCAGAATCAGGTAAATACTATTATAAGCACTACGCAGTTGCTGGGTAATACTATCCAACACATTAACAGTAGCTTCTGACTACCCATAACGTCTGTCAAAGATCTAGAAATTACAGCTGGGACCAACAGCTTAACGTGAATTCCGCGGCACGGAGGCGTCTCGGTATGCCATAGACGGTAACCCATTCACGGACCAGTCGCGCCTAGAGTGGCTTAATGATCCAGCGCGGTCTTTACTTAGCCACGAGCCCCTCAAAGTTTACCATAAAGTGTCATTAACCATAAAAAAAAACCTTTCAGAAGTCCATTGCTCCCGAACAAAAATTCGCGCTTATTTTTAGCAATGAATACCGTTTTTTTTTTAGATATGACTAATCTCAATTCCTCAACTGTTACTGAGGCCTCCCATCATAGGTTACGAGCAAGAATTCCAAGAATCTACCACAAGTATCGGAGTGTTAAACACGCTGACTGGCAACGATGATAACAAACTGACAGACAGGCAAATAGTTTTAATATTAAATAGTTAGTCAGCCGTTGACTGAGTCACTGTTTATATTAAAATTGGTATGTGAGATGATGTACATCTTAGTTTAATGTTATTACAGCATTAGATTTAAAGTTTTACTCACTTCTAGTTTGCTTCGACCCTGGTTTGGTAATCGGCCGTTTCAGGAATAAGAGCCAAGTTCACTGACAGATGGTGTCGTAATCAACCCGTTAAATAAAAAAATTTTTAAAACCAGGAAGCTGGAATTTTCGTGTTACCCACTTCTAGTTCAACCCTGGTTTGGTAATCAACCGTTTTAGGAATAAAAATCTCAAATAATACGTTGCTGATCGAAAGTTGGAAGTTTGAATTTATGGTAAACAGCTGTTTTAAGTTAATTAGACCGTTATCATATCGGTGAATTTGGCCCTAAATATCTGGTCTTCAAGCTATTATAAACGTGTTAGGGGCAATGCAGAACTTATCACAACTCCTCAGGAGCCTTACCAGGATGGATCAAGCAGTAATAATTTTGACGAACCGATTGAGATGAAATCTTAAATTAATTGATGTTCGTTAGTCTCGCTAAAACTCGAGAACGGCTGGGCTGACTTAGCTGATTTCGGTTATGAAATATTTGTCGTAGTCCAGGGAAGGTTTAAACGGTAACAAAAAGTTAAAATACATGTAGGTTATATAAAGTACACCGGGTCATCCAGTTTGGTATAAAGATTTAGTGAAGCTTGAGGAAGGGCATATGATAGCTTTTATTCGGGTATGTGAACTGGTTCCTACAGGATGCCTGCGTTAACCGTTAGAAATAGCTAGTATAGCATAAGCTGTCTCTAGAACGATGCAGTAAGAGCAGAGTGCATGCAAATATCATATCATTTGAATGTACAAATGCACAGAGAGCTGCAATATGCCGACAGATGAATGTCCGAGCGAGTTTATTAAAATAAATCGTGGTTATTTTTCAAAGAAATTGTGGATTATTTTAAAAATAACAATTGAGTATCTTAGGGGAGTAAATGTTAGGGCTTAATTCGCTAGTACTTGAATATATAGGTATAAAAATTAGGTTTTTTAACCCCCGATGCAAAAAGAGGGGTGTTATAAGTTTGACGTCGATATCTGTCTGTCTGTGTGTGTGTATCTGTCTGTGGCATCGTAGCTCTCAAACGGATGGACCGATTTCGATGCGGTTTTTCATTTGAAAGCCAGTTTCCTTGAGATGGTTCTAAGCTTGGTTTGGTTAATTTCGGTCCAGCAGTGTAAGAGCATCAGCTCTTTTACAAAATGATGTTATTATTTTTAGCGCAGGAGGTTTTTAAATTTTAAATCTATCTTGTTTAAAATAACTTCTTCTTATTGTGAGCTGCACGTTTTTACCAATTTAGCAAGCCCGTCAGAGTTTTCTCAAATCCGCCTGACGGCCTCTGACATGGAATTATAACAACAGCTGCCAGCTATCAAGATAGCAGGCTGGGACGATGGCTTAACGTGCCCTCCCAGGCACTGGAGTGTAACACCACTAGCTTTCTAACTCCGGGTTGCTTTGTGACATTTCCCAAAATACACCAAGTGATTTCGACCCTACCCAGTTGAACCCGAGACTGTTACAGCAGTCGCATTTTGCCAACGAGGCTGTCGTGAAAGTATAATAGTAGCATGCTCCTTCTATCTTTGACATTACTTAGTTACAGTGAGAAAATATGAAATCGCTAATCCGCCTTGAATAAGCATGGTGATCTCATGCCTTCTCTGTATGAGAAGGGGCCTTTGTCCAGCAGTGGGCCAATAAATAGGCCAATGATGGTACGTCATCTATACTAATATTATAAAGAGGAAAAATTTGTTTGTTTGTAGGGTTTTTTAATCAAAAACTACTGGACCGATTTTAAAAATTCAATACTCAATACTCAATACTTTATTGCATTCCATAATGGTGTACATATAACAGTTGGTATGTTAGAATATAGAATCAATTATGGACCCTGTCGGGCACAGCAAAGGTAATTATAATAGTAGGAGAGAGGATGAAGGCGCTTCTTGTTAAGAAAATAATAATAAAACTTATCACTATACTTGAATGAAAATTAACAGAAAAAATAACAACAAATAAAAGTCTTCAGAAATAAAAACAACATATTCAAGTAATCTTTGCATGCACATCTAGCTTATTATTTAAAAGTAGTAGGCACCAAATTTTTTTTTTTTTTTTTTTTTTTATTATTTATGTATTTATAAAACTAGGTTATTGCACGATATACTAACACTAGAAATTATTACTTAGTATTTATTTAGGTAATATATATTTATTTTTTTATTATATTTTGTTTTGTTTTTGTAGAATGTTGTTAAATGTAATAAATTCAGTATTTTCATTTTAAATTAGCATTATTTTTGTGTATTATAGTGTATTTAAATGTAGTCAAAGTATTCAAATATTAGTAATATCAAAATATTAGGCTAATTGGTTTTTATTGCTATTGAAATTTATCTTTAAAGTATTCGTCAATTGTGTAGTAGCTTTTATTTATTAGAAATTGTTTTAATTTGTTGATAAATATATTATTCCTATTTATATTTTTGATGTTATCCGGTAACTTATTATATATTTTAATGGACATAACAAATGTGCTAGAAGAGTGCATTTTTAACCGTGAAGTGGGTAAGTTTAATCTGTTTTCATGTCTGAGTGCAATTTTGGTTTGGATATCTCCTCTTTTGGTATAGAATTGTGGATATTTTCTTACAAATTTACACATTTCAATTATATAGAGGCATGGCAGGGTTAATATTTTAAGTTCTTGAAAGTGAGGTTTACAGGAATCGGTATCTTGGATGTTTATTAAAATTCTAATCATTTTTTTCTGTAGGGTAAATAGTGTAGGTGCGTCTGTACTGTTTCCCCATAGGATAACTCCATATTTGAGCCATGCAAATGCGTACGCGTAATATGTAACTAGCGCTGTTTTGAGGTCTGTTGTTTTCTTAATCTCTCGGAGGGCGTATGAAAACTTAGATAGTTTCGTTCTTACTTTTTGAATATGTGATTTCCAATCTATGTGAGAGTCTATGTCAAGGCCTAAAAGGGTGAATTTATTTACTGCTTCTAATTTAGATTCATTATATTTAAAATTTATATTTATAGGTGTTTTTTTCGCCGTTAGAAAGCTACATCTTTGTGAAGTGTCATAGGCTATGTGTATTTCCAGAAATAATTAGGGATCCCTACTAAAACTTGAATAATGTAACCCAAGGTGTAAAAAAAAAACAGCCAAAATTATGTTGTCCACGCGGGCGAAGCCGCGGGCGAATAACTAGTTTTATATTTTGAATAATGTATAATTTTCAGGTGAGTATTTCAAAATACATACAGGTTAAAGATTCAACGCCGAGCAAATGATTCGCGAACTAATTTCCATACATTACTCGTGTGTATTTACATAATTTCAAGCATTTATGTGCATATCAAAAGTGTATGAATAAAACAATATTTTTTTTCTTTGTTCACAATCCTAGATGTTCCCGCAAAATTATGTCAATGTATGCATTGGGTTCAAAAAGTAGACGCAGTTGAATGAACTTCGAAGGTGCATTGGACACCTGCAATGTTATCGCGCTGTTTATCTGAAAGGGGTAAGAAGAAATAAATCAGTGTCAATTTTTTTGTTTGAAAGGGTGAAGGTTAGTGTGTGTTTAAACCGGTGGTGTTTTTAACGTCTTTTGTAAACGTCAGTGATGGGTTTCGTTTTTGTAATGAAACTAGCTTTCCGCCAGCGGCTTCTTTGGTTTACATTATTCAAGTTTTAGTAGGGATCCCTAATTATTTCTCGAAATAAATATAGCCTATGACACTTCGTAAAAATGTAGCTTTCTAACGGTGAAAAAAATTTTAAAATCGGTATAGTAGTTTTTGAGTTAAAACCCTACAAACAAACAAACAAATCTTTCCTCTTTATAATATTAGTATAGATAATAGCACCTGCAGCAGTACAATTTATACATTGTGTAATTGAATTCACTGTTTTCCCAAAAAATATGTCATCATCATCATCATCAGCCTATATATTGTCCCACTGCTGGACACAGGTCTCTTCTCATTAGAGAAGGCATGAGCATTGATCACCACGCTTGCTCAAGGCGACAGACCTTTTAGTCCAGGTTTCCTCACAATGTTTACCTTCACCATTATTCAGTGACGTCTAAGATATACTTAGAAAGTACAAATAACTTTAGAAAAGTCCCATTCACACAAGAAAAGTTATGTATTCACGATTATTTTGCTAAAACAAAACGATGGTCCCCTTTCTGGCCGGTCCCTAATAAACTGGGTATTATGCTAAATATCTTGATAAATATACTATAGCGGTGAAAAACAATAGGCAGTGTGTTAAACATACGGGGAGGAATATGGGGCAGACACGATCGTGTTGAAAGAAGGAAACAGAATGATATTACAGCTGAAAAACAGACTTCCATAATCACTGAAAAGAGAAAAATAAATTATACTTAAGCGCTTGTAAAAAGAGAAAGAAAATACGTTTATTTGCGCCAAAAATGTGCTTGTCGATCAATACATCGCTCTAGAAGTCGATGTCTTGTAAGTTAATGTAAGTATTTTGCCACTGACTTCTAGAGCGATTTATAGGTCGCTGGAGTCCGCTGGATGCGGGCGGCGCAGGACCGGTCAGTGTGGCGTTCTCTGGGGGAGGCCTATGTCCAGCAGTGGACGTCTTTTGGCTGATGATGATGATGATGATACATCGCTCTAGAAGTCGTTAGCGTGTTAGCTGTACATTCTTTCTTTATCATCGGCCTAGCCTTTCTTCAACTATGTTGGGGTCGGCTTCCACACACGTTCTTTCTGTATAAATAGTTTTTTGTAATAAAAACCTATCTGGCTTCTGACTACCCGTAAACAACATCAAAGATCTACAAATGCAAGCCAATGGCTTAACGTACTTTCCAAGTCACGGAGGAGTCTCGCTATAACATAGACGGTCAACCATCCACGGACCGACCGCGCCAAGCGCAGCTAAACCTTTGATCGGTCGAACCGTGCGGCTGCTACTTAGCCACGAGCACCTTTAAAATATCAAGTATTATAGCAGATAATGTACAAGTGAATGATGGTGTTCAATCGGCAAGGTTTCCCGTTTCCTTTTATGGAATTCTTCGTGCTTGTTCAGAATTATAAATAGCTACTACCTCGAACGGTATTCCTAAAAGGGTACTAGAAACAATTGATTCTGATGCAATAACATTAATTTTGTAAATAGCACTGCTAATTACTTTACGGTGTTGTTTGTTTTAATAGTACATGGTTTGGATTTTCCTATAATCAAAATGCGAAATTTTTGTGAGGATATGTATTTATGTTTTTTACTTTTTCAAGCAAAAATGGTTGAATAGATTTGGATTTAATTTATTACACAAATGGTTTATAACCCACATAGGATACTTTTTATTCAGGTAATTGCTGAACTCTCAGATTCTGCCCGCAAGAACCAATGTGCAAACCAACTCCTTTTTCAAAGTGTAATTGTAACACCATTGACTAACGTTGAAGGAAATCGTCGTAAGGAAGACTGGACTTAAAAATATGAAATCGTCAATCCGCCTTTAGCAAGTCTGGTGATCGATGCTCGTGCCTTCTGTGTATAAGAAGAGGCTTGTGCCCAGTAGTGGGACAGTAAATAGACTGATGAAGATGATCTTAGATGTAGCAACAATTTCCTATGTCTCTTCTTCGTCGTTAGAAGTCTTTAACAAGATATTTTGTACCAACGCGCCATGTCTAAAATTTCTTTCGTATATTTCAAAATGCAGGGAAACGGCAACGACTTGGGGTGTCTACCCAACCGTTTAGTGATCGGATCACAGCCAAAAATGTCGTGACCTAGCATTTGCAATGGCATTTCTGAATCCAACCTTATTTCTGACATTTTGGCGCTATTTAGTCTGCGATGGTATCAACGGATTTTTTTTAATGATGCAACTGGGACCGATTGGCATTAGTGTTGACATTTTGAGTCTGATAATGTTGAAGGGAGTGAAGTTATTATGCGTAGGAAATTTCGAAGGGTAGTTGTTTTGGCGTTAGGAATAGGAAATTAATGATCCTTAAAATGCTAGGTTATGTAGTGAAATTTAAAAGAATGAGAGTTAATACATTTTAAATCCTAACTTAATATTACACACTAGCTTCTGCCAGCGACTTCGTCCGCGTGCAATAGTGGTGCTCCGCTCCTATTGGTATTAGCGTGATGATATATAGCCTATAGCCTTCCTCGATAAATGAACTATCTAACACTGAAAGAATTATTTAAATCGGAGCAGCGGTTCCTGAGATTACTGCGTTTAAACAAAATGACAACATTTCCCTTCACTGCTCTGCTCCTATTGATTGTAGCGTGATGAAAAGTATACTATAACCATCTCGTTTAGTAGACTAGTTTTTGTTTCTATAGAGTTTATACAGTCAGACAGACAGACAGACAGACAGACAGACAGACAAAAATTTTACTGATTGCATTTTTGGCATCAGTATCGATCCCTAATCACCCCCTGATAGTTATTATGGAAATATATTTCATGTACAGAATTGACCTCTCTACAGATTTATTATAAGTATAGAAGATAGATAAATGCGAAATTGAGTTTGTCGGTTGAACTCACTTGAACGAAATTTCGTACGGATATAGCTGGGACCTTGAAAACGGTTATAGACTACTTTATGTCTTTTTATCCGGGTACGCTAAGTAGTTTTCTCAGGACGCGGATGAAGCCGCAGGAAATAATTACCTATGAAGGAACTCTTACGAGTAAAGAGCTAATAATATCTTAATATATTAAAAACAAAGTCGAGTTTATTAGAACATTTATAACTCGAGAACGGCTGATCGATTTTCGAGGTTTTTGATTTGTTGTATTTGTTTCCGTTCCAAATAGAAGAATAGCTATTGAAACATCGAAAAAAACATAGCGGTACGAAGTTCGCTGGGCCAGCTAGTGATTTATAAAATGCTAAACTAATTAATACATAAATGGTGTTAAGCTTATCCACTTCCAAAGATGAGATACGTTTTAGAATTTAGTAGAAGAGGGTGACAAATAAAAAAAATGTTTAATTTCGTGCAATACAATCTAATATAAGTCTTGTACAATAACCTAAAAAGTATTTAAAGGAGATGTACATTATATATGCATTGTCTTTTAAATGATACGTAACGAAGCGTGTTTGAGGGTGACGCGCAAAGGTGCGAAAAGTTAAGGGGAGTACTTAATTTGAGAAGTTTCCAAGAATTTGAAATTTGCATGTAAATTCTTTAAGATCCCGCTAAATACCTTCCGCCTTTTGTGTATACCTCAAATTACTTACATAAATCGTGTATGTATGCAAAATTTACTTGTATGTTCAGTAAACCGTTCGAAGGAGATCAAAGATTATTTTAAATCTTTAAAAACTTTAACGTTGAGAATTCACTTCTTATCAGCAGTTACATAACATAATTATTTTACCAAACTATAAACCCAATGTTATTTCATCAAAACCTCCACAAAATTAATAGCCAACAAACACTCTATTAAAAAATAACGATCGCGGTCCGCCATTTGCTTCATTTTCGCGCCCTTTTTGACATCAAGCCGCCATCTTTTGATAAAGCGATGCCAACATGGCCGATTTAAGTGTCGATCGTAAACCATGCCGAAATTAAAAAAAGGTTTTGGCAACTGTTACGATTTTAAATATAAAATCGAGATGGGAATCGACCGACATTTTGATGTATCGAAAATCAGAGATATAAATAGTTTTAGAGAGAGAGAGAGTTCAGTTTGAGATTTCCACACTTGTGCTGTTACGTTATGTACAGTTTGCGTCATAGATATATATGTTACTAAAGTAACTAGAGTGCAATCACCAAGCAAAATGCGTGCCATAAAGGTTCTGACCAGTCCTAATTCATGACATCTGTCGCTTGGAAGCCAGTTTGAATCTATCAGAGTACAGCAGGACGATTTTAACAATAATATGGGCAAATTTGTAGTAAATGCCATCCTTATCCTAAGCGAAACGTAATGTTCATGACATCTGTATAGATGTCATGAACATTACGTTTCGCTTAGTGTGAGAGAGATAGATATAATTTTACATCAAAATGATTACTAGTTTCAAAGCTACGTCTGCATTCTAAAAAATGGTTACGTTTTTGTTACCGTGTAATGTTCGGGATTGCATCTCTATGGATATATCTCGATGGTTTGCGTACTCTTAAAATGGAAATGGTATATAATAGATCCAGTTATCAGCCGTTTATCAGTTTGAGTGAGTTGTTATAGTCAATTGAATGAGGCGAGTTGAGGCCCAATTCAATTTATTGCTACTTTAGTTTAACGCTAGTGCTAGTGCGGCTTTGCTTTCTTAAAATAAAAATGGGTCCCCAGAGTTGTAAGAGAAGTCGAACAAAAATATAGCTTCCATGCAAATTTCTCATTACAAATTAATGTTTATGCGTTATTCTTGATCTTTAATTTTTTTGTATACTCATTTTATTTCATCCAAATTTATACATTTAGTCATTATACTTTACTACATACCTGACTTTTTGAATGGACATCACGAATAAGGTCGGTCACCGAAGTTTCTCTTTTTTCCTCACTTTTAAATGAAGGCTATAAAATTTACCATAAGACCACCATGGGAGTTGTATGTGATATTTGTATGATAACACCTATACAATTTATTTGTTAGTGTGTAGTAGGCTTGGTGCATACTAAGTTATTATATTGTTTTTGTTACTAACTTAATGGTACAGTCGTCGATAGAATTTTGTGAACACACGTTTAGAAATATTTAGTTTTATTGCAATAAATGATGATAATAGGAATGATGATCGTTTCAGTTTAAAGTGCTTTTTATATTTCGTTTAATCTAGAAGTGTAAAAAATATTAAATTAATAGAAATAGTTCCATAAAATCTATTGTCAAAGGCCATACATTTTTGGTTAAGTCCGCCCTTTCTAGTCATTATAAATCTAAATCATTATCTAGATACCATGAAAATCTTGTACATGTAACCGAAAACACCTAGAGTTATAGCTAGCGAAGTCCTTGGAACCAAAACTGTATAAAAAACGATTCGAATTCATTGAGAAACTCCTCCAATTTTTTAATCCATTTAAAAATTTGTATAAAATAATGTCGCTGACTGTACCTACAATAATATAAATATTATGACATTGAATACCATCGATGCAAGATGCATGCATAAGTTATTATGATCTACTTAAACACTTTAATATCTTGATAGAATAATAAGTAATCCTACACAATATTATAAATGCAAAAGTTTGTGAGGATGTATGTTTGTGACTCTTTCACGCGAAAACTACTGAATGGATTTGTATGAAATTTGGTACACACATAGCTTATACCCTGGATTAACACATAGGATACTTTTTATCCGGGTACGCGAAGAAGTTTCCTCAGAATGCGGGCGTAACCGCGGAAAACAGGTAGTTATATACATCTATATTAAAAAAATGAATTACTGAATGTGTTGCTAAGCGCAATTGCCGAGAGCAGCTGAACCGATTTGGATAAAATTTGGTACGAAGATAGAGGGGATTCTGGAGAAGGTTTTAGGCTAGGTAGTTCCCTCGTGTAGTCGTGGTGGCCTAGTGATTAAGGCACCTGCCTCTCGGGTACGAGTGTGCAGGTTCGAAACCTGGCAAGTACCAATGTGACTTTTCCAAAGTCATATGTACTTTCTAAGTATATCTTAGACGTCACTGACTAACGGTGAAGGAAAACATCGTGAGGAAACCTGGACTTAAAAGTCTGAAATCACCAATCCGCCTTGCGCGTGGTGATTAATGCTCATGCCTTCTCTGTATGAGAAGAGGCCTATGCCCAGCAGTGGGACAATATATAGGCTGATGATGATGAGTTCCCTCGGGACGCTCTGAAACCGCGGGAAACAGCTAGTATACAAATAAAAATCGCCAATTTTCACCAACACCAACTTCCTTTGCCTTGCAAAAATATTTTAGTACTCAACTGACCATTCATAAACCACAATAAAGAAGCGTTGAAATAAAAAGTCCCATAAAACAATGGTGGTTCGCCACGCATTTGACCCCATGACCCGGCCGATGACCCCACCATTCTAGCTATTGTGTCCGCTCTAATAATTTAAGCCTTTTACACCATCCGTACCTATGGTTTAGTGTCGAAAATTAAAACAATAGGGCCTTTTTTACTGAATAATGGAAACTTTAGTGAGTGTGTTTTTTGGGGCATTATCGTGTTTTAGGGAAATTAGTCGTGTAAGTCACGGTTGTTGACGGTCTTGGTCGGTTGTATCAAACTACAGATCATTTATACTTTTAGGAATGTCACGTAACTTATGAAACGAAAATTATTAGAAAATTATTATTTTTATTAATGAAATATAAAAAATAATAAAAATATTATTTTCTATTAATGAAATAGAAAAATGTTATTTTCTATTAATGAAATAGAAAAATATTATTTCCTATTAAAAATATAGAAAAATATTATTTCCTATTAAAAATATAGAAAAATATTATTTTCTATTGAAAAAAAAAATAGAAAAATATTATTTTTATTGAAAAAATTGAAAAATATCATTTTTATTGAAAAAATTGAAAAATATCATTTTCTATTATAACCTAACTTAACTATTTAAAAAAAACTACCTTTTCCACCCGTTTCACTCGAGTCCTGAGGGAACACCTTAACGCACCTGAATAAAAAGTAGCCAATAACCGTCTGTTGTCTATCTTCATCATCATCATCATCTGCCTAGCCTTTCCCCAACTATGTAGGGGTCGGCTTCCAGTCTAAACCGGACGCAGCTGAGTACCAGTGTTTTATATGGAGCGACTGCCCTGAGTGTTGTACATGGTCCCCTCTATCTTCATACCAAATTTAATCGAAATCGGTTTAGCCGTTTTAACGTGAAGGCGTAACAAACAAAATTATTATCAAATTATATAAGTAGAAGAAGCGATGAAGAAGGATTTTTGGACGCCATATTTTAATTAGATTTATATTAGACTATAATGGTTTCTTTTTTTAATTTTTCCCATCACTACATAGTATAAAACAAAGTCGCTTTCTCTGTACCTATATGCTTAAATCTTTAAAATTACGCAACGGATTTTGATGCGGTTTTTTTATAGATAGAGTAATTAATGAGGAAGGTTTTAGTAGGTATATATTTTGTCAAGTTTTTGTATCCATTAGCTAAAATATCGCGGGCGAAACCGCTGGCGGGAAGCTAGTAGTAAATAATCTTAACACTTTAAAGAATAAATATTAATTATGACACAAAAAAAAAATATTTTAGTTAGGATAGAGGATATGACTGTCCCATGTACAAAACAGATTATTATCTAGTGAAACACATAGATATAAAGTCGTGATAGGTTATTAGATTAATTTATGTTATTAATAGCTTCCTTGCACACACCTTTCACTGTTGTAACAATATCCTTGCTATAGTCCATATCAATTTATTTTAGGTACGAAAAATGTAAACAAAATCATGACCTATTTTGTTCTTATTGTCCCACATCTATACTATAATAATATTATAAAGAGGAAAGATTTGTTTCTTTGTTTGTAGGGTTTTAACTCAAAAACTACGGGACCGATTTAAAAAATTCTTTCACCGTTAGAAAGCTGCATCTCTACGAAGTGTCATAGGCTATATTTATTTCCAGAAATAATTAGAGATCCCTACTAAAACTTGAATAATGCAATAATAATAAAAAAAAATGTCCACTCGGGCGAAGCCGCGGGCGTTAAGCTAGTAGATAAATAAAATGGCATTAAATGATAAAATATGATGATGTTTAGAGCATGAAATTGACATAAATGCGCCATACTTATGCCATTTTGTTAATTTCTGTGGCAGAATGAGAACAAAATAGGTTACGACTTTGTTTACATTTTTCGTTAAATCAATTGGTACAGATTATAATATTATAAATAAGAAAGTAATACTATCTGTTTGTCTGTAAAGCTTCTACGTTAAAACGCCTGAACCGATTTGGATAGACTTATAGAGACATTGTTATAAGTGGGAGTGTTAGTTTGTTTGTTACGGGTGCATGACGAAACATCTGAACCGATTTGGATGAAATTTGCTATAGAGATAGATGGGACCCTGACGACGGTTATATGCTACACTAGCTTCTGCCAGCGACTTCGTCCGCGTGGAATAGTGGTGCTCCGCTCCTATTGGTCTTAGCGTGATGATATATAGCCTATAGCTTTCCTCGATAAATGGACTATCTAACACTGAAAGAATTATTTAAATCGGACCAGCGGTTCCTGAGATTAGCGCGTTTAAATAAAATGACAACATTTCCCTTCACTACTCTGCTCCTATTGATTGTAGCGTGATGAAAAGTATACTATAACCAGCTCAGGAGTATGACAAATAGTTGTACCAAGTTTCGTTAAAATCCGTCGAGTAGTTTTTGTTTCTATAGAGTTTATACAGACAGACAGACCAAAATTTTACTGATTGCATTTTTGGCATCAGTATCGATCCCTAATCACCCCTTGATAGTTTATTTTGGATGGTTTTTTTTATTTTGGAAATATATTTCATGTACAGAATTGACCTCTCTACAGATTTATTATAAGTATAGATAGAAGATAGATTTTATCGTGCACGTATTTTTTTTTTCAGGAATGATTAATGATTAGTAAGAGCTTTGATAAACATTAAGCTCAAATAATCTCTATCGTGCATTAAATATGTCGATGTTACAAATAAAATATCTTATACCAGTAAAAGCCTATGCAATCATTGTTCAGGCCAGTACTCGCCTAGCGAGTGGAATGACCCAGTAAACTTGAATCAAGTCGTGAGATCCCAAGCTATATAGTATCAGTAATCAATAACATCCAACACAATTTAAACACGACTCTTTGACCAAGAAGATAAGTATCAATTTCCGTTGGCATAGTAACCGACTCACTCAAGACAATGAGTACCTTTTATACTATGCTCTCCTACTCTAATAAAACAGGGTTTATTTAAAAATGTATAAGAATTTTTTGCACACTTTATTCGAATTTAAACTTTATTCTTTAAAAAAATAATGTGCATTTTTCTTTAATTCCGCCGTTTTCTTTATGATGAGCTTTCGAAGAATATTTTGGGTTAGTAGAAATTGTACTTTATTTTCATGCGGGTAAGATAGTTTTTTCCTTGTGTACAGTTTGTAGGTTCTTAAGTCAAGGGTTTGAATCCCCCAACCCTAAGCAAAGCTTGTTAAAAATTGGCGTTTTGTTGAAAACGCGAATTACTTTTACATTTTCCGTTGAAATAAGAATTTCATTCAAGTTTTTTTTTGAGATGTGGTAAACAATTTTTGTTGCGATTAATTTTCGTAACAGTATTTTTATCATATCTTTCATATTATTCTTGCTTGAAGAATAGGCGTACTGTCTTTACTTTTTTATTAAGGCACTAGCGTCTGATTAATTTTCAGTCTATTATCTATACTAATAAATAAAGCTGAAGAGTTTGTTTGTTTGCTTGAACGCACTAACTAATAGTCCGATTTGAATTTTTTTTTCAGTGTTAAACAACCCATTTATCGAGGAAGGCTATAGGCAATATATCATCACGCTAAGACCAATAGGAGCGGAGCACCACTATTCCACGCAAACGAAGTCGCGGGCAGAAGCTAGTCTGATATATATCATCAAAAAAGAAGGTTGTACATTGTACAATGTATATTATTTGTATAATTTTAGCAAAAATGTCAGCAATGCAAAAAAGCTTCTCACTAATAATTTAAATGTTACATGGTGTTTTTTTCTCTCTCTTTCACGCAAAAACTACTGACCAGATTTAGATGAAATTTGATGCACACGTAGTTTATAATCTGGATTTACATATAGGCTACTTTTTATCCCGGGGTCTTGTACCCAGCATTGTGTCGAAAACCAACATTTTGGCCTACAACTTCAATAGACTTGACGAATGCAATTTTTTTCCTATACTTACAACAAATTTTTGATACTTTTTACATTTGTTAGCTTGTATGTAACTTTTATTTTTAGTTCCAACACAAAGAAGTCTCTTGAAAAATCCCGTAACACGTCTCCCAAATTTAAATTTAAGCCACATTACGTAAAGCGTCTGGTCTCTTGTCTATGGCACGTGGCCATGTCCCGATTTCCCAATCCTATCTACTCACATAAAGATGGCCCGTGAATTTATACCTGATTCTGGAATTATCAGTACATTGATCAATTTCCAACCATATTCTGAACATATAAGGTGCATTTTTGTGTGGTATAAAAGCGGTAGTTACGTTGTTTAAGTGAGAAGGGATGTGTGTATAAATCAATCGATCGCTGCGCAAGCGATCGACGCGTGCGCAGCGCCTGTTGGCGATCAAACGCTGCTATTTCGAGGTATGTGTTAAGGGGAGACTGTTTTAGATGGAAATTATTATCTCTGAAATTTCTTTTCAGTTTTTACGATGATTTGAAGTGAAAATGATGAAGGGAGAATGGGCTTGAAATACGATGTTTTTTTACTCAAAACAGTTTAGAAACACTTTTTTTCGGTTGGGAAATCATCAAATAACTCCTCCAGCCGTGAGTGGGGCGGAAAGGAGTATCAGAATCTTACTGACTAAAACCCATCCATGTTACTTCCTCAGCCCCTTTTTATTCCGGGGGCGTGGTTTCTCATACGAACGTCTCGCAGTGTTTAGGAACATACGGTGACAAGATGTGTCAAATGCTCTTCCTAAAAAAGAAAGTAAACAGTTTAAAGGCTACAGTGCTTCATAAACCGAAGAAACTATATGACCTACTTGAAGGCTAGTTAAAAAAGTCTGGATTTAGAAAAAAACTACTTTTTTCTAAACTCAATTATTTGTTGCATTCCATTACAATAAGGTTGAGAATATAAAATAGGATCAATACGAACCCTGTAGAAATTAAATCATGAATAATTTTTAAATCAATGATCATGAAAGTCTCTTTGATCTTCAAAGATATTTTTTTTTAGAACCCCACCTAACCACATACTTATAGTTTTTATCTCGGCATTTCTATTCCAAAGTGAACTTGGTATAAGAAGCTGCTTTCCTCAGCAAGAGCTCACTCAGCCATCACCAAGGATCGGAAGCAGTGCACATCTGAAGTTCCTATGCTTCTCTAAGGAGTAAAGGCTCAAGAAGAAAAATAAAAATGAGCTCCTGGTATACAGTTCGGCGGAATGAATACCA
The DNA here is from genome assembly GCA_963891755.1 of Pyrrhia umbra. Taxonomy (NCBI): domain Eukaryota; kingdom Metazoa; phylum Arthropoda; class Insecta; order Lepidoptera; family Noctuidae; genus Pyrrhia; species Pyrrhia umbra. The sequence goes on along the minus strand of OY982942.1, from coordinate 1,759,644 downwards.
GAAAAATAAAAATTGTACAATCTCGCACCTTAGTAAATACTCGTTTGTTATAAAAATGGAGCAAAAATCTAGCAATACAAAAGGATTCATGCAGTCTGTGCAGAATTGAAATATTTTCGATTAGGCTCGCCGCTGGCTCAAGACGAGCTAGAATTTCTCCAGAGATATGTTTTATAGCAATCGCAATGCAGCTATGGATCCTTGGATTGTATTGACAGACTTTATTTCAATTGTATAGAGATTTGATTTTCAGGAGTACAGATTTTATTAATTTTATGGATATACTTACACTACCAAAATTGTAATTTTAAGATTTCTTGGATTGTAATGCAGATTAGCAGATAAGATGTAGTTATAGTAGATTAAAGTAATACTCTATTTTAGGGTAGAATCAAAGTGGTGGTGGCTCGTGGCTAAGTAACAGCTGCACGGCTCGATCAATCAACGGTTAAGCTACGCTTGGCACGGTCGGACCGTGGATGGACCATCTATGTCATAACGAAACTCCTCCGTGCCTCGGAAAGCACGTTAAGCTGTTGGTCCCGGCTGGCATTTGTAGGTCTTTGACAGTCGCTACGGGTAGTCTGAAAAACCAACACTACCAATATCGTGTTACCCGGTAACTGGGTTGTGGTGGTCAGATAGGCAGTCGCTCCATATAAAACACTAGTACTCAGCTGCATAGAGATATGAGATAAGAGAGATAAAATAGGAAAAGGCTAGGCAGATGATGATGAACCAAAATGGAAAATGGAACCTTTATGTTGCCACTTTGTCTGTCTGTTTGTTTTGTTATGGACAAAACACTGAATGCAACAAACATAACCAATATTTGCATGATTGTGAATTCAGTAGGATTGGGCTAGGCAGGAGTTACAAATGATTTGATCATCATTTTGTCCTAAGCAAAATATATTGCTATTTTTTTATTCCGGAAATCCCTAATCTTTTAAATTATCATCCAAAAGGTGTTCACGGCAAGTAGTGTTGACTTCCACTTAAGTCAGTTTTAAGGCTAGCCACTTTACGCTATGGAAAACGGCTGGAATATTTATAAAAATAGCACAAAAAATCATCGTAGACGCCCGAGCGCCTAGCTGGCAATATTCATGAAAAATATATTACATGTACACACTGCGCATAGCTTTTGGAACTATTTTAATACCCAGGTCTATTTGAATAGTTCACGACCTTTTTTCTGGGTTGTAATTGATGATAATGTTCTATGATGATATGACGACACGTTTGGCGTAGTGGCTGAGCAATTAGCTACTGCGCTGCGAGTCGCTGGTTCGATTCCTGCACGGAACAGACCCGAACACATTACATATGTTATGTCTGTTTGTTTGACCCATGATACAGCAGTAATTCCTAGTGTGAGACAACGTTTATAAAAAAAGAAAGTTCTGGGCCCATTAACAGATCATCCCAAAATAGCAAAGTTTGTATTGAAATTCAGTCATTTATAATTTGAATTCGTAATGCCTTCGCAAGCGAAGCTGCTAGAAGAAAGCTATAGTCATCAGATATATCTTCACTAACTGACATGAGTCTATTATCTATATAAGAATGTAAATTGAAATACCAGATTCTGACATTATCCAGGATTATTACCATCACAAAGCTTACCAGTCCTAACAACAGTAGCATAACCCAAATGAATCAAATGTCAGACATGGCTAATGGTGAATATTTGATGCCTAATGCCGGATAATTACCTACTGGCAATAGCGAATGCTTTGGCGAATTAATGTACGTTTTCATCATCATTATGTCAGTGAAGCGGAATTTATGTCCTCTCGAGTGGAATAGGAGTTCTGTGTGAAGGTTATTTTCAATGTTTTGTATGATTTCTTAGGAATTTTAGTAAGGGAGTGTAATAGAACGCATTCTTAATGTTATTTTTGGGCGTTGCGGATGAAAAGTACCTAAAAAATATAGTTTTTGGTAATATCAGAAGTATATAACTCTTTCATTAAAAATCATCAACACTAACACAAAAAAAAACAGGTTACTTCTATGTGAAACAGAAGTACCTGTCCATAATTATAATTGAATTAATAGATAATTGAATAATTTTGATATAATTGTATGTTTTTCGTCATAATATTTATAATAATTGTGTTTACCAAATAAAAGTATGCTAATTAAATTGATATCATATTTTGTGATATTCGTAAAAGAATAAATGGCCATAATTATCCTGAAGATAACATGCCAAGAAAAGCCATAGTTTACTCATTCGGAAACGCGATATCAGGGAATGAAACTCATTTTCCATTTCCTTCCGAAATTACTGCCTCGACCTTGAAAGTCATTCAGACTCCACATCTCATTGCCACTTATTGTTGACCTCTGATCTTCGCGGGACTCTTAACACTTTATTTCACCCTTGAGGAAAAGAAACTAAAAGATAGAGGTCTTTATATATCGGTCTCACCAGCCAGGGAAAGCTGACCTTTTGCGGTGAAGTATTTAGTGAAGATAAGAGGCCAAGTTATCTTGGAAAAGTCCGGAGGGTGGATAATGCTACGTTTGGGAGAGAGTGCTTACCCCAAGTACTTGTATCTTTTGTGTACTGTTGAATTTTATAGAAAATAGTAATGAAATGTGTACTACTAATTGCGAATCTTCATGCTTATTCTAATTCTAAGATAAGAAGGATAATCTCCTTCAGGAAGTCTTTAAATCGATGGTCCCGGCTGTCATTTGTAGATCCTTGATAGTCGTTACGGGTAGTCAGAAGCCAGAAAATCTGAAAACCATTCTTACCAAGGGATATTGTGTTACCAGTAACTAGGTTGTGGAGGCCAGATAGGCAGACATTCCATGTAAAACACTGGTACTCAGCTGCATCCGGTTACACAAGAAGCCAACTCTAATATAATTGGGAAAAGGCTAGGCAGATGATGATGATGAGCCTATCTTAGAGCAAATATTTTCATAGCAATATCCCTAAGGCCAAGAAAGAAAAAAAACTAAAGTATCGCACAGACTTCGCACAAGAGGTTGTCAACATGTGGCATGGGCGGTCATAGTTCCGATTGAAGGAAGATGTTAAACCTTTGGCCAAAATGACAATCGGAAGTCAAGAGAGTCAAGAGCCTTGAACAACAACTGAAGAGGCTCTCGTTAGGCAGCTGGATCAAAGGCCTGATACAAAAGACCACCTTCTGTATCAGGCCTTTGATCCAGCTGTCATTCTTAGATACTGCGCATATCATCAGGAGGTTCCTTTCTCTGGGGACCTGTCCGTCGCTAACTTAGACCCTGTCTCGTTGTTGGTGGGACAGGCCATTCTAGAACATTACTCAAGCTTAGATTTTTTGTTCAGCATTTTGAAACCATTCTTGTGTTTGAATCTAATAAGAACTTAAGTTGATTTACAGAATGATCAGCCCCATTAAACGCATTACCTCCCTTGTGCTCCTCCTTTCTTTATCTTTAACAAAGTGGGATGTCACCCCAAGTGTAAAAATAGGTCGATAATGTATACGAGTATTTAGTAAGAATCCCATTGGAATGAAGTAATAATATATTGTAATATATTATTTAAGAAAATTTATTGCATCAACTATTCGTTCTAAGAATTTAAACATTCAGTGGGCGAAATCGTTTGTTGATGCTAGCTAATAATATCGATACAATAATATTTTATCGTAGGTGTCGATAGAGGTTCATTCAGGGGTATTCAAATGCTAGTAGACTCTAGGTTGATGGAGAGAAAGATGAGAAATACTTTAGTAGTATTAATTTAGTGCTGTATTCATAATTAAGTATTATACATATTAACACTACTAACTTACAATAGCTAAGAAAAATTAGAAAACTACTAAATAATACAGGGCGTCTAAAAATCCTCCTCATCGCAAGGTCAACTGGAAGCGTACCAACCGTAACCGGACCTGGAGTTCTAAGGCACAGGCCTAGGCTTAGTTTAGACTCCAGATCTCCCACAAATTGCATTTCCGTATTTTGCTTCCTGTATCTATAAGATGTTTAATGTGAGTGTAATTTGTGGGGAGATAAATAAACGTATTTTTATTTATTATTATTTTATTGTATAGCTATGCTTATCCTTTGGCCAAAATAGCAGCCAGCCTTTGGGTCTCGAGAAGCGTCAATCAGCCGCCTGAATATTTCCTGAAATAAAAGGTGAATTTAGTGCTTCACAGTTTTCCTTTGAGGTTCGTTATATGTACTATGCCTGTGATTTTTTTCATTTAGGTACAGCTATTCAAAAGTTAGAGGTGGGGGGACACGCTCGTACCGAACACAATTATCAAATTAAAGAACGATAATAATTAATCGAAAAATGGTCATCACACACCTGCAATATTTTTGAAAGACCTATCTAACGATACACGACACGACGGGGTACGCGAAAAAAGATTCATTCACACTTTACGTGTATTCCCTTCCTTCAAAAAAATATTTTTCAAAATTTATTTTACCATGCCAACAAGGCGTGATCAATATACATGCACACATGATTTCAGCTTTCCATTGCTAAGAACCTCTGAGCTGAATAGAACACACGTTACTACTAGCACGAAAAGGATTATTCTAGACTTAGATGCCGAGATCCTCCTTCTTGTCTATATCTATGAAATAAATAATATTACGTATCCCCAGATGATCACCGAATTTCAGAGGTAACATCTAAAATTTATTCAGTAGGTTTCATGAGGTCAGGAGCTCAAGAAATATATATTTTTGCCATCATTTTCTCGTAACTCAATATATTTTTGCCAACAAGCCCTATCCATTTATGCTAGTGTAAACATTGATGTGTGCGTTGGCGTGTCTATGTGTGCGTAGTGACGTGCAACAAGTTATATTATCGAACGGAATACGTTTGTGTGCGTTTGTAGTAGCCCATTGCAATTTAGGCTTTAAATTCTCTAGGTAAAGTCGGAATTTGTTTGTTAGGCTTTTTGTGAATTGGATGGGAGAGTTTAATTTGAGTTTTATGCAGTTGAAATAAGGTTATAAATTGCATGTTTTGTTGTATGTTACTAAGCACACTGTCTTTTGTCGTGGTCGATAGTGCGACAGTCGCTTACAAATTCAAAGTTTTGTAGCCAAGACTTATTTGTGGACCAAATATTTTTCATGAAAACTGCGACGAGGTTTCGCTGCAAATGTTTTCATGTTTTCGTAAGCTTTTGCGGGTACAATGTCGTCATTTTATAATGAAGTTGTTGTGATTTTTAAGGCAGATAAAAATTCAAATTCTGTCTTATATTAACTAAGGATTTTCTTATTTTGGATCACGCTATATGATCCACAGATATTAAAAGCTTTTGAAAGCAGATCCTTAACTTGTAGGAGTTGGAACGCTACTAGAACGTCTGGTTGTCACGTAAGGAAAAAGCTTTCTGCCCCCTCTTTCTAATATATATCAGTGTGTGTGTGTGTTTTTTTTTTGAATGGCATCTCGCAGGTCTACCTAGGAGGTTGTCGACTACTTAACCGGGCTTGCCTGTGAAGTGCCTTAAATGAATTTAGGGCCTCTAGCCAGGGCTTACAAAACTAAGCGACTACACGCTAAGGGCACCCCCTAGTGGGGTACGGGCCTCGGCTTAGGGCGTCGCTGGGGGAGGACAGCAAGGGACAGGCTGGATCAGATCAGTGTGTGTGAGTGCGTACGAGTACGGAGGTTTGAGCAGACGAGCATTGTGACAGTTGTAACTATATCCTCTATAAGGAACTTTGTTTCTAACGTCTTTCGACAACACATTTCTCTGTTACTGTTCTTCGTCATACCAATCTTATATAGTGTCAGAAAATTCTCAAATCCGCCTGACGGCCTCTGACATGGAATTTTAACAACGACTGCTATCAAGGTAGCAGCCGGGATCGACGGCTTAATGTGCCTCTCCCAGTCACGGGTGTATAACACCGCCAACTAATCTCTTCCTATATGATTTCATTAAACCCCACATAGCTATTTATCCCGACTCGGATTTTGGTTCACCATCATCTGCCTAGCCTTTTCCCAACTATGTTCGGCTTCCAGTCTAAACCAGATGCAGCTGAGTGAGCAGTGTTTCACGATAGAGTCTCGCTATGAAATAGATGGTCACCCATCATGAGCCGACCGCACCAATCTCAAGACCCCATTAACAGCAGTTTGCGATCATTAAACCAAAAAGGCAGTTAACTGCACTTTACTATCAAGTTAAATCGTAGTTTATCAATTGATAAATTACAAAACCAAATCAAAACGCTCAATAACTTACTAAATTATCGCAATTTGTCTAGAACTTAACGGCTCACGCTGCGTGGGCGCACCTCGAGTTATTTATGTTATTTGAAATCTTTGAGTTTAATATAAACCATACAAGTTATTAGAAATAATATGATCTCTGTTTCCTCTGGCTATGGTCTTATAATGTTGAAGCCACGGCTTTAAGTTTTGTGGTTGGCAAGGCATCTTGGGCAAGGTGGATTGTCACTTGGGTGGATTACACTGTAGGAACTCCAGAATGGTCTAACCGGCGGATGGATTTTCAGCCTAATAAATAAAGTTTACTTTCGCTCGTGGCTAAGTAGCAGCCGCACGGTTCGACCGATTAAAGGTTAAGCTGCGCTTGGCGCGGTCGGTCCGTGGATGGGTGACCATCTTTGTCATAGCGAGACTCCTCTGTGCCTCGGAAAGCACGTTAAGCTGTTGGTCCCGGTTGTCATTTGTACATCTTTGACAGTCGTTACGGGTAGTCAGAAACCAGAAAGTCTGACAACCAGTCTTACTAAGGGGTACCGTGTTACCCGGTAACTGGGTTGTAGAGGTCAGATAGGCAGTCGCTCCATGTAAAACACTGCTACTCACCTGCATCCGGTTTAGACTGGAAGCCGACCCCAACATAGTTGGGAAAAGGCTAGGCAGATGATGGCGAACTAAAATATTTTTGCTTAAACTTAATACTAAAAAGTAGCACTTTAACATATTTCTACATAATATTTTTTTTTATTTATTTTTAAACTATCTGTTTCCCGCGGTTGCACCCGCATCCCGAAGGAACTACTTCGCGCACCCGGGTAAAAAGTATCCTATATATTCATCCAGGTTATAAACTATGTGTGTACCAAATTTCATCCAAATCCTTTCAGTAGTTTTTGCGTGACAGAGTAAAAGACATTCTTACAAATTTTCGCGTTTATAATATCAGTATTAACCACCGGTAGCTTGGACCCTGTTCCCGACTTCGGTGGATCCAATTTTTTTATATTTTTATTTTATTTTTTGCATAATTTGTTTAAAGAATATTTATACATGTAAAAAATATGTATAAGAATTTGTTGAAATGTTTTAATTGGTTTCACTTCTTATGTCGGGTGGCAGACTGTGCAATAGTTAGGAATTCGTTTTTGACAAACACATGAATAAAAATGCAAAGTACTTCTGTACGCAAGTGTACGTGTTCCGTAACGAGGTCGTACAGTATCAGCGCGCTATACAGCTCGAGGATGAGCAGGATATGTCGAGTGCCAACTGTCTTGCTGGTGCATATAGCTTGCAGAATAGAATGCAGTATTTTACATTTTGCAGATAGAACTTTTTAATATATACATATTAGGTGTTTACCGCTGTGTCACATGCGTCGCGCGGTGCTTAACTTACCCGGATAAAAAGCAGCTTATAACATCTATCTCTGTACCAAATTTCATCCATATCGGTTTGACCATTTTACCGTGAAAGCGTAACAAACTAACTGACTTTCGCATTAGTTTCGACTAGTTGTTTCCCGCGTTTTTACCTGTTTGCCGATCGCACGCGGATAAAAAGTAGCTTAATACATTTTTTATCTATTTTTCTACATTAACTCTTATAGGGTCCTATTTTAATTAATTAAATTAAGTTCTCCAGTCAAGAATTAAAACTGAATTTAAAAGTAAGTGACAGCGTGGTAAGGGCTCCCCCTAGTGGGGAAAGAACCTTGGCTTAGGGCGTCACTGGAGAAGACAACAAGGGACTAGCGGGACTTTTTTTGCTACTGGCTCAGCGCGCGGGCTGGCTCGTCGAGCAATAGCTTAGTACCGTCTCTATTGTCCCATCTATATCTGTACCAAATCACATTCCAATCGATTCAGCTGTTTCACCGTAACAAACGGACAAATTCATTTTCGCATTTCTAATATTTAGGATATGATAGGAAGTAGTAGAAGTATAAGGTACCTGAAGTATGAATGTGCGGGTTTGAAACCTAGCAAGTGACACGCCCATGTTACATGGGTATCCATAATTATAATATGGTTATTTCTTGAGATATAAGGTCCAGTCCACCATTATTTTTGTTTGAGGACCGACACATTGGTTTTCCATTGACATTTAAAGTTATCATCATCTGCCTAGCCTTTTCCCACTTATGTTTAGGTCGGTTTCCATTCTAACCAGATGCAGCTGAGTACCAGTGTTTCACATAGAGCGACCACCTGTCTGACCTCCATAACTCAGCTACCGGGTAGGATGATACCCATTTTCTATTTCACCTCTTGCAGGGTGCTTCTAACAGCACTTCGACCTGCTTAATCGGACAATGGATGATACCCCTTGATAAGACTGGTTTTTGTACTGGCATCTGACTAACCGTGATGTTTAAATCAATTAGGAATTATCTTTGTCTATAAACAATTCATTGTTTTAGAGTGAATAGATAAATTGCTTCTAAATTGTCTATGATTAGTTTATCTTCTGTTCTGTCCATTTCTATTTGAGTTGATGTAAATATATCGTTTTATATATTATATAGTTTATTATAGTTTATTAGAAACTGGCAGCTCCCCGTGGTATCGCCCGCGTTTTACAATTTGTAGGTTTTTTTTGCGCTGTAGTCTAATATTTTTGGAAACAAAATTTAGTCCCTTTTAATATCAGCTATGTGTCAGTGAAAGTCCCATCAAAATCAGTGTAACCGTTTCGCAATAAAGTGCATATTTTTGATAGGTTCGAGCTTCACCCCCATCTAACATCTGAATGGCTGCTCCTAGATTTGTGGAAAAAAAGACAGAAACAGCATTCATAACGAACTTAAAAAAAATCTATCACGTCTATGTAAATCTAAAGAAAAGCATAAAAATTACAGTAATAAAAAAAACAAGTTAGTTATCAAAATATTCTTTCGCATCGCTGTCAGCGGGAATCGTACCCAAAAGGCTGGTTGCATTGCCACGTTGGATGGCAATGCTGATTCCTAGGCCTAAATATAGGCCAGCTATCGGATCACGAAGTCATGGCATAGCCAATAGAATCTGCTTATTATTCGTCAGAAATGTGAAGTTTTCATACCGACTTACTTATGCAAATTATGATGATACTGATATCCTTAATTATCATATAGCGTGGCAATGTCATGACTGTCACAAACAGTCCTGCCACCGTAGTTCGTGGTATGAAGGCAGGTCTAAAAAACTGGCGATGTAAAATGAAGGCCAGGGATATAGGTACTGAAAAACATTCGTATTCTGCATTAATTCATTAATCTACTACTACTATAAATACGAAAGTTAGTGAGAATGTATGTTTGTTACTCTTTCGCGGAAAAACTGCTCAATGTATTTGGATGAAATTTGCTACACACATAGTTTATAACCTGAATTAACACATAGGATATTTTTTATATAGAGATATAGAGAGAGAGATATATAGAGTGGAGACCACGTTTAACGATGGACCGACGATTTAAGGAAGGTGGCAGGCAGCGGATGGATGCTAGCTGCCCAAGACCGGGATAGTTGGCGATCTTTGGGGGAGGCCTACGTTTAGCAGTGGACGGCGATAGGCTGATATGATGATAGGATATTTTTTATCCGGTTGCACGAAATAGTTCTCTTAGGATGCAGAAAACCGTAGGAACAGACAGAATCTATACCTACATAAAAGATGATTTGTCCTGAATGGCTGACGGATCAACGCACAGCCTAAACCGCTGATCGTAGAGACCTGAAACTTAGTTGGTGTGTTCTTTGTATGACGTAGGCATCCGATAAGAATTCTCCAAAATTCTACCCCTAAGGGGATGCAAAAGGGGAGTAAAGTTTGTATGAAACTCTGCCATTATTAATTTGAATTCGTATAGACCACGCGGGCGAAGCCGTTGGCGAAAAGCTAGTATAATATAATTATATTCTCATGCACTCAATCATAATAAAGTAGGTACGTTTATTTAAACAAAATGCTCGGAAACATATGCAATTAACTAAAACGAATTACTTCGGTAGATCAACTCACAACTACTAATAGAATTGCGACTATCCAATTAAAAACGAGCACTAATTATGCTCCAACGAGAGCCAACGCATTACCGAATTAAAATTTAGCTCTCTGTGTTTTCCTAGTTGAATAATATTGTTAAAAATGTATTTAAAAAAAATATTTGTATGCTTATATTTTTTTGCTATGGTTGGCGCGGTAAGTCAGTGGATGGGTGACAAAAAATATTCAAAAATCGATAATCAAACTATAAACTAGGCTAGATTTTAAACTAGGCTGAAAATCATCTTTTTGTCGAACATCACATTTACAAAAGACTGACCCCAAAGCGCCCGGGTTCCTTGTCGACAAGGAAATCTTATAGTTGTACCATGTCCCGTGGACAGACAGACAGACATGTCTGTCTATCCGCGGCATGGCTCAGAGGTTCTTGGTACTAGAAAGCTGAAATTTGGATATGTATTAAGATCACGTCGACAAAGCAGTAAAATTAAATTATGTTTTTTTTTAGTGTAGCTACTTCTTAAGCTAAGGAACCATAAAAGAAGGTCTTTGTCCAGCCATGTGGTGATGTAGGCGTCCGGCACCGCTTACCATCAGGTGGGTCGTAGACTTTTTCCCCATTAAACTAAAATAGTTTATCATTCTTTTCAGCTTCGTGAAACTCTATTCGAAAATGTACAAGTTGATGATGTCGCTATTTTGTTTTAGTCTTCACAATTGGGACATTGTCGACAAGAACACCGCAACCCTTTATGATATTCTCTCTGAGGCGGATCGTGAAATATTTGATTTTGATATCAACAGGATTTATTGGAACGACTTCTTGGTTTTATGGGTTTTGGGTCTAAGAAAATATTTCGTTAAAGATGAATTAAAGACTCAACACAGAGTATGCTTTAAAGAAACAATTCTTCTTGAAGATTTTTACTTTTATCGTATTGCCGATTTATTTGTATGCTTTCTACAGAATATTGTTTTTCTTTTCTTCTTTGTTCTTTTCAATAGTAAGCAAATGGTTTTGATGAATAAACTGTTTTGATTTACGTAGTTTTTTATTTAGATATTAAGATTGAACCATTGACTCTTTTAAAATGTAAAATAAGTTTTTAGCTTCTTTGGCAAAAAGTTTAAACGGTTTGTTTAGTGGATGTAGGCATACTAAGTTCTGTTTCTAGGTTGGTAAAGCATCTGCAATGCGTCGTACCGGTGATCGCTTTGGTTCTAAAACTTAGTTGGTCAGTCAATTTGCAATTAATTAGTAAAAAAATAGGTTGCTTTTTTTGTTTGTATATTTGGCAATATCTGTGCTGATGAGCACCAATTTTATCGATTCGTATTTTGTTATGGAAGAGCTTTCCCAACTATCTTTACATATGCTTACGGCCAAAAGAGGATAAGCGATTTTTTTTGCGAGATTGCCTTATATAGGTATATATGGTTGGAATGGAAAAAAGCCAATTCCAACCATAATTATATAAGTCATTTTCTATTTGTGTCTGTCTGTTTCTGCTTTCCCCGAAAACGGCTGAACTGATTTAGATGAAACTTTAATTTATAGGCTATGCTAAGAATAAACGACAGTTTTACTTTTGTAAAACACGTCCATTTCCAAACACAGAGTTATCAAATTTGACGAAAATCACCATTGATTCTAGTTTCACATTTACCTTACTAATGAAAGCAAGCAATCTATATAAAAATAGCACATTGAAACTCCAGAAATCCCAAAGGTCCTCGTACCTTACTTCACTGCGAGGTCAAGTGCAAGTGCCCCTGTCTCCCGTTTGATGACCCCAATGGTTCAGTAACGATCTTGCTGTCTCTCTCGTTCTCACTGCATCTCAATACCTCTATCCCTGTCTTTTGTCAACTTGACAGTACGTACTTAGGACTGAATGAGCGCAATCGTGTTTTTTTTCTTTGCATGTTCGGGGTAGGTATGTTTTGGTGTGGCTGGTGTTTAAGAGGTGCTAAAATACTTTTTATCGTAACTTTGAGGAATAATGCAGGTTAAATCCTACTAATATTATTAAATAGCTAACCCGGCGATCATTTTTAAATAGTCTTTTAAACACACAAAGAGCGACAAACATAAATACTGATATACATCTTCATAAACTTCATAATATATACTGGTAGGTTGAACAATTTCGATTACTATGTCACAGAACTCAGCCCACTTCTTCATTCCAAAAGGACATCATCATCTGCCTAGCCTTTTCCCAAATATGTTGTGATAAGTTTCGTCAAGTGTTTGACATGAAGCGACTACCTGTCTAATCTCCTCAACACAGTTACCTCTTGGGAAACACAATACTTTCTGGGAAAACATTGTTGTCTTCTGACTTTCCGTAACAACTTTCAGTGAAACACAAAAGAGTCTACGTGTGACATAGATGGTCACCCATCCACGTGTCAACCGCGGCAAGCTCGGCTTAACCTTGATCAATCGACCCATGTGGCTGTTACTTAGCCACGAGCACCTCCAATTCCAAAAGAACATAACTTAATCCAATATAACAAATTGTTACGTCCGCGTCACTCCCTTTTTATAAACAAAGTCATTTCCCGCTTCGCTACAGGCATTAGAGGCAGATAAGGCGCAGAAGTTCCATGCTTGTTTGGACCTGTTTTTTTTTTCATGGTCATCATCTGCCTAGCTTTTTCCTATGTTGAGGTCGGCGTCCAGTGTAAACGAAGGCAGCTGAATAAGAGTACTTTACATGGAGCGGCTGCTTTTCTGACTTTCAAAACCCAATTAAGTTACTGGATAATACGATACCCCATCGTATCTTGGTACCAAAGCCTTCTGAACCAAAGTTTTTTTACCCGAATAAAAAGTATCCTACACCAGGGTTTACGCTATCTTTATACCTAAATCGGTACAGACGTTTTAAAGTTTACTACCGTTTTACTACCGCGAAAGCGTAACAAACAAACTTACTAATGCAATTATTGTATTAGTTAGCACTAGCTTCCCGCTAGTGGTTTTGCCAGCGTGAGCTATACGAATTCAAATTAAAAATGACAAACCTTGTTCCCCCTTTTCACTACCTTAAGAGTAGAATTTCAGAAAATCCTACGTCACACAAGGAACACACTCTCCAAGTTTCAGGTCTCAACGAACAGCGGTTTAGGCTGTGCGTTGATCCGTCAGTCATTCAGGACAAAGCATTTTATATGTATAGATTACAAACTTCTCTACTATAATGGCTACTCTGGCATCCTTTTTACGATTGTCATTTATATCAGGGAACATAGCGTCAAGTTTAACGTTGAAATAAACCTTCTGAATGTAATTTCGAATCATATATAGTGTTTTATATCGAGAATTAGGTATTCGCTATAGCGTAGAAACTTTTAGCTTACACGCGAGAAACTTGCGTCATTGCCAAACACCTAAGGGCGGGTTTCACAACTGCCTGTTAGAGTGGTGTTTTGATTGAGAGCTTTAGAGATTTTGGATTCCGAATGGTTTGGTTTGCTGTGCTTCTTTTTGCTTGCATATTAAGCTGTTTGGAGTACATAAATGACGTTTTCGTTGTAGCATGTCGCTTTTATTAGGCTTTGTTGTTTTATCATGCTTTTTTGGATAATAAGAAAGTATTATTGATAAGAATAGTTTCTGGCGTGACTGGTAAGGGTGTTTGGAGATCGACGGTCAAAAAAAGTTTAAAAAGGTTGTGGTTTCTCATTAGGATTTTTTCTATAGCAGAACCTTATGCCTAAAAAACGCACTGCCTTGAGCATTTGACTTTGTGAAATGAGGATCCACGGCTGCGGGATTATCCAAAATAGCTACCACGGCCCTAGAACACAGGGTGTAGAGGGAAACATGGATGGATTTCAGCCAGTAAGAGCTTGACTCCCCTTCAAAAAGAAAGGGAAAAGGCTAGGCAGATGATGAAGAGCCTGACTCTCCCTCCTGCTCTGCCTAAATTTTTTTTATATATTTTTTTGTATGGCATCTCGCAGGTCAATCTAGAAGGTTGTCAACTGCTTAACCGGGCTTGACCGCTTCGCCTACAGCGGCCGCGTTATGACTCCTTTATTTGACGATAAAATAAAACGAAATAGCTGCAATTATTAAAAGTCAAATCCTCATTGAAAAGCTGATAACACATTACCTTCATGTAAAAATATCAAAGTTAACGCCAATTAACTGAACCTCTGTTTAGCGGCGCACAGTGTAACCCCCCATATTTTAGTTGTGGCCATCCATCAAAATGGAGGGGAAATGTTTTGCCGAATGCCTTCCTTCCTGGCGTGGCTATCAAAGTGCTGTTAATAACCGGTGCTAATATCCTACGATTATGATAGCATAACTTGCTGAAGTGCTTCGTTTAACCTAAATTTGGCAATAAAGAGACATACAGAAAAAACACGAGGTAAAGAAAACTGCCTTTTTTGGATTGGGAAATCATCAAATTACTTCTCTTGCTGTGGGCAAAGTGGGAGGGATCATCAAACTCTTACTGTATAACTCTGTAATCGGTTAAGCCTTCTTAGCCGTGATAGTTTTCCTTGTTACATGTGCTACGTCTGTGATTTTTTCCACATTTATAGGGCCAAAGTTAGAGGGGGGAGATTATCAGAAACCACTAATCCCTGACCAAGCGTGGCGATCAATGCTCATGCCTTCTCTGTATGAGAAGAGGCTTTTGCCCAGCAGTGGAAGTGGAAAAGTGACCAATGATAAACCCGTACATCGGCCGACATAGGCTAGAAGGCGTGAATAATTGTCATTGTTAGGTACATCTGGTAGTAACCACTTAAATGTAGGCGAAGCGCACAATTGGTCAAATTAACCTTTATAATGCGATCCGTGACCGATGTACTGTTGCCAACTAAATATTTATGGACATTATTTTTAATGAAATAATAATATATAATGCTGACGAAGATGAATTAGATGAATTAATTACCTTAGGTTGAAGTAACAGCCGCACGGTTCGACCGATCAAAGGTTAAGCTGCGCTTGGCGCGGTCGGTCCGTGGATAGGTGATCATCTACGTTATAGCAAGACTCCTCCGCGCCTCGGAAAGCACGTTAAGCTGTTGGTCCCGGTTGTCATTTGTACATTTTTGACAGTCGTTACGGGTAGTCAGAAGCCAGAAAGTCTGACAACCAGTCTTACCAAGGAGTACCGTGTTACCCGGTAACTGGGTTGTGGAGGTCAGATAGGCAGTCGCTCCATGTAAAACACTGGTACTCAGCTGCATCCGGTTTAGACTGGAAGCCGACCCCATCATAGTTGGGAAAGGACTAGCCAGATGATGAGGTTTAAGTAACAACTTTACAAAAATTCCTTCTGTCACCTTGTCCATTAACATCAGCCTATATATTGTCCCACTGCTGGGCACAGGCCTCTTCTCATACAGAGAAGGCATGAGCATTGATCACCACGCTTGCTCAAGGCGGATTGGCGATTTCAGGCTTTTTAAGTTCAGGTTTCCTCACTATATTTTTCTTTCACGTCACGTCTAAGATATACTAAAATACATAAGACTTTAGAAAAGTCACATTGGGACATGCCAGGGTTTGAAACCGCACACTCGTATATTAGAGGCTGGTGCCTTAATCACTAGGCTATTACGACGAAAATATATTTTTGATAGGTATATATTACAACTGCAATATTTACTGTCACTTAACGAGACGGCCTCCTTTTTGAAGTCGGTTAAAAAAATTGAATAAAACATTCTTTAACCAAAGTTTCCATATCATAGTTTCATATCTGGATCTATTCGATAGCAAAATTAGTTTCAAAATTAACAACAAAAATAGGCTTTGTAATATAACTACATGAATAAAGCACCCTTATTCTTCATGCTTCTAGTGACAAAGAGAAACAAAAAAAACTGAGGACTGAACAAACAGCAAATAGATTTACAAATCCAAACTGGCGGACGTCACAACAAAATATCTAATCCTACAAAACCGACAGTGACGCCCAAAACTAGGATTTTAAATGACATGCTAATCCATTTAACTCGCCTCTCTTTTGTAAATATCACATGACCTCGATGTACACATAAAAAGTATTCAGCAGAAGGCTTAAAGCCAGTTGCGTCCTCACTCATCTGCTTAGCCTTTTCCTAACTATAGTGGGATCGGCTTCCAGTCTTAACCGGATGCAGCTGATTACCAGTGTTTTGCATGGAGCGACTGCCTATCTGACATTCACAACCCAGTTACCGGGTAAAACAACACCCCATGGTTAAACTGGTTGTCAGACTTTCTGGCTTCTGACTACCCGTAACGACTGCCAAAGATTTACAAATGACAGCCGGTACCAACAGCTTTACGTGCTTTCCGAGGCACGGAGGAATCTCGCTATGACAAAGATGTTCACCCATCCACGGACCGACTGCGCCAAGCGTAGCCTAACCTTTGATCGATGATCCGTGCGGCTGTTACTTAGCCACGAGCTCCTTAGTTCTATCCTTACTACAGTTGCGCCCCCAAAATATAAAGGGCTGAGGAAGGAACATGGATGGGTCAGTAAGAGTCTGACACTGCCCCACTCACAGCGGGAGGTGTCATTTATCGAAAAAAAAGGGGTTTTCATATGATTTTTTACAAGAGCAGCCTAACTATTCAAGAATCTGACTTGTAAGAATCCCTTATCAATAAACCATTATGACTAAAGACTGCATTAAGTAGGTGTTCTGTTTGTATCACTACATATGACACTGTGAAAAGGTGTGTGTGTGGTCACACTAATTTCCGTGTCGATGGTCTAGCTAGATATGCGAGAGCTTATCATACATTCGAAGATGAAACAGAGATAGGAAATTCCATTGCTCTTGTTCTAGTTTTTCCAATCTATACCAATAAATAAAAATGCTTTGTCTGTCTGTAACGTCAAAATAACAGCTGTTTAATAAATGCTTTTACGGTACATAGTATCATTTTCTTCTTAAATGTTGACTGTCTGTTTGTTTGCTCCGGGTAGTCTTCGTAACGGCTAGATCGATGATGAGACTTACACTGGCAGATAGCTGATGTCATAAGGAGTGTTGCTTAGGTTTCATTTATTTTAGAAAAATAATAAGGGATACGCACAAATTGGGCAAATTAAGCCTGCAAATCATTGCTTATTACTGACTATGCAGGCTGGCAAGAGGAACGAGGGTCGTGCTCTAGGACAAAATTACTACCACCAAAACTAAAAACTTTTGTTCTACGAGATTGTAAAATTCGCAAAAAATGACACTTCCCATAAAAAGTCGTCAGCTAATCGACCAATTCGTATGGTAAGTAAATTTTTTGTTACATTAAAGAAAAATTCACTTCCCATACAAATTGGTTTTGTTCATACTGTCAGCCTGTATTTTAAACGCAAAGCACTCAGATTTTCGTTGTCAATTTCTAGAAAAATAATCAATCCGCCATTTATTTTGGCTGAATGTGAAAGCTTTTCGTCATGTAGTATATCGCCAGCTTTTACTGCAGTTTAAAATTTAACGAGCCGTTTCAGTGACCTAGTTCCCACATTCAATTCCTACGGATTACGTAGACTTTACACAACTTATATACTTCGTACGTACTAGGTATACAGTCAAACTCCGAGTGAAAAGAAGAAAAAGAAGCCATGGTGGCCTAGTGGTAAAGGCCTCTCGTGTACGAGTGTGCGGGTTCGTAATCTGGCAAGTACCAATGTGACTTTTCTAAAGTCATATGTACTTTCTAAGTATATCTTAGACGTCACTGACTAACGGTGAAGGCAAACATCGTGAGAAAACCTGGACTTAAAAAGTCTGAAATCGCCAATCCACCTTGAGCATTTGAGCAAGCGTAGTGATCAATGCTCATGCCTTCTCTGTATGAGAAGAGGCCTGTGCCCAGCAGTGGACCAATATGTGGGCTTATGATGATGATAATAAGACGAAAATGACGACGGTGAAAATGCAGTATTGTAAAGCACAATAAATGGCATTTTAAATTGCAACCATTTAACCCAAAAAAACATGGTATACTTATTTTAAAGATTCTACAACGTGTTTTTGCTATAACTATTTAAGATTGAGAGAGAGACGGAGCTAGAAGCAGCGTATAGTAACATCCTGTTTTCGCAACGGAATTATTCCTGCTTTAAAACGTCATGGTAGGACCTCAGGATACAGGTGAAATAGTGGAAAAATTCTAGTGATGAATTTAAATCAAACAAGATTACCAACAACTGTTATAATAAAGGTGATTGAATTCCGTACCACAAAATAAAGTTATTAATTTTCATACAGAACCATAGACAGCAACAATAGCTAGACAAACACATAATTTAATTAACAAAATAAAACAATAAACAATAGCGCTTGATTGTTGCCAACAAAATAAATGTTTTCCATCAAAACATAAGCTATACATATTTTCAACTCTAAAACAATGACGCAAAGGTTGATATTCCTGTGAATTAGAATTTAATCTACAGCCGATTGGAAGACAATAGCAAGTAGAGTAGTCTGTCCGTCTGTCCGTTCATTAAGCACGCAATCGCAACTCGAAAACAACTTTGACGAATTAATATTCGTCAAAATTGTCGGGCTTCTTGATTAGTACCGAACGCTGTATGGTGACCACGCTTTGTGGTGGTTGGGGATATTTTTTTGGGCAAAAAAGGAAAAAAAGTAATAAATAAGCTAGTCGGATGCACTTAGATCATAACGATTTTATACTTTATTTATTTATAAACAAATCTAGCTCAGGTTTAATTATCGTAATTAATTAATTGTAAGTACTTCTAGATCTAAAATGCAACCACTATGAAGAAGAAAAATTAAACCTCCAAAAAGTTTTTCTTTATAGAAAATAAATTTTGAAGACAATTACTCCTGTGATGTCAATTTCTGTAAAATTATAATAAACAGTTCACCACCATTTATCCGCAGTCGGCTCGAATTACCTCATTTATAAAGAAAGGGGTCTCCTTTTCCTTAATTAAACTTAAACGAAGTTCTTAAAATGTACTTACCCATAATCACAATTTGATGCGATTATTAATTTGTAAAGGATTTTATAATTAAACTTATACGTGAGTAAGTCAGGGACAAGTAGGCAAATATTGTTACACAAAACAAAATTAATTTAATCAATGTTTATGAAAAGCATAAATTAGTAAAATATAATTAGTATTTGTATATTTTTAAAGCATTATAAAAAACTGCCCAATAAGTGAAAATAATTTGCACATATATGTATGTATTTAAAAACGTATGTAAGTAGTATATCCGTTAATCTAGCACCCATAACACAAGCATATTAGTTGCTTACTTTGGGGCTAGATGGCGCTGTGTGAAATTGTTCAAAGATATTTATTTATTTTATTTATATATAAGCACAAAAACACTTCCCACTAGATATCCTTTCATTGGTGCTAAAAGGGCATCAATCGGAATTTATTTCAAAATTTTCACTATATCATTTACTAGCTTCTGCCCGCGACTTCGTCCGCGTGGAATAGTGGTGCTCCGCTCCTATTGGTTTTAGCGTGATGAAATATAGCCTATAGCCTTCTTCAATAAATGAGCTATCTAACACTGAAAGAATTTTCAAATCGGACCAGTAGTTCCTGAGATTAGTAGCGTACGCAAAAAAAGTAACTTTTCTGGTTGATTTCTTACACCTTGTGTCCGAAAAACCCAAATATCTTACGGAACCCTATTTTTTTCCAAAATAAAATTTAGCCTATGTTACTCGTGGATAATGCAGCTTTCGAATGGTGAAAGAATTTTTAAAATCAGTCCAGTAGTTTTTGAGCCTCTTCATTACAAACAAACAAAGTTTTCCTCTTTATAATATTAGTGTAGATGTACACGTAGAAATAAAATAAATTCAATAAAGACTTATTCCGCACTTCACAAACGTATGGTTACCCTTTCCGCCCAATCTGATTGGTTCGTGCCGCGATCGCTTAGCGGCTTCTAATTTAATAGAACATGCGTGACGAGAAACCCATGGACACCCCATGGTGTAATCACAGCTACAACATGGTAAAATGTTAAAAATAAAGTGAAAGGAGTGGCGGCGGTGAAAATAGAATTGTTACATGATATACATAATTATATTTTGTTGCTTCGTAACTAGCTTCAGTCAGAATGATTTTAGAAGAAAAATATATTTTTTACTATACTGCCTAAAGAGACACCTACTTAGAAAAATCAGAAATCGGTAATGATTTGATAATATCAAAGTGTTTTTTTTTTATTAAAACCACAGAATTTTCTATTGCGTGTATAAGTTAGTATGATGATGCTAAAAAATAAATGGCTTTCTATTAACTTTTACGAGCTGGCAAAACCACTTCAAGAAGTACCCAAGTGCAATAGAAGTTGACAGATCAACACCCAGACATAGTTCTAAGCTCAAAGGTCAGTATACAAACAAATATCATTAGTACTTAATTCAAGATAATAAAATAAACAAAATCTCATTCTGCACTCCTAAACCAATAATGTGAGCGACAATAATTTGTTTTCAAAACATGTCACATAACAAATTGTTGAGGTTAAGTTGACAGCTGTCATTCATCATGGCGTTTTTGGCGGGAACTCGACGGCCAATCAGGGGCGGTGAGTGATCTCGTTCGGATACTGCGGCTAAGGACGACATTCTGTTGTGTTGGCTGAATGATTTAGTAGCTGTGATATTGAAAAAAAATGATTGTTTGAATAAGAGTTATACACGGGTTACCACTTTACTTTTAATGTTTTTTTTCTATGTAAGTACCTACAAGAGGCGCTTGATCAAAGTTCCAAGACATTTTTCTACAGGATCATCAAGGTTTCAGGTTATCATTAGTTTGGGTAAATATAAAATTGACAT
Organism: Pyrrhia umbra; assembly: GCA_963891755.1. Lineage (NCBI taxonomy): Eukaryota > Metazoa > Arthropoda > Insecta > Lepidoptera > Noctuidae > Pyrrhia > Pyrrhia umbra. The sequence goes on along the minus strand of OY982942.1, from coordinate 1,738,600 downwards.
GTATTTTCGTTAATCTTAAAATATAAATTAATAAAAATATATGTTTCCTTTTTAGCTGAAAAAGTTTATTCTCCATCTCAACTTTTTGAGACATCTACCCTAATGTAATTCCCAAAAATAGTTATTTTACACCCACGCCTCGGAAACGACAAAGCCTATTAGAATTTATTCGGGTTACTTTTTTGAGAGCTCCGTGGTAAGTAGATAAAAGCATCATGGCGTCTCCCGGAAAATACACTGACATTTCATTCGAAATATTCCGAGAATTTTTCTGTAAGAGCTTTTTAAAGTTAGCAAACTCATTTTGTCGTTTTCAGTAGTTTGAAGATTGACCAAACCAAAAGTTTTTCATACACTGAAAACGTAAACCGAAAAAAAAACAAAATACTTTTCCGTTTTTTTCTGAAAACCGCCAACCCTATCGTATGTTACCGACCAACAACTTTCTCATTACCAACCACAAATCATTACCGTCCCTATAGTGATAAGATATAAGGTTCAATTTCAGCCAAGTAGATTACAAACACCCGCAAATGTATTTAAGTATTCTTTTCGTTTAATTATCGTTAATGACTATCACGTTGGGAGTTCCGTTTTTTTGTTCCGCGTGTCAACGACGGTAATGATTGATGGTAGCGAGTTCCACTTCCAGTGCGAGTTTTGATCTAAATATGTTTGTTAGCAAGAATATTTTTTGTTTTTTTCTGTATATCAAATGTCAGCAAAAATGTGAAAGGTTTGTTGCGTTTTTGCTTTGTCGCGTGAAGTTATTTTTTTTATTGCACATCATCTGCCTAGCCTTTTACCAACTATGTTACCCCTTGGTAAGACTGGTTTAGACTGGAAGCCGTTGTCAGACTTTCTGGCTTCTGACTACTCGTAACGGCTGTCAAAGATCAACAAATGACAACCGGGACCATCAGCTTAACGTGCTTTTCGAGGCACGGAGGAGTCTCGCTATGACATAGATGGTCACCCATCCACGGTCCGACCGCGCCAAGATCGGTCGACCCATGTGGCTGTTACTTAGCCACGAGCTCCTCCTCAATTTTTTTTATAGCACATTCATCTCAAAATCATTACTATTATTTAGGAACTTTACATACATCGAATAGTCCGATTGTTACTGAGACATAAGCTTCTATCTACCTATATATAACTGTTTATATTATTGCCATAAAATCGATATAAATTAATACAATAACGTAAAGCACAAACGTGCGGCTGCAGCAATAACCATAACAATGATAAAACAATAAAATTGTTACAGCAACCATAAAATGTAAAGTAGTTGCGGTCACCAACAGTTTTAGACTTTCCGAGAACTGACTGACGGTTAAAATTGATTATAACTTTGGGTACCTAGTGTATCTAACCTTATTTATACTTCTGTGTCTACTATTCAGTAGACAATTTGATTTTGACAAACCTAGTTTTGGTTTTCAATTCGTGGTGGCCTAGTGGTTAAGCCTTTCGTGTACGTGTACGGTTTGAAACCTGACAAGTACCAATGTGGTTTTTCTAAAGTCATATGTATTTTCTAAGTGTATCTTAGACACCACTGACTAACGGTGAAGGAAAACATTGTGAGGAAACCACACAACGCAAACAATCCGCCTTGAGCAAGCGTGGTGATCAATGCTCATACCGTCTATGTATGAGAAGAAGCCTGTGTCCAGCAGTTGGACAATATATAGGCTGATGATGATGAGTTTTGGTTTTGATTGCTTTAGTGATTTCCTTCTTCTAGTGTCTCTTTAACTAGTGAAGGTTGGCAGTCAGCTCTGCATATTTTTCCCTATCTTGGGGAAACTGAAAGAGTTCTGCGGCTCTCGTAGTATCCGTCCACTCTCTGATGTTTCGCAGCCACATATTCCTTCTGCGACCAGTAGGGCTAGACAAGTGGCAAAAACGCTAGCAGAATAGAATACAAAATGTATGGGAATGACATTGAATGACAGATAGCTAATCGTAAACGAATGTCATTCCCATACATTTTGTATTCTATTCTACTAGCGTTTTGTCACTTGTCTAGCCCTACAGGTCTTTGCTTCTCGGCAATTTTTCACATCATTATCGTGCCTAACACATGTGCACATGGCCTAGATGCAAAACGTTGTTTGATGGTCTGCAAAAGCTTGCATTCCTGACCGACCAACTGACTCGTTGGTTACTTTTTGGACCCAGGATATAGACATCATGCGTTTTAGGCTAGGTTTCCTTAATAAAACATACCTGTTTACTTGTGTAGATGAGAAAGTTGTTAAACAATGTAAATTTTAATAATTGAAAAGAAGACATAAAAATAATCAATATTGTACAGTCCATCCTAAGATTTCCAACATTCATGGCCACTCTAACTGCCATAGTAAATCATATAACAGTAACAAAACTTGATATAAACTTCAATACATATTCGACGCATACCTATTTCGTTCCGGATACCTTCGTTTCTATGGGTCAATTAGAAAGACCATATCGGTGTGATCGAATTGGGATATACCACAACTACGTATACCGTACGTATCTATTGTTTAAATAATTACATATCTGGTAGATGTTTACAAGAAGTAGGAAAGCTCTGTTAGAATTTTTAATCAAGTTGAGTTCGAACTTCGTAAATTATCTAAGACTAGCTATTTCCCTCGGTTTTATTCACACCCTAAAGAACTACTTGATGCTCTCAGACAAAAATTATGGTATGTCCTTCCCTAAATTTCAGTTTTCTTCCATGTCAAAGTTTTTGGCAAATTCGGATCACCAGTTTTACACATAGATAGACAGATTAACTTTTCCAATAATAATTAGTTATAAGGATTTTAGTCCTAAACCATAATGGGGTAGTTTTTAAGTATGCCCTTTTAGCATTCGAAAAACAGAATCTTTTGACACAGGAATTCAACCAACCGACTGATTCAAGGACTACCCAATATTGCTCGATAAATCCAGCCACCCTTACGTCGGAGTACTTTAATTAATAGTGGCTACCCTCCAAGGTAAACATAAGGCTCGAGAGGGGGAGGAGGAGGCACACATTAATCATCTTCAGACGACGTTGGAGACATACTTGTTTACGAGAACACAACGCCAAAGTATGGATCGAAAATTTTGCCAAGAATTTTTTGGAGTTCGAAAAGTTTTGGGTGGCTTTTAAACGCTTTTGTGAAAATGATTAGGTATTAATTTAGACTGTTTCTTTTGTCGTAGTGGTGACAAACGGGAATGCTGCACATTATGGTGTTGTTTCGATTCCCGAGTCGGACAATGTCACTATTTTTTTAAGCTGGGGTTGTATTTTGTACCCGGTAAATTGCAAAATAATCGTTCCTTATTACATGGGATTGAAATCACCCAGTCCAAAGCCAATTCCGTAGCAAGAAAAGCATTCAAAATAAATAATTTTAGACTTAATCTGTACTGGAGTAAAATGCCAGATTTTGTTGTGATTTTATTAGATTTTCAAATTGAAAAAGTTTAGAAAGTGAAGAACTTTCCGAGGCAAAATAATAATCATTAGACAGATCCTTACTAATTATTATAAATTCGAAAGTCTCCGTCTGTCTGTCTGTTATGTTTTCATGGGAAAATGGCTGAACCAATGAGATGACATTTGGTATGGAGGTAGTTTGAACCTTAGTGAAGGGTCATAGGCTAGTTTTTACCTGGGTGTGTGGAGTGGTGTCCTCGGAAGGCAGGAAACAGCTAGTAATCTATCAAATCTTCATAATATTTACAATTCTTCTGTACATGTTTGTCACTTAACTCCTCCTAAACGGCTTGACCGATTTGAATGACATTTTGTGTGTATATTTGTGTGGGTCTCTGGTCGGTATGAAAATACAATATGACCCGGTAGATTTCGTCTTTTTTATAAAATCATTATTATACGTATAGTAAAGTAAAATCGTTAAATTGAGAAAAGTAAAATTAGTATAGTAAAATAGCCTGGTCCATTAGTATATAATATTACATACACGACCAGCATTCTAATGCATTTACTCCAACTTCACAAAACAGCTTAATTAAACTAAACTTAAATTAAACTCTGACCTCGTTAAACATTTTAACCATCATAATTGGCTTTAACAAATTAACTTTGAATGATTCAACAGAACTAGGATAGGGGACAAGCGTATTAATGAGTCGAGCATCGAATCTAGGACCGTCACGCCTACGGGCGCGCCCACGGCTGTTATCTTGTAGTATTTGTAATGGTCATAAAATTAGTCTAGGTCTCTTGTGGTTTTATGTTAAAAGTTATTGTGTTCTAAAATCTGCGTAAAATTCAGAAATAGGTCTCATTATAAATTTGCATTTAAAGGCTAAGAAATTCACGATCGCATCGGCATATCATTGTTTGTATAAGACTAGCTGCTTCAATTGGTTTTGCTCGTATCCTTAATATACTTTGTGCACACTGCATTAATATAAATATCCTTTAGCTGTTTAGCGCGGTTTCATGAACAACTACTACACTCATACAAATAAAAATCAGTAGTTTAATGGTTTAAATAGTTTTTATTACTATTACGATACCTCACACGATGGGACATACGAGAAAAAAATATTTATCTCCACTTTATGTGTATGGGACATACCCTAAAAAATATTCATCTAAATTTTATATTACCATTATTGGCGGCGTAATCAATATACATATCCATACCAAATTTCAGTTTTCTAGTACAAAGAATCTCTGAGCTATGCCGCAGACAAGCAGACAGACAGACGGACATGGCGAAACTATAAGGGTGTCCAGTCGACTAGGGAACCATAAAAACGACCGCCTTTGACTTACTGCCCTCTTGATTACCACGACAGTATTACAGACTAGCTCATCCTTGAAGCTCAGGAGGAAACCAAAGGAGACCACTGTGCACCACATCTTAGGACAGAGTTGTGTTGTAGGTGTCTCACGGCGGTCAATATCTGTCTTATGACTGTCTATTCGATGTTTTTCCTTTTAGTTTAAACACCATAGTAAGTATCGGTGTTAAGTTAACCGGGTCAGTCGAGTTCAACTAGTTGATCCACAGTATATGGGTCGGTCGGCCCCACCCGTTTCCCGCCGCTCCCTCGCTTCCTATGCAAGCCAGTGTTCACAGTGACTAACATTTTTAATGCTGTCTAAAAGGTTTTTGCTTTACCAGAATGAAAGGAATAAAATAATTATCATTGTTCATGCTACCTCTGTCATGGCTTTGTTACTGTGGTCTTTCCCACAGGAATCATAGGTTTTGTCTGGATCTGAATTAGCCTATGTCTATGTCCTCTATCGTCTACTGATAATTTCAAAAAGACTACGCCTGATTGGTTACTTTTGATAATTGAAATAAAAAACTTGATCTTTTGCATCGGCTGCGGAACGTTCGAAAGAGGCTAAGTAAGGAAAATGGATGGGTTTTAGTCAGTAAGAGTCTGACACTCCTTTCTGCCCCACACACAGTCAAGACAAGAAGCTAGGTGCACGGTTCCAAAAAGCGGGTGCTACGGTGAGGAACTGGCAAGAAACTCCATCGATTCTCTTTTTAGTAGTGTTATAAAATATCTGGTATATCAGAAATTTGTGTGGTACCAACGTCTTAGATAAAGCTCTAGCCCTCATAAATACAACGCAATTTCTCGTTTATAAGGTTAATATTATAAGACCTTAAACCTTGGTTTGCGCCTTGATATATACTGCATCGCACAAAATCGTGATGTCGTGAGTATGCGTGGTCGGTTGTCGCGTATCCATCAATCGTGGGTGGCGATATTAATTTCCTTGAGATATAGAGAATTCTTGTTAGACATAATATAATTATTTTCGATGTTATTGTATCCGTCATATTAGTCTTCGAAAGAAATACTCGATAAGAGAAATTGGATTTATAAGTCCCAAAATTTGGTCACTTAGCTGATGCTAACCGCATTATGATAAAAAAAAATCAGGCATAATTTAGCTTTTCATAGTTAAACAAGGGAGAGACTACATTAACGTAAGTCTTGAATTTCTGTATGCTATTTATTGAAAAGAAAGAAAAAAAGTTTTTCAAAAACATGTAAGATAAGATAAAAAATAGAAGTCATAATTTTTGACAACAAGCCTGAAGGTAAATTTCTGCTGAACACCTGCATTATCAGAGACATTGCAGATCATTTGTCATACAAATAAAAAATGAAAAACCCTTGTGTGCTTGCAATAACACCGACACCATACAAATCGGTACCCAGACATTGCTTTATAGCAAAAAATTTCATGACCATAGCACATTCCCCGTAGAAATTACTACCCAAGAAGCTTTAGCAGTTAAACCTATAAACAGCACAAAAGTTAGCGTGTCAACTTAACCAGTAACAGAAACCAGTGCTTCCGTTTGTCAGTGAACGCGCCTTAACGCATTATGGAAGTACGGCCACTCCCAGGCCAGCCCATGACACGCCATCAAATGACTTTTAATTATTTTCAGGGCTCCATTATAGTGGTAGACTGGCTAGACGGCTGTAATAGATAGAGTGGATGGGTTTAAAACGAAAATGTTGCTTTAATTTTATGGTTTTGTAGTTTTCTGGCAATGAAAATGCCGCTAATTATTTGTAGGCTTGTATACATTAGCTTAAGAAATAGAACAGGGTAATTTTATTGTACAACTAGCTTCTGCCAGCGACTTCGTCCGCGTGGAACAGTGGTGCTCCGTTCCTATTGGTCTTAGCGTGATGATATATAGCTTATAGCCTTCCTCGATAAATGGACTATCTAACACTGAAAGAAAGAAAAATTATTTAAATCGGACCAGCGGTTCCAGAGATTAGCGCGTTTAAACATTTCCCTTCACTGCTCTGCTCCTATTGATTGTAGCGTGATGAAAAGTATACTATAACCATCTCAGGAGTATGACAAATAATTGTACCAAGTTTCGTTAAAATCCGTCGAGTAGTTTTTGTTTCTTTAGAGTTTACACAGACAGACAGACAGACAAATTTTTTACTGATTGCAGTTTTGGCATCAGTATCGATCCCTAATCACCCCCTGATAGTTATTTTGGAAATATATTTCATGTACAGAATTGACCTCTCTACAGATTTATTATAAGTATAGAAGATATAGATATAGATATAGAAGATAGATAGAAGATTTATGATCTGGCTTGACTTAAAGATAATGGTGTAGAATTTTGACTAAGTCAGATTTGACAAGAGCGCACTAGGCAGAAAATACGAGGACGAATCAAAAGGCGACTGGGAGCAAAAAAAAAAGCAATTGGTGATATAAGCTGATTATGGTGACATTGGTAATAAGGATTTTTTTTTTCTTCCTTTGCTGCTGAGGAGGAGTGAGGAGCAAGAACCGGAAAGGGTTGTACCTTTTCACTGTCTCTGGCCTTCACCTGCTAAGATAATATTTTCCTGCCTACGCTCTTTAATTCTTTGTCGACACACTTCTTCTACTGGGTCGTCCCGTTTGTGGGTCTTTTCTGTCGCGAAGTCTATTTGGACATGATTTTAACAGCTCTGGTGTTACTTATTCTTTACAGGTGATCTTCCCATCAAAGCTTTTATAACTTGCATAACCTCTACGAATAAGGTTTTCTATGAATGCTGATGATTATAAAATTAAATTCACATAAAACGGCATCTGTTATCAGTAAATATTATCCCACATACACTCTAAGCTGAACTATTTGTCTCGCTACAATGAGTCGAGAGACAATGCAACAGTCAATGCGTATTAGGCAGATAACTCTATTACATACGGGTTGTTCATGATTTCTATTCACAGGATTAAATCGATTAAACAGAGCTATTAGAAACTCTGACAAAAGATACATCAACAGAGAGACTCGTAATGGGAATATTATACGATCAAATTAGAACTAAGTGACAAATGGAGAAGTGATTAAAAATTTTGTTGGAATTGAACTCAAAAATAATGAGGAAGAATATGATGTTTGGCAATAAAAATCTAAGAAGATTAAGAAAACGTGACTAGAAGTTAATATAGATTTTAAGGTGATAAGGATAACTGTAGGAAAGTAATTTTGGTTTTTTTATTTGATCTAACTTTTCTGCACTAATAAACAATGCTTTACGTTGAAGGCATTGAAACCAAAATTTCAACCGACTACTGCAAAAAAGCTAAGGTACCAAATTGTAATTTTATCACAGCAATCAATCTACCTAGGCGTATGATCCACTCAATGATTCATTTTGATTTCTACGAAACATTTCCGTATGTAAATTTTCCGCTTAGATATCTATCTACTACACAATGGTTTACCGCGAATCTATTTCAAATACATCGATGCTTAACCTTATCGAGTTTCCCACTTTACGTTTTAGGCCTGCAATGGATGAGGTGCCTTGTGTTATCATTTGTAACTCTAGGCCCATTACGAATCATATAGATAAGGCAGAGTAGACCGGATCCATTAAGTGCTTAAATTAAAGCTTAATCACGTTAGTTAGATACGATCCCTTTGACCGTAATGATCGTTCTAGATTTATAGCTCAATAGACTTTTGTTTACATCAGTGTTCTTTACAATGATATTGTTTTAAACAGAAATTTCTTAAAAAAAATCGTGTTATGATTAGAAACAATATGTTTCTTGATTTATGCGTTGGTGAAAGCGTTCCTCCAGCGATAGCTATCATCATTTTCAGTGGGCACTACAGCATGCTCACTTTGTGTTTAGCAACATTCCTGTACGGAGTTGTATCATGGCGCCTCATCAAGAAGTTTCGTAACTTCAACAACTATGTGTATCTCAGTGCAATCTTAGTGAATATATTGCGGTTAACCCTTTTGTCCACATCAGCCATTCATTGTAATACAAAAATGAGTGATTCCTATTCTAGTTTTAATACATATGTTAATATTGTTTTAATTTTTTTAACTTCAGTGTACAACCATTGGTTGGTGGTGATGTGTTACATGTTCTACGTGGATATTGTGAAAGTTTTTCGAAAAGATATCAAAAGAAAGTACCTTTTAAGCTTCGTGTTCGCTTGGGGCGTACCTCTATTTGTGTTTTTATTATGTGGATTATCATTAATTATTATCAAAGAAGTAGTTAAAGACAATAGAGATAAAGTTATTATTATTTTTACTATGATTAGTCTGTTAGCTGTATCTCATGTTTTGCCATCGATAACAAATTTTATTATTTTTATAAAACTTGTGTGTTCTTTATTTCTGAATAAAGATAATGTTAGTGTTATTTCTATTTCTGAAAGAAAGAGAGAGAATTGCCGACGTTTATCTATAGCTTCGGCCATGTTTATTTTATGTAATGCTGCAGTCTTAACCTTTATTATTTGGGATGCATTTGAACTTACAATCGCGACAAGAGGTATTATGTTAGGATTGCAAATAATTGCATTGGCCCTATTTGTTCCATTACTAAAGAGTAATAGGATGTTATGGCTAGAGTATTATAAAAATCGACGGAACAACACCATGTGTTGAATTTTGAGTGGTTTTTTATTAGTATAGAGTTTAGAATGTAAGATAAGAAGATTTTTCGGTGCGACAAGACCCTATAAATAGTATATATTAAAACGTGCAATAAATTTTGCAATTATTTGAAATACCTAATATCCTAAATATTTCTCAAGTATTAATGTTAATTGGATAAGTGTTTAATTAAGTAATTTTTCTAATTGTACTTATAAATTAAGATGTAAATATTAATGTCTATGCTGCTAAAGACAATAATGTTAAATGTATGTGAACCAAAGCTTGCTGTGTGATAACGTGACATGTTTTTAGAAAAAAAATTAAAATACTGTACGAGCATAACTAAATAAAAGTTTTATTTACGTAGTACTTTTGGCTATAAGTGGATCTAATATAAATGTATGTAACTAATGATAAGAATCTTAATTGTAAATAACCCATATCATCGAATACGATAGAACTATGACCACTATAGTACATTCAAAATTATAATCTACACTAATATTATAAAGAGGAAAACTTTGTTTGTTTGTTTGTAATGAATAGGCTCAAAAACTACTGGACCGATTTTAAAAATTTTTTCACCATTCGAAAGCTACATTATCCACGAGTAACATAGGCTAAATTTTATTTTGAAAAAAAAAATAGGGTTCCGTAAGATATTTGGGTTTTTCGGACACAAGGTGTAAGAAATCAACCAGAAAAGTTACTTTTTTGGGTACGCTACTAATCTCAGGAACTACAGGTCCGATTTGAAAATTCTTTCAGTGTTAAATAGCCCATTTATTGAAGAAGGCTATAGGCTATATTTCATCACGCTAAAACCAATAGGAGCGGAGCACCACTATTCCACGCGGACGAAGTCGCGGGCAGAAGTTAGTGTTTGATACGATTTCTAATGCTACGTAGTATAAATTGCACCAAACAATCTCTTTCGTTGTGTTTCGAGTACACTGGTACAAATTTCATTACATTAAAAGTGAATAAGCTTTATTAGTACTGACTTTTCAAAGATGGGAAATCATCAATTGACTTCTTTCGCCGTGGGTAGGGCGGGAGGGAGTGTCAGACTGACTAAAACCCATCCATGTTCCTTCCTCAGCCCTTTGCATTCCGGGGGCGCGGTAACTCTTTCGAACATCCCGAAGCCCGCGGTGATGAATCCTAGCCCCTTCTCTACTTGTGGAGAAGCCTTTCTCCAACAGTAGAGCAATAAAAAGTAGTTTTCAAGCTTAACCAATGCGATTTAATTACAGTAACGAATACAGCTACTATTTTGTTTATGACCAACCGCGTAATAGGTTTTCCTAGTACGAGTAAAAGCAACACAATATCTCTTTGAAATACGTTCTGAGAAGCTGTTAAATTTCACGTTTTCAGTACTGTAGTAAAAGCTGATACATTTTGTGTGACCTTTCAGTTTCATCACTGAAAACTGAAAATGGTGTTTCCAATTTTTGACATTTTTTTCTTGTGAATTAGGATTACGATGTAAATGATGTAATATTTATTCCTGTAACTAAATCTATCATTAAACTAGCTTCTGCCCGCGACTTCGTCCGCGTGGAGTGGTTACTTTGGGCTAACGCTAACTTTAACCCCCAATTTTGAAACATTCTTCATTGGTGCTCCTCTCCTATTGGTCTTAGCATAATCTCTTCAGCTTTATAATAATATTATATTAGTATAGATTGTAATTATTACAAACTAGCTATTTCCCACGGTTTTACCCGCATCCTCAGGGAATTGCTTCGCGCACCTTGATTTTTTATCTATATTTATTACTCTTTCATCCTTCCGTGTAGGGTATCGTTAGATAGGTCTTTCAAAAATATTATGGGTGTGTGAGGACCATTTTTTGGTTAAGCGAGCCATTTGCGAAATATCTAGCTTTTCAGTGCAAATTTTTGTTCAATACGAGTTACCCCCTCCTCTAACTTTTGAATGGCTATACCTAGAAATGTGAAAAAAATCACAGACGTAGTACATATAATGAACTTACAAGGAAAATTATCACGGCTAAGGAGGCTTAACCGGTTACAGAGTTATAGTCGATTAACTAACTCCTACTACGGAACCCTACTGCGCGTGGCCCAACACGCACTTGGCCGGTTTTTTACCAATTGCTTCCTCCCAATGTATGTAAAACCGCTAGTATTCATTAATTTGATGAGGAGGACATAAAGGCAGTTTGCCTTTTGGTAATGTATTTTATCTATATAGAATATTTATGTTTGTTGTTGTATCTGATTGTTTCCCAAATACATAAAAAATACATAATGAAAATCATAAAAAACGGAATCAAAGATCAACAAAAATATAAGTGTTACCACCCTATATTTATAGACAGACTTAAATCATATTGTCAATTACAACGTCCCCCCTGATTGGATAGATTACATTATGAAGGGCTTCCAAACGTCCACTCGATTGTGATAAATGACCACCCCTAGGGAGTAGGGGGTAGGGGTGAGGCTATCACTTCTTTTTTTAAACGAGGTTTTTTCTGCGGTATCGAGGGAGTTGTAATTTTTATGGTTTTTCAATTCACGGCGATGATAAGTCACAGCATTGGCAGTATTAGAGATTGGGGTAGATGTGTAAAACCATTTTTATTTAAGTAAGTCAGTCAGAAATTTTTGAGGGCTGTTTTTTCTATATCTATACTAATAGTATAAAGAGGAAAGATTTGTTTGTTTGTAGGGATTTAACTCAAAACTACTGGACCGATTTTAAAAATTCTCTCGCCATTAGTAAGCTACATCTGTATGAAGTGTCATATGCTATACTAGCTTCTGCCAGCGACTTCGTCCGCGTGGAAAAGTGGTGCTCCGCTCCTATTGGTCTTAGCGTGATGATATATAGCCTATAGCCTTTCTCGATAAATGGACTATCTAACACTGAAAGAATCATTTAAATCGGACCGGCGGTTCCTGAGATTAGCGCGTTTAAACAAAATGACAACATTTCCCTTCACTGCTCTGCTCCTATTGATTGTAGCGTGATGAAAAGTATACTATAACCATCTCAGGAGTATGACAAATAATTGTACCAAGTTTCGTTAAAATCCGTCGAGTAGTTTTTGTTTCTATAGAGTTTATACAGACAGACAGACAGACAGACAGACAGACAGACGGACAGACAGACAAAAATTTTACTGATTGCATTTTTGGCATCAGTATCGATCCCTAATCACCCCCTGATAGTTATTTTGGAAATATATTTCATGTACAGAATTGACCTCTTTACAGATTTATTATAAGTATAGATTTATTTCCAGGAATAATTAGGGATCGATACTAGAATAGTGGAACCCAAGGTGTTAAAAAAAGTCCACACGGGCGAAGCCACGGGCGGAAAGCTTTTTAGAAACGTATCGCCGTATCCTTACAAAATATAATAAATGCGAAAGTCACTCTGTCTGTCTGTCGCGCTTTCACGCCAAAACTAGTGAACCGATTTAAATGAAATTTGATTCACAGTCTAGATCCTGAGAAAGGACATAGCCTACTTTTTCCTCGGGTACGCGAAGTAGTCACATCGGGATGCGGGTTCCGACCACCCGTAACGAGTGTCAAAGATGTACAAATGACAGCCGAGTTCAACGACTTATCGTGCTTCAGAAAGCACAAACGAAAATCTACGTATGACATAGATAGTCGCCCATCCACGGACAACCGCGCCAAGCGCAGCTTAACCTTTGATCAATCGACCTGTACAGCTATCTACTTAGCCAGGAATTACTCTCAACTCAACATGATACTTATCTACAAAAACGTCCGAATTCTAAAGCGAGACACGCCCTCTGTTACAACTTCCCTTATTACAGTAAATAGGTTAGCTAAGTGACCACGTGACCAACTGACCATTACAATCACTTACCATGTCAACCCGTCACGTTTAACAGGTAACAGATAAGAGAAAACTATCAGATAATGGAAGCGTCCATGTCAGCTCAATGGTGTCAGCCCACATTATTGATTATAGCTGTTGCTTTATGTAAAAGTTTTCATTTAATTACAGGCTTTTATTCAACTTTGTTGAAGAGGAGCTCGTGGCTAAGTAACAGCCGCACGGGTCGACCGATCAAAAGTTAAGCTGCGCTTAGCGCGATCGGTCCGTAGATGGATGATCATCTTTGTCATAGTCAGACTTCTCTGTGCCTCGGAAAACACGTTAAGGTTTTAGTCCCGGTTGTCATTTGATCTTTGACAGTCGTTTCGGGTATTCAGAAGCCAGAAAGTCTGACAACCGGTCTTACCAAAGGGTATCATGTTACCTAGTGACTGGGTTGTGGAGGGCAGATAGGCAGTCGCTCCAATAAAACACTGGTACTCAGCTGCATCAGGGAAAGGCTAGGCAGATGATGGCAGATGATTCAACTTGGGATGTCTGTAGGGTTAGACAAGTAGCAAAAACGCTAGTAGAATAGCATGCAAAATGTATGGGAATGACATAAATGACAGATAGCTAGTCGTAAACGAATGTCATTCCCATACATTTTGTATTCTATTCTACTAGCGTTTCTACCCCTTGTCTAACCCCTCTGTTCATTTTATATCTACGATACAAAAGTTTGAGGTGGTCGTAGCTAAGTAACAGCCCTGTGGATCGATAGATTAGCAAGCTTCAGCTGCCGTGGATGGGTTCCTCGGAGAGAAGGTAGAGTTGTCGGTCTTGCGCCTGATCTCTCCCCGGACGTGTCGGACTGCCGATCCATCGGACTATGAGAGTGAGGGAATAGGGATTGCACCTGTGTCTGCGCAAGCGTGCGTACACTATAATATCTCCTGCGTACCTAGTTAGTCTTCATTGAGATTGGCCATGACCTAATTCGGTCTGGAGAGATTGTACATGTTCGTAAGGTTTTTTTTTGTGATTAAATATTTTTTTTGCTTCATGTTATTGATTCAGTAAATGATGTACTATACATATTTATACCTTTAGTCGAACCTTAAGGAGTACGATATAAGTCTGTTTTTGTGTGAACAGTTTAAATAGTACTAATCTCAGTAGTAAGACAAATAAATTTCGTAGCAATAGTATTGATATTCGTAGCAGTAATAAACTTGAGCAGTAGTATCATTTTTCGTAGCAGGAGAAATTACTTCTTTATAACTAGCTATTTCCCGCGATTTCATTCACGTCCCAAGGGAACTACTTCACGCATGCAAATAAAAAGTAGCATAAAACCTTTTCCAGGGTCCCTTCTATCTTCGTACCAAATTTCATACAAATCGGTCCAGCCGTTCACGCGTGATACCGTGACCAAGGGAAATAGGAATTATTTTTTATATAAATAGATAGTAATTTATATTAATCTCTGTAGCAGCATTTACTTACCGCGTAGCATTACTTTTTCGCAAAGCGTAGCAGCAGTGAGAAACCTAGTAATGAAGACACAATAATTTATGTATCATTTCGTACTAGAAGCAATTTGTTGTAGCAGTAGATTTAATCTTTCGTAGCAGTAGAATTAATGATTAATTGCAGTAGATGTTTTTTCGTAGCAATAAAATGGTATTAATTTCCATAGTCAGTAATATCAATATGACTTTCAAAAACTACGCAGAAAAACTTGAGAAATTGCGACAATCCTTACCAAAATAGTCACAATCTCTTTGCCAGGTGTTTCGATATCCAAATTATATAACATATTCCGCCAGCAGCTTCGCCTGCAATATTTTAGCCAATGGAAACAAAACCTTGACAAATTATATACTAAAGCCTTCCTCTTGAATCACTCTATCTATTAAAAAAACCGCATCAAAATCTGTTGCGTAGTTTTAAAGATCTAAGCATACATGGAGACAGATAGCGGGAAGCAACTTTGTTTTATACTGTATAGTGATTTAGTAGGACAGTAGGCAGGTTATCTTTTCAAAAGGAAAATAAATGCACTAAATTTTTTAGTACTCCGAGATTAATGACCCATAAAACAAAGGAGATAATATTAACTGACATACTTTAAGCTAAAACATTCAGTTTACAAGCAAAACCGCGACAATAAGCGACTCCGCGTTACGTGTAGTCTGCCACAGACAATCCAATATGGCGGATGTCAGCTGTCACATGCAGTCTAGCCGTCACAGCGAACGGTCGTCTGTCGCAACTGTATCTTACAAATAGAAAATTATTATCCACCTTATCTCAATGAAATAAGATTAATTATAAAATGTTTTATGTAATTACTGTTATACAACTTATCACGGCTTTTATTGTTAAAGTTATTTTTGTTTGTAAGAGGAAAATTGTTTTGTAATTAAATACGGGTTGTGGTATCACCCCTTTACTTCGGTAATGACGTAATTAGATTTTTCTTTTATTAAAGTTATTTTAAAGTATGAAGTACTGAAAGCGTAGGGTTACGTAATTACTAAAAATAATTTTGCACAGTAATAATCGAAAATAGCTTATGTAGGCTTGTTTTTAGACAAGAGTATACCTACGTAGTTTGAGAGCCATAATACATAAATAGTCAACAGTGCCAGTGTTGATGCAGTAAGCTATATAATGAGGTAATTAGGTTACTAGGGTGTAGGCAGTGTCCTACGCTACACAACGCAGTTGAAGCTTCCTTTGTACACTGCTCGTAACTTCTGTGAAAGGAAACTGATATTTCTAGACTGTGTCTTTGTAAAAAAAGCATTGTTGTAAAAACAGAATTCCTTTTTTCGTTTATATAAATACTAGCTTTTTCCTGCTACTTCACCCGCATCGTAACTAACTACTTAATGCACCCGGATAAAAAGTAGCTTATAATCTAAATTCGTACCAAATTTCAACCAAATCAGTTGAGCCGTTTCACTGTGAAAGCGTTACAAAAACTCACTTTCGCATTGAAGTATATGTGCTAGTTAGGATTAAATTAGGATTGGTTAAGCTGGCCTGACCATCTTAGACATAGCGAGATTCCTCCATGTCTCGGAAAGTTTTCTAAGCTGTTGGTTCCGGTTGTCATTTATAAATCTTTGACAGTCATTACGTGTAGTTAGAAGCCAGAGCCTTGGTAAGCCTGGTTTTTAACCAGGCTTACCAAGGGGCATCGTGTTACCCGCTAACTGGGTTGTGGAGGTCAGATAGACAGTCGCACCATGTAAACACTAGTACTCAGATGCATCCAGTTTGACTGGAAGCTGACTCCAACATACTTGGGAAAAGGCTAGGCAGATGATGATAGGATAGGATTGGTAAGGATTTTTAGATACATTCTTTACGTAATAAAAAAAAAGTTTTAGACATTGTCTTAAAGTCATTATGCGTATCAAAAGATCGTAAGTACCACTGTCTACTTAAATCGAATCGCATCTCAATTAAACTTCCTTTCTCTCACCCTAAAACAAAAAGCTAACGCGTATCTGAGAAGGTCAAAATTCAATTGGCAGGCCTAACGCCTCAGATAAGTTCACAAAGGCTCGACTTTGGCCCGATTCAATAACTTGTACAACACTATAGCTATTGTGTTTGGTACACTGGCGTGCAATGAAAATGGGTATATTGTTTTGAATTTCACTTTTTCTGAAACAATGATGTTTTTAGATCACCTACGTTTCCGTTAGGGTCTAGGGTAAACGTTATGGTTACTATATTCGTTCTTAATGGCATCCAGAAACTTGTGACCAGTAGTAATATAAAAGTATAGTTAAAATGAGGTGTCAACTGGTAGCGTATTCAAAATATGGATGACATTGTAGCCTTAAGTCAAAATAACAGCAACCTTTTGGGTCTCTAAAAGTTTCAGCAAACTGCCTAGAAAATGTTCTCAAAAATGTGAGAGTTTTAACCCCAAACGGCTCGAAAATAAAACCGCCGATGAGATTTGAACTCACACGAAAAGCTAGCAAGATAGGATGGCTCAAGAGTGTCGACATGTCGCGTCCCACACAATAATCTATCATAATTTAAATTATGTATATTTATATAATATTCTAAGTTAATATATACACTACACAATATCTAAAATCAGGTGGCCAGAAGTTTATAAACATCCTGAATAAATTTCCCGAAAACTTTGTCCTGCCTGCATCGGAAGTTCGCAGTCGCTACTGACGACAACTTTGCCTAACAATTTTCATCGAACACCGCCCAAACACCGCTGTCTAAAATTAACGAAGCATTAAAAGGATTCATTTAAGACCATGTATTACTTTCATATTTGTGGAAACCATGGTTTTTGACAACAAACAGGGAAGGTTGAATATTATTATATATCTGAAAATTCTTTTTTTGCTGGCTTTGGCGTGATCAGTCCGTGGATGGGTGACCATCTATGTATATAGAGCCGTTGGTCCTTGCTGTCATTTATAAATCTTTGATAGTCCTTCCGGTTAGTTTGGCCAGAAAGTCTGACAAGCAGTCTTATCAAAGGGTATCGTGAGACCTAGTAACTGGGTTGTAGAGATCACATAGGCAGTAGGTAGCTGCTTCATGTAAAACATTGGTACCCAGTTGTATTCGGTTCGACTGGAAGCTGACTCTAACATTGTTGGGAAAAGGCTAAGCAGTTGATGATCTGCAAAGCCTTTCGAATAATTCGTATCATGACGAAAATATTCAACTTCAATTTGATTTCCTGTACTTAAAAAATACCCTTCTTAAAATATTTTCATCATTCAAAGACTGGCAACCAAATTTTAGTGAAATGAATTCAAAAACGTGTTCACTGGATAAAATAATTCTCGGAAACGGCCCGACCTTTCATAGATAAGCCTACATGGTGGAATCACGGCATATAATCTGCCTGGCGTAAACCCAACCTATTGCAGAACATCAGGCTGTTTTATTAAATACTAGCTTTCCGCCAGAGGCTTCGCCCGCGTGGGATATACGAATCTAAGTTAAAAATGACAGAGTTTCATACAAACATGGCCCCCTTTTTCACTCCTTTAGGGAAAGAATTTCGGAAAATCTTTTCTTATCGGATGCCAACGTTATCCAAAGAACACAAGCTACAAGTTTTAGGTCTATACGATCAGCAGTTTAGGCTGTGCGTTTATCCGTCAGTCATTCAGGATAAAGCATTTTATATGTGTAGATAGATTAAGTCTGCAAAACTATTTCAAAATCATTAGTCTTTGTTTTTCTTGCAACTTGACTTTTTTCTAGATCTATTAGTCTTCTATTTTACTTATATATTCGTCTTATAGTATTTAGTTGTCTAGTTGATTACAACCAAGTTAAGTTTTCAATTACCTTTTTGTTTTTTTTATTAACTGTCTACCTAACTCTGGCCTCAAGTGTAGGGTAAAAATGGAAAAACTCTCCCTTCCAGTGAGTACATCTCTTTCATTGTTATTTGTAGCCGTTAGTAGTTGTCGCCCCTTAACGCTGATTGAGTCCTATTACATATATATACTTTCCCTTATCTTTATGAATATAGGAGTATTCAGGTAGATTTATTTATATTTGGGGACTATTGCTGCGAGGATAGAGGACAAATAGGACGTTTTGGGAGGGAAAAAGGAATTATTTCTTATTTTTTTTACTTCAATAATGTAAGTTGGTAGGTATTTCCCGTGATTGGTCGCGTTCTCCTTTGGAATTATCATATTATGTCTTTTCTGAGGTTCCAATATATTTTCATAGCAAAGAGACGAACAGAGTTAAGGAGAATGTTTTTTTTTTTCATGGGAACCCACAATACAACTGCAAGAAGTCGGAAAATTGGCGATAAATTTTGCTCAGCATGTAGGAACGTATACTTAATTTTATTATTATTGTTATAAATAAGAAATATAGACACAGTTTAAACATAGAACAGTTTGAATTTATGACCAGTGTTAACAATTACATAAGTACATTACAAGAGTGTTCATTCTAAAATAGTAATTGTTTTCACATTGGGCACAAAATATTGTTCATACGAACAAACATTACGGACGCAGCAGCAAAAATATAATAAATTCACATGAGAATTGCATACCATGTAACGATGTTAAACAACACATAACAGACATTTTTATTCAGTTGGGTCTCTAAAAAATGTGAATTAGTACATGAGCAAGTTTAAAATAATTCATTCATTTTAATCCTTCCCATTAACCTTGTATCTTAATTGAAAAGAGTTGATGAAAAGCATTAAAAACTGCACGTAGACACTAAATGCAAATGTTCCGCTAGTTGAGAGTTGAAAAAGTTGAAAAACTGAATTACCTCGCAACGTCGATGCAATTCACTTTCAAAAGATAAAAATGTAGAACGATTCAGTTTGCCTGGTTTATCTACGTTTTTATAAAGCCTGACCTAATTTTTACTTCAAGAGCTTTAATAATAATATATGTACTTCATATTATATCGATCTGTGACGTATAACTGCTGTAGATAACGAAGCTGGAGAAGCATATTTTTTTCCTGGTATGGAAAGGTCGTGGTGTCATAGTGGTTTAAGGCATGAACGAGTGTGCGACTTGCAAACCTGGCAAGTACCGATGTGACTTTTCGAAAGATTTCTAAAGATTAAGAACGATCTAAGTATATAAGTCACTGACTAACGCTGAAGGGAATCATGGACTTAAAAAGTCTTAAACCGCTAGTCCGCATTGAGCAAGCATCAATGCTCATGCCTTTCCTGTATGATAAGAGGCCTGTGCCCAGCAATGGGACAATATAAAAACAGGCCGATGATCATGATGATGATAATGTGTGAAAATATGTTATTTTAAACATCGTAGCAATCTTGACTTTCTAATACAGTTGGTCCAGACTCATCATGCCCCATACGCGCCATTGTACCATATTGTAAAATGTTAACTGTTCTCCTTGCCCTGGTCTTGCTATCACTATCATTATCTTCTTTCGACCCATCGGACTATGAGAGTTAGGGAATGGAAAGTGCACCAGTGTCTTCGCAAGCGCTTGTGCACTATAATATCTCCTGCGTACCTAGCTAGTCTTCGTTGAGATTGGCCACCGTGACCGAATTCGGTCTGGAGAGATTATTCTCTTTTTTTACATATTGCTTTATCATTCACCCCCCTTTTTCTCTTATCATCTTTTTTCGCACATCATCCAACTTTTCGTTATCTCCCTCTCCCTTCATCAACATCTGCACACTTATTTTGTTCTGATACACCAAATAGATTACTTATTCGAGATATTTCTGTTGATTCCGTATTATTGCTTTCTTCATCCACATTTCAAATTCCTTACAAGGCAAATGAACTTCAAGTTATTGAACAATAAACCTTAGTTAGCTAGCACTGCAGTGATCCATTCCACTCAGCTGACATTAACAGCTGCATGGGAAGACGTTGTAATGGTCGGTTGTGCGTACAATCCTGCATCTTTGCATAAAATATTCGTAATTATAAAAGGAATATGATTGAGATCAAGTTTTTATTATTGGACATTTCAATTATTATTGTTTTATAGAACAGCATTAGCTTTATTGGGTACTGCAAAGCGTAGATCGTGGTTTGGATACAAGCCAAAGGAGAAATGTCTTAAATAATCTGAGAAATTAGAAAAATGTGCTCTAAGTATACTTTTGTCATTGTTTTGTATGCCCACAATCAAATAAATGTTTTTTTTAATCTATTCTATTCTGAACTAGCTTCTGCCAGCGACTTCGTCCGCGTGGAATAGTGGTACTCCGCTTCTATTGGTCTTAGCGTGATGATATAGCCTAGCCTATAGCCTTCCTCGATAAATGGATTATCTAACACTGCAAGAATTATTTAAATCGGACCAGGGGTTCCTGAGATTAGCGCGTTTAAACAAAATGACAACATTTCCCTACACTGCTCTGCTCCTTTTGATTGTAGCGTGATGAAAAGTTTACTATAACCATCTCAGGAGTATGACAAATAACTGTACCAAGTTTCGTTAAAATCCCTCGAGTAGTTTTTGTTTCTATAGAGTTTATACAGACAGACAGACAGACAGACAGACAGACAGACGGACAGACAGACAGACAAAAATTTTACTGATTGCATTTTTGGCATCAGTATCGATCCCTAATCACCCCCTGATAGTTATTTTGGAAATATATTTCATGTACAGAATTGACCTCTCTACAGATTTATTATAAGTATAGAAGAAGATTTAATCAGTTTCTTCTAAGTGGGATCATTTTAGGTTAATTTATAAA
Source organism: Pyrrhia umbra (assembly GCA_963891755.1). Classification (NCBI taxonomy): domain Eukaryota; kingdom Metazoa; phylum Arthropoda; class Insecta; order Lepidoptera; family Noctuidae; genus Pyrrhia; species Pyrrhia umbra. Next base: position 1,717,074 of record OY982942.1, on the reverse strand, counting down.
TGGATCTTTTTAAACATCCATATTTTGCTTGTCTACGTATCGGCTACACTTCAGCTAGCTCTTATATTTATACGATATGTTACTGCCAGAAAAAATGCCGTACATCCTCCTCTTCACTTCGACTCCAACAACTTTGCACTTACACTCCCGAAAACTTCGATCAACACTCTTCGAGTAATAAAAACAAAAAAAAAGAACATCGAAAAATTGGTTCCGAAGCAAGAACGCGCGTATTACGTTTGACATAAGAAAGCGCGGGAAAGCGGCCATTTTAAATCGATACCCATTGTTAGCCATCTTCGTGTTCAATCGAGCGGGGAAAAAGTTTTACTACTTTATTGCTGTTACAAGTCCTTTTTTGCGATTTGTTGGAAGTTTTTATCTTAACATAGCGATTTGGGACAAAGATTGTTACTTTTAGGGCGCGAGATGTTGAAAAAACTTGTGAAGATTATGTCGGAAATATTATATTGTTTTTTGTGTGGTGGTTTTTGGTTAGATCTGATGTCTGTTGGTGTTATTTTTTCAGTCAGAAAGTTTGAGTGATAGCCAGGCTCTTTTTCCATATCAGTTGAAGTCTTCTCTCTAAATATCCTTATATCAAAGTAACTGTTTGTCTCTATGCTTTCATGGTAAAATGGTTGTGTTTTTTTTTGTATGGACATAGATTGAAATCTGAGGACTTAAGATAGGCATAGAATTTTAATTCGGCTGCCTCAGTTAGTTTATCTTAATAATATTCTAGCTATTGTTTCCCACAGTTTCACTCGCTCCCTGAGGAAAGGTTATTAGAAAAAAACAATGATGGTGAAACATTTTAAATATACAATGGTATAATGTAACTTTAAAGTTTTTAATATTTCTACCAAAGTGCATTCTTAATTTCTACTACGTTTTTCAGTTTCGATTTTCTAGAAAATCCAAATGAATGCAGTGTTTTAAAAATAATATTATTATCTTTACTTATTCATATGGCTTCTTCCCCATAGTTCGTAAACGTCCCATATCCAAGACTTCGAGTCCCCAATTAACAATGAGAAGGGGGAAAATTTCCCAACTTAATACGGCTTCTAAAAGTTATAATTAATTACTTATAAGTAAAGTATATAAGTTATTTCCAACGGTTACTAACGGAACTCGTAGAAAATACACAGTCGTGCGTCATTACAGGTTAGGTAAGTGAACATAGAAAGCTTACAGAATGTTGTATTTTTTGGGATATTGCAAAAAAGAACAACCTATATTTGAAAGTATTATTTTATGCTAGGTTTAGTCTGCCAGTCTTCTGGGCACATTACCAGATGATAGCGATGTGGAGGAATATTTTGACGCTTAACCTTGAGCTGTTCCATTAGGTGTTTTTTTTTTTTTTTTTTGTATTTTATATTTTTTGTTTTTGCATATATATGTATGTCGTAGTATTAGTCTTTAGTCTTAAGTAGTTTTATGTAGTTTAAATTAATTAATATATCTTTCTGTAAATACTTGTAAAACTATTCGAATAAATCAGATAACTAATGTTTAGTCTGTGAATTTGTCTGCATGGACTGGGGAATTAGATCTATAAAAATACTTATTAACTAATACAGGTAATAAAGCATAAAGCATTTCAAGCAATTCTTGCAACTTGTTGAACAATTCATTTTGTAGGATATGCAGAGATATTCAAGCGCTCAGAGTCTAGAATTGAGTTTAATCTAAATTTGACATCGATTCTAAATTTCGATTCGAACGATTTAATATTTATATTGAGATCTAAATCTGACAGTTTTTGATTTGCGAATCAAAACTGAATGTTGTTTTAAAAATAAAATAAAAGTTTGTCTAACAATGTTACGAATCAAAATTCTTTCATTACATTCCTCAGGCTTGTGATTCCCAAAAAAAAGTTTAAATAGATAGATGTTTGTTAGTCTTTTACGCAAAAACTTCTGAGTAGATTTAGATGAAATTTAGAACACACATAGTTTATAACAGGGGTTAACACATAGAATACGTTTCTTCACAATATCTAGCCACAATTCTAAAGTACAAGCAGAAGAAGTCTGACAACTAGTCTTACCATGGGGTATCATCGTATTACCCGGTAACTTGTGGCAGTCAAATAAGCAGTTGCTCCCTGCAAAATATTGGTACTCAGCTACATCTGTTTAGACTGGAAGGCATCCCAACATAGTTGGGAAAAGGCTAGGCTGATAATGTAGCAGACGAAGTCACGGGCAGAAGCTGGTAGCTGGTAGCAAATATATTAAGTATAATTCTGTTGCATTTTTTTCAGCTAAGAAAAGATTACGGTAGGAACAGTAAATTATATTCGATTTAACGTCGACACGTAAATGTCAAACGTGAGTTACTTTTATTAACATCGTAAGGCATTAAAATTATATTCAAATAAATCCCAGCTGGTTTTTATAGGTTTTAGTTTTGTGGTCTAAGTATTGAGCGATATACTTTTTTTTAATTTCTTTATTTCTATATAAAATAAGTCATTATTATAGAGTGCGTAAACCCAGTGCTTTTCTTATGTTTTTAGTATTATCTTAACACAGTTTTTCTACAAAAATTGGCATTTTACGACGGATTATTTCTAAAATTGTTAAAATCATTCGGGATGCCTTTTTTGTGACGGGATTGACTTCTGGCTTGCTCGGGTATACGTCGGCATAGTATTTGTTGCCGTATTTTACAAGTATAAGGCGCTATCCACATATATCCGGGTACCCGTCCCGGAATAAAATCGGTTACATACAAGTTGTATGAACTCGTTCACACATCCGGATCGTCAGTGTTCTGGAGACACGGATGCTCTGACAGTGCTATCCGATTTTAATCTAAGTACATTGATAGCCGTTTAATAAATATACATTTTACCGGCTGATAGTCTTCTTAGTGATCTACTTCTTCTTCTAGCGCTATTGCAGTGATTGCTAATACTTCATTGTTAAATAAAGACATCGTGTTTGAATACGGGTGACGGATGGCACGTTCCTGACGGTACACTGAAACAGATAACTCGGAACACGGATAGCATTGACCCGGAAATATGTGGATAGCGCCTAATGGTGGTTTCAATTCGGAGCAGCGCAGAAGCTGTAATAATTATTCTACATATTATCGTAATATTGTTTAAATTCGTTTATAAAATTAATATTTCCCAACTATCAGAAACCTTTTAACGTCATATCAGATATGAGATGTCAAATTCTGATAGTCGGAAAGTGTTAGTTAAGAAATACAAGTACATATTATTTTAACCTGGTAAAACACAGATAGCTATTATAATCACGCTCTTTCTTTTAACTTGTGCCGAATTTAAAAATAGTCTTGTCAATATCTACGATATACGACAAACATCACTATTTTAATAATATCTTTATTTTCTTCAGCGATACGTAATTCTGTAGCAACTATGTGTTACGTTTTTTTTCGTATCTGTACGAACTATGTTCGTAATTCATACCATCGTTAAAATATTTATCAGTGAAGATGTTCTTATGAAAACTTTTATTCTAATACTAGCTTCTGCCAGCGACTTCGTCCGCGTGGAATAGTGGTGCTCCGCTCCTATTGGTCTTAGCGTGATGATATATAGCCTATAGCCTTCTCGATAAATGGACTATCTAACACTGAAAGAATTATTTAAATCGAACCAGTGGTTCCTGAGATTAGTGCGTTTAAACAAAATGACAACATTTCCCTTCACTGCTCTGCTCCTATTGATTGTAGCGTGATGAAAAGTATCCTATAACCATCTCAGGAGTATGACAAATAATTGTACCAAGTTTCGTTAAAATCCGTCGAGTAGTTTTTGTTTCTATAGAGTTTATACAGACAGACAGACAGACGGACAGACAGACAGACAGTCAAAAATTTTACTGATTGCATTTTTGGCATCAGTATCGATCCCTAATCACCCCCTGATAGTTATTTTAAAAATATATTTCATGTACAGAATTGACCTCTCTACAGATTTATTATAAGTATAGAATAGAAGATAGATATTATAAGTTCATATTTAAAATCAAGAAAAAAATCTGACTACGAATTAAACTAAATATTGAAAAAAAAAATAAGTTACTCCCTGTCTTCATGACAGCAGTATACTATTCCCGCGGTTTCACCCGCTTCTTGAGGAAACTAATTCAAGGGTCACCACATGTTTTTGGAATCACTATTCAGGTGTAAGAGTGAGACACAACTATTAGCGTCGTATACCATCTCTTTTTCACAACGAAAATATTCCTGCTTTCGTACGTCATAGTAAGGCCCCAGGTAGGCGAATAAAAAGAAGCTCATAACCGTCTGCAAGGTCTCACCAATCTCCACAAAAACATTATTACTACAGCTATTGCCATTTCCATTGCATACAATGCTAGAAGGATTTCCTTCAAAACTGGCACAAACACAGGATGGATAGGAAGAAGACGGAATGGATGATTGTAGCTATGATAATGAGGAAGCGGACGGCCCACGTGCGCTAGCTTAGCTCCCAGGGTTAAGTAAACTATTAATATTCTTTATATAGCATTGCCATTCAACGTGGCAATGCTGCCAGTCTTCTGGGCGCGTTTTCGGATGACAGCGATGAGGATACTTTGACGCCTAATCTCATTGTTGCGCATGTCTGTACAGTTTTGTTTAATTTATTATTTATTTGTACATATATATAATTATATTAAGTCTCTAGACTAAATGTATTTTTTTCGCTTAAAAAGAAAATAATAAATATGAGTTTGGTCCACTTCCACGGTATAACGGCTGAACCAATATAGATGAAATTTGGAACGCAGACAGACTGATGCCTGGGAAGGTGCGTGAAATAGTTCTTATAGTTTGCGAGTAACACCAGTGCGTGAAGTAATTCCTTTAACTTATAAGTAAAACCACGGGAAAAAGCTAGGGGTGTTTAGAAACTGAATAGACACTGACGGACTAATAAACTGCATCAATGTTCATCAGGCACCTACTTTTGAAAAAAATATTTTAACCAAGTATTCAAACTTTTTATACAAATTTAAATTGAAACCTATAGTTTGGTTCGTTAACTTCATAACAGCGTAGTATCCCTAAGTGTATGTTTGTATACTGGAAAGGGCCATTAATTTTTTTTTAAACAAAAACTTTGATGCAGTTTCTTTGTCTGGGGGTATATACATATATATATAGTATATCCATATTTGTTACTCCCGCCATGGGTGGGGTGAGAGGGAATGTCAGACTCTTAGTGACTTAAACCCGTTCATGTTCCTTCCTCAGCCCCTTTTTATTCCGGGGGCGCGGTAACTCTTTCGAAAATCCTGCAACCCCGGCAAGACTTCCTCTATCACCTGGATAATATATATTAGTATCAAGTTTTAATTTGAAGACTACGCTGACACAGTCGCGTGCAGAAGCAAGTTCTACCTATTTGAACAAGCACACTAGGATATATCTAAGTAATTTTTACAATATTCACAATCTCAAATATACGTAAATGTTCTACCCACCAGTTGCATTACGAATGAGATGATAGCCACTATATATCACACAAAGTCTAGATACTTCTAGTTAATACTGGAAATACTCTGAATAAATTAACAAACTAAACACTTTAAACAACAAAAACTGAACTCGCTGAGAATTCATCTTCGTCATCCAGCCCAGCCATTTCCCAACCACCTTTTTTTTCGGATGGGAAACCATCTAATGACTTCTCTTACCGTGGGTAGGGCGGGATAGTATCACTCTTACTGACTAAAACCCATCCATGTTCCTTCATTAGCCTTTTGTGGTAACTCTTTCGAACATCCCGCAGCTCCGGCATTTCCAACTACCTTGGGGTTGGCTTCGAGTCTAACCAGATGCAGCTGAATATCAGTGTTTTACATGAAGCGACTGCCTATCTGACTTCCACAGCCCAATTAATGTTTTGTAAGATTTTCTGGCTATCTACCCGTAACCACTGTCAAAAACCTAAATAGACAGTCGATACCAACGGCTTATCTTACTTTCCAAGGCACCAAAGAGTCGTGGTATGACAGAATGCGCTCCCATCCACGCACCGATCGCGGCAAGCACAGATAAATTTTGATCATCCTGTGCGAAGTTTTCCCGTTCCTAAGCCACTAGCCTCTCCAACTCTCAAAGCATTATCGTGCGTTAATTACAAATTTTCGCTATTAACACGACCCGCTAATCCCCCGTCAGAATAAACCGCGTACGGCATCTAAAATGGCGCTCACTGACGTTTATTCAAATGATCTAACCATCCCCATCCCGCATAATGTATTCAATTAACTGAATAATAGATCAAAATGTATTCATTAATTATTAATGCTCTTATACTTTGCGATTATTGCTTTTGCAGTAAGAAATTTGGTTAATGTTTTAAGGTTCTCTACACAAAAATGGTAAAAATAAAACTTTATGGTTTCACTTCGTCTGTCTGTCTGACTGTGCATCTGTTATAGATGATTTCTTCAAAAACTACAAATGCTACTGACTTGAAATTTGGAACAGGTACTCTTTTATGGTAAGTTCTATTATGGAAAAAGTGAGGGTTTCAAATTTCTAAGTATAGCTCACCCACATCTTGAAGTAACTACTTCGCTTACCCTGAAAAAAAGTATCTTATGTATTAATCCAGGTTGTAAACTATGGGTATACCAAATTACACTCAAATCCATTTAGTAGTTTTTGCGTGAAAGAGTAAGAAACATTCATACATCCTCACAAAGATTATTGCCATCCAATGTGTCAATGCAGCCAGCCATTTGGGCACGATTCCCGTTGACGGCGATGCGGATGAATATTTTTATGACTAATATTTAGTTTAATTTATTTTTCTTATGTTCTATATTTTAAACTAACTATCTTCCAGCGGCTTCGACCACGTGGTCTATACGAATTCAAATTAAAAATGACAGATTTTCATACAAACTTTGTCCCACCTTTTTCATCCCCTTAGGGGTAGAATTTCGGAAAACACTTTCTTATCGGATGCCTATGTCGTACAAAGAATACACTCTCTAAGTTCAGGTCTGTCATTCAGCGATTTGGGCTGTGCGTTGATCCGTCAGTCATTCAGGACAAAGTATTTTATATGACTGTATAGATAAATAATTGTAAATAAATAACCAGATATTAATTGAAACCTGTGAGAAACAAACATACGCTTTTAAAATATTAATACGAAGTAGGATATTGCACTTGTCGTCACCGATCGTTACTATTACGTCACAGCACTATCCAGCCTCGGGGGAGACTGACGCATCATCTGAGTGTAGCTTCATGCAGCTTAAGAAATCAATATATTTTCCAGTGATTTTAAAACTAGAAAAGCAACACGCGTTATCTGGCATAGTTCATGATGTAATGAGGCATTTTATTGTTAGAATACAAATTGTGTAGGTTGGATTTAGTACTCCAAAAAATCTTCTGTATATATAAATATGAATCCGTATTTCCCTTGGTCATGGCACCATGCGTGAACGACTAGACCGATTTGTATGAAATTTGGTACGGAGATAGAGAAGACCCTGGAAAAGGTTTTAGGCTACTTTTTATCCGAAGTAGTTTCCTCGGGACGCGGGTAAAACCTCGGGGTAAAACAGCTAGTATCTTGTAAATACAAACGCCGCACGGTTCATCAAAGGTATAGCTGCACTTCGGTGGGTGACCATCTATGTCATGCCGTGACTCCTCCGTGCCTCGAAAACTACGTTAAGCCATTGGCCTGTCATTTGTAGATCTTTGACAGTCGTTACAGAGGAAGTCAGAAGCCAGAAACTCTGAAACCAGTGTTACTAAGGGGTATCATGTTACCAGGTTGTTGAGGTCAGGCAGGCAGTCGCTCTATGTAAAACCCTGGTACTCAGCTCTGTCCGGTTAGACTGGAAGCCGACCGCAACATAGTTGAGAAAAGGCTAGACAGATGATGAGATGTACCTTCTATTCACATAAATCCTGATCCTGATTTAAACCAAAATATTAACCACAATAAAACCAAATAGACAATATAGAAGTTTTTATTCCTTAATGTATCTGCAATGTGAATACCGTGTAGTTCTGGATTAAGACATAAAACAGAACATGGCGTTGAAGCTACGATCTTTACGACTCTATAGTACCTACATTATTTCATATTATCATCTCAACAAACACCAAATCAATTCAAAAATTTAACCCTAAGAAACATTACCAAGACCAGTAACCACACAACCTGCACGCAAAACCCTTATTTATGACGTGTCAGACCTATACAAACTTGCGTAGTAAAAGCCATTTCTAACGCCAGAAGGACAGATAAGACAATTCTAATCGATTCGCGGAAAACTTAACACAGGCGGTAACGTGATACTACGCAATAAGCCCATAAAGCTTCGTAACATTCCACAGCACTCCTGAAATTGATTAAATAGGTAGTGCATTTTTCCAGTGGCGGAAGCAAGGCGCGGCCGGGGGAGGAGGGGCGCGGCCGGGGACGCGGGGCAACATGGCGCCGGCATTACGTCACTTTCACAGTCGTACGTTTGGAAATTAGATCAGTATACTCCACGCCGCCCTCCGCGCGGTCGCATAGACACGCACCCATTTTTTTTATCTCGAAAACGCGTTTGGACGTTCGTTTAGTGCTTTTTAGTTATGTGTACGAGTTTTTCTTTTTGTTTTTTTTTTATTGCACTTTTGCGGAAGGAACCCGGATCGGAATGTAAGTTTTATTTTCTTGTAGTACAGTGATCGATTAAAAGCTATCAAGCTTTTTGCGGCTGACAAGCGGGAAGTTTTCGTATAGTATTTTTTTTTACGCGAGCATCGAATTACGCCGATATCGAGTTTGCGTTTTTTTTTCAATCGATGTAAATGATATTGTTGTTTGGCGCACTAGCTGTCACAATGGCGCTAGGTCGAGATTTACTGATATTCACTTTTTACATCAAAGAATTGTTAAATAAGTTATGGTTTAAAAGAAATTTTATTGCGCTTTGTGCTCGCGTTTGCGTGAATTTAATGGTAATATTAAATACGCTGTGGGAATCTGTAGTTGATTTAATCGAATGGAATCAATCAAGTTTAGTTTAACTAGGTTTAGTTTCATTATCATTTTGTAAAAAAATACCTTTTTTACTGTTAGGTAAAACAGTTTTTCGTGCGAGCTTTTATTTTGCATCTTCTTCAAAAAAGGAGAAGGCTTTAAATTTGTCTTTATATTTTTTCCGACATTAATAAAGCAAAAAAAAGCTTTTAAAAATTAACAATGTCAATTTTACGCACACAATTTTTTTGAACTGGAAAATTACAAGCGCTGTCATTTTTCTGCGAAAGAAAAATATGCTGATGAAAGAATCTGAATAGGGTCTTATTCTAAAAATTGCGGCAAATTACTTCTGCCGCAGGGAACATTTGTCATAGCGCGGAGAATGTACGCCGTACACTTTTATTTTGTTGCGATTTCATTTGACAGATACTGCGATTTCATCGCCATTGTTGTATTTCTTTAGTGCAAAGAAATTCCATTATTCGGGCCTCTTGAATTGTAAAGCTAAGTTGTATGAGATAAGCAGTCGTTTCATTTTTAATCTGCTTATAGTACTATGATAGATGGGTTGAATCTGGTATATTCTAAGTAGAATTCTTTGCTATGGAATACTTTGTTGTTAAGAAAAGTTTTGTTAAATAAATGTGGTTAGTTTTATGAAAGGTTTACTTGTGTGGAATAGGAATTTACTTGTGATAACTTTAAGCTTTTAAGAAAAAATATTCCGATCAAAAAAATCTAATTCTACAATTAAACCCAAATTCAGAAAATATTTTCACAAAACTCAAACATCAAATTACTCATTCCCCACATATTTAACGACCGAAAACTTTTCACACGCAAACTCGGAAATTCCTCAAATTCCAAAATTAAATTTCAAACTTTCAAATTGAAATCGAATTTCAACCGTCATTTATCATCAACGTACACGTCTGGAACGCATTTTGAATTGAATAAAGAACAACAGAAGAGCGGTCGGCGAGGTCATACCACGTCCAGTTTGCGCTGAGCTTCGCCGTGTGGCGTACTTGTCTGGCATTTAATTGTTAGTGGGAGGTGGGGTGGGTCAAGATAGCCTGGTGGTTTGTACAACGTTGGTCATTGTGGGTGTTCATGCGACCTACATAGTTTAATTATTGCTGGGATGCGACCAGTAAGCGCCGTGGAGGCCTTAAAGTGGGCGAGAGGTACTATCGAGTAGAAACGGTTCTGCGTTTTTATCGTAGGCTGTTGATCCTCACAAAGATCTTAAAATCCAGTTTAAAATTGAAGCACATACTATTAATAGTTCCCAAACTCGATAATTTCAGTCGGAGATTCTTGGAACCCACTCTTATTGAAGCTTTCTGGGAATCGGTTAAGATTATTAGTACTAGGAAAACATTTTCCGATGTACGTTTCGGTTGAGCCCCATAATCTTTTAAAAACTTTCTTATCCGTCAATTTCAGGAGGATTTGTTTTTCTAGTTACTGCTTTACGAAAGAAGAATAAATTAAAATAATATAAGCCTCATTTACTGTAGGTACTAGTAAATAAAAGTTACAACCTAATTTAGAATGAAGCTGGAAAAATAATTTGTAAGCGAAGCGGTAAACGAAGTTGAGCCCGAAATTAAATAACGTAAGATATTTTGGAAGCTTACATTTTTTATGCTGAACTTTAAGAAATAATGAAAGCAATCCTTATTTACTTATGAATGCACGAGTAACTCCGTCTGTATGTTATGCTCTCAAGGAAATACAACTGAACCAGTATAGATGACATTTTAGTATGAAGATAAATATTTAAATCTGGGAAAGGACATAAATATAATAGTTTTAAAAAACTCCGAAAGAGCCTGAAAAATGGGAAACAGCTAGTATTTCATAAAATTGTGGACCGTCTATACCATAGCGAGACTCTTCAGTGCCTTTAAAATCACGAAAAGCCGTTGGTCCTCACTGACATAAAGATTTTTGACAGTCGTTACGGGTAGTCAGAAGCTAGAAAATGTCCCCAAGGTATATTGTGTTACTCGGTAACGAAGTTATGGAGGCCAAATAAGAAGTCGCTGAATGTAAAACACTGGTACTCAGCTGCATCTGGTTAGACTAGAACCGACCGCAGCACAGTTGGGAAAGGGCTAGGCATATGATATACTGAATAAAATAGCACGTGCTATACCATCTTTCTTTTCAGCACGCGTAATCTTCCTAAGATCTAAAAACCTTGAAGCACTCTTTGCATTTAGATAACTTTAATTTGCTCTAGCCATAACACTAAACCTATTTAATCTTCGCTCAGAGACTAGTCCGGTCTAATTCATTCAAGAATTCCCTGGTAGATTTCATTTGAAACGTTTTCTGAATATCTCTTTTATTGTCTGACATATATATTATATATATATTTAATTAGAAACTTGTTTTATTAGTTCTATATCTAATTTTACATTCAGAAACTGTTTAGCAACCAAAATTACTTGTGAAGTTATTCCTTTATATTAACTTACTAGCTTTCCGCCAGCGGATTCGCCCGTGTGGAATATACGAATTCAAATTAAAGATGACAGATTTTCACACATATTTTTTATGGGTAGAATTTCGGAAAATCCTTTCTTATTAGATGCCTACGTCATACAAAGAACACACCCTCTAAGTTTCAGGTCTCTACGATCAGCTGTTTAAGCTGTGCGTTGATCCGTCAGTCATTCAGGACAAAGCATTTTATATGTATAAATATTTTCAAGCCTTTCATTGACAGCTAATTCATTAATACCAGTATCCTCACCAATTATTTTTATACCTGTTTCAAAATCTAGTATAGCTTTTACGTCATTTTTATTACTTCCAGTATCATTATCTCCTAAAAACCTCTTTATAGATTTAAATGCTAAACGTTTACTGTTTCTAGCGAAGGAAGAAGAAGAAGGTAATCAATCGTAAGCTCTCGTGGTGAATGGCACTCGATCTGTCCATGTCGATATAGTTAATGGCATGAGTAACAGGTGGCTCCATCTATTGGTATTCCATTTAAGTAGAGGGCCTTACTTTTTCTTCTCGGAGTGACAGGGTGAATTTCGCGTCGATAGGGGTGAAAATAAGTTGTATTGTAGTTATGCCCGCGACTTCGTCTGCTTGGTATTTAGATTGGATTCAGATACCAGAGTAGAAAGCATACTATGTGATTATACAGGTTATATAATATTTGTATGCTGATTTTCGTGAAAGAGTCATAAACAGCCATCCTTCCAAACAAACTTTGTGTGTCTGTCTGTGACGCTTTCACGATAAAATGGCTGAATCGGTTTCGTTGAAATTTGTTATGAAGGTAGTGTGAACCATAGGGAAGGATAAAAGAGATTTTATCCGGGCTTGTGAAGTAGTTTCCTCAAGGTGTGGATGAAAATATGGGAAAAAGCTTGCAATATTATAAGTGACTATAGTACGTTAAGAACAAATGCTTCAAAATTAAACAAAAAATACTGCAGTACTTAATATATAAACTTCAGTACATTTTACCACTCAAGCTTATCCACTTAAAAGTGGGGACTGTAAATTAGTAGACCCATAACTTAAAGTATATAAATACATTTAGGATAGTGTACCTTTCCTTTGTCAGGGATAGCACCTACATTAAGCTCTTGGGTCCACTGATATCAACAGACTATGAAACTAGTATTAATGATACTGTAGCTTCGAAGTATATTATACTAAAGACTGCTATCATCCTTAATGATAGACTTATAGATAGTAAATTAGAATTTATACTTATTCATGAGTCATGACCTAACCGATAAATAACCGATGAGGTAATAAAGTTAAATAGACAAAGATCTCCAATGTTTAATCAAAAAGATTGCTAACTCCCTAAAGCAAACATTTTATATTGAGCCTGAATGAGAAATAGGTGCGAGTTTAATAAATACTTCCCGTGAGTGTCGTAATAGAAGATTAGAGGGATTAAACTGGGAGGATGTACCTTTTAAATATTTTTATCTTTAAAAGGTATTAGTTAAGCTTTGCTAAAACCACATCCTTTAACGCTGAGGACGACCACCATTGTGGTTTTAACTAGTGGCAATCCAGCTTAGCTCCGAAACTTTTTCATGATAATATTTTTTGTTATAATCTTTTGGAAGCTGGATAGGTTATAAAAATAAAACTCCCCATTCATCAATAAACACCGCAGAAACAAGCCAATATAAAAACAAAAGATATTGATGCAGTAACTATAACCACAAATCTTGACAACAAAGAAAATGTTACCAATACAAAGGAGGAAAAATCAACCCAAAGTGTATTCTTTATTCGTAGCTCGAACAAGTGGGTCAGTAATTAGCATTAGTCGCCATTTTAGGTGTCTACAAAGGTGGGGCGAAGTAGGTTAACCATAAAACCATGATTTAACGAAGATTTATATGCCGCAGTGTATACAGTGAGACAAAGGCAATTTTGTTCAAGGCTCCTTCGAAAAAGTTTCAATATTACTTTTGGGTTTGTGTTTAAGTTGGTTTAATAGAACAGTGACAATTTATTTGGATTGTCAGTCGTCTTCTTATTGATTTATTGGGTGGATAATATTTCAGTTAGGGTGGAGTTTTATTACTTCTTGTAAACCTATATTTTACATCAAAAATATCACTGCAGAGGAGGACTTTCGATCTAGATTTTTGCCCATTGAATTTTACTGATATTTGTTGGGTTATACTTAGCTCTTGGCTAAGTAACAGCCGAATGGGTTGATTGATCAAAGGTTAAGCTACTCTTGGTGCGGTCGTTCCGTGGATGGGTGGCCATCTATGATATAACAAAACTCCTCCGTGCTTCGGACATTAAGCTGTTGGTCCCGGCTGGCTTGTCCCGATTAGACTGGAAGCCGACCTCAATGTAGTTGAAAAAGGCTAGGCAGATGATGCCATTTGTTGGATTGTTCAGTAAGAAATATCATTTGAACAGTAATGATGCCAGTATTCCTTAGAAGTTAATGTTTTCTGACTTTACTACAACCATTGACCACATCCCTAAGGTCATCTATGTCTTTGACAACCTTAGGTAGTTGAAGAGTGACAATAGCAAAGCTAACTACCTAAACTTAACTTACCTAGTTTAAAGTGTTCTTTATTATGTCAATGATTAATCCATTTTTTTTCTAAAATATTAGGTTGGATCGGTTAAATTAATTATTTGGACGGTAATCCTGCATCTGCTGCATTGCATGTTTATTTTTCAGAAATGGATCGAGTTGAAAAGAGGGTTGAAATTTTTGCACCTTGCCAAGCCATGTGGCTTTCGGCGCCACCTTTTGTGAAATAAATTGATGCAGTTGCATGTGGTTGGGAACATCTCGTATTTTTTATCGGTTAATTTTATAGCTGATGAATTATTTGATATTTTTTATGTTTTGATAGTTTGATTCAATTCAATTCAAATCATTTATTTCAATTAGGCCTAATTACAAGCACTTTTAAAAGTCAAAAAGAAAAAAATTTGTTGCCCATTCCAAAAAGTATTTTATATAGATTATCTAAAACAGTTAGGTAAATAGACATATATTATTTTGCGTTAAATATTTAAACGATAAATATGCTTTACTTATGATAATCAAATAAAACATTAGTACATCACACATATTTTAAAATAAAACCAAACAAAAAAAGAACTTCAATCGACCACCATAAAAAAACATTACCACACAGAATTACGAAAAGCTTGTGCAACCAACTGTACATGCGCGGGCGCAGACGTGAGTCAGCGCGCGCGTGTCCTGCTTATCTTGCACATCTGCTGCGATCGCGGGTTCCGTACGACGGACGAGCCTAACATATTGATACGAGTAGTCGAATCGACTAGACGATTTATATCGATACTAGTGGAAATTTTAGTAGTCAAAAATGTGTTGTGGGTAAAACCATTTTTTTTTAACTATTTTTTTAAATAACGTTGCCCCACACTGGGAATTACTCCTGTATCGTGGGTGCGTTTACAAACATACATTACACAGGCACAAACACCCAGACCCAGAACAATATTAGTTGTAAATCGGTTGAGACGTTTTACTGTTAAAGCATAATAAACTTCTTCTTCTTCTAAATATAAAAAACTCAAAGGTGACTGACTGACTGACATAGTGATCTATCAACGCACAGCCCAAACCACTGGAGGGATCGGGTTGAAATTTGGCATGCAGGTAGATGTTATGACATAGGCATCCGCTAAGAAAGGATTTTGATAAATTCTACCCCTATTCTACCCCTAAGGGGATAAAATAGAGGATGAAACTTTGTCAATTTTAAACTGATCGGGCTAAGACTTTGCATGCATATAGCTACTATGACGTAGGCATCCCCTAAGAAAGGATTTTGATAAATTCCACCCCTAAGGGGATAAAATAGGGGATGAAAATTTGTATAAATCTTCTTAGATTTTCGATAATGAAGTTTCATAGAAATAATTAGGGATCGATACTAAAACTTGAATAATATAACCCAAGATATAAAAAAATTGTTTACGCGGGCGAAGCCGCGGGCGGAAAGCTAGTTTAATATAATGTTTGATACCCTTTTTGTGAAAGTCCCTAAATAGATTAAGGTAATTCTTGACGTGTTCATGTTTTGATTCACCGTCATCGATCACCGTAGACTAATCAGTTTCGGCTATTTCAAAAATAGACGTATTCGTTTCACACGGTTCAAAATCTAAAAACCGGTATAACTTTGGAATTTTTGCATTTCTTATTGGAGTTTGAAGGTCGCTTCTTGAATGTTTTGCAAAAAACTATTTATCGTTGCCGTTAAATTAAGAAATACCGCTAAATATTGGTGAGTGTAGCTACTTGGCATTTGGCTGGCCTGTTTTGCGGTATCTTCATCTGCCTAGCTTTTTCCCAACTACGTTAGAGACTTCTAGTCTACCAGAACACCAATGTTTCGCATGAAGCGACTGCCTATCTGACCATCAAAACCCAGTTACCGGGTATACACGATATACTTTGTTAAGACTGGTTGTCAGACTTTCTGGCTTCTGACTACCCTAATTGAAAAAAATCTAGTAACACCAAAACTAGGCAGAGAAAGTTTTTAAGGCATTTTATTTCTAATTGACAAAAGACCAAAAAGAAGCATCCTATATTATGGATTCATAATTTTTAGATATCACATCTTTTAAAACAAGAAATATTACCTATTTATGTAATAAAATAAATAAGAAAAAAACCGGCCAAGTGCGAGTCGGACTCGCGCACCGAGGGTTCCGACCATTGGAAAGAAAAAACACGCAATAAAGTCGCAATTATCTTGTTTTTTTCCGACCGCATAATTAAGTTTGTTTGTAGAGGAAAATTGATGATTACTTAAAAACTACCTGCTAGATCTCATTCAAACCAATTTTCAATGAAAGTTTGCATGGTAATCTACATCATATATTTTTTTTAGATTTATCATTCTTTTATTTTAGAAGTTACAGGGGGGGGGACACACATTTTACCACTTTGGAAGTGCCTCCCGCGCAAACTATTCAGTTTAGAAAAAAGTGATATTAGAAACCTCAATATAATTTTTCAAGACCTATCCATAGATACCTCACACGTATGGGTTTGATGAAAAAAAAAATTTTGAGTTTCAGTTCTAAGTATGGGGACCCCCAAAATTTATTGTTTTTTTTTCTATTTTTGTGTCAAAATCTTAAAGCGGTTCACAAAATACATCTACTTACCAAATTTCAACAGTATAGTTCTTATAGTTTCGGAAAAAAATGGCTGTGACATACGGACGGACAGACAGACAGACAGACAGACATGACGAATCTATAAGGGTTCCGTTTTTGCCATTTGGCTACGGAACCCTAAAAAGGGATGAATAAAGAAGGACTTATCAAACTCACTACTTCATAATCATATTTATTTTGTTGAATAACGCTCTGTAATGCCTTTTTGTTATGTAATATTATAATTTGTTTTTTTTTTCGACACATATGTATTCATAAAATTGATCGACATTTGTGTTTATCATCTGTGGAGGATTGTATTTAGCGATATGATTACTTTAATATCGCCAGCTATATGATATAGTATTAGTCTGTAAGCCTTCTTAAAATAAAATAAATATAAGTATAGAGTAATCAAAGTTCCTTCCAAAAGTCACCCCAAAAATCATACAAGCAAGCCCAAAAAAACAACTACAAATTAATGACGCGACGTTCTAATCATGCACTTATACGGGTTCGCTCAATACAGGGGGTGGGTGCGGTTAGCGGGGGCAGGGGGGCGGCCTTATCACTCAGCTGATAATCACAGGTCCCCTAAGCCAGACACTTCATGCGTTGACGCAATGATAGGGTGACGTTGTGAGACAGTCCTGATTAGGAAAACAGCGGGGATAGCCTTTTGATGTGTGAGGGAGGGTAATTGATGCAAATGTATCATGTTATATTTGAGTTTGGAAGCCAAGTTTATTATTTTAGTAGTGTGTTCTGTTTGGTATATCTTTGAGATAATGACATTACTTACAATTTCGAAAAAAAAATGTGGGGGTCTAAAACAGCTAGGTATAAGACGGTGGAGAATTGGGAAAGGAATACTGAAGGAGATATGGATGGTTTTTGCAAAGGATGATAGGGGTAAGATGGGGGTAAAGCTGAATTTAGGGATAAAAAGAGACATACGTATTGGACCGATGCCAAATTATTGTGAAGATGATTATTTTAATGGTTTTATTAATGTTTAATGTAATTTTTGAAATCTGTTTTTCAGTAATCTTAAGCTGATGATAAGGTAAATAGCAAAATATAAGGAATAAACGTTATTTTGTTTCATTCCCATCGAAATTAACAATACACAATATTTTTTAGTATTCTTTACTCCAATAACTTTTAAAGCATAACAATTCACAAAACATACAACAGTTTGTCCTGAAAACTCCTAAAGCATGGTGACAATAGAAAGCTGTAATTTTATACTGTCGCCTGTAAAAGGCGAGTGATTGCTGTACAAACATACATGTATACGTGAGTACGTATAGCGATATAGTATTGATTTGTTGCAGCCAAGTACGAGAGACTGGGTTGCGGGATGTTCGAAAGACTTACCGCTCAACACAAAGGGCTGAGGAAGGAACATGGATGGGTTTTAGTCAGTAAGAGTCTGACACTCCCTCCCTCTCCTCCCACAGCGGGATGAGTCATTTGATGATTTTCCATCCATAAAAAAAATGGCAGTCGCTCCATGTAAAACACTGGTACTAATCTGCATTCGGTTTCGACTGGAAGCCGACCACAACATATTTGGGAAAAGGCTAGGCAGATGATGACAAAAAAATATGAGAGTATAAAGCTGCTTTCAGAATACGCTTATATAGCATATAGTATATAGCTCATAGCACAACAATATCGCGCACCATACATAGCCAATATATACAGTAGGTACAGTACAGTGTGAACGTGTCCATAATAATATTATAGCGTAGTCTGAAAGCAGCTTAAGACTTCGATTACTTTCGGCGGTACTTTGTAATTTCCTTACGTACTAGTAATTTCCTTCAATATGGTTAACTTTTTTAATATGGTAAATTTTTGAGGAGCTCGTGGATATAACCACCATATGGGTCTATCGATTAAGGTTAAGCTGCGCCTGCCACGGTCGGTCCATGGATGCGTGACCATCATTGTCATGGACTCTTTCCTGCCTCGAAAAGTATTTTAAGACATTGATCTCGGCTATCATTTGTAAATTTTCCACAGCCGTTACGAGTAGTCAGGAGCCAGAAAGTTTGAGTCTTACCAAGAGGTATCGTATACCATATAAATTGGCTGTGAAAGTCAAATATGCAGTATCTCTCAACTCAATGTTAAACTGGTAGTTTTTCCCCAATCTGAGGGGAAAAGGCTAGGCAGATAATGAGCAATGAGTTATGGGAGGCTGATGCGTTCGTAATGCCTTTGAACGGTTGTCTGTCTGGACTAGTAAACCTGTAATGGTATCAATAATTTCATCAGCTACCTTTCGTGAATCAACAGTTGATCTAATTTTTAAGGGAAAATGAGTAATGTTATCTTTTTAGAACATTTGGCGACGACGTTCTCTTAAGATTACACCGACGTGTAAAATCTTCACGCCTATAAGAATATTACATTATGTAGATACAGATAAAAGTTAGCTTGTGAATTTGTCCTCCTACGGAACCGATTACTATAATATGTAGAAGCGGTTAGGAGGGCCTTAATTTAATTAATTAAATTAGGACCTTGCCACATTGTCCGGTTAAGCAGGTCGAATGCTGTTAGAAGCACCCCGCAAGAGGTCGTGTAGAAAAAAAAAGAAGGTAGTTACTATAAAATTATTGTCATCATAATACATATAATACAACTTTGAGATCGAAAATTTACTGAATATTAGATCCAATTAATTTTAAATCAAACAGAAATACAAACCTGTAAAACATATAGAAAAAAAAAAATTATTCATTTTATTTTTTTCATTAAATTCTCAGAACAGACCTAATATCAAGCCCTTAGAAATACCAATATAAATATAATTTAAACTAATTATTTATTGTTTCTATGCCAACGATTCTGTTACGTCACCACTATCGTTCACTTAGGTTATCGGTTATCGGTTATATAAAAATAATAGGCAGGTTCATTTCCTGGCGGTAATAAGGTACATAATTAAATGACTTTTAATGAATGGATTATTCCTACTAATATTTAAAAAAATCGAATGTTTGTGAGGATGTATGTAATAGCAAAATTATTCAATTTTATCCTCCATTTTGAAAGATCTTTAATGACAGTTCTTTAGTTTCGCGTAAAAGTAATCGCATATTTTTTTGGTGGAATCGGCTGCACGTGTTGCTTTATCTATGTGATACTTACTTTACTCTTTGTCTAGGTGCGCAAAGTATGCGGATGAAATAACGGGCAATAGCTAGTTTTTAATAATCTATACATATAAAATGCTTTGTCCTGAATGACTGACGGATCAACGCACAGCCTAAACCGCTAATCGTAGAAACCTGAAACTTGGAGGGTGTGTTCTTTGTATGACGTAGGCATCCGATAAGAAAGGAGTTTCCGAAATTCTACTCCTAAGGGGGTGAAAAAGGGGGGCAAAGTTTGTATGAAACTCACGTCATTTTTAATTTGATTTCGTATGATCCACGCGGGCGACGCCGCTGGCGGAGAGATAGTAGTTTTTACTCTGCTTTCCTATTTTGTGCTATACATATGACTAAACCGCTTTATCTAAATGAAAGTGTGTTGGTTTTTGTGCCCATATCATAAACACACAATGTTATCTCAATGCCCGGTGCTCAAACGGGTAATTACGTATTTCTATCTGACTAGTTGTATGCTGAAATAAAATCGTTTAGTCTAGTGAGGAATACGCTAAAATAATTAATGCATACTACCTGTTCCCCACGGCATAGCTCGCGTTGTATAATTTTAAGAGTTTTTTTTTTGCAATAATTATTTCATGAGAGTGCCAAATTTCTTTCAAATGCATGTAACAGTTATTGCGTGAAATATTAACAAACATACATACGTATATACTCACAGACTTTCACATTTATAATATTAAATAAATAATAAATAAATATATTATCTTTGGATAATTTCACACAGCGCCATCTAGCCCCAAAGTAAGCAACTAATTGTTTTTTTTTTAAATGCTTGTGTTATGGGTATACTACTTATATACTTTTTTAAATACATACATGTTATACATAGTAACTCCCAGACCCGTCACAGAAATTAAAACTCATCATTTCAATTTCTGCCCAGCCGGGAGTCGAACCCGGGTCCTCTTGCGTGGTATTATTAAGTATAATATCAGGATTTTAATATTATTAGAATAATTTCTTCATTCTTTTTTATTTAAACTACTTAAAATTAATAAGCCATTGTAGGTTCCATTCCTTTGTAAAATAATATAATAATAATAAATATTTATTCAAAATTAGTGGCAGGATTAATTAATACAATCTTAAATGTAAATCATAATTTATTAATTTATTTATGATTTACATTTAAGATTGTTAATTGATAATTCTAAGTTTTACGTGCCTAAACTGTCAACATAACGACGAGCAACATTTTCCTCAACAAAATATTTTTAATACTTATTTTTTTTACCTTTATTCCTAAAATAACACACACAATGAACCATGAACTAAATTTGGCGAAAAGCTAAATATATTCCTGTACACAATATATTTATTTGTCACTTAAAAATAGCATCTGAAAATATTCACTGAAATACTTAACGCGGACGGTTATATTTTCGTCCGTAATTATTTTTAGTTGACTTATTAAATGTTACGAGGTATGTATGTACTAGCTTTCCGCCAGCGACTTCGCCCGCGAGATTTTCATACAAACTATGTCCCCCTTTTTCACCCCCTTAGGGTTAGAATTGCGGAAAATCCTTTCTTATCGTAAGCCTACGTCATACAAAGAACACACCCTCCAAGTTTCAGGTCTCTACGATCAGCGGTTTAGGCTGTGGGTTGATCCGTCAATCATTCAGTACAAAGCATTTTATATGTATAGATGAACAAAGTAGCTATATGCAGTTACGCAAATGGCTATGAATTATCCCACTGCTGAGCAAAAGCCTTTTCTCATACAGAGAAGGCGAGCATTGGTCATCACCACGGTAGCACATGTCGGATTGGCGATTTCAGAATTTTCAAGACTAGGTTTCTTTACCCTTGCTTCATCATTAATCCAAAAAAGTGGACGTATGAGTTTGAAAAAGTCACTTAGGATCTTGCCCTCGATTCGGACCCTCACACTCATATTCGAAATGCAGGCTTATTAAACCTCCAAACCATCACGATTTTTAAATAACTTAAGATACTCTCTCTGGAAGGCACATTCTATCCGATATAATAACAGTCTAAATGACAAGAATTTATTTTAAGATAGATTAGATAAAGTTCTTTTAGACCGCGAGGACAAATAGGTCATTAATTTTGGACGCACGCCATAGCAACAAGCGTGAACCATAATTAATTGTAATTAAATACAAAACAGCGTATGTCGCGCGGACACTTCAGACAAATACATTCCATACGTACATTCATGCGTCATCCGATTTAATGAAGACTTCATTCATGGTGTGAGGTTCCTCGTTACACAATGTTGTCTTGCGTCTGTTTCCCACGGGTGGGCAACGATGCAAGTTGTCCAAGTTGTGAAAGATGTGAGACTAACGACTTAATAGTGGTTGTGGGTGGTAGAAATAGTGACCGACTTGATAAGTGGCTAGTTGCATAATGCGAATGCTGTTAACGGGGTCTCGTATTCAAATTCCGGGGCGGGCCAAAATCGCTATGCGGATTTTGGAAAATTTTGCAAAGCAACCGAGAGCCAGGAAGATGGTGGTGATATAACCCCGTGCCTGGGACGTTAAGCCGTCGTCCTCAGCTGCTATCTTGATATCAGTTGTTACAATTCCATGTCAAAGGCGGTCAGGTGGATATGAGAAACCAATAAGTCTTGTTAGGTTGGTAGAACTGCAGCACACACAATATGAAGAACAATAAAGCTAAGATAGTCCTGGTATAAGAAACAACAGTCACTGCACCAGATGCCACCCTTTTTTTTCTTCATATCCTCTTGCAGGGTGCTTCTAACAGCAATCAACCTGCTTAACCGGACAATATGGCGAGTTCCTAATTTATTTAATTAAATTACGACCTCCAGCCAAACGGTGCCAACCTTATTTTATGCACCTAAAATAAAGCAACCCAAATATGGCTAACAAGAAAAATGTAGCTTTCTTTAAGTGAAAGAATTTCTGGAATTGATCCTGTAGTTCCAGAGATAACCCAATGTATACAAACGAATAAACTTTAGCCTTTGTTATATAATTATATACATATAAAATGTTGTAGAAGTCGTCGTTTGACCGTATAATAGGCCAAAAATGAAATTCGTCAATATAATTATACTGAATTTTATGATGGAGTTTCTTGCCTTTTGGAACCGTTCACCCAGTTTTAAAATAACCTTTAATTAGTCTACATAAAATAAAAACTTTTAACTTCGACTATAATACTACATAATATCAGGACTATTAACTAGGTTATTAATGCCAGTATACCCCCATCTCAATCCCTTTAAATAAACTAAATTAATCAAACAATTAATTTGATCGACTTCTCGTTTGAAATTCCCCCCTCACACTGCACCACATTTCCCGATTCTACTCTGATTAATAAAAACTTATTTACCAAGCTGCTGACGCATGGGCGAAATAGGCTAAATAAATAAGTCGGGCCGATATTGAAGGCGCGCCTTTTAGTGATTCCGGCTAATACTGGCGCGAACTAGATTGAACTGGATTGAACCGGTTTTATCCAGATTTATAGAATTACGTGCCGCGTAGAGTAATCCGTACGATTTTTCAGTGTTTGCTGAAATTCGGTTTTAGAGTCGAATGGGGCTAACTGTTGAGAGTTTGGGTTTTAAGGTAGAGTGGGGATTTGTGTTAATATTATTGACATGTTTTAATTTAAATTTTGGTTTAAAAGATCTTGTTTCGGAAGTTCATTTCTTAATAATATAAAACAAAGTGGGGTTTGTTCGAACACTAATAACTTGAAAACGGCTAGACTGATTTTCATGGTTTTTGATTTGTTCTATTTGTCTCCGTCCTGATTAGCAAGATAACTATTAAAAACATTGGAAAATTAACGAAAAAAAAATGATGGGGCTGTACGAAGTTCGCCGGGCCGACTAAAAATATTTGAAACATACACACACACATATAAATAAATATGCAAAAACACTGAAACTTTATAGAAATTCGAGCTGCATATTCTATTTTTTTATTAAATTATTTTGGTTTTAAATAGAATAGGCAGGTATTTTCTGGTTGGTTATCCGTGAAGTGAAACTCTTAATGTTCGTAATGGAAACTGGTTGAAATTGTTAATGGAGTTAATTAAACGATCCAATTGATGTCAAACTCAATTATTGGACGATGGCTTTTCATATGAAGGGTTCAAGCGTGGAACAATAATATTTGTGCGGGCCCTGTAGATTTTATTCAAGTGTATTCACTTATAAACAACTAGCTGTTACCTGCGGTTTCACCAGCGTCCTGTTTAATGTATCCGTGTAAAAAGTACCCTATAACCTTTCTCAGGATTCAAGCTACCTCTATACCAAATTTCATGTAAATTGGTTCAGCCATTTTTCCGTGAAAGCATAGCAAACACACTAAAGATTTAAATTAATATCACTCGTCCAACCTTATTCATTGTCTAAAGCAAAAATAAATGATCTTAATAATATGAAATATTTTTTTTATTCTAATGATATAATTTAATTGTTTCAGGTTTCAAAATCAAGAAAATGCTGTTATTATGTAAGTATTATCAAATTAAATTGTATCACTAATGATATTGAAATTTAATACAATAATGATCGTATTTACCTAATGAATTAATTGACATAATTATGCTTTTGATTAAGGTTTTACTTCTAAGCATATCTTAGACATCATTGACTAATGGTGAAGGACAACATCGTGAGGCAACCTGGACTTAAAAAGTCTGAAATCACCAATTTGCCTTGAGCAAGCGTGGTGATCAATGCTCACCTTCTCTGTATGAGAAGAGGCCTGTGCCCAACAGTGGGACAATAAATAGGCCAATGAAGTATGATGTAAGGTTTTTTTAGGGTCCCATTTTGAAAATAACGGATATTAAAAATGATGAGAACTGTTACTAGATAATTTAGTTGCCTGTGTATCAGAATATGTAAGATTATTTTTCCGACCCAAATATCGACCAATAGAATTGCACCATTCGACGTCACGTGGTACAACCTACATGGTATTATACTGATAATTTTTTGAATATTTTTATGGTTGTACCACGTGACGTAGAATTGCACCATTCGACGTCACGTGGTACAACCTACATGGTATTATACTGATAATTTTTTGAATATTTTTATGGTTGTACCACGTGACGTCGAATGGTGCAATTCTATTGGCCGACATTTGGGACGGAAAAATAATCCCCCGAAT
Source organism: Pyrrhia umbra (assembly GCA_963891755.1). NCBI lineage: Eukaryota > Metazoa > Arthropoda > Insecta > Lepidoptera > Noctuidae > Pyrrhia > Pyrrhia umbra. The sequence goes on along the minus strand of OY982942.1, from coordinate 1,692,043 downwards.
ACCACAAGAGCTTCAAAATTATCTGGCATTTCCCTCAAGGTTCCCTGCAAACAAATATAAATATAAGTCGTCAAGTTTTTCAGGAAAAATCACTCGCGCTTCGCGCTCGTGATTTTTTAACCTGAAAAACTTGACTCCTTCATTTGTTTGCAACGAACCTATCGGGAAATACCCGATAATTTTGAAACTCTTGTGGTATTATAAGTGAATATTTTTCACAAAATCCGCTGAAGTTATCAACTTAAATATTACAGTTCCCAATGTAAAAAAAAGCGATAAGCTTTTAAGTTAACTCAATTAAATATTACAGCGCCATTTACGTATCTCAGTGCACTTAAAGCCGAATGGCATATTCTAGGGGTACCCAATCAGTGCGCCGCAGTGCCCAGGGGCGCCGTAGAGAGCAAAGGTTTTATTTTTTACTAGGTAGTAGTATAATTGTGGCCTATTCCAACTAGCTAGAGCGCTGAAATAAAAAACCTAAACCTGTACGTGAGCCACGAACTGAATAAGTTTGGCAACCCCGGGAATAGGCAGTAAATTTCAATGGTCTCCACTTCATCTATCTATACATATAAAATGCTTAGTCCTTAATGGCTGATGGATCAACGCACAGCCTAAACCGCTGATTGTAGAGATCTGAAACTTGGAGGGTGTGTTCTTTGTATGAGGAGGGCAAAGTTTGTATGAAACTCTGTTTTTTTTAACTAGTTTTCCACCAGTGGCTTCGCTCGCGTGAGCTATACGAATTCAAATTAAAAATGACTGAGTTTCATACAAACTTTGCTTTCATTTTTCATCCACTTAAGGGAAGAATTTCTGAAAATCCTTTCTTATTGGATGCTTACGTCATACAAAGTACACAGCCTTATGACAGGTCTCTACGATCAGCGGTTTAAGCTGTGCGTTGATCATTCAGTCATTCAGGACTAAGCATTTTATATGTATGTATAGATGGAGTATACTACTACATAATTAGATTCAACCAGTCAAATGTCTCTAAATCTATGCTTAGTATCATTCTATAAAGTTCTGTCACAGACCTAAGAATATTTATTATGTAGATTGGGCCAATGAATTCATACCAGTAGCTTTATCATTGCCTAGACGTCAATATACCGGATCTGGCTTCACGAAATCGCGATCAGCATCAGAAATGACCTTCGGGTCATTGTTTCTCTAAGCCCAAGCTCTGCTATACTTTCTAATTTATTACATTCGTGAAATATCCCGCTCCAGTATTTTAACGTTAGAGTATGAAAAAGACAAGCTTTAGAGCATATTGACGTTTTGTATCGACGCTTAATAACAGCAATAGCATTGAGGAATAACATAGTTTTTTGTTGGTGCTCGTATTTTCAGATTCAATTATGTAGTTTTAAAGATAGCCTCCGATATATAAATGCATTATTTTTACCTCTCTATATTTGTTATAGATATTATGAACCACGAGATGTAAATCAGTCATTTTTGCCTGTTATACTGTTGGTATAGTCGCAATAGTATGTGATATAGTCCTATCATTGTGATTCAGTGTTACCTAATGGTAAAGTTAAACAGTGACAGCGCTGTAAAAATAATGAGATCAGCAAAAATAAACACCTCCAACCTCGTCCCTCAATAATAAATTCATACCTACTTATATTACGTATTTTATTTAGCTTATATCACTACATAGTATAAAACAAAGTCGCTTTCTCTGTCCCTATATTCCTATGTATGCTTAAATCTTTAAAACTACGCAACGGACTTTGATGCGGTTTTATTTAATAGATAGAGTGATTAATGAGGAAGATTTTAGTATATAATTTGTCAAGTTTTTGTATCCATTAGCTAAAATATCGCAGGCGAAGCCGCTGGCGGGAAGCTAGTAAATAATAATTTCAAACTGTAAAAAATCAAACGCAACTCTAAAATCGAGACATATTACATATATTAGCGTGATGATATAGCCTTCCTCGATAAATGGACTATCTAACACTGAAAGAATTTTTCAAATCGGACCAGCGGTTCCTGAGATTAGCGCGTTTAAACAAAATGACAACATTTCCCTTCACTGCTCTGCTCCTATTGATTGTAGCGTGATGAAAAGTATACTATAACCAGCTCAGGAGTATGACAAATAATTGTACCAAGTGTTGTTAAAATCCGTCGAGTAGTTTTTGTTTCTATAGAGTTTATACAGACAGACAGACAGACAAAAATTTTACTGATTGCATTTTTGGCATCAGTATCGATCCCTAATCACCCCCCGATAGTTATTTTGGAAATATATTTCATGTACAGAATTGACCTCTCTACAGATTTATTATAAGTATAGATAGAAGAAGATAGATGATTTACATTTGAGATTGTTAATTGATAATTCTAAGTTTTACGTGCCTAAACTGTCAACATAACGACGAGCAACATTTTCCTCAACAAAATATTTTTGATACTTATTTTTTTTTACCTTTATTCCTAAAATAACACACACAATGAAACATCAACTAAATTTGGCGAAAAGCTAAATATATTCCTGTACACAATATATTTATTTGTCGCGTAAAAATAGCATCTGAAAATATTCACTGAAATACTTAACGCGGACGGTTATATTTTCGTCCGTAATTATTTTTAGTTGACTTATTAAATGTTACGAGGTATGTATGTACTAGCTTTCCAACAGCGGCTTCGCCCGCGAGATTTTCATACAAACTTTGCCCTACTGTTTTACCCTCTTAGGGATGGAATTTCGGAAAATCCTTTCTTATCGGATGCCTACGTCATACAAAGAATACACACTCCAAGTTTCAGGTCTCTACGATCAGCGGTTTAGGCTGTGGGTTGATCCGTCCATCATTCAGTACAAAGCATTTTATATGTATAGATGAACAAAGTAGCTATATGCAGTTACGCAAATGGCTATGAATTATCCCACTGCTGAGCAAAAGCCTTTTCTCATACAGAGAAGGCGAGCATTGGTCATCACCACGGTAGCACATGTCGGATTGGCGATTTCAGAATTTTCAAGACTAGGTTTCTTTACCCTTGCTTCATCATTAATCCAAAAAAGTGGACGTATGAGTTTGAAAAAGTCACTTAGGATCTTGCCCTCGATTCGGACCCTCACACTCATATTCGAAATGCAGGCTTATTAAACCTCCAAACCATCACGATTTTTAAATAACTTAAGATACTCTCTCTGGAAGGCACATTCTATCCGATATAATAACAGTCTAAATGACAAGAATTTATTTTAAGATAGATTAGATAAAGTTCTTTTAGACCGCGAGGACAAATAGGTCATTAATTTTGGACGCACGCCATAGCAACAAGCGTGAACCATAATTAATTGTAATTAAATACAAAACAGCGTATGTCGCGCGGACACTTCAGACAAATACATTCCATACGTACATTCATGCGTCATCCGATTTAATGAAGACTTCATTCATGGTGTGAGGTTCCTCGTTACACAATGTTGTCTTGCGTCTGTTTCCCACGGGTGGGCAACGATGCAAGTTGTCCAAGTTGTGAAAGATGTGAGACTAACGACTTAATAGTGGTTGTGGGTGGTAGAAATAGTGACCGACTTGATAAGTGGCTAGTTGCATAATGCGAATGCTGTTAACGGGGTCTCGTATTCAAATTCCGGGGCGGGCCAAAATCGCTATGCGGATTTTGGAAAATTTTGCAAAGCAACCGAGAGCCAGGAAGATGGTGGTGATATAACCCCGTGCCTGGGACGTTAAGCCGTCGTCCTCAGCTGCTATCTTGATATCAGTTGTTACAATTCCATGTCAAAGGCGGTCAGGTGGATATGAGAAACCAATAAGTCTTGTTAGGTTGGTAGAACTGCAGCACACACAATATGAAGAACAATAAAGCTAAGATAGTCCTGGTATAAGAAACAACAGTCACTGCACCAGATGCCACCCTTTTTTTTCTTCATATCCTCTTGCAGGGTGCTTCTAACAGCAATCAACCTGCTTAACCGGACAATATGGCGAGTTCCTAATTTATTTAATTAAATTACGACCTCCAGCCAAACGGTGCCAACCTTATTTTATGCACCTAAAATAAAGCAACCCAAATATGGCTAACAAGAAAAATGTAGCTTTCTTTAAGTGAAAGAATTTCTGGAATTGATCCTGTAGTTCCAGAGATAACCCAATGTATACAAACGAATAAACTTTAGCCTTTGTTATATAATTATATACATATAAAATGTTGTAGAAGTCGTCGTTTGACCGTATAATAGGCCAAAAATGAAATTCGTCAATATAATTATACTGAATTTTATGATGGAGTTTCTTGCCTTTTGGAACCGTTCACCCAGTTTTAAAATAACCTTTAATTAGTCTACATAAAATAAAAACTTTTAACTTCGACTATAATACTACATAATATCAGGACTATTAACTAGGTTATTAATGCCAGTATACCCCCATCTCAATCCCTTTAAATAAACTAAATTAATCAAACAATTAATTTGATCGACTTCTCGTTTGAAATTCCCCCCTCACACTGCACCACATTTCCCGATTCTACTCTGATTAATAAAAACTTATTTACCAAGCTGCTGACGCATGGGCGAAATAGGCTAAATAAATAAGTCGGGCCGATATTGAAGGCGCGCCTTTTAGTGATTCCGGCTAATACTGGCGCGAACTAGATTGAACTGGATTGAACCGGTTTTATCCAGATTTATAGAATTACGTGCCGCGTAGAGTAATCCGTACGATTTTTCAGTGTTTGCTGAAATTCGGTTTTAGAGTCGAATGGGGCTAACTGTTGAGAGTTTGGGTTTTAAGGTAGAGTGGGGATTTGTGTTAATATTATTGACATGTTTTAATTTAAATTTTGGTTTAAAAGATCTTGTTTCGGAAGTTCATTTCTTAATAATATAAAACAAAGTGGGGTTTGTTCGAACACTAATAACTTGAAAACGGCTAGACTGATTTTCATGGTTTTTGATTTGTTCTATTTGTCTCCGTCCTGATTAGCAAGATAACTATTAAAAACATTGGAAAATTAACGAAAAAAAAATGATGGGGCTGTACGAAGTTCGCCGGGCCGACTAAAAATATTTGAAACATACACACACACATATAAATAAATATGCAAAAACACTGAAACTTTATAGAAATTCGAGCTGCATATTCTATTTTTTTATTAAATTATTTTGGTTTTAAATAGAATAGGCAGGTATTTTCTGGTCGGTTATCCGTGAACTCTTAATGTTCGTAATGGAAACTGGTTGAAATTGTTAATGGAGTTAATTAAACGATCCAATTGATGTTAAACTCAATTATTGGACGATGGCTTTTCATATGAAGGGTTCAAGCGTGGAACAATAATATTTGTGCGGGCCCTGTGGATTTTATTCAAGTGTATTCACTTATAAACAACTAGCTGTTACCCGTGTTTTTACCAGCGCCCTGTTTAATGTATCCGGGTAAAAAGTACCCTATAACCTTTCACAGGATTCAAGCTACTTCTATACCAAATTTCATGTAAATCGGTTCAGCCATTTTTCCGTGAAAGCATAACAAACACACTAAAGATTTAAATTAATATCAATCGAACAACCTTATTCATTGCTTAAAGCAAAAATAAATGTTCTTAATAATATGAAATATATTTTTTTATTCTAATGATGTATTTTAATTGTTTCAGTTTTCAAAAAGAAGAAAATGCTGTTATTATGTAAGTATTATCAAATTAAATTCTATCACTAATGATATTGAAATTTAATACAATAATGATCGTATTTACCTAATGAATTAATTGACATAATTGTTCTTTGATTAAGGTTTTACTTCTAGGTTTATCTTAGACATCATTGACTAACGGTGAAGGACAACATCGTGAGGCAACCTGGACTTAAAAAGTCTGAAATCACCAATTTACCTTGAGCAAGCGTGGTGATCAATGCTCACCTTCTCTGTATGAGAAGAGGCCTGTGCCCAACAGTGGGACAATAAATAGGCCAATGAAATATGATGTAAGGTTTTTTTAGGGTCCCATTTTGAAAATAACGGATATTATTTTTAACGAAAAATGATGAGAACTGTTACTAGATAATTTAGTTGCCTGTGTATCAGAATATGTAAAAATATTTTTCACAAAATCCGCTGAAGTTATCAACTTAAATATTACAGTTCCCAATGTAAAAAAAAGCGATAAGCTTTTAAGTTTATTCAATTAAATATTACAGCGCCATTTACGTATCTCAGTGCACTTAAAGCCGAATGGCATATTCGAGGGGTTCCCAATCAGTGCGCCGCAGTGCCCTGGGGCGCCGTAGAGAGCAAAGGCTTTATTTTTTTCTAGGTAGTAGTATAATTATAGCTCGTGGCTAAGTAACAGCCGCACGGTTCGACCGATCAAAGGTTAAGCTGCGCTTGACGCGGTCGGTCCGTGGATGGGTGACCATATGGTGGTATCTTTGTCATAGCGAGACTCCTCCGTGCCTCGGAAAGCACGTTAAGCTGTTGGTCCCGGTTGTCATTTGTACATCTTTGACAGTCGTTACGGGTAGTCAGAAGCCAGAAAGTCTGACAACCAGTCTTACCAAGGGGTACCGTGTTACCCGGTAACTGGGTTGTGGATCAGATAGGCAGTCGCTCCATGTAAAACACCGGTACTCAGCTGCATCCGGTTTAGACTGAAAGCCGACCCCAACATAGTTGGGAAAAGGCTAGGCAGATGATGTAGTAGTATAATTATAGCCTATTCCAACTGGCTAGGGCGCTGAAATAAAAAACCTAAACCAGTACGTGAGCCACGAACTGAATAAGTTTGGAAACCCCGAGAATAGGCAGTAAATTTCAATGGTCTCCACTTCATGTATCTATACATATAAAATGCTTAGTCCTTAATGGCTGATGGATCAACGCACAGCCTAAACCGCTGATTGTAGAGACATGAAACTTGGAGGGTGTGTTCTTTGTATGAGGAGGGCAAAGTTTGTATGAAACTCTGTTAATTTTTTTTAACTAGTTTTCCACCAGTGGCTTCGCTCGTGTGGGTTATACGAATTCAAATTAAAAATGACTGAGTTTCATACAAACTTTGCTTTCATTTTTCATCCACTTAAGGGAAGAATTTCTGAAAATCCTTTCTTATTGGATGCTTACGTCATACAAAGTACACAGCCTTATGACAGGTCTCTACGATCAGCGGTTTAAGCTGTGCGTTGATCATTCAGTCATTCAGGACTAAGCATTTTATATGTATGTATAGATGGAGTATACTACTACATAATTAGATTCAACCAGTCAAATGTCTCTAAATCTATGCTTAGTATCATTCTATAAAGTTCTGTCACAGACCTAAGAATATTTATTATGTAGATTGGGCCAATGAATTCATACCAGTAGCTTTATCATTGCCTAGACGTCATTATACCGGACCTGACTTCACGAAATCGCGATCAACATCAGAAATGACCTTCGTGTCATTGTTTCTCTAAGCCCAAGCTCTGCTATACTTTCTAATTTATTACATTCGTGAAATATCCCGCTCCAGTATTTTAACCTTAGAGCATGAAAAAGACAAGCTTTAGAGCATATTGACGTTTTGTATCGACGATTAATAACAGCAATAGCATTGAGGAATAACATAGTTTCTTGTTGGTGCTCGTATTTTTAGATTCAATTATGTAGTTTTAAAGATAGCCTCCGATATATAAATGCATTATTTTTACCTCTCTATATTTGTTATAGATATTATGAACCACGAGATGTAAATCAGTCATTTTTGCCTGTTATACTGTTGGTATAGTCGCAATAGTATGTGATATAGTCCTATCATTGTGATTCAGTGCTACCTAATGGTAAAGTTAAACAGTGACAGCGCTGTAAAAATAATGAGATCAGCAAAAATAAACACCTCCAATCTTCTCCCTCAATAATAAATTCATACCTACTTATATAAGGTATTTTTATTATTATATAAATGATAATTTCAAACGTATCCCAGCTTTTTAATATTCGAGAGAATATAAAAATTCAAACGCAACTCTAAAATCGAAATATATTACAGGAGCTAACACAAGACTCAAAGCAGTATTTAGAATTAGCTCAACCAATAAAATGGCCCCAAATCTGTGCTCAAAATATGCTATTCTACAAAGATAGAATACCCACCTTAATGGAAAAAATATTTTGTAACACCATCACGTTCAATCCATGTATATAATCTTTGTCTATTTCATACTCATAAGTATGTTTAACTTAATACCTTGCTATATCTCGGTCCCTACCAACATCAAAGCTTCGCGTATCCCAGGATAATGTCGTAACAATTCATCCTTTTAATCCTGCTGATAAATCTAACAGGTATTTACGACATGACGTCATGTACTATATTTGTGCTCCTTATCATGTTTAAACACTATGTTAATGTGTAGATTTTTGTGAGGCATAATAATTTTGAGTTGCGCTCTTTTGGAGTTGAATGTACTTTTTTGAGGTCATGATTTGTCTAGAATTGGAGTGTTTTTGGGGCATAATCACGATGATGTTAGTCTTTAAAATGATCGTGTCAAACTTGATAGCAATTTAAAAGAAAAAAAATATCTTTATGTTCAATGACAACAGATGCGAAACTGTAAAATGATTAATCAAGGTTATACTGCGAAGAAAAGTTAAAACTCCCATCTCAATTAAATTACAATGAAATAAAAACTTATTCCCCAAAAGGAAGCAATGCCACAAGATCATTTCACACTCCAAATAACCAAAATTTCCTGAACAAATCCAAAGGACAACAAAGATCCTCCAAGAATTAGTCCGTCCAATTAAATATCATTATGACATCAGGATGGTGGCATCCTTGTCAAAAATAGGCCTACTGTTGGACGCAAAATTAAATTCTCCTTTCAGAATTCCCCTTAAATTCTTAATAGAACAGCCATAAGGCCTAAATTTAAATTTGTAATGACTATTTTGTCCGTAAAAGTATTTTGGTGGAGTAGATGTAGGCCACGCGGGGACCAAACTTACTTGGTCTTTCAAACTTCTTTGTGTTGCCTCTTTTTTAATGCGAGTAGTTGCAGCCTTAGGGGAGAGGTGGCTCATGTTATATTGGACATCTACTGATTTATTTTTTCTTTGTTTGCCGAGGACAATGTTGACATGTATTTTTTTTAATTTTGGCTGGTGTTAGAACAATTTTCTGTCTGGCCAGTGACTTATAGCTTTTGTTACGATATGAACCAACACGTGTTGTCTGACATGTAATGAATGTGTCGTTTTTTTTTGTTAGTTAAGTAAAACTTTTCGTGACTTCTTTGTTGTGATTTTGACGGTTCCCGTCGCCATCTTATAGTATTTTAGATACCTACACAGATATCGTTATTAAATGGCGGTTACTGTGTCTTGGGCATTAATTGTCCATGATTCATGATGTAAAGCTATGACAGTTGTTTTGTCTAAGGGCTATTAACAATTATTCGGTTTGTAGCTTGAGAATGAGTAATGTCAGTTGTTGTTAAATTGAATGAATTATAGTTTGTAATTTTCTATTTATCATAAAGAAAGTTTGAACCAGTCTTTATAAATAAGAAAGTTTGTGAGGAGGGCGTAAATGTTGGATATCTATTTCTCTTTCAAGCAAAAACTACTGAACGGATTTGTATGAAATTTAGTATGCATTAACTATTTTATTCATAGTAACACCATTTGCCTTATAAGCCTCTTTTGGCTGTTGAATTGTTTTTGTCCCCTCTCTGTCAAACTTCATTTTGACATGACAGATAAAGACAAAATAGTTTGATAGCTAAAAGAGGCTTATAGTATGAATGATGTTATTGTGATATACAATAAGGAGGACAGTTTATAATCTGGTGTCTTATACAGGGTATTTTTTATTTACAACAAACGTACCATTTATCATCATTTTTATAATTAAAAAAATAATTTGATAGTTGTTTTTGACTAGAAGAAAATCAATCTTCTTTTTAAATGCTCTTTACATTATTTCAGTTACACAAAGTACAAGAAAGGAATTTGCAAAAAAATTTCAAACACTTTAAGTGTATTAAACATCTCTTACATTAAATATTTTTCTCATTCCTTCAATTTCCTACAACCAACACGTTTCACACACAGGTGGAAATGAGAAATTCCATTTGTTCTATCTTAACGAAATCTTTATTATTCGGATCAGCGGAACGCGAGCGAGATTTTTATTTGTAGGTAAATTATTTTTTATTTCGCGTTTGTTCCAATTTTGCCGCATTCACCCTAAGTTAGTATAATTAATTTATTTGACATTCGGATTGTTGTTTGTTAAAGATATAAACTTATGATTAAATTAGTTTTTCGCCCGCGGCTTCGCCCGCGTTGACATTTTTTTTACACCTTGGGGATTGGGTTACATTATTCAAGTTTTAGTAGGGATCCCTAATTATTTCTGGAAATAAATATAGCCTATAACACTTCGTAAAGATGTAGCTTTCTAATGGTGAAAGATTTTTTATAATCGGTTCAGTAGTTTTTGAGTTACAACCTACAAACAAACAAACAAATCTTTCCTCTTTATAATATTAGTATAAACTACCTGTTTCCCGCTGTTTCAACTGAAAAAAAATATGATGATCCTGGATTCGGGTTCTGTGGCTTACAGATAGCCTCTCTGTCAATCCCTTCGGGTAATACAGGCGTGATGATATAAGTCGCGGAGAAGACGTGGTGGCCTAGTGGTTAAGTCTTTTGCATTTACTTTTCACGATAGTGCTGATACGAATGTGACTTTTCTAGTCACATCATGTACTTTCTAAGTTTATCTTAGACACCACTGACTAACTTTGAAGGAAAACTTCGTGAGGAAACCTGGACTAAAATGTCTGAAAAAGCTCCGCCTTGAGCAAGCGTGGAGATCAATGTTTACGCCTTCTCTGTATCAGAAGAGGCCTTTACCAAGCAGTGGGATAGTACATAGGCTGATGATGATGATATAAGGCTAAATACTGATGGCGTATTACGTCATACATTGTTAGTCAGTGAGTCAGTCACGAAACTGTTTATCTATACATATAAAATGCTTTGTCCTGAATGACTGACGGATCAACGCACAACCTAAGCCCTTGATCGTAGAGACCTGAAACTTGGAGGGTTTGTTCTTTGCATAACGAAGGCATGCAATAAGAAAGGATTTTGCAAAATTCTATCCCTAAGGGGTGCAAAAGAAGGGCAAAGTTTGTATGAAACGTTGTCGAATGTTATTTTCAAATTGAATTCGTATTGCCCACGCGGGCAAAGCTGCTGGCAGAAAGCTAGTTAAATTATAGTATGAAGTATGTTATATTATTAAACCATACTCATATTAACCGTGGAATTCTAGTGTTTTGCTTTACTGCAGTCGTAAGAAAAAAGCCCGTAACAATTTTTTTTTCGATATTAGATTAGTACTAATCAAAATGACAAATGAGTTGAGCAGATTATTTTATTATATAACCTGGGAATATAATTTGTATGCAAGTTTTTTTTAGTTTGGTCATTAAATCATTAGATAATTTTATACTTGTGTTACGATGCGTAAACATAGATGATTTCTTGTATTAAAATGTAAAGTCATGTTGAGACGGCGATGATGCATCAATTCCAAGTCGAAGATCGATACTGTTTTTTTTAAACTTGGTTGCCGCTGTGGCTGACAGTGTTGTAGACAAAAAGTTTTTGAGGCAATTAACTTGTTTGGTATAATTTATGATTAATTTGTTCACAGAATCGTATGAATTTATATGTATACTAGCTTCTGCCCGCGACTTCGTCCGCGTGGAATAGTGGTGCTCCGTTCCTATTGGTTTTAGCACGATGATAGCGCCTAAAGCCTTCCTCAATAAATGGCCTATCTAACACTGAAAGAATTTTTCTGATCGTACCAGTAGTTCCTGAGATTAGCGCGTTCAAACAAATAAACAAACTCTTCAGCTTTATTATATTAGTATAATTAGTATCTATAGATTAATTTGATAAGCAAAATTTTGTATACCTTAAACAATATGGACGAATTTCGAACAGTGGGTTAACGCTATTTATTGCATTATATCTGGGATAAATATTTTGGTAAAACAAAATTAAGGACCACTGCAAAAATTCAAAAGTCATTTATTCTAATTAGGCTTGAAATCAGCATCTTTTTGAACGTCAAATTTACAAAGGACAGCCCCCAAAATGCTCGCCCTTCACTTCCTATGTGTTTTAGCTCGGAAGAAGAAGTGGCAAACTCCCCAGCATATTCATTGCATAGCATTTATAGTGACCCATAGAGTTTCATCCATGGAGTTCTTGTCATCTCTTCTTTAAAGGACCTATTGTTTTATGGACTCTTCTAAGTTTGTGAAGCATTTTATACAGTTATACTAATTCCTATTTTTTTAATTAACTGTACAGAATACAATTTTGTATTGGAAAGCCGACCTCAATATAGTTGGGAAAAGGATAGGCAGATGATGAATAAAATTTGTTAATTCCTACATATTTGTATTAATATAATTCGTAGGACTTTGCAGTAAAGAATTCTAGGTCGTAAACATCTATACCAATATTCTAAAGAGGAAAGATTTGTTTGTTTGTAGGGTTTTAACTAAAAAACTACTGGACCGATTTTAAAAATTCTTTCACCGTTCGAAAGCTACATTTTTACGAAGTATCATAGGCTATATTTATTTCCAGAAATAATTAGGGATCCCTACTAAAACTTGAATAATGTAACCCAAGGTGTAAAAAAAATATTCACGCGGGCTGAAAGCTAGTACAGAAATATTGAACAAAGATTTTTAAAATGCTGAAGTTGTACATCAACTTGTATAACATTCGTGTCGTACACACGAAACATACTCATCTGTCGGTCTCGTTCATCATTTGAGCCTCTACATTCATATAATGCTCATTTTGTACCTTTAAAGACTTCATTCAATACAAACAGCCCATTCTTCAACTTCTCCAATCCACTTACACTTCAAAAACCCAAACACAATCCTTAAAACGTACACGCAAGGTACAAATTCGAATACAAATCACTTTAAGAGCAGCAAACCTAATTTTGTTGCGACGCAAATCGATTTGCGTTCGGATAAGGGGTAAATAAATCGTATGGCTTATAGTATAAGGTTGAGTTTCGAATGGTTTTGAATTCATGGGGTACATAATGGGGTTTTGAAAGGACACGTGCAGCGCGGCCCAGATGCGCTGAGATACATATGCAAATACCCTTTGTTGTATACTTCATTGCGTCACCATAACGGTATATGATTATACCTCCGACTTTATAATTTGGTACAAATTTGGAGCTATTTTCATGGCTATCGGGCTATTCCGAGTAAAATAAGTAGAAGGGAGGATTTATTATTTCTCGCTGGTATTACACAAATGAGCTTTAAATTAGGGTTTTGTAGTTGAAAGAACTTTTTGTTTTGTTGCGTGTTGAATATGAAATCAAAAACGTGTATATATTATACTAACTAGCTATTTCCAGCTGTTTGGCCCGCATTCCAAAGGAACTACTTCGTCACCGGATCATAACTCCGTCTGTCTGTTTGTTACGCTTTCATAGGAAAACGGCTGAACGGATTTGCATGAAATTTAGTATGGACATAAACTCTAGGAAAGGGTATGGGATAGTTTTTACCTAGATGCGGGGAGTAGTTTCCTCAGGATACAGGTGTAACCGCGGGCAAAAACTAGTGCAGCATAAATCTTCAATTCGAGAATTGAACCCAAACCTCACTTCTGTGAGCTAATGAGTTCTGCGGGATGTTCGAAAGAGTTACCGCGCCACCGGAATATAAAGGGCTGAGGAAGGAACATGGATGGGTTTTAGTCAGTAAGAGTCTGACACTCCCACCCGCCCCACCCATAGAAGGAGGGGTCATTTGATGATATCCCATCCAAAAAAAATATATACTAATGAGTATGTACAAAAGAGAATTGATTTTATGCTTTACCACACTTCAAACGGACTCCACAACAAAATTTCCAACTGATTAGATTTTTTTAAACCCTTCAAAAGCCCGTTTTAATTGTAAAAACAAACATTGTAACAAAAACGATACAATGAAACATTTGGCGCGAAACACTGAAATTGTAACAATTGTTATTGTAAACGTTACAATTATTTCTGAAGTGAAGTGTTTTGTAAGTAAAACATTTGTTTTAAAATTCATGAAAACTAGTGGATGCATGGAAAATGGAAACACATTTTCTAAAATCTTAGCGTACCTCAGCTTAAAAAAAACCAATCGAATTGACAACCTCCTCCTTTTTGAAGTCTTTTTTTTTTCCTACATGACCTCTTGCAGGGTGCTTCTAACAGCATTCGACCTGCTTAACCGGACAATGTGGTGAGGTCCTAATTTAATTTATTAAATTAAGGCCTCCAGCCAAGGCTTACAACTAAATTTAAAACTAAGTGACAGCGCGCCCCCTAGCGGGGAACGATTTTGAAGTCGGTTAAAAAAGTTCTATACTAAGAATCTTCAAGTACAAAATCACCTACTAGATAGCCCTAAATTTAACATAATCTTCAAGACAAGATCAGAGGTCACAAAAACTCTAATCGCCGTATCCCAAAGGTCGGAAAACTGTCTTAGAATCCACTAAGAACTTAATCTAAAAATACGACCAGTGGGGGAAAGACAGAGAATAACTGTTGGATAGATATATATAACGGGGAATAAGTAGATTTGGCGAAGCGGCTTGTGGACACATCCCGTGACCCAAAGGCACTACTTTGGCCAAAGCATCTTGAGTAAACTTCCAGTAGACTGCGATGAGGAAGATTTTTTTTGAATCAAAGAGGAATATAATCTATCCAATATAGATATACACCACCAAAAACGTCACCAAAAATGTTTGGGGTGGCAAAACAGAGATATTGAGATATTTTTTTTATTAAGAAAGAGGCATTAAGACCCCAACATAGGTCCAGGGCTCCCCCAGAGGTCATCATCAGTCAAGCCAAATGCCTCTGGGGGGATGCTCGTATCCAACAAAGATATGCTCTTTAAAGCTAAATATTTCGTAAATGGCTTGCTTAACCGAAAAATGGTCATCGCATACTTAATATTTTACTTAAAATACCTATATAATGATATCTCACACGACGGGATACATGAGGAAAAAAACTCCCACTTTACGTGTACGGGAGCTACCCTAAAAAATATATTTTTCATAATTTTATTTTACCACTTCGTCGGCGTGATTAATATATATACATCCATACCAATTTTCAGCTTTCTAGTACCAAAAACCTCTGAGCTATGCCCTGTACAGACAGACAGATAGGCAGACAGACAGACAGACGTAACATGGTGTAACTATAAAAACCGCTCTTACGCGAAACAAAGTTTTGTACTTATCATTCTATGGCATCAGGTTATTTTGCCACCAATGAAATAAAAAGACGTATTTTCCTCAACACTATCATCTAGCTTTTAAGTCCCAATAGTCAATATTGCCAATGATATCACTGACCTCCATATTTACAAAAAAGAGTATCCATTTAAAATACAATTTTTCCTCAATAGAGGCTTATCCTAGAATTTATAACAGATAGAGGGGCTTACGTTCACAATTTCCCTTTGAAAGCAGTACCTGTGTAATTATTTCAACCTTTTACACAAATTGAAGCATATTTTTCGGGTACTTCGCCGATTCACACCACGCGCGATTCGGACCATGGTGTGAATCGCACAAGAACCATTTTTGAATTGCATGATTCACACCATGGTGTGAATCGAGAAATCCCAAAAAAGTCATTCGGTGATCCACACCATGGTGTGAATCGCCGAAGGACACTTTTTCAATTCGCCGATTCATACCAACGGTTCTTTCTTATTAATTAACAAGCAAGCACACAAGTGCTTAGCGAAATACTATTAAAAATATTAAGTAAGTACCTATTATGAGTGAACCAGTGCCACCACTTTAGGAGTTCTGTGGCTACTATAATAATACTATCTACTACTCCTGCGGGGTTTTTTTTAATAATTAAAATGATAAAACATGCAATCTGATATTATAATATCAGCTTAACATTGTATATCAATTTTATTTAAAAATTCAGTAACGTGCGCCTAAACAGTGCGCGGCGTAGGTACGCGCCAATATTCTCAGGTAAAAAACAACCCTTTTGTAAACAATGGAAAATTTCTGAACTACCACAATGCACTAATTTTAAACGTAATTGCTTCATTTCTATCCTGAGAGTAGTGTTGTAGGTACATGTGAAGTGACTGTCATATTTTTAGTGAAATATAATTTTGGTAAGTACAGTTTTCAATATGTTGTTAAAATTAAAAAATTTATAATTATCTCAGGCACAAAATTAATTAATTAATGTTAAACATAATATTTAAAGTTGTCTTCTTCATTACTTGGTAGATACCTATTGCTATTTTTATTCTATAATACTTAATTAACTTTTATATTGGTCAATGTTAACAGTGCATCTGCATTATTAGCTTTAGCACTTCAAAATCTGGTTTACAATTAATCTTGGATTAATTGTTTATGGATGAAATTGAATACAATATTTTAAAATAGCGTAAAACAAAATGGCGGACTGTCCGCCATTTTACTTTAGTGTGTAGGTACTGATTTCAATAAGTATTGCACCATAATGCCAAAGTGTGTAATAATTTTGTATACTATATTATAATATTTTGTTTAGTCATTGCTTGTGGTGTTTGTAATCATAGAATTGGATTTTATTTAATCTCAATACCTATCTAAAGCTTTATGAAATGTAAATAAGTAAAATAATAAGAAAGGAGAGTGTTATCTGCATGCTTTTAATATAAAACTTTTGTAAATAAATTTTTAGATAGTTAATATAACTAAATCGATATTTTTTAAGCAAGTAAAGTATTTTACAATGTTAATTATATTTAGATATTAAAATCCAATTTCCTTATTTTTGAACAGGCTCGGTGTAAAAATGTCTTAAGATGCGTCAACTTCACATGCTCTTGAAAATATGGAGTTTCAAATAACCGAGAGAGGTCGTCGTATGCTGTGTCGAAATGGATACAATTATATTTGGAAACGTATAAACAAAGATGGTTCTGAGGTCTGGAGGTGCACCAAAAAAGATAGCAAATGCAATGCAATATTCAAAATGCACCCGTCTCCATTTGCAATATTATGTGAAACTAATCATAACCATGCTCCTAAGAATCAAACAGCGATTGAAATAGACCAGCAGATGCACATATGTACCGAAACTGTTAAAAACAATATCAATAAGCCAGTCACACAAATTTTTCAAGATTCAATAGATGTACTTACAGATAAAGGAATTAATCTAACGAAACCGTTACCTCAATTCAATAACGTAAAGAATAAACTGTACAATCAAAGAAATAAAGCTATAGGCGCTAATAAACTTATCTTCAATAAAGCCACACATCTTGAAGTGCCAAAAAAATACGATCATCTGTTGTTCGCCGATTACGCATACAAAAACAAGCGCATCATAATTTTTGGAAAGACCGAAATGACAAAATATTTAAAGGAGTCGAAACATTTTTTTATCGATGGCACATTTAAGATTTGCGTCAAGTGCTTTCATCAAGTATACACTATTCATGCGGATATAGGGAGCAATGAAGAATACGTCAATGTGGTTCCTGTGCTATATGCTTTGCTTCCAGATAGAAAAGAAGAAACTTATGAGATTATGTTCCAAATTATTAAAAGCCGAGTTCAAGAATGGGAGCCCACACATATATCAATGGACTTTGAAGTAAGTGCAATGTTGGCACTGAAAGTGTTGTTTCCAGATGTGAAAATAGTTGGCTGTTATTTTCATTTCACCCGCTGCTTATGGCGTAAAGCTAAGAAGCTTGGAGTAACCAAATCTAAACTGGGCAGGATCCATGTAAGCCTATGCGCAGCTATGACACATTTGCCACAAAACTTATTGGATGATGGCTGGCTGTATGTTATGGGAGAAAGTCCCAATACCGCAGAAGTTACGCTTTTTAATGATTATTTTGTCCAAACATGGCTCCAACACTCAGTTCTATCAAATACGTGGAGTACTTACAATGAAAGTCATAAAACAAATAACATGGTTGAATCGTGGAATGCTAGAATTAAAAAAATTATTCCATCAAAACCAAATATTGCCCAATTTCTTCATGGAGTAGACAAAGACGCACACTTTTATTATAATAAAATAAATTTACCGGGTGACGTTAAAATTTCAAAAAGAAAACTAGTAAGCGTGCAAGTTAATGAAAAAATTAATAACACTATAGATGAGTTATTGACTAACCAAATAAGTATTGGCCATTGCTTGGAGAAGTTGAGATTTTGAAAAAAAACTAATTTTCGTATTATGCTGATTTATTTTTTGGTAGCTCATCATTATATAATTAACAATAATCTTGTTTATAAGTAACGTTAACTTAATTTATATTATTTTATTAATTACAGCCATATAACCAAACAAATCTGTGATTCCAATTACAAAGAAAAGGGTAATCTATTCAA
This sequence comes from Pyrrhia umbra, assembly GCA_963891755.1. Lineage (NCBI taxonomy): Eukaryota > Metazoa > Arthropoda > Insecta > Lepidoptera > Noctuidae > Pyrrhia > Pyrrhia umbra. The sequence continues at coordinate 1,673,552 of OY982942.1, read as the reverse complement.
TCTGTTTTTTTTTAGATATAGTAAAACTATGTACTATTGTACACTCTTAATTAGTAAGGTAAGAAGACGACAAGCAATTTTAGTCATTGGATATATCTCGTTATATAAGTAGTAACTAAAATTACTTATAGTAATAAAGTAGGTATTACTTAGTCTTTTTTTTTACTGACAAATAAATCGTAAGTCAAAATGTGCAACATGTGATGTAATTATTATTAAGGTGAATATTTTATATTAAAGATGTTGATGACAAGTATTTTTTGTAATTAGTAATAAGTAACAGGGTAATCTTTCAGTCTGTATTTGTGATTTTATTTATAGTTGTTTTTTATTTTTTTATAAATACCTAGATCTTTATTAATGTTGACCAATATTGTGATTTATATTTACAGTTAAAACTGTACATACCTAAATATCTTTATTCAAGTTGAACAACATGTGATTTTTAAATTAATCATAAGCATAGGAATAACTGACCTACATAATATGAATAATCTAACATACTTGTAAAAACTTATGCTATGTTTAATTTCTTATGTTAGCATAATAAATATTATATCCCTATAAATAATTTGTTTCAATAACCGTTTTGTACCAGTCAGTACCAAAAAGTAATTACTTTTATAACTTTTTTATAATGGTGCGAATCGACGAATTCGCAAAATGTCTTTCGTCTTTTCACACCATGGTGTGAATCGCCGAAAGACTTTTTTGGGATTCGTCGATTCACACCACGGTGTGAATCATGCAATTCAAAAATGATTCTTGTGCGATTCACACCATGGTCCGAATCGCGCGTGGTGTGAATCGACGAAGTACCCTATTTTTCTACTGGTTGGCGTTTATTGAATAAATAACTTCTTTTTAGTAGCGTAACAGTAATTAAAGAGTAAGTCATGTTGGCTCAAAGGATAAACCACACTGCATCTCATGTACAAGTGTGCGGGTTCGAAACCTAGCAAGTACCAATGTGACTTCAAGTCATATGTACTTTCTAAGTGTATCTTAGACGATCACTGACTTACGGTGAAGGAAAACATCGTGAGGAAACTGGACCTAAAATGTCTGAAATCGCCAAACCTTGAGCAACGTGGTGATCAATGCTCATGCCTTCTCTGTATGAGAAGAGGCGTATGCCCAGCAGAGGGTCAATAAATGCGCATTTTTTAAAACTACCACTAAACCAACGAGCGAACGAAACCACTAAGCTAACAGACTCTTTGACAATTCAAAAGTTTCTGTTAATGGTTTGATTGAAATAAATAATTTGAATTTTGAAATAACATATTACTTACGATACCTATATAATAAAATGCCTGCAATTTATTATGTAAGTTTTTTTAAAGTGCTCCACAAGGAATTACTCCTGCATCGTGGGTGCTTTTACACACATTCATTATATATGCACAAACACACAGACCAGGAACAATATTAGTTGTCCCGAGCGGGATTCGACGACACGCAGCACAGCAGTCAATTGCTCTGCCACTACGCCAAACTTGCCGTCAAAAATTTAGCTTGAACATTTAAAAAAAAACAAAAGCCTTTCTCTACTCGTAGCGAAATTCGCTTACCATTCCGCTTACCCAATCGATTTTCGCTTACAACAGCGGCAACAAGTAATACTACATACCTAATTAGACATTGAAGGTTTATTTTTATGGTTCCGTACCCAAAGGGTAAAAACGGGACACTATTAATCCGTCTGTCTGTCTGTCCATCTGTCCGTCCGACTGTCATTCCGTCTGTCGGTCACCAGGCTGTATCTTAAGAACCACGATAGCTAGACAGTTGAAATTTTCACAGATGATGTATTTCTGTTGCCGCTATAACAACAAATACAAAAAAAAACAGAATAAAATAAATATCTAAGGGGGCTCCCATACAACAAACGTTTATTATTTTTTTCCCCTTTTTATAGATAGTGGTACGGATCCCTCCGCGCGGGAGTCCGACTCGCACTTGGCCGGTTTTTTTCTTCACACCCCATTCCGTTCTTTTTATTTCCTTTCAAAGGCGTTCACGAATTTCGTGAAGAGCTCTTTTCTATACACATGGAACATTTAAATATCAATGTTACGAACGTGTCAAATTTTTTTGAAAGGTCCTTAAACCTTGTAGGTACCTACTTCCTTTGAAAGAATGTTAAGATGGTTTTTAAGTGTTATTTTGGTGATATTGTTAAGAAAAATAATGTGGTGATATTTTTATTATGTTTGTATACACGCTAAAGTATGATGGAATATTTTTAAATAGTTTGTTTGAACGCGCTAATCGCAGGAACTACTAGTACGATTTGAAAAATTATTTCAGTGTTAGATAGCCCATTTATTGAGGAAGGCTATAGGCTATATATCATCACGCTAAAACCAATAGGAGCGGAGCACCACTATTCCACGCGGACGAAGCCGCGGGCAGAAGCTAGTGTTTGATAAGGGAAAAAGCAAAAGTTAGATGGATCTACTATATCCCATTTCACGCTATGAATACATACATAAAAAATATACATTTATTATGTACGCATCTTTATAAAGGCATATTGCAATGTAATATTACAGATTAAGGCCCGGATAGAACCTTTTTGTGGCCACGAAACCGGCGGGTCGATGTATAAGTTTAAATATAAATTTTATTCTAAGAGTAAAATAAGATGTGCTGCTTACCAATTCCTTTTTTCGCATGGGAAATCATCAAATGACCCCTCCCACTGTGGGTGGGGCGGAAGCGAGTGTTCTGACACTCGCTAAGAGTCTGCTCTTACTGACTAAAACCCATCCATGTTCCTTCCTCAGCCCTTTGTATTCCGGGGGCGCGGTATCTCTTTCGAACATCCCACAGCCCCGGTGCTTACTAATACCTAACGAATATTGTAAAAATGACAGTTTTTTTTTGTTTGTTACGCTTTGACGTTTAGGTGAAATTGGCTATAGAGCTTGCACCCTGGGCAAAAGAAAAAAACCGGCCAAGTGCGTGTCGGGCCACGCGCAGTAGGGTTCCGTAGTAGGAGTTAGTTAGTCGACTATAACTCTGTAACCGGTTAAGCCTACTTAGCCGTGATAGTTTTCCTTATAATTTCATTACATGTACTACGTCTGTGATTTTTTTCACATTTCTAGGTACAGCCATTCAAAAGTTAGAGGGAGGGGTAACTAGTATCGAACAAAAAATTTCACTTAAAATCTAGATATTTCGCAAATGGCTCGCTTAACTGAAAAATGGTCTTCACACACCCATAATATTTTTGAAAGACCTAACTAACGATACCCCACACAAAGGGGTACGCGAGAAAAAAAATATTCATCCCTACTTTACATGTTTGGGAGCTACCCTAAAAAAAAAATAGTTTTCAAAATTTTATTTTACCACTTTCTCGGCGTGATCAATATACATATTCATACCAAATTTCAGCTTTCTAATAACAAAAACCACGGAGCTATGCCGCGGACAGACAGACAGACAGACGGACAGAGCGAAACTATAAGGGTTCCTTGTCGGACTACGGAACCCTAAAAACTTAGGAAAATGGTGTTTTACTGTAGTCAACTAATATCTTTAAATAAAAAAATCTAATCAAATCCAATTACTAGTTAACTATATTTATATTTAGTGATGAAATGTTGACTGTAAAATATGCACATCGGATTGCCAGAGGCATTAAAAGGGAGCTGTAAAAATATTCAATAAATCGCTAACTTCGTGGCCCCACAGAATGGGTTTATAATATCCATTCCATCGTATCTTACGTAGATTACTTGTAATAGAAAATTTACATAGACCTACAATATAAAGGAAATATCATAGATTTGTATTATAAAACCGACTTCCAAAAAAAAACTGAAAAGTAAAAAATAATTTTTATTTAAACGCTTTACGACCAAAACATCGCTTTCGAAGTCGGTGTCTTGTAAGTTACTATTGTTAGTATTTCGCCACCGACTTCGAAAGCGATGTTTTGGTCGTAAAGCGTTTAAATAAAAATTATTTTTTACTTTTCAGTATTTTTTTTGGAAGTCGGTTTTAATTTTTTTGTAAAAAGCTTTTTTTATTTTTTCGCTTTTCAGTGTCTCGGTCTTGCTATCTTAACAAAATAAACACACCACTTTTTTAGGTTGTAATAAGCGTAAATAACCAAATCATCTAAGTATTTGGCATATCAGCAAGTAGAGATAAATCGTTATTTTTGATATATTTATAAAACGGCTGAACCGGTAGTGATAAAATTTAAATGGGACCACACGGGAAGCACCAGCTTTCAAATAAAAAAGAATCATGAAAATCGGTTCACCCAGTCGCAAGTTATGAGGTAACAAACATAAAAAGAAAAAAAAAATACAGTCGAATTGATAACCTCCTCCTTTTTTTGAAGTCGGTTAAAAATAAAGATTCTATCACTCTGTAGTTTTATAAAGACAAAAAATATTTATAATAACTCTATTCTATTCTAAATAAACAACTATTACAAATGCGAAGGTGGCTTTGTTTGTTTGTTACGCTTTTACGATAAAACGGCTGAAGCGATTTGGATGAGATTTGGTACGTAGATAGATAGGAGCATTGAGATGGTAATAGGCTAGTTTTCACCTGGGTGCGATCATTATTGCCTTCGCAACGCGAGCGAAACCACGGGAAACAGCTAGTATTTTATACACGACCTAGATTCAATTGTTTTTAAACCAAAACCTGTGTTAGTTAACACTTTAGCAATTGCTATAACCACGTCTCCCTTCACTTTCCTAAGGTACATCTTGATAAGGAATCATTATGCACCATATTTCGTAAGAAATTCCTTTCGTAGTGCTTTTAGTACAATTCTAATTAAAATAGCTTGAAATCCAACTAATATGGGAGTATCGTATTATTTTGCAATTGAGGAGCTCGTGGCTAAGTAACAGCCGCACGGATCGACCGATCAGAAGGTTAAGCTGCGCTTGGCGCGTCTTTGTCATAGCGAGACTCCTTCGTGCCTCGGAAAGAACGTTAAGCTGTTGGTCCCGGCTGTCATTTGTACATCTTTGACAGTCGTTACGGGTAGTCAGAAGCCAGAAATTCTGACAACCAGTTTTGCCAAGGGGTATCGTGTTACCCGGTAAACTGGGTTGTGGAGGTCAGATAGGCAGTCGCTCCATGTAAAACACTGGTACTCAGCTGCATCCGGTTAGACTGGAAGCCGACCCCAACGTAGTTGGGAAAAGGCTAGGCAGATGTATGTATTATTTTGCAATTGGGTAATTACTTAGGTAAAATGTTGGAGCTAGTAGCTAAGTTACAGCCGTGCAGATTCGTATATTAGCATGGTCAAGCTGCGCTAGCTGTTTTTTTCGGATGGGAAAATATCAAATGACCCCTTCCTCTGTGAATGGGGTAGCAAGCTGCCTTTACTGCGTTCATAGATGAGGAACCGTTTTCTTAACACAGCGAGACCCATCCGTGCCTCTGAGAGTACGTAAAGCTGTCGGTCCTGCGCCTGATCTCTCCCCGGTTGAGTCGGACTGCTCACCTATCGGACTTGGCCTTTGTCTAACTATGTTGGGGTCAGCTTCCAGTCATACCAGATGCAGCTAGAAGTACCAGGGTTTTACATGGATCGATTGCCTATCTGTCTACAACCCATTTACCGGGTAACACGATATCTCTTGGTAAGACTGCTTGTTAGACTTTCTGGCTTCTGACTACCCGTAACGACTGCCAAAGATCTACAAATAACAGCCGGGACTAAAAGCTTAACGTGCTTTCCGAGGCACGGAGGAGTCTTTCCACCTGGGCGGCTTTAACTAAGCCACGAGCTCCTCCGAGCACCACGAGCTCCTCCGAGCACCACGAGCTCCGGTATTTTTTTTTTTTTCAGTAAAAATGACCGTTATATAGTTGGAAAAGAAAAGCTACCGATGCTAAGTATGTAAAATACTAGCTTTTCGCCAGCGACTTCGCCCGCGTGGTCTACACGAATTCAAATTGAAAATGCTCCCCTTTTTTACCCCCTTAGGGATAGAATTTCGGAAAATCCTAAATTATCGGATGCCTAAGTCATACAAAGAACATACCCTCCAAGTTTCAGGTCTCTACGATCAGCGGTTTAGGCTGAGCGTTGACCCGTCAGTCATTCAGGACAAAGCATTTTATATGTAGGTATAGATTTACACTAGCTTTTACAAAATAAGTATTCAAGAACCTAGCAACATAATATTGCCCACAGCGGTGATTGTATTGCCCGCACGATAAACTGCTATAATCAAAATAATTGCTCCCAACACGTACCCAAGCAAACATATGAAATATAAGGCACATTTACTTATGGGGATAAAATGTATCCATTAGCGTAATAGATGGTAATATCATGGAGATAATTTAATATTATTATTTACCTTATCAGTCTTTGAAGATATTTTTTGAGCTAAGAACCTTGTATATCTAAATAAGCTATTTAGAATATTAATTTTGTCGAAAAAATAGCAGCTTCGCCCGCGTAGGCTACACGAATATGTCAGAGTTTCATACAAACTTTTCCCCCCTTTTACACCCCCTAGGGCTAGAATTTCGAAAAATGCTTTCTTATTCTGAGTAATACAAAGACTACTCTCTCCAAGTTTCAGGTCTCTACGATTAGTCATTATAGTCATTCAGATGCAAAGCATTTCATAATTATGTATAAATGATTTTGGTGCACGGTAAAACCATAACGGGTCTATGTTGCCACCAACTTGAATGAATGTCTGTGTCTGTGTACCTACTTCTGAACAATAAATTATAATTTGAAACATAAAATAAAACTTTTCACATTACCTAAAATATATATTATTTAATTGTGCCACGAAATTACAACAAAGACAGAATTTTTCACTGCAGCGTTCACGAATAAACAGCAATTCGAAACGAAACAGAAACAAGAGAGGTACAAAACAGTTGGGGCGTGGAATTTATTAATTAATTGATTAACGAGTTCGTTCTGTTAATTGAGTGTAAACTACATCAGGATGTATAAACAATTCGATGACTAGTGTAACGTTTTAAGGGTTCCGTAACAAAATGAGCCAAAAAGCAAGACTTTGGGTGTTTTTTTTTCTTGCGTGTGTTTTGTCTGGATACTCAAAGATATGTAATTTTGAAAAGTGAAACATATATATTATGTACTTATTAATAACGTCATTTCAAATTGTGTAGCATCTGAGTTGCTTGAGACAGAAAAACCTGGCAAGTACCAATATGACTTCTCTAAAGTCATACGTAGGTACTTTCTAAGTATATCTTAGGCGTCACTGACTAACGGTTAAGAAAAACATCGTGAGGAAACCTGGACTTTAAAAATCCTGAAATCGCTAATTCGCCTTGAGCAAGCGTGGTGATCAATGCTCATGCCTTCTCTGTATGAGAAGAGGCCTGTGCCCAGCAGTGGGACAATATATAGGCTGCTGATGATGATGAGAAAAATGTAATAGCTGTATTGTAGAATTGAATAACTTTGTCACCAGATTCTTACTTTCAGTTTTGTCTTTGAGATTCCAAAGTATTACAGTTTTTTGGGGATGGGAAATCATCAAACGACTCCTCCCTCTGTGTTCAAAGTATCAGACTATCTTTCCTTCCCTTTGTGTTGCAGTGTCGCGGTAATTCTTTCGAATAATCCCGTAGCCCTCCACTAGCCCTAGGGGGCCCAGCCCTAAGTTACTCATTGGTTTTTCACTATTTGAAAACATTTATCTCATCAACAACATCATCATTAGAAGTTATTTCTATTTGATATCTATCTATACATATAAAATGCTTTGTCCTGAATGACTGACGGATCAACGCACAGCCTAAACCGCTGATCGTAGAGACCTGAAACTTGGAGGGTGTGTTCTTCGTATGACGTACGCATCCGATAAGAAAGGATTTTCCGAAATTCTACCTCTAAAATGGGGGCAAAGTTTGTATGAAACTCATCGTCATTTTTAATTTGAATTCGTATAGACAACGCGGGCGAATTCGCTGGTAGAAAGCTAGTTATTAATAAACTATTATACATTTTACACCAAAATACCCTCAAAGTACCAACATTTTCTTAGCCATACGGAACAAATCGTAAATCTAAATTTAAATTCATATTTCCTTCTTACTCATACAAGCTTTCGAAACTTGTATGAGTTTCCAATTCATAAGTCCGTTCCTATTTGCAGCCATGACGTACCGTTTGACGTGCTACAATGGAAACTTATAACTACTGGCGTTATTTGTGAGTCATCGCCCAATATTGACGGGTTATAGCGCCTGAGTTATAAGCGGTAGCGATTTTTTATATTTTTCTAATGATATTTTAAATTTGGATTAAGGAATCGCTTTTGTTTTAGATTATATTCAAAGTGCCTAAAGTTATTGTGACTTTTGACCAGTATTTTTTTTTTGGAATCGGTTCAGTGCATATAAACACATTCTCAAAAATTACATAAATTTTATGTTTCGTATATATTTTAAGTATTGGGTGTATTAATGGCAATAGTAATAATATGTAGTTTCAAAAATAATTACAGTAATATTTTTTTGGGATTTCGTGTGCCACATAATATTGAAATGATTTGGGTCGAAAATGGAGAACAACAAATCATGTACGAATGTGTAACTCAAATTAAGACAAGGGGCATTCTGCTCTCTTCATCTTCCAAAATACCTTCTACTTTAACAAATGCTAGATATCATGTTTTACATTGAAATTCACACCTTATTACTCCTCATTACAGCACTTCTACCTACCCTTTTAAAATGTTATAGGCGTGAATTTCATTTCCTAGAGAGGTGTAATGAGCTCGAATTTAATATCGCCCAAAATTAAGTTACAAATTGGAAATGACAGAACGTCAATACGGGTTTACTCATAATTGAATACATGTCCCGTTTCCCCGGAAATTTTAAGCGCGGAAACGTAATGTTGTGGAATATTAAATTCGTAATATTGATTTATATGTAGATTCGTTGTTGTAACATAGGTATATTGTTCTATTTTGTATGAAATCTGTGGTTTTGATGATGATAGATATGTGTATAAATTACTAGCTATTTTACCCGCATCCAGTTCATATACCCAGATAAAAAACTACTACTTGTCATCATCATCTGAATAGCCTCTTCCCAACTATGTTGGGGTCGGTTTCTAGTCTAACTGGATGCAGCTGAGTACCAATGTTTTACATGGAGCGACTGCCTATCTGACCTCCACAAACCAATTGCCGGGTAACACGATACCCCTAGGTAAGACTGGTTATCAGAATTTCAGGCTTCTGACTACTAGTGACGACTGTCACAGATGTACAAATGACAGCAGGGACCAACAGCTTAACGTGCTTTCAGAGGTACGAAGGAGTTTCGGTATGACATAGATGGTCACCCATTCACAGACTGACCGCAGCAAGTACAGCTTAACGTTTCATCGATCGATCCATGCGGCTTTTACTTAGCTACGAGCTCTTCAAGCAAGCATGCAATTCATTTTTAATTGAAGGACTGAGGAAGGAACATGGATCGTTTTAGTCAGTAAGAGTCTGACACTCCCTCCCGCCCCACCCACGGCGGGAGGAGTCATTTAATGATTTCCCATCCGAAGAAAAGCAAACAAGGAAATATTTACCTATGCAATGTAATAGTTTAAATTAAAACACATTTTACCAAAACGCTTGTATCTTAAACCAAACACCAACCGAAGTTATTTTAACAAGAGCTGATTGTTTTACTACTAGTGCATGGGTCCGCGGTTCGAATCCACGCTGAGAATGAAATTATTGTTCGATTACAGTAGCCGTTGAAACAATGATGGTTTCTTTTAACAACAGAAAGCAATTGGTGACTTATGGGGTTAGACTATACTTTCTATTGTTCTCATTTTTGTTATTTAATATTTCTGTGGAGTGTTAGTTATTGTTTAGCTTACTAATTGGTAATTTAATTATTATTTATTAGCTAGCTCACTCGGTTTCGCCCGCATTATAAGGGAACTCAATTTGCCCGAATATATACCTAATATCTTAAGCCTTATAGCATAGTTTTTCAAATCAGCTGAGCCACTAACTACTTTTGAATTTATAAAGAACTAGCTTTCCGCCCGCGTCTTCGCCCGGGTTGACAATTATTTTACACCTTGGGTTACATTATTCAAGTTTTAGTAGGGATTCCTAATTATTTCTGGAAATAAATTATAGCCTATGACACTTCGTAAAGAAGTAGCTTTCTAACGGTGAAAAAAATTTTTAAATCGGTCTATTAGTTGTTGAGTTAAATCCCTACAAACTCTTTATAATATTATTAGTATAGTATAGATAGATTTGTATAAAAATATTTCTTTTGTAAAACATGAGTAGATACGGTAAACATAGGTCTTAAAACTAAAATATAGAAGTTCGCACAAAATTTTGTTGTGGTTTTTTAAGCTAACTTAAGACATTACCTCGGATTTCAACATACAAGATTTTGGCAAAACCCGGGGATCGAACCCAAGACACCGTCCATAACAGTCGCGTTATACGACCACAAGGTGGTTAATTATAATACACTGTAAGTTAAATCTACATAAACACCAAAATGGCAAACTCGCCACAAAAAATCGATTCCAATAAAAAATCCATTTAAGTAATTAATCTGGCCAGCTTAAGTCGGTAAAGTGGTTTTTAAGTTATTCTCTTGGCGAACAGAAACTGTCAAAAAATTCAACGAAGCTCGAGTTTTTACGTAATTAATTCAATTTCTGTTGTTTTTTCTGTGTCCCCGTAAATTTTGGATGAAAAATCTGTGTAGTCTATTCCAACTGTTTTTAAGAAAAATGTTAACAAAATTTAACCTTCTTTGTTCTAATTTTCCCACATACATAAATAAAATGGCATTAAATGTTGAATGATGATCGTTAGAGCATGAAATTGCCATTTTGTTAATTTCTGTAGCAGAATTAGAACAAAATAGGTTACGACTTTGTTTAAATTTTTCGTAAAATCTATTAGTACAGTCTAGAGTAAGGCTGTATTTATGAATGACTAGATATTTCCCGCGGTTTCGCCTGCATCCAGACGGAACTACTTCATATACCTGAATAAAAACTATCATAGTATGTCCATTACTAGGAAGACCAAAAAACGATGGATGGATTGTGTGAAAAATAATATGGTTAGAAAGGAGGTTACTAGTGAGATGACGGCTGATAGGGAAGTGTGGAAGAAAAAGACATGCTGCGTCAACCACAAATTAATAGGGATAAGGGCAGGCGGTTGATGATGATATGATGTCTATCGCCAGGGTTCGAGTTATCTCTGTAATATCATATTTAGTTCAAATCAATTCAGCCGTTTTATCGTGAATGGTTACAGACTGGCAAACAGGGTTACTTTACTTATAACTTTCCTTGTTTTCAGTCAGTTTCAGCACTGGAAGCTGACCCCAATATAGATGAGAAAAGGCTAGACAGAGTAGAGAGAGAAGTCAAATCGATATTTAAAAACAATCACCCACATCCCCACTTTTTCAGAAATTTCAGACCATAAAAAATAACCAATTAACAGGAGTAAATAATTTTCAACATTAAAATTCGAGTTAAAAATATTGTTTCCCAACTGGCAACAAGGATATAACTCTCGGAGTTTCGGGATGACCTTTTCAGCCCCGGCTTCAGAACCCCTCGATGAAATGTCAAAGTTTTATTCCCAAACACACCCTTTATTTCAGGAACGAACAAATGGTAGGTATTTCCTTGCTTTTCGTTTTTGGGAACAAAATTTTTTTTGGGTGACCTTTTTTTAACTCCACGCCAAAAAAAGTTGTGGGTCAATGCTCTTTAATACACTAACTTTAAATACTATAAGAATTTACCATTATTAAAGTTCGTTTCGATTCCAAATAATCTTCATTATTATCATCAGCATATATATTGTTCCACTGCTGGGCACAGGCCTCTTCTCATACAGAGAAGGCATGAGCATTAATCACCACGCTTGCTCAAGGCGAATTGGCGATTTCAGACTTTTTAAGTCCAGGTTTCACGATGTTTTTCTTCACCGTTAGTCAGTGACGTCTAAGATATTATACTTAGAAAGTACATAATTATGTCTTTAGAAAGTCACATTGGTACTTGCCAGGTTTCGTACCAGCACACTCGTACACGAAAGGCAGGTGTCTTAACCATTAGGGCACCACCAAATAATCTTCAACTTATCAAAATTACGGTATCATAGAGTGACATAAGCTAAATTTAATAAGGTTTTTGCGATTTATTTTGACATAATAACAAGTTACCTAGTCGATTGCAGACTTTCCAATGTGATCAATGCCATCGGTAAAAGCTAGATTTTGAAATCTATGCTTCAAATTTGACACTAACTAAGTAATATACGGATGACCTTACATTGGTAACTAACGATCATCCACCTTAGACAGCAATTCATATCACATTAAATTTATCCAGAATCTTTAACACTAAGGGCTTCTGAACAGCTTAGTAAAATTTACTTGAAATTCACGTTTAGCAAATGGATAAGTGATCACTAATAATGCCCCCTGTAGAACAATGTTGCTTTATAATATTCTCTCTGGATAGCATAGAAGATCGTCAAAATACTACCAAACTACCACTATGATAAAGTCCTTCAACAAAAAGATATTGCTCCTAAAAGTTCCCTAGAAACACTAACAAGATTGTTATACTTAACTATGTCTAAACAATGAAATGACAGTGCATCTAATAAAGTCATTACATAACAAATTGCAAAATAAAACCACCCAAACGAATGTACCAATCTATTTACGTAAAAGGTGAAAAGCTGTCTGTGCCGCATCCAATATTTAAAAGGGGTACAGATTGACGTGTCCGCGATAAAACGAGGTATAAAAATAAAATGGGGCGACTCCAATTTGTAAGGTCTAATTTTTTTCTACCCATTTTCTACCTAGCTTGATAAATCAGGGCGTATCGCGATTGCAACCCCACCCGGCCGCACCCTCGACCGGCGATAAACAATCCGACATCTACTCTATTTTCTTCGACATTTGTTTAACGGGGCGCGCCAGCCATATAACTGTATTGCGCGCTATAATCGGTCAATCTGTCGCATTATTACCCAGCCCGAACTGCCCTTAGCCTCCCCAAATAAGTTACAAAAGCGATAAAGCCAAGAAATGACCTTAAAATAAACAGATGATCGTCAAACGAGGTGTGGTGTCCACCTGCAATAAAGTCGTGTGTACATAGTCGACGCGCCCTTTCTCTAATGAGGACACTTTATGGGGCGAGCTAGCATTTAGTTTTTATTGTCTATGCGCGCGCAACCCCTTGTCGATGGTTTATAAAGAGGAACGTGGTACGAATACACTCAGTATCCCACGTGACGGCGTCGCGCGCGGTCGTCCCCGAACGCTTCGTTAAGTTAATAAATGTGTTAATTTGTTTCGATCGTGTTATGTTAAATGAGTGACTCAGATGTGAGTCGGACTTGCCCACACTTGATAATTGGACGCCAGCCTAGAGCACGAATTAACGAGTTCTATTTTTTTAACGTTTCTAACTTCTGTTATAGTGAAATTTAATGAAACAATTAGTAACATAGGTGTGAAAGCAAAGCTTTTCCGCTCTAATTTAAACCTCAATTTTTTTTTCATCATTAAGTCGGGCGTACTTAAAAAGAAAAGTTTTCATTACGTTCAGAACTTCGTCGTATAAATCTAAAGAACAGTTCTCTTCATAAAATATTATTCTAACTAACTTAAAGTCTGAAGTTTATTCAAAAAGTGCTGGAGTAAGCGATTCCGAAGTTAAACTTGGAGAAGAATCGACGTATTCAAAACTGTTGTGAAACTTAAAGACAACTTTAGAAATAAACGCTTAAGCGCAATTTATCAGACGGGACTTCAATTTCAGGAAGATTTATTTACACTGATTTTACAATACCTTTTAATTTCTATCCTTTATCGACTAATATATAGTTCAGGGGGGTTAGACAAGTGGCAAAAACGCTATAGAAACGCTATAGAATAGAAAACAAAATGTATGGGAATGACATATAGCTAGTCGTAAACGAATGTCATTCCCATACATTTTGTTTTCTATTCTATAGCGTTTCTATAGCGTTTTTGCCACTTGTCTAGCCCCCCAGTGCATTTAATACCCAGCAATTTTTACTAAACATTATAAATTCAATAGGATCTCTGTCTATCTATTACTTACGCTTTTCCGGGAAAACAGCATAACCGATTTTACTGAAATTTGACACAGAAATAGATTGAAACCTGGAGAAAAGCATAGGCTGCATTTTAATCGGATATGTGAAGATATCTCAGGGCACGGGCGAAACCGCGTAGTATCCATAATTAGGAAGGAAGTCGTGGTTACGAAATATCCGGGAGTGGACGGGTATCATAAGTGCCGCTGAACTCTTTCGCCTTAGAGAAGTAGAAACATGCATAGCTGACTGCCAATCTTCACTTAGTACACACTCCAATGCACTATGTTCGGGGACAAAAAATAACTTTATTTGGAACGAGGAAGTCACTACAAGTAGGTAATTGATAAAAGTGATTGAAGCAAGCAAAACTAGTTCCAGTACCTATTCTTCTCTATCTATATGCTCTAGTTTCTACTAGAGCATAAATATATAATAATAATTGTTGTCAAGTTTTCTAACTTGACAACAATTATTCTCAAATTTTGATAAAAAAAAATAATTTCAAAAAGCTAAGTTTTCCTTACGACCTATCTTCTCTGATTTTATGTATGATGTTACTCAGATGTTTGATCAAATTTTTTGGAATGAAACCAAAATTTTTGGGATACCCCAAACGAAAGGGTGACGAAATATAAGTGACTAACTAAATACGAGAAGGATCTTATTGTATGCCTACTTTCGATATTTTTATATTAATATTTTCCTTCCAGGAAGGAGAGAACCTTTGATAATAAATTCGTTGTAGGTAATGTTTAATAGTAAATAGGTATTTTATAATAATAGTAGCACACTGTAAATCTTTATTCCTTGTTAAATCTTTAATAAATTATAAATACGCCAGTAACTCTGGTTGTTTGTCTGTAACGTTTTCGTGGATAAATCGCTGAATCGATTAGATGAAATTTTGAATAGAGATAGATTGAGACCTAGAAATATACATAGGATTATGAGAAGGCAGTTTCTCATGGTGTATAAATTATTTTTCTCAAGATTTAATAAATAGGCTAGGTGAGGCAGACAGAGGAGGATAGTCTGATTATGTACAGGTAGACAGGCCACTACTACCGCGATCTCAAAGATAGTAGCTTCATTAAGATAGCACATTTTCGCAGATTTTCTCAAATCCGCCTGACGGCCTCCGACATGGAATTGTAACAACGACTGCTATCAAGATAGCAGCCGGGGACGCAGGCACGACACCAACTTCCTGACTCAGGGCTGCTTTGTGATATTTTCTTAAACCACAAAGAGATTTCGGTTCGACCCGGGATCGAGCCCGAAACCTTGTTTCTACAGTGAGGTAGTCATTCACCCTTTATGATGATGATTCAATGAGTAAGAATTTATCCATTACAGCTCCGTATCATGTTACCCATACAACATACTTCTTCTATAGTAATATTATAAAGAGGAAAGATTTGTTTTTTTGTTTGAAGGGTTTTAAATCAAAAACTACTGGACCGATTTTAAAAATGCTGTCACCGTTAGAAAGCTACAACTTTACGAAGTGTCATAGGTTATATTTATTTCCAGAAATAATTAGGGATCCGTACTAAAACATGATTAATGTAACCCAAAGTGTAAAAAAAAATGGCCACACGGGCGAAGCTGCTGGCGGAAAGTTATTTTTATAAATGAAGTTTTTAATTAAGGTTGCCATTCTAATTTAAATAATAGATTGTAAGTAGATATCAGTTTCCTTGTATGTTTTCCTTCCTTTGAGTTATAATAACAATATCAAGCGTTCATTCATTTTAACACATGTGTAAGAAAAAATATTATAGCTAGCGTTCCGTGGTTTCACCAGCATTGTCCATTATTATAATGATAGTGTGACAATTTACTCCCCAAAACATATTTAAGACTAGTTGAAATTTCAAATTGTGAAGAAGCACGATAGTTTTTCTGGTGCAGTGAAGAGAAGTTTGAAACCTGATATGGATGTAAGTGGTTTTAATTTTTTATAATTAAAAAATATTTTTAAAACATTTCTTTCTAATTTGAATTTCATTGGAGTGAAATTGAGATGGCCACAAGGAAGATTAATTTAGATCACCAAAGCTTTAACCATCTTCAAGTCTAGGGTCTGCGCCCTTGGGCGCATCCTCTCATAAAACTGCTTGCAGTTGGCAGTTTAAAATCCCATACTTCATCATCTGCCTATGTTGGGGTCCGCTTTCAGTCTAAACTGGATGCAGCTGAGTACCAGTGCTTTATAACATGGAGCGACTGCCTATCTGACCTCCACGACCCAGTTATCGGGTAACACGGTACCTATTGGTAAGACTGGTTGTCAGACTTTCTGGCTTCTGACTACCCGTAACGACTGTCAAAGATCTACAAATTACAGCCGGGACCAACAGCTTAACGTGCTTTCCGAGGCACGGAGGAGTCTCGCTATGACAAAGATGGTCACCCATCCTCGGACTGACCGCGCCAAGCGCAGCTTAACATTTGATCGGTCGAACCGTGCGGCTGTTACTTAACCACGAGCTCTTCCCATAAAATTACATACTTATTTTAGTAAAAAAGTAGATTCTTCAAATAGTTGTTCACTTCCCAATTTAATTTTTGCGACTGACGGCTTCATTGATATTATGAAGTGTATAAATAAATTAGAAGCTTAGATGATAAATATACAAAATCTTTATTTAAATGCGTGCAATTATTAATAACTTATGAGTCAACAGACAAGAATTTTTTGCACTACATAGCACTTGAATGGGTGTAAGACGCCACGAACAAAAAAAATACTACCTAATCATGTTGTGACGTTGTGACCATGACGAAAAATATATTATATTTAAACACCTATGTACATAATATTTGTATTAGAAAATGAATACCTTGTAGTTTCTGCGCGCGACTTTGCCTGCCTAGATTTCAGAATTCATCATTGTCTGCCTAGCCTTTACCCAACTATGTTGGGGCCGGCTTCCAGTCTAAACCGGATGCAACTGAGTACCAGTGTTTTACATGGAGCGATTGCCTATCTGACGTCCACAACCCAGTTACCGGGTAACACGGTACCCCTTGGTAAGACTGGTTGTCAGACTTTCTGGCTTCTGACTATCCGTAACGACTGTTTAAGGTCTCCAAATGCCAACCGGGACCAACAGCTTAACGTGCTTTCCCAGGCACGGACGAGAATTTCAGAATTGACATCAGATATTAGATTTAAAAGTTTTGTGTGTCCAAGATAAATAGGTAGGTACTATTGGTATGCTCAATTTAATCCAAGTCCATTTTTTGTCGTTAATGAGTAATAAACATTTAAATATGTATAATATCTTACATTTATGTAGAATATTAATTATACCTGCGGCATATTAATCGAAACATATCCATTGACAATAAAAATAGACAAAATTGTCAGCTGGTTTTGGTCACATCCACATTTAAAATGACACTAACGTATTCTGGAATAAGATTCATAATTCAAAATCATAATTGTTTTATTGATTCCTGAGATTTCCGCGTCCAAATATATGATTTTTAAATAAGTATACTAGTCTAAATAAATTACAGTTTTTTAGTCTAGACTTTAATTCATCTTTACTAATATTATAAATGTGAGCATTACTCTTGTCTGTCTGTCTGTGACGCTTTCATAATAAAAAGGCGTAAACATTTTTGATGAAATTTGGAAAAAGATATAGGATATTTTTTTATCGGATACGTGATGTAGTTCCAACGGTATGCGAGGGAAACCACGCGAAACAGCTAGTTAAGTTTATATTTATGACTAGTTGACCCGGCGAACTTCGAACAGTCGATTCTTTAATTTTTTATTACTTTATTTTTCTAAAATAAAAGATTTTTAAAAAATAAACGTAGCCTAAGTTACTACTTATTACATCAGCTACCTGCCAATAAAAGTCCTGTCGAAATCGGTCCAGCTATTTCAGAGATTAGCCGGAACAAACAGACAGATAAAAAATTTTAAAAATGATATTTTGGTGTATGTACCGTATATATATTCATATACATGTAGTAAAAACGGTTATTTCAATATTACAAACAGAAACTCCAATTTTATTTATATATATAGATTTTCGCAGACATTAGGTATCTTGCTTCAAAGACCACAAGCTCTTAATCTTTCTCCTTACTAATATAAAAAGTTCGAAATTACTGTCTGTCTGCGACGTTTTTGCGGTTAGACTGAAAGACAGATATTAATGCAATTTGGCTAAGAGTTTAAGCAGGATTTGGAGAAGAACTTGCGACTTTATCCAGGTAAGCCGCGGTGAATACCCAGTGTGAAACAAATTCGTAACCTATTTTGTTCCAATTCTACCACAGAAATTAACAAAATGGCGTAACAAAATGGTGCATATATGATTAGAACAATTGAAGAAATTAGAACAGGTTATGATTTAGTTTAAATTTTTCGTAAAATCATTTGGTACAGACTATAGTTTAATATTCATTTTGCAGAGGTCATTGCTCTTTGTCATATGTGACTGGAAGCCAACCACATATTTGGAGGTTAGGCGGATAATGATTTAGAATATCATGTTTAGTACATGTAGTTTTTCTTGTTAAATATTATATTATGAACAATTAGGGACGTAAATAACAATGTTTGTCAAAGCATATTTGTGTTACGAAAAAGGGACAACACTATACATCGTTCACAGCTCTGCCTCACTCCCACACAGTAACAATAATGGCCTAAACCCATCGTGCTTCTTTTCTATTATTTCTAAATTTAATCCTAAATCCACAAGGAAAAATTAAAACTCCTGAAAATTCCCGGAAGACGACTTCCTCATATGAAAAAAAATCTCGTGTAGGTACCACTTAAATACGACGTCGGACGAGCTGGAATTACAGGGTTTTGAAATTGACTTCAGTGATTTAATTGTGCAAAAACGTTTTCAGGAAATTTCCACCCCTTGATTCCGTTAATATTTCCGATAATTATTTAATATTGATATTGTATAAAGATGGTTCTTTAAAAACTTATTGGCAGACATGTGTTGCTAGGGAGTTTGTTGCGTCACTTCTTCTTCGCAGCAAAAACACATAGGTAGTGGTGACGGGCATTTTGGGGGCTGTCTTATAAAGTTCAAAATGTGCTGATTTTCAGCCAAATTTGAATAAACCATTTTTGATTACAGAATGATTTAATTAGAAATGTAATTTAGCTAGTAGATAATGTATATCTATAGTGAAATTATAAACGCGAAAATGCGTGAGGATTGATGAATTAAAATTGCAAATGATTTGCCCAAAAATGACGTTATTTTATAAAAAAATGTCATTGGGAATGACCACGTTTCATTCGTGTTTCCTACGAGACGAGCAAAAAGGATAAGAGGAAGAAGGAAAGGACAATTAAAAATAATTATTACTTTTGCTACTGTTGGAGCACAATGAAGGGCGAATTTTAATCCTAAAGAAATTAACAAAGTTTATAATTATATAATAACATCGAAATATTCGTCGGCGTTCTAAACAGTTACCTAAAAGGCTGGCTGCATTGCCACGTTGATTACAAGCCTAATATCTTATTCGAAACTTATGTCAGCCTTTTTTCATTGCAAATCAGCAGAGATATAGATAGTGGGTTGGCGTAAAAAACTCGAACCAGAACTAAAAAAAACACGCAAAGCACAATCCTAATAGTCAACCAAGAGATTTTTAAAACCCACACGAGAGCTAAACTAAAGAGAGCATCCAAATCGCTGAGTACTCCGAGGTTGGATGACGTCAGCACTCTTGGGAATCCATCGCGGCTTAGAATGGAATCCAAATGGAATCATATAGACTTTTACTGGTATATTACCTCCAGTCCCTAGAGACTGTGATATGTTAAATCTAAAATTGCTATAGGATGTGGGAAATGGCTTATTTCTCGATTTGTAACTTTGTGCAGCCATCATGTACGAGTGTGCGGGTTCAAAACCTGGCAAGTACTAAAGTGACTTTTCTGATATCATAATTACTTTCTAAAGTATATCTTAGTTGTCACTGACTAACGGTGAAGGAAATCATCAAATTTAGAAATCATCAATCCGCCTTGGAGCAAGCGTGGTGATCAATGCTCATGCCTTCTCTGTATTGGAAGAGGCCTGTGCCCAGCAGTAGGACAATATATAGTTTGATGATGATGATGAACTTTGTGTAACGATTTTGAGGTGTATCTGGTTTGATATTCAGTACAAGTTAAAAAATCTTTATTGTTTTTAATATTATGAGTTACCTCATCATCATCCTTTTCCTATTTTTGGGGTCAGCTTCCACTTTGACCGGCTGCAGCTCGATGATGCATACCAATGTTTGATATGTAGCCCATCTGACTTCTACAACCCAGTTACCGGGTAACACGATAACCCTTGGTAAGACTGGTTCTCAGACTTTCCGGCTTCTGAATACCTAATATTATAAATTGCCTATTTCATAAAATTTGTGACCCACAAAACTTTTGCGTTCTGACTGAGACTTTTGTTGAAATAATATCCTGTTCGAACCTCATCATTAATCCTTGCAATTTATCTATGCCAATGTTCATCAATATTGTTTCTTGAGAACACATGATCAAAAATAGCTTCTTCTTCTACGGATTCCAAGCAATAAATGCAGATTCAAGGAAACTTATAAAATCATTTTCTATATAAATCCGATACGTTTGCATAACACAGGAACGCTTACTCACATCTCGAGTTTCGTGACTCTAAACTTCAGTTTATTGCACCTTCCAATCCTTTGCGAGATAAACAACACAGCGCTTGAAATGCTCCCGAATCTGATTTCCCTGCTTTTTGGAGCTTGAATTTTTATCGTGAAACCTAAGCTGGGATTTAATAATAATAATAATAATAATAAAACGTTTATTTCAGATAACATAGATCCACTTTGTTAGTAGTAAATAACTTAAGAACTAATGTTAGTAAAACAAGTACACAACCTTAATCTACTCGCCCCCTGCCAGACCCATGAATCGAGGTATCAACACTCATGTGGACATTAATACATCGACCCATGTACCGGCAGTCCAATCTACTGGCTATCATACTTAAAACGCTGTTACGACTAGCCCGCACTCTGCTTAGAATTGACGCGCACCGCTTGCGCAGAGTAGCATAGAAGCAATCGATGCGCGCCTCCGCAAACATACGTGATGCACTACAGTGGCGGGGCAGCCGCAACATCGTTCTAAGCGCATTATTGTATTGTACCCGTAGGGCACTGTACGCCTTTTGAGTATAGACTGCCCACAGACTGCAGGTGTAAAAAGATGTACAAAAGGCCCTGAAGAGAATGATTTTAACTTCCCTTGTACATCGAGCAAATCTGCGAGCAATCATGTTTGCTCTCACGGACAGTGCCCTACGTTCACGTTCAATATCCATGTCGTCCTTAAGGTCCTCGGTAATAAGGTGACCCAGATATTTGAACTGACGCACCCTAGCCAACTCAACTCCATTCAGCTTTATAGGGGGCACGCTAGAGGGACACTTATTACCAGCCTTAAAGACAACAAACTCACTTTTGTTAACATTATACCTCAAGCCATGACCATCAGCATAAGCTTCACAAATTTGTAGGAGTTTCCTAATTCCACAAACCGAGGCGCTCAGCAACACCATGTCGTCCACATAGCTAAGATTATTAACACAAATTCCATCTATGCGACAACCAACCCGGCTGCTGCTGAGCTCCTCGATGAGGGCATTTATATACAAATTGAAAAGACGCGGCGAACTCAAACCACCCTGTCTCACGCCACATTCCAATTTATATGGATCTGAGAGGGTGTCCGCCCACCGTACATTATTGGTCTGATTGCTGTACCAATACTTTAGGATATTCACAAGTTCAGGCTGTACTCCTACCTCTTGTAACTTTCTCCACAGAATATCATAAGAAACTAAGTCGAAAGCTTTGCTCAAATCGAGGAAACAGGCATACACAGGTGTGCCCCTGTGGGTATAGTACCTGACAGTATGCTTCATGCACAATATGGCACTTTCCGTCGACAGCTGTGGTCTAAAACCAAATTGATTATCGTGTAGAACTATAGATTCAGCCAATTGTGCATCCAGCACACTGTCAAGCACCTTAGCCACCACAGTCGCTAATGATATCGGCCTATAATTGGTTTTGTCGGAGACGTCTCCCGTTCTATTTTTAACAATGGGCACTACAATTGTTTTCATTAACTGTTCCGGCAAATAAGAGTGGCTCATACATAAAGAGTAAAACATAGCCAGTACGCGTGTAATGTGAGGTCCGGCATGCTGCAGATGCTCAATACTAAGACCATCATGGCCAGGTGACTTTCCCCTTCTCATTTGTCTGATAGCTCGATTCACAACTTTTGCCGAAATCTGTAGGTTTAACCCCACACCCTGGGCCTCAGTATTGAGCATCGATACAGACGGACCCAGTGGCGATCTAACAAAGAAGTGTTCTTTAAATACATTAGCTATGTTCCTAGGGTCTGAATAACCCTCAATACTCACGGGAAGGCCAGGCGTATAGTTCAATTTTCTAGTTTCTTTCCAAAAACTAGAGAAATTCTTCTTCGTACACAGTGTCGCTAACCTATCCATTTTAATTTGTTCTTTATGATCTTGACACCACTTTAGGCGCGCTTTAAAAATCTTTCTACTTTCGCACATCTCTCTCACATCTCATCACATAATGGTTATGACTGTGAAGTTTTATGAATTTTTCAAACTGAATTTGATATTTTTCGTACAGATTTCAGTCAAGTTGAAAGACTTGATTCGTGATATTTATTTAATTTACAGAATAAAGGTTTTTTTAGGGTTAAAGTGTATGGTTACAAGTTTAGAATAATTCTTACATTTTCATTTGATTGTAACTTTAAAGTAACATCGTTATTAAGTTTAACGGGGATTTTCTTGGCAAAACTTTACGGACAGTGATTTCCAAATTATAGCTCCTTCTTGAGAACATTTAAATTCCTTATCAAGACTGGTTTATTCGAAGCAAAATAAAGCTAGTTTTCTCATCAGTGAATATCTTCCAAATATTGTTTATAGTAACTTGTTCCTAATTAATTTTGGTCGACTACTGGTCAAGTTGATTGCTACGCATCCCCTAGACAATCCCAGAGGTGTCAGGGAGCGTTGCTACATAAGTAGTTAGATCTACCCGCAACGCTACCCAATCTCCTTAGTCGTCCCTTGCGAGTAATCGCGATTAATTTGCGGACACGACTATCGAGATCGTCTGGTCGATGTTAGTTCTCCAACTTATTGTCATTGGAACTGCTATCAGCTTTAAGCTCGTGTTTAGTTTGATTATGTTCTCTTTCTTCATGCCATTATCATCTGTCTAGATTTTTCCTAACTTATCCTAACCTTTAGCCTAAGTGAAGGAGCAGGTGTTGTGGCGTAACTTAGGAGACTCCTATTCAGCAGTTGAGTGCGATAGGCTGAGATGATTGATGGATAGCCTCTCATCTACATATATTGTTGCCGGCTTTCAGTCGAACCGAAGACTGAATACCAGTATTTAACCCGATGGATGGATTGTGTGAAGGTTGATATGATTAGAATGAATGTTACTAGCGAGATGACGGCAGATAGAAGAGTATGGAAGAGGAAAACATGCTGCGCCGACCCCAAATAAAATTGGGATAAGGGCAGGAGGATGATGAACCCGAAATGTCTGTATTATCTGATGTACACAACAAAGTAATGAGTTAATAAAATATCCTTACATAAGACTGGATGTCAGACTTTCTGATTTCTGAATATCCGTAATGACTGCATATGATCTAAAAATCATAGCCGATAATATGAACGTCTTAACATGTTTTCCAAACACGCAGGGGCTTTGGTATGATATAGATGGTCACCCATCAACGGATCGACCATGGCAAGCGTAAGCTCTACCTTATCAAAATCAATAGACTCGTGTGAATGAGCCTTTGCCCCTTCTTTTTCTATACTCTCTTCATTCCTAGAATAAATTTTATCTACAAAACCAATGCCTTCTTCAAAAACAAATTTCGCAATCTAAGACCTAAATTTTGTATTCAAACTCGCTCACTTATGCAATATATTCGGTAGACTTTCGTATATATATTACGTCCCTCCTAGATTGCTGTTCGTTCAAGCCCCATTTCATTGTTCAGCCTCACTCTCGTATTGTTTTAGAAGCTTTTTTTCAAAATGAGGTCACGTTTTGCCCAAGAGGATTTCAATTTAAAGATTTGTGGTTTAAAAGGACCTTAATTAACGGGGCAGTGTATATTGTACTTTTTTATTCTGTAATAAAAAATGTGGTATTGTTTCATGTTGAATCTGGCACTGTAGGTATTAACCGGGATATGGTTACTGGATCCGTATAAGCTGATTAATCATTATCAGATTCACATGAATTTGGAATTTTAGCTGAGTTTAAAGCTTTGCGAGATGCTAATGAAATTCAATGTAGTGTAACTAAATATGCTTGATGCTAATAGGATTTAATGATCATTAGTCATCTATTCTTTGAATGGCTAAGTACTTTAATCTTATTAATGTTAAGCTGGATAATCTTTCTAAGACTGGACTATAACACAGAGGTGGTTACTTTTCATCCTCACGGACTTTAGTGTCATGTGCGGTATTTTCTTTTTATACAATTACTTTTATTGCTCTTGATATATCATTATTATCTACTGGGCTCGGAGCTTAGTAACAGCCGTGCGGATAGATTAACAAAGTTAAGCTGTGCTAGCCGCGATCAGTTCATGAATGGGTGACCATTTTTCATAACATCGGTCTATGAGAGTAAGGGAATAGAGATTGTACCTGTGTCTGGGCGCTTGTGTACTATAATATCTCCTAATTGGTCGCCGTGAATAAAATTTGTCTGCAAGATTATTATTTTTATCTACTGTATTGGTTAACCTTAGACTAAACATAAACATGATGAAGAATCTTTCCGATTATTTACTAAAGAATCTTCGCTTTGAAATGGGCAAGACTAACTGATGACAACAATGTCTAATTGATATAATTAGATTTTACTTTTCGTCTAAGAATTATTGTACCTACTTCAATAAGATTATAATTTTCGTCAATTTCGTATGCATAATCCTCGAATAAGTTATTCAGAAACTTAATTCTGAATCACACTCCTAGAATGACTTGCACAGTCTTCAAATCGCTGCAAACCTGAATGGTTTCACAATGTACTCTAAATATTACTAACAAACTTACTTTGTTCATACAATTATATCAATTTTCTGACAGTCACATGTCAATTTACAACATAATATCTTGCTCACAGTTACATAGCAGACATAGTTAACTAAATTATTGTTTCATATCGTGAGTCACGTGAAAGAATTTTGACTATTCCAACAATTTTAATTGGTCATTACGTTTATTTAGTACGGTGGAAATTGGATGCAGGCTTGTCCAGTTTTATTAAGAAGGTCAGGGACCTTTACGGAGCTCTATGAAGGCCGACTATGTTTAAACCGCGTCACTTTTTTTTGTTAGTCAATTTTTACGACTCATGCTCAGTAGACTGTTTACAGAAGTCAGACTACATTAACTATAGGCAACAAACATTACAAATCTTCGACTTTATAGCAGTTTATCCACTCATGTGAAAAGTTTAGCTAGAAACATTAACTATTCTAGTACTATAAACACATCTATTTTGGAATCCCGTCTGTGTTTGATCAGAGATCATATCAAAGGATTTGGGGTAACTGCTGTCTGCTTAGCGTGTCAATTTAAATACGTTTCTTTTAACTGGCAAGGTTGTCTGGGAGATTTAGTGTCCATACATTCCAGGTGTAAGATTGGAAAAGTTTTTTTAGCAACTTTTTAAAAGATTGAGTTTTGAAACACCAGGAATTCAAAAATCAAATAATTAATTTCAACTAGACTATTTACAGGCACTTTTGAATTGTCAAAGAGTCACGAAGAAACTAGAACAGTTAATAAGAAAATAATTGCATCAAAATATTCATCCGCATCGCTGTCACCGGGAATCGTGCCCAAATGCTGGCTGCATTGCCACGTTGGATGGCAATGCCTGTTGTTTGACTAAAATATAGGCCAGCCTTTTATTAAGGAACTAGAACAGAAATTATTGTATAGACGCCCACTGTTGGACATAGCATAAGTTTTTGAGCTGCCTTTATCCAAATTGCAGAACGCCGCTAGACATTTTTCGCTTCATTTTTCGAATAATGAACTAATATTTAGTACGTTTTAATCAAATACGCGATGACACAAATGAGTAAAAATGCCATTTTTTGTTGCAAAACTTGATTTCTTTTTTTAGATTTATTTAAATATTATAAGAAGGGGTTACTAGAAGTCATGCTACCGGAAATAATAACTTGAGACCAAGGCATTCGGTGGTACAAATGTTAATTTAATAGTGCAATATTGCCAAGTCATGCGAGATAGATAAATTCCGTTCATCTTAGAAGGAAAATCTCGCATTAAAATATATCTAATATCGGTAAAAAATCTTTCTCAAGCATGAGTCGGCAACAATATCAATGAACACTGACTAATAAATAATACTACATTATATATATGACATAGAGGAGCTCGTGGCTAAGTAACAGCCGCACGGTTCGACCGATCAAAGGTTTAGCTGCGCTTGGCGCGGCCGGTCCGTGGATGGGTGACCATCTTTGTCATAGCGAGACCGTGCCTCGGAAAGCACGTTAAGCTAATTTTAATTTCTCCAATTTTAACTCTCGTAAAATGAGAGAATGAGAGTTGAAAACCATTCTTACCAAAGCGTCGTGTTGTGAAGGTAAGATAGGCAGTCGCTCCATGTAAAACACTACTACTTAGCTGCGTTTGGTTAGACTGGAAGCCGATCCCAATTTAGTTGGGAAAAGGCTAGGCAGATGATAACATTTATATTATGAAACTGTCTATCCTAATTTTGATAAACAAATGTCGAAATATGAAATAAAGCGAGGCTCTAAACGTGTCCTAAGCCATTCCAATATCCTAACTAATAAAATAAATGCTTTCGTATTTATAAAATTAGTAGTATACCGTTTTATACATATTTCATCATACGCTACATACACATCAGTAGGTTTAAATGAGTCATGGCAAAGAAATAAATCACTTACGTCCTTGAACATATGACTCATAATCATATGCCCAAGAATTTTCCATAATGCATCAATGATATTTATGAGACGGCTTTGTTTGTTACAGGTAGTTACCAGATTAATTTTAAAAGGGATGAAGGTAAATCTTCTATGTTTTGGTAAGTCAAATTTTTCTTTCAAAACTTTCTGGCACATAGATATAAATTGTATTATTTCTCGTGTTGATAAATTACAATTATTAATTATCACATAATTATTCGTAACGAAGAAGAGAACAGTCATAATTATTGTGTTTGTGTAGATATGCACATAAACTGAAACACCACAAGTAGTAAGAATTAAATTTTAAGTAGTTCTCACCTGTCTTACTTATATTGTCCGATTAATTTAATCTGCTGTTTAGAAACGGATTAGCAAAAATCTCACTCATAAATGCTGTTTAGAAGTTAGTACCTTAATTCTGTATTACGATGTTAAGTAAGGATTAGGTGAGAAATCGTTAAACTATAAAATCCCTCAACGTACCCAGGAGGCTGGCTGCATTGCCATGTTGGATATCAATATATTTAACCACACGATTATAACGAGGCTGTCTGCCTCGTTGGTACAGTGGTCGCATAACGCGACTGCTGTGAAAGGAGTCTCGGTTTCGATTCCCCGGTCGGGTCGAAATCGCTTTGTGAGTTTTAGAAAATTTCACAAAGCAGCCCGGAGTCAGGAAGTTGGTGGTGTAATACCCCCGTGCCTAGGATGTTAAGCCGTCGTTCCCGGCTGTTATCTTGATAGCAGTCATTGTTACAATTCCATGTCAGAGGCTGTCAGGCGGATTTGAGAAAACTCTGACACTAGGGCTTGTTAGGTTGGTAAAACTTGCAGCCCACACGAAGAAGAATTCTTATCCTTTGGTTAGTAATAAAATATATAAAAATAAACGTGTATATAACAGGAGAGCAATGTCTGCACAGCATCAGTCGACGGATGGGTTCTTTGAGTTTATGCCAAAAAATATTAATCTTACGTTCCCGAAATAAGCTTTAATGCGAATCAATTCAGATGTGGGTTTACGTTATGTACGATACTGTGCTGTTTTTTATAAGAGACTAGCTGTAGCCCGCGGTTTCACTCGCCTCCTGAGGAAACTATTTCACTCACGCGGATAAAAAGTAGCCTTAAACCTTTTCCAGAGTCCCTTTTATCTCCGTATCAAATTTTAACCAAATTGATCCAGCCGTTTACGCGTGATGCGATGACCAAGGGAAATAGGGATTCATTTTTATATATGTAGAAGACTAGCTAATTCCCGAGGTTTCACCTATATCCTTCTTCAAATTTCAAGCTCAAAATTTCATCTAAATTGGTCTAACCAATAATGCTTACATAAATTATACACTTGTAACTCCGTCTGTCTGTTACGGCAAAATGGTTGAATCGATTTAGATGCAATGTGGTATGACGATAGATTGAACTCCGAGCAAGACATAGGATAGGTTTTATCCTGATGCGGAAAGCAGTTTCTTACAAAATTTTACTTCCGTACATTTCTACTTTTGTCTGTCTGTCCATCTGTTGGTTTCGGTTAAACCCTAAATTTCCTCAATATTCTACATTAATATCCATTAATACACACACAAAATAAGAAGCACACGAATACGTTCAAAGTTCGTCGATTAAATGCCGACATGTGGCTCGTATCCATTAAACGATTGCCTGCGCACGCGCCGGTTCACACAGCTTTACAATATGGCTGCCGTTATACCCATGTCCTTCAAAAGGTTGCAGACGATATGGTTCTGTGCCAAAAAAATAAAAATTAATCTATTTTTAATAATCAGTCATGGTCACCCTACCTCTATTCAAAAAACCGGCCAAGTGCGTGTCGGGCCACGCGCAGTAGGGTTCCGTAGTAGGAGTTAGTTAGTCGACTATAACTCTGTAACCGGTTAAGCCTACTTAGCCGTCATAGTTTTCCTTATAAGTTCATTACATGTAATATGTCTGTGATTTTTTTCACATTTCTAGGTACAGCCATTCAAAAGTTAGAGGGGGGGTAACTCGTACCGAACAAATATTTG
This sequence comes from Pyrrhia umbra, assembly GCA_963891755.1. Lineage (NCBI taxonomy): Eukaryota > Metazoa > Arthropoda > Insecta > Lepidoptera > Noctuidae > Pyrrhia > Pyrrhia umbra. Next base: position 1,644,246 of record OY982942.1, on the reverse strand, counting down.
CACTGAAAAGCTAGATATTTCGCAAATGGCTCGCTTAACCAAAAAATGGTCTTCACACACCCATAATATTTTTGAAAGACCTATCTAACGATACCCCACACGGAGGGGTACGCGAGAAAAAAAATATTCATCCTCACTTTACGTGTTTGGGAGCTACCCTAAAAAAAATATTTTTCAAAAGTTTATTTTACCACTTTTTCGGCGTGATCAATATACATATCCATACCAAATTGCAGCTTTCTAGTATCAAGAACCTCGGAGCTATGCCGCGGACAGACAGACAGACAGACAGACAGACGGACATGGCGAAACTATAAGGGTTCCTTGTCGGACTACGGAACCCTAAAAAGGTTGAGTTTGTAATTAGTTTTTGTTTGTTTAAGTTTAGTTTTAACAATTGTGTACAATGTAAATGAATACACTGTAGAGCAACAGATTCGGGTCAGTAGTAAAATTTAAATGTCACAGCACTTAATGCTATTGCTATATACGTTTTTATAAAATGTAAAAAAAATCAGGAGCGATATTTTTAAAAACTCCAGCAATTATTTTGTAAAAATATTTTATCACTATAATTTTACTGATTAATCTATACCAATATTATAAAGAGGAAAGATTTGTTTGTTTGTAGGGTTTTAAACTCAAAAACTCACTAAAAATTCTGTCACCGTTAGAGAGCTACATCTTTACGAAGTGTCATAGGCTATATTTATTTCCGGAAATAATTAGCGATCACTACTTAAACTTGAATAATGTAACCCAAGGTGTAAAAAAATGTCCACACGGGAGAAGCCGCGGGCGGAAAGCTAGTAATTTATAATTAACTCATCCGTTGAAAAAATATTCTAAATTCAAAATTCAAAAAATTCAAAATTCAAAACATTTATTTCAATTAGACTATTTACAGGCACTTTTGAATTGTCAAATAATTAAGAGTAAGAATAAGTAAAATTCTAAACTGACGATATTGATGCTCTCAAGTTTAACACATTGTACACTACAAAGCTTACCGACATCGCAACATATGGCTCGCATCCGTCAGACGATGCGCGTGCGCCGGTTCTCGCACATGGCGTTTATTACGTGTGATTGATAAAGATTTCGATTGGTGTTGAAACTCCGCTAAAAATGTACTACCATGTAAAATAAGCATAGTTTTTTTTGCATGTGTAAAACGTGAACAAATGTTTCCATCATGCTTCTTATAAGTATTTAGTCGAAATAAAAAAAAAACTCAAAATTCTAAAATACGTTTATTCAAATTAGGCTGAAAATCAACATTTTTGAACGTATAACGAATTATATATGACGAATTTGCAAAAGACAGCCTAAAAATGCCAGCCCTTCACCACTTCCTTTGTGTTGTAGCTGGGAAGAAGTGGCGCAACAAACCCCCTAGCAAGACATGTCTGTCTGTAAGGTATAAAGAACCATATTTATACAATATCAATATTAAATACTTAATTGTAAAAAAATACATTTAATTAGACGATATTTTTACAAAATGTTGTAGGGTATATCTATTTTTTTTTCAATATCTAATAATAAGATTACTGTATTTTTTGTCTAGCTTTAAGGCCAATGCAACTTTTCATTTCTCTTTCTTTCTCATGTCTTCCCTTTGAATGCACAAGCAAATAAATGTCTCATTGCGTGTTTGACGACTTAAGACACCATATTTAAAGGTTTCCCACCCTAAGTATACACCCACCATAATATACATTACACTTATATAAATATGGACTAATTTTAATTGTCCGCTCAGCGTAGCAGCTTTAGCAGATAATCCTTACTAATATTATAAATGCGAAAGTAACTCTGTCTGTCTGTTACGCTTTCACGCCAAAACTACTGGACCGATATAAATGAAATTTGGTACAGAGATAGAATAGACCCAGACTTTTTACCCGGGTGCGCTAAGTAGTTCCCTCGGGATGCGGGTGAAACCGCGGGAAACAGCTAGTATATTATAAAGGGGAGAACATACTATAATGAAGCAAAACTTAATTTGACGGCACATTTGGTATTTGTGCATAACGTGCATGTATAATGTATGTTTGTAAACGCAGACACGATATTGAAATAAATCTTAGCGTGGGCGCGTTTAAAAAAAAAACAAAGAAGAAAAGAAGAATTTGTAGTAAAACGAAACCAACTAAGTAATAATTAAAGTTTTTAAGTTTCTTGTTTCAACTCTAGTTATTTGCAAAATTTACCAAGAAAATAACCCAGGAAATACTATTAATCTTACAACTGCAATGCATAATTGCTACTTAAAATAATTTTGCTTACTATAAGTTTGACTTGGGAATAACGCAAAGCAAATAGGTCGAAGCGTTGGCTAGCGGCCAGTAATCGGTTATATTAACCTATTTTTTTTTAACTTTCAAGGAATCTGAAAATATCAGATTTAAAACCAAAGACGGTACAAAATTGGCGGCGATCCAGAATATTGATTGCAATATTATACTAAGTAGTTTTATAGGTATTTTTTTGGAACCAGTACGAGTTTATCGGTATTAAAAATACCGGTATTATATTGGTTGGAAGCAACACATCGACCAGATTTTTAATGTCTGTGAAGGAAATCTAGTATTTGTTATCCTTACTAATATTATAAATGCGAAAGTAACTCTGTCTGTCTGTCTGTCTGTTACGCTTTCACGCCTAAACCAGTGAGCTGATTTTGATGAAATTTGGTACAGAGATAGAATAGACCCTGAGGAACAACATAGGCTACTTTTTACCCGGGTGCGTGAAGTAGCTCTTTCGGGATGCCGGTGAAACCGCGGGAAACAGCAAACTTAAATATCTAGGCATTTAGGTGTGCGTCTAAATAAAAAAAAACAAAATATATAAAAAAATAGACACAGGTCATTCGAAAACGTTTCTGAAAGTTGCTTCAAACGGATACCGAACGAACTTTTCGTATTACTGTTTGAAAGCTTTTTCTATTTTCAATAAAAAACCAACACAGCCAGAAAGCATTTTCTGAAAATACTGTTTTTTGGTTTTCATACATACTCGTGTACCTATCACAGGAACAAAATGCGTTCTTTCACAAAGCATATTGTAGGAGGAACTCTGAAAGTAGCATCGGTAACCAAAAAGATATGTGGAAACCGTTTATCATGGTATGTTATGCGGAGGAATGAGGAACCTGTTGTGAGGAAAGTTCTGAGCATGAATGTGGATGGCTATAGAGGTAGAGGAAGACCAAAGAAACGATGGACGGATTGTGTGAAAGATAATATGGCTAGAAGGGAGGTTTCTAGTGAGATGACGTCAGATAGAGAAGTATGGAAGGAGAAGCCATGCTGTGCTGATCCCAAATAAATTGGGATAAGGGCAGGTGGATAGTGACAAAGCAGTTGTCAATTAAAGTCTAACCACAATAAGCATAACCTGAAAAAGCACAAAAAAACTGGCCAAGTGCGACTCGGACTCGCGCAAATCACGTTTGTAGTATGGGAGCCTCATTAAATACTTATTTTATTCTGTTTTTTAGTATTTGTTTCTATAGCGGCAACAGAAATACATCATCTGTGCAAATTTCGATATGAGATGCAGAGGGGCTTGGTGACAGACAGACGGACGAACAGCGGAGTCTTAGTAATAGGGTTCCGTTTTACCCCTCGGGTACCTACGGAACCCTAAAAACTGCTATTCACATCTACCCACAAATTCCGACAGTCCAAATTATGACAATTCACGAGCGCCGTGACTCAGTATTTCAGACTACTCGCAAATTGTCTATTAACCTAATTTTTACCAGTAACACGTAATAGCGTTAAACGAAGCTATAAAGTTATTATTAACTGCTGTTTCCCTGCTGAGTTGATGGCTTGCTGTTATAATAGACTAGTTTTTTTTTCGGCTGGGAAGTCAACTCCTCCCGCCGTTGGTGGGGCGGGAGGGAGTGGTTGACTCTTACTGAATAAAACCCATCCATGTTCCTTCCTCAGTCTTTTGTATTCTGGGGGCGCGGTATCTCTTTCGAACGTCGTGCAGCAAGACTCTTGGGCCTTGGGTAATATCATTATTAATATATAATTAATCACTAAATACCACATTGTATTTTACGCTTCAAAAAAAACTAAAATTAGTAAAAAAATGGTTGAATAAATCAAATATTGTGAATAATAATGATGACTAATTGTTCTTAAGCGAAGGAAATTTATTAAAAACCTTGACAAAGACCTTAGATATAAAATACGTAACAATAAGGAACTCACAAAAAAAACGAAGAAATATTGATCCTAGCAAATAACAAGTGTTTAAATTGTATCAAAAAATCTAGGCCGAAGCAATTAATAAAGAAAAGTGGGTCATTTTTATTGCCAGACACTGTAATAGTAGCTAATTACAGGCCACTTCATTTACAAGTTATTTCTATTAGTATTCCTGAGTTTAAAGCTAGTGTTTAACACTTAACACTTGCTGTATAAATTAAGTAAGTTAAATAAAATAGCTTTAATTAACACTAGGAAACTATATTTTTGAGCCGTTTGGGGTTGAAACTCTCGGGTCGTAGGGTCCGAGCGCACCTTTTTTTCAAAGAAGTAGCCAAGCAGCTTGTTGACACTTCCTGTGACACAAAGGCTGGCCATTTTAGTCAAAGGCTGAGCATTGCCATCTCTTGGGTACACTCCCGGTTGACGGTAATGAAGAGGAGTTTTTTGACGCCTTGTTTTAGTTTTTAATTTTATATTAATAGAATAATTTATTGTTTTTAATGTCTTAAGTTATTATAATAATACTGTTTTTTGTAATAAGTGAAAAAGACCAGTTATGTCTAAAAAAATAAACTTTTTCACATACATTTTAGTGAAACTACATCTCCAGTTTATGTTCAAAATCAAATAGTTTTATGGCATCGTATCGTGACAGATAGGGCAGAAAAATATACATTTTAGATACCTCCATTAAAAAATCCATACCGCCCGTATCAATATCAATCCATCAATGATAACTTCAGCAAATTAATTATAGGAAACAACTGCACACTTTACGATAACCATCATCAGAATGGATAGCATTAAGTGGATGGAATGGGTATATTGGCTAATTCAATTACGTGTAGTGGCAGCACTTTGTCTGTGGTCACGCGAACCACGGGTGTGGTGGCATTAACCTAAATATACCATAGACATAGGTACACGAATAAAGGTGTATGTACGAAAAGTTGCCTGAATTCGCATGTTTATTTTGGATGTGGTATTTATGAGGTCATTTTTAAATGCTACCTAAATAGATAAATTTTTTGGTAACCTTGTTTTTAAAAGTGTCACTAGTAATGGACGTACTTAAGATAAGGAGTTGAGGGTGACATCGCTCCTTGTATAATCATTAAACAGGTTCAGAAATATGGCAATTATTGTTAAGTGAAATGCAACCAGGTACATTTTTTAAAATATATTATATTCCATATTATTTATCAAAAATCAGCACTTTTTGTATCTTCTCATATACAAAAAAGATGCCCGCCTTTCACGACTTCCTGTGTTTGTTTGCAGAGTGGAATAACAAAGTCCCCAGTAAAAATTATAGCATATTAAACACAACTTTTTTATTTCTCTGCTTATTTTTGCATACAAATCTATTTAGGAGCTTGGACGTTCATTGATTTTCCCTAAATATTTTTGTAGGTACTTTAAAAAAATTAAGATTAATTATACTAGATGCCTTGGATAGAATGTCAATTCATAGTTTCGTACCACGATGATGCCAAATCGAGTCATCTTCTACTTGTCAAAAAGTTACATCAAAGGTACCCATGACATCTTTATTACTTTTTTTCTTTTACAAAAAATTTCACAGCTAAGCTATCTAACTTTGCATCGCTTCGTAAAGTTCTCTACTCAATTTTAACTTGTCCTCACAGCAACAAAGTGCTATATTTCCCGTGTTTTTGCTGAAATATTCCTGTTTTAGCAACAGGTCGGGAGGTGGCAATTTGGCCATAGTCCCGTGATAAACGACGTGTCATTTCAACATACCACAGTTTGTGTGTTTTCGTGTTTACTTATGCTTTAAAATTGAATTGTTTTTGACGTATTTTAGGGTTTGGAAATTTTTGTTAGTGTTTTTACTTGACGTGACTATACACCTGTTTTTCTTGACTGGGAAGGTTGAAATGTAGGTACCTACGTTTAGCCAGTCAATCTAAAAAAAAAACCATCAATTGTCTATAAATTCAAACGATAAGGTGTTGTGTTACTGAAAAAAAACATGAAATAATTTTAAGGATGACATGCAAAATTATTTTTGTAATTATAATTTTATATAGCCTCAAATAAATACACAAAAATAACTGATGCCGTGATAAAATATTGGCTATTACACAAGATATTAGCTTCAACACAGACCAATAAAACCTGAAAATACTAAAAAACTAAACACACACATTACTAATCCTAAATAAATGCGAACGTCAATTTGTTTGTTTGTAACGCTTTCATGGTAAAACGACTGAACCAATTTGGAAGAAATTGTTATTATGGAGATAAATGGGACCCTGAAAACGGGAGACTTTTCATCCAGGCGCGTTAGGTAAATAATAGAAAATAGACTTTTCTATAAATTCACAAGATCGTAACACATTTCTCATAATCACGTAAACAATTTACAAAGGAGAATAAAATATGATTTAAAATAAACGTCTACTGTTGTATGTTTACGACTAAACTTTGGCAGGAGTTTAGATATTGATGTTGGCAACACTTACCATTGATCTCATTCTCATTATTGGTTTTGGGCACCGTTGGGTATTTCTGTCTGTTTTACTATTGTATTCATAGAAATATAAATCTATGATTGTATTTCATCTAGGATTTATATAAAATTGTTTGGGTTATAATTTAGGGTTTCTAATCTTATAGTGACTGGCTCATTGGTCTAGTAATCGCATAACGCAACTGCGTAAGCGGGATTTCGGGTCCCGGTTCGGACTGAATTCACTTTATAGATTTTAGAACACAAAGCAGCAGCAAGAGTCAGGAAGTGGGTGGTGTTATTCCCCGTGCCTGGCACGTTAAGCCATGGTTTCTTACCATGTCAGAGGCCGTCAGACGGATTTGAGAAAACTCTGACACTAGGTATTGTTAGGTTGGTAAAACCGCACGCATGCAGCCCACACGATAAGAAGTCTTATAGTTGGAGCTGAATTCCTCTAAAAGCTCATTTAGCTAGATCTGTAATCTAAAAACGTGTCTTAGGCGATTGTATTTATATAGGACAGGCAAATATGTATATTCAACCTTTCAAAGCTCAATCTTTTAAAAACGCCTGAACCGATTTGTATGAAATTTGGTAAGGAAATAGATGCAACCTTGAGACAGTAATATGCTACTTTTTATCTAGGTACGTTAAGCAGATCCCTCTCAATACGAGTGAAACCGCGGTAAGTAGGTTGGTTTTCCATAAAAGTTTCTATTATAACTACATTAGCTTTTAAAACAAAAAGATTGATCGGTTTCTAATATCCATTAGTAGATGTTATTATGTTACTAGTAATACAATAATGTGCGCTATCAAATTACATTTTTAGGGGTGACCGCCCCCCAAAGGGATGGGCCATCAATTTTTTATTCCTGAATGAACTATGGGGGCATTTTATAGAGACAGTATTGTCAAATAATTTGATGATTGTATTATGTACTAGCTTTTTGGGAAGGCTATACGAATTCAAATTAAAAACGTCAGTTTCCTATAAACTTTGCCCCTATTTTTCACCGCTTTAACCCCTAAAGCGAATTTTGGAAGATCCTTTCTTATCGGATGCCTACATCTACAAAGACCACACCCTCCAAGTTTCCAAGGCGGTTTAGGCTGTGCATTGATCCGTCAGTCATTCAGGATAAACCATTTTATATGTATATGTAAATTATGTGCATTCATCATACATTACATTTTAAACATCAATTTAGTTTTAGAACAGTTGTATTTGAGCATCAAGAGTGATTCAAAAATGGCTTTCATTACGAGTACATCTTTTTAGGAGGTGGGACTCAAAATTAATTAATGTTTGTTTTTTTCTATGTTTTGTAATTTACGCTCAGTTTATTAGAATATATGTATCTATAGATCCACAAAATAAATTATTTCAGCATCAGAAACGTTGCGGCCACCTCAACCAAACTTGGTCAAGGACAGGAGCATGATGAATGCTTGCGTAAATATCAAATATTTGTTCCAATATCAATAATATTGGTAACTGCTATTCAATCTCTGACTGTTTTGATCCCCGGACGAGGGAATATAAAAAAAACTGGCCAAGTGCGTGTCGGGCCACACGCAATAGGATTCTGTAACACGTTTTAGTTCGTTGACTATAACTCTGTAACCAGTAAAGCCTACTTAGCTGTGATAGTAATGCCTTGAAGTTCGTTTTTTTTTTAATGGGATAAGCCCGCCACACTATTCCCAACCACTGTAACTCCTGAAAGCCAGAATCAACAGTTCGGTATATTGGTAAGATACATCTGTGTTTTTTTTTTGCATATCGAGCTACGGCCATTTAGTACAGACAGACAGACGGCCATGGTGAAACTATAAGGGTTCCTTGTCGACTAGGGAACTCTAAAAATCGGGCAGTGGTTGTGTAGTGGACATGACTGTGTTTCATCTGAAAATGTGTGGGTACGTAACATCCCTACGCAACGTAATAAGTTCTATGTTTTTTTTTTTTGCTATGGAGAGGCTCGTGGCAAAGGAATAATAGTGGGAATTGATAGATTAGCAAAGTAAAGCTGCGCTATTCGCCCTCAATGGATGGGTGACTGTTTTCTTAAAGCTAGCTTTCAGAGAGCATGTAAAACTGTCGGTCCTGCACCTGATCTCTCCCCGGTCGTGTCGGATTGGCGATCCATCGAACTATGAGAGTGAGAGAATAGAGAGTGCACCTGAGACAACGGAAGCGCTTGTGCATTATAATATCTCCTGCGTACCTGGCTAGTCTTCATTGAGATTATTAGTGTAAAATTTTGAATGTACTCGTAGATTGATGTAGATACAATACGAAACTGTTTACCCTAATTTAGTTGTCAACCAGCTCTCTGAATAGCCTCCTACTATATAAACAAAAGGTAGTTTAAAAAGTATACACGTCATCTATGACAAAGTTCCAGCAAGATTTACGCTAGGCAGAGTTACTAACTGAAATCAATAAGTTGCATATTTTTATAATTAAAAATATCAGATTTTTCACGCATAAGTAACTAATAATGCGTAAATAATTGCCATAAATTGTTGGCCACAAAAATTAACCATCAAGCATAAAAGCTATGAGGAAAATACAAAACAAAATTAAGAACTTATTTTTTTTATATATAGACACGCAAATAATCACTGTACTTGATAGTAAGTATTAGAATTGCTAAGATATGTGCGAGAGATTGAAGTACTTGATGATATCAAGTGATCATTATCATCATCATCAGCCATTTTATATTGATTCACTGTGTCTTCCCTAACTTATGCCATGTTGCTCGTTCCTCGGCTTGACGTATTCGACATTATAATTTTCATAGCTATCGTTATCCACATTAAATCTCAAAAATAAATAATATCTAAGGACTTACAAATTAACCTAAATGTAACTACACGTCGCTCCGGGCGCCCCACGCAACTAGTGTCAACAGTTAAACGGCCGGCGGCCATTATTTCGAAAGTATCACAAATACTACATATAACAATTCTAACTAAACCAATCTACATATCATATTGTTTGTTCACAATACACTTGTGTTCGTTCGTGTCGTGTATCCAAACGCGCGTAATTGACAGATGTCAAAAATTCTTTTCGCGCCATTTTTGCTGTCATATAATAATGTAGATTTTTGTTGATAGTGTCTTTGTTTGAAGTGTGTTTTATTTCTATTTGCGGCAATGGAAACATTATAGAGAGAGAATTGTTATTGTATGTTAGTTTTGTTTTCACGGTTATACCACTGCACATATTTTAATGATCTTTGTTATGGAGGTAGTTTAAAATCTAGAGAAGGACTTAGGATTTTTATCCGTATGCACGAGTAGTCGTAAGCCCTAACCTAAACCATGAGCAAATAACTAAGACCTACTAAGAAGCTTTCTGTTTGAGAAATGTAATTTTTTCACAAACTAATCGTCTTCGTTAAATAAAATTTGGTCAATTTGTCCTTCATAATAAAAAGCAGCCATTGTTGTTCATTAAAATTTATTTGACTATCAATTACAAAAGAAGTATAATACACCCGACGGCCTAGACCGGTCTGCCTTCAAATGAGTCACGCGAATGGCAATGGCGCCGAAAACTGGATCCATTACAATATCTTATCAAATCAATCATTTATTATTGAATGATACCCTATTACATGTATATTATTAAAAATAAGATGTAGTAATTAGTTTAGCTTAGGCTATAATTAAATTTTTCGATGTGGTAACACTGTCTTTCTTATAACCGTCGTTCTTATAATTGAAAGGCGAGTCTTTTGACATTTAGTATCGTACTAGCTTTCTGCCAGCGGCTTCGCCCGCGTGAGCTGTACGAATTCGAATTAAAAATTACAGAGTTTCATAAAAACTTTGCATCCCTTTTTCACCTCCTTAGGGGAAAATCCTTTCTTATCAGATGTATACGTCATACAGAGAAAACACCCTCAAAGATTCAGGTCTCTACGATCAGCGGATCAGTCATTCATTGCAGGACAAAGCATTTTATATTTATAGATTCTAGACTTGTGAGAAATGTTTATGTTATGACTACCATGGAACTTAATTAAAATTCTATTATTATTTTTTAAATATTTTTTTTCGTTTTGTTAGATAAGTATTAATCTGCATTATGCAAGGTTCATCTAGCAAAATAATATTGTCTATATTTAAAATACTCTCAGAAAAAACTGAATTTATATGTAACGCTTTCCTGCAAACTAAATGCTAAGAAGAATCAAGAAATAGAAGAAAGAAGAACAATTATATTTATTTAGTACAAGACAGAAGAATCTTAAAGAAGATAAGAAGAGAGTACGGTACACTGATGGGCCTGAATTGTTGCTCGAACCTGTGTTTTTATCAAGGTGAGCAAACTTTCAGGTGTGTTAGTGCCGACTTTACTACAAAGAAGATAACACAGCAGAAAAAAGAAGGACAAGATGATTGTGGATATGTATTTGATTTAAAGGTCTTTTTTTTCCGATGAAAAATCATCAAATGATCTCCTTTCACAGTGGGAGTGGCGGGAGGATGTATCAGAATGTTACTGACTAAATCCCATCTATGTTCCTTCTTTTTAACCGACTTCAAAAAAAGGAGGAGGTTATCAATTCGACTGTATTTTTTTTTTTTTTTGTGTTTTTTTTTTTTTTTTTTATATATTTGTTACCTCATAACTTGCGACTGGGTGAACCGATTTTCATGATTCTTTTTTTATTTGAAAGCTGGTGCTTCCCGTGTGGTCCCATATAAATTTTATCACTACCGGTTCAGCCGTTTTATAAATATATCAAAAATAACGATTTATCTCTACTTGCTGATATGCCAAATACTTAGATGATTTGGTTATTTACGCTTATTACAACCTAAAAAAGTGGTGTGTTTATTTTGTTAAGATAGCAAGACCGAGACACTGAAAAGCGAAAAAATAAAAAACTTTTTACAAAAAAATAAAACCGACTCCCAAAAAAAACTGAAAAGTAAAAAATAATCTTTATTTAAACGCTTTACGACTAAAACATCGCTTTCGAAGTCGGTGGCGAAATACTAACAATAGTAACTTATAAGACACCAACTTCGAAAGCGATGTTTTGGTCGTAAAGCGTTTAAATAAAGATTATTTTTTACTTTTCAGTTTTTTTTTGGAAGTCGGTTTTATTTTTTGCTCTTTGCGTTTCGTCGGCTAGTTACTCTTTGGAACATCTGTGGGGTAGTGTGCCTTCGAGCTTTCGGTCGCCACTATTGATTCTGGCTTTATGGAGTTGCAGTAGTTGGGAATAGTGTGGAGAGCTTGTCCCAATAAAAATACTAGCTTGAGCCCACGACTTTGTCCGCGTGGACACACACACGAATTACGTACCAGGATAAAAGTATCTACATGTTAATGCAGGTTATATACTTCTTATATACCTACTAAACTTCATCCTAATCCATTTGGTATTTTTGCGCGATGGAATAACAAACATACATACCCTATATACATCCTCACAGACTTTCGTATTTATATATTAGTAGGTTAAATAAAGAGTATGGATAAGAATAATTAATATCACCTATGTCATAACTGCAACAAAACCCAGTGACGTCATAAATTCTCTTAGAGGTCTTACTAATTACTCTCTGAAGCTTCCTTGATTAAACCCCAAGACGGCTTGTTAAAAGTTCAGATTAAACACTAGCAATTAAGTTATTGTTTCTGTGTTAACTAGGAGTTAGTAGGGAGCATTTGCTTCTTCTTTTCGTGTACGAGTGTACGGGTTCGAAACCTGGTAAGTACCAATTAGACTTTTCTAAAATCATATGTACTTTCTTAGTATATCTTAGGGGACACTGACTGACGGTGAAGGAAAACAACTTTAGGAAACCTGGGTTTTTAAAAGTCTGAAATCGCCAATCCGCCTTGAGCAAGCGTGATGATCAATGCTCATGCCTTCTCTGTATGGGAAGAGGCCTGTGCCCAGCAGTGGGACAATATATAGGCCGATGATCTGATTATGCAATTACCAAGTCCTGCTAGCGACATTGCCCATTGCACGAAAATGCGAAAGTGAATTTGATTATTAAAATTTGTTTCTTACGCTTTCGCGGTAAAACGACTGATCAGATTTGCATGAAATTTGGCACGAAGATAGGTGGAGAGTAAAGTTCGAATCGGCTAGTAGGTATATCTATACTACAGTTAGTAAAACAAACACCCAGTCTGCATTCTCGTTTCCATTCATAGACGTATCTCGTCCACGCTCCGATATCCCAGATCTGTCTCGCTGTACAAAGTACTCACATTATAGCGTAGTACAATACGCTTCAGTTAGTATAGAATAAGTTAATGGTCTGTACTGTTGGTCAGACATTGCATGATGTAGTAGTCAGACACTGTATAAAAAAAACAATAAATAATGAATAAAATAAGTCTTACTGCACGCGACGATGGCAAGAGACCGGATGGGATGTCTGTAATGCCATGGAAGATGGGAAGGTCTTTGGTGTGGGATGCAACTTGTGTCGACACCCCTGCTCCATCCCATCTTATAAATGATTATTATTAATTATTATTACTATCTCTCTCACACTAACCGAAACGTAATGTTCATGACATCTATATGATAAGGATGGCATTTACTACAAATTTGCCCGTACATTTACTACAAATTTGTCCATATTATTGTTAAAATCGTCCTGCTGTACTCTGGTAGATTCAAACTGGCTTCCAAGTGACAGATGTCATGAATTAGGACTGGTCAGAACTTTTATGGCACGCATTTTGCTTGGTGATTGCACATCTAGTTACTTTAGTAACATATATATCTATGGCCCTACGGGTTCCATAATGTACCAAAATAACCAATGTAACACCTTTATGATACTTATAGAGTTCAATAAAATATTGAGTAGTACTGAGTAGTCTGTACCGATTGAATTTACGAAAAACATAAACAAAATCATAACTAATTTTCTCACATCTATCTATCTTCTTCTATATATCTATACTTATAATAAATCTGTAGAGAGGTTAATTCTGTACATGAAATATATTTCCAAAATAACTATCAGGGTGTGATTAGGGATCGATACTGATGCCAAAAATGCAATCAGTAAAATTTTTGTCTGTCTGTCTGTATAAACTCTATAGAAACAAAAACTACTCGACAGATTTTAACGAAACTTGGTCCAATTATTTGTCATACTCCTGAGATGGTTATAGGATACTTTTCATCACGCTACAATCAATAGGAGCAGAGCAGTGAAGGGAAATGTTGTCATTTTGTTTAAACGCGCTAATCTCAGGAACCGCTGGTCCGATTTGAAAAATTCTTTTAGTGTTAGATAGTCCATTTATCGAGGAAGGCTATAGGCTATATATCATCACGCTAAGACCAATAGGCGGAGCACCACTATTCCACGCGGACGAAGTCGCTGGCAGAAGCTAGTAGATAAATAAAATGGCATTAAATGATGAATGATGATATTTAGAGCAGGAAATTGATATAAATGCGCCATTCTTACGCCATTTTATTGATTTCTGTGGCAGAATTAGAAGAAAATAGGTAATGACTTTGTTTACCTTTTTAGTACAATTGGTACAATAGGTATTATTTTGATGTACTTAGAATTGGGTCCAGATACCCGGATAAAAAGTATCCTAAATATTAATCTAGATTATAGACCATGTGTGTACCAAATTTCATTCAAATTCATCCAGTAGTTTTTGAGTGAAATCCTCACTACTGTTTTGGGTCAGCTTCCAATCTAAACCGAATGCAGCTGAGTACCAGTGTTTTACATGGAGCAACTGCCTATCTGACCTCCACAACCCAGTTACCGGGTAACACGATACCCCATGGTAAGACTGGTTGTCAGACTTTCTGGTTTCTGACTACCCGTAACGACTGTCAAAGATCTACAAATGATAGCCGGGACCAACAGCTTAACGTGCTTTCCGAAGGAGTCTCGCTATGACACAGATGATCACCCATACACGGACCGACCGCGCCAAGTGTAGCTTAACCTTTGATCGATCGCTGTAACTTAGCCACGAGCCCCTCCGACACCACGAGCCCCTCTTTGTATCTATTTATATTATAAGTAGTAGGTATTATCTAACTAAAAATCAAGTGTATAGTCTACTTATCACACTTACCTACTTCGAGTATCACACAAACATCGCATCTACTAAAATATTTAATCTTCGCTGTTTTAAGTACCATCGTAAACCACCGCACGGAATTATAATCTTTATAACCATCCATTCCCGAACAATGAGCGCCCTGTTTCGGATAACAGTATGAAATTATTGGACATTACTCTCTTAGGCCCAAGTTCACCGACAAGATAACGGTCCGATTAACTTAAAACAGCTGCTGACCATAAATTCAAACTTCCAACTTTCGATGGGTAACGTATTATTTGAGATTTTTATTCCTGAAACGGTCGATTACCAAACCAAGTTTGAACTAGAAGTGGGTAAGACGAAAATTCCAGCTTAAAAAACCTGGTTAAAAAACCTTTTCATTTAACGGACCGATTACGAAACCAGCAGTCGGTAAACTTGCCCTTATTTTTATGACATTGTAGGCAAAATACTTTGGTCGATATTAATGTTCGTTTGTGTGTGGTCTGGGGTCTTAAGGTCATGATATCGCTTTCTGTTGAAAGAGCTGATTTGGGTGAATGATATTTTGAATAATTTATTGTTTGAATAATAAATGGACATGAAACAGGAGTGTTGTTTTCTATATAAAATATTGCTTTGACTACCTAACCTTTGATTTCGTACAAATACTAAGAATTTACCGATTTGAAGTAAATACTCGTAGAAGCGACTTGTGCGATTTTTTGAAAGCAAGGGTTTTTTTTCGGTTTGTGAAATTTATTTACACGACTTAAGAAACCAAATACATAAACCAAATTTTATATAATCAGTACAAACATAAAAAAAACACAAAAACTAATATCACTATTTCAATAATATTAATCTCACAAAAATGCAGGCACTTAACTAAATTTGGTGAAATTATCCGCAAATAGAACGCAGTTTGGGTTGGCGTCCACGAGTTTATTTAGCGTGGTCATCATGCGCGGTACTGGAGACGCAGCACGGGCTGCGGTCCGACACGTAGGCACGTCTAGCAGTCGATGTTTTCTGCCACGGAGATAATTATTCGGTGCGTATAGTCGAATCAGCTCATTATGGAAGTCAGCAGGCTTTGCATATTTTGAGAATAACGCTATCTGGTCTCCAACATATGATATCCCAGACATCCTAATAGGAACTTGGTAGGGATAGTGACCGATAGTTCTTTTGTAAAGAAACCGCAGGAATGCTTTTTGCACTTTGAAATGAAATGACTCCTCCCGCTATGCGCGTAGTGGGAAGGAGTGTCAGGCTCTTACTGACTTAAACTCATTCATATTCCATCCTTCGATCTTTGTGTTCCGGGGCCGCGGTAAGTCTTTCAAACGCATCTAGGTAAAAAGTGCATCAGTCCTATAATCTCAAGGGTCACATCTATCTCCATACCAAATTTAGTCTGAATGTTCAGCCATTTTATCATGAAAGGGTAACAAACAAGCAAAGAAAAATCACATTCGTATTTATAATATCAAATAGGAGTTAGGTTAGGTAGGGATGCTAAGTTAATCTATATTAATATATATTATATAGGGCCAGCTACTAGCAAAGTTGTGGTTCTTTTTTTCCATAATCATTTACCTCTAATATCTGCAAATATACTTATTAAATTTTGTACACTAAACAAGTATGCTATTCACGGTAACAAAACAACCCGCAATGCGCATCGCTGAAGCCAATTTCTTAGCCAACAACGTAGTGTATAATAAGAACAATACCTTCTAGTAAATTTTGTAACAGATGAAGAGATCTAGACAAATTGCATCTATTTTTCTACGACTAAAACGCGCCATTCAAGAAAATCTTTGTAGCAATTCTCTACTTGCATATTATGACGTAGTAAAACAAATTTCGTTGCTCGAAATTACCCCATATTTCACCCCAAATTGACGACCCCTATCCCCAATTTGACGACAATTCCCCAAACTACCTTATTAGTCCAACCCTTCTACCTGGTGACATAAAAATCAACGGCGTGAATATACGGCACACCCCCAATCATTCCTTAATAGGCAATATTCAAAATAATAAGACCCCCTCAATTTTATAGTCTTTGGCATTTTATAGTACTTTTAAGGCGATATTTTTTTACCCTTCCGACCTCATAAAGGGGTAGAAATGGCCCCATGAAATGCCTAGCTTTTTAATAACAGCCAGTTAGGGTTGCTTCGAGGGTAGTTCTAGTTTGATGGGTTTGCATCGCGACGTTCCGTGGCTATAGTATGACTTAGGATGTGGTGTAGGGAGAAAAAATGCATCTATTGATAATGCCTCGGAATGCACTTAAAACTGTCGGTCCTGCGCCTGATCTCTCCCCGGTCGTATCGGATTGCTGACCCATCGGACTATCAGAGTGAGGGAATAGAGAGTGCACCTGTGTCTGCAACTGCACAAACACTTGTGCACTATAATATTTCCTGCGTACCTGGCTATACCATACACTAGTTATATACTAGTCTTCGTTGAGATTCTTAGGCTTATTTAGTCTTTATTGATTGTCCGTATGACCGAAATAGGTCTGGAGAGATTATTATTATAAACTTTTATCAAAGAATTATGATCTCTATAAGACATTTAAAACGCATTATTTATTATTGATAGGATACATGAACAATAACTTTTTATCAATCACAGTCTATTCCTATCTTGCAAAGGAAATAGAAAGAATATCGTAGAATTAACAGACATAACCAATACGATAGTACATTCAAAATGGAATCAATTAAAAATTCAAATACACTTTTACATTCCACTTTTCAATCTGCTTCCAACAGTTTTCTAGTTATGAAACTAATTATACTGAAAAAAAAATATGTAGAATCTTTCAATTTAGTTGTTTGAAAATGTATAGTGGAAAAGGGATTGTACACTGATATGATAAACGATGTTAACAGGGACTTATCATCATTTGCCTAGTCTTTTCCCAACTGTATTGGAGCCAGCTTCCACTCAAATCGGAAGCTGCTGAATGTATGTGCTGTATTTATCACGGAGAAATTGGTCAAATTATTTCAAATATAGTCATGGTAAGACTGGTTGTCAGACTTTCTGTCTACTGTAACGAATTAGATCTACAAATTACTGACGAGTCCATCAGATTGAAGTACTTTCGAGGCACGGCGGTGTCTCTGTAGTTGGTCACTATCTACGGAGCGACCTTGGTAAGTATTAACCTTGCTAATAAACACGTCTAGCAGATCCTGAGCTCCAAAGCCATAAATATACCTATGAACCAATAACGAATACACATTATATTCAGTACAACCATAGTGCGCAAACTACTTACATAATCAGTCAGTCTGTCTGTCTGTCCGATTCAGATCACGCTCGCTGTCAGTCGGATGATGTCATAGCATTGTTAGCCATCTACCTACGTAGTGCCTATGTCGCGAGGCGTCGGCTTTTATTAGACAATTTGGAAAATCACTAATTGGATTGTGTAAGGACAAAATATTTTGAAGAATACCTCCCAGTACAAAGTTTTATGTGGTTTAAAGTAAGCTAGTAGCATTATTAAAGTGTTACAGTTAAGGGTATTCTTATCTTAACACGTTGGTGTAGTGAGTGCTGATCAGACATCTCGAGTTTTATTCTAGGTAAGGCAAAAAATTTGATTAGTTTTTCCATGTTTAATCTTCATTTGAGACTTTTATTGGCAAACAGGCGTTATGTCGTGTTATGTTTAATAGTTCATCGTGGCAGCAAAGCAAATTAATAATACTAATTTAATGAGAAATTACAACAAATAATCTATAAAATAAATTGGATGAACATTGCCATTTATGGATGGCAAATCATCAAATGTCATCATCCTCCCTCTGTGGGTGGAGCGGGATCATGTCAGAGCGGGAAGTAGTGTCTGATTATTACTAAACCCATCAATATCCTTCCTTTGCCTTTTGTGTTTCGGGTCTCTTTCGGCTCTTTCGATCATCCCGCAGCCCCGACAAATTGTATTGTATTGAAGCCAGCGAATTTGACTGAAGCAGGCTAACATATTACAATTTGTCATATTTGTCACACTACCTACAACGTTCATGCTTTACCAATGAGACAATGAAGCTAGCACTAATGGTCTCTCTTTACAGACCAGCTGCCTTTTGTTCTAGTCTATTACAGTGTAGTTTAGGATACCTATTACAAAACTGATGAGTACAGTTTTCTAAATTGAATGCAGTCATATGACTGGCGGAAAAATGTTTGATTTGTGTTGCCGCTTGCTATGAATAGATGGCGCTAGTCGTCATTATAAAATGTGGCGAAAAGTGGAACTAACGCCGCCATCTTTACACGTCATTGTTAAACCAATTAAATAATAAAAAATAAAAAGAATAACGTCTCTTGCACCAAAAAAATATGCGATTACTTGTACGTGAAACGGAAGAACTGTCATTCAAGATCTGTCAAAATGGAGGATTAAATCGAATCATTTTAAAATTATATCATGTTTTTCGTCGAAATATTTAAGATAAATGTTTATTTAATTATTATATCTATGTATTGATATTATAAAAATATATTAAAATTATGCTAATTTATAATATCGTGAATATGATATTCGTAAAAGTATAAAGAATAAATGATAAAACGTTTGGTGCAACCGGTTGTTATTCTTTTAAACCTTTTACATATATTTTGTACATGATGATTTCTTTATCATGATTCTAGACATCCCAACACTAAAGGCATCGCATATCATCAGAAATTTGATAATGATCAAGGCACTGGTGTATCTCAGGTGTTGTTTCTCCCTCATGCATTCAAGATTTTTTCAAGAATCGATTTGGTATCATCGAGATATATACAATAGAGATGCAATCCCGAACATTACGTGTCAAAAAAACGTTACCATTTTTTTTGTATGTAGACGAAGCTTTGAAACTGTAACCACTTTGACGCAAACTTCTATTTATCTCTTTCACACTAACTAAAACATTATGTAGGTGACATCTGTTCGACAGAGACGGCAACAGTCAGTTTTTCCAGACTTTCAGTTGAGGTCAAGCTGACAGATGGCATGAATTATGTCTGTGGGCTCAACCTTTATGGCACGCATTGGTGTTTGGTGATTGCAGATCTAGTTACTTTAGTAACATATATATATCTATGTTTGGTATTCTAAAAATATGTAAGTACTAATGAATTATGCAACTGTGTTTAACAGAATTTCCGCACTTGGTTAAAAATTAACGATGCTTTAAAGACGAGCGTGTATTTATTGGTTCTCGTAAAAGTTAATGAGCCAAAAGTTAATGGTAAACTATTACCTTAGTCTGGAAACTTGGTCCGAAACATAATGTATGTTTGTAGATACTTATAATATGTATGCCATAACATTGTTTTTTGTGAGTTTTTTAGTTTCGTCTAGCTAAGTAATCCCTGTTTGATCCCCGAGTCAGATAAAGTTTAAAATTCCCGATTATAATAATCATATTTATTCTGATCCAGCCTGTCCCTTGCTGTCCTCCCCCAGCGACGCCCTAAGCCGAGGCCCGTACCCCACTAGGGGGTGCCCTTAGCGTGTAGTCGCTTAGTTTTGTAAGTTAAGCCCTGGCTGGAGGCCCTAAATTCATTTAAGGCACTTCACAGGCAAGCCCGGTTAAGCAGTCGACAACCTTCTAGGTTGACCTGCGAGACGCCATTCAAAAAAAATAAAAAAATCAGATAAAGTATTGGGTTTTCCATCTAGAATTTCTCTTTAACAACCCGGTGTCTGGATGTATTCCTGGTTACTGGCTATAGCCTCGAACTCTATTACATGGTACATCACTACAGCTTTTTCTACACCTCGTTTTTTTAAAAAAACCGTTGCCTCACCCTGGGATATTTCCCTGTATCATGGGAGCGGTAACAATCTTACATTACACATGCACATACACCCAGACCCGAGACAATTTTAGTTGTCTCGTGCGGAAATCGAACCTGCCACACAGCGGAGCAGACAATTGCTCAGCTACTACGCCATACGTGCCGTTTCTACCTTACCTTTCAGGGTAAAATGGCTATGGCTTGCCACTATATGAACGCATAAGTAGGTACATTAAGTACTTCGTGTTTAAGCCATTAACCTCTTTGAGTGACATTTGGCTAAATGTTAGATAACACTAACTGTCACTCTTTGATCGCGGAACCAATATAACCTTTAGGTGTACTGGTAAATATAGGGCTGGCTGATAAAGGGTTAGGTACCTTTTCATGCACGAATTGCGAAATAAATGATAGCAGTCATTAAGTATTGACAGACAGACATCATTGTGGAGTCCAAACGTTGTGCTAAGGGTTTCTTCGAAAGAGTTACCGCGGCCCTAGAACACAAAGGGTTGGGAGAAAGAACATGATTGGGTTTTTGATACAGTAAGAGACTGACACTCCTTTCTTGCTCTGCCCACAGCTGGAGGCATCATTTCATGATTGGTCACTCATCTGCGAACTGACCATGGCAAATATACTGATCGAAGAACTAGAAGACGGTCTTTCTCTTCCGAGCGTTGATCCTGGCTGTATTCTCAGCTACTGCTTCGGGCCCTGGGCTGTTCTTCTACGATCATCACCATCCTTTGCAGTAAGGCCACCCCGGCGACATCAATCCAGCGTTTCTGAGGAGGTATCCCTTCTTAAAAGGTACTAAACCTTCTGACCATGAACCGTCGTCATTTAAAGGCAAGGTGTGCATTGACATTCATCTTGAATGTTGCTAACCTTTTACATGATCACAGACTCCCACGCAAACATGACTATGTCTCCATTTTTGGTGGAACACGAAGACGTGACGTATTAATAAACTTGAACTTATGTCACTATGTTCAGCCAAATTTGGGTTTTATAAATGCGAAAGTAACTCTGTCTGTCTGTCTGTCTGTCTGTTACGCTTTCACGCCAAAACTACTGGTCCGATATAAATGAAATTTGGTACAGAGATAGAATAGACCCTGAGGAACAACATAGGCTTTTTACCCGGGTGCGCTAAGTAGTTCCCTCGGGATGCGGGTGAAACCGCGGGAAACAGCTAGTATTTATATAAAATTACTAGGATTTTGGGAGAAAATTTGTTATTTTTTTGCGCAAAATCTAAGAAATAGATTTGAATGAAATTTGGTGCATGCTATTAATATCCTACTGCCATTTCTTTTTCGGATGGGAAATCATCAAATGATCCCTGCCACCGTGGGTGGGGCGGGAGGGAGTGTCAGACTCTTACTGACTAAAACCCATCCATGTTCCTTCCTCAGCCCTTTATATTCCGGGGGCGCGGTAACTCTTTCGAACATCATCAATATGGAAGGAAGAAAGAATCGAAAATTATTAATGAATTAAAGTTTGAAGAAATACGTTTTTTTAACTTTGATAGTTAGTAGTCAACGAATAAAAATATTGAACTTTGTACTCTTAGCAAAAAGTATTCGATACCGTCTAGTGGGCAGGATTCATAGTTTAAACCGTTTTAATAGCTTGCAATTAAATAGCTCAATTAAACATGATTCTTTGTTGTGATAGACTATGGCAAGTGGTTACTGCGACAACACTGTATCTAACTACGATAAATAAGAGTTATTTAATTTAGATTTTATAAAAAAGTTTGTAAGTGAATGTAAATAATATTACAAATTAAAAAAAGAGCAGAAAACGTTTTCTCTACATTTTTTTTTCTATAAATAAAAATACTGGTTAATTTATTAAATATTTTTGAAAATGTTTGATAATCTTTCACGCAAAAACTACAGCGGATACATAGTTTATAACATAGGTTAACACATAGTTTTTTTTATTCGGGATAGGGGTGAAACCGATTTCACATTGGAACTGGCCAGGTTCGAATCAATATACTATCTATTTACATATAATAAATCTGTAGAGGAGTCGTGTTTGTGCCCCGGTATCTCAAAAACAGCTGAACAGATTTGGTTGAAATTTGGTAGTCGTAGGCAGAAGCTATTGTATGTCACAAAAACTAAAAATACAGAGTCCACCATACTACACTCCACATCAAAATATGATGATAGTCTTCAATCTTTTATAGGCCACCAATTACAATCATCTTATTGTAACCATTGGACTTAGATTAAATAAAAAACGTAAGAATCAAAGTCCATGATATCATTGACCGTGTAATCAGGAAACGTCTTTGCTTGGCCGTCGTTTTTTGGCAAATGCGTTTGCCGTGACTGATTCCTCCATTATAACTGTGATGTCGATACATTATATTGTAAATAAAATTGCCGAATCACTCTTGAGATCACATATCATCAAACCTGTTTTCTCCGAAGAGATTGGCTGAGGTGTAAGTATAGCATCAACATTACACCAGTTATGAGTAAAAGATGGAGCTAGAAGCTACGTATAGTATCTCTTTTTTGCAACAGATTTATAACTGCTTTGAACTGTCGTAGAACCCCTAGGAAACCGAGCTTTAATAGACGTTTTATTTCAAGAATGACACATGTAAAGAAAAAACTGGAAAACAAAACCGTATCTATTTACAATCCAAATTGTTAGAGCCGTTTTCGATATAAACAAAAAAATATGCAAGAATTACTAATGCTGTAAAGTAAAAAAACGGGCCTGCCCATTGCCATCAACACGCACAGGCTTTTTCTTCTTCCAGCCCTGTTTCTAACCTATTTAGAGTTCCAATTCAATACTACCTTAAATCCCTTCTCATTTATATCATCCTTAACGCCATTCTTCTATCGCTTCTTTCGTCTACCTGAATCCCCTCCGTCCATAAACATCATCATCATTAGCCAGGCAGCACGTGTTTTACCCAGTCTAAGGGCTGGTTCTAAGTAATTCCATATCAGGTTACGGGAGACGGATAAACATATGAAAAGACCAAATAATGTTCTGTTGAAAAAATGAAAGGGTTAAATATCTTTGAACCGAAAAAATGAAAAGGTAAGTACCCTTGGGGTCCGAAGTACCAGCTCAGAACGCAACCAAGTTTTAACTCTCAGATAAGAAAGAGGGAGAAGGTTGTCTGCAATTAGATTCTGTTTTGAAGGCCAATCAAAAACATTCAATTAGCATACTAATTGAATGTTTTTGATTGGCTTTTGAAAATGTTTTAGCTGCATACAGCTAAAACATTTTCAAAAGCCAATCAAAATTACCACGTTTGGTAGCTTTCTTTAATACACGTGTACCATTCCTACTTTCCTACTATTACACTTATGAATGGGAAAGTGTGTTTGTAGGTTTATCCTTGTATGAAGCGATTAATGGATGTGGTTTTGCCTAGCCGACTTTGGAGATGAAAAAACATGGTTTGTTTTGTCTAGCCAACTTTGGAGATGAGACAAAAAATGCAACATTCCGGGGGACAGAATCTTTTAAAAACCTTTATAAAATGCTTTGTCCTGACTGATTGACGGATCAATGCGCAGGCTAAACCGCTGATCGTAGAGACCTGAAACTTGAAGGTTGTGTTCTGCGTTTGCTGAGGTTGGTCCGATGGGTGACTATCTATATCATACCGAGACTCCTTCGTGCATAGGAAAGCACGTTTAGCCGTTGGTCCTGGTTGTCATTTGTAGATTATTGTCAGTCTTTGGAAGTTCGAAGACATAAAGTCTGACAACTAGTCTCCCCAAGACGTATAGTGTCACCCGGTAACTGGGTTGTGGAGGTCTGATAGGCAGTCGCTCCATGTTAGACGCTGGTACTCAGCTGCATCCAATAAGACTGGTGGCCGACCCCAACACAGTTGGGATAAGGCTAGGCAGATAATGATGATGATGTTTTTGAAGCTAGATAGAAAAGAGAATTTGCTGGATAGTCAGTAGACTGAATTGCTGTAGGTTGCGTTGTCAGCAAAGATACGATAAAGGTACCCTGAATTCAATACCCAGCAATTTTTGATAAGATATACAAGCATGATGGCTATGACCGCGATCAATCTAAGAGTTCGGAATTAGCAAATAAAACTTACTAAAATGTGTTGAACCACAATTCCGTTATTTGCGGTTAAACACGTGTTGTATACCTAGTTACGGGTTATTCTACTTTATGTCTAAGGTATTAAAATATTTATGATGATGGACAGTAAGATGAGAGTAGTTATTTTGGATAGATAATAATGGACTAATTACATATTATTATTTATATACAAACTATTATCCGCGAACTACTTACTAACTTTACACCTGCATCCCGACGGAACTACTTACTTAATGCACCAGAATAATATTTAGCCTATAACCGGTCCCGAGGTCCCATCTATCTCTATGCCAAATTTCATGAAAATCGGATCAGCCGCTTTACCGTGGAAACAGACAGACATGGTCACATTCACATTTATAATTTTAGTAAGGACCTATTTACCTAAGTAAATATATTGTAATTTTCGAAGTTTAAAATAAAGCTTAAACCTAATAAGAAAAACAAATGAATGATACCGAAATACTTACGATTATGGAACACCACATAATTCGTGTACAGGAAAACTCAAATCAAAATACATACCTACCCCTTAAAAGACAAGAGTCATTCTGACTGACGACAATAATATTAATAATCACTTCTTAGAACAATCAGCCTAAATAGGGGCGACAGAAAAACAGCTGTTTAACAAACGTACATTGAACTCGGTTTAAAATCATCTGATCGGCCGTTTTGGAGTGCGAATGTCCATTGTTACTCGTCACGGCATTTTAAAATGACCGCGTCGTTTTTGACGTATGAGTAATTTTGGCGCTATTATTAATTTGACATGCTAGGATTAATATGGGGATTTTTTAAATATGCTTATTGATAGTAAACAATTAGCCCATTACCCAATTATGCAAATGCGGCATAATGGAGATAAATTTACAAATTTATTTATTTTTGCTAGCTATTTATCGCTTCGTCTCCCAAGGTTTTGTTTCGTTTTACCCGACTGCAACAAAAGGGTTATGTTTTTCGCGCCTATCTTTGTTTATTGGTTTTTTTTGTACAGACCCTTCTTATTTTTTATGAATTTCCTATGGCGTCATATAACCTGCTTTTTTGTTTTTTTTTTTGTAAATTATTTTTTGTACTACAACCCTGTTCATTTCCTGTTTGTCAATTTTCTGTGAAAGTTAGTTGAAAAATATCACGACCCTACAAACACATTTAGATCCAAAATCCTGAAGTCTAACCTTAGTAACCTTAGTACCGTAGGCTTAAGTTATTGAAATGTTTTAAATCTTTGAAATGTTTATTTTATACGTAGGTATATTTAACTTATTTAAGTATTATGTCACATGTTTTTAAGAATGTTGTTTGGTCCGTAATTGGCTAGTGTGTAAGCTCTCTCCCAATTTACTATTTATTTTATTGTATACTGTATGCACAAGCTGTGGGAAGACCTAATAAATAAATAAATAATAGTAAAAATAAAAAGTCGAATCAAATTGTCGTGTTACAATGGAGCCAGTGAATTTCAAGTCACGCACGGGCAAGTCACCTTGATCGAGTAAACGCGCCACATCCGTAAGCTGCCACGAAATAGAGCAAACGATCTTCTTTGCCTGACTAAGTGCTTGCCTTGTCTAAATAGAATAATCTAGGTGGATAAGGAGAAAATGTGCTGATAAGTACCTCGCTTTTTTTCGTTTAGGATTGAATGAAGTAACAGTTGAGTTTAATTTTAATTTCACTGCCTTTTTTGTGTAGGACTTGACTTTTTAGGGTTCGGTATAAAAAATTGGTTCAATATTTCTGTCTGTCACAGCTGATCATAACAGGAATATAGAATTACGCTACTTGACATTTGGAATAGTTACAAAGAATTCGTATAGCAAATGAAAAAAGTTGAAAAATCAAATTGTTCTTATGGAAAATTTTGGTGGGATGTGGGGGTTTAAACTAGGTCATGTGGTATCATATGGAAGGTTTTGATTTTTTGTATTTAATTTATATATTTGTCCATTCTGACTGTGTCTCTATCTGACTTATTTTCTAGCGCAAGTACAGATTCTAGAATGTTTAGTACCGAACGTTAGATGTCCTGACTTTTTTTAAATGTCATGGAAGGAATGAAAGTAATATATTTCCATTGTTTCTATGAGATTAACTAACTACAAGAGCAAGTTCGTATTCCCCCTTTGTTATTCCTCAAAATCCCTATACTAATATTATAAATGCGAGAGTAACTCTGTCTGTCTGTCGCGTTTTCACGCCAAAAGTACTGAACCTTTGAATGAAATTTGGTACACAGGTAGTCTAAAGCCTGAGAAAAGATATAGGCTACTTTTTAACCGGGTGCGCGAAGTATAGTTCTTTTAGGATGCGGATGAAACCGCGGGAAACAGCTAGTAATGTGATAAATAAAAAAATCTACCCAAAATTGAGTGCCTGTTAAAAGTCAAAATAAAGTACCATTCTGAACCGACCCATTGACAATCATCGTGCATGTTTAATGTAGTGGCTACCTCAACACTCACAATTGCCGTCGTCCAATGAAATAACAGGTGCCGCTATTCACAAGGACAGACGTTCATAATTTATTGTTGAACCTGTACAAATTCTCACGTTTCTTTTTTTAGGGTTCCGTAGTCGACAAGGAGCCCTTGTACTTTCGCCATGTCTGTCTGTTTATCTGTCCGCGGTACAGCCCAGAAGTTCTTGGCACTGAAAGCTGAAATTTAGTATAGATATGTATATTGATTACGCCGTCAAAGTGGTAAAATAAAATTATGATTAGCTCCCAAACGCGTAAATTGGGGATGAATATTATTTTCCTCGCGTATTCCCTCGTATGGGTTATAATGATTGTCTCTACAAATGTAAAAAAATCACAGACGTAGCACATGTAATGAACTTGAAAGAAAAACTATCACGGCTAAGTAGGCTTAACCGGTCACAGAGTTATAGTCGACTAAGACTTACTACGGAACCCTACTGCGCGTTGCCCGACACGCACTTGGCCGGTTTTTTTTTCTTTTATCGAACTGTTGGTGTGTTAGGAATATTTTGTTACATTATTAAATAACTGGTACAAAAAAATGTCGTTCCTTAGTCAGTTACTAGGTTATTTATTATGTGCGAGTTGTTTAATAGTAGTATGAGCTCGTGGCTAAGTAACACGGGTCGACCGATCAAAGCTTAAGCTGCGCTTGGCGCGGTCCGTCCGTGAATGGGGGACCATCAATGTCATAGCGAGACTCCTCCGTGTCTCAGAAAGCACGTTAAACTGTTGGTCCCGGCTGTCATTAGTAAATCTTTGACAGTCGTTACGGTTAGTCATAAGCCAATAAGTTTGACAACCTGTATTACTATGGGGTATTGTTTTACTCGGTTACTCGGATAGGCAGTCGTCATCTAAATCATTGAAACTCAGCTGCATCTGGTTAAGACTGGAAGCCGACCCAACGTAGTTGAGAAAAGGCTAGGCAGATGATGATGTTATATAGTAGTGACTACGAACTAAGGGTAGCACGAGAGCTCGTAGCTTAGTTATGCCTGTGTCTATCGAGCAAGGTACAACTGATACGTAGATGGGTAGGTGAATTTTGGGCCCTTCTATAACATTTTTAAATCTATGATAGTGGTGATGAGTTCTTAAATGCATTTAACTTGTAAAGTAAAGAAAGAAAAAACATTTATTGACACAAACATTAGACAGTCACAATAGAGAATAAAAAAAAACAAAGATAAAATAATGTTGTACCAAATAGGTCCAGTTCAGCATTATGCCAGACTGCTAGTGCCTGACGCTGGTTTTCAACTGGACCTTAAAAGTAATGTTTGAAGCCAATAATAGTCAAAATACTCGTAGTAATTTTTATTTATTTTATTTTATTCATAGTTTTAAAAGCTTCTGGCTAGTGCACATTAAACAAAAACAGTATTAATCACAGATATGGATATACCTAGATAACGCAAGTATCACGATCTGTATGAAAACCAAGCGTGCCATTTTTTTAATACCTATAATGACGTCACAAGCACTATTTAGTGATGAGAAAATCAAATCGATTCAAAGACGCCGCCCGCGCACGGCGCTTACCCAGCCAGCAGCAAGTTGAAAGTCTTTGTAGTAGAGGTTGCGTGCTCGAGCGTGCGTTCCATCGGCGTTTTTGGATACCTTTGCCATAATTTCAAGTTTACTATTATGAACACTTAATATTTGATCGAAACACCTTATATTTAAATATAAGATGTTTTTATCGAATTCTTTTAATTCTAGTGTTTACAAAAAGCAACGAGATTCTACCCTTTTTCGTTTCTTTCTATCTCTCAAAGATTTGCTGGGTGAAAACTCAATTTTGAATATAGTTCGCCTTTGTATATACCATTTCTCAATTACTATACAAATATACGAATACTATTTAATGAGTAATTTTGTACAAAACTAAAAAAAAACACGAAATGTTACGATTATTTATTAAAATTGTCTACATAATAAGTACTTATATAATTCAAAATCATTCCTCTGTTTCCGAAATCGATTCTCGAGAATCGATTTGTGTTGCATATGATGAACAGCACTAATCGCTAAAATTGACAGAAAAATGATAAAAGTCCCTGTACTACAAAACTGAAGCGATATACGATAGTATCGCTTATTTCGATATTCATCACTTGTTAAAACAAAACGTCTCATCAACCGCTCCAAGTAAAATCCCGCAATGTAATACGAATGTTTCGTTTTTCTCAAATTTGGAATTACCAGGTATTACTGAGGGTCTCAGGTTTAAAATATTGATTTTTAAATTAACTACGCATAATATTAATCATAAAATGATTTACCGGTGGAAGGAAACGTTTACTTTATTATTTCTCCTCGCATTTGTACAGTTTTTACAATTTATAACAGCCCAATTCACCATTTTAGTATTTTTAACTGACATCCGACTAGCGCCATACACCGATGCAGACTGAGCGCGAAAATGGCCACTTACGATTTTTGTACGTAAGCTAGGCACGCGAAGTAGTTGCTCTTGCGTTATCTAGGTATATCCATATCTGTGGTATTAATCGTTACGAATTTTTTTTTCAACTGACCCGGTTTCACTGCTCGCCAGTGTAGTATTAGTATTGAACACAGATTACCAGCGCACTGCTAAACAATTGTTAGTACGGTACAAAGTGACATAACAACATTATCATGCATCGCACGACAACCCAGTGACAGTCAGTGAATGTATATATTTGCCTTGAAATAGTACAAGCAATACTTTAATTGTTTAACTAATATATTAGTAGGTATAACTTATTTATTTGTACTTATATATATTGTACACATACAAAACAGTTACATAGAAATGTTATGTACAAAGGAGAGCTTAACCCAAATTAATTATAGCAAACCTTAGGAGTACTTTTATCTTTGTTTTTTTTTTCATTTCAATTGCGATTCATTTGACAGTTCAATGATATACATTGCGGTCTTCGAACTATCAAAAAGAAAAACATTCAAACGTACGCGGCAATGTATATTGAAGTCCTTTAGGAAAGTTATGTCCATTGGATACCAACCCGTTTTGACGTAATTTAGATCGGCATCCCAATTGTCTAAGCCAAAGCTGTTTTACCTTCCTATTTACTGTCCCACTGTTGGGCAAAAGGCTCTTCTTATATAAAGCTCGACTGCCACGCTTGCGCAAGGCAGATTGGCGATTTCAGTTTTTTTTAATTCCAGAATTATACCGATGTTTTCCTTTGCCTCGAGTCTGGTAAGATTTCAGAACTTATTTAAGGCTAAATATTAAGCTTAGAACAGCTTTATTTGCCTAGTTTTCCTAAATTAATATTTTAAACGCGGAAGTGAGTTTTTTTATTACGCTTTCACTATAAAACGGCTGAACAGATTTGGCTGAAATTTTGTACTGAGATAAAGGGGATCCTGGAGACGGTTATAGGCTACTTTTTATCTGGGTACATTAAATAGTCCTCTCAGAACGCGGGTGAAGTCGCAGGAAACAACTAATAATATAAATAAAACTAACACACTAAATTGCAGGATTGCCATTATCGATTCGACTGTGTTCGTTAATTTGACAGGCAGTGTACGTTTGGATACAAATAATTTGACACTTGATATTATGTGTCTAGAGATTATTTTGGGGAAAGTTCCTCAATAGTTAATACCTTTATGTGTGTAAGTCATGAATAGAACGAATTAATTATTATATTTTCATCTATCAGGAATGAAAAGGCTTACAATTTAAATTCTGTTTCGGGTTAGAATCTTATAATCAAAATTTTCACTAAAAAAAACTGGGTTAGACCTGTGTCCCACGGGAACTACTTAAAGCACTCAAATGAGTCTATAACCATCTCCAGAGCTCTATGTAACTCCATACAAAATTTTATCCAAATAGGTTAAACCGTTTTACCGTGAAAGCGCAACAAACAAACAAAATCACTTTCGCATTTATAATATTATAGTTAGGATTCTATTATGCATTTATCATAACGATATATAAGAGCATTAACTAGAGTAAGACCTGATTTTTCAATCATCAGATAACTTTTATCTAAAGAAATACCTAAAATAGCTTGACATATTTCCTTTAAAAATACGGTCAATCTGACATATTTAATCATCAGAGTAAATATATTTTATTTATTATTCAAGTTTGCAGTTATTTAAACTATATACATTCTTAACAATATAAAATAAATATTAAAACTCTATCATCATCATCTGCCTAGCCTTTTCCCAACTACGTTGGGGTCGGCTTCCAGTCTAACCGGATGCAGCTGAGTACCAGTGTTTTACATGGAGCGTAACTGGGTTGTGGAGGTCAGATAGTCAGACTTTCTGGCTTCTGACTACCCGTAACGACTGTCAAAGATGTACAAATGACAACCGGGACCAACAGCGTAACGTGCTTTCCGAGGCACGGAGGAATCTCGCTATGACAAAGATGGTCACCCATCCACGGACCGACCGCGCCAAGCGCAGCTTAACCTTTGATCGGTCGAACCGTGCAGCTATTACTTAGCCACGAGCTCCTCTCATTAAAACTCTATAATCATATAAAAAAATATCTGAGTATAGAAAACCTAAGGTAGAAAAATAAATAAACTAGTTAACAAATTATTTGCTCGACTGTACAACAGATCCGTATTCCGTATCAGGATTCAGGATGTGAATGAATTTAACAATATCTTATGATCTTTAATTCATTTTTAGACACGGCTAGACATTTTCCATGCTAATTTGGTAATACAATAATAGACTTTATTTACAGAAAGTATTTACATTACGAAAAATTAAAAAAGTAAGTATAAATATATTCTAAAATATATTAATCTAACTAAAATATGGCGTCAAAAAATTCTTTCTCATCGCCGTCAACTGGAAGTGTGCCCAAGAGGCTGGCGGCATTGCCACGTTGGATAGCAATGCTTAGCCTTTGGCCAAAGTAAAAGCCAGCCTTTGGGTCACGGGAAGTGTCAACAAGCCGCTTCGCTAATTCTTTAAAAAGAAGGTGGGCACTCGGACCCCACGACCCTAGAGTTTCAACCCCAAACGGCTTAAAAATATAGTTACCAATAAGGTTACTATACTTACGCCGCTTGTGGTTCTCCGCAGCCGCAGCAGCGGAGCCAGCGCAGCACGCAGATCTAGCAAGGTGAGATGGCGCAAGAGTGTCGACACAGGTTGCGTTCCACACTAAAGGCCTACCCATCTTCCATGGTATAATCATAACAGACTTAGATTAGCAACGTGGATTGCATTATAGGGGGTTCCTTACAGCCGGTTGCATAATTTTTTTTATTATTTATACTTTTACGAATATCACAAAACATGATATTCATAATTAACATACTTTTGGTATTTTTTATTTTATCAATAGAGCGATATAAAAATTAAATAAACATATATAATATCATAAATATTAAGACAAAATAAAAAAATAATAGCAAAATTATTTAATTTTTTTCCTTCATTTTGACAGATCTTGAATGACAGTTCTTCCGTTTCACGTATATGTAAACTGATATTTTTTTGGTGCAACCGGGTGTTAGATTACAGACGTGAATTGCATTGTGGTTAGTTTGTAAGTAACGGTAAGCTAAGTAACGGCCGCACGGGATCGATCAAAAGTTAAGCTACGCTTGGCGCGGTTGGTTCGTGGATGAGTAACCATCTACGTCAGTGTGAGGAAGGAACATGGATGGGTTTAAGTCAGTAAGAAGAGTCTGACACTCCCTCCCGCCCAACCCACGGCAGAGGAGACGCAAAAAAGCGCTTTATGGAGATATGAGACAGAACCCAGGGAAAGACTTTTTACCCGGGTATACAAGAAGCAGTTCCTTCGGGATACGGGTTAAAAACCAAGAGACATCTAGTGTGAAATACATATTCATTGTGTGGATATCGAACTTACATCTGCAATTAATCGCTCAAACTCCAAAACCCGGTAACTCGTTAGAATAATGAAAACAAAAAAATCACAGTCTAAACCCTGTACCACGACCTCGCTAAGGGCCACAATATATAGCCCCCCGTAGCACCGTAATAACGTAAATCACGTTTACGGTTCACGTAAATACTTAATTTGTTAATTTGCTTTCTCATTGTAATGAATAGGGCTCGGGTAAAAGATTTGCCTTTTTACGGAGGGCCCTATGAAGTCAGATACCGGGTTTTTGTTGTGAGCATATTTTTTTATTAAATGTTAGATAATTGTCATTTTTAATGGAGTTCTTTTAGATTTTAGTCCTTATACCGACTCGTCATGACATTCATACATACAAAGCTATAAAGACATTTTATTCATACATATATATAATCACATCATTGAATGTGAACTAAAAATTACCATTCCTACCATCAAGTAAGAATGGTAATTAGTATTAGTATATAATTTGTAGCACAGGCATAAACCATAACGATGTTTTGCATTACCTAAAACAAGTGGCTTCCAGCTTACAAAAACTACACTAAAATTAACCCTAATAACAGTATGACACAGGGTCCCTTTTGCTTTAGCTAGCCAAGCATAGTCATTTTAAGAAGACTCCATCTGATAATGTTCGTTAGTCTCGCTAAAACTCAAGAACGGCTGGGCCGATTTAGCTGATTTTAGTTTTGAAATGTTTCTAGTAATCCAGAGAAGGTTAAATTGAACGGTGAGAAAAATAAAGACTGAGATATATGTAGGTGATACCTGGTGATAAGAAGTTCACCTGTTCGTCTAATTCAAGAAAATTTTGAAAACATCAAACAATAAAATATTCCTACATTTGAATTTTGAAAGACCAGAGCAAATCGTAGGCGTCCATTATCGATAAAAATAAAACGTCATAATCACCACGACCACACCTTGCAAACGCATTAGTATTACATGGGGTTGCCAGCCCCTATCCAATAGAATTGTTTAGTCATCATTCACAATATTACTGAAGACAGAACCAGGAGGTGATGAAAGCTCAGTGGTTAAAACATCAGCCTTGACTTCGATTTGTAGTTAGTTTGAATCTGCGGTTACGTAATATTGTTTACCGGGGTTTCACAAACCCTCACAAACTTAAGCATTTATAATAAGAAAGAAAGAAAAACCTTCTATTTTCCAGCAAACAAAGACGAACACAAAAAAATATATTAAACAAAAAATATTATGCACACTGAAATCAAAAAAATAAATTATAATATTTAATCATATTAGATAATTAAATATGTATCAATATACTACGTCTGTAGCCTATTTTTTACCTAATAACTTATTAAATTAGTAACAATATTAGGTAAGGTTCCTGTCCATCAGGATTCAGTCTTAAATAAAATAAGGTAGGTACTATACAAAAAGATTAGACATAATTTTGTAATCAACCAATATTATCAGAAAAACACCAATTTCTTTTACCCCATCATTCAATAATACCAATAATTTCTAAACCCCACATGAGGCGTCAATTCGCAAAATATCGCTTGAAAGCTAAACCGCGCCGGAACTCGCCACGCTAAAGTCTAATCGTGGAAAAGCAGGTACATATCGTGGCTAAAATAGACGCGCTTCCGTTGTGGTGCGGTGTTAGGTACAAGAAGGAGCGAGAGCGGAGCTGTTGGACAGCAATAACTCATATGTCCAAATTTTATTATTAATTCTCGATACGGTTAAATCTTATGCTATCGGCCAGATTCTAAATTGATAATTAGCTTCGTAAATAGAAACCCTCTTCTTCGTAATAAAGCCATTCGGCTTATATCTAAATTTTCTTTTAGTTATAATTATTAAATTTTAAGTAAATGGAGTATAGATAGACAGTCGCTCCATGTAAAACACTGGTACTCAGCTGCATACGGTGTAGACTGGCAGCCGACCCTTAAATTGGTAAAAGGCATGGCAGATGCTGATGATATTAAGTAAATGGATTACTGCGTAACTTAAAAATATTTAACTTTTAGTAGAGATTCGATCATTAGATTTTTACGCGACTAGTCTCTTAAAGCATGTAACGATTATTGAAATTATTGTGGTGGGACAGCACCACATTTGAACAATTATTATGTACTAGCTTCTGCCAGCGACTTCGTCCGCGTGGAATAGTGGTGCTCCGCTCCTATTGGTCTTAGTGTGATGATATATAGCCTATAGCCTTCCTCGATAAATGGACTATCTAACACTGAAAGAATTTTTCAAATCGGACCAGCGGTTCCTGAGATTAGCGCGTTTAAACAAAATGACAACATTTCCCTTCACTGCTCTGCTCCTATTGATTGTAGCGTGATGAAAAGTATACTATAACCATCTCAGGAGTATGATAAATAATTGTACCAAGTTTCGTTAAAATCCGTCGAGTAGTTTTTGTTTCTATAGAGTTTATACAGACAGACAGACAGACAGACAGACAGACAAAAAAATTACTGATTGCATTTTTGCCATCAGTATCGATCCCTAATCACCCCCTGATAGTTATTTTGGAAATATATTTCATGTACAGAATTGACCTCTCTACAGATTTATTATAAGTATAGATTATTTGTTATATCGCACCATTATGCTCATAAAGCTGCCCAAAATAAAAATAAAACTTTCGTTGTCTTTGACGTATATGTATATATTTTTCACCATCTAAAATGATCTGTCACAAAAATCCTTGAACATGCAAACAAAAAAAATACAAAATGCTTTGAAAAAAAGGATCAATTTCTTTCTCACAAATACCAACGTTTCTATAGCAATAATAGCTAAACGCCTCGTCGTTTGTCGGCTTACAAAAGCTAACACATCAATGCCGCCGCCTCTCCCACTTGATACCACCACGGCTGCGCCCACCAGACAAGGTGGGGCACACACTGTAATGTAATTGATTAGCTCCACTGTTCTCCTATGTTAGGTTAGCCTAGTAATTTATATTAAGGGCAGAGAGGACACTTGTTTAACGTATTTCGTTTATTAAAACTAAATGTGATAATTAATTTTCTTTCTATTTTTGCTATTCTTTTTTTGTGTACTGTTGTCATGGCTTGCGTTATCTATGAACGAATAAAGGTTTTCTTAATTATATGTGATATTAATGAGTCAATTAAGTGTCGTCTTTTGTAATTAATACTAAGTCCTGCCCACGGTGATATGTGTTGTATTATCATCGGACATATGTATTAAAAAAAAACAAATAATAATTATGTAACTCAATAAATTTCGATTTTAATATCTTTCATTTTGACAGTTTATATTTTGACTATATATATTCAATAAAATATAAATTTAAGCATTCAGCAATGTATGTTAATTTATTTATTATTATTGTTAAATAAATAGAGGACCAGAAAATCTTCTCATTCTGTATGTGTGTGTGTGTTCTGCAACTATCGATACTTTTAATACAGAAACTTTTATCTTATACTTTGGATTACTAACATTGCTATAAACTGCAGTCCAATTAATTACGTGAATACTGATACCCAACCTTTCCCAAAGGAGTTTAATATATCTTGCTGCATAACATGTTTGAACTTGTGTCTTGCTAATAAAAACAACACAATGTAGGTATATCCATTAGCTATCCAAATTAATGTTGTCCCTATCAAAATATGAAGATAGCAGAAGAAGAATTAACAGAAAAGACACCTTTACACGAAACTTTTCTATTATATCTTCTTATCTTATTTTTTCATGTACATAAATTGTTAAACAAATAAAGATATTGTGTTACGTTGTTAGGGTGTTATGGCTAATTATTTTTCATAGTTTTCTACTAGTAATTCATAAGAATATTTATAGTAGTGTTCATATGAACATTAAACAACTCCCCTAAGTTTTGAATAGTGCTTATTTTAACTAATTACGAAGTTTTAATTACACGTCCCTGTTTTATACAGAACATGAAAGTAGGTATATTATTACTGCTTTAAGTTGAATAATTTCAATGATATTATAAATGCGAAAGGGAGGTTGTTTTCACAGAAAAACAGCTGTACCTTTTTGGGTTTAATTTGGAATGGAAATAGATGGGCTCCGGAGACGGTTATAGGCTAATTTTTATCTGGATTCAATTAGTAGTTTCCTCGGGACGGTGGTCAAACCCAGACTTTTTTTAGAAAATGAAAAAATATTAGAAGATTTTGACCAGCTTATAATGTAAATTGTAAGCGTCTTTATGTGTGGTAGGTGAAAATAATATATTGGTAAATAGCTGGTTGTTAAATACTTAAAAAAAAAATTTTTTTCTTAATTCTTAGCAACAATGTCGTTACCCGCTACCGCTTATGAGTCAGGCCAGCGCCCAGCTCCACCCAGCAGTCGCGGTAAGGTGCGGCCTGCATACACTGTTACTAATGGATTGCCTTTTGTGCTGTTTATCATTGTTAGGTAGTTACGTAGTGGTCGTGACGTCATTGGAAAGAAAGTACATATCACTGTATTTTTAAGTTTTTTTTTTATGTTATCAAGACATAAAAAAACATATTTATGCCACAAAATCTTTTAATGAGACAAAAAATATGTGAATACTAGCTGTTTCCCGCGGTTTCACCCGGATAAAAAGAACCTTACAACCATCTCCAGGGTCACATCTATCTCCATACCAGATTTCATCCAAATAAGTTCAGCAGTTTTACCGTGAAGCATCACTAACAAACTCACTTTCGCGTGGTTAAATATCTCCATAGTGATTGAATATCTTAAAAGTATGCATGCATTTAAGCAGATTATGTGACAAACGTAAAAGTATAAAGCATAAATTACACGAAGCTTGTTACAACCGGCAATAAGTAAAAAAAATATAACTCCAATCTCAAAATCAAAACCAATCAACACTTCACCTATATTCGATGACGTCAAAATCATTTTTCAAACTGACAACAGCATGCAACCCGTTGCCTAGCAACCGGATAACAAGTCTTCATATCCGTGAACCAAATATCAGTGGCAGAATACAATCCTATCGAATAACACGCGTTTAAAAAAAAATATCGAATTCTCAAATAAAGGAAAAAAGTTTCGGTCTTTGTATCGATAGATTTTTAATCGAGTATTTCTGCTAATGCATCGATTTAAGAATCGTTTTGGAAAGTGAAAGTCGATAGTAATGTTCATGACCTTCCGACATATTGATTAGCGTTTTGCACTATACCAGGTGAGTTGTCTAGGCAATCGTGTATTAATTACGTTGTATGTAAGCTAGATTAGTTTTAGAACTTTTTGTTTTACGTTTCATATGATTTTATTAGGATGTCTAGTACATTTTAGTAATGTTGTTACAAAAATAAATATAAAATAGACCATGCTGTATAAAAAAAATCCAGTATCTGTTATCTAGTTGACATGAGAATGCGGAATTTAATAAATTCAGCGATAATTATTGCACTGCGAATTCACTATGCTGAAAAAAGAATTTTTAAAATAATAATACTTACCTATAACATATTTTTTAATTAAAAACAATAATCATTTATCTATATTATATACGAAGGTAAAAAACCAATCAAAGTTATTAGGTACTTGAACAAATAAACAAACATATTTTTTTTTGCGATGGGGGATCATTAACCCCTCCCCCTGTGGACGGAGTGGGGGAGAGTGTCAGACTCCTGACTAAAACCCATCCATGTTCCTTCCTACGCCTTTTGTGTTCCGCGGCAACTCTTTCTATCAATCCCACAATAACATTCACAGTTTTAATAAATAACGCAATCATAAACACTGTAATTAATTAATGGGTCACATTTTTGTTAACCGACTTCATTTTTAATCCACTGTTTTTTTTTTTATTTGTATTTCTTTTTCTTCTCCTTCTGTTTTTGTTTGTTATTCTTCCTGCAACTATCTTGTGTGTGCTTTCTTCTTTCTTTAATTAAATTCACTATTTTCCTGTAAACTATTTACGTATGTTAATGAATTTCTACATGACAAAATAATTTAAAAATATCGGAATTAATAATTTTATCATGAGCTTGTCGCGGTACCGTATAAACGCGACATTTAAGGAATTGTCCGGATTTGCTAATAAATTATAATAACTAAAAAAAAAAAGTTGATGAATAAATTCTCTAGAAAGCTTCTATGTCATGACTGAGTATTTACCTTTTGGGAAAATAGTAAATTTTAATTCAATTACACAGTGTATACTTACTAATCTTTCTAGAATACAGAAAATCTACCTTTTATTTTTAAAATCAAACAACAAAGTTCTGACGCATTCAAACTAAGTTGTTCGCGATTAAAACATGACTTATGCTGTCTTTGAAATTGAAACCACGGTTAATGCTAGCACGTGAACTAAACTTGCATAGATCCGGAACCTTCTGCAATAATCTATACAAATAATCCAATTTAACAGTGTTATATTGTATGACCTTTTCAATTTCAACCATTTATTTCAAATAGAACACTTACTTCAAAGAATCATGAGTTTGTCACTTAATCAAAAAGGAAGATGGGGCTATTTGCCCGTTCCAAAGCGTAGATTCATAAGGAGAACGGGCAAAAATTCCATGATTACTATTTTTCAACTTTCATATTACAGTAGGAAAAAATAATAAAGATACCATAAATATTCTAATAAAAACTACCTAAAATATGGCGTCAAAAAAATCTTCCTCATCGCCGTCAACTGGAAATATACCCAACACGTTGGATATAAAAGCTTACCCTTTGGCCAAAGTAAAAGCCAGTCTTTGGGTCATATTCAAAAGTCAAAATTTTTATTTCACATAGGCATACAAATAAAGCACTTATGAAAAGTCAAATTAGTTGCACGGTTCCAAGTAGTGGGTCCTATGGAGAAGAACCGGCAAGAAACTCCATGGATACTCTTTTCAAAAATTGAGTTTACAATATTATGGTTACAATCGTTTTCTGAGAAATTTATACAATACAATATGATGCTATTAAGGTTTTCATATTAAATAACAATGATTTTAAAAATGTTGTAAAAGGTAAGGTTTCAATAATATTAGGCATTATTATGAGTCATCGATCGACGAGCTTCTGGCTAAGTAAAAGCCGCGCGCTTAGATTGGTCTCCCAAAGTTTCCGTCCGTGGATGGGTGACCATCTGTATGTCATACCAACTTGATGCTTTCCGAGGCACTTGCCAAGTTCCCCCGGATGCTTGTAAATTATATTATTATTAATTAGACGCGAGTCTGGTCCTTGCCAGACGGTGGCGGCGAGCCACCCATAGCTCACCGGCCGCAGCCTCTGGCCAGGAGTCTCGTGGCGTCTCCCATGGCGACTGGGGTTTGAGGTCTGTCATTCCCTCACGCGTCCCGCCGCCTCCTTCTTCAGAAAACGGCTTCCCATTCCGTCTCGCTCCGGACCATGGCCTGAACCATGGCCGGACGCGAGAGGTGGCGAGCAGTTCTGAAGATTTAATCATTATTACGTCATATCGGATGCGACCCACACTTTACATATTTTTTATCTTAACCCACATAATCCTGATGCCTGAAGTGACTCATGCGCATATAATCAAAGTTTCATTATAACACTTTATCACTGTGTCATTATGTATCTCTGGGAAGTCATAAAAAACTACTATCTTATCATGGTATAGTTTACAGAGATTTACTGTGTTCTATGTGGTTTTATTATTGAAGAGTTACTATGCAATATTTTCTTCATCATCTACATTGACAAACCCTGAACTAACCACCAGTCGAAGTTTGTAATGTACCATCATAATGTTTTTCCTAAGTCCTAGTATCAACACCACGATGAATAATCAAGCTATGTTTTTTACAAATATGGCGTACGTCAAGGGATGCCTTTTCCCAACAGTGGACTCGTATGAAAAGATGATGATGACGATCAAAGTTTATGATAAATTCCAACCTATTATAAATGTTAAAGTGAGCTTGTTTACGATTTCACGGGTAAACTACTAAACCGATTCGGATGAAATTTGTTATGGAGATAGCTTAAACCCTAGTAAAAAAGTTTTTATCCGGCTACGCAAAGTAGTTCTCTCAGGACCCGGGTGAATATGCTAAATCGAAACGGTGTAAGTAAATAACTAAAAGTGTGGTGACTATGTTTGTATGATCATCATCTGCCGAGCCTTTTCCCAACTTTGTTGGGGTCGGCTTCTAGTCGAAACCGGATGCAGCTGAGTACCAGTGTTTTACATGGAGCGACTGCCTATCTGACCTCCACAAGCCAGTTACCGGGTAACACGATACCCCTTGGTAAGACTGGTTGTCAGCCTTTCTGGCTTCTGTAACGACTGTCTAAAATCTAAAAATGACAGCCAGGACCAACTGCTTAACGTGTATTCCGAGGCACGGAGGAGTCTCGCTATGACATAGATGGTCACTCATCCACGGACCGACCGCGCCACGCGCAGCTTAATCTTTGATCGGTCGAACTGTGCGGCTGTTACTTAGCCACGAGCTCTTCGACCATGTTTGTCAGTTAAACATTTAAAACGCGAACATATGTCCAGTAAAACCCAATAAATATCAAACTTACCACATGAGAGGTATTACAGGAAGTCTGTAAGCCGCAAAATACTAATTTGTAACTCGTAAAATAATTATAGCTCGCTGTCGACACGGGGTTTATGATGGGCGTCCGACTAAATCCGTCCCTTTATTGGTTTTAAATGATATTTTTAGGGTCCAAAATTATTCAAAAGTATTCATTTCTCTGCAGATTTTTTGGAAGGTTTTAAATGAACTTGTGAAAGAAATTTAGAGCTTAAGTCATATGATTACATGACATTTGTTTTGTACTTTAATTTATTCATAAGTAGCTGTTTGTTGCGGTTTTAGTATCCTATGTGTTAATTCAGGTTTTAAACTATGTGTGTACCAAATCTTATCTGAATCTATTCAGTAGTTTTTGCATGAAAGTGTAACAAACATACATAATATATATTCTCAAAAACTTTTTATAAAATAGCGGTTTCTGCGGTTTCGCTCATATTTTAAGAAACTATTTCTCGCGCCCTATTAAAAACTGTGCCTTTTCCTAAGGTTCAAGCTATATATATACCAAATTTCAACCAAAACGGTTCAGCCGTTCTATCTTAAAACTAGCGTAACAGACCGACAAACAGAATTACTCTTGGATAGCAGTTACATTGTAACAAAAAAGTGTAGGATCTTAAAATTAAAAAAAAATCTTAAGTCCAGTCGTCTCATTGGAGGACTTAGTTCAGGAAACTAAAGACATAAAACTATAGTTTGTTTTATTTACTGCTATGTACCAGGAAGATCTTCACGCTTCATCGGTTTTACGAGAGAGACAGAAATACAGGCGGACACTTGTGCATTCGAGAACATTCGAGATAGCATGTCGTGTCGCACACAACTAATTTAGTTACACCAATACCACTGTACGTACCCGAATAAAAAGTTTACCGTCCCCAGGGTCCGACTATAAAGACAGCTAAAATCATAACCCTTCGTTAGGCTTTGCTGTGGTCGGGTAAATTGCCACTCGAGTCTAGCTTGGAATTAACCGAATTTTAAATAACAGTTGGTGCTAGAGTTAGAGTACCTAGTTTTACTTATAAAGTCCCCATATTTTTAATCTGCTGCTACGGATTAGCAAATCTCACTCATAAATGTTGTTTAGCGTTAATCCGAACTAAGTTAGTACCTTTTTTTTTAAGACTGGTTGACAGACTTTCTGGCTTCTGACTACCCGTAACGACTGTCAAAAATCTACAAATGACAACCGGGACCAACGTGCTTTCCGAGGCACGGAGGAGTCTCGCTATGACAAAGATGGTCATCCATCCTCGGATCAACCGCGCCAAGCACAGCTTCATATTTGATCGGTCGAACAGTGCGGCTGTTACTTAGCCATGAGCTCCTGGGTCCCTCGAGGGTCTGTTACCCTTCCATTTAATCTACTGAAAAGATATGGGCTGGGAGGGGGTTTATGTTCTAATTCTCACTCTCACACCCCGTCCATTGAGGTACGCTATTTGTAATTATTTTAATCTTTATAACTATTTGTTTATCTAAGTATATTCATCCCGCCGTGCCTCGGAGAGCATGTGGCGCTGTCGGTCGTGTCGTATTGTCGACCTTTCGGACTGTGAGAGTGAGGGAATAGAGAGCACCTGCGTCCTGCGTACCCGGCTAGACATCATTGAGATTGGCCGCATGTCCGATGGGCCTGGAGAGATTTTTACATTCATCAATATTATTTAGTACAAATACGA
Organism: Pyrrhia umbra; assembly: GCA_963891755.1. Lineage (NCBI taxonomy): Eukaryota > Metazoa > Arthropoda > Insecta > Lepidoptera > Noctuidae > Pyrrhia > Pyrrhia umbra. The sequence continues at coordinate 1,600,883 of OY982942.1, read as the reverse complement.
CCACCAACAAAACTTATATACCTAACCAAATGCACGTATGTATAACAAAATGCACACCAATTACTCTATCTATCGTAATGACTAACTCCTCATTCGCTATAACTGTGCATGACCATGCGAAGGCTATCAGCGGGTCAGTAATGGCCAACACATCAATAGCTACCGCTATCGCCACTGATAAGATATCGGTAACTGAATTAAATTGTCGGCGTGTGGAATAGCTAAATCTTTTAATTTATCTATAGTGTTTGCTTTTTAGGGTTCCGTAGAGTGCCAAGGCAACCCTATTACTAAACCTTCGCTATGTCCCTCTGGCTGTCTGTAGAGAGTTTAAGCTTCCACATAGTGTTAATATTTCTAATAAAAAAAACCGGCCAAGTGCGAGTCGGACTCGCGCACCGAGGGTTCCGACCATTGCAAAGAAAAAATACGCAATAAAGTCGCAATTATCTTGTTTTTTTCCGACCGCATAATTAAGTTTGTTTTTAGAAGAAAATTACTGATTACTTAAAAACTACCTGCTAGATCTCGTTCAAACCAATTTTCAATGGAAGTTTACAAGGTAATCTACATCATATATTTTTTTTAGTTTTATCATTCTTTTATTTTAGAAGTTACAGGAGGGGGGACTCAAATTTTACTACTTTGGAAGTGCTTCTCGCGCAAACTATTCAGTTTAGAAAAAAATGATATTAGAAACCTCAATATAATTTTTCAAGACCTATCCATAGATACCCCACACGTATGGGTTTGACGAAAAAAAAATTTTTGGGTTTCAGTTCTAAGTACGGGGACCCCCAAAAATTATTGCTTTTTTTTCTATTTTTGTGTCAAAATCTTAAAGCGGTTCACAGAATACATCTACGTACCAAATTTCAACAGAATTGTTTTTATAGTTTCTGAAAAAAAATGGCTGTGACATACGGACGGACAGACAGACAGACAGACAGACAGACATGACGAATCTATAAGGGTTCCGTTTTTGCCATTTGGCTACGGAACCCTAAAAAACATGTATCTATACATAAAATGTTGTGTCCTAAATGACTGACGTATCAACGCACAGCCTAAACCGCTGATCGTAGAGACCTGAAACTTGAAGATCGTATTCTTTGTATGACGTAGGTATCCGATAAAAAAGGATTTTCCGAAATTCTACCCTTAAGAGAGTGAAAAAGGGCGGCAAAAATTGTATGAAACTCTGTCATTTTTAATTTAATTCGTATAGCCCACGCGGGCGCAGCTTATATAAAAATTAAACGCATGTAAATTAGTATTTGTATGGAACCCTTTTTGTGCGAGACCGCTTGGCCCTCAACCGGTTTTTTACCGACTTCATAAAACCAGGTTTTGTAGTCGACCTATCCGCGATTTTCAAGAACCTTCGTTTATAAAATATTAATAAAAAATAGAATAAAAACCATCTATCTATACTTATAATAAATCTGTAGAGAGGTCAATTCTGTACATGAAATATATTTCCAAAATAACTATCAGGGGGTGATTAGGGATCGATACTGATGCCAAAAATGCAATCAGTAAATTTTTTGTCTGTCTGTCTGTCCGTCTGTCTGTCTGTCTGTCTGTATAAACTCTATAGAAACAAAAACTACTCGACGGATTTTAACGAAACTTGGTACAATTATTTGTCATACTCCTGAGCTGGTTATAGTATACTTTTCATCACCATACAATCAATAGGAGCGGAGCAGTGAAGGGAAATGTTGTAATTTTGTATAAACGCGCTAATCTCAGGAACCGCTGGTCTGATTTGAAACATTCTTTCAGTGTTAAATAGTCCATTTATCGAGGAAGGCTATAGGCTATATATCATCACGCTAAGACCAATAGGAGCGGAGCACCACTATTTCACGCGGACGAAGTCGCTGGCAGAAGCTAGTATTTAATATAATTATGCTACCTGTTAGCTAGCACACACATGTATTCAATTAGAATCTTCAAATATCTTTATATTCTCATAGAACGCAACTCGGAAATGGATTGTCTAACTACTGCACCATCATCGAAATGAAACTGGCAATTGAAATAAATAATCTTAATTCATATAAAATCAATCAAGTTTATTACGTTACTCGACTTCCCCAGAAACAGATTATTGAAACAAGGAAACCGTTTAAGATCGTCCCCATAAATTATTTTACGTATCTATTAAATTTCTGGAAAATTTGAATAAGGGTGTCTTTGATTTCTTCAGATCACGCCATACTTGGAACTTATACGGTATTATAAACTAATAATTACATTTTTAACCTACAAATGAAAACACGGGAAAAAGTTCAAGCCACCAGCGACAGTATTTAGAAGTACTGCTTTCTGTATCAAGGGACTTTCCATTATTTCTTTTTTTTCGGATGGGAAATCATCAAAATGACCCCTCCCGCGCAAACATCGTAAGGAAACCTGGACTTAAATAGTCTGAAATCGCCAATCTGCCTTGAGCAAGCGTGGTGATCAATGCTCATGCCTTCTCTGTATGAGAAGAAGCCTGTGCCCAGCAGTGGGATAATATATAGGCTGATGATGATGATGACTTTAAAAAAGTCACATTGGTACTTGCCAGGTTGCGAACTAGAACTCTCATGATTGAAAAGCGAATCTTAACCTCGAAGCCACCTCGGCATTTTTAAATAATGGTTTTTCTTCCATAGAGTACACTTAAACCATGGACGACCGGACAGTGGACCTGATCTTCGGCGGCTCCCTCAAGTCTCTGCCGCCAGTCAGCTCCAAGATTGTGAGAATCTTCACCAGTTCCACTTTCACAGGTAAGATTTATACATACTCGTATATTATAGTGGTTTTGAAATCATCATTTTCCCATGTAAGGCTTCCAGTCTGACCGAATGTTGTTGTCTCCGGCTGTTATCTTGATAGCAGTGGTTGTTATAATATCATGTCAAAGGCTGTCAAGCTTATTTGACAAAACTCTGACGCATGTAAGGTTGGTAGAAACCTGCAGCCTACACGATAAGAAGAGTGATTGAAAAGGGAGATTTTAGTATATAATTCGTCACGTTTTTGTATCCATTGGCTAAAATATCGAAAGTTAGTAAATAAAGGCAAAAGAATATTTACAGCACCACTCACCGAAGCGCCCCTGATAGTGCATTACAGTTATTTCAAATTATATTTACTCACGTAGAGGGCGAAATTATTTCAAATATGGACTATTCTAGCCTTACATGCATCTATGTGTGTATGTATACATCATGTGTCATTCATTCATTAATTCATTCCCGCATTCTGTGAGAACTACTATACGTACTCGAATTAAAACTACCCTATATCATTTTTCAGGCTTCACTCTATCCCCACGCCAAATTTCATCACAATTGGTTCAGCCGTTTTCCCATGAAAGCGTAACAGACGAACAGATAGAGTTATTTTCAGATTTATAATATCAGTTCCTAATATTCAGTTAATTTTTACGACTCAAATTTTAACGACGATATACACAAAAACCGGTCGAAATAATTACCCTCTTTGTTGCTTCGCCATAGTCGGGTAAAAAGGTAATACTACAGATTAGTATAGAAGCATAGATTCATCGATCCAAGTAAGTTAATGCCTCCCCGAATCGTGATCAAATGCAATTTTGTACCCATTCCCATATCGGTGCGGTGAGGGGGGAGAAGTCCAAATGAACAACTTTTAATTAACGCCATAATATCAGATAGTAGGTGGTGATCGGTTTCAGAAAATTTAATTTCACTTGACCTAGTTTTGTGGTTTTATACCGTTTGTTTAAACGAACATGGTAACACTGATTTTGTTAGGTGCAGTATTTTGAGTGAAGAAAATCAGAAAAAGCGGCCAAGTTGGACTTGGACTCTGACTATGAAAATTAATTTCAACTGTTTAGCTATAACGGTTCATGAGATACAGTTTGGTGACAGACAGACAGTCGGACTGTGAATAATAGGGTCACGTTTTTGCGCTTTGGTTACGGAACCCTAAAAAAAAGGATTTGAATCAAACTTTTAGCCGCAAACTTTAAACAATACAGCTGAGAAGCTGAAAAATCTTTTTAGGGTTCCGTATCCAAGGGGTAAAACGAGACCCTATTACTAAGACTCCGCTGTTCGTTGGTCTCTCTGTCACCAGGCTTCTCATGAACCGTGATAGTTAGACAGTTGTAATTTTCAAAGATGATGTATTTTTCTTGTCGCTATAACAAAAAATACTGAAAAAACAGAATAAAATAAATATTTCAGGGGGCTCCCATACAACAAACGTGTATTTTTTTGTTTTTGCTCGATATTGATAACGGCAACAGGTAGACGCTTGAAATATTCACAGAATATTGAGTTATATTATTCACTTTAAAAAAATAATTTAATTAAAATAAAATTAATATTTATGGGCTCCCGTTCAACAAGCATGTTTTTTTCCACTCTTTTAATATTATGAATGTACCTAATTAAAAATTTAAAATACATAAAAAAAAATAGATTAAAATTTTCTTCTTTCCTTCAACTAAAACCAATAAATATAAGCGAATATTACTGTTTTTATCTAAATAGAACCGATAAGCTTTACAAATGCGGCTACTGTACTACAAACTAGTCGGCCTTACTGTAAACTGTAACTAGCGTACGATAAAGGCACCATACAAAGTGTACCGCTTTACCTCAGTGTAGCTTGTCACTAGCACTCGAGTGCCGTGCGAATACTCAAAACTCACACGGTACAGTGAAACTGTTTATTTTGATTTTAGGCTCAAGAAAATAATCAACAGTAAGGTTGCGTGGTAGGTTTTAGTTGGTCGAGTATATCTCTGTAACCGAGTAGGTAGGCTTAATCGTGATACTAGTTTTCCTTTAAAGTTTGGTATATATGCTACGTCTGTGATTTTTCTTTTTTCATAAATCTAGCAGCTGCCATTCAAAAGTCAGAGGGTGGACGCTCGAACATGCACTTTAAAGCTTGATATTTCTAAAAGAATATTTATTACTTTCGAAATTTGCACACCTACTTTATTTTGAAAATGCCTATCCTACACGCCTGGATATTTGAAAAAAATAATCAACCCCACTTTACGTGTACGGGCTTTGGCACTTTGTCGGCGTGATCAATGTGTATATGATCCGTACCTAATTTTGTCTTTCTAGTACTAAGAACTTCGGGCTATAACGCGGACAGACAGACAGACGGACATGGCGAAACTATAAGGGTTTCTTGTCAACTACGGAACCATAAAAATGCTACATTTTAATTATAAAACCACCATTTCTGTACGAGACACCACAGGAAAAAAATAGGGAAGCCTATTTATTACACATATTTTAAATTTGTTGTGCTATTATTTAATCAATTCTGTGTACTTTGTGTGTTCCTTGCTATTTACAGAAACTGTCGAAAACAATAGTTTCGATGATATTACGACAAAAATCTACCACATATTTTTTATTTTATATTATTCGGATGGGAAATCATCAAATGACCCCCTCCCGCCGAGGGTGTGGCGGGGGGATTGTCAGACTCTTACTGACTAAAACCCATCCATGTTCCTTCCTCAGCCCTTTGTATTCCGGGGGCGCGATCTCTTTCGAACGTCCCGCAACCTTCTTAGACAACGAACACCATCATAATATCATCATCCGGGTGTTTCTTCGAAACATAAGTTTTGACGGTTTTTTACGAATAAATGGCTGAAATATTGATCCAAATTTGACGTTACGTGTATATCATATGTAAAGTTAAAATTTATATCGAGGCCTAATAATTAATTTAATGTTTAGTATTAAAAATGTATATATATTTTGTCAGAAAAAATCATCCCAACTTCCTCAGACATTAATCCTTTCCACACAAAATTCCTCAAAGCGATCTATCCCACTACTTCCCAGAACAATTAAATATAAATTCCAGCGCAGTTTCTCCTCAACGTTTGCGTGGAACCGACCCAATTCCATAACCAACGACAAGCGACTGCATAGCACATACTCTGTACTGTGGAACGACTGCTAGTTATTACTAGGACTCACTAACTACGAATGGTAACTTCGCCAAAACTCTAGATTAGTTTTTAGGTCTTCTTTAATTTATGATAGGTTGAACTTAACATTGAAAGTGGGACTTCTTCTTTTTAAGGCCAAGTTTACCGATAGCTGGTTTGGTAATCGACCCGTTAAACAAAAATGATTTTTAAATACGAAGCGGGAATTTTCGTGTTACCTAATTATTGTTTAAACTCGAGTTGGTTTTGAAATAAAAATCTCAAATAATAGTGTTACTCTTCGAAACTTGGAAGTTTGAATTAACTGTAAACAGCTGTTTTAAGGCCAAGTTCACCAACAAATGGTTACGTAATCGGCCCGTTAAACAAAAACGTTTTTTATCCAGGAAGTTGTAATTTTCGAGCTATCCACTTTTAGCTCAACCCTGGTTTGGTAATTGACCGTTTCAGAAATAAAAATCTCAAATAATACATTAGGCATCGAAAGTTGGAAGTTTGAATTTATAGTAAACAGCTGTTTTGAGTTAATCGGGCCGCTATCTGGTCGATGAACTTGGACCTTAGTTGATCGGGCTGTTATCTTGTTGGTGAACTAGGGCCTTAGTTAGATGATGCCTGATTATTGGAAAACGCATCTACTAAGTATAAGGTTTTAAGTTCAAACTCTTTAGTGCCTTCATAGGACATACATAGTTCAATCTAGGTCTTGCAAAATGTTGTTAGGTTTTCTATAACTTCTCAGTAACGTAGGCCGACGACAGCTTAACTACCCCAAGCCGGGCTGTTTGCGAGATTTAAAAAAAACCCTCAAAGAGATTTCAGCACAACCCAGGAATCAAAACCTGAGATCCTATTCACAGCAGTCGCGTTTGCGGTCACCAGACTCATTCATTTGTCATTTACACTTTTGAAAACCATCAAAATATATTGGAAAAATCGCTGATCATGAGGTTAGAATTTAAATTCAGAGCCTGACACTCCCACTCGCCCCATCCACAGTGGGAGGGCGCTCATTTGATTATTTCCTATACGAAAAAAAATATATCGGTTCAGCTGTTTTAACGTGAAAGCGTAACAAAAGAAACGAACAAACTCAGTTTCACATTTTTAATATTAGTTGAGATTTAAAATCATCAGATTATTAGTTTCATCTTCTCTCCACTAAATGACATATTTATCATTAAACTTCCGCAACATAGGAATATTACACGGAAAGATAGAGGTACCGATTTCGTCGAAATATTTTATCGTACTCTAAAATACTTCGATAATTACGTGAATTTATTTCCGAGAACATGGGTACTTAAAATATCATTAGCATGTCATTCTCTCAATTCAGGCCAAAGTCCCCTTTTCGTACCTACGTAGACAAGAAGTAGCCATAGTTATTTTTTCTCAATTACGCACTACTAAATATTTCCCGCGGTTTTACCCGTATCCTGGTGAAACTGCTTAACGCCCCCGGATAAAAAATAGCTTATAACCGTATCCAGGGTCCTCTCTATCTCTCTACCAAATTTCGTCCAAATCGTTTCAGCCGTTTTACCGTGAAAGCGTAACAAACAAACTCACTTTTGCAGTTATAATTATTAGTTTGGATTAGACACTTCTAGCCGGTAGCACCAAACTTATATCATTTATTATTTTATACTTTTACGAGTATCACAAAACATGATATCAGTAACAAGAACACTTTTAAAATGTTATAAATACATAGATATTATAATTAAGTAAACGTATGTCATACACATTTAGACGATAGACATAAAATAATAGCAAAATTAATAAATTTTATCATCCATTTTGACAGTTCTTCCGTTTCACGTATAAGTAACCGAATATTTTTTTAGTGCCATCGGCTGTACGTAGGCATCCGGATTCAGTTAAAATTCAAAACTATAGCTAAACTTTATGGATTACAAAAATAACATAAGCAGGAAATCAAACTGAGTACTGTCCTACAAATATACCTAGGTCGGAATGATTTTGATAATGAGGACATTATACTAAACCCAGGTTTTTCTTGACTTTCAGATACAACGATGGAAAGAAACACGCTGATGGCCAAATGTTACCCTCGCATCAAGGACTACTGTCGGGAGAAACATGGATTGGAGTTTCAGGTAAGATGGAACTGCCTGCCGGGGCTGCGAGATGATCGAAGGAGTTACTGCGCCCCGGAATAACAAGTGCGTGTTGTGCCACGCGCAGTAGGGTTCCGTAGTACGTTTTAGTTGGTCGACTATAACTTTGTAACCGGTTAAGCCTACTTAGCCGTGATAGTTTTCCTTGTAAGTTCATTACATGTGCTACGTCTGTGGTTTTTTTTTATAATTTTTAGGGACAGCCATTCAAAAGTTAGAGGATGGGTTAGGGGATGCTCGTATCGAACAAAAAATTGTACTTTAAATCTAGATATTTTGCAAATGAATCCCTAAATCGAAAAATGGTATTGAAACACCTATCCAATGATACCTCACACAACAGAATACATGAGAAAAAAAAAAATCATCCCCACTTTTCTTGTAGCTACCCTAAAAAAATATTTTTTTAAATTTTATTATGCCACTTTGACGGCGTGATCATTATACATGCATGAGCTATCCCCGGACAAACAGACAGACGGGCATGGCGGCCCTATAAGGGTTCCTTGTCGGTCTACGGAACCCTAAAAAGGGCAGAGGAAGGAACATAGATGGACTTAAGTCACAAACCGTCTGACACTATAATTATTCAGCCTCTTTTTAGCCATGTCGTCTTTAACACAGTTCATCCAGGGTTTTTTTGCCCTTCCTCTATTCACTCCTATATTCCTCTATATCATCTCTTACTGAAATGAAAGTTCTGTGATAAGTTTCAATAATTTTCCTGGAATATTTTTTTCGTGTCAAATCAACACAAATATTTACCAATTTTCGTTGGAATAACATAAGTTTAATTCAAAGGAAATGAAACTTATTAATGGAAATGCGATGATTTTCCACGAATATCAGCTTCAAAAGCTTATTTTTCTTAAGATATACTATTAAAATTAATGTCTTCCGACGGATTGGAGTAAAAATTTGATGTTGGATTTAAGCAAGCTTTTGACTAAACTGAGAAAGGACTACGTTTATCCTAATTCTTGTAATATTATAAATGCGACAGTGTTTAAGGATGTATGTATGTTTGTTACTCTTGAACGCAAAAACTACACAATAGATTTAGATTAAATGTCGTACATAGTTAGTTCGTAACTTGGATTAATACATGAAATATTTTTTATCTGGGTGCAAGAAGACTACTTCTCGACTACTACTTGAGGGTACTAACCCTCAAGTTGCTGATGAAATCGTAGGAAAGAGCTAGTCCTACTAATACTATAAGTAAACGCGAAAGTTTGTGAAGTATTATACATATATGTTTGTTTATTACTCTGTCATGCCAAAACTACTTGATGGATTTGGACAAAATTTGGCACACACATAGTTTATATTTATATTCAATTAACATATAGGATACTTTTTATCCAGGTGCACGAAGTAGTTCTCTCAGGATACGAGTGAAACCGCGGGAAACAGCTAGTACACCGATTTCTGTGTTATTACTACCGATATAGATAACATACGTTTTTTTATGTAAATATGGGGTCGAGTAAGGTATCGAAACTGGGGTCAGCCTTCTTATACAAATTGAAAGGGTAAAGGGTACCTCCTATTTTTCATAACACATTTTCCATTGGAAAAAATATGTATTTTATACTTGTATGTAAAATATTAGTTTTATTTGTGCTTGTTGGTAATTTTCAACTGTCTTTGTATATAATTCTTTTCAATCTAACCTCACGTATCTGAACAAAAACAATCTTATGTCCTCTTAAAGGTTTCAATTTATCTTCGTGCCAAAAATCATCTAAATCGGTTCAGCCGATTTTAGAGTTCCATAGTCAATAAGGAACCAAGGATATGTATATTTGATTACGCCTCTAAATGGGTAAAATAAAATAATTAATCTTATGTATCCCATCGTGTGGGATATCGTTGGATAATTATGTCTTTCGAAAATAAAGCAGGTGTACCATTTTCCGATTTAGGGATCCGTTTGAAAAATATCAAGTTAATTTTTGTTAGACTCCAGCGTCTCCGAGTTCTAAAAGGCTGTTCCTGGGAATGTGAAAAAATTCACAAACGTAGTTTACATAACGAGCTTAGAAAGAATACTATCACGACTAAGTTGGCTTTACCGGTTACAGGGTTATAGTCAACCAACTTAAACATATCATGGAACCCTATTACGCGTGTCCCGACACGCACTTGGCCTTTTTTAGTGATAGCGTAGACAGACGTATAGACAGAATTACTTTAGCATAAACTAAATTTATACATATAAAACCCTATGTCCTGAATGACTGACAGATCAACGCACAGCCTAAACCGCTGATCGTAGAGACCTGAAACTTGGAGGGTGTGTTCTTTGTATGACGTAGACATCCTATAAAAAATATTTTTTTGTAATTCTATCCCTAAGGGAATGAAAAAGGGGGCAAAGTGTATATGAAACTCTCTGTTAAACTAGCTTCTGCCCGCGACTTCGTCCGCGTGGAATAGTAGTGCTCCGCTCCTATTAGTTTTAGGGTGATGATATATAGCCTATAGCCTTCCTCAATAAATGGGCTATCTAACACTGAAAGAATTTTTCAAATCGTACCAGTAGTTCCTGAGATTAGCGCGTTCTAACAAACAAACAAATTCTTCAGCTTTTTATATTAGTATAGATTCGTATAGCCCAATGCTTGTAGGTACATATACATTAGCTAAAGTAGATATTATTATAGAGAAAATCACCGGTTATCCGATACCATGCGTACAGATAGTGGTTGATACACGTAGAGCCACGACTGTGCCCCTTAGGGAAATCAGATTCCCGAAGTATATTGGTATTGTCATACCACAAACTGAAATCTAGCGTTTACATTATTGATTATTACTTGATAGGTATACTATCTTTCTGCCAGCGGCTTCGCCCGCGTGAGCTATAAGAATTCAAATTAAAAACAAGTGCTTGTCGGGCCACGTGCAGTAGGGTTCCGTAGTAGGTCTTAGTTAGTCGACTATATCTCTGTAACCGGTTAAGCCTACTTAGCCGTGATAGTTTTTCTTGTAAGTTTATTAGATGTGCTACGTTTGTGATTTTTTTCACATTTCTAGGGATAGCCATTCTAACGTTAGAGGGGGGGACGCTCGTATCGAACAAAAATTTGCACTGGAAAGCTAGATATTTCGCAAATGGCTCGCTTAACCGAAAAATGGTCTTCACACACCCATAATATTTTTGAAAGACCTATCTAACGATACGCCAATATACATACGCGAGAAAAAAATCTTACGTTTGGGAGCTACCCTAAAAAAAAATTTTTCTTAATTTGATTTTACCATTTTGGTCGGCGTGATCAATATACATATCTATGCAAAATTTCAGCTTTCTAATACCAAAAACTTCTGAGCTATGCCGCGGACATGGCGAAACTATAAGGGTTCCTTGTCGACACCAGAACCCTAAAAAAAGAACAGACAAAAATACAATAATTTAGAAAAAAAGAACTGTCAAAACAGCTGAAAATCATTTTGATAACTCAAATCGATATTAAACGGGTTGAACCTGAAATTTAATAAAACTTTTACCTGAAATGTAAAATAATTAACCAAATATATTAATCGTCAGTCCATAAATCAACGTGGTACGCGATAAAATATTCATAATTAGTTTATATCGATTATAAAATCGGCACCAACAAATCGAGTGGTATCGATTTGTGAAATAATCGAGTCGGTCGCTGTCGCTGGTCTCATACATAATTCATAGTTTCCATGTATATTTAATGCATTTTCAGGGTTTTCTCGTCTGAGGTGTGAAATGGCTTGCGTTAGTTATATATTTTACAATGTTGGTTACATGTTAGGGCTTTTAAAGATACTTTGATAGTAAAGAATTTTTCTACACTAAAAATATATTAATTTATTGTATACTAGCTTTCCGCCCACGGCTTCGCCCGCGTGGACCTTTTTTTACGCTTTTATTCAAGTTTTAGTAGGAAGAACAACAATTGATTTTTATATGTACCTATCTATAGATTATAAAAAATGACAAAACAGATCAATTTATTCCTTTAATCGTATCTCATGGATTCATTCGAATTCAGCAGAAATTAATACACGCACCCCTAGATAAATATTGTAGGTTTCAATTTGCGGTGAAGATACCACGTCAAATTTCATCCAAATCGTTTTAACCGTTTTAACGTTAAAGCATAACAAACATATAGACAGTGTTATAATATTATTAATAACTAGTTCTAACCCGCGACTTCACCCGCGTTTATTATCCGGCAACCTTCTACAGGGTTCAAGCTATCACTATACTAAATTTCATTAAAATCGGTTCAGCAGTTTTCCCGATAAAGAGACAAACAGACAGAATTACTTTCGCATTCATAATATTAGTAAGGTTAAGGATATTAAAGATGTAAAATACATTACGTATTTTTTTAAGTCTTTAGGTTGATTTAAATATTGTAAATATGTTTTAAACTGAATATACTATCAACATTATTTGTTATGTACATTTTAAATCAAGTAAAGTTTTATATAACCATCTTAAACTCTAACAGCCGAGTGCAATAAACTTTTTATCATTAGCACTTTTACGAATATCACAAAACATGATACCTATCAATATAGAGGAATTTAACCCTTCGCCTATCAATAATAATTAGCAAACTTTTAATTTTTTATGATATCAATATATAGATATAATAATTAAGTAAACATACATCAACATTATTTAGACGAAAAACATACAACAATAGCAAAATCATTCAATTTTATCTTCTATTTTGACAGATCTTGGATGACAGTTCTCCCGTATTTTTTCGTGCGACCGGCTGTAAGTTTTGCTGTAAAATACATAGAATAGAATAGAATATGCTTTATTATGTACACCTCGTTTAAACTAAAAAAAACTTAACAATATAATTAAGGTAGGTGACACAATGGGCGGTCTTATCGCTAAAAGCACATAAGCCTCTGTTAAAAACTTTTCCCAATAGTTAAAACGTTTTAAGTTCAACTAGACTGCCGTTTCGTCAGACCGACTGACGCAAAGCAACATGATATCGATCGTCTACCAAGGATGGTATTCACTTCAAGGTCAAACAATATTTCTGCGTTGTAACTATTTTGTGTTGTTCACTTTCGAACTATATTTTCAAAGTAGTACTAATATTGTAAATGGGAATATGAGCTTGTTTGTTAATTTGTTTGCTAACGCTTTCACGGTTAATCGACTGAACCGATTTGGATGGAATTTGGTAAGGAGATAGAGGGGAATCTGGAATAGGTTATAGGCTACTTTTTATCCCGGTGCGTTTGTCTAGTGTGAAAATATTACTATTCCAGTTTGCTTGGCATTTTGAGACTTAAAATTGTTTGCTATAATTTTGTGAGCAGGGCAGTGAAATTTTAACCATAAAAATTTAGTAGGTACTCTTCTGTATGGAGGAATTCTCTTCAGATTAGCACATTACTTTGAACGACAATATGCTGAGTGTGTCATTTATAATTATTCTAGCTTATTCTGGAATTAAAGTCGATCGATCAAAGGTTAAGCTACGCTTTGCACGGTCGGTCCATCGATGGATGACCGTCTGTGTCATTGCGAAACTCATCAGTACCTCGGAAAGAACATTCGTCATTTGTAGATCTTTGACAGTCGTTACGGGTAGTCAGAAGCCAGAAAATCTGACAACCAGTCATACCATGGGGTATCGTGTTACCCGGTAACTGGGTTGAGGAGGTCAGATAGGCAGTCGCTCCATGTAAAACACTGGTACTCAGCTATATCCGGTTTAGAATGGAAGCCGACCCCAACATAGTTGGGAAAAAGGCTAAGCAGATGATGATGATTCTGAAATAAGAGTTTAGTGCCGTGGTGTCTGTCTGCCTACTCGTTACAGCATCTACCTCTCGTGTACGAACGTGCGGGTTCGACCCTGGCAGGTACCCATGTGATTTTTCTAAAGTCATAATGTACTTTCTAAGTATTTCCTAGACACGTCACTGACTAACGGTGAAAGAAAAACATCGTGAGGAAACCTGGACTTAAAATGTCTGAAATCGCCAATTCACCGTGACCAAGCGTGATGATCAATGCTCATGCCTTCTCTGTATGAGGCCTGTGCCCAGCAGTCATCGGCTTATATTTTGTTCCACTGCTGGATCCATAGAGGAGTACTCTTCAGATCAGGGCATTACTTTGAACGACGGAAGCCTGGATATTTCATCTCTTATTATTCTAGATTATTCTGGAATATTATTATTCTATTGCATAGTACGAGTAATATAGTGCGAGGGCCCTGGTATCCACACCACTTCAAGTTTAATCTTTATTTGGGTGCCAGAGTTCAACAAAACTAGCACTTAATAACAATCGTCTTTGCTGTTTGTGTTTTTCTAGTGCGTATTTATATGGCAATAAATATTTGTTTATTATATTATATTTATTTATTATTCTAGAAAACTTTCGATTGTCATTTGAGGGTTTACAAATAAAATTATTTGACATGATAAATTGATTTCATCAACCCTTTCTCTATTTGTTTCCCTTTGTCCATTAGTCCAACTACTAATAGATAGTAAGAAGTTCTTAATACAGGCACCTCTTAATCGGTACGGTCAACGATTGCACCTAGAAACAGCTCAGTAATTCTCAGTTCTAAGCGCACGTGGGCCTTCCGCTACCAGAAATAGCCGAGGGGTGCCTAGAGCGGTTTTTGTAAATGTTTACAATTCCTATGCCCAGTGTTTGTGACTGCTATTTTGAGATTGTTGAACTAAGGGGCCATAGATTACGTAGTTTATTGCAGAATGGAACATTTATTGATACATAGTTTAGCTGTTTAAGCATTACAATCTTTCAGTTTTAATAATTCGTTTTGAATTCGCTGTTTTGATCTCTATAGATGACTTAAAAAGAATTTAAAAATAATCGGATTAGATACAACTGTATAGCATGTTACGATATACATTTGTCGCAAAGAAAATAATTCTGATAATATCAATCAAAGATTAAAAAAAAACAGACATGACATGTCGCCAAGAAAAAGAAAAATAATTATCCTACTAATTATTATTATTGTAAATGCGCAAGTTTGTGAATGTGTTTTAGCGTGTATGTTTGTTACACTTTCACGCAAGAACTATTCCTAAATGGATTTGGTATACACATATTTTATAACCTGGATTAACATAGGATCCTTTAAAACTGGGAGCGCGAATACTTCCCTCGGGATGGGAGTGAAAACAGGGGATACAACCTGTCTACCTCAAAACCTTCAATAATATTTATTTACTAGGTATTCGAAATTCAATCGAGAGCACCTCTGTTAACAAAAAGGAACGAAGACTTCTTTTCTAGATAGATTTAAGGTTAAGCTGCTGGTCAATGGGTGACCATTTATATCATAGCGAGACACTTGCCTTTCGGAAAGCACGTTTAGCCGTTGGTCCCAGCCACTGAATTTCATTATTTTACGGTCCAATTTATTTTATTTATTAGGGAAAACAAACAATAACACATTGAGTATTATACAAAGTAAGGATTTACAAAAGTTTTACAAATGTGATATCAACCACGTTCTCCACAAATTTACCATCCCGTCCATAAACATTGATTCACATTTTACATAACAAAATCTTTAATCTTGCCTATGGTCCTTAGGTGGTGGACATGCGCTGGGGGGTCCGAGATGAGGCGACAGATGACCACATGACCACCGAGCTCTGTATGAGAGAGATCAAGAACTGCCAGCGGCTCTCCATGGGGCCGAACTTCGTGGTATTCCTGGGACAGAAATATGGATACAGGTACTCATCATCACCCTCCCCCAGGACCATAGCCTGCCGGGGCTGCGGGACGTTCGAAAGAGATACCGCGCCCCCGGAATAGAAAGGGCTGAGGAGGGAACATGGATGGGTTTTAGTCAGTAAGAGTCTGACACTCCCACCCGCCCCACCCACGGCGGGAGGGGTCATTTGGTGATTTACCATCCGAAAAAAAAGGTACTCATCATCAGCTTTATGACAATGATGATACTAGAAAGTTAGTAAGAAATTCGAGGTAATAAGCATTGTATACAGCAGGTTGCTGATGCACGCGTCAATTTCGTAAACGGGCGCTGTCAGTTGAGGTTGGTCATCTCTTAATTATCATGAATTAGCATCTAATAATTGTTAAATTTTACCTTAGTTTTTTCGTTCTTACCTAAAAACATTGTTAATGTATAGACGAACTTACTACTAGAGTAGAGAACTGTACTACGAACTAGAGTAACCATGGCGTTTCCTGCCCGTTTTTCTCCATACGAGTCTACGCTTTGGAACGGGCAAATAGCTTCAACTTTCTTTTCGACAAACTGATAGACTCATGATTCAAAAGAATTCAAAAGTGACTGTAGATGATCTAGTTAAACTAAACGACTTGTTTTTTTTTTTATAATGTTGTTTATGCCCAAATAATGTCTTCGTTCCTAACGGAGTTTAGACCCTAAAACAGGAGTAACCTAAAACCGGCTCCAGGGTTCCATCTATCTCCATAGAAAACATCATCAAATATTTTTTTCTAGGTATTCTAAATATTTTTTTTACAGGCCAATCCCAACATACGTGCTATCATCAGAGCTGCAGATGTTAAAAGACGAGCTGGTAGCTGGTGGAGTAGACGTCATTCTGCTGGACACCTGGTACAAGAAGGACTCGAACGCTGTACCCCCCGTGTCTGTGCTACAACCCATCTCGTCTATACTGATCAATTTTAACAATAAGGTACGTTTGTACTATCTTATTCGTAATGGAACTCGTAGGTAAGTAAAAGCCGCATGGATCGATCAATCGAGGTTAAGCTTGCCGGGGTCGGACCGTGGATGCCTGACCATCTATATTACAGCCAAACTCCTCCGTGCCTCAGAAAGCACGTTGAACCGGTGGTCTCTGTGTCCCCGTGGTGGCTGTAATTTGTAAGTCTTTGGCTATGATCATTACGGGTAGTCAGGAGCCAGAAAGTCTGACATCCAGTTTTATCTTAGGATATCGCGTTATCCGGTAACTGGGTTATGGAGATCAGAAAGGCAGTCGCTCCATGTAAAATACTGACCTACTGCATCGAGTTACATAAGATGCCAACCCCAACATAGTACAGAAAAGGCTAGGCAGATCAATGCTTATGGAAAACTTTCTCTTTATCCTTTTTTGCAAGATTTGTTCTTACACATATCTCTTACATTTCAGAGAGTTCCCAAACTCCAAGCTGAAGATCAAGCAGTGTGGTGGGACACTCTCGGCAAGATGCAAAAATTGTTTCGAAAAGCTTCTTTACAACTGTACAACTCTGGAAAGATTGATAAGGATTGCATGCATAATTATTTCATGTCTGGTAAGTCCAAGAAAATACTCATTATTATCAACCTCTGTAATTCCACTGCTGGGCAAAGGGCCTCTCTCGTCATGAGCATCGATTACCATAGTGAGTTCAAGGGGGGTTGGGAATTTCAAACTATTTAATAATAGTCTAGGTCTCTTCGTCTAGGTCTTGCCACTGAGGATACCTAAGATTGTGCAAAGTGGAAGATAAAACATAAAAATTCCCGCTTCCGCGCTTTGGTTAAAAAACGTTTTTATTTAACGGGCCGATCAGGTAAACATTTGTCGGTGAACTTGGCCTTTAATTGCAGCCCAAACTAGCCACTGCTATTGATATTATCTTAACAATCATAATCTCTAATTCCAGTAACCGAACGCGAAGTAATAAACGGTGTGCTTAACGTCAAAAACACGAAGAACCACTGCTTAGCCTACGTCCGGTACATCAACAACATCAACCTTCAAAACTTGAAGAAAGCCAGCAACTTTGTGGACATCATCAACAGGAGCTTGGACGCTGAAGCCTCTAAATTGTTGGCTGACCTCCGTGACGTTAGGCTCCCTGATAAAATTGAGACCACTAATATTCAGAAGTAAGTTATTACACTTTCCCAATCTTCTTCTTGTTTCGTACCAGCACGAAGGACTTCAAAAAGTCATACCTTAGTTTACCAGTCATCAAGGAGGTAGCGCTAAGGTTGCGTTGGACGCACTTTTAAACTACGCCACTCGTGGGAGCTATTTTGATGCACCCCAAATACTTTAATCGAGGAACCCAAAAAATATTGGTGTGTTTCTAATAGCTAAGGACATGCCTTACGACAAGTTCTGGGCTCCAATTCTATTTAGCTGTAATTGCAATTATAACACGACGCGTGCCATATTGCCCGATCTTCAGCTTGTATTGATGCTTCCAATTTCTTTCCAATCCTTTACAGATTGTCATTCTACCTTGCCGAAGGGCGTCCTACACTACGTTTTAGCAAAAATAATCACGACAATATTTGCCTATGCCAGTATAATTTAAGAATAGTTTTCAAAAGTCCTTCATACACTTTCAGATACACAGTTGAATGGATTGGTCGTGAGGGTCTGGACACGGAGACACACAGCGAGTACCTTGGCCACTTCATAGCACACTTCTATAAGAATATCGTCAAACTTGTAGACAGGTAATATGAGACGATCCATTTCTTCTACCTTAAGAGCTTGATGACAGGTATTTCTCACCCCAGCGGAGGTGATAGGCATAACTTAAATATTACTGTATTGTCATTATATATCAACACTACCTTTCTTCCAGCGGCTTCGCCCGTGTGGACTATACGGATTGAACTAAAAATGACAGAGTTTTATACAAACTTCGGCCCCCATTTTTAACCGGATGCCTATGTCATATGAGGATGTGTTCTTTACACATCCTCCAAGTTGCAGTTCTCTACAATCAGCGATTGAGGCTATGCGTTGATCCGTCAGTCATTCAGGACAGATCATTTTCTATGTGTAGATTACATTACCAGGTTCCCGTGTTTCAGTTAGAATTTTGGCAAATTTATCTAAGAAGGAGAATTTGTCAAATCCCACAATACATTTAAGAAAGTGTAAAAGTGTATACCTACTTACATTTTTAAACAGTCACAATGTTGTCAATCCAGCCAAATTGAAAATGTAAAAATATCACCCACCATGATTTTTAATGCATGAAATTAATTCAGAGTAGATTTTAAGTAATTTACATGCAAATGATTCGAAGAGAGTTCAAAACTAATCTAGTCATTTGCATTGCATACGTTTAGCTGCAAACTATGTAATTTGCAAATGACTTCCTCGTCTGGTACTCTCATCTGACTGATAATGTTGTGTTTCTCGCTGAACTTATTTGCAGAAGATTTATCTAAAGTATCCCTACTATTATGAACGCGAAAGTAACTCTGTCAGTCTGTATGTTACGGGAAAAAGGCTGAAATGATTTAGATGAAATTTAGTATAGGGATAGATTGAAATCCGAGGAAGATCAATGATAGTTTTTACCCGGATATACCAAGTTTTCCGCTGGGTGTGAGTAAAATTGCGGGAAAATAGCTATAAATACAACATAATATCGAAGATTTAATGTTTAGCTCAGATTAATCTAGACTTTAAGATATATAATGATGATCATTTGATCGTAGTACATCTTCTATGTGCTATAATAAAAACAAAAATATTTCAAAGCCATATTTAGCATAACAAAAAACAATTATTAAAAGTTTATGTAACGCTCGAAACAACTGTATTATTTTTGAAATTGCATATTTCCAGCTAGAAAAAATATGTTGCTTGTTTGTTTCAACGCACTAATCTCCAGAACTACTAGTCAGATATGAAAAAACATTTTTGCATTTAATAGCCAAATCTTCAGGAAAGTTCTAGGCTATTTAACATTAAGCTATGAACCTTTGGAGTTAAGCAAATATAAATAAAATTACAGAAAGCCGAACTGGCGGTGGATCGGAAACCACGGTTAAATGGAACCGAAAATCATAGCCGATGAATTAAAATACCTTCATCGAAAGACAATAGGTTTTTAAAGTATATGATCACCAAGAGAGTCACTCATCAACGCTGGTCTTAATCATCTTGTTCCAAATTCCAGGGCAATGCGCAAAGAAGACAGCAGTGCACAAGGTGTGATAGTGACAGAAATACTGCAGCATCTTCACGCTTGCAACAACTCCGTGAAGGTGTTCCATGGCAGAGAGCCAGATCTGAACTTCATAGAAGACTATATGAAGAACAAGTCTGATAAACCACTGGTGTTATATGGAGAAGGTAAAGTCAATCTTAAACCATTTGTTTCTATTTAACTACAAACAGCTCCCTTAGCGGAACATTTTAAAGCTTCAACAGGTTTATTGAAAAGAACTAGCTATAATGGAATTAGTACTACTACTTTCTACTTAGTACCTATTCCGTAATAATTCAGGAATCTCTTAATTTGGAAAGCAACCATTTTAATTTTGATAGCCAATATTAAAGAGTTTAAAATGCATCATGTGGTCTAGACATTTTTCATTTGATTTTAGCTACACGTGTCTAGAACCATTGGAAAATATTATTTTGGAAGATTAAATTATAAAGACAATAAAAATAACAGCACATTTCTCAAACTCATATACATAATACTTTATATACCCTTCTATGCTCTTCTAGGTGGTTGTGGAAAGACGAGTCTTCTTGCAAAAAGCGCAGCCATGTCACTAGACACCTGGTTTGCTGATGTTCGGCCTACCAACGTCATCAGGTTCCTTGGAACTACTCCTGACTCCAGCGCTCTCACACCTACTCTCATCTCGATTTGTCAACAGGTATAGTCATCATCATCATGATGGATAGATGTAATAATCTCTAGTTTCTAATTAAGCGTATTATGGTACGACTTTTTGCCATAATATGAGAAAAAGTAGCTCTCGTTATGAATTAGTTGCGTTCATTGCATCAGCCTAACACCACCCATTAATGATCGCAGGCCTTTCTCAAAAAGCTTGAACGATGTCTTGGGCAGCCTTAAATGACGTTACCTGGTCGAAATCCATTATATCTAATTTGAGGGGATGATTGATTGACATATAATAAAAATTGATATTTTCAGATATCATACAACTTCGCCCTCCCCTTTGAGGGAATTCCCGATGATCTGGTGCCCCTAACAGCCCACTTCAAGCATCTTCTGACAATGGCCACCCAGCAGCAGCCTCTACTCCTCTTCTTGGATTCAGTAGATCAGCTGACGGGGATAGGCACTGAGAATAATAAGGTTTCTTGGTTGCCCACTAGATTGCCAGCACACTGCAAGGTGAGTTTCCTCACAATTTTATAATGTAAAAGTTAAAGAGGTAGTTAATGTAAGCAAAAACATTGAATGGATTTTAGCTAAACACCCGCTAGCGCCCTGTAGCTGGGTGCATTCGTAAGTTAGCAGGCAGGGATTGGAGGAGGATTGACTGAAAATCAAGCTTTGTGGCGTGCCATTGGAGAGGCCTATGCCCAGCAGTGGACTGAAACGGGCTGACGATGATTAGCTAAACTAACACAAAGGATTCTTTTTATTACGAAATATGGTTTTGAGTAGGTATATTTAGGAAGTTCACAAAAAAAACTTCTTTCTATCTAATTATTTCGGCAGAATTTAAGCATTGTACTATTTTTACAATGGATTTTTTTATGTAAGTAACAGAAATTTTGTAAAAGTATCCTGTGGGTTTCAGATAATAGTAACTTGCGCATGTGAAGAAGCTAATCCAGAGGTTTCGAAAGAATATGACGTGCTGCGACGAATGATTGACTCAGAAGAGAACTTTCTGGAAGTAAAGGCACTAGGAGAGGACCTGGCAATGCAAGTCCTCAAGTAAGTGTATTAGGTTCACCAGAACTTACTAAATAAGATTGTTGAGAAGATACTGGTTGGTGGCATATATTGTGTTCATAGCAATATGGATTCTGGATTATCTATTACAGAGACACTCTTTATTAAAGATATGAATATACATCTGTCGTATATAATATATGTGGCCAAGCTGCCTAACCCTTATGGAAATATGGACGTGATATTAAGTTAACGTTCTAAAATGAAATTGAATACGTCAAGCTGAAACTTCGGACGATATGGCGCACA
The DNA here is from genome assembly GCA_963891755.1 of Pyrrhia umbra. Classification (NCBI taxonomy): domain Eukaryota; kingdom Metazoa; phylum Arthropoda; class Insecta; order Lepidoptera; family Noctuidae; genus Pyrrhia; species Pyrrhia umbra. Next base: position 1,578,799 of record OY982942.1, on the reverse strand, counting down.
TTAAAGGAGAGCTATATGAAATAGTGTACAAATACTAAAAAGGCTGATAATGATGATGATGTTGGAATGAAACTGAAAAGACATGATATCGATTTGTGAACCAAACTTTACGCAAGATTCTTTCGTTAACTTACAGGTTATGGATGGCTTCAGCGGCCCGTGATCTGTCGAACTATCAATGGCGTTTAGTTTCCAACGCTATCGCTTCGTGCTCGCTACCAATATTTGTGAAACTAGTTTTTGCTGAGGTAAAATTAAAAACTTCTTTCTATCTACCAATAGTTTCATGATTGAAATGATTACCTTTACATCAAAGAAAATAATGCAACGAATAATAACTGTGAATTTCTTCCAGGTTTGCAGATGGAGAAGTTACACAAAGCCTCAGGATACACACTTGGCATCTACTGTGATGGACTCCATTATGATGCTGTTTGAAAGGATTGAGAAGCAGGTAAACAGCCTTTATTTAATAATAAAAGAAAACTGTATTGAGGACCAGATAACTCTGTCCAAAATGTGTTCATAATAAATTATTATGAATTTGCATCGAAATTTTCTTTATAAAAAGTATAAGCTCTGCCTTCAGAAAGTACTATCTTCATTGACTTTATTTAGTTCAATTCAGTTTTTCTACTTTATTATCTTCTTACCACTTTCTTTCACTCGTTTCTCATAATAACACGTTAATTTTAATTTTGTAACTATCTTCATTCCCGTCCTCAGCACGGCCGTCTACTGGTCTTCCATGCTCTAGCCTACATCACGGCTGCACGCAGTGGGCTTTCGGAAACTGAACTAGAAGACTTGATCTCCTTAGATGACAAGGTCTTAGATGATGTCTACCAATACCATTTACCACCTGTAAGACGAATTCCGCCTCTGCTGTGGACTAGGTATGTATGATGCCTTTAGGTAACAGGCTAAAATTTTCATTGAGTTGGAATACGTATATTTCTGAAGGGAACATTTGCAATTTGAATACAAAGTTTTTTAGGTTTAAAAGTCTCTTTTAGAAGGTTGTTTTTTACATAAGGTAAATCTTCCAAAAAAGTAACCTTAATAGTTTTTTGGAAATCTTTGGAACTTATTAAAATACTTTGTTTCCAAACTGCAAGTGTTCCTTAAAACAGACAATTAGCAGAGAAAAAATTGTAAATTACTCTGTCTAGTTAAATAACGATAAATACAATTTTCTTCAACAATATCTCCACCAGGATTCGCAACGATCTTCCAAACTACTTATCAGAACGCGAGGCAGACGGCGTCTCCGTGATGAACTGGTACCACAGGCAGTTCCGCGACACGGCGCGAGAGAGGTACTTCAAGAACATGAACATGGCTATGTACTTCCACTCCATGATCGCTGATTATTATCTAGGTAAGGTGGTTTGTTAATTTCTGTTACTAATTTAAAGATCCTTGTAGTATTATTAGTTATTACTTTGAAGTATAATGAAACAACTAGTGTCTAAAAACTCCGGCAACACATTCTTCTAAGAAAGTAGGTTGTGTCAGAGGCAATGTAATGGAATTGTAACGAAATGTCTGTAAAATTGTATAGAGCTTAATAATTATTTTGTTATGAAAAAAATATGCTTCTATTTGTTCTTCGCTCGCTCACAGAAGATCAATCACAGTTGGTTGGTCTGTGTGTTTTTAAAAAATTATAGAAATTCTTGCTTTCAAAAAAAAAACTATTTATAAAGCATTTTCTCGCATTTCAGGAATTTGGGGTGGTGGGACACCTAAGCCCTTCAAGTATACAGAGATACAGCGACATCGATTTAACTTGGCTGATAGAGAGGGTGTGGCTGACAGGAAAGTTCCTCTCCAGCCTCTGATCTTCATGTCAGCTGATGGTGCAAATAGGAGATACAATTTGAGGAAGGTAGAGATTTTTATAGACTTGTTAAAAGTGGGAGGGATAGGCAGAAAATAGTTTCTTTAAGCTTTTGGTCAGAATTTAAGGACCACTAGCTTGAAATACCATTTTTTTTTTACCAAGATATTTGGACGGCTTACACAGAAGATCTCGCGGTAGTCTCATGGTATCGGATGAAAAGTTTATGAACACATAGAGGACAAATAAACTTGATATTTATATGGAAAAAGATATTATAATGAGTGATAGAAGATTATATCATTAATCATTACCATTATTATGATTGTCAATTTCAGTTTGGTGAACTACCTTTCCACCTGGTTCGTTCCAAGCGATTCACGGACTTATATGCCGAAGTTCTGTTTAACTATGAGTGGCTCCACGCTAAGCTGAACTGCTGTCCTCTCCAAGCCGTGCTGGCAGACTTTGAAGATGCTAAGCAGCATGTTAATAAGGATGCTGTGAGGTAGAATTCCAATTATTGAAATCTTCTTATAGTTGTAAATTTTTCCAAACATAAATTACCTATTAAGGACTTGCCCCTTTTTCTTGCCAGATACGTAAACTACAATTGTGTTAATCACATGAACCTCTGTATTTGGATTAGATTCTTTTGTTTCTTAAGCTACCAGTATTCCAATTCTTCAGGTTTATTTAGCCTTGAAAAAAACAAACGTTAAGTATAATTCGGAGAAAATTTACGAGAGTTCTTTATAATATTCCAGAGAGTTAATGCTGGTAGCTGATGCTCTTCGCCTGGGGGGTGCGATCCTGGGGACGTACTCCGATATGCTGGCGCCGCAGTTGGTGGGCAGGCTGTTGCCAGAAGCGCCCCACAATCCCGCCATATCCTCGCTATTAAAGCAGTGCGTTCATAATGGGAAGACGCACTGCGCCCTACTGCCTTCTCATCACTGCTTGCATACTCCTGGTGGACCTTTGAAGGTTGGTGATTACGTAATTACCAGTTAATGAATGGTCTAGAAAATGTATGCCTAGTATTATACGCCAAATGTTTCGATTTGACTAAAACTGTTACATAAGAAGTTTTTAGCAATATAATACTTACTTTCTATCTTCTGACTAATCTATATAAAGTCTGATAACCAGTTTTATAATGGGGTATAGTATTTCCCGGTTGGTGGTCGGTTGTGGAGGTTAGATAGGCAGTCTCTTCATGTAAAACACTAGTATTTAGCTGCATCTGGTTAGACTGGAAGCCGACCCCAACATAGTTGGGAAAAAGCTAGGCAGATTAATATAATATTCTATGAAAACATGTGACTGACTGATGTATGATTGAATGTGAAGAATAAAAACAGGAATCTTCATTGAGTTATGAGATAAACAAATTTGATCTTGCAGGAAAGTTTTTTTTCTGCATCTTTACAACCAACCAACTTTCAAACCAACTGCAATAAAATAGCCTCTAAAATAAATTATAATTATTGGCTTTTACTCTAACACAATTATAAACTTCTGACTGGTCTTCTACGCTCTCTTCCAGTACTCCTTAGAAGGTCACCAGTTCGCAGTCTTCGCGTTCCGACTGAGTTCTGACAAGCGCTACGTAGTCTCCATCTCAAGCAGGGTGATATCCTGGGACCTGTCAACCTCAGACCTGGCGAGAGACCTGTGCCCTCAGCTCGAAGGTATCATGCAGAATTTGGAACTATCACCAGATAACAAGTGGGCTGCTGCGTCTACTAATAATTCTGTGGTAAGATGGAGTATCTTCTCTAAGTTTATTGATTTTATGTGGTTCTGTGATCTCTATCAGATACTTATAATGTTTCAGTCAATGCTCCTGAATATGCTGACGAGTGAATACGTCACAATTGATAACCCACTTGATGAAGGTAAGCAAAGATTTCATCTTCTTCCACTTAATTATGGTTCTTTATATTTATAACTTCCACTTCTATAGGTCCTCCTAAGTTACGAAGTAAAACTTTGAGAAAATACTTCTCCATTGGATTTTAAAATTCACACTATGTTTACATCTCTTTTTTCTAACTCTGCTAACGCAGGTCTGCTGGAAGAGATTTCTTAACAAATAACCAGTGCCTTTTTACTTCACTTTTCTATTTCATCTGATTGTATTTTTTTCTGTGTGTTTTCAAATTGCTAAAAAAAATAACCTTAACAAAAAAGCCTGATATGTATTAGTTTAAATTGATTTATAATAGCCAGATATATTGATACCTCTAAAACTATGTATATAAATATATTGGCTTCTCTACGAGTCATGATACCCACATAAATATGCCCTGGAAAGTTTGTTTTCTATAACTATCGACGGCCTAACTAATATTTTACCAGGCAATGTTTTTGTATGTAGTTTTCTTGCTCGCTGAAAGATCTAGGACTCTTCCACCAGGTGAAACTGTTCGTGGCGTGTTCGTTCTGAACCATCACATGTTCATCTACGGCCCCCACACCTGGGTGCAGTACAGCATGCGAGGGGAGCATGAGCAGACGCTGCCGGCTCCTGACACTGCACCTTATGATGATGTCAACTGGGAGATACTTTGTGAGTTGAATAGTTTGACTTACAAGTATTGAAAGATAGTGATCCATAGAATATTCTTTATTTGTTCAACAATTGCTTTAGCAACAAAATATGCATTATGTACAGGTGTGATATTTATATTTCGGATGGGAAACCATCAAATGACCCCTCCCACCGTGGGTGGGGCGGGTGGGAGTGTCAAACTCTTACTGACTAAAACCCATCCATGATCTTTCCTCAGCCCTTTGTATTCCGGGGGCGCGGTATCTCTTTCGAACGTCCCGCAATCCATGTACAGGTGTGATAAGATCTAGTGGGCATAGTAGTTCTTTTCATGGTCGTTGCCGTGCTTGAAACGTTCATAGCAAGGTCATGGTATGGTACGGTATAGTGAGTAGACACCTTAAATTCTTACACTATGAGTATTATACTTTCGACAATGGGGAGTTTGTTGCGCCACTTCTTCTTCCCAGCAAAAACACATAGGAAGTACTGAAGGGCGGGCATTTTGGGCTGTCTTTTGTAAATTTGACATTCAAAAATTGGTAATTTTCAGCCTTTTAAATTATGTGTAGACACAAGACAGAGACATACAATTAAAAAACTCATGTCCTTGTTTCAGCAATGGACTTCCGTGACTTGGAGAACTTCTTCCTGGTCATGTGGAGCGGGGACCTGGATGAGGACAGGCTCCTGGTGCAGTTCTGCAAGAATGGCGAGTGGATGCAGCCGCTGAGGTGCCGAGGAGCTCTGACCATGAACAAGTACTGGACTAAGGTCTATTGCAGTGATCCTGAGAGAGGCTATCAGGTAAATATGTCATGCAAAGAAACTAAGAAAAAGGAACTAGTGTATCGTATTGTTTATACAATTAGCTCTTTGTGAATGTCATTTCTTTTTCAGAAACTATTAATGAAAAGGTTTTAAGTACTCAAAGATTTTTTCTTGATATGATACATGATGAGATTTACAAATAAAAAGTTGCTTGTTGTTCACGATTGTCGAATATGTCATTCTTACTAATATTATAAATGCGAAAGTAACTCTGTCTGTCTGTCTGTCTGTTACGCTTTCACGCCAAAACTACTGGACCGATATAAATGAAATTTGGTACAGAGATAGAATAGACCCTGAGGAACAACAAAGGCTACTTTTTACCCGGATGCGCTAAGTAGTTCCCTCGGGATGCGGGTGAAACCGCGGGAAACAGCTAGTACGCAATAAGTGCAGAATTGAGAATCACCACGTATCCTGAATTTGAAAAAAAAAAGTTTATCATTATTATGTTCCTTAAGATCGTGATTCGTGATGAGATCCATATTCAACAGTGAAAAAATTTCGAGTTTATGATTACGAAAAATAAAATAAGGAATCCTATAAAAAATCTGTTTTAGATATCTATCTTTGAGCTGGATGTAGAAGAGAAATGCTGGAAAAAGGTGGAGGAGATCTTTCATCAGGAGACAGATACAGCTGAAGCGATGTTGCAGCTCAAACGTGGCAAGAAAGATCGGATGCTGTTTGGTAAACGAGATTATATATAACGAGATAATATCTCTGAAAGAAGGAATTATAGTGAACATTTTAAATATCTATTTGCTAAGGGCTCAAATAAAATCTTTTATGCTTTTGCCCTGATTTAAAAATTTAAAATAAACTCGTGTGTACGCATAAGCCGAATTTCGAAAAGTCGCTTGATCCCCGACTAAAATTACTAGTCGTAGCAGTCTAATTTAAATAAATTACTTTTACTGTGTTACCAGCTAATAAGGAATAGTGGTAAAAGTTGTAAATTATTTTGACGGCGTCAAATGCCGTCAAAATAATTTACAACTTTTACCATAGGTACCCTCCTTTTAAGATCTTCCTTTTCACTGCAAAATTTGCGGTTTATAGTGATATAAATTATTTATTTTTAGCAACAACTACCTACAGTTTTGTCGTGTGGGACTTTGATCACACAATACCTAGAGTTAAACCTGAACCTGAACCTAAAGACGACGATAAAGAAGATAATGAAGAGGTAAGTTATCATAATACCTACTTTATAAGAAATCTGAGTTAAATTCAAGATTTCGCTCATAAAAACAGAAAATACTTAGCTTATAAGCTTGAAGACATAAGTGTGGAACTTTGTAATGATCCCTTCATCTTACATAATCTGGGATTCAAGCAAAACCAACCTCTTACTTTAAATTTGCAGTCTTCTAAATCACCGGTATTATATACAAACTTGTTTGTGAAATCATCTATCTATCTATACTTATAATAAATCTGTAGAGAGGTCAATTCTGTACATGAAATATATTTCCAAAATAACTATCAGGGGGTGATTAGGGATCGATACTGATGCCTAAAATGCAATCAGTAAAATTTTTGTCTGTCTGTCTGTCCGTCTGTCTGTCTGTCTGTCTGTATAAACTCTATAGAAACAAAAACTACTCGACGGATTTTAACGAAACTTGGTACAATTATTTGTCATACTCCTGAGCTGGTTATAGTATACTTTTCATCACGCTACAATCAATAGGAGCAGAGCAGTGAAGGGAAATGTTGTCATTTTGTTTAAACGCGCTAATCTCAGGAACCACTGGTCCGATTTGAAAAATTCTTTCAGTGTTAGATAGTCCATTTATCGAGAAAGGCTATAGGCTATATATCATCACGCTAAGACCAATAGGAGCGCAGCACCACTATTCCACGCGGACGAAGTCGCTGGCAGAAGCTAGTTTCTAATAAGCTTTGAAATTATTGTTTCTAGGAAGAAAAGCCAGAGGAACCAGAAATAGACCACCGGCTCCACGGCATAGTTCTGAAGCTGCCTCATACCATCCGCAACATTTCCACTAAGATGACGCTCTCCAACTCCTTCATGATCAGCAACAATAACACCTATGCTGTTGCTGGAGTCAGGTTACCTAACATTACTTTCAATCTTATTACTACTAGGATTAGAGTTGATTTTTAACTGTTTCAATAATTTTTATATGATAAATGTAGTCTCGTCTTTTTGGGTTGTCCCACTGATATTATAAATTCAAATGTTTGTAACTCTTTCAAGTAGGTACCTACTAATTTTGACTACTGAATAGATTTGTTTGAAATTTGGTACACACATAGTTTATAACCTGGATTAATACAAATGGTACTTTTTTATCTATACTTAATATTATAAAGAGGAAAGATTTGTTCGTTTGAAGGGTTTTAACTCAAAAACTACTGGACCGATTTTAAAAATTCTTTCACCATTAGAAAGCTACATATTTACAAAGTGTCATAGGCTATATTTATTGCCATAAATAATTAGGGATCTCTACTAAAACTTGAATAATGTAACCCAAGGTGTAAAAATAAATGTCCACGCAGGCGAAGCCATGGGCGGAAAGCTAGTCTGGTATGAAATACAGTGATAAAGCCTATGATATCTTAGTAATTTCAAAATTATAACTTACTAATTTTGGACGTAAGAGTGCAACATTATTCTTCTTTACAGAAAAAACCTTTACGTTTGGAGTTTGGAGACCACGAAACTGATCAAAGTCTTAGATGCGCACTTCGGAAGGATAGTCCAGCTTGAACCCTTGACCGTTGGTTCCTGGAACAACGTCATCACCTCCTCTATCGATAGAACGGTGAAGATTTGGAATATCGACAATATTTTTGAGCAAGTTCATAAGATTGATCGACAGGAGCTGCCTATTGATTCTATCAGGTAGGTTGTAAGATTCTTAGCTTACCCTTAGTTATCCACCAATGATGGGTTAGGTTGGTTTTATAACAAACGACTGTGAAGAATACAATTTTTTACCCAGATTAATATAAATATGGTGTTTTACTAACTACAACCTATCAAAATGTGCAGATTTTTTTTACTAAGATCTCAAAAATATACCAATTTAAACAACAACCAACAAAATGTTTAAAAACTGTTGACTCCTGACTTCATCCAATTTTCTTTCCAGCCTTGCCCGCGACAAATGTCTAGCAGTAACAGTCACTCGAAGCTGCTGGGGTCTTTGGGATACCAGCACGGGGAAGCTTCTGGCACAGCTCGCTGAAGCACCACTGGGGGCTATTGTGACCCAAGCTGTTATCACCCCGAATGGCGATAATGTAGTCACTGCAGAGTCAGGCAACGTGGTGATTTGGGATACACCGGAAAAACAAGTAATGAATTTGATATACTCGTTCTTAAACTTATTGCTTTTAAAGTTTGATTTTAACCTTCAAACAGTTATATAGTCACAAAGTCTTATCGGATGCCTACGTCATACAAAGAACACACCCTCCAAGTTTCAGGACTCTACGATCAGCAGTTTAGGCCGTGCGTTGATTCGTCAGTCAGTCAGCCATTTAGGATAAAGCATTTTATATGCATAAAAGATTGTGGTCTAGTATTTAAATCCTCGTACCTATTAATATATTCTGATTATTTAGTCTTTATACACGGTTGGAATTATTAAAAGATAAAGAGGCAGATAAAATAAATAAAGGGTGTACTCTGATCTTTTTAGCACCCATTTGTGCGAACAGAGATGCAAAATGTGACTTGTTCTTTTTAGGCTATATTTAAAGAAGAACAAAAGGGAATCAAGCAAGTTCTGCTGCTAGAAGACGGCACCAAGTTCATCACAATCTCCATGCAGGCTGCTTCTGAAAATGTGGATAACATCGGTGTAGCCAATATCATCGCGAGGACAATTCCTGGTTAGACTTTCAATTATTATTTCTGTCTACAATAGACCTGTGGAATCTGAGATTGATGGTAGCTGAGAGTAATTTGAGATTTGATACAGCAATCAAGAATTATGTCTCCCAAGAAAACCAGGTCCTGAAACGTTGGTTTTTCAAATTCAATTTTTCAAATTTAGATGAAGTTTTGGATTCCTCTTTTCTATTTATATATTTTCAAACTATGTATTCAATTGTTCATAAGTATCAGGATGATTCTTTTCCTATTTTTTTTTGTATACATAATAAAAGACGTTGTCCCACTATGATTTACTCCTGTATCGTAAATGCGTTTTTAAACATTCATTATAAATAAATAAATAAATAAAAATAAATAAAATTCATTTATTTCAGGTATTAACCCATAGTGCACACAGTTACAAAATTACAACAATTAATTAATTATAAGATTATAAGATATTAAGATATTAATTATACATGCACAAAAATCCAGACTCGAAACAACTTCAGTTTCCTGCACAGGAAATTTCGGAATCTCAATTTGGATATGGACACGCAGCGCAGCAGCCAATTGCTCAGCTACTACGCCAAATATGCCGTGCTGTTTTAGATGGTGAACGGATCTACAACGCCGAGTATGAGCTCCGAGGCACCGGGTACAAGGCAGCTGTGGTATCAGCAGACGAGCACCACATCGTAGCTCCAGGAGTCGACAAGTCTTCCAGAGATTGCCTGCATGTATTCCACGCGAGAACTGGTGCGAGGCTTCACAGGTGACCTTCATATGTATAAAATTTATAAACCAGTTAGTAGAGAAAGGTTTTAATTAAATGTCCTGGTTAGTAGAGAAAGGTTTTATGGCCATATTCACCGGCCCGTTAAACAAAAACGTTTTTAACACGCTTTTATTAGCTCGGGTTGTATGTATGTATGTAACGGAATCTTTGAACCTAATTTTCACTGGTTTCTAGATGTCTGATCAACTTGGAACTTTGCACACGTGTTAAGACGACGACTACCGCCAATGACCTTGAGCAAATGGGCGGAGCTTGAGCTTCCCCCCCGCGACCCCGCGATGCACACCGCACGCTTGTCATTTTATATTTTGAAGAACTTTGACGGGTGACCATAATATTATGTAGAGATTCTAAGGACAGTCGCATATTGTATTTTGATATGCATGTCTAAGATATAAAAATAGAAATACAAATAACAGCTGTCTGAGTAATACTTCGAAACACTAATTTTAAATTTCCAACCCCCACTGCATACTTCGTTTGCCATAAAAGCATAAAAAATTCTGACAACTAGCATTCTTGAATTAATCCGCTGTGAAAGATAGACAGACAAAAAGACAAAATCGCACCATAGGAGTTAATTTTTAGGCCATATTGGTGTCCATTTTGAGCTCTTCTAACAGAAATGCACGCAAGTTTTTTTCATATTTGCATTTTACGACATCTGCTGCTTCTCAAATAACTTCAGCTCATCTTCACTTGTATAGGAAAATCATATTAGTTTTGTAAGGAGAGCCTGGAAGCCAGTTAATAAGTCCGACGTTTCTGATCCATCTGTAAAGTGTCCGACCAAACCTTTGGCATCAGCTTTGGCACCAGCAGAACCGAAATTGAATAATCTATTACGTTTAAAGACCTAAAAGTGAGTGAGACTGTATTACAAATGATGTTAATATTTTAAATAAGCTGCAGGTAGTTTTATTTATATTATTAAGTTGATACACCGAACATATTAGTAAAAAGTCATTGTGGCTTCTTTGCTAAGGCAGGCATCTCATTTATGAGTATGCAGATTCGAACTTCGAAACCTAGAAATTACGAATCTGACTATTCCAAAGTTTTACATGCATTTTTTTTAGTATAACTTAGACACCATTGGTTTTTATAATTATTTTATCAGAAAAACTCACCGCAAAAATTGACAGATTTTTTTATAAAAAGATTATTAAATTGACATGCAGTAGCTCAATTTTCATTTAGTTTTCTTATTACAATTCATCGGAATTCAAACATAACCTTGGAATTGGAAAATGGTCGAAATACCATATTAAGAAAAGCATTTAAGAGAAAAATGTACGGAAGTCTAATTATTTCAGAACGTTTGTTTTACAAACTACGGAGAGTTTTTTAAAAATTTAATTCGTATACCAAAAGATGTCGAAGAAAATATAAAAAATATTAGAATATGCATCAAGCCTTTATATCAAACCCTTTCATAATTATGATGACGTAGAAACTACACTTTGTAATTTTAAATTCCATTTTTCCTCGAAAGTAGTATTTTTCTACTTTATCCATTTGCGATATATTTCAACAATTATTCCAAATCGATAAGGTTAGTTATTCCTGAAGTAATTATCAGCTCTGACAGACAGACAGAGAAAGTCGCATCCCATAAGGGTTACTTTTTACTATTTTGGTTCGGAACCTTAAATATACTATTTGAATATATCTTTTTTTTTTTTCATTTTCAGTTCTTCTGTCTTTGACTTCTGGACCAAAAATTAAAGAAGATCAAGTCCTTTTTATTTATCAGGGCTTTAGCCAAAGAATTAAGCGATTGCCTATTAATCGGTTTAGGCCTAGCCAAAAATCGACGTTCTGTCGGATACTATTTGGTGTTGAAAATAAAACATAAGAGTGGCATAGTGAAGTAGGACCTTCATTTCTAAAACACTATGCTTCGTCTTATCTTTTAGATTGTGTGTATATAATATTATCCCACATTAGATACCTTGACTAATAGATTAATATGTATATCATATGTGACCGCTTACTTGGCGTTTTTACTAAACTTCGAAAATGGTTGCTATGTAAAGCATCACTACCCAATGTTACCAGTAAAAAACCGGCCAAGTGCGTGTCGGGCCACACGCAGTAGGATTCCGTAGTAGGTCTTAGTTAGTCAACTATAACTATGTAACCGGTGAAGCCTACTTTGCCGTGATAGTTTTCGAAAGTTAGTTTTTTTTATTTTTGAAAGACCTATCTAACGATACCCTACATGAAGGGTTACGCAACAAAAAAATATTCATCCTCATTTCACGTGTTCGGGAGCTCCACTAAATTTTTTATTCATTTTTACCACTTTTTCGGCGTAATCAATACACATATCTATACTAAATTTCAGCTTTCTAGTACCAAGAGCCTCTGAGCTATGCCTCGAACAGAGAGACAGACGGACATTGCGAAACTATGAGGGTTCCTTGTCGGACTACGGAACCCTAAAAATAAAACTAATGTAACCAATCCAAAATAGAAAAATGGTCTAGTTAAAATAGTCAGACAATACAATACATTTTACAATTTTACATTTTACAATACTCTTTGAATAGCGTAAGCTTATTTTTTTATCATATTCTGCATTTTTTTTCAAATTCGTCTCGTAGCAAAGAAACTCGAACCCAAATTCACGTGTTTAGAAAAATATTTTCATTGGTAATAATTTAGAATAGCGCCACCTTGTTACCCATGGATAAACCGTTTTATTTACAAACCATTATCATCCCATGCCCTGACTTATAGCTACTATTTCTATAAATTCCAAACAATTAGGAAATATTGTAACATAACATGAAAGAATTTTAATTTTGACGATTATCTCCGACCTACGTGTAAAATTTAAATGAGGTATGCAATATTCTCGTTTTGAATACGCAATGTATTAAAAGAAATACATATTTAAATCCTAAAGTACATTTAATTATTTAGTAAGTCAATAACAAAATATATTTGTCCTGCCAAATTTAGATACACACATTTTAGATTATGACAGATTATGGATGATTTGGTTTGAAAACACGTTATTCACATCAAAAAAATATTTTATCCGCATGTAGTGCCTTTTCAATGTAATAATTATAATTCACCAGTCATCTTATCACAAATATAATAATTTATTTACATCGTAATGTGCTCGCTCTGAGTGACAGCGTCTACCCGTGACAGTGGTCACAGACGTACTGCCCCCGTCGCCCGGTGGAGCCCCTCCGTAATTTCAACTCAACGTTTTGACAAAAGCACAAAAATTGACGTAAATGTACGATTTAAAAAAAATATACGTATACAAAAAGACAGATAATTAACTTTTCTATAAAATGGTACAGGTTTCATTAAAATCCGCTTGATAAATTCTATGTAAAACTCAGTTTTTCTTCTGCGTTAGACCTAACTTCATGATTTTTTTATACAATGTTATAAATACATAATTAAAAAAAACGTTATACAAAATTATCAAGCATATGCTCTAGTTTAGTATATATACTTTTCAAATCATGAAAGCAAGTCGTTAAAGCGTAATCATTAGCTTTAAAAGGGGCAAAGTCGTATATCGCCGCCTTAAGGGCCGATGACAATGCAATGTCAGATGGTCAGCAATAAAAGCGTGTTTTTTTAGTTTTTTTAAACTATTTTTTTTTTACCAGGAAGTTGGAATTTTTGTGTTACCCACTTCTAGTTCAACCCTGGTGGTAATCGACCGTTTCAAGAATAAAAATCTCAAATTTACGTTACCCATCGAAAGTTGGAAGTTTGAATTTATGGTATGGAATGGTGGTTTTAAGTTAAACTTGGACCTTAATTTTGGAAGGATATAAGTTAACAGGTCGGATTCATACTGGAGGTGATGGAAACCACCAATAACGGCATTCCCTAAGAGGGTTGATGTTTTGTTTTGGTAAGCTGATGCTAAAACATCCTAGAACTTTAGCAGCATTGCTAGTGAAAATAGACAAAGTTTTGGTTAAGGGTAGATGATATGATTCTCTGTAATGGTGACGTCATGATGACGATGATGATGACGAAGATCATGATGATGATTATGATGACGACGACGACGATGATGATGATGATGATGACGATGATGATGATAATGATGACGATGATGATAATGACGATGATGATAATGATGACGAAAACGATGATGATGACGTTGATGATGACGATGATGATGATGATGATGACGATGATGATAATGATGACGACGATGACGATGATGATGAAGATGATGATAACGATGATGATGATTATGACGATGATGATGATGATGATGATGATGGACTGGGACTGGGACTGACTGTCAGACACTTCAGTATAAGTATCAGATGATGAATATTAGCAATTTTGCTATGAAATTGATATTGAATAAAATTGAACTTCACTATGAGTGTCACACACTTCACTATGAGATAAGATAAGATAAGATAAGATAAGATTTTTTATTTTGCAAATATAGGTCAATAACAAACAAGTCATGGTGATACAGAATATAAATAAAGGAACAGCCATATTTTGCCATTAACAAGGCATGCAAAAGTACAGTACAGTTTACACCACACAATTATAGAAATATAAAGTTTTTTTTTTTTTTTTTTTACAACAATTCAATTTAAAAAAACTGTTCAATTCAATAAATAATATTATTTAGTTTTAAATTTAATACTAATTTATCAGTCAATAATTAATGTAGGTATATACCATTCAATTACTTCAATAAATAATAGTAATAGGCTAATTCAATGGTTAATAGTATAATTAATGTCACATTTTTATTATTTAATTACAATATCAAAAATATTAAATTAAGCAATTTCTTTCTCGAGTAAAAATTCCGCAACACTATAATATACTTTTTCTACTAAAAAGTTCTGAAATCTTTTTTTGAATAACGTCAAGTTATAGTCTCTCCAACAACTGGGTATTTTATTATATATTACCGGTGCCATGCAGCAGACACTTTTGCGCATCAGTGTTGTTTTAGCACTATGGATACATAGCCTACTATTATCACGCCTATTCCGTGGAAATACGTCAGCCATTCGTGCAAAGCGATCCGGGTTTAATTTTACGAACACTGCCATTTCTAAAATGTATAAACATGGTAGGGTTAATATTTTATATTGTTTAAAATACGGCACGCAGCTATCTGTACTCTGCAATTTAAAAATAGACCGTATGCATCTTTTTTGTGCCTTGAATGCAGTTTCTTTTTCTGTTGAGTTACCCCAGAAGATAACTCCGTATCGTAGGTGGCATTCGACTATACCATAATACGCAGTAAGTAGTGCGTCCAAATTTACAATAGCCGCTAAAGTATGTAGAGCGTATGCAGATGTACTTAGTTTTTTGCAAAGTAACTCAATGTGTTGTTTCCAGCTAAGTTTTTTGTCTATTTCTAGCCCTAGAAATTTAGTACTAACTACCTCATTAATTTTACTACTGTTATATTGCACTTTGAGATTGTCCATTTCTGGCATGCGTTGGTTAAATTGGATTAGCTTCGTTTTACTTAAATTTATTCTTAAGTTGTTTTCCTCCAACCAATTTATAATCAATTTTAAAGAATTATTAATGTCACTTTGGTATGAATCAACGCTTTTCGAAGGTATTGTCACGGTGCTGTCATCTGCAAGAGTGAGTTGAGTGTCAGACACTTTACTATGAGTGTCAGACACCTTACTATGAGTGTCAGCATCATTGCAATGAGTGTCAGACACTTCAGTATGAGTGTCTCAGACACTTCACTTTGAGTGTCAAACACTTCACTATAACTGTCATACAATTCACTATGAATGTAAGCAACTTGTCTATCAAATTGATATTGAAAAACAACTTCACTATGAGTGTCAGACACTTCAGTACGAGTGATAGACACTTCATTATGAGTGTCATACACTTCACCATGAGTGTCAGACACTTTACTATGAGTGTCAGACACTTCACTATGTGTGTCAGACACTTCAGTACGAGTGATAGACACTTCATTATGAGTGTCATATACTTCACTATGAGTGTCAGACACTTTACTATGAGTGTCAGACACTTAACTATGAGTGTCAGACACTTTACTATGAGTGTCAGACACCTTACTATGAGTGTCAGCATCATTGCAATAAGTGTCAGACACTTCAGTATGAGTGTCTCAGATACTTCACTATGAGTGTCAGACACTTTACTATAAGTGTCATACAATTCACTATGAATAAAAGCAACTTCTCTATGAAATTGATAGTGAAAAGCTTCCTTACTATGAGTGTCAGACACTTCATTATGAGTGTCATACATTTCACTATGAGTGTCAGACACTTCAGTACGAGTGATAGACACTTCATTATGAGTGTCATACACTTCACTATAAGTATCATACAATTCACTATGAATGCAAGCAACTTCTCTATGAAATTGATATTGAAAAACAACTTCACTATGAGTGTCAGACACTTCAGTACGAGTGATAGACACTTCACTATGAGTGTCAGACACTTTACTATGAGTGTCAGACACATTACTATGAGTGTCAGACACCTTACTATGAGTGTCAGCATCATTGCAATAAGTGTCAGACACTTCAGTATGAGTGTCTCAGACACTTCACTATGAGTGTCAGACACTTTACTATAAGTGTCAGACACTTTACTATAAGTGTTAGACACTTCAGTATGAGTGTCTCAGACATTTCACTATGAGTGTCAGCCTCATTGCAATAAGTGTCAGAAACTTCAGTATGAGTGTCTCAGACACTTCACTATGAGTGTCAGATACTTTACTATATGTGTCATACAATTCACTATTAATGTAAGCAACTTCTCTATGAAATTGATAGTGAAAAGCTTCCTTACTATGAGTGTCAGACACTTCACTATAAGTATCATACAATTCACTATGAATGCAAGCAACTTCTCTATGAAATTGATATTCAAAGCAACTTCACTATGAGTGTCACACACTTTACTATGAGTGTCACACACTTTACTATGAGTGTCAGACACTTTACTATGAGTGTCAGACACTTTATTGTGAGTGTCAGACACCTTACTATGAGTGTCAGCATCATTGCAATAAGTGTCAGACACTTCAGTATGAGTGTCTCAGACACTTCACTATGAGTGTCAGACACTTTACTATAAGTGTCATACAATTCACTATGAATGTAAGCAACTTCTCTATGAAATTGATAGTGAAAAGCTTCCTTACTATGAGTGTCAGACACTTCATTATGTGTGTCATACGCTTCACTATGAGTGTCAGACGCTTCACTATGAGTGTCAGACACTTCATTATGAGTGTCTCAGACATTTCACTATGATATTGATATAGATCATGAAATTGAACTTCACTGAGTGTCAGACACTTCACTATGAGTGTCAGACACCTGATTATGAGTATCAGCAACTTCACTATGAGTGTCAGACACTACACTTTGAGTGTCAGACACTTGACTATGAAATTGATATTGTAAATGACACCTGACTATGAGTGTCAGCAACTTTGCTATGAGTGTCAGACACATCACTGAGTGCCAGACACTTCACTATGAGTGTCAGACACCTGACTATGAGTGTCAGCAACTTGGCTATTAGTGTCACACACTTTACTAAGAATGTTAGCTACTTCGCTATGAAATTGATATAGATCATGAAATTGAACTTCGCTGAGTGTCAGCCATTTCGCTGAGTGTCAGACACCTGACTATGAGTGTCAGACACTTCACTATGAATGTCAGACACTTCATTATGAGTTTAGACACTTCACTATAAGTGTCATACAATTCACTATGAATGTAAGCAACTTCTCTATGAAATTGATATTGAAAAGCAACTTCACTAAGAGTGTCAGCAACATTTGCTATGAGTGTCAGATTCATCAGTATGAGTGTCAGACACTTCACTATGAGTGTCAGACACTTTACTATGAAATTGATATTGTCAATGACACCTGACTATGAGTGTCAGCAACTTTGCTATTAGTGTCAGACACATCACTGAGTGCCAGACACTTCACTATGAGTGTCAGACACTTCATTATGAGTGTCATACATTTCACTATGAGTGTCAGACACTTCAGTACGACGTGTCGTACGTTTTGCTTAAAATAAATTATGGGTTCTCTTCACACATCAAATAATTATCTTCATTTTCAGAATTCCCATTAAAAACAGTGGCATCAAGGACATGCAGTCAATAGTGGCATTGCCCCATAAGCCCTTATGGGTGGCTGTGGTGGGGAACGATAAGGCTGGTATACTAGACATCAAAACTAAGAGGCATATCAGGTGAGATCTTGATAAACTCCCTTTTTCTCCTTTAGTAGAAATATTTACATTCTAGATTTTTTCCCGTGGGTTTCACTCGCTTCCCAAGGCAACTACTCAACGCACCTGGATAACAAGTAGCCTATAACCGTCTCTAGTCCACTCGTATCTCCATGCCAAACTTCGTCCAAATCGGTTCAACTATTTCACCGTGAAAGCGTAACAAACGAAAAAACAACCTCACTTTCAAGCGCATCTTGACGAGACTACGCTCCCGGATAAAAAGTAACTTACGTGTTATCCACGTTATAAACTCATCATCATCATAATTTATCCAAAACTATACAGTAGTTTTAGCTTGAAAGTCTAACACACATACACATCGTCGCCTTGCAGTGAAAACCTCGTAAAGCACAAATTAAAACATCATGTTTGTTCTAATGGTGCTTGTCGGAGGTTTTCTTTCCAAAAAAAGGTTAAAATAAAAAACCATAAATTTGTTCTTTACGAGGTTTTCACTGCATCACATAGGATGTAAGGATACCTTCATATTAATTACAGATTCGTCCCCCGTTGGAATGGTGCTTGCACTCGCGATGGTAAAATAGGACTCTGTGCCCCATCGCGAGGAGGTCTCGACCTCATCGAGCTGAAGAGAGGGACCTCGGTCCAGCAGTTGATCTACAGAGCAGCTGAAGGTGTCTTCTCCATCATCACCATGTTTAGCTCCACAGACAACTATGTGTTTTACTACCATAGTGGCAGGAAGACTTTGAGGGTTTTCAGGTTAGTACTTTCTAGGATCTCGTTTATATCTATAGCAAAATTACTAATTGTTTGTAAGTCTGTATGTAGGGGACAATCTCCGGAGTTACTCCAATTTGGAAAATTCTTTCACTAATTGAATGGTTCATAATTCCTGAGTAGTATAAGATATTTTTTATGTTCATACCATAAGAAGGTATCGTTCAGTATAAGTTTCTTGTAATAGAGGGCAAGATTGTTTCTATCAACCAGGCACCGATCTATACACTCGAGAAAAGAAACTGGTGGCAAAAAGGTTTAGCTAAACCTGCAGGAATATTTGAAAGTGTTACTGCGGAACGCAAAGAAGGAACGTGGATGGGTTTTATTTAATCTACCGTTAATCTAGCACCCATAACACAAGCATATTAGTTGCTTACTTTGGGGCTAGATGGCGCTGTGTGAAATTGTCCAAAGATATTTATATTTATTCAGTAAGACTCTGACATTTTCTCATGCTCGTAGCTTGGGGTTTGTTGCACCACTTTTTCTTCCCAGCAAAACACATAGGATATGGAGAAGTTAGGGCGTTTTGCGGACTGTCTTTTGTTAATTTGACGTTTAAAATGTGATGATTTTCAGCCTTGTTTGAATAGATGGCTTTTGATTAACGACCATATCTAGAGATTTCCCATCTTTAAAAAAAATATTTATCCTTCATTTATCATCAAACCTCCAGAACTACTTAAAACCTCTAGATATTAAAAGAAGATGTTTGTTTATAAACTTTCTTTTCCAGGACTGTAGATGGTCGCGCCATAGCGGAGTACAGAGCCCCAGCTGAAGTGACAGGTGTCGCCAGCGCTCATGGTGGGAAGGCAGTAGCAATAGCGTCTCAAGATGGATGTCTCACTGTGCTGGATATTGTTGATCCGCATGAGTAGAATGAGGTTGTGATTAGCCTAGTGTGTTGTTTAGTTATAGCCCAGTATTGAGAAGTGAAGAAAAAATTTTAACATATTTTTTGTTTATTGAGAGAGAAGGTGCTAGTGTTAGGAAAGCACGTTAAGCTGTTGGTCCCGGCTGTCATTTGTAGATCTTTGACAGTCGTTACGTGTAGTCAGAAGCGAGAAAGTCTGTGTGGCAACCAGTAGGTATTAACAAGGGGTATTGTGTTGTGTGTATACCCGGTAACTGAGGTGTGGAGGTCAGATAGGCAGTCGCTCGGGTCGGCTTCCAGTCTAAACCAGACGCAGCTGAGTACCAATATTTTACATGGAGCGACAGCCTATCTGACCTCCATAACCCAGTTACCGGGTAACACGGTACCCCATGGTAGGACTGGTAGTCAGACTTTCTGACTACCCGTAACGACTGTCAAAGATCTACAAATGACAACCGCGACCGACCACGCCAAGCGCAGCTTAACCTGTGATCGGTTGAACTGTGCGGCTGTTACTAAACCACGAGCTCCTCTTTACCACTATGCGGTTATTAAAATTAAACAATGATAAAGAAAGACAGACTAGTCTTAAGTAACATTTTAATATAAAAATAAGTAGGTATCTATTTTGTTCTCAACTGGGCTGTACTAAGTACATGCTAAGCCGTTTGCTCTGTGATAGTAGGGATGTGAAACAAATGAAGGTTATGATTTGGATCTCAAGAAGAGTTGTGGTAGTGTTGGATAATAATTTCAATTGAAGCACGTAGAAATAGTATGTAGGACATCACTATTAGAAGAATTTAGTGTAAAGTTGATGCCGGAATAAAGTGAAGCAGCTTGACAAATTCCAGCACTTTAAAAAAAATATAGTTCTTAAATGTCAAATTACTTACAAAATCTTTGAAATAAAAGTCATTTCAGAGTACCTACTTTGTGCGATTTATCTATCACTAGCTTTCCGCCCGCGGCTTCGCCCGGGTGTATATACGAATTCAAATTAAAAATGTTAGAGTTTCATACAAACTTTCATGCCGTATTTCAACCCTTTAGGTGTGAATTTAGAAATATCGTTTCTTGGTTTACCACTTAAATTATTAAAGGAACATTAATATTTGTGGACTTCTAGAAATAGCGGCTTTAGCTGTGGGTCGATAACTCAGTCAGTCAGCCAATCAGAGTCTTCTTTTATAGATGTATTAATAGATATGGGGCGTTCTATAGAGTTTGAGGTGCCATTTACTATTCGACACAACCTATCGGAAGGGTTAGTGTATCCCCGTCTCACATGACGCTATTCGGTACATTGCATCGTTCATAATATGCCTGTAATCACATGGGCTGCATGACGCCAGGCGTCAACAGATACCCCACTCGTGTCCAGCACCAAACATACGCAACGCGCAATTCAAGCAATTCATTTTCTTATTAAAAAAAAACATAGGAAGTGGTTGAGGACTGTCTGTAATAATTTTGACGTTTAAAAGTGCTAATTTGCAGCCAATTTTAATAATTCATTTTTGTTAACTTCTCGATATTCTGGCATCAACAATAGTAGGAGTTTTAAATAGAAAATTAGTAAAAGTTCTAGTCAATTTTGTTGAAACAGACCGTAGCAAGGGTCAATTAAAATCATTCTTGTTGAACTTAGAAGCTACGATACATTGTTGATAGGTTCTTGCTCCGATAAATGATGATTTAAGAATACAAATGTCATGGTCATACATGTCATATACCTATTGGAGAAAGAACTTATCGACATCATACAAATAGTTAAATGCTTTAATGTCATGCCTGTTAGTGGGTATATAAATAGTTAAAATTCTTCTATACTATAGACATCATGATCATCGACAGACGAAATGTATTCTTGTAAAAAGGATATTTATTTTTAAACGTTTAAGTATGTTAAATAGTATTTATAGCATATGTCGCATCCAACAATATTAAGTTATCTAACATACCCAACCCGCCGACCTAATTCTCATCCCAGCGACTTATATATACCGGCGACCTCATTAATATCGCCGCCGATATTAAGTCGCCGGGCTGTGCCGGTAGGTCGCCGGGCTGTGTCAGTAGGTCGCCGGGCGGTGCCAGTAGGTCGGTGGGTTTGTGTTAACAGGTAATGTAAATACCTGTTTTTTATATTTTGTTTTACATTTTTTTTAACAATTTCATGAAACCTATTACAGTACCTGCAAAATAACAAAATACCTCACATAAATCACAATTATTGCCGTATTTCTTATTAAATATTTTAAATTTTATTTTTTCATATAATACATTTTCAATTACCAGAGATAATTCATATTTTCCCATGTATATCGTTACGAAATGTTGTATTAAACCTGCTACCATAATAAAATAAAAAAACAAAATAAAATTACTAAATCATATTTTATTAGGTTTAATTCTATACAATAATAAATACTACGTATTAAACCCATTGTTTTATTTATAGTACTTTAAGAATTAATTCAGATAAATTATCAAAATTAAGTTCATAGGAAAGATGTATATTTGTACAAGTCATGCCAAAATAATTGACCTTTTTTTTTATGCAATCTTTTCTATTTTAACTTTGTCGATGTATACAATTTAACACGATGTTATTGATTACTATTTAAACAATCAAGATAGGGCAAGATTTTAAATATGGTATAATTTATGACTATTTCTATTTCTATCTTTTGACATCACTCTTGTATAAACATAATATCAAAATTAAAATCTTAAAGTCTTAAGAAATATGGAAGTTTTATACTTTAATAAGCACCTTATTTCACTCAAATTCATGTTTCACTCAAATACAATTATCGTAAAACCGTATATATTATGACGCTGGGTAAAAGTATGGCTATAAAAATACGTACTTAACTATTTATTTAAAACAAAACAATACTGAATTCACAGAATGCAGTTCAAAAAATACATTGAAAGTTTGATAGAAAGGCGAACAAGAATTAAAAAAATTGTTTGTCTAAGATTATTTAGGTGTACATTGTGATTAATATTGAAAACTTTGGCTTACTGATATTGATTTTGCTCAAATTGTGATATATTACAGAAACCTTTGTAACGAACGTCCATCCCAAATAATCTAAAACAAACAAATATAAAAAATAACAAAAAAAAATACTGTGTCACTTATTTTGCTCGCCATTGCAAATCCTATTAAAACTCGTACTCTGACACGTATATGAATATTTTGGCGACGGCTGTTCCCCCGAATTGCTCGTGAGTGTACAGTTCCATAGTCATCTCCAACTCTATGCTCTGTGGTCCTTCTAGAGGCCGCACTAACGACACGAGACCTTCGTTGTTGTTTTGTGTTAATCTGAAAAACAAAACTTGTTTCAAAACTACTACTCCAAAACTCATCATCATAGTGGTCCACTGTTTAGTATAATCTCTCCCACTCCTCAGGGTCGGCAATCCGACACGACCGGGGAGAGATCAGACGCAGGACCGACAGCGTCACGTGTTCTCCGAGGCACGGAGGGGTAGAGCTATGTTATAAAAATGGTCAACCATCCATGGACTGACCATGGCTGGCGCAGCTTAACCTTGCTAAACATCGATCAGCACGGCTGGTACTTAGCTACGAGCCCCTCTAACTATTAGATATAGGCCTCCCCCTATGGATATAGGGTCCCCTAAAAACGCAGCGCGCGTATTAGTCTACGCGCGCCCCTGATGGGGCACGGGGTAGTTCACCTCGCTACCCCGTGCACGCCCCTCCGCCCTCCCCAGGCCGAGTTTATCCATGAAGATTTCCCCCCGTAAATCCTGTTGCAGTACTTATCTTCTAGTTCCGATGTATCTTCGAGTCACAGTAAGAGTCTAATACTTCCTCCCGCCCCACTCACAGCGGGAGGAGTAATTTGATGATCCCTAAAAAAAGATAAGAGTACTTACAAGAAGTCATTGATATTAGCCTTCTTCTTGACGCTGGGCGGAGTATTCACGTTCACCAGTTTGAGCTCAAACCGTATCTTGGCGTACGGCCACGCAGGGCCTCGCATGGTGAACAGTTTCAACTGAAAAAACACACTGTCAGTTATACCTACTCATTTCCAAAGGGGATAAGGGGGATGTAGGGGCGAGTTAAGGTTTGAATTGCAATTTGATCATGTTGGAGATTAAGTCATTGAAATCCTTAAATATGATACCAGATTTCAGTGGCAACATTTTTTTGTCATTTCTGCCTTGTCGCGTGACCTAGTGGTTAAAGCACGTCTTAATCCTTAAGCCTCTCGTGTACAAGTGTGCGGGTTCGAAACCTGACAAGTACCAATGTGACTTTTCTTAAGTCATATAATATATTTTCTAAGTATATCTTAGACGTTACTAACTAACGGTAAAGAAAAACATCGTAGGGAAACTGAACTACTTAAAAAAACTGAAATCGCCTATCCACATTAAGCAAGCGTGTCTAGTGATTACTACTCGTGACTTCCCTATGTGAGAACAGGTATTTGCCCTGCAGTGGGTCAATGATCAGGCTCTGGTGGGATCAGGTGATCGTTGTTGTTTTAAGGACCTCTAAAAGTACTGACCTTAGATTCCGGTATATATAAGTTGGAAACGAATGTGATGAAGTTGTATGAGATGGTGGTGGGCTGGTGAGCGCAATTCCAGTCACCCACTGGACATTCTTTTTCCACCTTATTGCAGCGGCTGTGATAGATACAAATATATCGTGTTATTCATAATATCACCAGGTCCTTGTTTGTCCAAATTTATTTTAACTTATCAGAAAGGGACAAACCAGTTCAATTCTTTGTATGAAATGGCCCTTCGCAGTCCCTTAGGAAAGGTGAAATATTAATTCCACACTTCAAGTAGTGGGTCTTATTGAGAAGAAACAGTAGGAAACTTCTTAAATAATCTTCCCATGCAAAAAGTAGTTTAATATTTTTTTAGAAATTACAAGGTTTGTCTGGGGCGTTGAAATGAATTATGAAAAAAAAAAGAATTTTTGGAACATAATTTTTGAGCCTCTGCAATTTCATTTTTTTATTTTGACTATCATAAAGATCACTAATGTCTATGGTACTCACTGCTTGTTTTCCAGTTGATATCCGACCGGGCAGGATATGTGCAGACAGCGGTAGCTACCTCGCGTGTTCACACACACGTCGTTAGATGTCTTTGATACTCCGCCCTTGGAGCAAGGAGCCTCACCCGTTTCACACTCGTCGATATCTGAAAGAAACATCATCATCACCTTCGTTACAAGCATCATCAAGCCTATTTGATAAAGCAGACCAGTATCAAATAGGCTAGGGAGTTTAGGGGAATTCAAAGCACTAGAATCCAATCCAATGACATGGGAATGTCACCCGATTTATAAAGAATGGCTGTGTCCCCTGATCTGGTGCGTCGTATCGCTATCCTTTTTTACATGACCCGTATGATGGTATAACCATCCTCAAGAAAAAATCTCAATGTGACCACACCCAGCGCTATACAGGCTACTTTTTACACAAAAGTTATTGAACATGAACCATTGATACGAAAAGAAGAAGACACATCAATAAAAAACCAAATAAAAATTCCGCTATTATAAATGCGAAATACGATGATGATAAGGAGGATGTTTGTTACTCTTTCACGCAAAAACTAGTCCATGGATTTTGATGAAATTTGATACAGTCGTAGTTTACAAGCAGGATTTAAATTTGAAATACTTTTAATCCAGGTGCGCGAAGTAGTTAGATGCCACGCTTAGCATAGTGGCTGAGCTATTTGCTGCTGCGCTGCGCGTCGCGGCTTCGATCTCCGCACGGGGATACTAAAATTGTTCCGGGTCTGTTTGTGCATGTGTAGTGTGATGAATGTTTGTAAACGATACAGGAATAATTCCTGCGTAATAGTGTGGGGCAACGTTTGCGGTTGTAACCGTGAGATACAGCTAGTGGCTTTGAATATAAAAATATAGTGACCTACAACTAGGCAACTTACCGATACAGCTCCTCTTATCCTCAGAGAGCCTGTAGCCTTTAGGACAGGCACAGCGGTAGCTGCCTGGCTCGTTGAGACAGCGACCCACGCACGGGATCTTAGACCTGAACTCTGTGCATTCATCTATGTCTGAACATGTGCTGGGAACAATGCAAGAGGATTTAGTTATAAATATTGTGAATATTTGTACAAAAATTTTGGTGGAATTGATTAGGATCATATTTTAAACTTAAAGAATCGAATATCATAAATCAAATGAATCCCTATTTTCCTTAGTCACGGCATCACGCGTAAACGGCTGGACCGATTTTGATGATATATATTTAGAAGAGGTAGAGAGGACCCTGGAGAAGGTTTCAGGCTACTTTTTATCCGGGTGTGTGTAGTAGTGGGGGGAAACAGCTAGTATTATATAAAGAAGTAATGATTCTTAGCACATATATAGATACACACAATAGATGGACTATTAGGAAAACTCACCTATTATCAGGGCTGAGCCGATATCCTCTATGACAGGCACATCGGTACGAGCCCCACACGTTATTACACCTGTGCTGGCAGAGGGAGCCTGGACGAGACTCCATACATTCGTCCACGTCCACGCAAACCTGTTCGGAAATTATTCACGTAAAATTGAGAACCACTTAAAAACTTGTTTGAAGTCGGTTAATAAGAAGGAGATTGATTTATTACGCTGCAGATACATTCTAAAACTCTAACGAAGCACTTTGAAGAGACCATTCATCATAAAAAAATACCATGACGCAAAATTTGGTGAGGTTTAGAGGAGGTGGTGTCAACTGTATCTGGTAAGTATTCAAACTCTTCAGAACCTTGTTACCTATGTGTCCAAATGTTTCGAAAGCCACATTCTGCTCATAATTACTTTCATTCAATACAATTCTTATTTCTGATCAATCTTCTTTGAAAGGTGAATTCATTTCATGGTGATAATTATGTTCTTTCAGATTCGCTCGGTATGACATCAGGGGGGTTAGACAAGTGGCAGAAACACTAGTAGAATAGAAAACAAAATGTATGGGAATGATCCCAGTCATATTTGGGTTAGGTAGATAAATAGATTCTTACCTTATCATTGACAGGCGCTGATCTGAACCCGATGTGACATTTACATTGGTATGAACCGACAGTGTTCAAACAATCCGCATTTTGGGAGCAGGCAGGCTGAAATAAGTAATTTAAATTTATAACCAAAACCTCAAGTCTTTTTCGCAATCAATGATTATTCATGAAGTCTATGAACACAGTAACTACTTAGTAACTGTTTTGGCGACATAAAGATCATGACATTTTCTTTTGGGGGATAAGATGACCTGATAGATATGATCACAGATATATATATATATATATATATATATATATCTAAATCATCATCTATGTACATACAATTTCTGTGGATACGATGCTGAAAATACTTGCATGAACTTGGCTAGAAATCTGATTAAAATTTGGCATACAGGTAGACCATGATTGAAAGTACTTTTTGTCAAGATAAGATTCAAATTCTAATTTATAATTCCCAAGGTAGCTTACCACGCTGCCAGCCAGTGCACACTCGTCCACATCCTCACACTCGTGGTCCCTCACTAGGCGATGTCCCACAGGACAGTTGCAGCTGTATCCTCCCGGAAGGTTGGAGCAGATCTGCTGAGGACCGCACTTTGCTTCTCCAGTCAAACACTCGTTGACATCTGGAAATTTTGAGGACTGTAAATCCTGCTATGCTCTGCTTAGTATTGGTATTATAAATCTATATTATACTAGCTGTTGCCCGCGGTTTCACCCGCGCCCCGGGAATACTACTTAACGCACCCTGATATAAAGTTAAAAAGTGTTTCTTCTATCTCCGTACTAAATTTGATCCAAATCAGTTCAGCTGCTCTCGAAATTTGCTCTTGCAACACATTCAGCGATTCATTTTTATATTATAGACTAGCTTCTGCCAGCGACTTCGTCCGCGTGGAATAGTGGTGCTCCGCTCCTATTGGACTTAGCGTGATGATATATGTGAGCCTATAGCCTTCCTCGATAAATGGACTATCTAACACTGAAAGAATTATTTAAATCGGTCCAGCGGTTCCTGAGATTAGCGCGTTTAAACAAAATGACAACATTTCCCTTCACTGCTCTGCTCCTATTGATTGTAGCGTGATGAAAAGTATACTATAACCATCTCAGGAGTATGACAAATAATTGTACCAAGTTTCGTTAAAATCCGTCGAGTAGTTTTTGTTTCTATAGAGTTTATACAGACAGACAGACAAAAATTTTACTGATTGCATTTTTGGCATCAGTATCGATCCCTAATCACCCCCTGATAGTTATTTTGGAAATATATTTCATGTACAGAATTGACCTCTCTACAGATTTATTATAAGTATAGATAGAAGATTATAATAGTGCAGATAAATCTTAACTAATACTATAATTGCAAACGTGAGTTTATTTGTTATGATTTTAGGGTAAGACGGCTGACCTAATTTAAATGAAATTTGGTATGTAGACTCTGGAGAGGATTGCAGGCTACTTTTTTATTCCGAACATAAAAACAATTAAATCGATGGAGCCATTTTACATTTTTCGCAAGGTAAATGGTATTTCTTTTATTTTTACATCAATAGTATAGTACATTATGTTGTTCTATATACTTTACCATGTTATAGCTTGGACAACCCATAAGCAAGCAAGTGTCATACGCCACAAGAATAATGAATTCTTACTTTCATACTATCTCTGAAAGATCCTTTTCCATGACAAATATTTTTTTCACCCATGATCACGTCACCCATTCATGGTCAAAAATAAGCAAATCCACGTCCAACTTACCCACACAAGTATTATAATCTCCCAGGATGTATCCTGCAGGGCATCTGAACACGGACCCTCGGTCCACGTGCGTTATCTCAGGGTTCACATACTGCGTGCCAGTCTGGTGGATCTCCTTCTTTGGAGAGACTGATGGGTAGACTGTTGGAAAAAATAAACAGGGATTTAAGGATGATTGTTTTAAAAAAAATACTGAGAGAGACAGTGCTGCCTAGCCTGATAAAAAATTGGGAATACTTGTTGGCTGCTGGAAGCTTATATAGCTAGACAATTCTAGTTTTTGGGGTAGCTAGATAACCTAAAATATGGTTTAATATATTCTTTTAATTAAACTCCAAGGCTATTTCATATTATCATAGTAAAGGCCATGTGTGGTAAGAGCGATTACGTATAATCGCAATCAGCAATATCCTAGATTTGACAAACACAATCAAGATTCGGGGTTCATTCAAATAGCGTCCTGTGATGTAGCCTCCGTCTATGATTGGTGATGCCTCAATGCATAATTATCCAGTCCACGAACCAGCTCTGAACCACCTTTCTTCTTTGGATAATAGCCAAGAACCAATACGAAGACGAAAGAATTTCCACTTAGTCATAGTATTATAATAGAAATGTTTTTAACTTACTCGGTTCATTTCCATATCCAGTAGGAAACTGTCCATTATTCTTGATGGGCACACAGCGATGCCTGACCTCGTCTAGTCTCCAGTTGGGAGGGCACTCGCATCTGTAACCCCCCTCCGTGTTGATGCAGATCTCCACTGCTGCACAGTTCGCTTGGCCGTTTGTGCATTCATTTATGTCTGGAGAAAATATGTGTTCTCAAAATAGCTGTGTGTGTTTTAAAACAAAGATATTAAATGCAGACAGTAGAAAATATGATATGAGATTAATTGAAAATCTGGATTTTTCGTTTCTGTCAGGAAAAGTTAATCCTTAAGAGAATGCATCACAGAATGTTTAAACAATTATTTTTCTTCTATACAGCCGCTCGTCCAGTTTTTACTACTTATATGTATAAGTCCTATGCTCGACAGGCTTTTCAAAACATTTTTCATCTAGCTCTTCCATAGTGAAGACCGTCATCCGTCCCTCCATCTGCCTGAGCGTAGATTAGACTTTAAGTCCCAGATTCCATTAAAAGGTATGACTACAACATTAGAATATAAAATACCTTCACATGTTCCAGTTTTAGCGTTATGATGGAACCCAGCATCGCACAGGTTTCTCGGTCGGAATGGTCGGGTTGTCACACGGTACTCAGGGTATCCCCAGAAGAAATACTTTTCTGCAAGAAATTCATTTGATTTTAGAATGCTCGAACTTGAACTTGAAAGACAACTTTATAAAAAGGTCGATAAATCGAAGTTAAGCAATGTTTACCCCATTCAGTAGACCATCCATTGCTAGACCTCGTCGAGCCTTTCCAAGCAGTTTGAAACCCAAAAGTTTGACAACCAGTATTATGTTAACAACCAGCATTGATTATGGAGGTCAGTTAGTCAGTCACTTCATGTCATCATCTGCCTAGCCTTTTCCCAACTATGTTGGGGTCGGCTTCCAGTCTTAACCGGATGCAGCTGAGTACCAGTGTTTTACATGGAGCGACTGCCTATCTGACCTCCACAACCCAGTTACCGGGTAACACGGTACCCCTTGGTTAGTAGTCAATCACTTCATGTGAAATACTGATATTTAACTACATCTAATCCGACTCACTCGTCTTTTTTATGACTTTTCGGCGGTTAATTGCTGATGTCGATTAAAATTCGACCCCAATCTAAATTCAGGAAAATGGCAAATGATGATACCCGAGAGTATGTGAACCAAAAAATATAAGTAATTTAATACTTACTAGTCGAAGTGGGTAGTGGTGGCGGAGTAGTAGTCGTCGTGGTGGTAGAAGATGAAGTGGTGATGAACTCACAGCTTTTCGTGATGAGGTCCCTGCGGAACCCTGGCGCGCAGTTACACGTGTACCCTCCTATCGTGTTCCTACAAGTTTCTGTGAGACCAGAACAGCTGTGGCGATTGGTCGCACATTCGTCAATATCTGGGAATTGAGAAGAGAGTTGGAAGATTAGAAAATTTTAGATTAGATCAGCACGCCTTCGGAGATACTTCGACAGAGATTTTAAGCACACCCACATTTTAGAGTTTAAATAAATACGGGAAGCCGTGCAAGTAGACCAGTGGTTTCAAGATTGTTTAATTTAGATACATGAACTACTATCATTTTTAAGTTTACTGATTAATTTTATGCAAAAAAATAATACTACTTTTATCAGTCGCAAGGCTTCAAAAGGTTATTATTCGATATGAGTAAAGAGTAATTTTCAAAATGGTCTTAATTCAAAATCAGATTTTAAAAGTTGATGTGCTTGGAGGCGCCCTTGCACATCAATTATTTTAAATGAATCATTAAATGAAATTCTAAAATCTAATAGAAAACCCTCAACACTTACCAAAGCAAGATCCATATTCATCAGCTTCGAAACCAAGCGGACACTCTTTTGGCTTTATATTAACTTTCGTCCAATGATTCTTCGGAATGAACTGAGTATCAACAACCACTGACCCATCATTTTTCCTCTCACCAGCAACCGTTGCTGTCTCCTTACCTATATTAACATTCACTTTATAAGGAGGAGTAGGTTTCGGTTGCTCTGTAGGCTTGGATGTAGTTTCTGGTTGCTTCGGTTCTTCTTCAACTGGTATCAACTCATTGGTAGGTTCTTCAGGCCTAGGAGGGTTTGTAGGTTCTGGTCTATAGGTATCATCAGGTATATTTGGTAATTCTGCTTCTGGAATGTATTCGGGTGGTGTGGGGCGGTTGTAGGTTACTTGTGGTTGTTCTGGTGTATGTGTAGGCAGTGGTTCTGTTACCGTTGGTATGTGTTCTGGTTGCTGGGGTTGGGTTGGTAGTGGTTCAGGTGGTCCCTCTGGAAGCGTGATTGTAGGTGGTTCAGGTTTCGATGTTAAATAAGAATATTTCGTTTTATTTTTGAATACGTCTGGTATGTTTATGAATGTAGGTGGTGGTTCTACGTTATTGTCTTCGGGTCTTGGTTCAGGTTCTTTTGGTTTCTCCGTAGTTGTGCTGGATGTGGTTGGTGGTTCAGGTTTTGGTGTTGAAGTTGTAGTGGTTGAGAGTTCTTTTGGCTGGTTATTTGCAGGCGCTGTGCGGTTGTCTTCTGTTTCTTCACTGAAATTAAAAATGTATGTTTATAGTTGTCTGTTCATAATTGGCTTTTATGAAGAACTCTGGTTTATGCTTATCACCCAGATCTTTCAAAGACTTTTGACATCATCATCATTATCGACCCATCTATTAAGTCATTGCTAGGAAAATATCATACTGAGAAGGCATTAGTATTGATCACCACGCTTGCTCAAGGCGATTTCAATTTTTTTTATTTCAGATATCCTCGCGATATTTACCTTCACCGCTGGTCAGTGTTGTCTAACATAAACTTAGAAAAAATGTATATATGACTTTGAAAATTACATTGGTATTTGTCAACAAAGCTCTTGTTTAATGATAAAAATAATTAATTAATAATACAAATAAAGTATCGCGACTTAGCGCACGAGGATGTCGACATGTGTGTGGAATGTGGACTCTGCTGTCATTGTGCCGATAGTCGTGACTGCCAATGGCCTGATGGCCAAGAGCCTCGATCAAATTCTCACGAGGCTCTCGTTAGGCGGCTGAGTCAAGGGCCTGATTCAGAAGGCGGTTCTCCTTGATACGGCTCGTATTGTGTGAGGAGGTTCCTGTCTCTGAAGCCCTAACCACCGGTAGCTTGGACCCGTTCACAACATCGGTGGATCCCTATTTTTTATATTTTTAAATGTTAAAAATATGTGTCAAAATTAAATAAAGAAGAAAATAATTACTTA
Source organism: Pyrrhia umbra (assembly GCA_963891755.1). Lineage (NCBI taxonomy): Eukaryota > Metazoa > Arthropoda > Insecta > Lepidoptera > Noctuidae > Pyrrhia > Pyrrhia umbra. The sequence continues at coordinate 1,546,255 of OY982942.1, read as the reverse complement.
CTCAGAGTCATAATACTCGTACTCATATTCGGGTGCAGAAGTAGTGGATGTGGTGGTGGAGCGTTTGCGCACACAACGGAATGACCCGCGGATGTTAAAGCAAGTGTAATCTGGACCACAATTGTCAAGGCCTAGCCCACACTCGTCGATATCTAGGAAAAAAATGAAATAGTAGCAATTGTATTTAGGGTTGTTTAAATATCTATAATTCAAACTAGTCTGAAAACTCAGCACTTTTTCAACTTCAAATTTACAAAAGACAGCCCCCAAAATGCCCGCCCTTCACCACTTCCTATGTGTTTTTGCTGGGAAGAAATGGCGCAGCAACCTCCCCAGCAAATTAACAAACTTTATTTGCATTCTTTAAACAGAGGAACTGCACTAGCTGCTACTCCTCCGTGCATCGGAAAGTTCGTTAAGCCGTTGACCCCGGCTGTCCTTTGTAAATCTGACTGTCGTTACGGGTAGTCAGCAACCAGAAAGAAGAATCAAGAAATATCGTGTTGTGGAGGTCAGATGGCCAGTTGCTTTCAGTCTAACCTGAAAGGCTAGACAGAGACTTGGCATTTACAATTAACTAGTTTTTCTTAGGCAAATCCTTCAATTTCCATTTTTAATATGACAAATTTTTTTTGGTGATACTGTTGGGATTTTTTAAGTTGTCCCTAGTTCCTTACCCTCGCACTTCCCAGTGGAGTGGTGCAGCACGTACCCAGTGCCGCAGGAGGTTATCCTGATGCAGAGGTAGGAACCGACGGTGTTGTCACAACGCTGCGCCTGCGTGATGCAGTCGTGTTCCCCTGTCGCGCACTCGTTCACGTCTGGAGGTGAAATTAATGTGCTGTTATTGATACATTGAATCAAAGTTGCTTTGAGACACATTTACATCTGATGAATACAAAAAAAAAGAAAGGAACTTGAACATTTTATAACGTGGTACTCGCCCGTAATTTTTTTTTTCGGCTCCTAAAGGTCAGAGCGTGATGATATAATTATATATAATAATAGATAAGCGTGTCTAAACAAACTTTTCAGCATATACCACAAGCTGTTCCCCACCGTTTCACCCGCATCGTGACGAAACTATACTTCATTTATAATCATCATCACATAATAATATTATTCAGTACTAGCTTCTGCCAGCGACTTCGTCCACGTGGAATAGTGGTGCTCCGCTCCTATTGGTCTTAGCGTGATGATATATAGCCTATAGCCTTCCTCGATAAATGGACGGTCTAACACCGAAAGAATTATTTAAATCGAACCAGCGGTTCCTGAGATTAGCGCGTTTAAACAAAATGACAACATTTCCCTTCACTGCTCTGCTCCTATTGATTGTAGCGTGATGAAAAGTATACTATAACCATCTCAGGAGTATGACAAATAATTGTACTAAGTTTCGTTAAAATCCGTCGAGTAGTTTTTGTTTCTATAGAGTTTATACAGACAGACAGGCAAAAATTTTACTGATTGCATTTTTGGCATCAGTATCGATCCCTAATCACCCCCTTATAATTATTATTTTGGAAATATATTTCATGTACAGAATTGACCTCTCTACAGATTTATTATAAGTATAGATAGATAATAATTGGTTAGGGTTACCATAAATAAGATTAGTGTCACTCCTTTAAAGTGATTAAGGGCCATATTCACCGACGGATATACTCGGCCTGTTAAACGAAAACGTTTTTAACCACAAAGCGGAAATTTTCATGTTAAATTCTTGTTCAACCCCAGCTTGGTAATCGACTGTTTAAGGAATAAAAATCCCAAATGATAGGTAGTCCATCGAAAATAGAAAGTTTTGGTATGGTAAACAGCTGTTTTAAGGTAATCGGACCGTTATCTTGTCGGTGAACTTCGGCCTTATTCAATGTATTATTAAAACTCCTATTCCACCGCATTTTTTATTCGAATAATTTCATTGATCATGATTTCAAAGATCATATGGCTTTTATAAGCGTTGAGTGCGATATGTTCTCTCAGGACACGGGTGAAGCTACAGGGAACAGATAGCTACTAATACTTCTAACTCACCAGCACAAGCCCCAGTGGCAATGTCCAGTTCGAAGCCCAACTTGCAATGACACTCGTAGCTGCCATTCGTGTTCAAACATCTTTGGTATTGGTCGCAAAGATGAGTGCCTTCAACGCACTCGTCAATATCTGGAAGCAAGGACACAATTCCAAATCATTTTTTATGTCTCGGACCGACGTCGCTAGGTTTATAAGATTCCACAAAGAAGAGTCAGGTAGTTGGCGGTGCTGCGGAAGAATCTGGATTCCCGCGGCCCCGCGCGCACGTGTGAGAAGTGACACCGGGGTGGTTTTAGCCGGTAAGAGTCTGGTACTGTTCCCGGCCTCCGCAAGCCGGGTTCGTCCATGAAGATTTCCCCGGTCAAAAAAAAAGATAGTTGGCGGTGTTACACCCCCGTGCCTGGACTTTAAGCTGTCATCCCCGGTTCCACCTTGATAGCAGTTGCTGTTACAATCCCAAGGCTATTAGGTGGATTTGAGATAGCTCTGATACTAGGGCTTGTTAGTAAATTTGCAGCCCATACGATAGAAGAGTCATGGAGGCTTGGAGGTGACGCCTCTTGTCAAGTATAGTTCGAAACCTGAATAGTACTAATGCGAATTTTCAAAGTTATACTTTAAGTTTATCTAGATTCCACTGACTATCAGTGTAGTAAAAATTATGAGGAAACCTACTTAGGAAAAAGGTCTGAAATCGCCAATCGACCTTGAGCAAGCATGGTAATCAATGCGCGGTTGCTCGAAAGCACCTTCTCCGGGTGATAAAATGCCTTTGCCCACTACTATTGTCTTTGCATCAAGTAAACGTACATTATGTAGCCGTGAAAGGTACCAGAAGAATACCGATAAATATAAGCTAATCTATCTTCTATCTATATTTATAAAAATGAATCCCTATTTCCCTTGGTCACGGCATCACGCGTGAACGGCTGGACCGATTTGTATGAAATGTGGTATGAAGATAGAGGGGACCCTAGAGAAGGTTTTAGGCTACTTTTTACCCTCGGGATGCGGGTGAAACCGCGGGAAATAGCTAGTTAATAAAGAAAATATTTTAAATTTAATTACTTGCCTTCACAGTAGAGACCTCCTGATTTCTTTCTCATACCATCAGGGCACTGCGCTTTTCTGTAATACAAATTATATTGAATCGAAACACCAAATTATCTCTTTGGAATGTGTTTTGTCTAAAAACTGAATTTACGATTTCTAACTGCAAAATACTAATATAATAAATACGAAAGTTTGTAAGGGTTTGTATGTTTGTTACTCTTTCACGCAAAAACTACAAAATTGATTAACAAATTTCAACCAAATCTGTTAAGTTTTGCGTGATGCGTGTACAAACAGACAAAAATTAAAAAAATTTTTTTTGGTTTCCGTTGCTCTAACAAAGACCTATACTAGTTTTTCTTCAATATCTAATAATGTATGGACATCGGCCTGTTATTATTTTATTATATTACTAGCTTCTGCCAGCGACTTCGTCCACGTGGAATAGTGGTGCTCCGCTCCTATTGGTCTTAGCGTGATGATATATAGCCTATAGCCTTCCTCGATAAATGGACTATCTAACACTGAAAGAATTTCTCATATCGGACCAGCGGTTCCTGAGATTAGCGCGTTTAAACAAAATGACAACATTACCCTTCATTGCTCTGCTCCTATTGATTGTAGCGTGATGAAAGTATACTATAACCAGCTCAGGAGTATGACAAATAATTGTACCAAGTTTCGTTAAAATCCGTCGAGTAGTTTTTGTTTCTATAGAGTTTATACAGACAGACAGACAGACAGACAAAAATTTTACTGATTGCATTTTTGGCATCAGTATCGATCCCTAATCACCCCCTGATAGTTATTTTGGCAATATATTTCATGTACAGAATTGACCTCTCTACAGATTTATTATAAGGATAGAAGATGTAATGAATAGAGTTTATCAAACGCCATGTATATATTGCTGCCCAAGACCGGGATAGTTGGCGCTCTTTGGGGGAAGCCTACGTTCAGCAGTGGACGGCGATAGGCTGATATGATGATGATGATGATGTATATATCACTTTACCCGACTTCGACTTTAGGCTTGCAGTTGTACTGGCCCAGCTGGTTGACACACATCTGATCCGGCCCACAGTTGGCTCCCTCTTCGCATTCGTCTATATCTGTAATCAATAATCATCACGTCATCCAGAACCCTTTAAAGAATGCAACTAACACGTTTTCTCGAAAAGACGATTTGAAAAAAGGGTCTTTCGTTTGGAAGCTAAAATAAAAAACAAGAATTCAAAAATCGTTTATTAAAACTAGGCTACTACTACACTTTTTAACGTCATATTAAATACCGGTTAAAAAAAATCCAGGTTATCATTGCCATTGAATTAATCTTCATAGAAAAGATTAGGTTAGGATAGACATTGGAACCTTAGAGGGATAGTTGAAGTATCATCTGTAACCGATATTAACTCTATGATCTATCAAATCAGGTCACAGATCTTAGGTCTTCCCAAAACACCATCACAAAGACAATCAAAATTCAAATTTTACCTTCACATTTGTTAGTCCTAGGATCAATCTTGAACCCTGGCGGACAGTGTTTGGACACCTTGTCCTGGCAGTAGAAGGAGCTGTGAGTGTTGATGCAGAACTGCGACCGAAGATTGCAGTCGTGCTTGTGGACTGCACACTCATCCACATCTGCAAAAAAACAGGTGTTCATCTAGTATACTTGAGGTATTATAAAGACCACCTGTTTTCGTGGTGCCTGTCGCAACCTGTGATGAAAACACTTCTCTGTTTTGTGTTCTTGCCAGATTAAAATTTGTCTCCACACCAAATATTAATATCAGTTCAGACCGTTTACCGTGAAGGTGTAACAGCTCTATATGTGTTACTTTTCTAACCATCTGCTATGTTTCCTGTTTATTTACCTGCCATTTTTTTTTCACAAAAATATGTGGGTCTCCTGAAAGTGTGTCTAATTATCATTAACATACCTTCACACTCCTCATGTAGCCCGAGCTTGAATCCTGGCGGGCATCGGTCTTCAACGGGCGTTCTAGGAGAGGTGCTGAGGTTGATGGGGTTCCCCGTAACCCCCCCACAGCTGTACCCCCCTATCGTATTCTCACACACGAAGGCGGGACACGGTGGGTTTGGTAGGAGGCACTCGTTAATGTCTAGAAAAGAATGAAAGAAAAATGATCTACTTAACATGGGTAATAATATCATCACGCCTGCTTTGAAAGGAAAAGTAGAGGCATACCTATAGAAGACGATTTTTCGTCAGCTTTGTTTAAGTTCGTGTAATAGGGGGCCTACCTACTATAATCATCGTCGTCATCATCATCAGCCTAATTAATATTAGTCTACTCGCAGACATAGATGTGCCATTTTCTCCGGTCTTGATGTATCTGACTTCTGGCTGCTGATTTTCGAAGATCTTGGCGAAGGGCATCCCTCCTAGCCGTAGTTTCCTAGTTCTTCGACAGATATAGCTAGCACACTGTCCTCAACCGGGCACGAATTTAGACTCCACAATGCTACTGAGATATTCCTGACGAAATACCCGTAATAAGTCTGCTAGACCAAGATATAGATCCCTTAACGCTAACAAAGGCAAGCAACAACAATCAAAATTAAGTATATAATTATTGCTTTTAGTTAAAATATCGCAGAAAAGAAATAGGAACAACCCGTCAAGAGAGTCTGAGATATTCTTAGCCTGACTGTTTTCTTACAGGTAAATAAATAATAGCTCAAAGCAGATAGAAGAGAACGTGGTTGGATGATCTACAGAACTGGTCGCGGCAGGAGACCGTGAAATTTTTTTGCCAAATGCCTAACTTCATTAAAAGATGGCATCTAATGGTGATGATAAGTATACTATGTGGTGTGTATCCTATTTACATTGGTGCCAACTTCTACTTACCATCACAGACATCGTTTTTAAGATTCCTGGCGAAGCCTGGTGGACACTGTTCTTTCCCATCGTCGATCTTCTTAAAAGGCATACATCTATACGAGCCTTGCAGGTTGTGGCACTGTGTGCCGGCCAGACACACAGGGACGTCGAGCTGGCATTCGTCTATATCTGGAAATAAAGACCGAGTGTTAGACAGAATTAGTTGTGGCTAAGCAACAGCCGGGTCGGACGATCAAAGTTTAAGCTGCACTTGGTGCGATCCGTCCGTGGATGAGTGAACGTCTATGTCATAATGAAACTCATCCGTGCCTCGGAAAGCACGTTAAGACGTTGGTCCTGGCTGTAATTTGTAGATCTTTGGCAGTCGTTACAGGTAGTCAGAAGCCTGAAAGTCTGACAACCAGTCTTAACAATCATGTTACCCGGTAATTTGGTTGTGGAGATCATATAGGTAGTCGCTCCATGTTAAATACTGATACTTAGCTGCATCCGATTAAACTGGAAGCCTAAGCCAACATGATTGGGAAAAGGCTAGGCAGATGATGATATTTGATATCAAGTTGATATTCAAGAAAGTAAGTGTAAATTACATGAAGTTTGATGCAACTGATCAAGAATGTTCTAAAAGATGCTTACCCTGACAAGAAGTGCCATCAGCCATCAACTCATACCCTCTCCTGCAAGAGCACTTGACTTCCACGCCGTTGTCGTTGCACTTATGCTGGCAAGGGTTTTTGGGTTTACACCTGTTCTTACTCACCTGGAATAACAGAAGATAATTAATGTTAACAAATTAAAGACCCTTTTTATTTTTAGAGTTATGCCGTTAACCTAATTTTAAGAAAGTAATAACTTTTTTTTAACACGCTTTTATTAGCTCGGGTTGTATGTATGTATGTATGTATGTAACGGAATCTTTGAACCTAATTTTTCACTGGTTTCTAGACGTCTGATCAACTTGGAACTTTGCACACGTGTTAAGGGATGATGACAATGCAATAACCCGAAAAAAAAAACTAAAAAAATAATAGTTTAAAAAAAACTAAAAAAACACGCTTTTATTGCTGACCGAACCAAAATTCTGAATTGAATTATTTAAAAATTATTTTCTACTTTTTAGTTCGGTCAGCAATAAAAGCGTGTTTTTTTAGTTTTTTTTTTCGAATAGGAAATCATCAAATGATTCCACCCGCCATGGGTCAAGCGAGAGGCAGTGCCAGTCTCTTACTGAGTAAACCCCATCCATGTTCCTTCCTCAGCCCTTTGTATTCCGGGGGTGCGATAACTCTGTCGAACATCTCGCAGCCGCGCTAGTATAGTGGCTGTGGCTGGCACATAACTTGGCCAGATTTTAACGTAGTTGGAACAAGTTTGCGCATGTACACCCAATGCAATCCAAAAGTAACACTTTCAATGCTTGTCATTACACTATCGTCTATTGTATTAATTTACTTTTAAACATTTATATGTAGAAGATAGTTAAAGAAAAGAGAAAAACTTCTCATGATTCTTGCCAAGTTGCGTGCCGACTACTGGGGGGCTAGACAAGTGGCAAAACGCTAACGCTAACGCTATAGAATAGAAAACAAAATGTATGGGAATGACATATAGCTAGTCGTAAACGAATGTCATTCCCATACATTTTGTTTTCTATTCTATAGCGTTAGCGTTAGCGTTTTGCCACTTGTCTAACCCCCCTGTACTTTAATACGAGTACTAGCGTTGAGTAAGCGTAGTGATCAATGCTCGCTTGCTCCTACTCTATATGAAAATACAACCCAGCCGCAGAACAATTAATTGGACATTGGTGAGTCTCTGGACTTCGAAAAGTTCCTCACCTCCTTACAGTTTCGTTTATCAGCCATCAGCATAAAGCCAGGGTTACACTCACACCTATAGGACCCGGGCACCGGTATGCAGTGGTGTGCACACAGCTCATTTGGGGCATACTCTTCACAAACTGATGGTAATGCTGGAATAAACATCAAAATGGTTATGGGTATTTTTAGTTTATATGTAAACAAATACATCAAATTGTATCGTTGTGATGAACAAATAAGAGTTATTTTACTAAATGCATATAAATGTGTCTAAGGGTGGATTCGACCAAACCCGAATTAATGTAAGAGTAACTAACTATACGGAAAATAATTAATAGCACGATTTTATTCTCAAATAAATCAACAGTCGTTTCTCCATGCAATCTAGCGTAAGCTATACTTGGATAAGCTACTTGATTTATTCTCGAGTAATAAGCGATTTACGCCGAGAATAAAATTTATTCCTGTTTGGTCGAATCCGCCCTAAGGAATCTATACCATTTTTTACGAAAATAAAAGTAAAACTATTTTTCTCTTTCTAATATCACCTATCTGCTTGTGAAGGCAAGTCAATCGGTCCAGCGGTTAAAATTGTTTTTTTTTTTAACCTTAGCAGGGGCTACACTAGTAATTTCTCGTGCACCGTGGGTGGGTTTACAAACATACATTACACATGCACAAACACCCAGACCCGGAACAATTTTAGTAGTCCCGTGCTAGAATCGAACCCGCGACACGCAGCGCAGAAGCCAATTGCTCAGCCACTACGCCAATCGTGCGGTAAAAAGCATTTTGTCATTACATATACACAGTAATTCAATTCTGTTAATTTTATACTATCTTACTTTACTAGATAGATACAATTACAAGAATTCCTAATAGGTAAAATGCGCCAGTATTTATAAAGCAAACATCTTTATAAGATAGCGATTATTTTATGTACTATCTAAACACAGTTTATCTGCTAGCTAATACATTATGTCCATTATATATATAGTTGTTAAAAGAGGATACTTACTAGATAATGTAATTACATTAGCAGTTTTTGGGGTAGAATGACCTTTCCACTCTTTTGCCGCTTTCTGTGAAATAAATAAATAATTAAATTAATGATTAGCTATGCGTTAATTCATCAGTCAGTCATTCAAGGCAAAGCATTATGTATGTACGCGACTTTCAAACTCCCTATAATATCTCTCTCTGTCTCTAATATACTTCATCATTTTAATTTTTCTTGTATAACATATACGTATATCATAATCTGCCTAGCCTTTTCCCAGCTATGTTGGAGTCGGTTTCCAGTCTAACCGTATGCAGCTGAGTACGTATTTTACGTGGAACGCCTACCCATCTGATCTTTCGAACTTCACGCAGCCCCAGCATGATCCGGCTGCCTAAAGTTGTTCTTACAGGATGCGAATCATACCTCGGGTATTAGTTAATAATATATTTTTTTTAATAAATAATATCTTTGGACAATTTCACACAGCGCCATCTAGCCCCAAAGTAAGCAATGCAAGCAAGCATGCTTGTGTTATGGGTGCCAGCTTAACGGATATACTACTTATATATTTTTATAAATACATACATATTATACATAGTAACACCCAGACCCGTTACAGAAGTTAAAATTCATCATTTCAATTTCTGCCCGGCCGGGAATCGAACCCGGGACCTCTTGCGTGGCATTCATGTTAACCACTAAACCACTCAGGTCGTCAAATAATTAGATACAATTATTTATTGTACGATAGTAATTGAGGGGCTCGTAGCTAAGTAACAGCCATGCGTATCGATAGATTAGCGAGGTCAGTCCATGGATAGGTGACCGTTTTCTGAACATAGGTCTACCCCTCCGTGCCTCGGAGAGCACGTGGCGCTGTCGGTCCTGCGCCTGATCTCTCCCCGGTCGGATTGCCGACGCAACAGACTATGAGAGTGAGGGAGTAGAGAGTGCACCTGTGGCTCAAGCGCTTGTGCACTATAATATTTTCTGGGCAGTAGTCAGTAGTCTTATTGGCCGCCGTGACCGAAGTCGGTCTGGAGAAATTATTGTGTGATAGTTATTAATAGCTCACATTACAACATTTGAGGAACGCGTCTTCAGCCAGCAGCTCCTCCGCGTTCACGCCGTGACTCTTCTTGACACAAGCATCAGGGCCTGCGGACGAGCCAACCTTGGTGCCTCTTGAACATTCATCGCAGCATACCTGTGAATGAGAAGAAGGAGTATGGTTAATGGTTGCAAGAAAGGTCAAGAAAAGTATTTTTTTGCAATCTTGCAAAAAAAATGGTTTCGACTTTTTTATACAATATCTATCTGCTCTAAACTCTGTCTAAACTGATTTCGATGAAATGCAAATTGATTGAAATCTAGGCAAGATCTTAAAATAGTACCCGCAGTACGCAATTAAAGGAATTCGCGGGTAACAGCTTGTACCCAAGAGACCCAAAACCGTACATAGAGAAACGAGCATTTTTATTAATAATATAATATCATATAGGTAGGTAGGTACTCCACCTAGGTCTCAGCCTTTCTTGGAGTCCGTTATTATAAACTTTACAAGTTCGAGTCTATTCGAGCTTATCTCTAGGAGTATATGAGAGAAAAATAAACAATTAATAAAAAATAACTAACAAAAAACCTCAACTATTTACTTACACACCACAAAAAAATAACTTCCAATACCCTCGACTCCCCACCAATTACATAAGTGCCACATAATCCAAGGTCACGCAAAACAAACAGACAGACAGACGGAAATATGCTAAGTTAAAAAAAACAGGAATTCAGCCCACCTCCACAGGATACGGCCATAATAGATATAAGTACAGTCGAACAAGGAAGGGTTAGTACAGCAACAACTGAGCAAACACGAACAACATCTGCACGTTATCACCAGCGTGATAACAGACACCCAGTTACCTAGATACTGGGTGTTTGAGTTGAGAATGTGTTACAGTTAATGATGTGCTATAGCTATTTCGAAGCATGCGCGAACGTAAAAATGGGTTTTTGAAATTTTGGTCCGTTGATCTTTTGTAAAGTTTTAACAATCGACACATATTTAACACAAAAAATATTTTTGAAATTAGATTTTTAAAATTAGATTATAGAAAGCAAATTCTGATATAATTTTATTACGCAAATATAAAGACTATTATTGAAATAATTAGAGTTGTTGCTTATTTTTCCTATAACACCATTTTTTTTTTCAATTCATTTACGTTTAGCTGTTACCATTGAGGAACAACTAATTGAGTTCGCGCAGATAGGATCCCATCTTGGGCAGAAAAAAAACCGGACTTTGAATCACACGTTATTTATGTTTTTAATTAAGCATGTAATTACATTACTCAATTAACCACTCGCGATTCAAGTCACCTCTTCCCTACTTTATCACTATCAAAATCAATGCAATTGAATTTCCATACTTACCTAAAAATAGGTCGTGCAAAACATAGCTAACAATCGCCTCGCTTTATTTAGACTTTAGTTTTATCTTAAAAAATGCAACTTCAAAATCGGAACGAACTTGCCATGATAGTTTGTGTTTCATCTTGCGAACAAGTCGATGTCTTAAAGGGTTTCTACCATCCTACCTATCCCACTAATATCATAAATGCGATTGTTTATGAGGATGGATGGATGGATGTTTGTTACTCTTTCACGCAAAAACTACTGAACGGATTTGGATGAAATTTGGTACACATATAGCTTATAACCTGGATTAACATATAGGATACTTTTTATTCGGTTTCGTGCAGTAGTTCCCTGAGGATGCGGGTGAAACCGCAGGAAACAGCTAGTTTTATAATGTACTAGCTTCTGCGTGCGACTTCGTCCACGTGGAATAGTAACTTCGGGCTATCGCTAACTTTAACCCCCTTTATGAAACATTCTTCATTGATGCTCCGCTCCTATTGATTTTAGCGTGATGATTTATAGCCTATAGCTTTCCTTGATAAATGGGCTATCTAACACTGAAAGTTTTTTTTAAATCGGTCCAGTCGTTCCTGAGATTAGCGCGTTCAAACAAACTCTTCAGCTTTACTATATTAGTATAGATATGTTTTCTTGCAGTTTCCTAAGGGGAACTTGTTACATGTATATTTTTCCTTCAGAAGTACGAAACTATCGGTGCGTTAGTCGGACTCACATTTGGCGGTTTTTTACAAATAAATGCTTAAAGCTACTTACCTTACTCGTAGATTTAGTACCCTCGCAGTTATGGTTACTCGTCGCTAAGTCTATGCCGTTTTCGCAGTCGCTTTGTTTTCTGAAACAATAGACAATATTCAACAGGTTGCACTAAACTCTTTAACATCACTTTTACGAATATCACAAAACATGATATTAATAATTAGCATACATTTAGGCCCAAGTTCACCGACGAGATAACGATCCGATCAACTGAAAACAGCTGTTTAGCATAAAATCAAACTTCTACCATACGATGGATAACCTTTTATTTGGGGTTTTTATTCCTAAAACGGTCGATTACCAAGCCAGGGTTAAACAAGAAGTGGATAACATGAAAATTCCCGCATATTTTTATGATATCAATACATAGATACAATAATTAATTAAAAATGTATTCGCTATGTTTAATGCTTGTTGTTGTTGTTGTTGTTTAATGTCCCAATATAATAAAGATCCTGCACTTATTTCTTTTCAGTTTTTAGCAGTTGGGTTTTTTATTTGTTTTTTCAATCTAGTGTTTCTTTTTCCCTCTAATAGACTCATTTATTAATAGATTTAGTATTGTTTTCCTTATTTACGGCATGGTCAGCTTCTATCATCAACACACATTCGACATAAGTAACAAACATTTTCCTCATCAAATAGGTCAAATTAATTCAAGGTAACATGACATTTAAGTGTAGGTAGATCTTGCCTACTTAATTATTATAAGAGTTGGTTTAATTATACACCATATCAGTACATTTGTATTTCACTCAGTGTAACTCTGCGATTAAGCATACTATTGTGCTAACAAAGAAAGTCTTTGAAATCTTTAAAGTAATCTAATCTTTAAGCATAATTCAAAACTATGTAACCCCTTATTTTCTTTTAATAAATTTATTCTTATTTATTATTATTCTTATACATATAAAATGCTTTGTCCTAAATGACTAACGGATCAACGCACAGCCTAAACCGCTAATCGTAGAGACCAGAAACTTGGAGGATGTGTTCTTTGTATGATGTAGGCATCTGATAAGAAAGGTTTTTACGAAATTCTACCCCTAAGAGGGTGAAAAAGGGGGGTATAGTTTGTATGAAACTCTGTCATTTTTAATTTGAATTCGTATAGCCCACGCGGGCGAAACCGCTGAGCGGTTATACATAATTATATAGACTATGTATATAAACAAAAATAATTCGCCGAAATGTATGTACGCGCATAACTTTCGAACGACTGGGCCAAATTGGATAAATCTTTTTTCTTTTGTTCGTTATTTTTAGTAAAAAGTCTGTATAAAAGAAAAAAAATGAACAGATATAAATGCCCAAAAGGCTGGCTTTAGATAGCAATGCTGATTCTCTGGCCTAAAATGACGCCAGCCTTCCGGTCACACGTGGTGTCGTGGTCACACTAAACACTGAATTAACACACTGGTTTCCTAAGTCAAGAAAACAACACCCAAACAAACTATGTTGCAATAGAAACATGGATTCCTAGTAATTCTATTTAGATTACAAAATAAGGAAATGGTTGTTATAGGAGCTAGGCATACAACAATATACATTAAATTATGTAAACAAACTACCAAGTTATTTCTTGCTGTTTAACTAGCATCCTGTCTGTCTCGAAGGTCTGCAAAAGCGACTACTCTGAATGGGCCTCGGGTTCGATTCTCGGGTCGGGCCGAAATCGCTTTAAAAAATATCACAAAGCAGCCCGGAGTCAGGTAGTTGACGATGTTATACCTTCGTGATTGGCAGGGTACGTTTGCTCAAGGTAATTTCAGACCTTTTTTAAGTCCAGTTTTCCTCACGATGATTGTTAGTGACTTTAGAGGAGTTCGTGGCTAAGTAACAGCCGCACGGTTCGACCGATCAAAGGTTAAGCTGCGCTTGACGCGGTCGGTCCGTGGATGGATGACCAACAGACCATCTTTGTTATGGCGAGACTCCTCCGTGTATCGGAAAGCGCGGTTGTCATTTGTAACCTTCTATCTTTGACAGTCGTTACGGTTGGTCAGAAGCCAGAAAGTCTGACAATCAGTCTCACCAGGGGTTATCATGTTACCCGGTAACTGGGTTGTGGATGTCAGATAAAACACTGCTCAGCTCCATCCGGTTTAGACTGGAAGCCGACCCCAACTTAGTTGGGAAAAGGCTAGGCAGATGATGAGTTAGTGACGTCTGAGATACACTTAGAAAGTACATAGGTACTCGTAATTATGACTTTAGAAATGTCACATTGGTACTTGCCAGGATTCGAAACCGCACACTCGTATACGAGCCACCACAAAGTATGTATTAAATGTGTTTTTTATATTTAAGATCAAAAACAAGGAAATTAAAATAGTATATGTTGAAAATAAATAGCCTATTTTTTTCAATATTTATTTTAAATTATGTGTAAAAACACATAATTAAAAATAGGTATTTCCAAAAATTACAAGAAAAACATCCGCTAGGTTTCCAGGTATCGAATCGTAACTACTTATTTAAACATTATAATATGTTGTTTTAAATAATACAACTTCCTTGTGTGTTTATTTTATAATGTCTAAATAAATAATAACTGTAAATTTCTAGAAACTACGAGAAGACTTATATACGACTTAAAATAAAACTCACTGAATATATTTCTCGCAGCACTGTGCCTTCGCTATGTAGCACATGGAGTCTAAGGCAGGTGGAACCCCAGGTGGCAAGGGCCCAGTACCCTGGCATTGTATTGAGGTGCCGAAGTCTGCCAAGGAGTAGTTCCTCGCTAGCCCTGCGCCTTCGTTACAGCACAGCTGGATCGTCACCGTCATGTCATCGCCAAGGTATCCTGTAACCAATGACAAAAGAAAATAAGATTTACCAGACGGCAGCCGCGTTCTCACCTGCATTTTAACAGTGAGAGACATTGATATAATTATATACTAACGTAACTAGATCTGCAATCACCAAGTCAAATGCGTGCTATAAAAGTTTGAGCCCCCAGCCACAATTCATGTTATCTGTCAGCTTGACTTCAACTGAATTGTCTAGAAAAACTGACTATCGCCGTCTTTGTCGAACAAATGTCACGTACATAATGTTTTAGTTAGTGTAAAAGAGATAAATATAAGTTTGCGTCAAAGTAGTTGTTACTAGTTTCAAAGCTTCGTCTACATACCAAAAAATTGGTTACGTTTTTTTTGACGCGTAATGTTCGGGATTGCTTCTCTATTGTATATATCTCGATGGTGAGAGACCATTCACGAACGAATATAATATTAATGTCTTTTCCCAACTTTCAATCTGTCTACATACTAAATTTCATACAAATCGGTTCAGCGGTTTAACCGTGAAAGCGTAATAGATAGACAAGGCCCACTAATATTTAAAATGCGAAAGTGGGTGAGAATTGATGCATGTATATTTGTTACTTGTTCACGCAGAAACTACTAAACGGATTTGGATGAAATTTGGTGCACACATAGCTTATAACCTGGAGTAACACATAGGATACTTGTTATTCGGATTCGTGCAGTAGTTCCCTGAGGATGCGGGTGAAACTGCGAGCAACAGCTAGTACTTTCATATTCTATCATATTATAAGGATTTTTGATTGCTCACTGCGAGGTATCCGTGTCCTTTGACTCATAAACCTCATAATCCCTAAGTTGGAGGGCCTCATAGCCAAGTAACAACGATCGATAGATTAGTAAGGTTAAGCTACGCTAGCCGCTTTCAGTCCATGGATGGTTGACCGTTTTCTGAACATAGCGAGACCCCTACGAGCTTTAGAGCATGTAAAGCTGTTGGTCCTGCGCCTGACCTCTCCTCGGCCGTATCGGATTACCGAACCTGAGCACTAAGAGAATGAGGGAATAGAGAGTGCCCTTGTGTCTGCGCAAGCGTGCGTGCACTATAATATCTCCCGCGTACCTGGGGGGTTAGACAAGTGGCTCCCGGCTAGTCTACATTGAGATGTAGCCGTGACCGAAATCGGTCTGGAGATTATTATTATTAATCTCTATCTTAATGTAATTCGTAGATCTTTGACAAGCGTTACGGGTAGTCAGAAGCCAGAAAGTCTGACAACCAGTCTCACCAGAGGGTATCGTGCTACCCGGTAACTGGGTTGTGGAGGTCAGATAGGCAGTCGTTCCATGTAAAACACTGGTACTCAGCTTCATCCGGTTAAGACTGGAAACCGACCCCAATATAGTTAGGAAAAGACTAGGCAGATGATGATGAACTGTAAAATACAACGAAGATATCTTATAATTATGAAAAAGTTTATGTTTAGAAGGAATAGATCCATCCTCATCAGAGAGAGAAAAATATATAGAAAACTATCTATACTAATATAATAAAGCTGAAGAGTTTGTTTGTTTGAACGCGCTAATCTCAGGAACTACTTGTACGATTTGAAAAAATCTTTCTGTGTTAGATAGCCCATTTATTGAGGAAGGCTATAGGCTATATATCATCACGCTAAAACCAACATGAGCGGAGCACCACTATTCCACGCGGACGAAGTCGCGGGCAGAAGCTAGTTCAAAGATAAAATTTAAATAGCACACTTGAAAATAAAACAATATTCTACGACCTCGTAACACAATAATCGTGTCTACGCATAACATTATAAATAATAAAACACATTAAACCTTAAACAATTAATTTATCGTCATCTGTCCGCCATATTTGACGCATCGCGTTCTACTCATAAATCAATTTCGTAGAGGATAATCATAAATAAAATAGATTGCTGTTTTAATGGGTTTTCATCAAGCAAGAATGGTATGCACTGGGTTAAATGGGAATATGGAAGTGTTCTGAAGGTCACCTGGTTTCCATCAGCCCAGAACCAATTAATAATTTCTCTGTCTTAACTAACATATCTTTGTAAACATGAAAAAACCTTATGTGGAGTAAAGTTCTTATTAAAAAACCGGCTAAGGCCCAAGTTTACCGACAAGATAACGGTCCGATTAACTAAAACAGCTGTTTACCATACATCCAAACTTCCTATTTTCGATGGGTAATGTATTATAAATTTGAGATTTTTATTCTTGAAACGGTCGATTACCAAATCAGGGTTGAACTAGAAGTGGGTAACACGAAAATTCCAGCTTCCTGGTTGAAAAACGTTTTTGTTTAACGATTACGGAACCATCTGTCGGTGAACTCTAAGTGTCAGGCCACGAGCGATAAGGTTCCGTAATTGGTAAAACCTACTCAGCCGGGATGGTTTTCCTTTTAAGTTCGATAAATATGCTACGTCTGTGATTTTTTTCATAAATCTAGTAGCAGCCATTCAGAAATTAGGCGGTTAGGACGCTCGAACGTGATAAAAATATCCACTTTAAAACTTGATATTTAGCAAACGGCTCTCTAAATTGAAAAAAAACCGGCCAAGTGCGTGTCGGGCCACGCGCAGTAGGGTTCCGTATTAGGTCTCAGTTAGTCGACTATAACTCTGTAACCGGATAAGCCTCCTTAGCCGTGATAGTTTTCCTTGTAAGTTCATTATATGAGCTACGTCTGTGATTTTTTTCACATTTCTAGGTACAGCCATTCAAAAGATAGAGGGGGGGTAACTCGTATAGAACAAAAAAATTCACTTAAAATCTAGATATTTCGCAAATGGCTCGCTTAACCGAAAAATGATCTTCGCACACCCATAATATTTTTGAAAGACCTATCTAACGATACCCCACACGAAGGGGTACGCGAGAAAAAAAAATAATCCCTACTTTACGTGTTTGGGAGCTACCCTAAAAAAAATATTTTTCAAAATTTTATTTTACCACTTTCTCGGCGTGATCAATATACATATTCATACCAAATTTCAGCTTTCTAATAACAAAAACCACGGAGCTATACCGCGGACAGACAGACAGACAGACAGACAGACAGACGGACAGAGCGAAACTATAAGGGTTCCTTGTCGGACTACGGAACCCTAAAAAGATCATGACACAAAGCTATTACTTCACATTAACATAATATTCTTAAAATAAATTAACGGTATAATATAATTGTCTATTGAATGACAATCTAAGCCGTAGACAGACTCTCGGCCATAGATACGTAAATGGAGGTTACATTCATTTACATATATAATTCCTGTAAGTGTGTTTGTCACCTGACTCCTCCCTCCTAAACAGACTAACCGATTTAGATGAAATTTTTGGTGTTCATTTGAGTGGGTTCCTGGATGGTTTGACAATATTATTGGAGTCGGTAGATGTCACCGTTTTCATAAAAACGCCTAAGTTTGGACAGTACAACGTCTGTCGTGCCCGCTAGTAAACTATGATAACTTTATAGTTTTATTTTAGTATAGTTATGACATAGCTTAATTTTACGTCATGAAGCAAAATTTTGATAAAATTCTCAAACAATCTTAATAGATTTACAACGTAACATAAGATAAATTATGAATTATCTTTGTATACGCTAGAATACAGATTTTACTTTCGTTGTAGGTATATTTAACCTTAATTTTGACGAGCTTGAAAATAATACGATATTATGTTTTACTAGCTTCTGTCACTACACTAGTTACACAACTAGTTAGTGTCACACTCTTAATGACTAAAATCTATCCATGTTCCTTCCTCAGACAAAAATACAAAGATTTTTGACAATAACTTTTAGTGGCCAAAACCGAAGGTTTCAAGCAAGATCCAAAATTGAACAATCTATTACGATTAACAACCTACCTATGCGTAGGTTATTACAATTAAAATTTTCATAAAGGAGGTTTTAGGAGATTTGGGGGGAAGGAGTCATGGTGTCCTCCGTGACTGCCCCCCTCCCCCATTGGACCGACACTGCATCGATAGGAAAATCTTTCGCATTTATAATAGGATAAGGTTTAAGATTAGTAGTATAGGATAGATAACAGATCCTTCCTGATATTATATTATGTAAATGTGATAGTAACTCTACCTGTTTGTTCCACTTTCACGGAATAATAGCTAAACCGATTTAGATAAAATTTAATATAGAAATAGATTGGAACCTGGTGAACGACATAGGGTAGTTTTTATCCGGGTGTGCGAAGTGTTTTCCTCGGGACACGGGAAACAGCATTAAGAAGTTATATTTCAAAACTCGGCGACGTCATGTCTACTAAGAAATTAGTATTATTATACAAACGCTGTCCATAAAGTCGTTAAATTAAATGTTAATGGCTTATTAACTCAAGTTTAACGATGACTCTCACGACTAACAGATGGTGTTGCAATTCCATCAAAATAAACAATAACGCTCTCGATAAATATAATGTTCCCAATAAGCTTTGTAAGTGGGTCGGCAGCCCTGTAGTAGAGTGCGAGGAAAAATCGGTCAAGTGCGAGACGGTATTATTAATTTTATTTGTTTATTTTGATTTGGGTCAGTGTGTCAATCAAATTTTTAAGTGCCTTGTTTAGGGACAGCGACTCGCTCGATCGCTTTTAACTCGATTTTCGAATCTTTATTTCTAATATAAAAAAGTTGTGGTGGCCAAGTAGTTAGGCCCTGTCGTATACAGTCGTGTACGGGTTCGACACCTGGCAAGTACCAATGTGACTTTTCGTAGAGTCATATGTACTAAGATATACTTTCTAAGTATAATATCTTAAATACCTCTGACTAACGGTGAAGGAAACCGTCGTGAGGAAACCTGGACTTAAAAAAGTCTGAAATCGCGAATTCGCTTTGAGCAAGCGTGGTGATCAATGTTAATGCCTTCTCTGTATAAGAAGAGGCCTGTACCTAGCAGTGGGACAATATATAGGCTGACGATGATGTATATAACTTGTAATACATACCTGGATTAACACATAGGATACTTCTATCTGGGTACGCCAAGTAGTTTGTTCAGAATGCGTGTGAAACAAATCATCATCATCATCAGCCTATATATTGTCCCACTGCTGGGCATAGGCCTCTTCTCATACAGAGAAGGCATGAGCATTGATCACTACGCTCGCGGATTGGCGATTTCAGACTTTTAAGTCCAGGTTTCCTCACGATGTTTTCCTTCACCGTTAGTCAGTGGTGTCTAAGATATACTTAGAAAGTACATATGACTTTAGAAAAATCACATTGGTACTTGCCAGGTTTCGAACCCGCACACTCGTACACGAGAGGCAGGTGCCTTAACCACTAGGCCACCACGACGTGAAACAGATAGTTCATCATAATTTCGTTGATCATTATTCTGGAAGTTTTCTTCGAACA
Source organism: Pyrrhia umbra (assembly GCA_963891755.1). NCBI lineage: Eukaryota > Metazoa > Arthropoda > Insecta > Lepidoptera > Noctuidae > Pyrrhia > Pyrrhia umbra. The sequence goes on along the minus strand of OY982942.1, from coordinate 1,526,079 downwards.
AGAAAATATCCGTACGAAACTAGAACAGCCTAATGAACCGATGCAAATGGATAAATGCTATGTACTGAAACATCCCGCAAAAATACATAAGTGTCGATAACCCACACTTATGTATTTTTGCTTTTAGGACACAAAACAAACTAGAATGACCTAATTAATTTGTTTCGGTAAACATAAAGAATATTTTTTGTCAGTCCTTTAAATTTGATTCCAGTCAATTTTAAGGTTGATTTTCAGTGTTGTTCAAATGTTTAAAAAAAAAAGCGGACATACAAACTTACATACAAAACTTGTAAATATTATATTTCGCAAAATTAATATCAGGCACAACTGATGCTGTTACTGGAATATTAACTTTACCCGATCTTGGAATCGAACCCAAAACCTTACAGTCATTAGTCGTCCCTGTGACCACTCGACTACCGTCAGCCTCATACGAAACAAAAAAAAACCTTTTTTAGGGTTCTGTAGTCGACAAGGAACTATTATATCTGTCTATCCGCGGCTTAGCTCACAAGTGCTTGGTACTAGAAAGCTGAAATTTTGCAGGCACATATAGATATATTGATCACGCCGACAAAGTGGTAAGGTTTTTAAGGGTATCTCCTAAACCCATAAAGTGGGGATGATTTTTTTTTCTCGTGTATCCCTTCGTGTAGGGTATCGTTAGATAGCTCTTTCAAAAATATTATAGGTGTGTCAAACTATTTTTCGGTAAAGTTAGCCATTTGCGAAATATCTAGCTTTTAAGTACAAATTTTTGTTCGATACAAGCATCTCCCTCTATCTTTTGAATGGCTGTCCCTAGAAATGTGAAAAAAATCACAGACGTAGCACACGTAATGAACTTACAAGGAAAACTATCACGGCTAAAAAGGCTTAACTGGTTACAGAGTTATAGTCAACTAACTAAGACCTACTACGGAACCCTACTGCGCGTGTTTTTGTATACAAAACACTGAAACCGTAACATAAACTGTTTACACCATACTTTTAACTCTTTGATCAAGTTGTCAATCAAAAAAATACCCTATACAGTTACCATAAAGGTGCAATTTCGTGCAGCAGTCAAATGATACCACTTTAATCTCAGGGAGAAACTTCAGTGACCTGAATTTAATGACATTTAAGTATCACGAGCTGTTTAAGTGCATTGTAACTTTTATAGGTACCATGGTTTAATATTCGTCTTGTATACTGTTCATAAATCAAAAAACACGCCTTTTCACAAAGTTTAAAGATAATTATGTCCTATCGATAAATGCTATACCATGTCCTCCTCCAAGGTTTTAGCTATCTCCATACCAAATTTTATCGAAATCGGTTAAGTCGTTTTGCCGTGAAAGCGTGACAGACACACGGAGGAGTCATTTGATGATTTCCCATCCGATAAAAAATACCTATCTTTCTTATGTTGAAACTGACACTACTACTCTCACAGTCCCGTTTATTCAATAACTCGATTTATCTGCAATCTGGATCGATAATGGTATCGATCAACATTAACTAGTTAGAGAAAATGTTGTTTAGAGAAAACTATAATTCTGACCACAAATCTTACCATAAGCTGTCATATTTCTCTGGGGTTCGACCGCCTGGGATAATTTTTTCTCAAAACAAAAAAAACAAACTCACTTTTGCAATAACATATTAGTTAGGATTTATTATATTTCCTTATTCAATGCACATTTTCCTTGTCTTTACTAATATTAAAAATACAAAGTTAACTCTGTCTGTCTGTTACACTGTCCCGATCCGGGAATCGAACGCGAGACCCGTTTACAGCAATCGCGTATGCGACCACTAGGCCAACAAAGGTGCGTTACAAAAGTTAAAATTAAAATAAAACAAAAACGAAGTTCTAAAACCCATTAAACCGAAGTGTTGCCGCCGTGTGTGCCGTCGGTTATTGAAACATCTCATGAGATGGGATGCTGCGATGATTAACTGATTGCGAGAGTAATTTGTTATGATCGTACATTTAAATGAGTTTCATAATGGTTTAGTTGTGAGATTAGATATCGCGTCAGATGATGTGTTAAAAAAACCGGCCAAGTGCGTGTCGGGCCACGCGCAGTAAGGTTCCGTAGTAGGAGTTAGTTAGTCGACTATAACTCTGTAACCGCTTAAGCCTACTTAGCCGTGATAGTTTTCCTTGTAAGTTCATTACATGTGCTACGTCCGTGATTTTTTTCACAAATCTATGTACAGCCATTCAAAAGTTAGAGGGGGGGATGCTCGTATCGAACAAAACTTTGCACTTAAAAGCTTGATATTTCGCAAATGGCTCGCTTAACCGAAAAATGGTGTTTGCACACCCATAATATTTTTGAAAGACCTATCTAATGATACTCCACATGAAGGGGTACGCGAGAAAAAAATATTCATCCCCACTTTACGTGTTTGGGAGCTACCCTAAAAAAAATATTTTTCAAAATTTTATTTTACCACTTTTTCGGCGTGATCAATATACATATCCATACCAAATTCGTCAGCTTTCTAGTATCAAGAGCCTCGGAGCTATGCCGCAGACAGACAGACAGACAGACAGACGGACATGGCGAAACTATAAGGGTTCCTTGTCGGACTACGTAACTCTAAAAAACTCTATTAACTTGAATTCTTAAGTAGAAGGTTCTTTATTACATTGGTGCTTGTCATGTTTCGAACCTACATACACGAACTTGAGAAGGACTACATAACGACTGGTCACACAACATGTACATACTTAAGCCCAAGTTCACCAAAAAGTTAACGGTTCGAATAACTTAAAACAGCTGTTTACCATAAATTCAAACTTCCAACTTACGATGGGTAATGTATTATTTGAGATTTTTATTCCTGAAACGGTCGGCTACCAAACCAGGGTTGAAGTAGAAGTGGGTAGCACGAAAATTCCAGCTTCCTGGTTAAAAAATATTTTTGTTTAACGAGACGATTACGTAACCATCTTTCGGTGAACTTGGCCCTTACTATTGTAGTCGTGATGGCGTAGTGATTAAGACATCTCGTGTACGAGTTCAAAAACAGGCAAGTGCTAATGTGACTTTTCTATAGTTATTCATAATACGTATTTTCTAAGTGTTTCTAAACACCACTGACTAACGGTAAAGGAAAATATCGTGAGGAAATCTGGATCTCCATTCCGTCTTGAGCAAGCGTGGTGATCAATGCTCATGCCTTCTCTGTATGAGAAGAGGTCTTCACCCGACAGCGGGATAGTGAATAGGCCGATTATGATGATGATGACTTAGGTACTGAAAACTGCAGATTTTTGACATATTTGAAACCTAACTTCGGAAACTATTGATCAAATTCTAAAGCTAAAGTTACAATTTTGCAATTATCATGCCAATTAATTCATCATCCTCCTGCCCTTATCCCAATTTTATTTGGGGTCGGCGCAGCATGTTTTCTTCTTCCATACTCTTCTATCTGCCGTCATCTCACTAGTAACATTCATTCTAATCATATCAACCTTCACACAATCCATCCATCGTTTCTTCGGTCGTCCCCTTGCTCTATATCCATCCACATTCATGTCCAAAACCTTTCTCACTGCATAATACTCATTCTTCCTCATCACATGCCCATTAATTAAAATATTTTTTGATTCGATCGAAAAACTTTACACATACGCAGTTGTATTATTATCAATGTAAGAGCCAGGAACCCATTACGCTTAATTTGCAGTTTTCGCACCATTTAGAGTCTTTAATTAGAATCGTGGCCGGCAAATGGAAATAGCCTTATTTAACACTGAGAGAAGCTGTATAGAGCCAGGTACCTGGCTCTTTAGTGAATGTTTTAACTGCAGCTAAAGCTCCTAGTGAATATTTATCTTCTTCTTCTGACTAACCTAACAAGCCCTAGTGTCAGAGTTTTCTCAAATCTGTCTGACGGCCTCTGACAAGAGTTGACGACTCCTGACATGGAATTATGGTGTATTTTAAAAATAAGGAGTCGTGGTGGCCTTGTGGTTAAGGAACGTGCATCTCGTGTACGAGTGAGCGGGTTCGAAACCTGGCAAGAATAGATTTAAGAAAAGTTACATTGGCACTTTCTAAGCATATCTTCGACTCTACTGGCTAACGGTAAAAGAAAACGTGAGGAAACCTGGACTAAAAGTCTGAAATCGCCAATCCGCCAGCGTGGTGATCAATGCTCATACCTTCTCTGTATGAGAAGGGGCCTATGCCCAGCAGTGGGACAATATATAGGCTGATGATGATGATGAGTACTACATACATCACTAATCATTAAAAAAAATCCGTTCTGTTTACAATAACTGGAAAGTTTTCGTCGACAACACAATATGGAACTTTTCGATCATCTGTCATCATTTGATTAGTGTTGACGCCGACTGCCTTGAGGGCTACCAATCAATTTAAAAGCAGTTGTGACCTCATAATGGAATGTAACTTTACGACACTGTTTATTCAATGCGCATTTGTTTGTATATAAATAAATAAGGAAATAATGTAAGTAATTCTCTTTTGCCTAAGACCTTTTTTTCGGATGGGAAATAATCAAAATGACTCTTCCTGCCGTGGGTGGGGCAGGAGGGAGTGTCAGACTCTTGCTGTCTTACTTATAAAAAACCAGTAATCTGAAGTTGAACCATTTCTCACCTAATCCGTACTTAACATCGTAATCCAGGATTAAGATTCTAACTTAATTTCGAATTAACGCTAAACAGCATTTATGAGTGAGGTTATTACTAATCCGTTGCTAAGCGGCAGATTAAAAATAAATCGGACTTTATAAGTAGGACGGTTACTGAATAAAACCCATCCATGTTCCTTCCTCAGCCCTTTGTATTCCGGGGGACGGTAACTCTTTCGAAAAAGCCCATAGCCGTCCCGTAGGACTATAGAGATACATCATCTGCCTAGCCTTTTCCCAACTACGTTGGGGTCGGCTTCCAGTCTAACCGGATGCAGCTGAGTACAGTGTTTTACATGAAGCGACTGCCTATCTGACCTCCACAACCCAGTTTACCGGGTAACACGATACCCCTTGGTAAGACTGGTTGTCAGACTTTCTGGCTTCTAGCTGTAACGACTGTCATCATCATCATCTGCCTAGCCTTTTCCCAACTATGTTGGGGTCGGCTTCCAGTCTAACCGGATGCAGCTGAGTACAGTGTTTTACATGAAGCGAATCTGACCTCCACAACCCAGTTTACCGGGTAACACGATGCCCCTTGGTAAGACTGGTTGTCAGACTTTCTGGCTTCTGGCTACCCGTAACGACTGTCAAAAATCTACAAATGACAGCCGGGACCTTAACTTAACGTGCTTTCCGAAGCACGGAGGAGTCTCGCTATGACAAAGATGGTCACCCATCAACGGACCAACCGCGCCAAGCGTAGCTTAACCTTTGATCGTTCGAACCGTGCGGCTGTTGCTTAGCCACGAGCTCCTTTTAGGACTATAGAGATACCTCTGCTTTTATCTAGCTTGTTTAAAATACTACATAACTGAACCACTTTTGGAATTGCGAGGCGATAACGCTTGCAAAAAGGTGTGGGTGGACTAGAAATGAAGATATGTTTTATGCTTATCTACCAAGATTATCAACAGCAAGCTGTGGTCATTTATTTGTAATGCAAGTTAGTATATAAGGTCCATCTATTCATACTCGAAATATTTTAAACCATGCATCTATAAGCGATAAAGAAACCATAGAAACGATTTTTTTATTTTTATCTAACCATATTTTTTTTCATATTAAATAATTTTAAATTACTTGACACACATAAAAAATACTGACTCCTTTTTATTTTACATCCATTACGCTAGTTTTTTCGTAGTATTCTGTCAATGAAGTGGGCGGCGACACGGCGACGCCATAGGACGGCGCGCGGCTTGATCACACGCATACACACACGGTCAAAAATGATAAAAGAGTAGGCACCGAGAGAGTTTATTATAAAACTACCTTATTCCTGCGGAACTAATTACCGCACCCACATAAGCTTATAACCATTTTCAGGTTCCCATCTATCTCCATATCAAAATGCATCCAAATCGGTTCAGCCTATGTTTCACGAATAATAAATGATTATTACTGATTATTATTACCGTTTTGCCGTGAAAGCGTAACAAACAAACAAACTCACTTTCGCATTTTTCACTATGCTCGTAGGCTTCTTTCCAGTTCACATCTCTGTACAGTTAGGTAGGTACGCAACGCAACCAACAAACAGCTGACGATGCGATTCATCGCTCGCTCGTAATAGGTAGTAGACGTGAGTTATAAAATTTTGTTGACAAAATTCTGACATCGGACTGGGTCAAATAATTACGTATGTAACGTAAATATTTGACCTTATACGTTGAACTAAAAGAAAGACTACACATTCACAATTTCAACGTCGTCCTTTCGTGTTACCGCGCAGAGGTCAATAACTTGTACGAATTCGAGTCGCACCCATCAGCTGTTTAACTATTGCCTATTCTGGGGTGTAGGTACTGTAGATCAGGATTTGTTTAAATCGTACCTAGGTTCAACATCGAAAAATGTTAAGGATGGAATTATAAATAAGTGTATTGGTGTAAGTTTCCTACTTAGGTGGTTTTCGTAATTTTAATTCATATTTGTTAATACGTAAGCGATAAGCTATTCAAATTAGACTAGATTGAGTTACGTAGTCTATCTAGATTGGCTTATTCTTAACATCTTCACGCTTGTATTCCTCGGAGAGATAAACAGAAGGCAGAGCTACCTATTTTCTTACGTTCACAGTCACAGTTCACTAGTGATATTGGTAGGTCCAAGTCCAATGTAAACACAACGTGAGGACATGGTTTGCGTGCGGCTGTCCTGCACCACAGACACTGAGGGGAATAAGACTGTCATTTTAGTCATGCATGCGCTGTCGTGCGCCGTCTGAAGAAACGACTTGAGAACGCAACCTTGCTGGGCGCTGCCCGACGACTGACTGAGTGGGAGAGCCCGCGCCCGCGCCGCCGCGGCGTCGGGGGCGTGTCCCGGCGGGTCATTCATACCTCATACAATCGGGAGTAAAGGTTTTATGCAAAACGTCTCAAGCATTATTACAATTTTATAAATTTGTTATAATAAAAAGAATTCCAAAAAAATATATTTTTCGTTTCTATGGCTTCTTTACCCCCCACAGATGTCCCTATTAAAATATTTCGGGTATGAATAGATAGACCTTATATATCACTCGTCATCATCTTCTGCTGAGCCTTTTCGCAAATACGTTAGGGTCGGCTTTCGATCTTACCGAATGCAACTAAGTACCAGTGTTTTACATGGAGCGACTGCCTATCTGATCTTTACAACCCAGTTACCGGGTAACGCGATACTCCTTGGTAAGACTGGTTCTCAGACTTGCTGGCGTCTGACTACCCGTAACGACTGCCAAAGATCTACAAATGATAGCCGGGACCAACAGCTTAACGTGCTTTCCGAGGCACGGAGGAATCTCGTCTCGCTATGACATAGATGGTTACCTCTCCATGGATCGACTGTTTTAAGGGGAGCTTTAACCTTTGATCGATCGATTTAATCTACACTACTATTATAAAGAGGAAAGATTTGTATTTTTGTGTGTATGTTTGTAATGAATAAACTCAAAAACTACTGTGCCGATTTCAAAAATTCTATCACCATTGGAAAGCTACATTCACCCTGAGTAACATAGGCTACCCGTGCGAAGCCGGGACGGGCCGCTAGTAATTAATAAATCGTCGTTGCGACTTCAAAATTACCTATGTGTCACTTTTATCGAAATCACTTTTTTTGTTCTGGTTTATTTCAAAATTCAAAGGGATAATAGCAAAGTGAAAAGCATAAAACCCTCTAGTTATCACTTCTATCTTTTTAACCGACTTCAAAAAAAGGAGGAGGTTCTCAATTCGATCGGTATTTTTTTTTTTTTTTTTTTTTTTTCTATGTATGTACACCGATTACGCTGAGATTTATGATCCGATTTACGTGATTCTTTTTTAGTTTGATGCGGAATAGATGCCATTTGGTCCCATAAAAATTTCACATGGTTTGGCCCAGTAGTTTTCATTTTGTGAACATTTTTTACATTTTTGTTTACATCGATGACGTAATTGTTTCGGAGTCGATTTATATTTTCCGTTCCCGTTTCTTGATCTATATTGTTTAAAGCTGCACCTTTCGTAGGCCTACCCATAGCTACTTAAAAAAAAACTATTTAACATATAATTATGACAATAAAAACAACGAAATGTTATAGCCTTCCTTATGTAATCTATAAAAATCCTGTAAAAAATACTGTAGTTTACAGAGCAACTTATTACAGACACTAAAAAGTAAAAAATAAATTTAAAAAAACTACGTTTAAAAAAACCGACTTCAAAAAAAAAACTAAAAAGTATTAAAAAAGTATAAAATAACTTAATAAAGATTTAACACAAACCTAATACCTTTAATATTAATAAAACACCATTATTTGTATGTGTTACCTATTGACAGGTTTGAAGTCGGTGCCAAGTCCTAAACAAAATGAAATTCCTAAAGATTAACCTACGTAAATAAACTTAAAGAACAATGTGAATTAATGTGAAACAGATGAAAACTTTTTAATACCTGAATGAGTAACACTATTACATTTGGCTTGGCACCGACTTTAAACCTGTCAATAGGTAGCACATACAAATAATGGTGTTTTATTAATATTAAAGGTATTAGGTTTGTGTTAAATCTTTATTAAGTTATTTTATACTTTTTTAATACTTTTTAGTTTTTTTTTTGAAGTCGGTTTTTTTAAACGTAGTTTTTTTGTTATATTTAGTTTCTTTATATTTTTTCAGTAGACAGACGGTTATTATTGATTTTATCTCGCACAGATGAATTCTACATATGGGAGGTCTTAAAGTCACAACGACAATATATATCATTCATATTAGCTAAACATCTCAATAAGTCATCATTTATATTCAGCTTTAATCTAGCCTTATCCTCTTTGGTAAAGTCTACCCATACCTTCTTTGGGCTTAATATATTCTTATAATACAATCTGACCTTATGTATGTCAGTATGTAATACAATCCGATATTGTACTTGCTCCTAAATAGGGTGTAATTATATTCCTTATTGCGAATTAGGGAGTCGGATTTACGAAGTAGCGAAGATTACAAGCTCTATTTTATTTTATAACTAGCTTCTGCCAGCGACTTCGTCCGCGTGGAATAGTGGTGCTCAGCTCCTATTAGTCTTAGCGTGATGATATATAGCCTATAGCATTCCTCGATAAATGGACTATCTAACACTGAAAGAATTATTTAAATCGGACCAGCGGTTCCTGAGATTAGCGCGTTTAAACAAAATGACAACATTTCCCTTCACTGCTCTGCTCCTATTGATTGTAGCGTGATGAAAAGTATACTATAACCATCTCAGGAGTATGACAAATAATTGTACCAAGTTTCGTTAAAATCCGTCGAGTAGTTTTTGTTTCTATAGAGTTTATACAGACAGACAGACAGACAGACCGACAGACAGACAGACAAAAAATTTACTGATTGCATTTTTGGCATCAGTATCGATCCCTAATCACCCCCTGATAGTTATTTTGGAAATATATTTCATGTACAGAATTGACCTCTCTACAGATTTATTATAAGTATATAGATATAGATATAGAAGAAGATATAGAAATATTGATAATCATTTTAATTGAGCTTAAAATATGATATCATTGAATTATATTTCATTAATTAAAATTGCCTTTAATTGCTTGCCGAATAAGTTTAATTGTATTAATTAAATCCAAATGTTCATAATTGTTATTTCATCATAACTTAAAAAAAAATACACGGAAGTGATTGAGAATATTAATTCTAATTAAATTAATAAAATACGTAAATAATTAAATTTAAAATTGTATAGGCAAGAATTAAACTATAAAAATATAAGTTATCTTGCCCTTCTTCCAAAAATTTTCCCTCATTACTAAGAATCATGCCCAAAAAAAAACAAAAACTAGTCTGAAATAAAATCACAAAATTTTCCAAAATAATATCGTACCTACCTACCTAGTAAACTTTATAGCCGAAACAAAATCTTACACTCCACTGTCCCACATCCCAAAATCGGCGACGAGTATTTTTTGTAATATTAATGTACTTACCATATGCATCTGGATACAAGGTCACACAGACTAACAAACACAATGCAAAACACAAACGCATTTTCACAAAATTACTGTCAAAAAAAAAGCCAAAATTATTCTTCACTTAATTAAAATAATTACGTAGCCATGTCAATTAATAAAACCACTGATTAAAGTCTTTCAAGATTTTGAAGGAGGAACACCCATGGGTCCTTATTTTGAACGGCGCGCGGCGCAGGAGTGCGAGCCATGCGCGTACGCAGCGCAATCTATTTCGGTCGCGTTCGCACTGCACCCATCTCTGTCTTGGCATAGATTATTTTATGATTGACAGATGTGGCAAAATAGGGCATCGCAGGTAGATAGTATTTATTTTGACGGTTTTTCTATATAAAATATTTTATGTAGGAATTTTATATAAAAAGTGTAGTTTTTTATAATGATCACCTATTTAATTTAATGGCTAAATATTTTTCTTGTTTTTTTTTCTCACTACCTATATAAATGAACATCTTTCTTATCCTGGCCTAATATTAAAATTGCGAAAATAACTCTGTCTGTCTTTCTGCCTGTTTCGCTCTCACTGTAAAACCACTGCACCGATTCAGGTGAAATTTGGCATGGAGATACCTTGATCCTTGGTGAAGAACATAAGATTTTTTTATCCAATCACATGGAGTAGTTTCTTCAGAATGCTGGTTAAACCGCGGGAGACAGCATTTTAAAGTTTAACTCCATGTAGGCATAATACTTGGCTTGGTTTGTGGATACTATCTCCGTAATAATCTTTGTCCTCTCTCCCACCGCGGGCATGCCGGCTGACTCAGGCGGAATGTCTCAGGACATGTTTGAATGTCCTATTTCAGTCTAAAAACCAGTTTATGAAGACTAGCTCTTGCCTACGGGGTTACGGGGTACCGCGAATACAACGGGATTAGAGATAAAGGGGTATTGGCTTCGATCTTTGGTACATACATACATTTGATACAGTCGGTGGAGGCTGGACAGTCTTGTGTTGCTGTGGGTGGGTGTCATGGTCACTCCGTGAATGTGTGCCTATCGAGACAGGTAGAAAAATCGTTGGTCACGTCTGTCATTTATCAAATCTTTGACAGATGTTTCTTTCGAGTAGGTAAAGACTAGCGGCCTGAAATTCTGACTACTGATACGACGAAGGTCTATTGTGTTATCCAGTAACTGGGTCATGGTGGATGGATGGCTAACTTTTCAATTGTGGAATACTTGTGTTCAGATTCAATCTGGTTAGGTTTAGATATCGACTCTAACATAATAGAGAATAGGCTAGGCAGATGATGATCTGATATGTTGCGCTTTTATGGGAAAACGGCTAAACCGATTAGGATAAAATTTTGTATGGAGATAGATTAAACACTAAGAAATAGTATAGTTTTTATCCGGGTACGTGAAGTAAGTATTTCCATCAGAATCCGGGTAAAGCCGTGGAAAACAGCTAGTATTATAAATGCGAAAGTTTCTATCTATGTATGTCTGTTACTCTTCAACGGGAAAACGGCTGAACCAATTGAGATGAAATTTCATGTAGAGATAGCTTGAACCTTAGAGAAGGACATAGGATACTATTTATTCGGATGTTTGAAGTAGTTCCCTCAGAACGCGAGTGAAACCGCGGAAGAAAACTAGTACTCTCATAGTATGGATGTAACATAGGACTATCTCTGCCTATCTCATCGTAGAAACTGGTCGTGAAGATATTTATTATGCAACTCCTTTTAACACTTGAATTGCGTCACACCTAGCAGTATATTTGCCCAACAGTGATAGTGTGAGATTACGATAATTTTAACAGTTTTCACTGTCACAGTTAAACATAACTAATTGTTTAGCCAAATGTTTGGTTACAGATTACCGGACGCTTATCACGTCGTTAAGAGTCTAGGGTTCCGTAGTTGTAAAAGATAGAATGGTCCTTACAGGGTGCGAAGTTGTTCCTTCGAAAGCCGCAGGGAAAAGCTAGTTTAACTTAAGTCTTGCTTAATTATTATGTATAGTCACGTCTTAATGAGAAACAAAACAATATATTGACTATAAAAGTAAAATTAACATAGATATATTATGTTACTAAAGTAACTAGACCTGCAATCACCGAACACAATGAGAGCCATAAAGGTTGAGCCCACAGACATAATTCATGCCATTTTTTTATGTGGTACGCCACACCATATTTTTCCTGGGAGTACCATTGCCATCCTTATCATACAGACATCGTATGTTTCGGCTAGTGTGAGAGATATAGATATAATTTTACATCAAAATTATTACTAGTTTCAAAGTAACGTCTGCATTCTAAAAAATGGTTACATTTTTGTTACTTCTCTATTGATATATGTATATCTCGATGAAAATAATTAATGACACATTTTACATAAACTTGCTTTTCCTTGCGGCATCATTCGCGTTGTATTTCAAGCCTTTAAGTAATCTAGTAGTAAATAACTCCTTATTCATCTATCTGCAATTAAAAGTCCCGGCAAAATCGATTCAGCTGTTTCGGAGATTGCCCGAATCAGACAGACAGACGGGCATGTTTTACTTGACTCGAACTCAAAGTCTTTAAAAGCAGTTCTCATAACCTTCAAGCCACCATGCCATCAAGTGCATTAATAATTATGTCAATGGGTCAGGCAGAGATAATAAAAAATAATAAGGGTCTGTTTTTTTTCGTAATAAGGCAAAGGAATCTCGCGGAACAGCTTTTGGGTTGCCATGTAAAGCCTATCAACTGGTTGTGTAAAAATAATATTTATTAATAATTGTATCCCAAATATAAAAAAATACAATGAGTGGGCTTGTCTTACTAATATTAAATAATAAATGATCAATAGATATTATTATTGTTCAAAAATATACACATCTTTTTTTGTGCTTTCACGCAAATACTACGTTTAGTAATATGTGTGTACTCATAGTTTGGTTTGGTACACATAGTTTTTTACCTGGATTAACATATAGAATACTTTTTATCCGAGATTTCACCCAAGAGGCTTTTTTTATTTTTTATTCGTAAAACTAACTGTATTTTTAATTTTTCTTTGAGGGTGGGTAAGTCTTACGATATACGTTTACTTAATAATTAATTAAACATGCTATATACGCGATGTTACAATCATTTGGTGACTGGTAAGAGCAAAAAAAATGCGCTGAACTTACTTTATTTACAAAACTAATTAATTTGAACTGTACAGAACCCCGCTTAGATAAACCAATCAAGCTTGACCATATTTTTTGTTTGTACATACTTTGGGAGTATTTCTCAGAAACTTGACATAAGCCTACACAATGATGTTTGTTTAGATCATTTGAGTGGCCGCGGCGACCGTATCGGTAGCGGGTTCGATTTCGTGTTGATGTTGGGATGGAGCATAGAGAAATTATCCACTAGAGAGCTTATAGGCCGATTTCTTCTAAGAACACAACTCACCACTGCGGGCCGGGGGACGAGGAAAAATGCGCGGCTGCAATTGGTCGGTTCAAGGTCAAACTGCGCAGACGCCTACCGTTAGGGCTGCTGTGCTTGATTAAGGGAAAATAGACGATATCGATAAAATGGATTTTAACATAAGGAAAAAAACTCAATTAAAATCTTATCAAATAGTATTTAATCAATGAATGTATTTATTGTAAATAATTTAAAACCAACCTGTAATAAACAAATAAAAAAAAATCAATTACAAAAAAAAAAAAAATATCCTGTTATTATTGATTTTTAAAATGAATTAATTTGGTACATAATATGTTTTCCGAATTAAAGTTTTAGGGTCCTGATTGTTTTTTGTAAAAAATGATAAACGAGCATCTACATATTTCTGAATTATGCATCTTGCTAATTCAATTAATTGATTTGTTGATTCTATTTCAAATTGATGAAAATCAATATCCGGGAATAAATTATACCCGATCAATTATTTTAAAACCGATCTAATAAAATAATCGGTATTATCTATTAGTAGTATCTATTCACTTTTATTAAAGTTCCGGAATCTTCGGAAATCTAAAATGAAAACATGTACATCGGAACAGGAAGGTTCCGATGCAGATATTGGCGAGGGAGAGCCGACTTCTTATATTTTTATAAGAAAATATTGACATACAACAAGTTTATTAATAACAATTCAACGTAATTAAAGTAAATTAACAATTATCAAAATTAACACTATACAAGAGTTGTGAACGGTGCGCTTGCTAGAGTCGCAATACCTCTTGTCGCTCGCTGCGTTGTTATAAAAGCCGCTCCCCTCCACAACTCGCCTGACTCGTCCGACGACGACTTTATCCCTGTCTTGGGTGCTAAAAAGCGCAAGAAGGGGAAATCGTCAAAGGCCAGTAAGGCCAAGAAGGCAGGTACCGCGACCACCGCAAACCTTCCCTCTTCAACTCCCGCTCCCCTCTCGACCCCAGCCTTGCAAGACAGGCGTCCCTCCAGCCCCAGTGCTAGCCCTCAAGCTGCTACAAAGCAGCAAAAGAAATCGCCCATCCCTCCCCCTTTGATCATTCAAGACAAAGGTAAATGGACGGATGTCTCCAAGATGTGTGTTGCCCGTAAGATCAACTACACATCGGCTAAGAATACCCAACAGGGTATTAAAGTCCAAGTGCCCACGTCCCACGACCACAGGGAACTTACTAAGATTCTGAAAGGAAATCATATTTCCTTTCACACCTATTCCCTACCTGAGGAGAAAGAACTCAGAGTAGTTATTAAGCGTGTCCCTAAAGAGATCGAGACAGGAGATATCCTGGAAGATCTCCGCTCCCAAGACGTCCCCGTTAATGCAGTCCATCGCATGCACCGCGCTAACACGCGTGAAGCATACGACATGGTACTGGTAGTATGCAATCCCTCAGAATTATCCCGACACCCAGTATTCGGTGTCAAAACAGTATGCCACCTCAGTGGCATAATTATTGAAAAACCCTACAAAGGCGGTCCCATTGGGCAGTGTCACCGCTGCCAACTCTACGGCCACTCGCAAAAGCACTGCTATGCGAAACCCAGGTGCGTCAAGTGCCTGGGTGACCATAGCACTGCTGATTGCTCGCGACCAAAAGATCGCACCTTATGCACAGAACCTCCTAGTTGTGTGCTATGCGGTCAATCCGGTCACCCGGCTAACTACCGAGGTTGCCCCAAAGCCCCGCGACTTTCTCCCAAATTGGCAAAGCGCGCTAGCGCCCGCCAAAAGAGGGAACATCAACCCATACCGATTCCATCGGCATCGATGCCAGAGCGCCTCAGCCCACAGAGACCCTCTCCGTGGAACCAGCTGAACCATCAACGCTTATTCCCCGCGTTGAGATCTAATCTCAGCCAATCCGTCCCTTCACCCACGGGTCCCTCTATTTCCACGCCCACACAGGCTGTCGCTCCCCCGACCACCTCTAATGTAGCCATTAAAGCTACTCCTCCTACCCCTGCCCCCGCTCCCCTACCCGCCATCGCACCTGCCGCCGGTCCCAGGACCCAAGGTAAGGTGAATGCCTGCGCTATCTTAGCGAAGACCTTTTCCGTCTTCCTAACTGATAGAGCGCAAGAGATGGCTAAACTAATAGTAGAGAACCAAGGAAATGTCCTCGGTCTTTTCAACGTGCTCGCGGCGTTCCCGGACGTCACCGAAGCAGTAGGCGCCCTTACCTTCAATTGATTTCCTAATGGATCAAGAAGTGTGCAGAGTCAAACCCCGATCCCTAAAGTTAGGCTTCTTTAACGCAAATGGCATTTCAAGTCAACGTGATGAGATCGCCACCTTCCTTCGTGATCATCACCTTGACGTCTTCCTCGTGCAGGAGACCTTTTTAAAGCCCCACAACCGTGACCCGTCGATTGCAAACTATCGCATGGTTCGTAACGACAGAACTCGCTGTCACAAGGGCGGTACCCTTATCTACTACAAAAAGGCACTGCACTGCATCACTATGGAGCCCCCACCTCTTTCGCATTTAGAGGTCTCAATCTGTCTACTAGACATGTCCGGTCATCAGCCGATCCACATTGTCTCGGCTTACATTCCCCCTTCCTCCTCGGAGAAAATCAATCTAAAACCTGACCTAGAAATCCTTCTTGGTTTAGGTGGCTCCGTTATCATAGCGGGCGATCTCAATGCCAAACACATCGCCTGGAATAGCCACTCGAACAACTCGAGAGGCAGACAGCTAGAGAGTCTTTGCGACCCTCTTAACTTCGATATCGTCGCCCCGATGTATCCAACTCACTTCCCTCCCAACCCGGATCACCGTCCCGATGTCCTCGACATAGCTCTACTCAAGAACGTAAACCTAGGTTTACGCTCAATTGAGACGCTACAAGAGCTCGATTCCGACCACAGACCGGTCATCATTAACCTAGGCCCACGGACGGGACCACGTGATCCCGATCATCCCCCGCCAACAAAAGTGATAACGGACTGGAGGAAAGTAAGGGAAGGCTTACAATCCAACGAGTCCAGTCACTTGAACCGTATCCCCGATAAAATAGTTACATTCGATGACACGATGACCGCGGTCGGCTCGTTCGGAAGTCACATACAACAAGTCCTGAACGACAGTTCAAGGCGGGTTCCAGCGGAGGATGACCTCCGCTGGAAACTGCCGGACGATGTACGTGCACTAATGACCGAGAAGAACGCGGCTATCCGTGCTTACGACTCTTTTCCCTGTGATGCAAATCGTGCTTATATGCGCTATTTACAGCGTGCTGTAAAGAAACGCATACATGAGTTACGCTCTGCCCGCTGGGACAAGATGTTGAGCGAATTGGAACCATCTCATCAAGCCTTCTGGCACTTGCAGAGGAAGTTAAAATCCGATCAAGTGGCCACCATGCCTCCCCTCAATCGTCCAGACCAGTCTGTCGCCTTCTATGACGACGAAAAGGCCGAATGCCTAGCAGACAGCCTAGAGACCCAATGCTCACCCAGCACTCTGCCAGTCGATCAGGCTCACCTCGATGAGGTGAAGGCTGAAATCGAACGCAGATCTGCTGCAACTCCTCCCTCAGCTGAGACTTCCACCTCAATTGCTGATACCCCCGATGATGACCCCTTACCCCCTGTAACCCCAGAGGAGGTACATGAGATTATCAAGAGGTTGAAACCCAGGAAAGCCCCCGGCCCGGATGGAATCTCCAATAGAGTATTCCAACTGCTCCCAGCCCAGCTCATAGCGCTCCTAGCAGCCATCTTCAATGCCGCTATGAGCAATAACATTTTTCCTGATGAATGGAAAACCGCCACAGTCATTGGCATTCCCAAACCCGGCAAACCCAAAGCCGAGCCCTCCAGCTATCGCCCTATAAGTCTTCTCAATGTTATTGGAAAGATTTACGAGCGGCTGATCTATAACAGACTCAAAGCCTTTGCCGAGGCTAAGAGACTCATTCCTGATGAGCAGTTTGGTTTTCGAACCAAGCACTCCTGTGTCCAACAAGTCCACCGCATCGTCGAGCATATCAGTGTTGGTTTCCAACGCAATATGATGACGGGCGTACTATTCTTCGACGTAGCGAAAGCATTCGACAAAGTCTGGCATGACGGCTTAGTATTGTAGAGGTTCTATGTAATATATATAGGAATTAAACCTTATTGGGTAAACTGGCCACACATTCATTTTGAAATTAGAATTAAGAAAAGTTAGCTAGCAGATTTTGATATTAATAGAATGTCAGTAGAGCCAAGTCGATCCAAGATCATGAATTAAAGCAAAAGTCTTTAAAATATACTTTGATTTAATCTCCGATACCTCCACCTCTGACTACGCAATCCCTACAGTATATAAGCTGTACAAATTCGGTGTGCCCGACCGTCTCGTGCTCATCATTCGAGACTTTTTGTCGAACCGCTCGTTTCGCTATCGTATAGAGGGAGCACTATCCTCCCCCCACCCTATTCGAGCAGGGGTCCCACAAGGCTCCGTACTCTCCCCCCTATTGTTCACGCTGTATACCAGCGACATTCCCAAAAATAGTAAGGCCCAGTTGGCTCTATTCGCTGACGATACGGCTATTTACTACACGGGTCGCAAACCCGACTGCATAACCCGCATCCTCCAATCTGCCGCCACCGCCCTAGGCAAGTGGTTCCGCAAATGGAGAATCGAAGTCAATCCCGACAAGAGCCAGGCCGTTCTCTTCTCGAGACGCACTCGCACTACCGGCTCCACCCCACCCCTCAAACAGATTGAAATGTTCAATCGCCCCATCCCATGGAGCGACAAGGCCAAATACCTGGGCGTAATCCTCGACAAGAATCTCACGTTCGGTGAACACATAAGGACGGTGCGTTCGCGCGCCGCCTTCGTTCTCGGACGCCTCCATCCCATTCTGAATTCGCGCAGCAAATTGCCTCTCAAGTGCAAATTGCGCATCTATACAGCGTGTATCCGCCCCATCATGACCTATGCTAGCGTAGTGTTCGCACACGCAAAATCTTACCGCCTCCATAGGATGCAAACCCTTCAGAATCGTTTCATGCGTAGGGCCACAGGAGCCCCGTGGTATCTTAGAAACGAAAATCTCCACCTTGACCTCAAACTGCCTACCATAAAGCAGTTTATGAAACGCGCTTCAAAGCGCTACTTCGACTCTGCCAAAAAGCACACCAACCCCCTGATCGTATCGGCTTCCCATTACACTCCCTCCCAGATTAGCTCGATTCGCCGTCCGCGGCATACTCTCACGTTCCCCGACGACGATATCACCCTCCTCCAAGAGAGTAATAGGGAAACCAGTACAGTAATTCACAAACACAAACCGCCGTCATACCGTCCTCGCCGCCGAGGCCCGTCGCGACGTCCCCGTCCATTCTCTCCCCGACCCTTGCTCGATGAGCCAGCCCGCGCGCTGAGCCAGTAGCATAAAAAGTCCCCTAATAATAATAATTATTGTTATGATCCAGCTAGTCCCTAGTTGTCCTCCCCAGTGACGCCCTAAGCCGAGGTTCGTTCCCCACTAGGGGGAGCCCCTAGCGCGCTGTCACTTAGTTTTTAAACTTAGTTTTAAGCCTTGGCTGGAGGCCTTAATTTAATTAATTAAATTAGGACCTCGCCACATTGTCCGGTTAAGCAGGTCGAATGCTGTTAGAAGCACCCTGCAAGAGGTCATGTAGAAAAAAAAAAAAAAAAAAAACAACTCGCCTGATTCATTGAGTGGTAGCGTTTATGCACTTTTTTATCAATGTATTTTGCTTACGCCGACTAAGTTAAAAGTAAACAGTTTTTTTTATTACAAAGACTAATTATAAAAATATAAAAAAATATTAATTTTAATTTTATTATTATCGATATTGACTTCAGCCATTAAAGGTAACAGCACAGATTTTTACGATAAAAATACAAAGGGATAGAAAGAGATACAAGCATTAGAATTGTCTAGTGAAAGAACGAGACTTTTCCAAAAGACATCAACGTGCGGCTCAACCGTGTGCTTCGATCACCCAACGACCATTTTAACAAGACCCCCGCGGTGGCTCATAATCAGATTATATAATAAAAATATTTCTTACTGTTTACTTACCGATGAAAAGTTATGCCATCCTTTTTGTAATTAGATATCTTGAAATGTTTCCCACACCATTTCACCGCGCATGAAGGCATTTTAATGCTTTATAATTGCATAAAACTTGTTTTTTTTTTTATTAATTTAGCGTGTTTACAGGTCTAATCCTGGTACACAACTAAAGTGGTTACTAGTAGTGTACTCTCTGCATAGGCGACAAATCGCTAATAGGTTTCGTGCATCGGGGCACTGTATGCGCAGTCTTTGGGATGGAGTGACAAAATGTTAATGCAGTTTGAAGTGCAATAAGAAAAAAAACCGAAACTACCATTTTTTTCGATATTGAGTTAAGTAACAACAGAATATTTGGAATTAGGAAAAAAAACTGTATTAAGCGCAATATCGAAAAAAAATTGAAGTTGTGGCCTTTTTCTTATGACGGCAGAATAAATAACACGTACAACTTAAAATCCTTACTTAATGAGAAAGTATTTCTGTCGGCTTTTACGGTAAAATGGCTGAATCGATTTTGATGATATTTTTTTTAATGAGGACTATAATATATTGAAAAAAAATACAGTTTCATACAAACTTTGCCCCCCTTTTTCACTTCTTTAGGGGTAGAATTTCAGAAAATCCTTTCTTATCGGATGCCTACGTCATACAAAAAACACACCCTCCAAGTTTTAAACCGTAAAACTGAAATTAACCTTTTTGTTGAAGTTTATTATCACGAGTATCAACAGGAACTAGATCCTATCTACCATGTTCAGGGTTCCGCAGACCTTAAGCAATGAGCGCTCTCTCCAGGAGTTGGTACCTACCACTTTCAGTATCAAACCCTTGAATAGCTGATGACACTAATCACTATAGATATCAGTCAAGGTGTAACACTTTTATTAAGTGCCACTTAATAATATTGTTTTTTAACACATAGCACTAACAGTCAATTGCACCAAACTTTATCATTTTTACTTTATACTTTTACGAATATGACAAATCATGATATCAATAATAAGCATACTTTTAATGTAGCATCTCATGTTATCAATGTATAGATATAATATTTTTTGCCATCCAACGTGGCAATGCTGCCAGCCTCTTGGGTACACTTCCAGTTGACGGCGATGAGGAAGAATTTTTTGACGCCATATTTTAGTAATTTTATTTTTGAATACATATTTATATTTATCCTGTAAATATATCATAAATATTAAGATAAAAACATAAAATAATTCAATTTTATCCTCCATTTTGACAGATGTTGAATAACAGTTCTTCCGTTTCACGTATAAGTAACCGGCTATAAGGATTACTCCTGTATTGTGGGCGCGTTTTTTTCACTAACCACTTTTTATTATACTTTACACTTTAATCGTATGGTTATCAGGTCACAAATACAGCTACATATAGGAGCTAGCTAGCCTAAAGAAACAATAGTCCAGACAATAGTTATCTACAAGTACTTGTATATAATACATGAATATGTAAAGTTAAATAAAGTTTTTATTCCGCTTCGAAGGCCAAAAGTTACTTGAGGTGAATTCAATATTTTTAGGCAGCACACATACTTGGCAGTCCAAACGCTAACACCCAGTATAAATATCAGGTTACTTATACGTGAAACGAAAGAACTGTCATTCCAGATCTGTCAAAACGGAGGATAAAATTGAATAATTTTGCTATCTCTAATATATAAAATTCTCGTGTCACAGTTTTCGTTGCCATACTCCTCCGAAACGGCTTGACCGATTTTGATGAATTTTTTTGTGCTTATCCGGTCCCCCCCAAATGTTAGGGGTAGTCCACCCCTAAATATATTTTTTTTATTTTTTTATATGGCAAAACAACGTTTGCCGGGTCAGCTAGTATTTTATATTTTTCGTCTAAATATTTATGATAATTATGTTTACTTATCTAAACTAATATTATAAAGAGGAAAGATTTGTTTGTTTGTTTGTATGGTTTTAACTCAAAACTACTGGATCGATTTTAAAAATTATTTCACCGTTAGAAAGCTACATCTTTACGAAGTGTCATAAGCTATATTTATTTCCAGAAATAATTACCTAAGGTGTAAAAAAACCGGCCAAGTGCGAGTCGGACTCGCGCACCGAGGGTTCCGACCATTGCAAAGAAAAAATACGCAATAAAGTCGCAATTATCTTGTTTTTTTCCGACCGCATAATTAAGTTTGTTTTTAGAAGAAAATTGCTGATTACTTAAAAACTACCTGCTAGATCTCGTTCAAACCAATTTTCAATGGAAGTTTACATGATAATCTACATTATATATTTTTTTTAGTTTTATCATTCTCTTATTTTAGAAGTTACAGGGGGGGGGGACACAAATTTTACCACTTTGGAAGTGCCTCTCGCGCAAACTATTCAGTTTAGAAAAAAATGATATTAGAAACCTCAATATAATTTTACCCACACGTATGGGTTTGACGAAAAAAAAATTTTTGGGTTTCAGTTCTAAGTATGGGGACCCCCAAAAATTATTGCTTTTTTTCTATTTTTGTGTCAAAATCTTAAAGCGGTTCACAGAATACATCTACGTACCAAATTTCAACAGA
The DNA here is from genome assembly GCA_963891755.1 of Pyrrhia umbra. NCBI lineage: Eukaryota > Metazoa > Arthropoda > Insecta > Lepidoptera > Noctuidae > Pyrrhia > Pyrrhia umbra. The sequence goes on along the minus strand of OY982942.1, from coordinate 1,503,858 downwards.
ATTGTTTTTATAGTTTCTGAAAAAAATGGCTGTGACATACGGACGGACAGACAGACAGACAGACAGACAGACATGACGAATCTATAAGGGTTCCGTTTTTGCCATTTGGCTACGGAACCCTAAAAATATGGCGAAGCCGCAGGTGGCAAGCTAGTTTATTATATTCTTGTATTGATAACATAAAAATATCACAAGTATGTTAATTATGGATATTATTATCATGGTATTTCGTAAAATTATAACGTATAAATGATAATAAAAAATAGTTTGATTCAATCGGCTATAAGTATTAATAACTATTATCACCTTCTGCTTACGAGCATTGATTACCACACTTGCTCAAGGCGGATTGGCGATTTAAGACTTTGAATCTAAGGGCCATACCACCACGTGTTTTTGCGATCACCGATGTGAGAGCGAGACACAGCCACAAACGTCGTATAGCACTATCTCTTTTCACAACGAAACCCTTCCTGCTTTGGCACATACTAGTAAGGTCCCAGGTTTCCTCACGATATTTTCAAAGTTCCTTCACTGTTGGCAAACACCTAATAGTAATTCTTATAATAATTCCCGATGTCGATGGATTCCTATTTTTATATTTATAAAGTTGTTTTTTATAAATTTTATAATCAAAACATTATTAAATGGAATAATAATTCCAATACTTCTTTCATTTACTCATGATTAATTAAAACTTAAAATTATATTTTACGGTAGCAGAATATCTTGTTTTATTTTTATTTATGTAAATAATAAATTGTAATTTTTTTTTTTACTCGTAAGTATAAATTATTTATTTACATATTTACTTGTATTTACAATAATAAAAACATAAAAATAATAAATTATACTAATATAATTAGGCATCAAAATATTCATCCGCATCGCTGTCAACGGGAATCGTGCCCAAAAGGCTGGCTGCATTGCCACGTTGGATGGCAATGCTGATTCTTTGATAAATTGTAATTGTAAAAAACTCCTGGTTTAAATTTGTATTTCTAACCATTTATTATTCGGAGTCTTCGATACAACCTCTGAATACAAAGAAAGCCTTAAGCCACCCAATGTCAGCGCTCAGTAAGGTTATAATGAGCTACATCTCTGACATACGTAATGAACGTCTTACGTTACACGTGATTATCCAACAAAGTCAGCAAAAAATACTCTCTATTTCACTTTAACGACATATTTTGAAATACACATCTATTGAAAGCTATGTTAGAATGTTTGAGATTCTGTGAGAAGAACGAGTGATTATTGAAGAAGGTTAAGTTAATTTTAACTTAGTAGATATTAATGCCTATTTTTTATATTAAATTGATACAATAAAAAAAGCGTGACTCGAGAGGACCTCAGCTCACGGGTCGATCGATCAAACATTAACCTACGCTTGCCGCGATCGGTCTGTGGATAGGTTACCATCTGTGTCATACCGAGACTTCTCCGTGCCTCAGAAAGCACGTTAAGCGTTGGTCCCGGTTGTCATTTGTAGATCTTTGACAGTCGTTACGGGTCAGAAGCCAGTCTTAATAAGGGATATCGTGTTACCCGGGAACTGACTGGTGGAGGTCAGATAGGCAGTCGCTCCATGTAAAACACTGTTACTCAGCTAACTAAGATGACTCCAACATCGTTGGGAAAGGACTAGGCATATGATGACATGCATTTAAAATTATTATAAGTACGTAATTGGAATATAAACAATAGCACCCACATGTTTCGCCTGTTTTATCGCCTAGGCAATCAATAAATCTGTTATTTTGTAGCCTAGTCTTCAAGGCGATTGCCCACGCGGTTACATCATATTACTTATAAGGCAAGGGTCAATTTACAAGCGTGTGTTAAAAATTCGCTTATGAATTAGTCAAGTATTAATCTACTAGCTTTCCGCCAGCGGCTTCGCCCGCGAATTCAATTAAAATATGTCAGAGTTTCATACAAACTTTACCCCCTTTTTTTCACCCCCTTAGGGGTAGAATTTCGGAAAATCATTCCCTGTCGGATGCCATCATACATAGAACACACACCCTCCGAGTTTTAGGTCTTTATGATCAGAGGTTTAGGCGTGCGTCGATCCGTCAGTCATTCAGGACAAAGCATTTTATATGTATAGGTTTTTATATGTATAGATTAACACAGTGACATTATCATGTTGTCATCATTGACACTCAACTTCGTCATATAATGTTAGGATTAGCACACAGTCAAACAAATTTATTATCTGAGTAAATTATTTCATTTGAATAAATGGATTTTGAATTTTATTGCTTATGTCGTGTGGGCTGCAGGTTAACCAGCCTAACAAGAACTAGTGTCAGTATTTTCTTAATACCACCTGACGGGCTCTGACATGGAATTGTAACAACGTCTGCTATCAAGGTAGCAGCCGGGGATGACGGCTTAACGTCCCAAGTACAAGGGTGTAACACCCCCAACAGCCGGACTCGGGGTTGATTTTTGTGAAACATTAAAAACAACTGGAGAAAAAAAGGCACAAATAAAAAACCACTCTTTTTTTAATCTACTATTTAATGAAATAAATATTTCAACGATTCAAACTACGTTACATATCTTTCGAAAATACTTTTTTCAAAAATAAAAACTTATAACCATCGAATTATAATTATAATAATATGGCTCCAGAATTACATTTTTTGTTTTAAAATAATTATTTAAATAAAATAATATTTTATTTGTATTCATTTTCATTTACTGAGTGTCATTTACATTAAATTATAATTATAAGTTTAAAATGACATGTCGGCTCATCGATGACTCTGTTAGATTATTATAATAATATACCCTAAGTACTACATTGTGTAAATATTTAGTAAATGGGTGGATTTTTCCGTAACAAAAACCTCACACTTTTGCATGCACGTTAAATAATTTCCAAAAAATAATACTTATCTACGCCAAATAGTATCTTTCCAAACTATCAGTATATTTTGGTTTTATATTTGCTTGAGTATTGTTTGATAATTAAATAAATTAATAATTAAAGTAATAAAGTACATAGTACATAAATTTAATTTAAAAAATTATAATAATATATTTTCTACTAATATTTTTTATATTTAAAATACATGGAAGCACAGTTATCTTAGACAAAGCACAATTTTGATAGATATTAGACACTTAAAACTTTTGTAACAATTAGGCAATTTATTAGAATTAGAATTATGTTTATTTCGATTTAACTGAATCATTTTTGTGTTATTTAGTGTCCAATATCTCACTCAAAATCCAATAAATATAACATCTACGAATAATTACGTGTGTCATCTCACTCATTTATACAAAATCGGGCTACGAGTATCTTATTCCTATAATACACATAATATTCATATAATTCACCTAATTTAATAATAAAATGTTCTTCAATCACTACAAAGGTAAACAGTTTTAGTAAAATTATAGGATTAAATATTTTTTCTCTTAAATTTATAAAATGTATAGAAATTTTATAAATGGATTACACATCTTCGCTACTAAATATATTTAAAATTGACAGTATAAATAGACAATATTTTGAACACGCTAAGTAGTGTATTTGTAGTAAGTGATTAAATATTTTTGTGTACATAATAAATTAACAAATGACATAAAAAATATCATGCCGAATAAGATTTAAACCAATAAAACGACTCTTTGATTAATGCTTTTTGATAGTTTTGAAGAATGATTATGTCATCTGTACACAAAAATTATAAGAAAGATATATTTGTGAAATATTTATATAAAATCTACAGTATAATATATTTAAAATTTTTGTGTAGCATAGAATATTTTTTTAGATTCTTTGGTCTCAATTAGAACACAGAGATTTGAACATCTTAGGTCGCAATGACTCCGAAACAAAATTATACTAATCGCAAGATTTAAAAACACAGATCAATTTAAATTGAACTCAATATAATATAGATTTAAAGCTGATTAACCAAACTCATAATCTCACCGTCTATTTTATAAATCTAATGATATGATTATTAAAACAACCAGAAACTTCATTTATACAATATAATAATTAGGAAAACTTAACTAATAAATAGGCCTTTAAATATACAAAAGATTAAATGCATTTAAGAATGATCAACAATAAGAATCTTAAACTTTTTTCAAACACCATTTAGATTCAAAAACTGACGCGTCCCGAAGCGCTTTTTAAACTCTTAAAAATCTATGATCTACCATCAAACTAATATTTAAATCCTTCAAGGATAACAAATATAATTATATTTTCTACTTACATAAAACTTTAATGATACGCGATAAATTAACCTTAATGATAATGACTAAAACCCAGTGTTTTAGATTATAATTAATGTAGTTATTTTCGTTGTATTGTTGTTTGAGTTTTCAAAACATTACTATATCAATATTTGCACGGAAAATAGATGAATTTTATTTATTTATTTAAACTCTTCAAAATTCTCGATTAACTATTAATCACCAGATTTTAGTCAGAAATAACAAATAAACATTTAATATATCAATAATAACAGTACAATCTAATCGTCAGCTACATGGAAGACTGATAGATAGTTAACATTTAATCATATTATTACTTAAAACCTAAATATAATTAATTATCGTACAAATAAACGTACATGAACATGTCGACGCACGGCAAACGGAAAGTCATCAAATTATTCTAAAAATCTAAAACATAATGCGCTTAAATACTTTTTAAATACGACTACACGTTACATAATAATTTTTGAATTAATAATTATTACATGTAAATATCATTTTAGTATAATTATATTTTTGATTTTATAATATGGCACACTTATATTTGGCACAAAAAAGGATATTATTATATAAAATTGTGCGTGTTGTTTTAGAATTTATTTCTTTTATGCTTCCCACGATACTTTATCCTGTATGGTTAGTGTCAATATTTTAAATCAATTATTTCAGATATTATTCACTAGCTATTATTTTTATAATTGAATAATTATATTTTTCACAAATGGATATCAACCCTAACCAAACAGGACTATGGTGCTACTTTCCGAATCCCTTAGTCTGAGATCCTGGTCTTAAGTGGGAGGGAGAGAAGTTAGGCCTTATTGTGCTTCGCTTGCTCTTCAGCCTGCATTTTGGTCCTTAGAGACGGCACGTCCTCTGGTATGCGGACGATTTTGTGGAATTTCTGTAAAATTACATTTATATTTGAAAACATTGTTGTGTCATATTTCAAGAAGGAAGCTAACAAATACAGTATATGCAGTGTAATACAAATCCATGCCCAAAAGACAGCAAGTTACAACATTAAGTAAGACTGTATAAATAAAAAATCTACATCAATCCACACAATGATAACATATGAAGCGGCAAGAAATAAAAATTGGATAGCAATTTCGAATAGTTTTTTAAACAAATTACTAAACTACCGAAAAAGCAAATCTTTTAAGTCATGTAACAGGCCAATAAAGAACTGGGAGCAACTAGACGATTCCTGACCATCGTATGGGTTTTAGAAGTGTCTGACACTCCCTTCACAGCTCCGCCCACAGTGGGAAAAGACATTTGATGATTTCTTATTCCTAAAGATAGCCATGAGCCCTACCTCTTGCCAAGTCCCAGGAGTGACGCGCCACAAATACACCATGTAGCCAGGGATGCACAGCATGGAGGAGAGAGCGGTGAACCAGCCGAACGCATGCGACCACCAGGGGTACTCGTAGTTCATGTACTTGATGGGCTTCCATTGCACCAGGTTGAAGATGAACACGCTCTGGGGAGAGACCACAATATTAATGATAATAAAATAATAAAAGATAGTGAACAATTTGAAACTAATTATAGAGGCTGTGAGAGTGATGGCACTTAAACTCTGGGCAGTTAAACCTGCAACCATCTTGGCGATTAACTAGTATGTTGTTTGTTGCGTGAATAAGTTTTAGATTTTTTTATAGAAGTATTTCATGGAAATCAAGTGATTAAGGAACAAAAATACCTTGTTAAACATGACACATACTCTGGGCAGTTAAATAAATAAAAATAAATAAATATCTTTGGACAATTTCACACAGCGCCATCTAGCCCCAAAGTAAGCAATGCAAGCATGCTTGTGTTATGGGTGCTAGCTTAACGGATATGACTACTTATATATTTTTATAAATACATACATACTATACATAGTAGTAGTTAAACCTTGGCGATTGACTAATATGTTGATTGTTGCTTGAATAAGTTTTAGATATTTTGATAGAAGTATTTCATGGAAATCAAGTGATTGCAGAACAAAAATACCTTCTTAGACTATTTTTATAACAATACTGATACAATTTTGTACTACAGACACACACTTAGTCTTTAAAACAATTAATGAAAATATTGATAGCAAAATTCATACTCACAATGCAAATAGCAGGAGTAAAGCCGACCCAACAGAACTTCCACCAGATCGTAGGGTAGTAGCCAATCATTTCCTTGATGCCGTCGTAGAAACGGTTCACGCCAAAGGCCCAAGATATGGAGACGCACTCGAAGAAGATCAGGAACAGCAAGCAGAATCCGGAGACAGCATACGAATCGAGGATTTGGAAGACGTACATACCGCCCTAAGAAAAGATTGTGGAGATGTACTGTTTGGAATACTTTGGGTTAATTCGGTAGTGACACACAGAGATTTAAAAGAAAAAATCTCTATTCGGTTCTCTATTGATATGTTTAATATCTGTTCTACCTTTAATCATTACTGGATATACATATATACATGGAGATACATAGAGTTTCTTGCCCGTTCTTCTCCTTATGAAACTAATTTTGGAATGGGCAATTAAATTCTTTCTTTTTTGACTTTCAAAAGTGCTTGTTATTAGTCCTAATTGAAATAAATTATTTTAATTGAATTGAATTACTGTTATTAGTTGAATATCTCTATGATTCATTAAAGTGTGTACCGAATCAATGGATTGTGCTAAATTATTGCACCAATGCTTATATTCCACACTGTAATTTATCGCAGATGAAACTAATTATTTTGTAAAATTTGTAATTTTCATAGAGTAACCTAGCCAAATCATTATAACAAAGTTATAAAACATCGACATCTGGTCCAATACCAACTTGGATTTTTAAAACATCGTCAGATAATATTGTCACATTTGTCCGGACTCCACTGAATAAAATTTTGTATTCATGAGAAGTTTCAAAGACGTATGTTGAATTTTAATTAGTGTTCCTTCTCCCCATCAATGTCACACGTGGAGATTAGCCTAGGCGTGGTAGACATGATGTGTCCTTGAAGTTGGCTATCAGATACATTTCTATGCCAATGTTTTGGATAATATTGTTTTTGATACACATTTCTTTGTTACTGTGTACAGTGTATGCTTTTGATCTAAATACAATTTGATAATTACTACTTATGTACTTTATTTTTACGAATTAGTTGTTTGTGGTGACAAGTTTAAAAACAAAAAAAATGCGCATTCTAATAATTTCACCTATACCATTACACGGAAAGACACGCGTCGAATATAGCGTCAATATTTTTTTTGTTATATAAGTACTAACTAAAAAACGAATAACTATATTAGTTATTCTATAATAACTATATTAGTTATTCGTGGGCGTCAAAAAATTCCTCCAAATCGCAGTCAACTAGGAAAGTGCCTAAGAGGGTGGCAGCATTGCCTTTGTAGTTTTTGAGTACTACAATATTTTATTGTTTTTTTCTAGCTGTTTTAATTTAAATTATGTTGTTAATATGTGTACTTCATCAACTGTAAAACATTTTTTCGAATCAGATCTTTAGTACACGGAAATAACTTCGACATCAAAAACAACCCTTAAAACAATGCAGGCAATTAATTTAGTAAAAAGCAACAAGAATTAACTCACCTCAGAGATACACGAAAGCCCAACCAAATACGAGATGACACAGGTAATAGCAATGAAGATCTCTTTCCTCCTCCTGAGGAGTTTGGGCCACTCATCGATAACAGCAGTAATAAACCCTTCCATGGTGCAGAACTGGCTGTCCAACCCGATGAGGAGCAGCATGAAGAAGAAGAGACATGACCAGAGAGGAGCTCCTGGTAACTGGAGCACTGCTGATGGATAGGCCAAGAAGGCTAAGCCGGGACCTGGAATTTTAAGACAGGTTGTCATTGAAGATTAGAAATCCAGAATTCAGTACAAAAAAGGGATGATGTTATTCATCTTGTACGGCTCCATCACTTTTTTGCATTGAGGTCAGGGTAAAATGTCATGATGCAGTCCCAGATTACGTGTTATGGAAAAACATATCAATAAACATATTATGAAAAAACAATTAGAATTGCTTTCATTTGCCCATTTATTTATAGTTAACTAGCTATTTCCCGCGGTTTCTCCCGCGTCCCGACGGAAGTTTTTCCAAAGAAGAACCTTTTCAAGGGTCCCCTTACCAAATTTCAGCCAAATTGATCCAGTCGTTCACGCGTGATGCGGTGACTAAGGGAAATAGGGATTCATTTTTATATAATAGATTTATACATTTTGAGGGGAACCTCAATGGGATAATGGGATAGATAGAAATCTATCTCCATATTTTGTAAAACTAGTTAGGATTACGATTCTTTATAATAAAGAAGCAGAACTTTCCTTGAAGATTCTGTAATAACATGAAAAAAATCTCTCGTTACCTGATGCAGCCACTTCAGCAACCGGCCGTTGCTGCTCATGCGCCATGAAGCCGACCACAGAGAAGATCACAAACCCAGCGAACATAGAAGTACTTGAGTTTACAGTACACACAATCAAGGCATCCCTGAAAATATCATCAATATATTAATTACGTGACGCGAAAACTTTGGATGACTTTTTGAGAATACTACGCGTACGCAGTAATGTGTAGGATTTGGCATAGTTAAAGTTTAAATGAGAAGTAGAGTGGTAACTAATTTAAATAAAGTAACGGTCGAATTTCGACCAGTGGGTGAACGATTTACGAACTATCATGAATTTGACGGACTTTGGGGTTTCTTAATTAAAGCAGAAAAAAAACACTTGACATCGGTCTGTTATAATTTTGTACATCATCATCAGCCTATATACTGTCCCACTGCTGGGCACAGGCCTCTTTCCATATAGAGAAGGCATGAGCATTGATCACCACGCTTGCTCAAGGCGGATTGGTGATTTCAGACTTTTTAAGTCCAGGTTTCCTCACGATGTTTTCCTTCACCGTTAGTCAGTGACGTCTAAGATACACTTAGAAAGTACAAATGACTTTAGAAAAATCACATTGGTACTTGCCAGGTTTCGAACCCGCACACTCATACACGAGAGGCAGGTGCCTTAACCACTAGGCCACCATGACGTTTTTTGTACATACGAGTATTATGTACATATTTTATATTTATATTTTGTACATATTATGTATGGAATCCTGAAATCCTACATTTCAACTTTAGTCTTTGAAACTCACTTGTACACATTGTTGGTGAACTTGTTGTAGCTTCCGAGAGCCACAAGAGTCCCCAGACCCAGGCCGTACGAGAAGAAGATCTGGGTGACAGCATCGATCCATACTTCGGACTCCATCAACTTGGACATGTTCGGCATCACGTAGAACTTGATGCCTTGCATCGCTCCGGGCAAAGTGATTCCTAAGAAGATAATTGCAAATAACATCGTTGAACACGTAATACACTTCTCATCAAAAAAATCGAAACACTTTCGTTTTTATTGTTTTTGTCCTAATTTTTTACAAAAGAGAATTAATTCCATGAAAAAAAAAACATTATTGTGTAGCTGGCAGTTTGGTCATTACAGTAAGAAGAAAAAAATCAAAATTCGAAATTAGAATTTCATTTGTTTATCCTATAAATGAAATTAATCACTGTTTTGAGACAAATGTGTATTTAGGGTTGGAGTACGTTTCTCGTTTAAAAACTAAAAATTAGCGCTTGTCTTTAAACTTTTTGTTTCTTATTTCATTTACTGTGACTTTGGGACGTCTGAAAAAACTTTTTTTTCTAAAACATATGGATACTTCGCCCGCAGAAGCCGCCCAAGTGGTGGCATTGCTGGATTCTGGACTTAGTCAGCGTGTTGTGGCTGCAAGATTGCATCTAAGCTTATCATCTGTTCATAGAGTCTACAAACGCTATCGGGAGACTGGTTCGTTCACGCGCCGTTCAGGATCTGGCAGGAATCGGGTCACTTCTGAGCGAGATGATCGATTTATTGTAACAACTTCTTTACGAAATCGACGCCTTAACGCTTTTCAACTGCAGCAGCAGCTTCGCGTTGTACGAAGAGTAGCTGTAAGTGACTCTACAATAAGAAGAAGGTTGAAGGAACGCGGATTGGCACCGCATAAGCCAGCGAATGGGCCGAAATTAACTGCAGACCATCGAAGAGCGCGCCTTAACTTTGCACGCGAGCACCTAACTTGGTCATACCTTCAGTGGAGCAAAGTACTGTTTTCTGATGAGTGTAAAATTATGCTGTATGGTAACGACGGAAGGAACAAGGTCTACAGAAGAGATGGAGAACGCTTTGCACAATGCTGCATTGAAGAAAAGGTCAGCTATGGTGGCGGTTCGTGGACGGTTTGGGGAGGAATCAGCGCCGACGGTAAGACAGAACTTGCCTTTGTGTCTGGGCCACGGCTGCCTGCACTAAACTCTCATCGGTACATCGAACAGTGTCTTGAACCTCATGTGATGCCCTATGCACATTTTATTGGCAACGACTTCATATTCATGCACGACAATGCTAGAGCTCACACCGCGGGCGTCGTACGAGATTATCTTACCGAAGTCGGTATCTCCATTATGGTATGGCCAGCAAGAAGCCCGGACATGAATCCCATTGAACATCTATGGGATGAATTAAAGAGACGAATTCGAGCAAGAGATCCAGCCCCAGAAACACTTAGCCAGCTGCAAAATGCAATCCAAGAGGAATGGGATAATATACCACAACATGTGATCGTGACTCTCATCCGATCGATGAAGAACCGTATGGAAGCAGTAATAAGAGCTCGCGGAGGGAATACAAGTTATTAAATAAACGTTTCTTAATTTTTTTTTTCATTTACGCGTGTTGTTTTACCCATTTCCTTCATATTCCATACAGGGTAAAAATTACTCATTATACAAAATACGAAATCTATGAAGACTTAATTTGAATTTAGAACAATAACATTAGGATTTAAAAACCTCATACTACTCACTATTAAATGACATTTTACATTTATTCCTAAATATACACATTTTTCTGATAATCCTTATCAAATCATAAACTGCGAGGTGTTTCGATTTTTTTGATGAGAAGTGTATATTTTTGTACAGGTATTAATAATTCATTCATTAACAATAAAGAGTTTTTGATTCTATACCTCATCAACTTACTGTTGTTTTTAAATTTCATTATCATTTTTGAATATATCTAGCTAGAAATCAAAATTTAAATCGTTTCTTACGGTGTCTGACTTTGATATTACTGGGAGTTCCTAATTTCGAAACAGCGTAGTTCCTATTTTTCATTATTTGTGATCAGAATTATGTCACCGTCTTACTTATTAAGTCTGCTTCTTACAACGGATTAGCAAAAATTTCACTCATAAATGCTATTTAGCGTTAATCCGTACTTAAGTTAGTATTAAGTTGGTAATCCTGAATTACGATGTTAAGTAAGTATTAGGTGAGAAATGGTTAAACTTCAGATATTCAGCTTATTCAAGTTATAAACTATTTGTGTACCAAATTTCATCCATATCGGGTAAATAGAATTCGTGTTATTGAGTAACAAACATACATCCAACCAAACTTTCATACTTTTTATATAAGTATTAACAGTAGTATTAGCCTTTATGAAACCTAGCCGCTATGACGTTGAATTATGAATGATCTAGTACAAACCTCTGATCAGCAACACAGTGAGCAAGAAGTACGGGAACAGGGCGGTGAAGTAGACCACCTTGCCGGTCCACCTGACACCCTTCCAGATGCAGAAGTAGCAGAGCACCCACACCAGGAGGAGAGTCCCCGCGAGCTCCCAGCGGATATTACCGATGTGTTCAATACCGCTCGAGATTTGGAGGGCGCGGCGTCTGAAGAAAATAAGAAGATATTGTCACGTAGGTCGGTAGGCATGTTCTACGTCGAACATTCTAGAACGAATGCTCTAGAGCTAAGACCTAGAATGATCTAGAAAATGCTTTACCCGGAAAATTTTTTTTTACCCGGAAAATTTTAGAAGCTTGAGCTCAACAATACGAATGAAGTCGAATTTAACATCAATACAAGTTTTCATATAGGGTTGATAAACTTTATTTCTATAACTTTCTGGTGTATGAACATGATCAACGTCTTCATTAGTAAAATTAGACGGTAATTGTATTTTTAATTATCTCACAAAACATGACAAATAAGCACAATAAACTAATAACTAATTAAAACAACCTTCATTTAAAAAGGTTCACCTTTTATCATTAAATATAATTTTAGAAAGTCTTAGAAAAAAGCCTCATTGTTTCTTGCCTGGTTTCGAACCTACAGACGTAGAAAAACATTGATCTGAGATCACTCTTGGGCGTAGTAGCTTGTAGCTAATTATTTTAATATCTACCCGCCTACAGTATTGCTATGGTCAATCTGCACAACTTACTCCCAGAACTCCTTGACCGGGTCAGAGAGTACAGCCTTGCTGATGTTCTTCCCGTTGAGGGTGCAGAAGGTGGTCATGTCCATGGTGGACCAGCAGGTGAGGTTCTTGCGGTCGTAGGGGTTCACGCAGGTGGCCGTGTTCCAGTAGTTGTCGCAGTTCCGCCATGGCACGTCTGCGGTAATAGAACATTTTTGTAAGAATGGAATATTTATTTAGTTGCTCAGAATATCGGTATTTATAATAAGGTGGTTACAATAATATTAAAATAATGAAACGACAATTTTAGAGCGACAGTATTAGAATCGGTTTTGGAAAATAATTGAAAATCTAAAAGTTCAAATATGACCGCTCTGTATTATTTCTGTATAGGTAGTTCACTGTTTTTCGTTTAGTATTGTTTAGGGATGGGAAATCGTCAAATGACTCCCGCTGTGGAGCGGGAGGAAGGGTCAAACTCTTCACTGTTCCTTCATTCGATCTTTGCGTTTAAGAGCTACGGAACACCCTGCCAAACAATCTCGAATACCTTCTTAAGCTTTAATTCCTCAAAAACTTAAATATTTTAATACAAAATAGTGAAGCCTAAATAAGATGTGTACGAACAATTTTATAACAATCAGACTAAAACAAATTCGGGTGTCTAACAAAACATCTGAAAATAAATTATTTCCTAGTTATTTGCGCTACAGCTTTCCGAAAAGAAAATCACTACTAAAAATTTAATGGTAGTGATTACCTGATCTCATGGACATGAAGAAGTAGAAGATGGCCCACGCGAGGATCACGATGTAGTACACGTTCATCCAGCATGACATCACTGCGGCCGCGTACCCAATACCTGGACCAATATGATGATCATTATCAAGGGCTTCACCATCATCATCATCAACGGCCTTTTTATGGCATCGTTCACTAGGAATCAATCCGAATTGGCGATAAAATTTTAATAAGGCGTGATCACCCAGATCAGTAGCAGCTGCTGAATAGCTAACTGATGGATAAATTGGTTATTGTAAAAAGCTGCATTGCATTTTTGGACTTTAAACATTTAAGAGATATCAAATAACCAAGTTAATATTAAAGCAAGTAAGAATATTTCTTATTACCTTCCGAATTGAAATGTTTATTTTGTCTTCTCTGTGAAACACTTAACTTGAGTATCACATATTATTTACATGTCATACGGAACAAGATAACATGTACAACCAAGTCAAAAAAAACTACAAACCAAGATCTTAAAAGCAATCTGCACGACAACAATGATTTGTTTCTTAAAAATCAAACTAAATCTCATTACCTTTGAAAATCGGAGCAATCTTGAACACGCCCAAACCACCGATGGTAAGCATCTGTCCCATAGCCAACTCCATGAAGAACATCGGGATACCAGCAAGGAAGAGGGTGAGGAAGTAGGGGATGAGGAAAGCCCCTCCACCATTCTTGTAGCAGAGGTAGGGGAACCGCCAGACATTGCCGAGACCGATGGCTAGGCCGATGACAGAGAGGATGAAGTCTAGCTTGCTGGCCCATGAACCTCTTTCGGGTAGGTCGGATTTTGTTGAGACTTCGCTGTAAAGAAATCAATATTATTTAAAACAAGGGTCGAAGTGATAACCTCCTTTTGTTACGAAATCGGTTATTAAGGAAGGTCAGCTTCGATGTATGACTGGAGGATATGAATGGGAAGAAAAAAATACAGAGTAAGAAAATTACTCATATTGAACGTTGCTGGATATTTGGTTATGAAAAGGAGCTCGTGGCTACGTAACAGCCGCACGGGTCGACCGATAAAAGGTCAAGGCTAGGCATTGTGCGGGCGGTCCGTCGATGGGTGACCATTTATGTTATAGTGAGACTCCTCCGTGCCTCGAAAAACACGTTAACCCGTTTGTCCCGGTTGTATTTTGTAGATCTTTCATATTCTTTACGGGTAGTCAGAAGCCAGGAAGTCAATCAGTCTAACCGAGGGGATCATGGTATCTGAAACTGATTATCATTGATCGTGGTGTCAGATAGGCGGTCGCTCCATATAAAACACCTGCAGCCTGTTAGACTGGAAGCTGACCCCAACAAACTTGGGAAAAGGCTAGGCAGATTATGTTTTCATGTGTATGAGCCACTATTACTGCTTACCCAGTTTTGTTGCTTGTTCCCTGTGCGCTGAGTTCGATGTCATCTGTGCGTACGTCGTTTTTCGTGTCCATTTTTACAAATTATCTTCTATTTCTTTCTAATCGGTAGCGTTGCAGTTCTTTTGTGTCTCTTTCCCACACTATTACTATTTTTCAGGGGAACTGTATTAACATTTTCGTTGAAGTACATAGACTAGATTAGGAATGCCGCTAATTTTGTACCTGGAACCAGAAAAATGGTTAGTCAGCCTTGTATGCTCTGCTGAAAATAATAATGCTGCCTCAAATCTATACATATAAAATGGTTTGTCCTAAATGACTGACGGATCAACGCATAGCCTAAACCGCTGATCGTAGAGACCTGAAACTTGGAGGGTGTGTTCTTTGTATGACGGAGGCATCCGATAAGAAAGGATTTTTCGAAATTCTACCCCTAAGGTAAAAAGGGGGGGCAATGTTTTTATGAAAATCTGTAATTTTTAATTTGAATTCGTATAGTCCACGCGAGCGAACCCGCTGGCGGAAAGCTAGTAATTAATCAACGTTTATAAATACACTGATGCAAATTCATACTGCTGTTTTAAGTTAAGCTTAAGTTACACTAAGGCTTATTAGGTTGGTAAAAACCTGCACCCCAGGCGATAAGAAGAAGAAGAAGCCTTGGTCATCCACGAACCAACAGCATTTTTTTGTCATTTCAGGAATCTTTTTTGGTATCCACTATTGTAATTCCGTATAATTACGAGCATCTAGAGAGTTGTGTTTAGAGTTTTACCGTATAACATAGTAGGTACCGTGTAACATAATTAAATTTATCACTATAGTATGTACAATTGATTTTACGAAAAATATAAACAAAATACCTATTCTAATTTAATCACACACAGAAATAAAATGGCATTAAATGATGAATGATGATGTATAAAAGCATGAAATTGAATAAATGCGCCATCCCTTTGCCATTTTGTTAATTTCTGTGGCAGAATAAGAACAAAGTAGGTTACGTTAATTAGGACAGACTTTAGTATTAGGTATTCTTCAACGTATACCGTAAAAGTAAATTACTTCAATACAAAACAGTACGTAAGTCTCTGTATAACATATTGTTAAAATCCATATCATATACCTACATATAAGCAGAGATTCGAAATATTGAACCAGAATACACCCACCTACCCCTCCACTCTCCCCCTAACCCCAGGCTTGTGTTTACGAGGTAACAGCGTGAAATATGAACAGACATTTGCATCACATCGCGTTACTATACACGTTATTTTATTTGCTGAAGAAAATTGGATGTGAGAGTTTGTTAGCTTGGCGGCGAATATTTTCGATTTGGGATGGACTTGTTTAAGCTAAATTAAGGTTGTTTTTTTGTCAATATGATAGCCCATTGCACCAAGAAAATATCATGATACTTTTACGTGAAACGGAAGAACTGTCATTCAATAATGTCGTCATGAATAAATAATATGTTAACTTAATTATTATAATAATATGTATGTGTTGATATTATCATAAAAAATATTTAAAGTATGCTATCTATTGTATAATTTTTGCGATTTCCGTGAAAGTATAAATGATAAAAAAAAGCTTTTTACAAAAAAATTAAAACCGACTTCCAAAAAAAAAACTGAAAAGTAAAAAATAATTTTTATTTCAACGCTTTACGACCAAAACATCGCTTTCGAAGTCGGTGTCTTGTAAGTTACTATTGTTAGTATTTCGCCACCGACTTCGAAAGCTTAATGAAAGAAAAATGAAGACTTATTTTTTACTTTTCAGTTTTTTTTTTGGAAGTCTGTTTTAATTTTTTTGTAAAAAGCTTTTTTTATTTTTTCGCTTTTCAGTGTCTCGGTCTTGTTATCTTAACAAAATAAACACACCACTTTTTAGGGTTCCGTAGCCAAATGGCAAAAACGGAACCCTTATAGATTCGTCATGTCTGTCTGTCTGTCTGTCTGTCTGTCCGTCCGTATGTCACAGCCATTTTTTTCCGAAACTATAAGAACTATACTGTTGAAATTTGGTAAGTAGATGTATTTTGTAAACAGCTTTAAGATTTTGACACAAAAATAGAAAAAAGCAATAAATTTTGGGGGTCCCCATAGAACTGAAACTCAAAATTTTTTTTTTCATCAAACCCATACGTGTGGGGTATCTATGGATAGGTCTTTAAAAATGATATTGAGGTTTCTAAAATATCATTTTTTTCTAAACCGGATAGTTTGCGCGAAAGGCACTTCCAAAGTGGTAAAATGTGTGTCCCCCCCCCCCTGTAACTTCTAAAATAAGAGAATGATAAAACTAAAAAAAATATATGATGTAGATTACCATGCAAACTTCCATTGAAAATTGGTTTGAACGAGATCTAGCTGGTAGTTTTTAATTAATCAGCAATTTTTCTCTACAAACAAACTTAATTATGCGGTCGGAAAAAAACAAGATAATTGCGACTTTATTGCGTATTTTTTGATGATGTATGACTGAATTGAATTGAATTGAATAAGCGTAAATAACCAAATCATCTAAGTATTTGGCATATCAGCAAGTAGAGATAAATCGTTATTTTTGATATATTTATAAAACGACTGAACCGGTAGTGATAAAATTTAAATGGGACCACACGGGAAGCACCAGCTTTCAAATAAAAAAAGAATCATGAAAATCGCTTCACCCAGTCGCAAGTTATGAGGTAACAAACATAAAAAAAAAAAAAAAAATACAGTCGAATTGATAACCTCCTCCTTTTTTTGAAGTCGGTTAAAAAACCGACCAAGTGTGTGTCGGACCACGCGCACTGGATACATGAGAAAAAAATATTCAACCCCACATTACTTGTATGGGAGCTAACCAAAAAAATCTTAATTTTATTATTTTACCACTTTTACGGCATGATCAATATACCAAATTTCAGCTTTCTAGTATCAAGAACTTCTAAGCTATGCCGCGGATAGACAGACAGGTGGTGTGATGGTGTTAGATGCAACAGACTGATAGTGTTATAGGTATAGAACAGTCTGATTAATTTCGTTGTCAATATTATTACCAGATATATTTCATTTTCGTTTGTATTGCCTATACTATTTCAAGTTCAAGTAGTGTGGTGGCCTAGTGGTTAAGGCATCTGCCTCTCGTGTACGAGTGTGCGGGTTCGAAACCTGGCAAGTACCAATGTGACTTTTCTGAAGTCATATGTACTTTCTAAGTATATCTTAGACACCACTGACTAACGGTGAAGGAAAAAATCGTGAGGAAACCTGGACTTAAGTAGTCTGAAATCGCCAATCCGCCTTGAGCAAGCGTGGTGATTAATGCTCATGCCTTCTCTGTATGAGAAGAGGCCTGTGCCCAGCAGTGGGACAATATATAGGCTGATGATGATACTATTTCAACCAAACTGTGTACCAGGTTAAACAGCAAAAAAACCTCATCACTTTTGAAACACAACAAAACTTTACCAGTTATTTTAAATTTTCACTACACTGCACATCAGCACTGAGTGATAAATAATTTGCAACACTGACTGACTCTGTAGTCAGTGTTGCCAATTTTATCACTATATCCTTATTAAAATAAAATGTAAACACGACACTCCACATGATCCCCCATATACAGGATGTTCAAAATAGCTGGAGTGGTCTGAAGTAAGGCATACATTCGCACAGGGGCCGTACCACCGCGTGCTTTTGCAATCACCATTACGATGTGAGAGCGAGACACAGCTACTAACGTCGTATAGCACCATCTCTTTTTCACAACGAAACTATTCCTGCTTTGGCACGTTATGGTAAGGGGACAACAGTCACCGCGAAAAATGTTATCGAGTGAAATAATATTTGAAATTCAAAATTCAAGATCAAACTATGATCAGAAGAATCAGACTAGGCTGAAAATCTGTACTTTTTGAACGTCAATTTTACAAGATTTGATTCTCTCTACTATACACGGTCCGGGACTTTGTAGTCCCAACAGTGTCCCGGACCTTTGGGAGGCGAAGGTGCAAGAGAAGTCAACAAAAAAATCTTTTAGACAACCTTAATGAAATGTAGTAGAGATATTATAACCGGTGTTTATCCCGGCTTTTTTAGGCTAGCCTGTTTTCTGACTTTTTTGAACTCCAGTCTAACTGGATGCACCTATTATTGTACATGAAGCGACTGCCTATCTAACCTCCACAACCCAGCTACCAGCTAACACGATACCTTTGGTTACTAGTTGTCAGACATTCTGGCTTCTGACTACCCGTAACGACTGTCAAAGATCTACAAATGACATGTAGACACTATAAAAATGCAAAATTCTTTGATCAAATGTTTAATCCTATTAATTAATTCTCACGATAACACTTTTCTTAGCGACTATTATTGTACGGAAATTCACTTCAGACTAACTTCTGAAAATTTCCGATGATAATAATCATATATATTCTGATCCAGCCTGTCCCTTGCTGTCCTCCCCCAGCGACGCCCTGAGCCGAGGCCCGTACCCCACTAGTGGGTGCCCTTAGTCGCTTTGTTTTGTAAGTTAAGCCCTGGCTGGAAACCCTAAATTCATTTAATGTACTTCACAGGCAAGCCCGGTTAAGCAGTCGACCTTCTAGGTTGACCTGCGAGATGCCATACTTATAAAAACTAACTTCAGACATGTCAAATTATTTTGAACACACTATATGTATAACGTTTAGCGATGCCCCGGCGACCTATCCTATTGAATTGACAGGATGACAACACGACCATTAGGTACGATCCTCTATTTTGTTTTGACCGTGAAATGGACGTCTCTTTTCATATGTAAGTGCAGTTCTGTAGGTGCATTTTGCGCCTGAGTTTTTTTTCTTGCGATGCAAGTTATTGGTTTGAATTAAAAGTGGTGATTTTCAATGTAATGTGCTGTATTTCTATTTGCGCTGTATATTTATTTGTCACATATAATTATTTAAAAGGTAGGTATATTAAAAGAAAAAAGGGTCAAAATGAGGGAGTAAATGACTACGACATTTTACAAAAATTATTATATAATACATGAAGATTCTACCAATTATGTCCTTCTCAATGTTCCAATCATGTCCACGCTAATTAACTGTTTTACTGTGAAAGGCTAATAGACAGAGTTACTTCCTACACATTTTAAATATTAGCAAATATTTTACACACTAGTACCTCATTTCAAACATATTACGTTTCATTTTGTATGTGAAAATCAATTCACCAATCTGCAACAACCGTCAATACGCTTTCACCAAACCGAGTAAATCAGAATATTTAATTAAACCATCCCCTGTATTTAATGGGCGCGGTTTCAACACAAGACCCTGTGTAAAGGGTTAAACCTTTTGTTCCCTGCGTAAGACAGATGGAAGAATTCTCATGGTTAAACATACATTTGCTATTTGTAACGAAATGTGGTTTTAAGTTTAGTATTTATCCTCGTTGGTCTAGTGGTTGCGAATGCTACAGCTATGTATAAGCGAAGGGGTTCAAATACCCGGTCGAGCATGAATTTATTGGTATTGGTCCAAATTACGAAAGTTTATATAGATAAGTTAAAATAACTATTAGTTTCTATACATAAGATTAAACGAAAAAAAAACCATCTAAATCTATACTTCTATACTAATATTATAAAGAGGAAAGATTAGTTTGTTTGTAGGGTTTTAACTCAAAAACTACTGTACCGATTTTAAAAAATCTTTCATCGTTAGAAAGCTACATCTTTACGAAGTGTCATAGGCTATATTTATTTCCAGAAATAATTTGGGATTCCTACTAAGACTTGAATAATGTAACCCAAGGTGTAAAAAAAATGTTCATGCGGGCGAAGCCGCGGGCGGAAAGCTAGTACTATAAATATATCCTTTCTATTAATAAAATAAATTCAAAAGTTTCACGATATTACTAAATTACTGAAACGAATTTAATAAGATTCACTAAAAGCTTTAGAGGACTCCTAAACAGACCTATATTGTACCAGTTACGCTAGTACTTGCCCGGTTTAGAACCCACAATATTCATAATTGAGACGTAGTCTTTTTAACATCTGTGCTACCACGACATTCCGAGAAAGAAACAGGGACATTTACGAAAAGGGCTATAGCTAGAACTACGGTCTTTATTACTAAACGATTTTACAAGTGCTCCATAGAAACCACTGACTAACGGTGAAGGAAAACATCGTGAGGAAACCTGGACTGCAAAGTCTGAAATCGCCAATCCGCCTTGAGCAAGAGTGGTGATCAATGCTCATGCCTTCTCTGTATGAGAAAGACCCTTTACCCAACAGTGGGATAGTACCTAATGTAAGTGATGATGACACACGCATAGATCCTATCTTGAGCATAAGTTTGGAATTCCCTAATTAAATTATTCCAAATTCAAGTTCTACTCCCACAGAGTATGAACCTAAATATACCTAACAAGCTATCTCCCACGGTGCTCCTCATTTTTTGATGAGATTACTTCTCGCACCCGAATAAAAACTATAATCTTCTAGGTTGTCCATGCCAAAAGTCACTGTTTTACCATGAAATCGTTACAGAAACAAACTCACAATATCAGTAAGGATTTACAGAGAATGGACAGCTTATGATATACAATATACTCACACATATACACAAGCATCACAACACAACACAGCACACACACATCACGAAATCTGATCAATATAAGCCGAAAATCTAAGATAGTTAGTACGTCGTGCTTCAACACATGCTGGGCCGATTGTGAGCTCCAAAACTGGTATGGCAGCCTCTACATCGTGGGTATACATGCAAATCACGGAGCTGTCAGCTTTGGAAAGAATTTATGAGCATCTATGTCCCCACCGGAAGGGGGGATCGATGCGCGGTAGTCGGCTGATTGGCACACTAGGGTGGGCCGATGCTGTACTTCACACTTTGAATACAGCGTATGGCCTATTTATTTCTTCCTTTATTACGATAATTTTGGGTCGTGTTAAGTGGCTTTAGGAGGAGCAATTGGTTCGGTGGACGTATTTAAGGCTGGTGGGCGTGAGGTCTGTCGTGGTGGCCTAGTGGTAAGGCACCTGCCTCTCGTGTACGAGTGTGCAGGCTCGAAACCTGGCAAGTACCAATGTGACTTTTCTAAAGTTATAATGTACTTTCTAAGGATATCTTAGACGTCACTGACTAACAGTAAAGGAAAACATCGTAAGCGAACCTGGACTTAAAAAGTCTGAAATCGCCAATCCGCCTTGAGCAAGCGTGGTGATCAATGCTCATGCCTTCTCTGTATGAGAAGAGGCCTGTGCCCAGCAGTGGGACAGTATATAGACTGATGATGATGAACACTGAAAGAATTTTTCAAATCGGACCAGCGGTTCCCGAGATTAGCGTGTTTAAACAAAATGGAGTAACTTCTCCCGTTTTCCTAACATTTCCCTTCACTGCTCTGCTCCTATTGATTTTAGCGTGACGAAAAGTATACTATAACCAGCTCAGGAGTTTGAAAAATAATTGTACCAAGTTTCGTTAAAATCCGTCGAGTTGTTTTTGTTTCTATAACGGTTATACAGACAGACAGGCAAAAATTTTACTGATTGCATTTTTGGCATCAATATCGATCCCTAATCACCCCTGATAGTTATTAACCGACTTCAAAAAAAGGAGGAGGTTCTCAATTCGATCGGTATTTTTTTTTTCTATGTATGTACACCGATTACGCTGAGATTTATGATCCGATTTACGTGATTCTTTTTTAGATTGATGCGGAATAGATGCCATTTGGTCCCATAAAAATTTCACATGGTTTGGCCCAGTAGTTTTCATTTTGTGAACATTTTTTACATTTTTGTTTACATCGATGACGTAATTGTTTCGGAGTCGATTTATATTTTCCGTTCCCGTTTCTTGATCTATATTGTTTAAAGCTGCACCTTTCGTAGGCCTACCCATAGCTACTTAAAAAAAAACTATTTAACATATAATTATGACAATAAAAACAACGAAATGTTATAGCCTTCCTTATGTAATCTATAAAAATCCTGTAAAAAATACTGTAGTTTACAGAGCAACTTATTACAGACACTAAAAAGTAAAAAATAAATTTAAAAAAACTACGTTTAAAAAAACCGACTTCAAAAAAAAACTAAAAAGTATTAAAAAAGTATAAAATAACTTAATAAAGATTTAACACAAACCTAATACCTTTAATATTAATAAAACACCATTATTTGTATGTGTTACCTATTGACAGGTTTGAAGTCGGTGCCAAGTCCTAAACAAAATGAAATTCCTAAAGATTAACCTACGTAAATAAACTTAAAGAACAATGTGAATTAATGTGAAACAGATGAAAACTTTTTAATACCTGAATGAGTAACACTATTACATTTGGCTTGGCACCGACTTTAAACCTGTCAATAGGTAGCAAATACAAATAATGGTGTTTTATTAATATTAAAGGTATTAGGTTTGTGTTAAATCTTTATTAAGTTATTTTATACTTTTTTTTTGGAAATATATTTCATGTACAGTATTGACCTCTCTACAGATTTATCATAAGTATAGATTTCCAGTATTGCATCGGTAGCCAAGTGGATGCATTACCTCGTGGGTTGCGACTGCTGAGCAAAAAGTCCTAAAGTCGAATCCCGGGGTAGACAAAGTGTTAATGACTTTTTGAGTTGGATTGTGCACTATAATATCTCCTGCGAACCTAGCTAGTTTCCACTGAGATTGCCTGTCGTGACCGAAATCTGTCTGGAGAGCTTTTTTTTCATATTATACTTGTTTGTTTTAATTTTCTTAAACTTAGCGACATTGTTTTTTTTGCTGTATTGTGTGTCCATAACCAAATAAATGTTTTTCTATTCTATTCTATTTCTAACCTTCCGGGCTAAAACAAGCTTGATATTATGTTATGGTAATTCCAACATCAAAATAACTGACAAGGATTATAATTACAGGTAAGTACAGAGCAATGTTTTATCACCCCAGACTATCAAACGACCCTACCCTTAATCACTTTCACTCAGACAAAGACGTTTTAAATGCACAAAAGCTGCCGACGAAGTCGGCAAGTAAATCTTTAGTCGCTCGCTACTAATCCAATCCAATCCAATTCTAGATATTATCAGTGGATTGAAGGAATTTATATATTACTAGCTTTCTGCCAGCAGCTTTGCCCGCATAGGCTATACGAATTCAAATTAAAAATTACAGATTTTCATACAAATTTTGCCCCCACATTTCACCTTCTTAGGGGTAGAATTACGGAAAATCCTTTCCTATCGGATGCCTACGACATACAAAGAATACACCCTCCAAGTTATAGGACTCTACGATCAGCGGTTTAGGCTGTGCGTTGATCCGTCAGTCATTCAGAACAAAGCATTTTATATGTATAGATAAGTACCTACACACAGCACAAAACTGATCTTTACTTATATTATAAACTAGCTTCTGCCAGCGACTTCATCCGCGTGGAATAGTGGTGCTCCGCTCTTATTGGTCTTAGCGTGATGATATATAGCCTATAGCCTTCCTCGATAAATGGACTATCTAACACTGTAAGTTTTTTTTTAAATCGGACCAGCGGTTCCTGAGATTAGCGCGGTTAAATAAAATGACAACATTTCCCTTCACTGCTCTGCTCCTATTGATTGCAGCGTGATGAAAAGTACTATAACCCGCTCAGGAGTATGACAAATAATTGTACCAAGTTTCGTTAAAATCCGTCAAGTAGTTTTTGTTTCTATAGAGTTTATACAGACAGACAAAAATTTTACTGATTGCATTTTTGGCATCAATATCGATCCCTAATCACCCCATGATAGTTATTTTGGAAATATATTTCATGTACAGAATTGACCTCTCTACAGATTTATTATAAGTATAGAAGAAGATATAGATAGATAGAAGACGAAGATGATAAAGTAACGCTATCTGTTACGCTTTCACGGTAAAATTACTGAACCGATTTAGATAAAACTTAGTATTGAGATAGCTTAACTTATTGTCTTTCAGATTTCAATCTATCTCCATAGCAAATTTCATCGTAATCGGTTTAGCCATAGCAGTGTAACAGACAGAGTTACATTCACATTTCTAATAGTAGTAAGAATATAAAAATACCTAACTACATTAAACGTCTCGGAAAAACACGTGGCAGCAAGGAAAATTCCATTGGAAATCCTTCCTAACTCACGTTGTTTAAAGGGAAAAGATAAGACGCATTTCATCAGCAAGCGAACAAAAAGTTTTGAAATCAAATATCAACACGCAGATCTATGAAATGAAATAAAATAAACTGTATTCCCTAAATTATACCATCTACATTATTTTTATATCAATTTATTTGTGATCGACAGATCGTCACAAAACCACATCTTTTATAGTCACTAATCTAGGTATATCTAAAATAAAATAATGTTTGTTTGTCCTCTATGCATCATTGATCTATTGTGATGTAAATTGGTGAATGCTGCGTATGCCCGCGAAAGCTCCTTGCCCAAACAAAACGTAGTATTTCAACGTATGCTAGTAAAAATAAACATAAAAACTAATAAAACGATACTACAATACATTATTGACATATTTTGATTACAATTAAAGTAATAATAATCGTATATAATTAAGTTTTTAATACTGATAGCATAGGTACTCTTTGCTAACGCACGCTAACTACGCGTTAGATTCTGAAAATAATAAAAAGTAAAACAAAAGACAATAGAAAAAACAGTTTTCCCGTTAAGATTACGTTTTACGAATATGTAGACAAAGCAACAAACGATCTATTTATTTACGAAGTTCATTAAACTGGTCTCAAATCGATGCAACAGTTTTAAATGCTCTAAGAAAAACAAAACACTGTCTAGCGCGCAAAAACAAAAAAATACTATCTACCTTACATAGATAAATTGTAGAAAAACTACGTTTTTAATTAATAAAATAAAGTACTAGAAATCTAGATAAGTTTAGATAGAAAACTTACTGGAATTAAACTTCGTAGCTTCAGTCAGAGGTCACTTAGAGGCGGTGGCTTCGTCTCACGGATGCCACCCTTGTGCACAAAGGAGCTGTGGTACACAGCCTCCTGTACCGCGCATGCGTAGTACACGTGTCCTGACACCCCCTACTAATGGTGGTTGTTTGTTTTTGTGATAAAAGATAAGGTTAAAGTACCTATTTACTTTTCAGCGCAGTTGGTGGAATTTTTGTATCTCCACAAATTACTATGAGAAAAATATTTGCAACTAGCTGACCCAGCCAAGTTCGTACCGCCATATTTTTTTCAGTTCAATTTTTCGTTTTTTTTATACAAACCTTGTATAAAACCTGTCAATCATCATCATCATCAGTCTATATAATATATTGTCCCACTGCTGGGCACAGGCCTCTTCTCTTACAGAGAAGGCTTGAGCATTGATCACCACGCTTGCTCAAGGCGGATTGGCGATTTCAGACTTTTTAAAGTCCAGGTTTCCTCACGATGTTTTATTACACCGTTAGTCAGTAACGCCTAATATATACTTAGAAAGCACGTATAACTTTGGAAAAACCTGTCAATCTATTGACAGCACATAAAAAAGATTTAAATTACCCAATTTGGTGTATTTGTTCGGACGTTATGCGCGTGCACATATTTCGGTAATTATTTTTTTATGTATAGATTACATCCCTATTATTCAAACGCAAATAGTTGGTCTCGAAGATAGAGGTTCGTGAATTAAGTAAGGACCCGTACAGATTGATGAATCAAATATAAGTAATTACTATACTCATTTCAATCTCTTACAAAAACTACTGAACGGATTTGGATAAAATTTGGTACACATATAATTCATAACTTGCGCTAACACATAGGGTACTTCTTATTTAGGTACCTGGACTCAACTCTTAAGTTCACGCAGATAAAACAGTGGGCAAAAGCTAGTATTATATAAAGTCACTTTGCCAACTAAGTAAGTCGCATGGAATATCTAAATGACACCAAATGCATCTTTGATCCCCCATAACCTCACGGACTGGAACCTTTAAGGAGAAAATATCTCCATTTATCTCCTTATGGGAACATCGCAAACCTATGGTAATAACGAAGATCATCAATCCCGAATCATCCTAAACTCTTCATCTTTACAGTTGATTTTGAACCTTAAGTTTATTGGGATAGGACTGAAATTGCCGTGTCTGTATTTAGTATTAAAAGTTTAAAGACACTTTTGTTTTCATACACAGAATTGTATTTGAATTTAGACTTTATTGAAATTATTTAAGGATGTTTTTGCTTTGAAGTGAAATTTGTTGAATTCCTGAAATCTCCCCAATGACTGCAATTTGCTAGATGTCTTTGTTGTGCGCCCTTTGAATGGTAGCATCCATTGCTTTAATTATTAATCCAGAAATTAATGGTTTTGAGGAGTTCGTGGGTAACTTTCACCTTCGCTAATCGACCAGTGCGTTGTCTTAGTCATACCAGAGATAACAGAATCTTATTTATATAAATATTTTCTTCGTGTAGGCTGCAGGCTGTATATGGAAAATCCGACCCACACTGGGAAAAGTCATGTGCAAAGCGATAGTCCATGATAATCCTTGGAAAGTGAAAATGAAAAAACCGGCCAAGTGCGTGTCGGGCCACGCGCAGTAGGGTTCCGTAGTAGGAGTTAGTTAGTCGACTATAGCTCTTTAACCGGTTAAGCCTACTTAGCCGTGATAGTTTTCCTTGTAATTTCATTACATGTACTACGTCTGTGATTTTTTTCACATTTCTAGGTACAGCCATTCAAAAGTTAGAGGGGGGGGTAACTCGTATCGAACAAAAAATTTCACTTAAAATCTAGATATTTCGCAAATGGCTCGCTTAACTGAAAAATGGTCTTCACATACCCATAATATTTTTGAAAGACCTATCTAACGATACCCCACACGAAGGGGTACGCGAGAAAAAAAATATTCATCCCCACTTTACATGTTGGGGAGCTACACTAAAAAAAATATTTTTCAAAATTTTATTTTACCACTTTCTCGGCGTGATCAATATACATATTCATACCAAATTTCAGCTTTCTAATAACAAAAACCACGGAGCTATGCCGCGGACAGACAGACAGACAGACAGACAGACAGACAGACAGACAGACAGACAGACGGACAGAGCGAAACTATAAGGGTTCCTTGTCGGACTACGGAACCCTAAAAATGACAAAAGTTTTGTATTGACTGAGAAATATCTAGGTTACATTATTAATTGAGGCCCTAGATCCCACAATAGGATATTCCTATGTTGTGAAAGAACATCAGATTTTTGAAAAGGCACAATTAGGTAAGTAGTTGATACCATCAATCAATTGACATACTTTTTATGAGCTTTTAAAACGCGATTCTACCATGGATTTTGCATTGCTGTGACGTCACTAATTTCCAAATCAATTCACTAACTATTTATTCATCCAAGTAACTAAAAATCCAAATTTACAGATAATTGAAAAAAGGCTAAAATAATGTATTGTTTAGGAAAGTGGTGTCTTAGAATTATTGGTTATGGTATGGATTATTGGTATCAAACATCCAATTGGTTTTGCCAGGTTTCGAAACCGCATACTTGTGCTTGAGAAATGGGTACCTCAACCTCCAGGCTATGATAGTCCTATCTAAATTTCAATCTTATTACGGTTATGTTCACCAAAACTCTCCACGCTTTCACAAAACGTCATAAAAATACTAATATAAGTAGGGTTTGTCAGTTTGTTATCTGAACGAACCGTAACAGGTGATTGAGGCGGGTCTCGATATGTGTCCGGTGCTACCGGACGCCGGACAGTTGTCCGGAGTTAGTTTGTAAAAAAATATCGAGCTTGTATTATATCTGAGAGCTGCAAAATGACTACATTTGGATTTTGTTATGTTAAGGAATAATTTCGTCTTGTTATCTGGTAACATTTGTATTTTTTAACTACGTTCAAAAAAGTCGTTTTTTGCTTTATCTCTTTGCTTATTAGTATACTAGCTTTCCGCCAGCAGCTTCGCCCGCGTGGGCGTGGGTGGACTAAAAATGACAGAGTTTCTTACAAACTTGGCCCCCCTTTTCACCGCCTTAGGTGTAGAATTTCGGAAAATACTTTCTTATCAGATGTCTACGTAATACAAAGAACACACCCTCAAAGTTTCAGGTCTCTACGATCAGCGGTTTGGGCTGTGCGTGCGATGATCCGTCAGTCATTCAGGACAGCATTTTATATGCATAGATAGATATTATGTTTGTTTGCCTCGTTGGTCCAGTAATCGCAAACGCGATTGCTCTAAATGGGGTTTTAAGATCGATTCCGGGTCGGGTTGAAATAACCGTGGGTTTTCAAAAAAATCACAAAACATCCCGGAGCCAGGTAATTGGCTGTGTTACACCCCGATGCCTAGGAGGGCACGTTACTTTCGTCACCTCAACTTCGGAGAGCACATAAAGTCTGCCCGCTCTCGAGCGGCCTTCGCTCTCAGTCGCCTCCACTGTATGTTAAATGCACGTAGCAAATTGTCACTCAAGTGCAAATTGCGCATCTACACCACGTGCATCCGCCCCATTATGACATATGCTTCCGTTGTGTTCGCACACTCAAAGCCATACCGTCTCCATAGAATGCAGACCCTCCAAAACCGTTTCTTACGAAAAATCACAGGGGCCCCTTTCTACGTACGAAACGAAAATCTCCATCTCGATCTCAAACTGCCCACCATCCAGCAGTTCATGAAACGTGCCGCCAAGCATTACTTTGATGCTGCCGAAAAGCATCCAAACCCTCTGGTCGTCTCGGCCGCCGGATACGCACCCTCCCAGATCAGTAAAATTCGCCGCCCGAGGCATACTCTCACCATACCCGATGACGCTATAACCCTCTACCAAGAGAGCAGTAGGTCCACTAGCACTCTACACAAACACAGACCGCGTTCGTATCGACCTCGCCGCCGAGGTCCATCGCGACGACCTTGTCCATGCCCTCCCGACCCTAGCTCGACGAGCCAGCCCGCGAGCTGAGCTAATAGCTTTAAAATTCCCGATTATAATAATCAAAATTTATTCTGATCCAGCCTGTCCCTTGCTGTCCTCCCCCAGCGACGCTCTAAGCCGAGGCCCGTACCCCACTAGGGGGTGCCCTTAGCGTGTAGTCGCTTAGTTTTGTAAGTTAAGCCCTGGCTGGAGGCCCTAAATTTATTTAAGGCACTTCACAGGCAAGCCCGGTTAAGCAGTCGACAACCTTCTAGGTTGACCTGCGAGATGCCATACACAAAAAAAAAAAAAAAAAAAAAAAAAGCACGTTACTTGCTGCTACCTTGATAACCATGGCGGGGCGATACCGTCAGGTAGATTTGAGATAACTCTAACACTAGGGTTGATTAGGTTAATAAACCTGCAGCTCTCACGATAAGAAGAAGTCTTAGGCCAAACATGATTGAACTTTTCTGTTATTTCGTCAACCTGCATATTAAAAGATAAAGATATTTTTATTTGCATTAACATGAGTGATATTACATAAAAATACATGTAATGGTGTTAAATTACAATAGAGCTACATGTTATGCCATTTATGGCGTACAAATATTAAAATTTTAAAATTTTTTTTTTGAAAAAATACTAACAATAATCTAACTAATAATTTGAAAACTCACTAATATTATAATAACATTTATAATATTACACATTTGTATCTGCATATATATATTTTATTTTATGCATTATACAATACACATGTCATGTTTGCCGGACATTTCTATTTTTTTATTTAAAAAGCGTTGTTATGACAAACCGTAATCCCAGCTAGTTAAATCTTTATTATATTTCGTGATAAAATAAAAATACGGAGACTTATTTCTAAATAGTCAGTGGTTAACAATGATCTAATCCATTTCTTTCAGCTCGTATTTTGTATAATACTCAATCATCATAATGAGAGGTAAGAGTCCGACTTCAAAAGAAAACTCTCAAAATTGTACCAGTGAAAGAAAGTCCTTTCATCCTTTCCAAAATGTAAGCTAATGAGATGACAATTAACAACCCTCGGTTGAGAAAATTCATTTTTTTTCTAACAACCGTGAGCTTGCTTTAAAAAAGCGTATGAAAAAAGGATTTATGGATGTTTGTTACGCTTTCACACAAAAACTGATGAGTGGATCTGGATAAAATTTTGTACACACATCTATACTAATATTATAAAGAGGAAAGATTTGTTCGTTTGTTTGTAGGGTTTTAACTCAAAAGCTATTGGACCGATTTTAAAAATTCTTTCACCTTTAGAAAGCTACATCTTTACGAAGTGTCATAGGCTATATTTATTTCCAGAAATAGTTTATAACCTGGATAACACGTAGGATACTTTTTATCCAGGTATCTGGACCGTATTCTAAGTTCACGCAGATTAAGTCGCGGGCAGCAACTAGTAATATTACAAATGCGAAAATTACTCTTGTCTGCTGACATTCTGTCGCATGTCTGTCCGTTATTCTTTCATTGTAAAATTGCTTAATCGGACTATGAGAGTGAGGGAATAGAGAGTGCACCTGTGTCTGCGCTAACACTTGTGCACTATAATATCTCCTGCTTTCATGGCTAGTCTTTATTGAGATTGGCCGCCGTGACCGAAGTCGGTCTGAAGGGGTTCCTACTTCGAACCTACTTCAAAGACACCATCAGCCATTAATTTAAATATATTTGATAAAACAAACTACAAAGCTAACAAAATCAATCAATTTCGCAAACCTTAAAGATAATTGATGATTATGAGGAGCTATCAAAACCAGTCGCCGACACCTCAGACCCCAAAGTTTCAAGTTCGACGTGTATCGATCCCATGACCCAGTTTCCATGGCATCCCGCCCCCCATGGATTAAGGGGAAGGTCTGATAGCAACGTTTATGTGGCTGGGTTAAGGAAATCCGAATGTTATTACGAGTCCTTACTAATATCTATTGTAAATGCGGAAGTAAGTTGGTTTGTTTGTTTGTTAAGCTTTTACTTATAGACAGCTAGACCTGGGAGGAACAAAATAACTAACTTGTTCCGCGGTTCACCCACATCATGAAGGAAATACATCACACACCCGGATAGTGTCCTATGTATTAATCCAGGTTTTAAACTATGTGTGTACCAAATTCCCCATATCTATTTAGTAGGTAGTTTTTGCGTGAAATTAAAACAAACAAACATCAAAAACTTTCGCGTCACTACATAGTATAAAACAAAGTCGCTTTCTCTGTCCCTATATCCCTATGTTTGCTTAAATCTTTGAAACTACACAACGGATTTTGATGCAGATAGAGTGATTAATGAGGAAGGTTTTAGTAGATGTATAATTTGTCAAGTTTTTGTATCCATTAGCTAAAATATCGCGGGCGAAGCCGCTGGCGGGAAGCTAGTTTATAATATTAGTGCCTACGATAAAATTCTAATGGAATTTTCAATTTCTATTAAATTTTCTATTTTAAACTAAAGAAGATCTACTCTTTAACAATTTGTTGAATGTTGTAATTTCGAGCCGGGCGCGGCCAGGGTTTTGGCATTACGGGGAGGTCCACTGTAATATTGTACTCCTCAAATAGTATTCCGGGAATGTTGCCTTTTTACAACACAGAATTTTGTCTTATTGTTCTTGTAGTAGCCAGTAGCAAGCGCTACCGCTGACCCTGAGGTCATGAGTTCTATTTTGATGTCTATCTAAGTGTGAGTTTTACTGTTCAGTAGGTAGTTGCCTGGAATTTGTGCATTATTTTGACGGCGATAGGGTCACTTATCTACTAATTATGTATTTTTTTTCTACTTATTAATAGTAAGTATAAAATTGTTGAAAGTATGGGTGTGTCTCTGCCTAATATTTCGGGAGAACGGGCGAGACTTTTTGAGTTGTAATTAGGTGAAAAAAGATTATTAATATTTATATTGCCTACTGAACTTCCAATACACCTGTTTTTAATTTAGACACATTTATATTACAATATATTATGTATGTCTTTATTAGCTGAACATTATATTACTTTTGTCAATACCATCGTTATTTGTAAAGTAAAAATAAAGGTTTGTAACAGTAAATAATAAGAGAAGGAGTCACTACCTGCAAGATCATCATTTGCCTAGCCTTTTCCCAACTATGTTGGGGTCGGCTTTCAGTCTAAACCGGATGCAGCTGAGTACCAGTGTATTACATGGAGCGACTACCTATCTGACCTCCACAACCCAGTTACCGGGTAACACGATACCTCTTGGTAAGACTGGTTATCAGACTTTCTGTCTTCTGACAGAACAGCCGGGACCAACAGCTTTACATGCTTTCCGAGGCACGGAGGAGTTTCGCTATGACATAGATGGTCACCCATCCACGGACCGACCGCGCCAAGCGTAGCTTAACCTTTGATCAATCGACCCGTTCGGCTGTTACTTAGCCACGAGCTCCTCCATGAGTTACTTTAGCCACGAGGTCACACCCTGAAAGATAAGAGTTTATTATTCAGCATAATTGTAGTCTCAACTGTATGGCTAATCTCGTCTACCACCTTGTCAAGTTCAGCAAAAGTAACTAGTTCGTACGAGCGAGTGTAGATGGCAGTGCCGTCGACACAACTCCCACGGGAGCAGCCGCGACATCCGGGGGGGAGCCGCGGATGTGACGACATCCGGGAGAGGAGCACACGGCCTCCAGTTTGAGGATACGTCCTGGGATTTTAAGATGAAATAGATATTTTAATTTCCCTCGAGCAAATTGCGTTATTGCTAAAAGTAGCGCTGAGGAAGTCAAGAGATTATTCTGGGCTAGATTGTAACCAGACACAAATAGCACAAACAAAATAAAAATTCCCCTTAAATTATAAATTTCTGTTTCCCGCGATTTTACCCGCGTCCCAAGGTAACTTATAACGCACCTGGATAAAAAGTCTAACCGTGTAGGAATCCCACCTGTCTCCGTACGTTCATCCGAATCGGATTAACTATTTTAAGGTGAAAACGTAAAAAACTCAATTTCGAATTTATAATAGGTACTAGTTAGGATTAATTTCGTTGTCTTTCGGAGGTTCAGATAAATAGGTGCTACAGGTACTCAGGTACCAGCTACAGGTACTGAAAGCCAGTCCCTAGCGTTTCTGAAAGCCGACATCGACCTAGATAGATAGATAGATTAACACAAAACTAGACAAAAGAAAGTCCATAACCTCTTTGCAGCGATATACTTACCTATCTGCTTACTCACTTACTGACTAGGTACGATAAAGTATATTTTGTAGTTCCTAATAATTCGAACAAACAAAACATCTGGGTTTCAATTAGCGATTTCACATGGCCATTAGCTACCACCTAGATTGCTAGATGCTAAATAGAAGTCTGAATTTTGTACAAAGATACCTAGGCTATTTTTTAAATGTTCGTGCATGAAACGTTGAATAATGGGTGCCTACTTACATGGGTTAGACAACCATTTTCTTGGTCTAGTAATCTAAAACGTGATTGCCACACGTATTGCCATAAGTCGAGCAGCAAATCCAGACCCCAGGCTGGTACTCTCCGTGATGTTCGAGAGTTACCGCGCCCCGGAGTAAAAAAAAATAAAAGTATATGAAAAAAAATGGTTTTAATACAATAATTGACTTTTGCGCATCAATCTGCTCGACCTACCCTTAAAAACCGGCCAAGTGCGTGTCGGGCCACGGGGTTCCGTAGTAGGTCTCAGTTAGTCGACTATAACTCTGTAACCGGTTAAGCCTACTTAGCCGTGATAGTTTTCCTTGTAAGCTCATTATATGTGCTACGTCTGTGATTTTTTTCACATTTCTAGGTACAGCCATTCAAAAGTTAGAGGGGGGGGTGCTCGTATTGAACCAAAAATTGCACTTAAAAGCTAGATACTTCGCAAATGGCTCGCTAAACCGAAAAATGGTCTTCACACACCCATAATATTTTTGAAAGACCTATCTAACGATACGACACACGAAGGGGTACGCGAGAAAAAAAACATTCATCCCCACTTTGTAGTTTTGGAGCTACCCTAAAAAAAATATTTTTCAAAATTTTATTTTACCAGTTTCTCGGCGTGATCAATATACATATCCATACTAAATTTCAGCTTCCTAGTAACAAGAAACTCGGAGCTATGCCGCGGACAGACAGACGGACATGGCGAAACTTTAAGGGTTCCTTGTCGGACTACGGAACCCTAATAAAAACCTGTCCCTATCAGAAAAATATCTCGCTAACTCACAATATCTCGAGACTGATCTCCACAACTCGTCTCGCGTGTGCCGCCATGTCATAATACCTATCTACGTAGCAACTGACGCTTGCCGCGCGATAGGAAATAGTTAGTCGCGCCGTTGGAAGTCACAGCTTCCGCCCCCTAGTTCCTACTAGGAATTTAGGGCGAAGGGACCCCTGTGCCAGTTGCCTGGGACTTTTTGTAAGCTCATAGATCAGCCCTTTAGATTATATTGCCGAAAATTCTCATGGATGATAAATAATGTTGATTCCATGTAGATTCTAGACACGTTATGAATATTGTATGACCTCTATCTATGAATTGACAAGGAAGTTTGCTTGTTTGTTTGTGATGTACAACATTATTATATACCTAAGTAGTTCTTACCCACGGTGTATGGCAGGTGCCCAAAAGCCAAAAACTAACTGACTTTCCTTGATCACTCTACCACATTTCCCTGACCCAATATTGTCGTCTTTTAAGGCAAATACATAATTTTCTTGTTTTTAACCAGATTATTATAAATGTATTAATACTTTGCACTATTGAAGTCAAAGTCTAGACCATGTGCACTAAGTAGAAGATAATATCTTAGATATTTTCCAATTATATGGTTTTTTGAGTTAAGAACTATAAATAGTAAGCTAAGAAAATATCAGGGCAATATGAACCAGAATGCGAGTGAAGCGAGCGCGATTTTTTTTTTAATACGAAGAACATAATTCTGAGGAATCATATTTTTATTTCATAAGTCTCCCGAGACCAGTTTCCAGTGTCGGTTTCTTACGACTGATATAATGTACATGGTGTATGCTAATCGATACTTACGGACACATACAAGAGCCGTGGATCCGTAGGAGGGTCAAACCTCTTATTTACCGAATCCAGACAGAAAAATGTAGACTGATTGTGTATATATTTTTTACTAGCTGTTTCCCGCGGTTTCACCTGAAGGACATACTTCACTCATAAGCTATCCGATGTCCTTTCTTAAGTTTCAATCTATCTCCACGAGGGGCTCGTAGCTAAGTAACAGCCGTGCAGATTGATAGTTTAGCAAGGTTAAGCTGCGCTAGCCGCGGTCAGTCCATGGATGGGTGACCGTTTTCTGAACATAGCTCGACCCCTCCGTGCCTCGGAGAGCACGTGGTCCTGTCGGTCCTGCGCCCGATCTCTCCCCGGTCGTGTCGAATTGTGTCCCTGAGGACTGTGAGAGTGATGGAATAGAGAGTGCACCTGTGTCTGCGCAAGCGTGCGTGAACTATAATATCTCCGGCGTACCTGGCTAGTCTTCATTGAGATTGGCCACTGTGACCGAAGTCAGTCGAGAGATTATTATTATCATCTATCGCCATACCAAATTTCATCAAAATCAGTATAACCATTTCACCATGAAATGGTTTTAAACAGACAGAGGTTTCACATTTTAATTTTTAGTAAAGACGACGCATCATATATCAAATATTAATATTGTAAATAAAATATGACATAATTATATTCTAAAGTAAAATTGTAATAGACAGCTGTGTTGCTGGGAAGTTTGTTCATCACTGCTTCTTCTTTCCAGCCATAACACTAGGAAGCAGTGAAGGGTGGGCGTTTTTGGGGTGCTGTCATAATATACACTGACGGACTAATAAACTGCATCAATGTTCAACACGCACCTACCTTTGAAAAATACATTTTAACCAAGTATTCCAACTTTTTATACAAATTTAAATTGAAACCTATAGTTTGGTTCATTAACTTCATAACAGCGTAGTATCATTATCCCTAAGAGTATGTTTGTATACTGGAAAGGCCCATTCAATTTTTTTTTAATAAAAACTTTGATGCAGTTTCTTTGTCTGGGGGTATAATTTGACGTGAAAAAGTACTAATTTAATTAGTTTAATTTCAATAAACGTTTTTGAGTTTGAGTTTTGAGTTTGATAGTAGATCAATAAAACCCTTAAATATAGCAATAAAAACGTATTTATTTGAAAAATAAAACACAACATATATAATTATTAACTATTTATTATAACATTTCACAACCGGACCATTTAGATCCATAGAGTAACTCTTAGCCTAACATTGACTATTATTTTAATATCTTCTTTGTATGTACAATTCATTATTTTAATTGTTTTTTATATAAACGACAAGAAGCACACCTCTGTGGGCCTAGGACGAACCAGTTTCAATAAACAATGTTTGAATCTATCTATACGTAAAAAGTGCTTTGCCCTGAATGACTGACGGATCAACGCACAACCTCAACCGCTTCATAGCATCCAAAAAGAATATTATGAGAAAACAAAGAAAATTCAATTAAAAAATAGCTAATTTGACAATTAATAACTACGTAGAATAAAACAAAGTCGCTTCCCGCTGTCTGTCCCTATGTATGCTTAGATCTTCAAAACTACGCAACGGATTTTGATGCGGTTTTTTCTAATAGATAGAGTGATTCAAGAGGAAGGTTTTAGTATATAATTTGTCAAGTTTTTGTATACATTGGCTAAGATATAATGATATTTGTTGGAGATGGCGAAGCCGCTGGCAGAAAGCTAGTACATATTAAAAGTGGTTCGTGCTAGGCCCACTAATGAAGTGTTCTCACTGTGACAAGTAAAATATATTAATTTGTTATAAATTTAATACTCTGTGCATTCCTTGTGCTTAATGCACCGACTGCACTTAATGCACTCCGCATTTAATTACCTACATAGCTCTTCATTCGTCTTTCAATTTTAATTCGCAAATACATACAATTGACATACTTTATATAAGCTATCAAAACGTAATTCTCCCATAGATTTTGTGTGACAGGCGTGACATCACTAATTTTCCAAGTCAATCTAATTAAAATAATCAGCTGTGACAGACGGACAGACTAATCATATGGGGTCCTTTTTACCATTTTAGGTACGGAACCCTAAGGCGTTATCCACACGCTATCCCCGTCCCTTCCGTGTTCCGTCAGGGACGGGGAAAAAATCGGTAACATACAACTTGTATGAACTCGTTCATACATCTCCGAGTCAGGGGCATCCGGATCGTCAGTATCGGACGCACGGACGCTCTGACAGGGCTATCCGATTTTTATCTAGGTACATTGACAGCCGTTTAATAAATATACGTTTTGCCGGCTGATAGTCTTCTTAGTGATCTGCTTCTTCTAGCGCTATTGCAATCATTGCTAATTCTTAATTGTTAAATAAAGACATCGTGTTTGAATACGGGTGACGGATGGCACGTCCCTGACGGGAACACTGACACGGACAACACGGATAGCATTGACCCGGAAATGTGTGGATAGCGCCTTAGAACGGGTTTTAAAGAGTTTTTTTTATATGAGTTTTAACTTGGAATTATTTCTCAACTGGCTGCTTCCCGTGGTTTCAATCGCTCCTGAGGGAACTGCTTAATGCACCTGGATAAAAAGATACCTTCCTACCTTCATAACAAATTTCATCAAAATCAGCTCAGCCGTTTTATCGTAAAAGCGTAACAAACAATCTGACTTACGCATTTATAATATTAGTTTTGGTAAGTTACCGGTCTCGGCTCGCAAAAAATGGAAATCTCATCTTTGAGCCATATGTCCCTGATGAAGGACCACAGGATCGCACCATCATCATCATCAAGGTAAAAAATAAAATAAAATTATTTTTTAATATAAAATTTCATCATACATTGGTGTCATCGACCAAATCGTACGTATGCTTGTGTGTATGTTCACGATTTACTCAAAAACTACTGCACCCATTCGGATGGGGTTTTAGACAATTGTCGTTTACATTTGTGTGGGTCTACTTGAGCTTGGGCCGGCCGTCCCTGGTGAGCTTGAGGTGGATGAGCCGGTCGTGCGTGCGCAGGATGTTGGCCTGGCTGAACTGCGCCGGGCACTTGCTGCACTGGTAGGGCCGCTCGCCCGTGTGGGTGCGGATGTGGCCTTTTAGGATCTGGTTGCGCTGGAATAGTTCTTCAGTATACAGTCTGACAGGATGGACGAGGGATGTGCTCTAGGACATGACTACCAAAACTAACAACTTTTGTTGTTCTACGAGTTTAGAAATTTTGCAAAAAAAAATCACTTCTCATAGAAATCGGTCGATCAGCTGACGACTTTTCTATGGAAAGTCTCAGAGTTATAGAATACTAGATACTCATCTTGAGATATGACAACAGATAACCAGATGAACAGATTAGCGTAACAGACAGATAGAGTTAATTAATTTACAATATTAATAATGATTTATTGAGATAATATAAATCCCAAAATCTCAGTAGTTTTACCGTGAAAGTCGTGAGAATGTTAGCCTGAATTTAAACCGCCGCGGAATGGAACGGAAGCCACTTCTAGCAACAAAATTGTATATAGTATAATGAACTTTATATCAATTTGTATAACACACAGTTAGTCGTCAGTCGGGACTGGTCAGCTTCTAGCTGCTTCGGCAATCAATTTTGGCTTCTCCTACTTTGCAGTTTCAGTTTTTTTTTGCATATATACATTGATCTACATGATCCTCACATTACACAACTATTTGTAACAAGAACAATTGATTTTAAAAGAGTATCCATGGAGTTTCTTGCCGGTTCTTCTCCATAGGATCCACTTTTTGGAACCGTGCACCTAATTTCTAGTTTTGACGTTTTATAAGTGCCTGTAAATTGGTCTACATAAAATAAAAACCTTTTGACTTGACTTAGACACAAATTAAATACGAGCCAAAAAAAAAGGACGCGCGTCTTCCGCGGAATCCTCGCGTATTCTCGGGAATTCTCCGGTGCGGTCTGCGTAACCATATTCCATTCCGCGGCGGTGTAAATTGTCCCTAACATTCTTATTTATAATATTATATTAATTAGGGGAATTTTAATGAAACTCACATCGAAGACCTTATCGCACATAGGACACGGGTACTGCAGGGGTCTCTTGTACCCCTCGTGCACCAGCCGCTTGTGCTGCTTCAGGGACCAGGAGTTCACGTACGTCTGTAACAGATATTGTAAGTTGCATTGTCTATGGTCTGGTCGGTCTGTAGTTAAAAGAATGGTCGCAATCTGACTTATATATATATATAATCTCCAGACCGATTTCGGTCACGGCGGTCAATCTCATTGAAGACTAGCCAGGTACGCAGGAGATATTAAAAAGAAAAACGTCCATACTAGGAATTACTCCTGTATCGTGGGTGCGTTTAGAAACATCCATTACACATGCACAAATACCCAGACCCGGATCAATTTTAGTTGTCCTGTGCAGGAATCGAACCCGCGACACCACGCAGCGCAGCAACCAATTGCTCAGCCACTACGCCAAACGTGCCGTCTAATTATACACGTCTAATTGTGCACGCACGCTTGCGCAGACACAGGTGCACTCTTTATTTCCTCACTCTCAATTATTTTTCATACTCCTGAGCTGGTTATAGTATACTTTTCATCACGCTACAATCAATAGGAGCAGATCAGTGAAGGGAAATATTGAAAAAACGGGAGAAGTTACTCCATTTTTTTAAACTTCCGTCGCGTGTGCAACCTTAATGGTTAAAGCTACACAGAAATCAAGGCTATAGGTTATATATCATCAAGCTAAGACCAATAAGAGCGGAGCACCACTATTCCACGCGAACGAAGTCGCTAGCAGAAGCTAGTGTAGAATATAGTTAGAGAAAGGAGAAAAATTACTTAGAATTTTGGCCAAGTTACGTGCCGACTACTATACTTAGCTAGGAGCCCCTCCATAAAGATGGTTCCTCACCTTCTCACAGCTATCGCAAGTGAACGGTTTGATGTTGAGGTGCACCCTGTTCATGTGTCTCTCGAGATCTCGCCGGATCGCGAAACGCTTGTCGCAGTGAAGACAAGGTAATCTGGAATTAATATTCATTTAACTATATATTTTGTTAATAAATTTAAATGACATTAAAAAATAAATCTTTTTTAAATATTTGTTTTCAAATCAGCAGTGGCTAGGGCCCCTTAAACAGGAACCTCCTCACAAAGGCGCCATATATCATAGAACCTTTTGTCATAATTCAGGCCCTTGATCCAGCCGCCTACCAACAGCTTACTAAGATGTTGGTCGAGGGTCGAGGAAGGAGAGCGCCTATATCGGGACATTAAAACAGTGAAAAATGGGGATCAAGAATGACGGGATACTCATATATGATGGTAGACCATTGCTAGGACCTTATGTGTATCAGTCCAGGCCGAAATCATCACAAAAATATACAGAAAAGGAAAATATTGGTGCAAACCCCTGAAATAAGGCTGTTTTTTCAACGACATAATTTTTTCCCTTTATTTCACAAACAAGAGGTGACCCAGAAAAAATAATCTCAGTTTTGAGATCACTATAATAGACATACTTAAAATCAGGTATTAAAGGGGGATGCCTATTTTTGGCCGCTTCAATGAAAGAACGCCCAGCAAGTATATTATATTAAAAAAAAACATCTTAATTTACATTTAATAACTGCTTTAAAAGTTTTTCAAAAAAAGATGGAAATATTTTTGCGCAAATAAAAAGTACTACAAAGATAAAATACCTTCCATACTTCACTCTCTTTGATTCAATTTGTGGATCAAGCAGTGTTGTCATTTTTTTTTTTTTTTTTTCAAAATATAATCGATTCTTTGAATGAAACAAAATATCAATATGTGTGTAGTAAAAGGATGTAATGATTTGGATTTAATTATTATAATGATTAGTTTTAATATTGTTAAAATGTAAATAAGATTTGATTGTTTATTTCAATGTGAAAAAAAATATATATTATTTTATTATTTTTTTACATAAAATAAAACCGTATTGGTCTTCAAGCGTTTTGACAGATAAAAGTTATTTTCAGTTTGTTTTTTGGCAATCTTGTATTTTTTAATTCAGTTTTATATGTCATGGTAAAAGTATTCGACGATATGGATTTAATTATTGCAAAAAAAAATAATTAATATTGATATAAATCTATAACATCGAATCTCGTATTACTTTTCTTAAAATCCATGGGATCCGAGCCAAATATGATACTTACTGTCTTTTAGTTCGAACAAAAAATCGATATCGATTTATTGATTGTTTGTTAAATGGCAACATTGATCTATAATGACAGCTAGACCAAATGTCAAATCTGAAATCAAATCACAAACTGTTTGGTGTTGTACATTGTTGTGTTTGTTTTCTTTCGGATTTGCTACAAATTATCGAATAAGCTTATTAAATGGACTCTGACGATTCTTCTTACCCTACTGACCACGGCCTGAATATGGAACCCGCTCCCTCTTCTCACGATAACCCCAACACAAACTTGGACTTGGTATCTACTGATGACCCCGGCATTCGCACTGATCCAAGTTGTTATGATCAAGGCGATATTTACGCTGTGTCAATTGTGGTTTAAACATCACAAAACTACGAAGACATTTGTTGGAAATCACAGAAGTGCGA
Organism: Pyrrhia umbra; assembly: GCA_963891755.1. NCBI lineage: Eukaryota > Metazoa > Arthropoda > Insecta > Lepidoptera > Noctuidae > Pyrrhia > Pyrrhia umbra. Next base: position 1,461,480 of record OY982942.1, on the reverse strand, counting down.
AATCTTATCCAACAATGGGTTCAACCACAGCAGGTTAGTAATTGATTGATACATTGTAAATTCTTCATGATTTTTAACTAAACGCCAGCAATATCTAATAAATAATCACTTCTTTATTAGGTACAATTGTCAAGTGCCAGTTTGGTTTGCCATTCATGTTGGACTGCAGCTTGGAATCAAATACGACATCCAACAAGTGAACAGCAAAATGCACCAATTGCTGGTCATAGACTTGTGTGTGTCTGCTGTGGGAGATCACTTTTGAGAATAAGATCACACTCACTTGGGTCTGATTCTCCATGTGAGGAACTCATAAGGAATGTGATTGCTCATCAGATCACACCGCGTAAGGTAAGCTATCAGCATTTTGAATTTATGTTATACTACATTTAATATACCATATTGATATTATGTATTGATACATACGTACTTCTTAAGATATATTCGATGAACATGTTACTTAAACTATAGTGCGAAGATTAGTCAGTCAATATCAATTTAAACTTATCTAGTATTGAGAAATATACAACAGATTTTTCATGGTATTGGACAATTGATAATAATCTGTCAGCGCTTAAGCTGCAAGTTCCTACACTTATCTATTTTGATTTAACTGAGCCTTAATTTTTATTATTATTTCAGTTGCCATCATCATCCCGTATATGTCATAATTGCTGGCGAAGAGCAAATAGAGCATCATCACAGTCAACTACTGAAAGGGAATCTACGGAAAGGGAAGTACTAGATACTTCTGTACTATGGTGAACATACTAGATTAAATGGTTCCTACCGAGAGGTCAGCGCTGATCACAGGAGCAGCATTATGGAAGGGATCAACTTGAGTCCAAACTGTTTTTTGCTTAGGGCCAAAATCGCAAGTCGACACATAAGTCGTAAAGTATATTTCATATATATTTTAATTAATAGCAATGATTCAGGTAGAAATGCAATTAAAAAGTATTGTTGCAACTGTATTGTCGGCCGCCGAACTGTTGGATGTTGTGCCCATGTTATGACAGTCATATGGTATATGGGTTGGGCACGGCAACAGAGTAATATTTTCCCTCCAGCTCAATTTCTGGACGATGTACTGATTGTGTATGATACAAATGATGTGTAATTTTACAAAATAACTTGATTATATAGGAGTAATGATTGTTAATAAAAATAAAGATTTCGTGAAAACAAACATTACTTTATTTTAAAAATACCATCTTTTTTCAAACCAACTTTTTAATCAAATCATTATTTAAACTGTAAACTTTAATTTCTATTACCTTTCAAGTGTGGGCACTTAAGGCCGATATGTGTATGGGCGTTGGGCATTCCCCTTTCTTGCACCAAACATTTTGCCTTTTTTTGTAGGCCAGTGTAATCATCGCGCGTCGATCTATCACTACTATATTAGCCTATCACCACTTTATCAGACTATCAACACTATATCAGCCTATCACCACTAAATCAGCCTATCACTTTAATATTATAGTTATTTATTTAATTTTTAAATAGAACAGCCGTGGCCAATTATCATCATCTTAATAAATATAAGAGCGAAAGATATAAAAAAAAATGACTTTGAAATAAAAAAGATGACTTTAAAAGAAACATTGCAAACTCACGGTAATTCTATATAAGTGACATGGATGGCTGCAGTCTTCAAATGGTTTTTCAATGTAGCATCCGATTTAAAACTCCTGAAATAAAAATATCCTTTTTACTTTTGATAGGGTTTAATTATTTTTTTTTTAAACGGATGTTCAACATCGACCTACTTAGGGCCAAGTTCACCGAAAAATGGTTACCTAATCGGCCCGTTAAATAAAAACGTTTTTTAACCACGATGCGGGGATTTTCGTGTTATCCACTTCTTGTCCAACCTTGGATTGGTAATTGACCATTTGAGGAATATAAAACCCAAATAATAAGGTATCCATCGTAAGACAGAACTTTGAATTTATGGTAAACAGCTGTTTTGAGTTGATCGGACTGTTATCTTGTCGGTGAACTTGGGCCTCACTATATCTCTACTAGCTTCCCGCCAGCGGCTTCGCCCGCGTGGGCTATATGCATTCAAATTAAAGATGAACCGCTCGACCGATATTTTGCAAACTTCACATAAACCATCTACTAAATAGTCCGAACAAAGCCTAAACATTTGGTTTGGATAGGTGAGCCCGCTTTTGAGTTATAAAATTACAACGAAAAGTAGCATTGATTTTTATATATTGATAGAGCAAAGGCCTCTTATCTTAGAAAAAAAAACAAACATTGATCACCACGTTTGCTCAAGGCGGAGAACATTTAAGATTTTAAGTCCAGGTTTACTCACGATGTTTCGATCGATTTCGATGATCGATCAGCGGTTTAGGCTGTGCATTGATCCGTCAGTCATTCAGGACAAAGCATTTTATATCTTTGTAACAATCTCTCTCGAACTATAAATAGTTAATCAAAAACTTACTTATCACACTCGACGCAGTAGTAATCCCTGTTGTCGGAGTGCTTGATGCCGTGGTACTTCAACTGAGAAGGTGCCTTGAAAGCCATCCCGCACTCCTGACACACGTACTTCTTGCTGACCTCCCCTGCGGATACTTCTTTGGGATGTTGCCTATATTGTAATGAAAATCATATGTATGTAATTTGAAATCATATGTAATGTACTCGCCTGCATCCGATTTAGACTGGAAGCCGAGCCTAACATAGTTGGGAAAAGGCCAGGCAGATGATGTATATTGATCACGCCGACAAAGTGGTAAAATAAAATTATGAAAAATATTTTTAGGGTAGCTCCCAAACATGTAAAGTGGGGATACATATTTTGTTTTCTCGCATATCCCTAAGTGTGGGATATGGTTGGATATGTCTTTCAAAAATATTATGGGTGTGTGAAGAACATTTTTCGGTTAAGTGAGCCATTTGCGAAATATCTAGTTTTGAAGTGATAATGTTACAGTCGACTAAGACCTACTACGAAACCCTAAGGCGCGTGGCCCGACACGCACTTGGCCGGTTTTTACAGTTTATTCGACCGACTTTGACTTTATTACGTAGATAATAAAACTATAAGAGAGTCTAATCAAATTGTTATTTTTTTTATTTTATGTAGCTGCACCATAGTAGAAGGCTAGGCAGATGGGGGTAATTGTTATTTTTTTTTTTAATTAATGTAGCTGCAACATAGTAGAAGGCTAGGCAGGCAGATGTGGGTACTCACAGCACCATGTGCGAGCGCAGCACGTCCTTGTCGGCGTAGGTCTTGAGGCAGTAGGCGCACTGCACGCGCTCGCGCCGCACGTGCGTGTAGTGCACGTGCTTGCGCAGCGAGCCGTGACGTCTGGGGAGTCACCACACACATCAACAACCGGTTGCACCAAAAAATATGCGCTTACTTATACGTGAAACGGAAGAACTGTTATTCAAGATCCGTCAAAATCTACACTTAAAATGTGTTTGTTTGTAGGGTTTTAACTCAAAAACTACTGCACCGATTTTCATTTTCAAATTCTTTCACCGTTAGAAAGCTACATCTTTACAAAGTGTCATAGGCTATATTTATTTCCAGAAATAATTAGGGATCCCTACTAAAACTTGAATAATGTAACCCAAGGTGTAAAAAAAAGTTTTGTGGTTCTGTATTCTTTCTGTGAATATTATAATAAAACTACTGTATTCTAAAAAAAAGTAGTCTTATTATCGCCACAATCCTACATGCATGTATTCGATGATAGCCTTAGTAACAATTACTCAGACCAGAACAAATTTCGATGAAATTTGGTATTGAGATAGATTGATACGAGGAGTGGGACATGCTGAAAAATGTTCGTAAGAATTACCGCGCCCCCGAAACGCAAAGGGCTGAGGAAGGAACATGGATGGGTTTTAGTCAGTAAGAATCTGAAAATCTCTCCCGCCCCACCCACGGCGGGAGAAAAAAGAGGGGGGGACATAGGATAGTTTTTTCCCAATTTGTGAAATAGTTATCTCAGGGCGAGGATAAAACCGCGGGAAACAGCCAGTAAAAAAAAAACAAAAAAATCACGCTTTAACTAAAAAGTACCGAACTAAAAAGTAGAAAATAATTTTTAAATAATTCAATTCAGAGTAAAAAGCGTGGGGTGCTTGATATTTTAATTATTACACCTATTCTATTGGCAACCATTTATGAGAAGAGAGTCATGAAAATATAGGAAAATGCACCCCACGCTTTTTACTCTGAATTGAATTATTTAAAAATTATTTTCTACTTTTAGTTCGGTCAGCAATAAAAGCGTGTTTTTTTAGTTTTTTTAAACTATTATTTATTTTCCATTTTTTAGTTCGGTCAGCAACAAAAACGTGTTTTTTTAGTTTTTTTATCGGATTATAGCATTGTCATCGGCCCTTAAGGCGGCGATATACGACTTTGGCCCTTTTAAAGCTAATGAATACGCTTTAACGACTTGCTTTCATGATTTGAAAAGTATATATACTAAACTAGAGCATATGCTTGATAATTTTGTATAACGTTTTTTTTAATTATGTATTTATAACATTGTATAAAAAAATCATGAAGTTAGGTCTAACGCAGAAGAAAAACTGAGTTTTACATAGAATTTATCAAGCGGATTTTAATGAAACCTGTACCATTTTATAGAAAAGTTAATTATCTGTCTTTTTGTATACGTATATTTTTTTTAAATCGTACATTTACGTCAATTTTTGTGCTTTTGTCAAAACGTTGAGTTGAAATTACGGAGGGGCTCCACCGGGCGACGGGGGCAGTACGTCTGTGACCACTGTCACGGGTAGACGCTGTCACTCAGAGCGAGCACATTACGATGTAAATAAATTATTATATTTGTGATAAGATGACTGGTGAATTATAATTATTACATTGAAAAGGCACTACATGCGGATAAAATATTTTTTTGATGTGAATAACGTGTTTTCAAACCAAATCATCCATAATCTGTCATAATCTAAAATGTGTGTATCTAAATTTGGCAGGACAAATATATTTTGTTATTGACTTACTAAATAATTAAATGTACTTTAGGATTTAAATATGTATTTCTTTTAATACATTGCGTATTCAAAACGAGAATATTGCATATCTCATTTGAATTTTACATGTAGGTCGGAGAAAATCGTCAAAATTAAAATTCTTTCATGTTATGTTACAATATTTCCTAATAGTTTGGAATTTATAGAAATAGTAGTTATAAGTCAGGGCATGGGATGATATCTTAGAACAAAACTTAATGGTTTGTAAATAAAACGGTTTATCATGGGTAACAAGGTGGCGCTATTCTAAATTATTACCAATGAAAATATTTTTCTAAACACGTGAATTTGGGTTCGAGTTTCTTTGCTACGAGACGAATTTGAAAAAAAATGCAGAATATGATAAAAAAATAAGCTTACGCTATTAAAAGAGTATTGTAAAATGTAAAATTGTAAAATGTATTGTATTGTCTGACTATTTTAGCTAGACCATTTTCCTGTTTTGGATTGGTTACATTAGTTTTATTTTTAGGGTTCCGTAGTCCGACAAATAAAAATAATAAAAATAATAGTTTCGCAATGTCCGTCTGTCTGTCTGTTCGCGGCATAGCTCGAGAGGCTCTTGGTACTAGAAAGCTGAAATTTAGTATAGATATGTGTATTGATCACGCCGAAAAAGTGGTAAAAATGAATAAAAAAAATAAAATAATTTAGTGGAGCTCCCGAACACGTGAAATGAGGATGAATATTTTTTTTTGTTGCGTAACCCTTCATGTAGGGTATCGTTAGATAGGTCTTTCAAAAATAAAAAAAACTAACTTTCGAAAACTATCACGGCAAAGTAGGCTTCACCGGTTACATGGTTATAGTTGACTAACTAAGACCTACTACGGAATCCTACTGCGTGTGGCCCGACACGCACTTGGCCGGTTTTTTACTGGTAACATTGGGTAGTGATGCTTTACATAGCAACCATTTTCGAAGTTTAGTAAAAACGCCAAGTAAGCAGTCACATATGATATACATATTAATCTATTAGTCAAGGTATCTAATGTGGGATAATATTATATACACACAATCTAAAAGATAAGACAAAGCATAGTGTTTTAGAAATGAAGGTCCTACTTCACTATGCCACTCTTATGTTTTATTTTCAACACCAAATAGTATCCGACAGAACGTCGATTTTTGGCTAGGCCTAAGCCGATTAATAGGCAATCGCTTAATTCTTTGGCTAAAGCCCTGATAAATAAAAAGGACTTGATCTTCAGATCTTTTTGGTCCAGAAGTCAAAGACAAAATTCCGAGGTTCCGAGCCAAAATAGTAAAAAGTAACCCTTATGGGATGCGACTTTCTCTGTCTGTCCGTCAGAGCTGATAATTACTTCAGGAATAACTAACCTTATCGATTTGGAATAATTGTTGAAATATATCGCAAATGGATAAAGTAGAAAAAAACTACCTATTACTTTCGAGGAAAAATGGGAATTAAAATTACAAAGTGTAGTTTCTACGAAATCATAATTATGAAAGGGCTTGATGCATATTCTAATATTTTTTATGTTTTCTTCGACATCTTTTGGTATACGAATTAAATTTAAAAAAAACTCTTCGTAGTTTGTAAAACAAACATTTCACATGAAATAATTAGACTTCCATACATTTTTCTCTTAAATGCTTTTCTTAATATGGTATTTCGACCATTTTCCAATTCCAAGGTTATGTTTGAATTTCGATGAATTGTAATAACAAAACTAAATGAAAATTGAGCTACTGCATGTCAATTTAATAATCTTTTTATAAAAAAAAACTGTCAATTTTTGCGGTGAGTTTTTCTGATAAAATATATTATAAAAAACCTTATATTAGTAATATAAGGTAAAAAGATAAAGATCAAAAATATTTAAATCGGTAATTATAAATGATTTCAAAGTCAAAAATCGATATTGCATCTTTCTAAAAGATTATCGAAATGCCATACAATGGTAGGATTTTTTTCCATTACTTTATTTCTTCAATAATGCATGAAACCGTGGAAAAGGGTCGTACAAATTTGGTGCTTGAAAATGTAACAGCTAATTCTCATTCAGACAAAGTCTATATCCGAATTTGCCACATTTATTTTTGCATTGATTTTTTGCTTGGCGGCACTTTCAAAATTGGGCCCAAAACGGGTGATATTCCATTGTTCATGATAGGTAAAAATTTTAAAAATCCTGGTCATAATCGGAATCTTTACTATCCCACTTTTGGGTATGACATAGACATGCATTAGCATTAATTATCACGCTTTTTCAAGGTGGATTGGTGATTTCAGACCGTGTAGTCCAGGTTTCCTCACGATGTTTTCCTTCACCGTTAGTCAATGGTGTCTAAGTTATACTAAAAAAAGTGCATGTAAAACTTTGGAATAGTCAGATTCGTAATTTCTAGGTTTCGAAGTTCGAATCTGCATACTCATAAATGAGATGCAGGTGCCTTAGCAAAGAAGCCACAATGACTTTTTACTAATATGTTCGGTGTATCAACTTAATAATATAAATAAAATTACCTGCAGCTTATTTAAAATATTAACATCATTTGTAATACAGTCTCACTCACTTTTAGGTCTTTAAACGTAATAGATTATTCAATTTTGGTTCTGTTGGTGTCAAAACTTAGGCCGATTTTAAGCTAATGGTTCGGCCAAAGCTGATGCCAAAGGTTTGGTCGGACACTTTACAGATGGATCAGAAACGTCGGACTAATTAACTGGCTTCCAGGCTCTCCTTACAAAACTAATATGATTTTCCTATACAAGTGAAGATGAGCTGAAGTTATTTGAGAAGCAGCAGATGTCGTAAAATGCAAATATGAAAAAAACTTGCGTGCATTTCTGTTAGAAGAGCTCAAAGTGGACACCAATATGGCCTAAAAATTAACTCCTATGGTGCGATTTTGTCTGTCTGTCTGTCCATCTTTCACAGCGGATTAATTCAAGAATGCTAGTTGTCAGAATTTTTTCTTGAAACTTGTAACAATTCAGATCGATAAACATGTTTTGCAGATTAAAGAAATTGAAAATATTTTTGCTTTTCTGGCAAACGAAGTATGCAGTGGGGGTTGGAAATTTAAAATTAGTGTTTCGAAGTATTACTCAGACAGATGTTATTTGTATTTCTATTTTTATATCTTAGACATGCATATCAAAATACAATATGCGACTGTCCTTAGAATCTCTACATAATATTATGGTCACCCGTCAAAGTTCTTCAAAATATAAAATGACAACCGTGCGGTGTGCATTGCGGGGTCGCGGGGGGGAAGCTCAAGCTCCGCCCATTTGCTCAAGGTCATTGGCGGTAGTCGTCGTCTTAACACGTGTGCAAAGTTCCAAGTTGATCAGACATCTAGAAACCAGTGAAAATTAGGTTCAAAGATTCCGTTACATACATACATACAACCCGAGCTAATAAAAGCGTGTTAAAAATATGTCAAAAAATATATGACATTAACTGGTATATTCTTCAATAATAAGGCTGATTGTTGTCAAGCTAATTTAAACTGTATGCCCCTTAAAATAAATCACAAACTCACTTGAACTTCTTGCTGCAATGCGGACACGTGTAATACAAGTCCTGGCAGTGATGTGAATTGTAGTGATCTTGTATAGTTGTCTTGCAGTTTCGAATTAAACCACATTCTAAACATTTGTAGCGGCTGGAAGCAAAAAAACTAATTTAATATCTGAAATTAATTCTGTCCGTTTGTCTGTCTGTCTGTTACGATTAAGATTATCATCATCAGCCTATCTAACTAGTCCACGACTGGACATAGGCCTCTCAGATTTGGATGAAATATGATATAGATTAAAACAGAAAGGACATAGGATAGTTTTGACACCCCACTGCTGGGCAAAGGAGCTGGGCATAAGAAAGAGGCTCTTATACAGAGATTGCAAAAGCATTGAATTTGATAACAAAATTAAATAATATATGATAACATACAATCAAAAGTTATTTATTGTTGCATTATGTTGAAGGATGCACCATTAGACATTTTTTACACACAGGATCTTTTTTTATATTATAACATGGACCGGAATACGCTTGCCCTCCTGTTGCAATTTTAGCAGGTTAGTAAGCTGGCGAGTCTCCGCCTGCCATTTTTACATGTATATATTTCACCTCTCGTGGTGGCTTAGCGGTTAATGCACCTGAAATGCCTCTCGTATACAAGTATGCAGGTTCGAAACCTGGCAAGTACCCATGACTATCTTTTGCAATAGACCTGCACAAACCGGGAATTGACCCTGGGTGCATATCTATGGTATACAAGGATAATCACTGGTTATGTGTCACTGTACATAATATCATTAAAAATATCTCAAGGGCATGTTGGCTTCGGCTCCCAAAGGTCCGGGACTATGTACTCCCGTGCATGGTAGAGACATAATCGAAATAGAATAAATACTCACATAAAATGATATCTCATATGGTTCACTAACTTGTCTTCGGAATCCATTCTTTGTTTGCAGATATCACATTCAAACTCTCCCATGCACTGCAATTTAACAAATTCTTAGTAATATCCTATTTTCTACTAATATTAATAATGCAAATGTATGTATGTTCGTTAATCTTACGCGTAATAACTACTGAGTTCAAAATTCAAAAGCAAACGAGGCTGAAAATCTGCTAGTTATCCTGTCCAAAAAAAATAAAAATACTAGCGTTGTCCCACGGTTTCATGCCGTCCGTTATCACTTTCTAAAAGATTAAAAGAAGAAAAAACACTTTCTAAAAGAAGAAAAAATAAAAGAAACCTAAAATCTAACATATTGTCACGTAGGGGCTGTCCATTAATCACGTGAGGCTCGAAAGGAGGGGGGCGGGTCCATAAAAATCACGAAATATCACAAGGTGGGAAGGGGAGTGTAGTAATATATCACGTGTATTTATTTTTTCAACAAAGCATTTAAAAAAAATACAAGTAAAAAAAAAATATTCTTTGTAGGTACTACTAAAAAATACACGTGATAAAGGTGGGGGGAAGGGGTAGTCTTTAACCTCACCATGTATCACCAAGGGGGAGGGAGGGGTTAAAATGCAAAAAAAAAACATCACGTGATTAATGGACGGCCCCTAGGTCGGTAAAAACGTTCTAGATCGAATATTCTAGAACGAATGTTCTAGGGCTATGACCTAGAATATAATTATCTAGAAAATGCTACACTACCGCCATCTAATATCAAGTAACTGAACTACAAGAATGTTCTAGAACTGTGGAGACTATCTAGATGTTCTAGAACTATGTAAAGTTACCTACATAGATATATTATATGTTACTAAAGTAACTTTATTTGCAATCACCGAACACAATGCGAGCCATAAAAGTTGAGCCCACAGACATAATAATATTCAGGATTGCATCTCTATTGATATATCTCGATGATGACCTAGAACTTTCTAGAAGCCTGAGCTCGACATATTTTGCATGAAATATTAACAAACATCCATCCTCACAGATTATATTAGTGGAACTAGCTTTCCGCCCGCGGCTTCGCCCGCGTTGTCAATTTTTTACACCTTGGGTTACATTATTCAAATTTTAGTATCGATCCCTAATTGAGGAGCTCGTAGCTTAGTAACAGCCGCACGAGTCGACCGATGACAGGTTAAGCTGCGCTTGGCGCGGTCGGTCCGTGGATGGGTAACCATCTATATCATAACGAGACTCCTCCGTGCCTCGGAAGTTAGGTTAGCTGTTGGTCCCGGTTGTCATTTGTACATCTTTGACAGTCGTTATGGGTAGTCAGAAGCCGGAAAGTCTGACAACCAGTCTTACCAAGGGGTACCGTGTTACCCGGTAACTGGGTTGTGGAGGTCAGATAGGCAGTCGCTCCATGTAAAACACTGGTACTCAGCTCCAGTAGTTTTTGAGTTAAATCCCTACAAACAAACAAACAAATCTTTCCTCTTTATAATATTAGTATAGATATAGATAAATACCTGATTATGGTTTTCCATATGTTTATCATAGCTGCCTTTGAAACTAAACGCTTTGACACAGTTGACACATTTGTACATACAGTGGAGGTACTTCTGATCCTGAGCCATTCTCGATCGCTCCTCCATGCATTGGTCTCGTGTAATGTATATCATTTTTACTTGAGGTGTATCTACAATAGAATAATCATTACATAGTATAAAACAAAGTCGCTTTCCGCTGTCTGTCCCTATGTATGCTTAGATCTTTAAAACTACGCAACGGATTGGTTGGTGCCGTTTTTTTAATAGATAGAGTGATTCAAGAGGAAGGTTTTAGTATATAATTTGTCAAGTTTTTGTAACCATTAGCTAAAATATCGCGGGCGAAGCCGCTGGCGGGAAGCTAGTAATTAATATGTCACTGATGAAAATACAGAGGAGATTATTGTATCGTGAACCATGTACCCGTGATTTTGGGTAAATTCTGAGCAGTGGCGGTCCGGGAGGGGGACACAGGGGACATACCCCCCTCCCCCAATCGTACACGTGTAATTGTCAAACCTCCAGAAAATAATCGATTTATGAAAATTTTTATTGTAATTTTTTACACATTGGTAGGTCGTTAATCGAAATAAATCATATCAGAATTCATCCAAACCCGTGCAAACACACTGACTTTACATTTATAATATAGCCTAGGATACTATATAGATAATTACCATTCATTGTCAGTTTCATATCGTCTTTTTCTTTCTTGATTTTCTTTTTCTTCTTAACTTTGTTCTTTCTTAATGTTTTCCTAAGGCTTATAAGGCCTAAGCTGTCAATGTCTTCTAGATCCAATTCTTCCTTCAGTAACGCATTTAGAGGAAATGTGTCATCTTCATCTTTGACACATGTCTCGGGGAAATCTGGAAAAGACAACAAAGGTAGATAGCCAGGGACAGGCTGGATCAGAATATATATGATTATTATAATGGGGAATTGTAAAGCTATTAGCTCAACTCGCGAGCTGGCTCGGCGAGGTCGAAAAAGTAGAATTAATTAAGATGCATTGCCTGTGTTAACTATGTTTTATATTATTTTTCACCTTTTCACGTACTAGGTCTAGGTGTTGTGTATGAATAGTGTAGGCACTTAGAAATTTTGTCCAATAACATTTATACAAATACTCTACAGGCAAAAAGTATGCATTTGTTTTTTGCATCATTATAAGGTTACCTAGTGCTTAAATTATTAAATTGTTTTATTGGACATAATACTAGGCATAGGTATAAGAAGGTGGTTTCCATATACAGCCAATAATAATTACTTGGCAAGATAGTCAGCAGACCTAAGCATCTTCTGGTTTGTCTCGAGGAGTTGGGGTGGATCGAACAAATTGATTTTAAAAGAGTATCCATGGAGTTTCTTGCCGGTTCTTCTCCATAGGACCCACTTTTTGGAACCGTGCACCCAGTTTCTAGTTTTGACGTTTTATAAGTGCCTGTAAATTGGTCTACATAGATTAAAAACCTTTTGACTTTGACTTTAAAACAATCCAGTCACCCTCTTTCACAAAATACGCGCTTTGTCGTTTAGTTGCGGAAGACAGTACGCCTAAACCTAACCTAACTTATATCTCACACTCACCATCACCCCCATTAATAAACTCCCCTTCAAGCTGCTCTATAAGATCCTCCTCCTTCATCTCGACCTTGACCTGTACTTGTTCACTTTTGTTACTGGAGCATATGACAGTGAACAACTCCTCGAAACGCTGGCCGTCCTTCTCTGATAGTTCTATCACATTCAATGGCACTTCAGTTAAATTGACTAGAGGTTGAATCTGTGTGCGGACTGATTTCAATGTCTCATCCATTTCCTGAAATTTCAGATTTAAAATACATAAAACATAAGTCATATTGTGTATTATTCAAAACTATAAAATATAGGCAAACTTTGTATGATTGTCTGTTCAAAAAATTGTTACATACAGACAAGAGCCCCTTTAAATTCTAACTATTAATGCATAGCAAACCTCACTCAACATCAGGTGATGTGTTGTCAAACACACTCAAATACATAATAAAAAAAAGATTGTTTGGTATGCTCTCATAGTTAAAGAGCTGAATGATTTTAATCAAATTTAGTATAAGAGTAGATAGCACCCTGAAGATAATTATAGGCATTTTAATCTGGTGTGTATAGCTATTGCATCAGAACAGGTTAAACCGTTGAATACAGCTAGGACTGCCACCACCCAAATCGTCGACCCTGGACTAAAACTATAAAAACCCAGGACATTTTTAATGAGTTTGATTTTTCCCCAGACACTTCTTATTAATTGTTTTAATTTATTGCTTACTTTCAATAAATCGGGATTGGATATCAGGTTAAAAGTGTCCGGGTTCTCTCCGGACGCTCTTTGAAAACCCACCCGGACACCCTCTAAACTAGGACAAATCCGAGGAAACCCGGATGGATGGCAGCCCTAGATACAGCTAGCATATTATTTGTAAGCATAACATACATTTTGAAAGTTCTCCAGTAATATTTGATTACTTTGCACATTCTGTATGAACATTTCAGCGTGTTGCGCCATTCTTTTACACAGATAACACAGGTTAATGCAGTCCATCTGGAAAAAAGGTTGCATTAATGTTTAAACTCTTTGGTACTGATCATTTTCATAACCTTAATTTTATGAATATGAAGCCCAAAACAATGAAAATCCGTACTTTATTTGTATGTATTGCACCTATTTGGTTTGTTTACAATTTAGAGTATTCCACTCAAGATTTTTAAAGCTTTATTCTTAAAATTATCATGATTTTTTTTGTCAACACTGCCAAGCTGAGCAACTTATCTAGTATTAAATCTATTTCTAATACAATATTGATGTTAACACGATACCTGGAGTATTTTTATGAGCGGGCCACTTTGAAATGCATAGCTTTGTACTTGTTTCTCTTCGTTTAAACATAAACATACAAAACAATACTTCTTTAAGCAGTCGGGTTTCTCCTCCGCATTTCTACTGCTTTGGTTCCAAATAGTACTGTCACCCATTTTTACACTTTATTTTAGCTTCACTAGTAACCTATTATTTAAATTACTCTAATAAATGTTTTATTCACATTAAAAATAATATAATTTTGTTTTTTTTTTTTTTTTCCCCCTTTGTGGCAATGAGTCGACGTCGACTAGGCTGCCAGTGTCAAGTAGTGACGATCTAGCTTGGCGGTGTTGACAGCCAGACTTTGTGGTAGACTATCCAGTGTTAGTAGCTAAAGGGACAACACAATTTATGTTAGACAAAATATACATTTTTTTTTTTTAAATAAATTTTTACTGTTCTATAATACATACAAAATAAAATATAAAACTTAAGCAAAAATAAAATGCATTGTTACACACATCTAAAGTTTGATAATATTGTCATTTAAAAATTTTGTTAGGAGTTGAATTAGTTGAGGGGAAAAATTTGTTAAAAGGGAATGGAAGTTAATAGGAAGAGGTACTTTAATTTTAGGAAGTTCATGATACAAGTCAAATGAGTTGGAATTATTGGGACATGAAAAGAAGATATGATCAAGATTGCCCTCATCCAGCCCGCACTCGCACAGAGAACTGTCACGGATGCGAATCTTATTGAGAAACACAGGACTGCAACAATGACCGAGTCTCAGTCTACATAAGGATGAAACAGTTCTTTTAGATAATTTCGAACATTTAAAATACCAAGGCTTCCGCGGGATGTCGGGTTGAATGTTAACGTAGTAAGAGCCTTTCAACTTTGAACTAACCTGCCACACCGCTGACCACGCATTATAAAGCTTAATTTTTGTGTCAGCCCATAGGTCAGAACTGTGGACAATATAGTGTTTGCGGTCAACCAAGTTGGATGTAGCGAATTTTGCCAGAGAATCAGCACACTCATTACCAACAATTCCTGAATGACCAGGAATCCAGGCGATTTCTATATTAAGGCCCCGGCTCGAGCAAACAGAAAGTAAATTTTTAATTTCAATTATAATTTTACTATGGATTTTGGACTTTAATGGGTTCTGAACAATTGCCTGAATGCTACTACGGGAATCGGAAAAGATAACTGAATTTGAAATATTATGAGATAAAATAAAATTGATGGCTTCCAAAATGCCAATGCATTCTCCAGTAAACACAGATACCACCGACGGGCATTGATACATCAACGCTATTCTGGAGTTTTGAAAGTAAACTGCAACACCTGTGTTACCCGTCGGCGATAACTTGGACGCATCCGTAAAAAAAAAATCCAACCATTCCAGTACCTCGCAATGACCCGATCAAAGTCACCTTTTACGTCCTGGGAACTTTTAGAAAGACCCAGACCCAAAACGGCTTTAGGTTTAAAGTGGACCACCTCGTATGCCGTAGAAAAAGCTGGAAGGAGGGGGTATTGGCTAACAGGCGCGGACAGGTTTCGCAGTTCTCTATATCTATTCAGCAAAGGGGGGATGTATTTATTTTTCCAATAGGTGGATGTTGCAATGGAGAATGGGAAGTAAGGGATGGGAAGATAGGGAGAAAACTTTTGATAGGAAGCGGTCAGCCAGATATTGTCGTCGGAGGTTAAGGGGTGGTTCTCCACATTCTACTTGAAGAGCATTTATGGGGGAGGATTTCATTGCACCAATGATAATTCGGAGACACTTTGATTGAATAGAATCCAATTTGTGTAGTGCTCCTTTGTTACAAGGCTCTATTAAGAAGCAACCGTAATCCATGACGCTTCTCACCAAAGCATTGTATAGCAACTTCAATGTGAATGGATGAGCGCCCCACCAGACACCAGCCAATGCTCTTAGAACTGATACTGAGCGCTCACATTTTTTGACGATATTATCTATATGATAGACTCCCGACATTTTTGAGTCTAACATAACACCCAAAAACCTGACCTTTTCTTTTATCGGTACAGCTTGATCATCAATATAAATATTTATAGGAGGGATAAGACGTCTACGAGTGAAAATAACAGCAGTACTTTTCGGAGCGCTTAAAGACAACCCATGATCAAGAAGCCATTGGTTTAATGAGGCCAAAGAAACATTTAAAGATTGAGCAGCATCCTGAATGGAATTGCTACAGACCAATAATGCAATATCGTCCGCATACTGTAAAATTTTGCAGTTATAATTTAGACAAGAAGGAAGATCACAAGTATACAAGTTATATAAAAGAGGACTTATCACTGAACCCTGAGGTAAACCCCTCCAAGCGACTCTCCGCTCGGAGTTCCCCCCAGGAATCCTTAGTTGGAGGGTGCGGTCGGAGAGAATGTTGCAGACGATCTGACAGATCCTAGCCGGTATTCTCAGCTTAAGCAATTTCTGCCTGAGAACTGGGAGGAGGACAGAATCGTAGGCGGCCGATATATCAAGAAAAGCGGCCACCACCGACTCATTCCTGCTCAGAGCCAGCCGGATATCTGATGTGAGGATACCCACACTATCAGTAGAGACCTTTTCTAAAACCAAACTGAGTCGTTGGAAGCAGTCTTCTATTCTCTACAAACCATTCAAGGTGATTTTTAACCAAATGTTCTAAAATTTTAATAAGAATTGACGATAAAGCAATCGGTCTGTATGAACAATGATCACTGGGGTCTTTGCCAGGTTTTAGCAAAGGAATAACCATTTGAACCTTCCAGGCTGGAGGAATATATCCAGAGGAAAAACAGAAATTGACCAAGTCCAAATAGTAACGATGGCATTTTATACCAGCTTTAGCTATGAAAGAATAAGGGAAACCATCCACCGCCGGGGCAGAGTCCCTGACGTATGAAAGGACAGTTTCGAGTTCCTCTAAACAGAATGGAGATTCCAACGGATCGTTAGGTGCTATATTAACTGAATTTACACAGTAGGATTCATCGACATTAGGGACATAGGCCGGGGCAAGTTTAGTGAAAAACTGATACCCTAGATCTTCAGGTATCATGTTTGCCGATTTAGGGTTGAAGCAACTTCTGAAGTTTCTCATTTTTTGCCACACGACCGACGTTGGTGTAGATGGCTTCAAAGAACGACAAAACGACACCCAGCCTTCCCTTTTCTTTTTTCTGAATAACTTTCTGGACTTAGCCAATATCTGTTTGAAGGCAATTAAGTTATCCAGGTTCATATTGAGGTTACAAACTTCTTCAGCCTCATTCCTGGCTTTGACCATGGCGGTGCATTCCCTATCCCACCAAGGCGGAGAAGGGATTTTGGATGAAGGAGTTTTCTTTAACGGAAAGCAATCATTTGCTGTGCCAGATAAGGAGTCAGAAAAGGACGTAAAACAATTCTCAGTGTTGACGGTTGGAAGAGAAGAGATACGAATGTCTAAGATTTTAGAGTACAGATCCCAATCCACTGAGTTTAGCTGGTATTTAAGTAATGGAGGGGATGTTTTATTAGGAAGGTTTTTAGAGGGAGCTTTTACCATAATGGGAAAGTGGTCACTACCATAGGTTAAATTTAAACGACTCCAAATTAACAAGCTGGCTATGCTGGATGAGCAGAATGTCAGGTCGACACAACTATTGCTCTGTCCTAATGACGCCCTACGTGTAGTACTGCCATCATTAATTATGCATAGGTTAAGGTCATCCAATATATCAACTAGGCCAGAACCTGTACTATCGCACGATTCTGAACCCCACCGATAATGATGACAATTGAAATCGCCCATTTTTAAGAACTTTTCCCAGGTAAGTTCACACAGTGGCCGTGGACTTCCACTTGTCAGTGAAAAAGTACCTAACGTTCGCCCTACATTATCATCATAATCATCAGCCTATTTTAAAATGGGCCCTTGCCTTAAAGGGCGACTTAAATATATCTCCTAATGTACCTAATTTTATACAAATTGGTTTAACCTTTTTACCGTAACAACATACAGGCAGAATAACCTACTATCTACTTACTTTCATTTAAAATAATATTAGTAAGAAAATAAGGATCTAAGTATGAATTGTGGTGGTATCTCTTACTTCCCTGTACATGTTCTCCACGAGGAGTATTACAGTAATTACCTTCTGCTTATAAGATTAAATAGGTCTAGGCTCAGGGTCTATATTAATAAATAAGGTCTATAGGTTAGAACTTAGGTGCCTCTTGATCGATATGTTGTTGCCAATTCTGGTATGCTGTATTGAACTATCAAGTCCCGGTCAAGTGGTTGCGGGAACCGGGTTTGTGACAGAACACCGATGCTGCACGTGGTCTAACTGAGCTCACTTCTTGAGCACGTAGCTTCACTTCAAATTTATCCGAATAGAGTTGTTAATACCTTACAACACTTAATTTTTTTACCGATTTCGGAAATCGAAGAGAAAAGCATGATATTCTGCAATAGGTACCTATCTAATAGGCACTCAGAGAAGTCGGAGACATTCAGAGAACATACGCTGAACTTGTATTGCGATAATGAATGGAGCGAATCGTGTAAGTACCTATTGTTTTGTCTTACTCAAATACAGTGTTGCCAATTTTTTACTACTGCGTACAGATTTTTATTAACCTAACTAGCCCTAGTCTGAAAGTTTTCTCAAATCTGCCTCACGGTCTCTGACATGGAATTGTAACAACGACTGTTACCATGGTAGCAGCCGGAGCCTACGTCTTAACGTGCCCTCTCAGGCACGGGGTTATAACATCGCCAACTACCTGACTAAGGCCTTTATTTTTAAACCCATCCATGTTCCTTCCTCAGCCCTTTCTTATCCGGGGGCGCGGTATCTCTTTCGAACGTCCCGCAGCCTCGGCAGGCTATGTGCTGCTTTGTGATTTAAATTCAACCGAACCCGTCTACAGATGTCGCGTTTGCGACAAGCAGACCATGGTATCAACAGCTCCTGCTCAGTCGCAAGCAAATACAGTGGAAGTAGCGTTTGACCGCATCGTGCTCAAGTGTTGTCGACCGCCCCTCCGCCCGCCCCCGAACGCTGGCGGATCGTCAGCACTGTATTACGTAATACGTAGGTATTAGCGGGTTTTTCAATATAGATACTAAAATATAGGTACTTTTCTTTGGGTTGCTAACCGAGTCTATCCATGGAATATCAAGAAAAAGTGTTTTTAAAAGCAAGACCTGCTGAAAACAGGGTACGTAGAAGACGCAGTAGGTAATAAGTTTAATAGGCGGGCCTAAAGTTCCTTACATCGCGCTTTTCCATGGCTGAACGCCAAATCTTCCATTGAACGAATGATCTTGAGTCCCGAAATCCGCATTTGAGAAAGCATATCTTACCTAAATCCGGATTTCGAGAACCAAGATCAATCGTTCTATGGAATCCAGGATGGACATCCAATGGACATACAGGGTAGCAGGAATTTTCGATAGAGTTACTTAAAGGGCAATTAAAGGAAAAGGGGTGTTAGTCAGTAAGAGTCTGACTATTCCCCTCACTTCGCCCACAGCGGGAGGAATCATTTGGATGATTTCTCATCCTTGCAAAAAAGATAAGATGACATAATCACGCTAGTTTTCGGATATTTCTGTCTTAACCTACCCAAGAATTTGAGGGTGAGTGTAATCTCCACTAAAAATATAAATTAGAAATTCTGAAAGGAAAACCTCAAAAATACATAGGCACGTTTCTGACCATAACACCTACGAGACGGGCATTGCCTTCTTATATACTGTAGAGTGTAGACTGATCGTTAAAACATAATCTATTTCGAACAATAACAAAAAACTAAGAACCAACGTATTGTTTTTAAATGACCAAAGTAGGAGCAATAGTAAGCATCATCATCTTCATCGGCCGATTTACTACCCCACTATTGGGTGAAGTCTTCTCATAAAGAGAAGTCATGAGCATTAATCAAGGCGACTTGACGATTTCAAACTTTTTAGTCCAGGTTTCCTCACGATGTTTTCCTTCGTCGTGTGTCAGTGGTGTCTAAAATAGTAAGTCTGAACATATAACTTTAGAAAAGTCACAATGGTACTTGCCAGGTTTCGAACCCGCACACTCGTACACGAGATGCAGGTGCTAGGACACCACGACTCTACTATGTCTATTACTATTATATTGAAAGCAATTTAATAAACTTTACGACATAAAAGTCCATTACAAAATTAAACAACATAGGTAGTTTAAAACCCAATAAAACCAGTAGTCCTCGCTGCATAAAACCTATCAAATATTTAGATAGCAATGCGCATGTCACGAACTTTAAAAACGCATTCGATGGTCATTGCGTTATTTTTTCCCGCGGGTCCGTCATTACGTTTCCCGCCGGTTTCACGACACCTGTCAAAACACGCGCGCTTTTTGTCGTGACAGATAATTTAAAAAAATATTTTTTGTTTCAAATAGGTTTTAAGTCAACAAAATATAAAAGTATGCTCAACAGTAATAAAATAATCACGTTTCCATCGATTATTGAATTTCAGTAGCCACAAGTTATGTATTCGTACATAACGTTTTAAAAATATTATTTTATTAGACTTTACTATTAAAAAATATTAAAATAATGTAGAATTATAAGTAAAGCATCAAATTATATCATCAAAATATAATGAAAAGTAAAAGTTATGGTTCGGATATAAAAAAGTAAAGTTTTTTTTTAATATGGCCGCGGAAAGACTTCTTTGGCTCACGACTGTGCTTCTTCGTTTGTGGCTGGGAGCTACAGACCTCTGCTATGCTCAGTAAGTAAAGTAAAAAATAAATAAACCATTAACCAGTTTCAAAGCATAAATAGGTCTGATCTGTAAGCTTTTGACTCAAATTCTGCTTGTGGAAATAAGTTTTGGTTACGACGCGACCGTCGAAGGAGGGTAAAGTTTTTCGCTTCACTTCAATCTTTGTATTTTCAATTATAAAAAAATATATAGATAGTAGGTACTTACTTATTTACTAATTGGTGCCTGCAATCATGCACCTTCGTTTTGTTTCCTAATTGGTCATTGGGTACCTATGCTTCTAGCGATTCTTAACCATAAGTAGAACCATAGTAAAACCTTAATAAGTTTTTCACCTCTTCGAAGGTTCTTGGCCAAAAAAATGCATCGCATACTGATAGACTGTAGAGTGTAGAGCAATACTTTCGTCTCTAATAAAAACTTTTCAGTTACGACGATGTGATTAAATGATTCTTTAAATCACACACTATAACCTGTGCTATAACAGCCTTACTTATAAAAAACCTATAATCTGATGTTTAACCATTTTTCACCTAATCCTTACTTAAAGTTGTAATCCAGCATTAAGCTACTCGCTTAAGTTCAGATTAACGCTAAACAGCATTAATGAGTGAGATTTTTGCAAATCCGTTGCTAAACAGCAGATTAAAAATTAATCGGATTTTATAAGTAAGACGGTTAAAGATTAAACTCCACAAAAAACAATAGTACCTACCTACCTACTTTTTTTGGATAGGTTAAGCTGTGCTTGCCGCGGTCGATCAGTGGAAAGGTGACCATCTCTATCATACCGAGACTCCTCCGTACCAGTTATGTACAAAGTCCTAGTCGACTAATTAAAATTTACTACGGAACGGTTTCGTAGGGTTCCGTCTAAAACCTACACTGCGCTTGGCCCGAAACGCACTTGATTGTTTTTCCTACACACCAGTGGGCCTAGCACAAACTCGCTGTTGTAATCGAAACGTTAATGTTAGCGATTTTTATCCGACTTCAAAAAAGGAGGAGGTTATCAATTCGACTGTATTTTTTTTTATGTATTGCGACTGGGTGAACCGATTTTCATGATTCTTTGAAAGCTGGTGCTTCCCGTGTGGTCCTATAAATTTTATCACTACCGGTTCAGCCGTTTTATAAATATATCAAAAATAACGATTTATCTCTACTTGCTGATATGCCAAATACTTAGATGATTTGGTTATTTACGCTTATTACAACCTAAAAAAGTGGTGTGTTTATTTTGTTAAGATAGCAAGACCGAGACACTGAAAAGCGAAAAAATAAAAAAACTTTTTACAAAAAAATAAAACCGACTTCCAAAAAAAACCTGAAAAGTAAAAAATAATTTTTATTTAAACGCTTTACGACCAAAACATCGCTTTCGAAGTCGGTGGCGAAATACTAACAATAGTAACTTACAAGACACCGACTTCTAGAGCGATGTTTTGGTCGTAAAGCGTTGAAATAAAAAATATTTTTTACTTTTCAGTTTTTTTTTGGAAGTCGGTTTTTGGATCATAAATACAACATATGTACATTACAAAGCAAAACTTATGTTTAAAATGCATAAAAATAACAATTTGCAGCATCCAAAGATATGATTAAAGTCATCAATTTAAATGAACGGTAGGTACGTACGTACGTACGTAAGAAGCGTGAATATTCCATTCAAAATTGCTTTCGCTACGAATACGCTTTTTCGACAGTTATTCTTACTAGGCCAAAGTACGCTCAAATTTCGCCACTAAGGCACATGTAATAGAGGGTGAGCGTATGGTAGGGGAGCCCACGATGCTAAATGGGGATTTACTCGAGCGTCATAGAGACCTATTGGGATGCAAAGCTTAGATGATAAGAAGAAAAAAATGTTATATAATGTATCGTTTTCATCGGTGGGGGGAGCAGCTATAGATTTTCAAAAATGTAAAAAAAATCTGTTGCATGGACATAATCGAGCGCGTCAGATATTGATAGCATCAATGTCCTACGTATTTTTAAGAATGTATGTATGTTAATCTGATCGTTTGCATGATGGGGGTGGTCGTACGTAAGGGTTGAAAATGAAAAAAAAAAATTAATCGAGCGCGTCAAATTTTCTAAGGGGGTGTTAAGTGAACCTAAAAAAACGCTCTCAATCAATAATCTGACGATTTCGATGTGACGCAAACTCGTGGCCATTATTATAATGTGCAAAAAAAAATCGCCATTTTGAAATACTCGAGCGCGTCAGATTAAGATATATATGGTTCATCTTTATGTCCTAAACGTGCTGTCTCATAATCTGACGATTATCTAGAGGGATTCGCCTAATCTGACAAAAAAAACATTTTTATTCAAACCATTGGACTTAATTAATTGAAAAGCTCAGGAAATAGCATGCAAATAAAAACGTGTACGTTTGTTAAGTAGAATACTACAAGTATTCTCGTATTTATAAGAAAATATATTTTTTTAAATGCTCAAAAAAAATTTTTTTTTATAATTAATTGATTAATTAATCATCATCTTCATCAGTAGAATCATCTTCATCGTTTTCGTGCTCGAACAAAAAAAAAACGTAAACGAAAAGCCAAAACGTTGGAAATACTATTAATAATATTATGCCACGAACGAGTCTGTTCTGTGTCATCAGCTGTGAAGGCGTCATAGCAACCGAAACCAGAGTAGGGATGGAGTGAGATAGTAATAGATATAGAAAGAGTGAGAGGGGAATAGAAACGCGGAGAGGATAATCATCATCACGCAGCTGCACGCATTAAACTTTATCGACGAATTTTTGTTACTTCGGCTTGTGGAAATGGTCAGATTATATTTTTTCGTTATCCTTGAATAATTTACTACAAAATAAAAAAAAATTCAGCCACGCTCGAGAATGTCGAGATGACGTTTTTTTTTTACAACTTTTCCGCCCTCCCCTTTCTTTGCGTCACTCTCAAATTGTCAGATTAGTGGAATATACACTTTTTAGCATGTAATTAACTCACCCTACCTTAATCTGACGCGCTCGAGATTGTCTGATGATCGATTTTTTTTTACTAATCTGATCCTTTATCCTTGACGCGCGTCCTTATATATGGGGCTCATATTTGGTGGAGGTACTCAAACGGGTACAATGTATCCCCCTGTATATTAATCTGCCGCGCTTTAGTAAATCCCGAAATCCCTACTAGGGCTCCCCTACCAGTATTGTCTTGGTACCTACTTATGTATATTTTGTACAAGTTGTTGCTATTCAGGGTGTCGCCTTAGCTTTTCCTAACAATATTGGGGTTGACTTCTTCCAATCTAACCGAATACAGCTGAGTATCAATGTTTTACATGGACCAACCGCCTATCTGACCTCCACAACCCCGTTACCAGGTATCTCGCTTCTGAATAACCGTAATGATTCTCAAAGATCTACCAAAGATAGCCAGGACCAACAGCTTGATGTGCTTTCTGAAACACAGAGGAGTCTGTCTCGTTATGATATAATAGTCATGGTCACCTATCCACGGGCAAGCCTGCGAGCGCAGCTTAACCTTGGTCGATCGACCCGTGCGGCTGTTACATAGCCATGAGCCCCTCGTAGTGTAATAAAGTAAATAAATAAAATAGTGCAACTAAGTAATCATATTTCCCCAGCAGATCGTTACCACTTTTTAGGGTTCCGTAGTCGACGAGGAACCCATATAGTTTCGCCAGGTCCGTCTGTCTGTCTGTCCGCGGCATAGCTCCGAAGATCTTGTTACTAGAAAGTTGAAATTAGTATAGATAATATGTATAATGATCACGTGTGCCGAGAAAGTGGTAAAATAAAAATTATGAGTTTTTTTTCTCGCGTGCCCCTTCGTGCGGGGTATTGTTAGATAGGTTTATTAGATAGGTATATATTATGGGTGTGTGAAGACCATTTTTTAAGCGAGCCATTTGCAAAATATCTAGCTTTTAAGTGCAAAATTTTTGTTCGATACAAGCATCTCCCCCCTCTTACTTTTGAATGGTTGTTCCTAGAAATGTGAAAAAATTCACGGACGTAGCACATGTAATGAACTTACAAGGAAAACTATAACGGCTAAGTAGGCTTAACCGGTTACAGAGTTATAGTCGACTAACTAAGACCTACTACGGAACCCTACTGCGCGTGGCCCGACACGGACTTGGCCGGTTTTTTATTTCAATATTGTTCTGCACTTTTCTCTTAATCCTTTTCAATTCATTAAAGGATTACTTCCTATGATAATTGAAAGAATCGATCTTCCTTTCACTGATACACTTAGCGGCAATTAAAACGAGTCAGTTACAAAAAAAGGTTTTTTTATCGAGATTACGATTTATGAATAGTACAGACCTAGGTCTTTATAAGAAGTTTGTCATATATTATTCTTAACATTAAACTTTTGTCCAGAAAAATGGCAGTTTGCCACTACCAGTACAGTCATCATCATCGGCCTGGACAGCCTTCTCGTACGGAGAAGGCATAAGTGTTGATCACCACGCTTACTCAAGGCAGACTGCTTTCCGACTTAAGTCCAGATTTCCTCATGATATTTTACTTTACCGTTAGTCAGTGGTGTCCAAGATGATATTGAATAAACCTTACAGACAGACGTGTTGCTGGGGAGTTCGTTGCGCCACTTCTCCTTCCCAGCAAAAACACATAGGAAGTGGTGAAGGGCGGGTGTTTTGGGGGCTGTCTTTTGTAAATTTGACGTTCAAAAAGTGCTGATTTTCAGCGTAGTATGAATAAAGGATTTTTGAATTTTGAGCGCGTCGACGCGCCGTTCCATATTAGCATAACACAAATTTGTACCTTAACGATTGGAAAATAGAGGTTAATATGCTCTATGCGAAAAACATGACGCGTCGCGACGCTTCGACTCTGTACCAGTGTGAGTCGAGCCTTAATAATTTAAGAAGCTTATATCCTTGATCGATCAGACCTTGGCTGTTACTGGGCCACGAATCCCTCTTTATTTTTATTTTTTTTGTTGGAAACAAGTATCTTTTTTTAATCCCCTGTCTTCACCCCCTTCCCTTGGTCGCCATTGTCCAAATAATCGTGCATTAGTAATAAAAAGCTTGATAAGCCATATGGCAGATGACGAAAATATAAACGGAGTACAGACATTAGGGCGATATTACGACGGAAGGCATTGTTTGGTCGTATTATGCGATTGTTTTGAGTTAAAAATACGTTTTTGGTTTATTTTTATAAAGGTACGTTATTGATGCGGGCTATTTTTAGGGTTCGTGGATTTGTACAGACGTTTTTATGAATTTGTAAACTTGTGCTTGGTAGGTATAAAATAAGCATTATTGTACCTAATGTTTACAAAACAACGTTATTGTTCAGCTTTTTGCACGAAGACAGTATTCATAGTTTTGGTGATATTAACAGTTTGTAACTGACCTAGATTCATTGATCTCGAGTGTAACATCATAATACGAAAGTTAGTTTGTTACGCTTTTATGGGAAAACGGATGAACCGATTGAGATGAAATTTGGCATGGGGATAGATGAGAGTTTGGAAACTGTTTTAGCCTACCTACATTTATTTGGTTGTGCGAATTAGTTCCCTTATGATAAACTTTAATTATTGCTATAGGATTTTTTGGGTAGGTCCCATCCGCCCCGGTGGTCCCGGCCCGGTAACGGGACGGTTGGGAAAAATTGTTGCATCGACCCCGGTAGTGCCGGCCCCAGCCGGCCCCGTCGTTTAACGGGGTGGATGGCACAGATGAAGTATCATCTACCCCGGTGTGTTTTTCTAACGGGACGGATAGCACAGATTGAGTAGCATACATCCCGGTAGTGTTAAAAGCGGGGAGAATATAGTATTATTATATACACAAAACACATGAACTGAAAAATAAAAAAAGGAGTTTGTATGTAACAATCAGGTTTATTGGTATAAAAATACATATAAACAATGATATCAATCATATATTTAATAATTTGTTGGTTGGTACAGTTCAAATCTATTGGAATCAACACAGTGTTATCGTTTGCTGAAGTGTTTACATCGGGACGACTTCATCCGTGATGAACTTTAGAATTTATGGATGAAAAAATATGATTGATATAATTGTTAATGTTTATTTTTATACCAATAATAAAAATGATTGTTACATACAAACCCTTTTTTATTTTTGAGTTCTTATGTTTTGTGTATATAATAATACTATATTCTCCCCGCTTTTAACACTATCGAGGTGTTTGCTACTCAATCTGTGCTATCCGTCCCGTTAGAAAAACACACCGGGGTAGATGATACTTCATCTGTGCCATCCACCCCGTTAAACGACGGGGCCGGCACTACCGGGGTCGATGCAACAATTTTTCCCAACCGTCCCGTTACCGGGCCGGGACCACCGGGGCGGATGGGACCTACCCGATTTTTTGGTAGCAAAGGAAACTCTATGGCATTAATTTCTAATTACTTTTACGGCATCAACAGAAATAGAAGACCTGGGTGAAGCCAAACACCAGCCATCAGTAATGGCTCCTAATTCCACCCTCTATTGTCACCAGATCCACTCTCCTGACGTTTCAAGACCTGCTGCCCGAAGACCCCAGGCTGTACGATAAGATGCGGCCTCCGAAGATCAATGAACAGCCTACTATCGTCAATTTTCACGTGACCGTCATGGGGTTGGACTCTATTGATGAAACATCCATGGTAAGTTGGCTAGATCTACGTTCTTAGCTGGATACTATACCAGACTTTAAGGATTAGTCCTTAAAGTCTTCAAGAAGCTTCATTGTTGTCAAAAAATTACATTACGATATGGTCAATGAGTTCAGATATTCTTCATATCGTGGGCTGCAGGTTTAACCAACCTGACAAGGCCAGAGTTTTCTCAAATCCACCTGACGGCCTCTGACATGGAATTGTAGCAACTACTGCTATCAAGATTGCAGACGGGGACGACGACAAGCCATCCCAGGCAGAGGTGGTGTAACATACCAACTTCCTAACTCGTGTGTTCGGCCGAAATCGAGACCCCGTTCACAGCAGTGGCGTTATGCGACCACCAGACCAATGAGGCTGTCAATGAATTGATCTGATGCACAATGGTTTTCTGTTTCACATGGTGATTTTGAATGTCGTATAGGGCTCTGTATACGACCAGCTATGAGCCTGTCCAGATTTATTGATTGATTTACTCGCGCATTTCAAAATGTGCGATTGTCAGACACTAGAGGTTGATACATTCTGTCCACATGCAGTCGCGCGTTATCTGAGCGCCATGTAAATTTCGAACGCGCGACTCAACTCGCGCGTATAACGCGTTATCTGGACAAGCTCTTAGAACATAGATATGTATCTAAATAGATGACGCAAGTTGAGTGTATAACGTGTGTGATAGATGAGTTTAGTGCACCTAAATCGCCACCGTCTGAATTAGACGTCAACCGAAAGCCAGAACAATACGTTGAAATGTGTGTTTTACCGTATAGGCTGAGCTACAAAAAGACCTAAAAACTTAAGTATAAAGAAAATCACTAAAATGCTCTCGTGAACTTACAGAAAGTAGTCATAAAGTTGCTCGCATGGATTTCATTCAAATGATGGAACTTGCTTTATCTATTTAGATACATATCCATAGCTTAGATATTATATTTTCTACTGGTCACTACCGCTAATGTAATGGATAGAGAGAAAAGACATGTAAATCAGGATCGAGTTTATTCGAGGAAGATGAAGTCTTGCGCCAAATGAACTCAGTCAGTGTGGTTATCAGACAACACCAATGATTATGAAGTTTCATGACAAGCCGTTCGTTTTCCTCTAGCTTTTTAAAAGCTGTGGTAATAAAATTATACATATTCAGTTAGTCAGGGCGGATAACGTAAGTCTCTTGATACTCACCCTAAAGGATTTGTTGAAAATGACTCATTTATAAGTCGAACTTTTAGTAATCAGTATGAAAACAACAGCTATTTATATAAATTGTTTAATGTTTAGTCCTGTTGTTTCTTCTTGTTATAGACATACGCTGCCGACATATTCTTTGCTCAAACATGGAAAGACCATCGCCTAAGGTTGCCGGAGAATATGACCACAGAGTACAGGTAACTAAAACTTTTATTTCAAATCATCCAGCAAGCAGGGTTATCGATTTTGAAATTTGGATATTAGCTGAATCTTTATTACGAGCCCATGATTAAACAGACCTTTCTTTTTTAAAAGGCCTTGTAAGTAAGTCACAAACTTGAATTAAAGTTGCTGATTATAGCGTGGATTCCTACAGAAAAGCACGGGCTATGATCTCACCTTTACAAATAATTATATATTTTTTTCCTATACACAGCTAAATAGAACTATTAAATACACGGTGCGGTGAAGCTGTCGACAGCCTCGGGCACCATGGTCTGTCGTGCTGCAGAAGTGCTGGCCGTATAGCACGGCACGCCAGCATCAACGACATTATCCGTCGTGCTCTTTCCACTGCCGGCATACCAGCCGTATTAGAGCCTAATGGACTGGTACGCGACGATGGGAAGAGACCAGATGGTATGACGTTGTTGCCTTGGAAGATGGGTAGGCCCTTGGTGTGGGACGCAACTTGCGTCGACACCCTGGCTCCTTCTCATCTTCCAAGCACGGTAGGCTGTGCAGGTGCGGCTGCTGCGGCTGCAGAGACTACCAAGCGGCACAAGTATAGTAACCTTGTGGGTAACTATACTTTTGAGCCGTTTGGGGTCGAAACGCTCGGGCCATGGGGTCCGAGTTCGCGTCTCCTGTTCAAGGAAATCGCGAAAAGACTGGTCGACACTTTGCGAGACCAGAGGGCTGGCATATTTTTTGGACAGCGAATAAGCATTGCCATTCAACGTGGCAATGCTGCCAGTCTTCTGAGCACGTTTCCGAGCGATGAGGAGGAGTACCTTGACGCCTAATCTCATTGTTGCGCATGTCTGTACAGTTTTGTTTTATTTAATTTTTTATTTGTATATATAATTATATTAAGGCAGTAGGTATATTTAAATATTGTAAATTTGTAAATAAATTTTTTTTAAATACACGTAATTACTATTGATAATGTCCTTGCCTTATCTCCAAATTTAACTACCCAATCATCTTCCAGGCTGCTGGAAGTGGACTGGCTAAAGCACATGTGGAGACCAGACTCGTTCTTCAAGAACGCCAAATCAGTGACGTTTCAGACCATGACCATACCCAACCACTACGTGTGGCTGTCCAAAGAGAAGACCATTTTGTATATGGTGAAGTTGACGTTAAGGCTGTCGTGTGCCATGAATTTCCTCATATATCCTCATGATACGCAGGAGTGTAAGCTACAGATGGAAAGCTGTGAGTATTTTTTACATTTAACTCAAGGCGTGTACAGGTGAAGGAAAAAATCGTGAGGAAACCTGGTCTTTAAAAGGCTGAAATCGCCAATCCGCTTTGAGCAAGCTTGGTGATCAATGCTCATGCCTTCTCTGTATGAGAAGAGGCCTGTGCCCAGCAGTGAGACGATATAAAGGCTGATGATGATGTGTACAGTCGCCAGCACGTAACTTGGCAAAGTTTTAACATAGTTTGAGCAAGTTACACTTTAATTTCTTGTCATACTATTCGTATACTACTAAAGCTATTTGCTGTTGGTATTTAGAAGATAGCAAGAAAGGTCCGAAACATCTAACGACTCTAACCAAGTTACGTTGCGGTACTGTATTGTGTCCCGTTTTAAGTGTATTATGTGAAGTGTAAAGGATCTTGGCGCATTTGCGCATTTTTCTTGGTACAAAAAAACAAGCGTAGGAAAATAAGTCGTTATTTTCATGATTCTGTATTCGGGAGATTTTAATTCGTTTTTCAGATTTTGACCAGAGCAAGACTTTGCAAAACTCTCTTTATAGAGTCCGTTAAAAAGTTTACGGTTCGCTCAAAAAAATACGGGTCGTTTCTGTAGTTTGTGCGTGTGTGTGTGATTGATACAAAACTCTAAAGTCATCTCAATCTTTAAAATGTAAGGAACAGATCATAACAATAACCAATAATTTAAACAAGGCTTAAATCCTGCACATTTGATCACCAAAACTGACAAAAAGTCATTCCATTCCTACACTATTCCTACAAAACGAATACCACAACCCAGAAGCGGCAGCCATTCAATTCTAAAAGGCAAGTTCAAAACCTATAGACTGAAACTTCGTCTAACCATAAAAATATCTTCGAGAGCCCTTGAGGCAGCTCGTTATACTGTCATTGTGACCGAGTGGCCCTACAGAAGCGTCGACACAGCCCCTCTACCTTCTAATTATAATCCATGTTTGACATTTTGTCTTGAAGCTTTCATCTTTGGGTGATAAAGTATTTTTGAATCTTTCTGGGGTTTTGATCAGACCATGGACTTATTTGATTGGGTCTCTGTTTTTGTGTCTATTCCTTTGACCTTTGAGTGGTGTTGACGGAAATATGAGTGATGGGAAGTCTCCATGTTGGAAAGGAAGGCTATAAAATTGTCGCAAAGGATAATGAGGTTTCTCTAGTATACCCTTAGCAATGGTGCCACTAAAGGGAAAGATATTTTTAATTGCGTATTTTATTGTACTGCAGATATATAATTATTATTTGTCAAAGGTTCAAAGCAAATGAATCCTTATTATTTTAAAATTAATTAACGTTTACATATTTATTAATATTATCTTTTTTACAAACCCCTAAGGAGTCAAAAACCTCACCCACGATTGTAGAAATACCGAGCTAGGAATAGGTACTAACTTCTAAGTTTTTCGTAAAAAAAAATACTTCGCCATATCTCGTCTGACCCTTGACCAGTTGACGACAATCCACCCCACGGAAAATAAAGAAAGACAGAGCGCCAGTTTATTACTTTTATGCTCGATAGATGGCGTTGTTAACAAGCGAATATATATTCGTTTACGACCCATGAGACGAATACTAATTATCGATCGTGATTATTAGTAAATTAATTTAGATTTCTTTAAGATGTCGTTTTTCTTCGGATTTGTAAAAAACTAAATTGATAATAGATATGCCAAATCCTTGTAAAGCACGTAGTAAGTATAGTATTTTATATATACTCAAGACTCAAACACTACTTAAATCGCCATTCAATCAAACTATGGCTCTTAATATATGACTAAGGCATTATCTATGCTTGGGCATCGTTCTGAAAACCTTACTAATGTTATAAATCTGAAATTAACTCTGTCTGTCTGCTACGAGAATACAACTGAATCGATTGAGAGGAAATTTGCTATGAAAATAGAGGGACCTGGGGAACGACATGGGATAAGCTTTATGCGGGCGCGAGAAGTTCCCTTGACGAGGGTGGAACCACGGGAAACATCTAGTAGAGAACTAAAGAACAGTTAAATAATTATATAGACACGTCTGTTATCATGAAAAATGGCCGCTTGTATGAAATTATCACAGACTAGCGTCAGCCCGCGACATCGTCCGCGTGGAATAGTGGTGCTCCGCTCCTATTGGTATTAGCGTGATAATATATAGCCTTCTTCGATAAATGGGCTATCTAACACTGAAAGAATTTTTCAAATCGGAATCAGTAGAATCAGTAGTTTCTGAGATTAGCTCGTTCAAACAAACAAACTCTTCAGCTTTATTAAATTAAGTATAGCGATTTTCGAATCCTAAATACAACTGTATCAAAACAAAATGTGTGATTAAAATGCGTAAATATTTGCAGCATCCAAAGATATGATTAAAGTTATCAATTTAAATAAATAGGACGTAAGAAGCGAGGATATTTCATTCAAAAATCGCTTTCGATACGAAAACTTTTCCGAAAGTGATTCGTGCTAAGCCTACTGATTTACGACTATTGAGCACATGAAATAATGATTAATGAGGATTAAAATGTGGTAATAAGTATTCATAAATTTCAAAAAGCTGTAAATTATTTCTAGATGTCTAGGTCCCGTGGAAAAAAACAGCGAGCCTTGGAAATAATTTGCCAGTGAAAGAATTCAGTAACGGATTATATTATTCGCTTAGTTACTACATTTTTTTAGGATTCAGAAGTAAAATCAATAATAATCTATGGTATCCACTTACTTATAAGTTTACATCAAATTATTCGTCCACATTGCTTCTAACCGCAATGACAGGCTTAATCTTTCCCCAAAATTCAGGCCAGTCTTTGGTCAATTACTTCATTTCACAAAAATACGAATAACATTTAAGAAAATCCACGAAAAGCGAGATCTGACATTAAAAAGCAATCTACCTACCCTACACAAAAACAGCGAAACATAAAAACCACTTAGAGAACCCATTTCAACAACAAGAGACTCTCTTCAGCCCTAAGTAAAGTTTGTCGTGTGATACAGAGAATTATCGCATCGAGTGGCTTGTAAAATGTAGGCCAAGTGGGCCGAGGGTGGTCCTCGTGAAGTCAGCCCTGCCTATCGCGTGATCAGGAGGAGACTATAAATAGATCTGATGGGCAAAATGATGCTTTTCTTCTAACACTTGATGTGGTAAAGATTTTTGCAGATTTTTTTTGATGATAGGATTAAGGTTCATGGTTATTGCTAAAGTCTAGTGCGAAGTATTGTGGCGATAGCTTAGGATTTTGGACTAAAATGTTGGATAGAAGAATGTTATTTTAAGGGTATCTAAAAAGAAGATGAGGGTTTCTACTGGAGCCATACAGCGTAGGAACAAACACACACACAAAAACATTCGGTAGAGATATCTAAGCGACGAATACTAAGTTTATATTTTTCACCCAAGTTTGGATAGTAACAAAAAGTGGCACAAGAAACTTCCTCCAGAGAAAATATCTTAATATAGCATTTGCGCACTTTTATAATCGATCAAATGCTATTAAAGACTCAAACAGATATGTTTACAAGTAAAAAAAAAGAATTGTACTTACATAGTTTAAAACCCCCTTTTCAACTCCTAACATCAAAATTAGGGCAATCTAGCCCTTTTGTTTATTTCTGTCTTTTCCAAAACGCGTCTGAACTGCATGAACCTTCACAAAATTGCTAGTTAAGGTATTAAAAACCGGCCAAGTGCGTTTCGAGCCATGCGCAGTAGGGTTCCGTAGCATGTTTTAGTTGGTCGACTATAACTCAGTCTGGAGCCGTGATAGTTTTTTCTTTTAATTTCATTACATATGCTACGTCTGTGATATTTTTTTCACATTTTTAGGCATTCAAAAATTTGAGGGCCTCCCTTCTCGTAATAAAAAAATGCAGTTTAAAGCTAAATATTTGAAAAACGGATCCCTAAATCAAAAAATGGTCTACACACACCTACTTTATTTTTGAAAGACCTATCCAATGATACGTCATATCATTGGATAGGCATTTCACGACGGGATACATGAGAAAATATCAGACAGACAGACAGACGGCCATGGCGAAACTATAAGGGTTCCTTATCAACTACGGAACCCTAAAAAGTGCTCGTAAGTACAGTCAACAGAACTGCGAGATGAAGCAGACGTTCTTATAGAATTAGTAAATACTGCAGCTCCATGTTCGTACTTTCATTTTCGTGAATGCATTTCAGCGGCGGTAATGAAGTAAAGAGTGTAACGTGAACTGTCATAATTAACGAGATGCCTTTGACTCTGTGGCGAGATCTGACAGACTACATTTTTTGCTTTTTAATCAGTGACAAAACTGAGGGAAAAATAGACAGGCAGTTTTGGGCTTTCAAAGTAAGAAGGCGTTCCAAAACTTCGTGATAGTGTAGTTTTAATTAACTTTTGGAAAAAATAGAGCAGTTAGTATTATTAGCAAACTATTCTGCGTCAAAGAATTTTAAAAAATATTGAGAACTGTTGGAACTCATTCGAGCGCTAAGGGTTCCGTCTGGTTCCGTCCGAATTTGATTTGAACTTTTTTCGGCCAAAGTTCGTAAAATTACTACGGCTATATCGGTCGTTAACGTTTTAAGCTGTGATAGGCCAATTGATTCAATAAAATAAAAATGCAGAGATTGATAAAATGGTACCTACAACAACAATTGTTTCTTCTCATACAGTCTTTTTTTTTTGAGAATGTCATGGTGATGTGATGACGAATATATATTAGATATAATAAGAACAGAGTGAATGATGAGATGATTGCTGATGATGAAGAATGATGAGATGTATGGAAAGATAAGACATGCAGCGCCGACCTCTAATAATCTGGAATAACGCCATGAGAATGGAACAGACTATTTTTATAATTCCAGATTTCCTCAAATTTTCCTTTACCTTACATCAGAGCGGTTCAAGATGAAAATAGAAATACGAACCTGCATACTCGTTTCCAGGAAGCTGGTCCCTTAATCTCAACCTTATACCACTGACTACCCTTGGGATGTGAAACCCCTGGAAACATTATTTCTAGAAATTAGCTTGCCCAAATACTTACCAGACTTCAGCTTCATCGATTCTTGTTCACAGTGTCACATACGACGGATGACCTGATCTTCCAGTGGGATCCTGACGTTCCTTTAGTGGTGGATGAGAACATTGAGCTGCCTCAACTGGAGCTGGTCCAGAACACCACTGCTGATTGCACTCAGGTCTACTCTACAGGTGAGCCTTGTTTGCTAGGAGAAGGTCTTTTAGTTTTTATTATTCTGGCATTTTTTGTGGTTTTTGATTACGATCTGCTGAGTTAAAATGGACGATGATTTAGGGTTTACCTAATTTTTGATAGATTCCAGAAAAGGATGTTTTATATTAAAATATAAAATTGTTTCGACCTTTGGGAGGTCAAACTAGCTTTTCAGGAGTTATTACGCATTTACCTGGTTGTTGCACGAATGTGTGCGCAGACAAAGGTGTAAATCTGCATTCAACACAACACTTGATACTGTATAATTATTGTCAAAACCAGTCCTTGTAATATGATTGACGTTAATTTTATAACTGGTAAAAATAAAAGAAAGTTTAAGCAGTAAGTTAAAAAAATATTGAAAACACTTGTCAGAAGTGCCCTAGTTTTTGGACCTACATTTTTTTCAGCTTATGTTCAAAATCGTATTATCATTAGACAAACAAACAATAGTAGGTCAACAATTAAGACTAATTACTAGCTTAACGCCAAATCTCCTACAAAACTTGCCTGATCATTTGTAAACATTTCAAAAAACTGGGTAACATTTCGGATTAACGTAACGACGGCCATATTTCTGCTAATAGGTACTCTAGTTATCATAGATTAGTGAAATTTCTAATGTTATCTTTTAATCCGTTGATAATTACGGCTAATTAAGGCAAACAAACTTCAATTTTAATCAAGGGTCATATTTTTTCAAAACTTATATTCTGAATACGAGCTATGAAGTATGAAACTTCTACATAAAAATGTCTACTTATGTTGCACATCGTATCTCTAAATTTTGGCTTGGTCAACCAAAAATTTAACCCACTACAAAAAACCGCTTAGCAAGTGCATGTATGCATTTGCGTCCGTGAACTTTTATTCGGTGTCGGCGAGGGTTATTCATCAAACTAGAAGGTTATTCCACCATCAGCCTGTCATCAAAACCTCGTCAATCAAAGTGGTATCACGTCAGATCATATGTTAAAACTTAGATCGCTGAAAATACACTTGATGGGACTTTAAAATGGATTATATTGCCTAAAGGCCGCTTGTCATACTCGTGGACGGGTGCAGTCAGTCGAGACTGGTCAGCTTCCAGCTACTATGGCAACCAAGGAGCTTGTATAGCTTAGTAACAGCCGAGCGGATCGCTACTCGCGGTCAGTCCTCGATTGACCTACATTACACGACTATTACCAAATGTAAGAAGCACAATTTTATTTAGGAGTACTCATCCAAGCAGTTTTATGCCTGTCCTTCTCCATCCGCAGGACCCACTTTTTGGAACCATACACCTAGCTTCTTATATCTAGACGTTTTATAAGTACTTGAAATTGGTCTACATGATATAAAAAAAGAATTTGAATTAGTCTCCTAGTTGAAGAATCTCTCCCGAAGTTAGTTTAGTCGTCAAAGTACCATAATAATGACACTATGCATTCGTTCGTTTTAAGTTTTTCGTTTTCTTTTTGTAAATCTCCTGATCTAAATTCTTTTACTTATAATGATGATGAATTCAGGTAACTTCACCTGCTTGGAGGTGATCTTCAAGCTGAAACGGCGTCTGGGGTACCACCTGTTCAACACTTACATACCCACCTGTCTTATTGTCATCATGTCTGTAAGTTAAACCTCATTATTGGCTTCTTATCATCAAGTAATGATAGGAAGCTAATTTAGACGTTAAAGACGAAAAAGTAACGATGTTCTGCAATCAATCGCCTGTTTTAGTCCATAGAAAAGCTCTTCCCACACTGAAACATCATCAACAATTTCATTATCCTCTGTTTGTAGCACTTGTTTCATCGAATACGGATCACTGATTGATTAATTTTACATTGCTAAGGTGATCTCTGGGGCCTTACCATGACGTGCCAAAGCAGGAATAGATTAGTTGTGAAAAAGAGACTGTGCTATAGGACGTTGATAGCTATGTCTCGCTCTCACACCTAAATCGTAATTGCAAAAACATGTGGTGGTACGGCCCCTGATACTTGGTAAATACCTACTTAGCATAGTATTGTTTTTGAGGTTCGATTCCCGCACGGGACAACTAAAATTGTTCCGGGACTGGGTGTTTGTGCATGTGTAATGAATGTCTGTGAACGCACCCATGATACAGTAGTAATTCCTAGTGACGTTTAAAAAATACTATGTGTTCTCCAGTGGGTATCATTCTGGATAAAGCCGGACGCTGCGCCGGCGCGCGTCACTCTCGGCGTGACGTCACTACTGACTCTGTCAACGCAGCACGCGAAGTCGCAGGCGCAGCTGCCGCCGGTGTCTTATCTGAAGGCTGTGGATGCGTTCATGTCTGTGTGTACTGTGTGAGTATTGTATGTTTCTATATGTGGCTTTATATCAACATCATTAGCATATAGGTATATTGTCCTATTGCTGGGCACAGGTCTCTTCCCATACGGAGATGGCATGAGCATTGATCACCACGCTTGCTCAAGGCGGATTGGCGATTTCAGTTTCTTTTATTCCAGGTTTCCTCACGATGTGTTCCTTTTCCGTTAGTCAGTGACGTCTAAGATATACTTAGAAAGTAGGACTTTAGAAAAGTCACATTAGTACAAGCTTGTAGGTACCAATATCAAACCATCAGTTTCACGTCTGCATACTCGTACATTAGATGCGGATGCCTTAACCGCTAGGCCACCACGACTTCATAACATGGGCTTTAGAAGAAATTTAGACAAAATTGGGTATAGAATTAACTTGGTATTCAGGATAATGCAATCGATTGGATTTAACGTCGTGGTAGCCTAGTGGTTACCTGCCTCTCGTGTACGAATGTGTGAGTTCGAAACCTGGCAAGTAGCAAATTGACTGAATTTTTTTTTGTAAAGTCGAATCGTATGTAATTTCTAAGGAAAAACATCGTGGAAACACAACATTGAAGGAAAAATATCATGAGGAAACCTGGACTTAAAAAAGACTAAAAAACGCCAATCCACTTTGAGCAAGCGCGGTGATCAATGCTCATACTTTCTCTGTATGGGAAGAGGCCTATGCCCAGTGGGACAATATATAGGCTGATGATAATGAATCGGTTGGCTCAGACCCTGGCAGTGGTTATCCTCCGAATATCCAATCAACATCTCCTAACTTACAGATTCGTGTTCATGGCTCTGATGGAGTACTGTCTGGTCAATATTGTTCTGGGAGATGGCGCTAAGGTCAAGGTGAGTTTAGAAACATGTATTTTGATTAACCCTAACTCTGAAGTATGACTTACCAAACAAAAAAAGAATTATCAAAATCCATCGAACTTTATCCAGAGTAGTAACTCTGGAAAAGGCGTGGTCTTACATAAAAAAAATCTACGCGCCGTCTTGTAAACCTCCTCCTTTTCGTCGGTTAAAAAGGCAGATAAAACAGATTGGCTGTTGGAAAGTATTAAAGAAATACACATGCAATCACTAAACTGCAAAAAAACATGCACTCCACAAAAAATAAAATAATTGTTTGACAATATTTGCATGAATCTTTTCTTAAGACCCTGTGAAAGTCAGTTTGAATCTTTTCCTTATCTTTTGATGATTTGAATTGACTAGCATACCTTCCACGTTCCAGGATGCTGCAGAAGCAGCGAAAGCCAAGATGCGAGCGATCAGCATTGACCGGTTCTCCCGCGTGTTCTTCCCCCTACTGTTCTCAGTGCTCAACGCTATCTACTGGATACATTTCGCGCAGTATATCTGATGGATTAAGCTGTTGAACGTTGACTATATTTGCTCATTCATGTTTCAACTTTCTTTTATTTAGAAACGAAGCTATATCCTGACTTTTGATACGTAAAGTTACTGTTTAAAATGAAGGCTCCTTCAACATGTTATTTTGTGACTTATCCATCAACTAGCTTTCTGCCAGCGACTTCGCCCGCTTAGGCTATACGAATTCAAATAAAAAATGACAGAGTTTCATACAAACTTTGCCCCCCTTTTTCACCCCCTTAAGGACAGAATTTCTGGAAATCCTTTCTTATCAGATGCCTACGTCATACAAAGAACACACCCTCCAAGTTTCAGGTCTCTACGATCAGCGGTTTAGACTGTGCGTTGATCCATCAGTCATTCAGGACAAAGCATTTTTCTGAGTCAACCAGTCTATCATTAAACAATCACTATCTAGAATCATTATCTACATAAGGCACGTCTTTGTTCCTCTTAAAATATTTTCGTTAAGACTTCTTTTAAAACGATATATTATTGTCAATGAAATCTAATTAAATATATCACAAACTACTTGCTACCTAATTACTATATTGACAGTGACGGATCCAGGGGGGGGCGCTAAGGGGCTCAAGCCCCCCCACCCCCAAAAGCTAAGCAAGGAGACTTATTATGCGTTAAGCAAAATAAAATGTTGTGCTTTATTAGTGTTTCGCTTGTAAAAACCTACTCCCACCAGAATCAAGCCCCCCCCCCCCCAAACCAAAATCCTGGATCCGCCACTGTATATTGATATCGTAAATCTATGTCATAGTGTAATTAGTTTTAGTTAGATACTTTGCAAATTGTATGTCTGTCAACAATATCAGTGTAAACAGATTAAATTACATTAATAAGTATGATATTTTTAGCACAGTCTGACTATCTTAACATTCTCGAAAAACTAAATTACTAATCATCATCATCATCAGCTTATACATGTATTGTCCCTCTGCTGGGCACAGGCCTCTTCTCACACAAAGAAGGCATGTGCATTGATCACCACGCTTGCTCAAGGCGAATTGGCGATTTCGGTCTTTTTAAGTGCAGGGGCCGTACCACCAAGTGTATTTTGCAATCGCTATTCAGATGTGAGAGCGAGGCACGGGTTTTTACGTCGTAAAGCACCTTCTCTTTTTCACGACAAAACTATTCCTAATTTGGCACGTCATGGTAAGGCCCCTGGTACACGATCACGATATTTTCTTTCACCGTTAGTGACGTCTAGGTTATACTTAGAAAGTACATACGACTTTAGAAAAGTCACATTGTTATTTGCCATTTTTCGAAACCGCACCTTGTACTATTATGTATTCTGTGACCGCACACGAGATGTAGGTGCCTTAACAACTAGGCCAGCTCAACACTTTTTTTCGGATGGTTAATCATCAAATGATCCCCTCCCGTCGTAGGTGGGGCGGGTGGGAGTGTCACTCTCTTACTGACTTAAATTTAAACCCATCCATGTTCCTTCCTCAGCCCTTTGTATTCCGGGGGCGTGGTTACTCTTTCGAACATCCCGCAGCCCCGGCAGGCTACGGCCAAGTGAGAGGGCCCCTTCGCTATTGCTGCCAGCTCTTTGAACACGCGTGGAACACGAACGCGCCGTCGACGCGGGTCTGGTCCTTGACACTAGGATTATTATTTTAGTTATTTTAAATAAAGTCGTTAAAAGGTTATGAAGATATGCGTGTAAGATATATTAAATATTAGCTGTTTCCCGCGGTTTCGCCCGCATCGGAACTACTTCACGCGCCCGGATAAAAAGTATCCTATATGTTAATCCAGGTTATATACAATGTGACGTACTAAATTCCAATATATTCAAATAAGTACATTCTCACAAACTTCCGCATTTATAACAATATTAGTAGTATAGGTAGATGATTGTCTAGTCAATTAGCTCTTATGTACTTAGCGTGATAGATCAATCAGTCATGAAATTATGCACATAGCTAGTTAACATCTGCCTTAATGAGCTGTCAGCAAAAGTGCCGTGGC
Organism: Pyrrhia umbra; assembly: GCA_963891755.1. Taxonomy (NCBI): domain Eukaryota; kingdom Metazoa; phylum Arthropoda; class Insecta; order Lepidoptera; family Noctuidae; genus Pyrrhia; species Pyrrhia umbra. The sequence continues at coordinate 1,420,597 of OY982942.1, read as the reverse complement.
TCTCCCCCAGGGCCATAGCCTGCCGGGGCTGCAGGACGTTCGAAAGAGTTACCCCCCCCCCCCGCAATACAAAGAGCTGAGGAAGGAACATGGATGGATTTTCAGTAAGAGTCAGTAAGAGTCTGACACTCCCCCCGGCGGAGGGGTCATTTGACGATTTCCCATCCGAAAAAAAAGGTAGCTACCATCTCAGTATTAATTATATCGCCCTGAGTAAGAAGGTAGGTATTATACCTAAATGTTTTGTTAATGCAGTTTCGTACATCGAGCGTTCCTTGATCGGAGAGCGCGTTAAGCTGTCGGTCCTGCGCCTGATCTCTCCCCGGTCGTGTCGGATTGTGTACCTGAGGACTGTGAGAGTGATGGAATAGAGAGTGCACAAGCGCTTGCGCTGGTGGTGGTGGTGCAGTATAATATCTCCTGCGTATTTGGCTAGTCTTCATTGAGATTGGCTGCCGTGACCGAAATCGGTCCTGTCCTGAGAGATTATTCAGTAAAAATATGGCTGAAACTTTTTGCTGAGCAATATTGTGTGAAAGAACGAATTGCTCTTAGAAATCTCATGAAACGTACCTAATACCATAGAAGATGACTTTTGTGACTTCAAACTTGTGTCTGTGCAAATAGAGTTTATTCTATTTTAGGTTTTGAGTACAATTTTCAAAAGTTACTAATTTTTTTTTTCTCTACGCTTTTTTCAGTGTAGTAGAATACCAATGTTATTTTTTATCGAGCTTATCTAAATATGTAACACATATATATAGTACCTAATTATTGCATTATTGTGTAAATATTTTTAACCAAAGATATTTTACTTCTGAGAATGTTAAGATAGATACTAAATTATTATAAAATGTTACTTAAAAATTAATTAAGTCATGTACAAACCATAGAATTATCAAAGTTACATTTATGTATCATTAATAAAAAGTTTTATGTGAATAAAATTAAAATATTATTCGTTTCAATGTTGGTTATTTTATTTTAATTTAGAAAGATTTCCAATGATGATGTAGTAGTTAGTTTAGAAGTTATGACGGATACATACATACATCGAATACTTCGTCATCACCTGCCTAGCCTTTTCCCAACTATGTTGGGATCGGCTTCGGTCTAAACCGGATGCAGCTGAGTAGGTACCAATGTTTTACATGGAGCGACTGCCTATCTGCCCTCCACAACCCAGTTACAGGGTAACACGATACCCCTTGAAGACTGGTTCTCAGACTTTCTGACTTCTGACTACCCGTAGCGACTGTCAAAGATCTACAAATGACAACCGGGACCAACAGCTTAACGTTCCGAGGCACAGATGAGTCTCGCTATGACATAGATGTGGTCACCCATCCAAGGACCGAACGCGCCAAGGGCAGCTTAACCTATGATCGGTCGACCAGTGCGGCTTTTACTTAGCCACGAGCTCCCCCGACATTCATACTTACGTAACGGTAAAAAACATAATCCCTCGTTTTGCTTCGAAGGAGTTGGGTAAAAAGCGGGACATTTTTACAACTCTGCTTAGTGGTGACCGTCATGTTACCAAGACGAAATGGTAGTATGCTGCTATCAAATCTAGTTTAAAGGTATTTATGATATTTTATCTCTGAGAGCTGACTCTGAAATTAGCTTAACCTTATTATAACCAGTACTTGTGAATTTAATCAGTAAATATTGAAGTTTCAGCACCTACTTACCTCAAGTGCTGTATTAATTAGTAGCAATTAGAGACTTGCTGTCAAATTCGTTCAGTGGCTGAGTTAGTTAGAACTTCAGAAGTAATCTCAGTTGGAGTGTTGGGTTCAATTCTCAGGACAACCGATGTGTTATATAATTTTAATATTTTTTTTGGTAGAAAATACTTAGTAATTGTTTGCTGTCGGTGTAGTTGGGAAAAGACTAATAATAATCTACTAGCGTTCGCCCAGTGGTCGAAATTGGATCATATTTTTTTTAATTAGTGTCTTGCACTTCTTCTCTAAGTAAACTTTCATTTATGCAAAAACTTATATACTTACTCATACTCTTAAAATACGTACGAAAAGTATTCTTTTTACAGGAATCCAAAGGCGAAATCTTTCACGTAGGTAAGATAAATATAGGTGATAGATTTAGATAACAGTTGACAACCCATCTTCGTATTATATGCGCAGGATTGCACATTAAGGTTACCACCACACCAAGCTCTCAACTGACCCATATCCTACTTAAATAATGCAACTTGCGGAAGAAAGTAATTTCATTGTCTCAATTTTAAGTACAGAACGCCCAGTTTATATTTGTCACCCAAGATGGCGCTGTAACAAAGTAAGAACGTTGACAACAAGGACAATTCTGTACATCCAAATTTAGTTCTGTATTCCGCCGCGGGTCGAGATATACTGGGCTGCCTGTAGGGAACTTCACGCCTTGACTTGTATGGTTAGTCATGCTCAATTTCTTAATTCAAAGTTCTTGTCTTGTAGTTGTTGAGTGATTAATGGGTGATGCACAAAATATCCGTTGTTTAGGCCTATGATGACATAGCAGTATTTATATGGTTCTAAAATCCGTTAATGTTGTTTAGGCCTACTACAGTTACGGATTCGGGATTTTGGTTTGGGGGGGGCTTGATTCTGGTGAGGGTAGGTTTTATCAAGCGAAACACTAAAAAAGCACAGAACATTTTATTTTGTTAAACGCATAATAAGTCTTCGAACTTAGCTTTTGGGGGCTTGAGCCCCTTAGCCCCCCCTGGATCCGCCACTGGCCTACTAGGACTAGGTATGATGACATAGCAGTATATTTGTGGTTCGAAGATCCGTTATAATAGCAATCATGTCTCATAGAATACTTTATGCTGGTGTGCAGACAGGAGTCGTCAATAAAATAAAACTATATTGTATAGTTTGTAATATGATGTACCGTTTATTTTTATTTATTTATAAGGAAAGGCCGGGGCCAGTAAGCTCTTAAAACACAAAAATAAATGTAGAAGTAATTTTAATTTTCAAGTTACTAAATATATAATATCATTTCCCAAAGAGCGCTAACCATCCCAGTCTTGAGGAGTTCGCATCCATCCACTGCTATCTTCTTCAAATCGTCAGTCCATCGTGTCACAAGTCTATAGACTTAGGACTTGCGAAAGGTGGATCACCATAAAACAAAAGAAATAATAAAAAAAAACCTGAGAAAATTTCCGGTGGGATATGATTCAGAATAAGGAGCTGAATCAATCCTGTGTTTTTGTGGAGGGCTGTCAAAACACCCTGTATTTCGTCCATACGTGTGTACGACACGTGGAGAAAATATACATGTTACCTACGTCTCCTCAAAATAATTGGGCATAGGTCGAAAAGATGTTGATGATGACAATTGAACTCCATTTCCATTGTAGACTGTGACATATCTATCTAGTTTTTCTCCCACAGTACTAGAGGTTTTATGGAAACGTAAGATATTGGACCTTATTGTTTGAACTAGCCATACAATCTTTTTGAAATTAGAATAAGAAAAGGTAAGATTTTTATATAATAAGTACAATACGATGATCATGGAATAAAGCGAAAGTCTTTAAAGTAATCTTTGATTTAATCAACGATACCTCCACCACTAGCTACGCATTCCCTACAGTACCTAGCTTTGATACCTCCTTCAAAGTTACCTACAGTGGACCCCCGATAATCCGGCCCCTGTCTAATCCGGCGCCCCCTGTAATCCGACATGACTTAGAATTATAAATATAGTAGATATGTATGTGCATTTATGCTTAATTTTATAATAAAACGTAAGCTCTCAATTGTTATTTAATTTACTAAATTCGACTTACATAAATTAAGTCTGATTTGTACTTCAAAGTACATACTTATGTACGTATAATATATAGATTCTTGTCATTAGATATGTAATTTGTCGGATTACAAGGTACTCTTTCGTAAAAAAATCCGGACTATAGGGGTCTTAGGCAGTGCTCTATAATCCGACAAATTCGATAGTCCGACACTGCCCTGCATAATGTTTGCCGGATTACCGGGGGTCCACTGTATTTTAATTATATTCTTATCTAAACATTCTCTAAGGCTCCTATTTCTTGCCATTCACTACTTAGGCCCAAAATTAGATAGTCAATTACTTATTTGTTATTACTCCCAAAAATAAATAAACCTTTTACTTAATTCACTTACTTCGCACTTAATTTTTTGTCATGGCGTCGGTAATTATCGAACTACATCGAGCATTTCTTAAACAGTAATAGTATCCAATTCACTTACTGAAATATAAGAAAACCCTGTTTTTATGCGCTTTTTTGTTGAAAACTCGAGGTTGGGTAACAGTTCAAGATCAAGGGCAGTTCTTATCAGGAGAAAACATACCTAAGTGTAATCGAATTTGAATCACAGAAGAAAATGCAAATATTTTTAGGGGTCGGTAAACGAAAGGTGCCGTCGGGACCCTATTTTTATTTTTACTAAGATTTTTTTCGGATGGGAAATCATTTAAATGACCCCTCCGGCCATGGGTGGGGCGGAAGGGAGAGTCAGACTCTTACTGACTAAAACCCATCCATGTCCCTTCCTCAGCGCTTTTCGTTCCGGGGACGAAGTTACTCTTTCGAACATCCCGCAGCAGGACTCTATTACTTAGCCTCCGATGTTCGTAGTCTTTCCGTCTGTAAGCAAGCTGTAATCTCATGAACATTTATAGGTTTTAAAAGAATTGTTTAGAGAGAGTTTATCTAAATAATAATTATATTTTTTACTTAGTAAGAAGTTATAAAAAAGCAAAAGGCAAACAGTTTCAGTGCTTCTAGGTGGCCTTAGATTTTCAGCCTAGTTAAGAATAGTACCTACCATAGATAAATTACCATTTTTTTAATTAGGTACTTAGCTCACATATAGCGCCATTCCTAAATCGCTGGATAATTAATACTTAGCTTAATGGAAGCAGGTACCTACTTAAGTAAGTTACTACCTCTTCTGTTTTTATACCTACCTTGATAATTAAGTACTTGCTGTCATTATCCTGTCATTGAGCCGCAAAAGATAATTAGGAAAGTAATTATGTTTAATATTGTCGCGGTTGGGCAGTCGTCAACCGCCATCCACTATAATGGTCGTCAAATTAAAAATAAAAGAACACAGGCATTCAGGCCCACTGCTACTCCGTTTTACTCGTGTAAGTTTTCATAAATGCTGCCTACTGTAACAACGAAGACTTCAAATATATTACAATAATTATTGTGTGACTAATTGTCAACCAAACACGAGTCTCAATAACAATGGGATGAATATCTTTTGTTTTTAAACGTTTTATAACGACCGTGGCTCGGCGGCGTTTGTTTCCTTTCTACACCTACACAACTATGACTGCATTATGTACAATTTATTAACATGTCCGGTGGTTTTCACAGGTCAAATATCACATTAGGTTTTTTGGCCCCGATTGGTTGATCCCGATGGGTTATGCAAATTCTTAGATCAGGTGGCTTTTTCAAATAAATATCAGATAAACAGTAGTAATATAGTCACATGTTTTTTGCAAATTAATCTGATAAAAGCATTTATCATGAGTGCTACATGAAAAGCTAAATAAACATCAAATCACATGCGGAACGGATCGTTGATAAATCAGAGATTAGTTGCGTTCGGAATATCATGACGTTTGCATGTCTCTTGCGCTCCGTCTGCGTGACTAAATTTAAATAAACAGGACTTTAATTACTTGAATTGAGTGCTAAATATAAATTACAATTGCCAGTGAATATTAGATACGGTTTCGAATAGATAAAGAATCCAAGTTCAAGTTCATGGTCGCCATTCGAATATTTTGAATGTGCACTGTCACTTGTCAATTTTTTGTCAACTTGTCAGAGTCAGTCGGTCACTCGATGACGTTCGGTTCAAACGTGTGATATCATATCCACCGGTACGCGAGCAATTCGCATAAAATTGCGTTTATTCAATTACAAAATATCTTATTACACTTGTACGTTGGCTGTACATGTAGCGGGGACATGGCCGAACTCTGCCGGACACTGTGATTCTTTGCCACTGTTGTATATTTAGAAAAAAAAAGTTGCGAAACCGCGGGGTGCTGTATTCGCATTGTTTTGATAAAGCAGTTTTCTGTGTTTAAAAAGTTTAGAACATTCTGGTGATAATGAAGGGCTCACACGGTAAAGAAGAGACTTCTGATGAAGAGTCGGGGCTGGGATACCAGAATACGTTGGTAAGTACAGGCAACTTTCTATTTTCTAGAAAATATGTATAGCAAAGTTGTTTTCCCAGTTTAGAAGTCTGTCCTAGGCCAGCGGTGCGCGAGCAAATAGCATTACAGTATTTTATACGAGGTTTCTTTCATGGATTGTGATGGTGTGTAGTTTGTTTATAAATAATACCATTTTATTTTGATACTTGTGCTTGAATTTAAACACGCACATAATTAAAATCTCGATCAAAAGTTGTTGGGTAGGTTTTAGGATTAGTATGCCTAAATAAAATATCACTATAATGAATAGTAGGAAGTTTGAAAAAACTTTATTTAGTAATCAAAATACTATTTTAAAAAATTGGGTTTTATATTATATTTTTTATTTGTTATTCAGGAAATAAAAATTGCTAATAGATGTTATGTACCTTTTTTTTAGTATAATCTTAATTATCCTTATGTTAAAATACAATCATTCAGTGCACACATAAAACAGTTTAAAACTTATAAACATTGGAATAGGAAAATATTTAATTTTAATCTTTCTAAATTCCAATATGATAAGCTACTTTGAAATAACATAAATAAAAATAATAATACCAAAAGCAAACATGTAATCTTCGATATTTATCATGTAAAGTTTACATTGCATTGTGCAGTATAATTTAAGACCACCGTCATTATGCAGGCAAGCCGTTGTGCAATGCAATTTGACCTTTTCAATAAACATTTGACATTAAGCCACTTTCTTTACACTTATTCATGATGCCTGTGTTGATGTTAATGTAAAAAATATCTTTCAACCTTTAATTGTGTAGAAAAAGTACAATAATGACAAGAATAAGGAGTTAAATACATATTCATAATCAGTTTTTTTTTCATGATTCCAAAAATGTATTTAATAAACTCAATATCGAAAAAATATATAGTTGCATCCTTTTTTTCTTATGACCGCAAAATAATAATTATTTGCATTGTCATATGTTTCAAATTCCCATCTTAACATGTAATTGAATAGGACACCACTATTCAATTACTTGAATTTAATTACAATGTTCATTATCACCAAAACTATATCCAACAATGTTGCATAAAGTTTATCATTATCAATAAGTACTTTGGAGATCATAAAATGGGAGATAAACTTTCAAAAGTATGTTTTTTTTATGTGGATCTCCCCAATAAAAAGCAAAGCAATAAAAACTACTACTGTCTCATCTACCAATCTATTTCCATACCAAGTTTCATCTAAATTGGTTCAGATATCTTACAGTGAAAGAGCAACAAACATACTCATTTTCGCATTTATAATATAGTTAACATACTTCATATCAATGTTACTACTTACCAAACCTACATTGTGAATAGTATTAGGCTGATATGGCTGATAAATTTATTCAAAATATTCCCGTTTAGACACTAATGAAATGCTAAATAGGATGACTTATTCTTAGCTGGAACCCACACTGGTTTATTTATAGCTCATTCAGTACCACATATTGTATTACATGACTTTATCTTCATCATCACTAATGTATTGTCATCAAATGTGCGGACCATGTCATACTATTCTAAAAGGATACTTTTGCTTAGCAGAGAACTCTTAATATATCCTTTAAAATGTTTTAAGTTCTTTAGTATATAATTATGGTCGCATAGTAGCTAAAATGTACATAGATACAAAACAGAAATATAGATGGCCAAAAATGTGATCATCCTAGCCTTTTCCTCTACTGCCGGGGCTGCGGGACGTTCGAAAAAGATACGGCAACCCCGGAATATAAAGGGCGGAGGAAGGAACATGGTTTTAGTCAGTAAAAGTCTGACACTAATGGCAGAAGGGGTCATTTGAAGATAAAAAGTTTTTTCCTCTGAAATCATCAAATTACAACCCCCCCGCATTGGGCGGGGGGGACTCTCAGTCTCTTACTTACTAAAACCCATGTGGATTATTTTGCACTTAAGGGCCATGGGTATTCATTCGATCAATCCCCCAATCCTGAAAATGGTATGTCTTAATTGGGTGTATGTATCAAGAATTCAATGAGAAATTAATCATTACCATTATAGTACTACCAGCTGTTACAGCTGTTATATTGACATGTTTGCATATAATTATGTGTAATATGTAATTGTATTATTTATGATAGGTAATCTTTATAATTATCAGTAATGTAATTAGTATTGTATGTCATTTATAGTACTGTCCAAACCAATTATACATTATTAATTTTATCTTATCACTGAAAACTTCTCTACTATGTATGCAAACCATATTATGGCTAAAATGCCTTTTATTGGGATTTCAGACCATGGTTAGACCGTTTATATATTCTAAAATATTTTTGAGTAAGTAATACAGAAGAGACCTGAACCAAAAATAGCACCTATAAACAAAATATAACACATGAAAATTAAATGCAGTCACAAGTAAAAACAATTACAAGTAAAAACTATTTCATTGATGCAAAAGGGAGGAGCTCGTGACTAAGTAACAGCCGCACGGTTCCGATCAAAGGTTAAGCTGCGCTTGGCGCGGTCGGTCCGTGGATGGGTGACCATCTTTGTCATAGCGAGACTCCTCCGTGCCTCGGAAAGCACGTTAAGCTGTTGGTCCCGGTTGTCATTTGTACATCTTTGACAGTCGTTACGGGTAATCAGAAGCCAGAAAGTCTGACAACCAGTCTTACTAAGGGGGCACCGTGTTACCCGGTAACTGGGTTGTGGAGGTCAGATAGGCAGTCGCTCCATGTAAAACACTGGTACTCAGCTGCATCCGGGTTAGACTGGAAGCCGACCCCAACATAGTTGGGAAAAGGCTAGGCAGATGATGATTTCATTGATGCAAAAAATTACATATAATTATATCATACTAGCAGTCTACCGCGGTTTCACCCGCGACCCGAGGGAATTACTGAACGCAGCCAGACTAAAAGAAGCCTATAATCGTCTCCAGAGTCCTATCTATCTCCATACTAAATTTCATCTAAATCGGTTTAGCCGTTTTACCGTAAAACGTAACAAACAAACTCAATTTGGCATTCAAAAATTAATTAGGATTATCGTGTTTTCCTCATATAATTATCAAAAGTAGGTATATGGCCAAACACTAACAAATCAATACACTAATAATATCAATACATTTGTGAGTATATAATGACACAGTAACAAAAAAACTAAAAAAAGTAATAAAAACTGAACAAAACCTCACTCACATAAGTTGGAGAAAAAAAACCCTTGATCAATGTTTTTGTTCTATTGGTACTCTATGTGTTTTCATAATATTGGGTTGGGATTTCTATAACGATATCATAGTCTCATCATTTGAAAAAAAAACCTGTGTAGTACCTAGGTACTTGACTGACATAATTGTTTTGAAAAATTGCCTATTTTATGGCCTCCTCAGATATCGATTAGATGTTCTTGATGAATAGTAATTATTAAAGCTCAGAGTAGCCATTACGAGTCATCATCATCATCATCATTAGCCTATATAATGTCCCACTGCTGGGCACAGGCCTCTTCTCATACAGAGAAGGCATGAGCATTAATCACCACGCTTGCTCAAGGCGGATTGGCGATTTCAGAATTTTTAAGTCCCGGTTTCCTCATGATGTTTTCCTTCACCGTTAGTCAGTGACGTCTAAGATATACTTAGAAAGTACATATGACTTTAGAAAAGTCACATTGGCACTTGCCAGGTTTCGAACCTGCACACTCGTACACGAGAGGCAGGTGCCTTAACCACTAGGCCACCACGACACTTTTTATTATTACGAGCATTACGAGTACTTAATGGTTACTCTTTACAGGAGCTAGATAGAGCTGATTTGGCTACAGGTATGAAATTAAAGTGTCTCTCCACCTACCTAGGTGGAACTGATTTTATTTACCCAGCAGGACATGTTCCAGACTATAGTCCATTGGGAAAAAATCCATTACTTAAAATCTATTGGGACAGCCCAATGGATTTTAAGAAAAATGCAAACAAAATCATAACCTATTTTGTTCTAATGTTCCTACTCATTATAAATAAAACGGCATTCAATGATGAATGGTGATGTTTAGAGCATGAAATTGACATAAATGCGCCATCCTTACGTCATTTTGTTCATTTCTGTGGCAGAATTAGAACGAAATAGGTTACGACTTTGTTTTTTACATTTTTCTTAAAATCAATTGGTACGTATACGCGTATAACGAGGTTTTGGAATTTAATTATATCAATTAGTTAGAGTAGATACCAAATTATTTTTATAGACAAGCTTGTTCTACAGTTCATAGTGTTTTTCAATCTGATTTTCCGTTTCTTTCGTCTGTAAAATAACCGCCCAAGTTAATTTTGTCGGACGGACGGATATCTAAATCTAAACATAAAAATCTTTTTCGACTTCCTTTCTACTGTACCTATTTCGGCAGAAAGAAAAGAGATCAGTAACTTTAGTGTTGACTGACAAGTTATCTAGTTAGGAACATAGGGAATAGTTATTTTTAAAACTAAACAACATAGGTTATTCTGAGAACCGGTAAACTTACGTTCCATTGGGTGAACGTTTTGACCGTCTCATAATTCCATAACTTTAAAATTAAATATAGCTCTGACAAATAAACCAAGACGGTAAGATTTGAGCAGGGATTGAGTAATTGGCTGGGGCACTGCTCCTCGTCGGTTTGATTGCCGTATGTGACACAAATGGTTTCGACTCTGGTGAAGGAAAACATCGTGAGGAAACCTAGACTAAAAAGACTGAAATCGCCAATCTGCCTTGAGCGAGCGTTGTGATCTATGCTCGTGCTTTCTCTGTATTAGAAGAAGCCATTACTTAAACAGAGGGATAATGAATAGGTGATGATGATATGATTGGTGTTTGTGCAAATGTGATGTACGTCAAACGCACCATGTTACATGAGAAGTTCAGTCTCAATAGTTTCATTCGTTGCTTCGTTTAAAACTCCATGTTCTAAGTGTAAAACCCAAAAAAAACCGCAGACCTTCATCTGCCTAGCCTTTTCCGAACTATGTTAGGGTCAGCTTCCAGTCTATCCGGATGCAGCTGTGTACCAGCGTTTTACATGGAGCGACTGCTTATCCGACCTCCACAACCCAGTTACTGGAAACACGATACCCCTTGGCAAGACAGTAGCGAACTAACAGGTTTATATAAATATATTTAGTATTATTTTTATGACAGGTTCTTTTTATACTATGGCGGAGTGCATGGCCATGACTTCTAGTCTACATTGTCATGTTACAGTCACACCAAACGTGTTATATGTGGTACAATGATTAAAAATATGCAAGAAGGTATTTATTTCGCACTTTTTTGTCCAAAAACTATAAATTAGTTCGCCTGCCATGGTTTTCACAGATCTAAAATTAAAATTTAAAAAAAGCCCCTACGTAAAAATGCTTTACATCATTTTGGAAAAGAGCTGATACGCTTACACTGCTGGACCGATATTAACCAAACATAGCTAAGAACCACCGCAAGGAAACTTTCAAATGAAAAAAATCGCATCGCATCGAAATCGTTCCATCCGTTTGAGAGCTACGATGACACAGACAGACATCGACGTCAAACTTATAACACCCCTCTTAGCGTCGGGGGTTAAAAAAAATCAGAGATAAGCGTGTCAGAGGCCGTCAGGTGGAATTGAGAAAACTCTGACACTAGGGCTAGTTAGGTTGGTAAAACCTTGCAGCCCACACGATAAGAATAAGAAGAAGACGAAGCATTTAAATCGATAAAAAAATAAAAATGTTTGAAACTTTTTTTTTGTTCAAGAATCTTCGCTAATACGAATAATAAATTATAATGCTTGTTTATAATAACATTATTAAGTATGTTTGAAGTGTTATTTACAAAGGTTGCGCAAGCGCAGGTTAGTTTATCGCTTACGAGCACTCTAGTAACCTATTTCTTCTAATTGGCTCTAACTTAACGTCAATACAAGTTACTAATAAAATGCTTTGTTTTAGTTTAAATAACTACTAGTTTTATCCCGCGATCTGAAGGAATTACTTGATGCTCTTGATGCGATGACCAAGTTTCAATCTACACATATTTCCATAATAAATCCATCTAAATCGGTTCAGCGATTTAACTGTAAAAGCGTCACTGACAAACTGACGGGCGTACTTAATTTACAGTCCTACTAAAAATTAATAAAAGCGAAAGTTTGTGACGATGAATATGTATGCTTGTTACTCTCTCACGCCAAAACTACTACATGGATTTAGCTGGAATTTCGAGAACACATAGTTTATAACATGGGTTAAAGAGTAGGATACTTTTTACCCGGGTACGCAAAGTAGTTTCCTCAGGATACGGGTGAAACCGCGGCAAATAGCTAGTTCATTATTAGACTGTATAGGAATCCATTGTTAGAGAACATGAAATCCCATCACTATATTTAATTCTATCTTCGGCTAATGTTATCCAGCTATCTATCCTATCTATCTATACTAATATAATAAAACTGAAGAGTTTGATTGTTCGTTTGAACGCGCTTATTTCAGGAACTACTGGAGCGATTTAAAAAAATCTTTCAGTGTTAGATAGCCCATTTATTGAGGAAGGCTATATAGGCTATATATCATCACGCTAAAATCAATAGGAGTGGAGCATCAATGAAGAATGTTTCAAAATCGGGTGTTAAAGTTAGCGATAGACCAAATTTACTATTCCACGCGACCTAAACCGTAGTCTAACTCCAAAACAAACATACCAAAGTCAATGTAACCTAGCACAAATATTTGCTCAAACACAAAAGATACGTGTTGGAGCAATTATGAACATTTTTATTAGTTTAAAGATAAGTTATCACATCACACTGTTGACGGATGTTATAATAACGTCGGATGGAGGATGTCTCAAGGTATGGTGTCAAGTTCAATTCCTATCATTATTTTGAAGTTTATCTTAATTGGATGAATAATTACAAAAGGAAATAATTATGGCCCTCATGGTGGTGCTGTAGGTACTTAGGCCCAACTTCACCGACGTGATAACGGTCCGTTTAACTTAAAACAGCTGTAGAAATTCAAACTTCCAACCCTCGATGGGTAATGTATTATTAGAGATTTTTATTCCAGAAACGGTCGATTACCAAACCAGGGTCGAACTAGAAGTGGGTACCACGAAAATTCCAGCGTCCTGGTTATAAAACGTTTTTGTTTAACGGGCTGATTAGGTAACAATCTTTTGGTGAACTTGGCCCTTATTATAACAAGCTTTTGTAGAGTAACACATACCTACTGTTGTAGTTGCAACTATAGGAGATTCTTGCCGGTTCTTCACAGGGCCCACTACTTGCAACCGTGTGTGTGCGCTTGCTTAAAATAAATGATTTTTCTTTCAACTAATTTGACCTTTCATAAGTGCTTAATTGAGAGGCCTATCTATACTAATATTATAAAAAGGAACGATTTGTTTGTTTGTTTGTAGGGTTTTAACTCAAAAACTACTGGAAAAAAAATCTTTCACCGTTAGAAAGCTACATCTTTACGAAGTGTCATAGGCTATATTTATTTTCAGAAATAATTAGGGATCCCTACTAAAACTTGAATAATGTAACCCAAGGTGTAAAAAAAAATGTCCACGCAGGCGAAGCCGCTGGCGGAAAGCAAGTGTGAAATAAATAGAAATATTGTGTCACCAGCCGCAATCTTTCTTTAGGTTTATTTGGTGCGTCTATTAAAAAGTAAAAAAAATATCAAACAGTCCTCATTGGGCGGTATTAGATTTTATTTGTTATCTGTTCCACTTTGAATCGGCGGAACGTACGGTGTATCTTTATTATCTGTGATCCAGTCTATAAAAAGACGTCATGATCATCTTATTTCTCCCCTTGAATTAAGAGCTGGTGTTAATTAAAGTCTTTTAACAACTGTTTGTTTGTTTTAACCTATCAGACATCTGGCGGTATAGCACGAACGAACCAATGTAATCAAATCGTTAAATAATGAAAGCCATTTTTTTATTAAAAATACAATTAACCTAAAGCAAAAGAGTTCAAAATGTAAGAAGAATAATTCGTAACAAAAAATCAAATCATTTATCTAAACATCGAAGAAATAATAAAGGTACGAATAATAATATTAAGTGCCTGTACTAGGATAAACCTGTGATACAGGCGGTAGCACCCAAAGATATGCTTAAGGTCGTTAATTTTAATAAATAGTATGCGAGAAACATATTCCTTTTTAAAGTTAAAAAAGTGCTCCAATTTTTCCAGATTGAACTTGCTTTCAGCTAGTTAATTAATTGATGGCTACTCAAACTGCATCTGCTGAGATGTTTATTTACACATCCATTATGCACATTGTGCAATCAAACATGGTGAACTCCGGAGGGGATACCCAAGAAAGACATAGGTGCACTGACCATGTTAGTGCAATGCCCTTCAAAAGGTCAGGTGCATGGTACACGCGACCGGCGCGCGTGCAAGACAAGACCCCCTAATTACGTAAAACACGGGTATCCAATTGACATACCTTTCTCAAAGGAGTTGATTATACAATTCTGCATAGGTTTGAACGTGTATCTTATTGATATGTGCAACGAAGCAATGTATATCATTGAACTGTCAAAGTGAATGGCATTTCAATTGAAATTGAAATGATTGATATTGACTTACATAATTGGGGGGCTGATGTGAATGTGGACGAAGCTGCGGGATGTTCCAAAGAGTTACCGTGGCTCCGGAACACAAAGGGTGGAAGGAAGGGACATGGATAGGTTTTATTCAGTAAGAGTCTAGCTCTCCCTCCAGTTCCCAGTCATTTGATGATTTCCCATCACTAAAAAGGGTCGTAACAGGTGGTGATATGTAGTGTCTGTTTCTACCTACCATGGAAGTGAGGTTATGTATGTAATCAAAACTCAGCTACTACAAACTCGGCTAATTTTTGACTGTATCTAGCCTAAATTATTTTGCCTGTCATCAGTATTTCTTCGATTGGTAGTTTTGTCTGTAGTCCATCTTATCTATATCCCTACCTGTCCTAAATTTGTAACAATACCTGAACTTCTTAAAATTGAACTCAGCAACCCAATCTCTTGTTTGCTGTCATCTGATTTCCAATTCATCCAATTCATCCATCCATTTTCAAGATTCCGATCTCCATCATTGCAGTAATATGTATACTGTGCCTGTTTACATGGAGTGCGCTTGGTATGCGAGCGTGTCCACGCTGCAGCCGTTGATTATAATCAACAAGCACCGTTACCTATGCCATTCGGTACACTTACAAATTGTTATCGTACTTCAAACTAATGTGATTTTCTCTTATTGTTTTCGTTTTATCGTTTATTGTGATAAAAGGACCATGGGCAAAAATGTATGAGCTCCGTCTCCACCTACCAACACAAATGAAACTGGTGCCAATTGTTCCTAAAGTATCCACTATTTGATATAAAAACGTTTTTTTTACATAAATCAATGGGGTTATAAAAATAATTTATTATTAACAAGCCGGCCCGGCGAACTTCGTACCGCCCCATATTTTTATTTTTTGTTATTTTTCCGATGTTTTAATATTTATTCTGCCATTTGGGATGGAGACAAATACAACTAATCAAAAACCATGAAAATCGGTCTAGCCGTTCTGGAGTTATCCTCACAATGCTTTTAGTAAGCAAATAAAAATATTCAGTGTATTATTATTGGCTGTTAGAGGAGCTCATGGCTAACAGCCGCGCAGGTCGACCGATCAAATGCACTTGCATATGCATGCAAACGCGTCTTCATGCTGCTGCGATTCTCCAGTGGATTGGAGTGTCGCAGTGTGGATGACGCTTGGATACATGCGTCGTCCAGGTGAGTTTATGTATAATGGCTTCTGCTTGTTGACTGAACTGTGGGGGCCGTGCCGAGTTGCTTGATGTGACTGAAGGGTGTGACCAGGCTTGCGCGTTAGCTACAGGCTAGGTGGTCATGAACCCCAAGAAACCATGAGTGGTTGCTGGCTGGGTGACACACTGGTTGCTGCTCGATGATGGTAGGAGGTTGAGGGAGAGTTGACAACGATGTTGAAGCTCTTGACATCAGGAGATTTGGCTGATGTTTATCACGTCGAGGTCACGAATATGGAATGTCACATCACATTATACACCGCCGTCCACACACAGTACACAGTATCAAATTCAGTTATCACCAAGTCCTTTATCATGTACGAAATATTTGCATAGAAAAGTTAGGATACTAGGAAAACCCAATGCATTTGGGCAACGTCCCCATAGTAAAAAATCATCAGCTTGATAAGATGTATCAATTGAGCTACATTTCGTTTCTGTTGATGGGTGGGGACGATTCCGCCCATGGTCCTTTATTGAAGTTTATTTTGTTAATCTTATTTCCGTAATTCGTTTAGGTATTTTACTTTCTGCTGAAAGTTGTTACCATGTCATCTGCAATCAGCTGTAGGTCGTGAGCTTCCCTTTTTCAATCTGTGTCAACTTTATTAATGGAAACTCTCGTTTAATAATATCTATATTTAAACTGACAGGATTTACGCCACTGTATTGTGTGTCTTTTACAGGAGACTGTAGATTGACTCTTTTATTTCGCTTTCCATATGTATTAACTTCAACGTTTTCTTGATTTCGCAATGTATAGCCTATGATAAAATTTATCAAGGAGTTCCTCGTCATTTCAATTTCCGCTCATCTCCTTGGTCTGATACGTGGTCGTCTCATCTCAGGGTCTTCCACCGTTAGTCTGCTGCGTCACGTTCTCTCAGCTGGAAAACAATACATCATTATAAACATCCTGGCCCTTTTTTAATATGCAAGGAAAGTGATATTCAAACCTCCAGTCTAAATAGATGTTGTTAACTATCATAATTATATGCGGAAGAAAAATTTTGATTTGACCTCCGTGAATAATTTGAATTGTAAAACATAATCCAGAATAATGTGTTTGCATAACTTTTCCTTATTGCGAAGACATCATATCTTTACGTAATAGTACATGAAAAATCATGGCCGAGGCCATACAGGGACGCCTGATTTTATTGAAAGTCCTAGCTGGTTAAGAAGGATACGTATTATTACTTCAGAGACGTTTTGCCGTAGTGTCGACCTTTCATTGTCTACGATGTTCTCATATTTATTATGAGCCAATAGAGCTGTTAGTTTATGGTCTTCATAGTTTAAGCACGAATTTCATAGTCTTTGAGGGAACAAATACGTTGAGACTAGTTGAGAGGGTTAAGCTTATAAGGGTGTTTTTAACGATCATTAATGTAATGGCTTCCGAATACCCTTAGTTCCCTAAAATCTAATAGAAATGCCAACGATTGATATATTTTGCCAATATCAAATAATCTTATCATACCACTTATCAATGTTACGCATGGTTATGCAAGAAATTATCTTAAAGATCAAATATAATATGTATGTATATGCTAAGAACTATTTTATGTGACATTTTAACGGTGTGACACATTTTATGTTCGTCGCATTTTCCTTTTACTTATAGGTTGTCTCACTACATAAACATTGTGCATGTCTAAATTTTGAAGACATCTTGAATGATAAATAAAAAAGACATGGAGGAAGTGAAAGTACAACAAATAAAAATCATTGAAAAAGGTATGTTTAGTTCCTATTCCATCTTGCAAACGTAGAGGAACGAAGACTTGCCTAAGTGTTGAAAAACACAAATTGTGAAAATACTTAAAATATTAAGAAATTCCTAATTTTCTTGATATGGTTCTCAACTTCAACTATTAATGGTAGTTGAAAACGAAATAGCAATAGCTACAACCACCAGGAAATTCATCAGAAGATCAATATAATAGTCATGTCCAGTCGTACGTATTGTTTTCGCAAACTAATCTACAGTAGATTATATTTTATCACGATGACAGAGCATCAAAATCATGTGACATTACCGATAATCCGTATGACACAATATCTACATAAACTTATGATTATTAAACTGGATTACTTTGTCATGTTAGACAGTAAGAGCTGTAGTGATTATATGAACGGTGAGAACGACCCTAACTTCAGAGTTGGTGTGGTTTGGAAAGCTAGCTAAGTTACAAACTAGCTCACAGAGGCTTACGTCCTAATTTTTGGAACATTATAGTCTAGTTTTATAGCCCGTAGATCTATTCTTCTCAAGATGGAATTAACCAATCAATGCAATTACATTCTAAAGAGAAAATTATTGTGTGGAATACAAGCAATTATCTGTACTCCCTCCTAATTAGATGACTTTACTAAGCAGGGTGAATTATTTTACTAAGGGAAGTCATCTTATCAAATCTGCACCAGCCGAAAATGCTTATAGTCACTACACCATTTTTAATGGCCATTATTCGAATTTAAAGGAGACATAATAGAATACATATAATGGTATCTTCTTAAATAGAAATCAGAGTATAATAAGACCTATCTTCAAAATATAATTCATTTATTGCTTAACATAGCCCTGATGATCATCATTATTGGCCTATATATTGTCCCACACCTGCGCGAAGGCTTCGTCTCATACAGGGAAGGCATGAGCATTGATAACCACTCTTGCTCAAGACGGATTGGCGATTTCAGACATTTTAAGTACAGGTTTCTTCACGATTTTTTCCTTCAACGTTAGTCATATAGTCTGAATGTGACAATAAAATAATTTATTGAACTATTAACATGTTATGATAATGAACAAACCATTAATGCTTATTACTTGTTGTCTATGAATATGGTTGTAAAAATTAAAACAATGCATGTTACATGATTCTTTTTCTCCATATAAAATCATTTGATATTGATAGCTTCAGTGTGGCTCCACAAACCAGTTACCGGGTAATACGAAGCCCCTTGGTAAGATTGGTTATCTAACTATCTGGCTTCTGACTATCGACTGTACAATATCTACAAATTATAGATGCGATCATCATATTAACGTGCTTTCCGAGGCACGGAAGAGTGTCTTTACGACAAAGATGGTCACCCATCCACGGACCAACCTCTTGAAGCGCAGTTTAACCTTGATCAATCGACCCGTGCGGCTGTTACTTAGCCACGAGTTCCTTTCATCCTAGCCATATCTGCTTATAAATAGTTTGCAACAGAAAACTTGCAGCCAAACTCTTCAAAACACCTTTATAGTATTTAATCCAGGCACCGACACAAAATCGTTAAAAATTAATGCTTAAGATAAGAATGCTATCACCAGCAATAAATTTACTTTCAGCAAATGTTTTCGACTAAGCTTTATTTGGCGTAAACAAGGAACTGGAAATACTGGTATTCAAACTGATGAAATCTTTCGATTTATAATTATTTGACTTATTGATTCACCAATGCAGAGCCTAGTGCCTAAGCCGCTGGAGCAACAAACTTAAATGTTGGTGATAAATGACGTTTATATTGTAAGCACTAAAACGATTTTTGCGTGGTTTACTTCAAGGCGCAGGTGAAACCGCGGGATACAGATAACACAAGTATAATTTTAAGCTAACATTGTATACGTCAACGAATGTTGGGAAGGATTTGTGAAATTACGAGAGTGGATAAGATAAGAAACTAATAAAACAAGAGAAATTTTGGAAGTGGCGCCATGTATATGGACGCCATTATGTATGGACAAGTTATGAGACGGGATGAACGTTATAGGACAAAAATGAGGAGACCAAAGACGAGGTGGATAGGATGAGAATGAATGTTGAGAAGACGCGTAGAAAGAAACGGGGAAACAGAGATGATGATGATGATGATATCTAGATCTCTTTCAAGCATTGCCAAAACAACTAGTCCGTCGGCAACATTCACGAAATTTCCAAGTATTATCATCTCCTCTGTTAACTGCACTCATTAGAATTATGTCATTATTACTTTGATTATGTCATTATTATGAACAGCCGTAACAGTTCAAATATGAGGAAATGTCACAAAACAACACTGACATTGATAGCGGTCGAGATTGTAGCGATGGACGCTATCATAACTTTAGTTTGAGTTGAAAATATTGTGTGTTGGTATGTCTGTTTGTTTATGTTTACGTTGTATTAGTTCAATGTATGTAGGTATTGATTCGGGACTGCTTTTTGACACCAATTTTTTGCCACTTGTATGTCACCTTTTTTTTAGAGATGGGAAATCGAATGACTCCTCCCGCTGTGGGCTGTGCATGTGGAAGTTTCGACACGGGACTTTAAGCCACCTTATGAGTTACTTCCGCATGATTATTATGAGGAATATTTATCGGAAGGCTGCTCCACGGCTGATGATGATGTCTGAGAGGAACACTTTGAAAGAAAACCAATAAATTTTGGTTGTAATATTGCAATCTTTGTTATATTTCGAAACATTTTCTTGGATTAAAAACATATTTGCGCAATGAATCTTTCACACTAGATAAACGCAATTTCACAGGCGATACAGAACCAAATACTTAGTTCAAATCAATCATATCTAATCCATTTCTGTATCGTAATTTCCCAGGACGATAAGACTTATCAGATACGATTTAGAGTGAACATAATGGAATTTTTGTTAACTGGTTAGAGCATTAAAGATAAACTTGATTGACAATAAATTATATAGCTTAGCTGATATCTTTAAACCTTGATATTGAAACTGAAGATTGGTGCGTATCGGTTATCGAAATGTACAGTTATACTGCATGTATCAGGGTTATGTAGTGTTTTTTTAAGTTTAGGTCAGAGATCCAGACTCAAGACCTGAGTCATCATCTG
Source organism: Pyrrhia umbra (assembly GCA_963891755.1). Lineage (NCBI taxonomy): Eukaryota > Metazoa > Arthropoda > Insecta > Lepidoptera > Noctuidae > Pyrrhia > Pyrrhia umbra. The sequence goes on along the minus strand of OY982942.1, from coordinate 1,399,704 downwards.
CCTAGCCTTTTCTCAACTATGTTGGGGTCGGCTTTCAGTCTAAACCGGATGCAGCTGAGTACCAGTGTTTTACATGGAGCGACTGTCTATCCGACCTCCACAATGCAGTTAACGGGTAACACTGTACCCCTTGGTAAGACTGGTTGTCAGACTTTCTGGCTTCTGACTACCCGTAAGGACTGTCAAAGATCTACAAATGATAACCAGGACTAACAGCTTAACCTGCTTTCCGAAGCACGACTTTCTGACTGAAGACTCGAGTGCTAATTAAAAATATTCATCGTCGCCCTACCTAGCTTATTGACTCCATCCAAAGGTTGTCTGTAAGAAATTGCTTTTAGCGATAAGACTGCCTATTGTACTGATACCTTTTTGTTTGTATTTTTCTGTGTTGTTGTCTTATGGTGTACAATAAAGAATATTCTATCTATCTATCTATCCTATGCCAGAATATGTGAGGCAGATTTCAAATCATATACACTAATAAATGTACCTAATGATCTTTCATGGAATTGGCGTCGGTCTTTAGATAAATTGGATAATAATATATTGAAGTGAGTTTAATTATTGATTAGGAATTCGCCATTACGTTTTAAAAGTTGAAGAAATGGTTTCTGAGCTTATTTGAGTATCTAAAGGGGAAGACTGAAGAAGAAATAGGTGGTTTATGCGGACAATAATGTGGGTAAGATTGGAATGAATACCAAGATGATATGTAGAAGACGTGAATGGACGAAATGGTTGATCAGACGGTAAATAATTGAGCACAGGGTCATGCTTTCCTTAATTCTTGATGAATATTGAAGTGGTTAGCTCAACTAGGAGATCATCTTCCCATAGCAGAACACTAAGCGAGATGGTACATTTTTTTCTGCACTTACAATAACAAGATAAGTGGCCCATTGTCGACGACAGACAATATTGCTATGATTTTATCATTATTATAATGACTAAATTGTAGCAAAATTGCCTATGTACGTGTTCATATGTATTTCCGCGGTAAAAAATGTAGAAAAAATGTGTACCAACATCTAAATGTAGTTTTTTGCTAGTCTTTAGAGAATCAAGGCCGTTGACTCTGATATGTTTTCAATAAGATAATGAGGTTTAAATAAGCCTATCCTAGTAATAACTAAATAATCAGAATATTTAATATCTTTAGATTACGTGTAATTGGTTATTTGACTGTATTTTTTTTTTAGAAATACATTACTAATTAACAAAAAGATTAACAACAGTGAAAATACGAAAAAGTCATTACTAGAAAAAGAGAGCACGATTGAAATATGACGTCATTATGTCAAAACGGTGTATAACTCGACGTTTCCTAGAACAAATTATGTTTCGCGTGACAAGGATAGAGCATTCCCCTTCCAAAAACTTTTAAAGCATGCATGTTATTTCTTTAACACTGATTTAATTTATTTTTCGACATTTCGTTTTGTTTCTATGGAATCTTCTTAATAAAATAGCATTTTTGTACATTTTAGTTGGTAGTCAAATACCTAATTGAAGATTTAGAAGAAAAAGGAGAAGATATTTGTGACGCTTTATTTTGGGGATGGCAACGCATCTGCGATTTTTTTTGGTATTGCAAATATTATCCACTTCTGGGCATAGGCAGATAGATGACCATAAGCAACGATTAATTATTATTATTACTTACCATCAGGTCCGGTCGTTTTTCCATCCTATTATATGGAGTCGAATAATCGTCTAGATAATGGACACCAACTACATATGTATTATTTTCTGCCTTTCTCGACAATTTATCGTCCCGAAATACGAGCCCTGTGGGACACAACTCGTTCATATCTCTCTCATCAGTGACAGGTTAATATGATACCCCTTCGTTTTTCCAGAGGTAAGCACACTCATATAGTCAATGACGGATTTGACCCAAGGCCCAGTAGTTCAGGCCTAGGGCGGCCAGATTTTAGGGGCGGCTAATCGTAACAAAAACCTAATTGATGCTAATAAGAAATAACTCGAGGTACCTAAATATTCTAAACTTAAAGGATGCGTACATTATGGTTTTAACTCAAAAACTACTGCACCGATTTTAAAATTCTTTCACCGTTAGAAAGCTACATCTTTACGAAGTGTCATAGGCTATATTTATTTCCTGAAATGATTAGGGATCTCTACTAAAACTTGACTAATGTAACTCAAAGTGTGAAAAAAAGTGCACGCGGGCGAAGCCACGGCCGGAAAGCTAGTAGTCTGTATGATGGGTGCTGAGAAAGAAGCGGCTCTCTACTACTAGTAACATGACCCACCTAGGACAGCCTAAAGCTGCCTAGACTGCAAATCCGCTACTGCATATTAATTCATTTATATGCAGGTAGGCAGGTAAATGATTATGAACCATTCCAATGAGTTTCATGCCTTGATTGACTTGCGGTTCCAGTCGCTTTGCTGTTATGAAGCGTGACGATAAGAAATGTTATACTTAATTTATTGGATGAACTGCCTTCAGCTTTTTAACCGACTTCAATTCAGGAAGTTCTGTATTCAACCCGTATGTATGTTAGTTTGTAGGTTCGCGATTTTTTCAAAAATACTGATCGAATTTGGATGAGGTTTTTGAGGTTCTATTCCACGAAAACAAACATCACAATTTAAACTGTTTTTGACATTTTTGTCGTTATTTGGTAAATTAGTTCTTGTTATTTTAGTATGTAATTCGAGAGACCACATATACTTGAAGACTTTTTTTTTTATTATTCCTGTTATGTGTCATCGGACCAACATAATTTGTTTTCTTTGCCAGGCAGGAATCTTCTTGATACCTACTTTTTTTTCGGGATTGTCTTTAAATTAGCATCTTCAGAAAGATGGGAAAGAAAAGTGAGTTGAACCAAAATTTCGAGTTGTACAAGAACCTATAACTTTTTTCAAAGGGGGAAAATATTTCAATGAAATTTTACTAAAAAGGTCTCTTTGCAAATAAGGTAAATATAGCATTGATTATAAATCCTTGAACTTATTAAAAATACATACGTCATTGATACCGGAAGTTACTTGTGTGAGGTAGGATATTTGTTGTAATAATATTGTTTTAAAAGTAATTTTGCGAAACGACCAGGAATACTCTACACTGTCGTACATAACTTGTATGATTTGGTACCTATGGCGTTATCAAAGGATTTATGCCATAACTGTCATATTCCGTCATACTTACAAAGTCCAATTAATTTTTATTCTGCAGTTTAGAAACGGATTAGTAATAAGTTCACAAATATATGCTGTTTTGCGCTAATCCGACCTTTTAGTAGTTTAATCCTGGATTACGAGGAATGATTAAACTTCACATTACAGTTTTTTTTATAAGTAAGATGGTCCATTTTTAACGTTTATCTAATACAAGCTCTCTTCCGCGGTTTCACCCGCGTCCTAATATTTCTCTACTACTTCACGCACCCGGATATTTTTATCATAATTATGTTCTTCCCAGGCCTTAAAGCCTCCATGTCCGTAGTAAATTACATTCAAATCAGTTCAGCCATTTTTCCGTGAGCGTAATAGACAGTCAGAAGGATAAATTTTCTTTCGTAACTAAGAATATCTGACTATCTAAACTAATATAATAAAGCTGAAGAGTTTGTTTGAACGCGCTAATCTCAGGAACTACTGGTACGATTTGAAAAATTATTTCAGTTTTAGATAGCCCATTTATTGAGGAAAGCTAAAGGCTATAATAATATCATCAGTTCGTCACGCTAAAACCAATAGGAGCGGAGCACCACTATTCCACGCGGACGAAGTCGCGGACAGAAGCTAGTAAAAATATAATTAGCTTATAATTCATATTAACCTCAATCATAGTCATCTATTTATGTCATTATCATTATGTCATCATCAGTCTTTTTTCTTGAAATTTTATTTTACGATATATCCAGTCGTTGCCCAAAATTACCAATAGTAAGTCAAATTACTCATATTACATTTTTTGTTTAGTTTTTTTCCTTTATATCTTATGCGGCATATTTTTGGCGCAAATAAACGTATTTTCTTTCTTTTCTCTTCTTTCTAAATTAAAACTTTTCTCCAGTTATAATAACACAGTTAACTAGTGGCTAAGTACAGTTATTTGGAGACAGGAAGTTGTAAAGAATATTTTACATACATATACCTATTACAAACGCAGTCGGTTAAAAACTGGGTCGATGTTAATTCGTATTGATTCTTAATTCATTTTGCATGCAGTTTTGTGTAACTGTTAAATTGTAGGTTACTAATGAAATAGTTTGATGTTCTAGTTATCCTTACTAATATTATAAATGCGAAAGTAACTGTCTGTCTGTCTGTCTGTCTGTTACGCTTTCACGCCAAAACTACTGGACCGATATAAATGAAATTTGGTACAGAGATAGAATAGACCCTGAGGAACAACATAGGCATACTTTTTACCCGGGTGCGCTAAGTAGTTCCCTCGGGATGCGGGTGAAACCGCGGGAAACAGCTAGTCTAAATATATATGAAACTACTTCGCGTACTCGGGTAAAAAATACCCTATGTACTTTCTCAGGCTCTAGACTATCTGGGTACCAAATTTCATTTCAATCGGTTCTGTAGTTTTGGCGTGAAAGCGCGACAGACAGACAGACAGAGCTACTTTCGCATTTATAATATTAGTAAGGATATTTTTGTAATTCCAAATCACCAATTGTGATGGCTATTCTTGATTGAATTCAACATATAATGTCTTGTTGTATAGAATACGAACTTGACTTTTGCAATCACTTTTAGGTTTAACTTCAATGCAATAAAATAAAACAAAATAAGTGCGCATGCGTCAATCATATGTATATCTATCTATCTGCAATATTCCTCTTTCATGATCATTTTAACGTTATTAATTCATACTAGCTTGCATACACATGTGTGGACCTAGGTCTGGGACCAATAGGTCACATGAAACAGCTGTCTAATTAAAATCTGAGAATTCATGAAGTTCTGATTACATTATTCCTCATAAAAAAGGCGCAGATTGAAGCGAGAAGCGCTCTTGAGCGAGTGAGAGGAGGCCTTTAGGGATGTAAGTATTAAGTAGTATACCTAATTTTTTTAATATGATAATTACCCTAATTTGTGATTAATATTGTATAAATGAAAGTTCTTTCACGTTCACACAGATATGTGTTGCTGGGGAGTTAGCCACTTCTTCTTCCCAGCTAAAACACATAGGAAGTGGGGAAGAGCAGGCGGTTTGGGTGCTGTCTATAGTAAATTTGACTAACTTAACTAAAACATATCGTAAGACTATTTTAATTGAATTAAAGATCAATGTGCGAAAATGACCTTGATTACGATAATGACGTAATTGATTATGTAAATCAACGAAGGTCATTGAACCGTGGATACTTCATACTTCGCATCTCAATGATAAAAAATACCATGGCGAGTAATGAGATGCATGTTGTATAGATTTCTGCTGTTAGTTAAACCTAGTTTGTTATTCTTCCTTATCCTTACTCATCATCTGCCTAGCCTTTTCCCAACTATGTTGGGGTCGGCTTCCAGTCTAAACCGGATGCAGCTGAGTACCAGTGTTTTACATGGATCGACTGCCTATCTGACCTCCACAACCCAATACCAGGTAACACGGTACCCCTTGGTAAGACTGGTTGTCAGACTTTCTGGCTTCGACTACCCGTAACGACTGTCAAAGATATACAAATGACAACCGGGACCAACAGCTTAACGATACGATTTCACGATAAAACTACAAAATTTATTTGGATGATTTTGGTACGGAGATAGCTTTAACCCTGGGGACATACATAATATAGGATACTGTTATCCGGATGCGCGGAGTAGTTCCCTCAAAATGCGGGTAAAACCGCGGGAAACAGCTAGTCTAGAATAAAGAAAATGTTTGGTATTGGAAGACTTATGGCCGTTTTTCCACCTACTGATAAGTACCGGTTAAACTTATCTATCAAATAATTCCACGCGATTGTCATTCCTAGAGCTAGAGGAAGATTCCAGCCCTTAATCTTCTGTAGATACTTCTGATGTTTGATCACCTTCAAGCCATATTATAATTAATATCATAACAGATACGTACATACAAAAGAAAGCGATTGTACAGCTGCGCAAGCGTCGGTTTTAATCAATGGCCAATCAGTTTGTCAATATTAATTCAGTACACTTTGTGTGTCGTGAATTGTGGATGTCTGTACAAATAAAAGGTATTTTTTTTATTGATGGAAAATAGGAAATCATTAAATGACTCCTCCCGCTGTGGGCGGAGAGGGGGGGTCAGACTCTTACTAACTAAACCTTCTGTGTTCCTTACATCGCCCAATCTTTTGAATAATCCCGCGGCCCCAGCAGTCTACCAGCCCTTATCTATCTATACATATAAAATGCTTTGTCCTGAATAACTGACTGACGAATCAGCGCACAGCCTAAACCGCTGATCGTAGAGAATTGAAACTTGGAGGGTGTGTTCTTTGTATGACGTAGACATCAGATAAGAAAGGGGGTGATAAAGGGGGGGAAAGATTGTATGAAACTCTGTCATTTTTAATTTGAATTCGTATAGGTACCCCACGCGGGCGAAGCCGCTGTCGGAAAGTTAGTTGCAATATATTTGGGGTTAGCGCAATAACTGTCAGACTTTTCATTTCCATTTCTACACATATAACCTCTATAATATCTTCCCACATTTTTTCCGGCATCAATGCAGTATCCTATTTAAAACCACAAAGTACTACTTTATCACGTACATAAATCTACACAAGTGCCATCTACCGCCATTGTCAGCACTATTTTGTTCAAACATATGACGTAGCTGTATTTATATTTACAGTAAACATCTTCTACATTTGTTAGCATACTCGGCTTATCAGTGTCGACCTTCTATGACGTATGTTATGACTTGCTGGATGCGTTTTGGTGCGTTTCTTTATGGCGAAACTTTTCTAGTGCAGGTCTTGATGGTTGCAGCTCGTTAGCGGGGGACTTGGGTTATCGGCACGTAATTAACAGGTGTTTGTTAATTATGGCTTACTGGTAGGCCTAAAGCATTGCATCGCCTTAAACTTGATGGCATTCGATGTTGATTTTCATTATGGCATATGGCATTTCAAATTCTTATTTTTACACTGTATATAGTGACGTCCAAACTAAGCCCGTATTTTAGGGGTTAAGCTCTGAGGATTTGCTGTTAATTCAATAGTTTAGTAGTATTTGTAAAACAACAAGAACCACGTGTAATAATAGGTTTTGAAAAGATTTCCATTACTCAATGTACAAGTAAAGTTGTTTTCAACTACCATGTGTAAATAACTAATAATCTGGGTAAAAAAATATTGAAAGTTCTCATTGAGCTCATTTTAAGTTGCAAAAGTGGTTTATTTCTTCAAAACATACATTTTTAACTTTGTTAGGTTATTTATTTGTCTATTATGCCAGCCTTGATCTCCTAAACTTGACAGAGTAGGTACACCGCTTATTGTTGCATAATTATGCCTTATGTTAATCTTTTGTTGAAAAATCATAAATAAATCAATTTAAAAGATGTTTAACACGTATTAACAAAACTAAACACCGTTCACAGAATACACCAGACAGTCTGTTCGCGTTTAGTAATCTATTTCTAGAGGAATGCATATGAAGCAATAAACTTGTCTAATATGTGGAACTAAGAAGAAATTAGTAGTGTTTTACTTCTTGAGGCAAATACAGTCCTCATATTATATCTTACTAGATTGTTTCCTCACATTCTCAGGTTTCAATCGATCTCTGTACCAAAGTTTATCTTAATCGGTCCAGCCGTTTTACCGTGAAAGCGTGGCAGACGTACTAGAGTTGCTTTCGATTTTTTTTGTATGAACCTTAATAGGTTTCCAAGTATGCAATTTCTGATATTTCTTAACGCAATTATTTAGATAAATGATTAACAATAAATAACGCTGTTGTCAAAATTTAAAAATTCAAAAGTCATTTATTCAAATTAGGCTGAAAATCAGCACGTCAAATTTACAAAAGACAGCCCCCAAAACTCCCGCTCTTCACCACTTCCTATGTGTTTTTGCTGGGAAGAAGAAGTGGCGCAACAAATTCCCTAGCAACACATATCTGTCTGTAAGGTTTGAAGAACCTTCGTTTATACAATATGATGTATTGTCCAGGCTTGAATCCTTTCCTTATTTATGAAATGTCAGGGTATTCTTAAACTGCGGGATGTTCGAAAGAGTTACCACGCCCCGGACCGCAAAGGGCTGAGGAAGGAACATGGATGGGTTTTAATCAGTAAGAGTGTGACACTAACGGCTGGAGAAGTCATTTGATTATTTCTCATCCGAAATAAAAAGGTATTCTCAATATTAATATCTGGTTGAGTTGTACGCTCCTTAAATAAAGCTGCAAAAAATAGGGCAACACAAATGTTTATGGTTTGTGCTGGGAAAAACCATACAATATGCGGTACACCTAATAATAATAAGAAACCAGTTATACTTTGAAATATAATGTATGTATTCATTTTATGTATGTAGATATTTATCTATATAAACCCCTTCAAGTTTTATATGCAGAGGTATATATTGGCAAGGTCAAAATAATCCTTATCCTTATTCCTTACTTTTCCTTACTAATATTATAAATGCAAAAGTAAGTCTGTCTGTCTGTCTGTCTGTCTACTGGACCGATATAAATGAAATTTGGTACAGAGATAGAATAGACCCTGAGGAACAACATAGGCTACTTTTTGTAGTTCCCTCGGGATGCGGGTGAAACCGCGGGAAACAGCTAGTATATACATATATTATGATGGCGCAAATGAGGAGAGGTGTTCGGAAAAGTTTGAAAAGATAAGGATTTTTATAGATGGGAAATCATTTAATGACTCCTCCAGCTTTTGGAAGAGACAGAGCAAGTGTCAGGCTCTGACTAAAACCCATACATGTTCCTTCCTTCGCCCTGAGCGCACCAGGATCGCGATAACTCGAACAATCCCCCAGCCCACAACGTAACGTGGGCTTCACCCAGTTGTAAAAAGTCCCTTTGTGCTAATGGCCTAACTCTTTACATCTGTGTCCTGCTTGATATGGAGAGAAGTGGAATCTATGATTATTCCTACTCCTCCACTATTATTTTCTGACTAGCTGTTTCCCGCGGTTTCACCCGCATCCCGAGGGAACTACTTAGCGCACCCGGGTAAAAAGTAGCCTATGTTGTTCCTCAGGGTCTATTCTATCTCTGTACCAAATTTCATTTATATCGGTCTAGTAGTTTTGGCGTGAAAGCGTAACAGACAGACAGACAGAGTTACTTTCGCATTTATAATATTAGTAAGGATTAAATTCGTTGCGGGTTCCAAGACAGTAAAAAAAAACTCTGGGACTCGTCATTGCCTCGACGTTTTCTTGTGGTCGCCACTGTTGATTCTGGCTTTCAGGAGTTGCAGTGGTTGTGAATAGTGTGGCGGGCTTGTCCCATTAAAAAAAAATCCCCCAGCCTAAGGCTTTGGGAGTATGGGCGCACTCTAATGCAACTTATATACTGTAGGTAATCATTATTACGTCACATAGCTGAGATTAAAGCGAATAGAATGTGGTTTATAAGCTTACGACTGCCTGATAGAGAGATATAAGTTTGTTACACTTTATTCTAAGGAAATATTTTAGCGTTGATAACAAGTATGTATGGACAAATGGTTATTTCCCGCGCTGTCCGTGTCCTGATTGAATTTCGCGGTTATAAACTATATGTACACCAAATTTCATACGAATCCATTTAATACTTTTTGCGCGAAAGAGTAGTTACAAACATACATCCATTATATTCTTACAAACTTTCGCGTTTATGATATTAATAGGCCAGGATTAGGTTATAAGTAGCGATGATGCAAGGTGGTGGGAAACCCATCTTCACTAGCAGAAGATCACGACCTAACTTAATATAGGAACTTATACTTAATAGATGTGTGAGTAAAATACTACTATTTTACTCACACATCTATTAAGTATCAGGTACCTACGTACCTGAGATAGGTACAATGATCAAACAAGTGCACTATAGTCAAGTGTGTGCATTCTTGGTGACGTCACGACGCACGCGCACTACTAAGATTGCAACGAAGGGAATCTGATTTACTAGTTTCCTGTGAGAATACCTACTGCTCTTTATTGTATCCTCAATCTTGTGTAACTGATATGAGTAGGCAGTATCCTACTAATATTATAAACTAGGTGATTCCCGCGTTCTTCCGTGTCCAGAGGGAACTACCTCACCCCCGGCGACGCCCTAAGCCGAGGCCCGTACCCTACTAGAGGGTGCCCTTAGCGTGTAGTCGCTTAGTTTTGTAAGTTAAGCCTTGGCTGGAGGCCCTAAATTCATTTAAGGCACTTCACAGGCAAGCCCGGTTAAGCAGTCGACAACGTTCTAGGTTGACCTGCGAGATACCATACAACAACAAAAAAAAAGGCACTACCTTACGCACCCGGATAACAAGCAGCCTATAACCGTCTCCAGAGGCCTTACCATGCGTGAGCCTGCAAATGGTGAGCCATGGGTGGCTCGCCGTCCGGTAAGGACCAGGGGGCCTACTCTAACTCAGCGAAACGAAACTTCGGAACGACCGAGAACAGACGATAACTTTTTTTGTAGTGCGGTAAGGTGCGATTTGATGCTCTGTACAAGGAGAGATGTACTTATACTATCCATATATAACAATTGTTTGAACCTTACCGCCCTAAAATTTGACAAGGAAAGGTTCCGAATTTCAAACGAAACTTCGTTTTCGTTGAGTTAGGGTTCATACGCACTATGCGGTTACCCGCAATGCGGCTAGCCGTCCGGCTGACCGCAGGATGCGGTTGCGAATGCGGCCAGCCGGATCGCGGGCAGCCGCATTCGCAACCGCAACGTGTGGTTGAAGAACCGTTGCGATTTGCGGTCATTTCAAAGATGGACGTGGACGAAGTTGCAGCTATTTTACTTCACACTCACTCAATGGCGGGCAGCCGCAGACTGAACCGCACAGTGCGTATAGCAACCGTCCGGGTGGCTGTCACTCGGGCCGCAGCCCTCCGAGCAACCGGAGCGGTCTGCGGGTAGCCGCATCGCAGTGCGCATAGAAATGAATATTACGTACATAATTGTGCTTGCGGTCAGCCGGACGGCTAGCCGCATTGCGGGTAACCGCATAGTGCGTATGTAGCCTTAGAGATGGCCCCCAGGCCCGTGTCGACGGCGCATTCGTGTTCCACGCGCGCCTCAAAGAGACCTCAGCATTGATGACGGGACCCCCCCCCCCAGGGCCACAGCCTACCGGGGCTGCGGGACGTTCGAAAGAGATACAACAAAATAAAAGAAACAAGTGTGTGTGTTTGTTGTGCCAAATATGATAGAATTTTGACATAGGTCCATTCAACTAATGTCAAAAACCTATCTCTAGTAAGAAACTCTTCCGATAGCCAGGTTATTGGAAACAGCCGTTAGTGTTTCTAGGTAGTCACGTACCCTACACTGCATTAAGGCTTTATGACAAACTTTAAGGAAAATCTGATACCGACATTTTTAGGTCATGCAATTATACAAAGCTGCGTAGGTATTGCGGAATTAAGTGTACTTATAAAGTTGAATTAAATTTACGAAACGAGGAAAATCTAGCCTTTTTGCAACATTGCTAAATAGATATAGAAACAAACCTAGATTTTTACTAATATTATGAAGAGTTAAATTATGTATGTCATCTGTGGCACTACTAAAATAACTTATAATACATACCACCACTTCCTTTTTGAATTTGGCAAAAAAATCTTTCACCTAATTTACTCTTTATGACATCAGCTATGTGCCAGTGAAAATCCGATCAAAATCAGCCCAGCCGTTTCGGATATTAGCCGGCACAAACAGACTTATTTTTATCTGTTTATAATATCTTTTATTTATTTCTATTAATTTACCTCGTGACATTGGTAGATAATAATATCTGCAATATTTTCACTACTATTGTATGAAATAAGTGCATATGCATGACTGCTATATTAGCTAAAGATGCATAGCATATATTGTTTCTTAGTAGATAATAGTTATGTAAATATTATATGCCCCATTTAGCTCTAACGTTATTATTCAAATTTTATCTCCGCTGCGCTTTGGTGATGTCAAAAGGAAGGATATGGCATTGGTTTGAGAATATTTCTTGCTTGATCAAGAAATTGTCTACCTCTATATTTTAATTTTGATAATTATGAGAAGGGCGACATGGCACACGTTAGGGGAGGGCTGTCCAACAGTGGACCAATATCCTACTAAAGTTATGAATTCGAAAGTTTGTAAGGCTGTATGTATATGTTACTCTTTCACGCAAAACTAAATGGATTTTGATGAAATTTTGTAGTAATAAAATTTTAAATTTGAAATAACACAGGACTCATGCTTCCAAACGGTTCGATCGATCAAAGGTTAAGCTGCGCTTGGTACAGTCAGTCCGTGGATGGGAGACCATCTTTGTCATAGCGAGACTCCTCCCTCGGAAAGCACGTTAAGCTGTTGGTCTCGGATGTCATTTGTAGATCTTTGACAGCCGTTACAGATAGTCAGAAAGTCTAACAACCAATCTTACCAAGGGGCACCGTTTTTTTTTTTTTTATATATGGCATCTCGCAGGTCAACCTAGAAGGTTGTCGACTGCTTAACCGGGCTTGCCTGTGAAGTGCCTTAAATAAATTTAGGGCCTCCAGCCAGGGCTTAACTTACAAAACTAAGCGACTACACGCTAAGGGCACCCCCTAGTGGGGTAAGGGCCTCGGCTTAGGGCGTCGCTGGGGGAGGACAGCAAGGGACAGGCTGGATCAGAATATATTTTGATTATTATAATCGGGAATTTTAAAGCTATTAGCTCAGCTCGCGGGCTGGCTCGTCGAGCTAGGGTCGGGAGGGCATGGACAAGGTCGTCGCGACGGACCTCGGCGGCGAGGTCGATACGAACGCGGTCTGTGTTTGTGTAGAGTGCTAGTGGACCTACTCCAAGGGGCACCGTGTTACACGGTAACTGGGTTGTAGAGGTCAGATAGGCAGTCGCTCCATGTAAAACACTGGTACTCAGCTGCATCCGGCTTAGACTGGAAGCCGACTCCAACAAAGTGGGAAAAAGGCTAGGCAGATGACAGGATACGTTTTATCCGGGTGCTCTCTAGGGATGCGGGTGAACCGTGGAATATGGCTAGTCTATTATGATTACACACGACAATTAATATGCGTAATGAGTTGTAATGATATTGTTTGCCCCAGTCTTTCTCTTCAGGGAATTATTTATCAAAGATGCAGCGCGCTACTAATTAGTCTTTATTGTAAGATAATTTAGTAGCGAGCTTGCGCGTGAGTCGAACATTGTTGTGTTTTAGTAGTGTTGTGAAATTGTTTATCGAAAATTTGTTTTTGTTTTGTTGTGTTTGGTAGGTACGTTTTACGGTATACAAACTTCGCGCACTGTAAACTCCCTTCAAAGATGTGAACATGCAAGTCAAGTTTCAATTTTACGTATGTATATATAGACCAACTATATATATATATATATATAGCTTTCCGTCAAATTAAAAATTACAGAGTTTCATACAAACTTTTATCCTCTATTTCACCCGTTTAGGGGATAAATTTAGAAAAATCCTTTCTTAGTGCAACACTTACATCATTTAAGGAAAATTTGTGCAAAATTCAGCTGTGCGTTGATGGATCAGTCAGTCAGCCAAACAGTTTCTTCTTTTATATATGTATAGGTAACGTCAGAAGATAGGTGCATGTTTCCAAAAGTAAGTCCTATAGAGAAGAAACTCCATGAATACTTCATACATGGAGGAAATTATAAATTGAATTTTATTTCATTTGATATGAAATTATCATAATTATTTATGGAATACACAAGATACCAAAAAGTGTAGTAAATTAATAATATTTTATACAAAGAGGACTTTTTCTTCACCCGTTTTGTTTCACCCGTGTCCCGAAGGATCTAATTAACGCACCCGAAAGTAGCCTATAACCATCTATCTCCGAACCAAATTTCATCTAAATTGGTTCAGCGGTATTACCGTGAAAGCGTTGCAAACAAACAAACTCACTTGCGTAATTATAATATTTGGTTAACGATTTTAATTATTATTGTTTCTGCCGTCGCTGTAGAAAACAGAGGAATGCTCTAAGAATTCGGTTAATAGCATTCTGTTTTAACTATTAAGGTTAAATTTAATACGAGTTACTGGGAAGGGATATCCTCATCATCATTAGCACTGAATCATTAAGTGAGTATAAGCTAAGTATAGCTAAGCTAACTTAATAAGCTATACTTAACTTAATAGTCGTCATGCAGTAACTAAGTGCTGGGTAGTCTTTGCGTCATTTATTTTTAACAGTATTACAACAAAGTTAAACAAAAATTACAATAGTTATAGTGTTAGTCATGATCATTAAACACTTATTCCTTTCTGAAATATAGAAATATTTTTTATAGTTCGTTATTGTCAGGATAAGTTTTGTATAAAAGAAAATAAAAAAAAACGAACAAAAAATATGGCCGTACAAAGTTCGCCATCTCAACTAGTACCTAGGTATGAAAAAGAACAATTTATCAGAAAATCATAACACAATTTCTCTACCAAAGAAACAAGAGACATAAATAAGTGTCTATGGAGTTTCTTGCCGGTTCTTCTCCATAAGACCCTCTCCTTGGAACCGTGCAACTAGCTTGACGTTTCATAAGTGCCTGCAAAGGCCTATTTGAAATAAAAACATTTGAGTTTTGATAATAAGATAATCGGTTTCACTGGCCTACCGAGGGAACTCGCATCCGGATAAAAACTAGCCTATAACCGTCCTGCATCCAATTTATCTCCGTACCAAATTCCATCCAAATAGGCTCAGCCGTTTAACCATGGAAGCATGACAAGCAAACTCACTTTGGTACTTCACTTTTATAAATAAAACTAGCTTCTGCCCGCGACTTCGTGCGCGTGGAATAGTGGTGCTCCGCTCCTATTGGTTTAAGCGTGATGATATATAGCCTATAGCCTTCCTCAATAAATGGGCTGTCTAACCCTAAAAGGATTTTTCAAATCGTACCAGTAGTTCCTGAGATTATAGTTGGGATGTTGATTGAAGATTATTTGAATATGAAAAACATGGAGTGTTACATGATCCATCCCACGTTAGTTGTTTGTTCAAGTCAAGTGCGGCAAACGAGTTAGATGATTGATTCCAATCTATTACAGCGAGACTATCTCATTCGTGCTCATTGACTGACACTGGAAAACAAACCATTTTGTTAATTATGGAGCTGTGGGGAAAAAATGCTCGCGATTTCCTCGAATCCTATGTCTTTTTCGGGTTTTGTAAAAAAACACTATGTGTGTGCACTAAGTATCCAAATCAGTTCATTGGTTTTATAGTAAAGACATTGCAGATGGCTTTTTTCGGATGGGAAATCATCAATTGACTTCTACCACCATGGGCAGACTTTTACTGTCTAAAACCCATCTATTTTCCTTCCTCAGCCCTGTGTATTCCAGGGGCAAGGCACCTCTTTCGAACATCCCGCAGATTGCAGATGGCTGCGGGATATTTTCCTATCCCTAAAAAATGACATTGCAGATAGACCTTCAGCGCTTACGCATTAAATTATTATTTGGCACACACAAAAAAATGGAAAGAGTTCTTTAATTGCGATATTTCTAATTTGTTTTCTTTATCTTGCTATTCAGGCTAAAAATCAACAGCATCTACAAACATTGCAGACACCATCATATTACGAGTAATAGCCAAATTATAATTTAATTGTGTCCACAATTGATCGAAACGCTTCAAATTCGTGAGAACTTTTTTACATAGTCGTTTTCCCCAAGAATATGACAGGATCTGTTTTACTAAGGCCAAGGTTAAAAAAAACGTGTCTTTAAATCATTGAACTAGTTGTATGAATCAACTGGAAGTGACACACAAGACGGCGAGCGTACAATTTGCATATCGCTTCCGCTATTACAATCTGTGTGAGCTACAGATTCATTGATACGCTGTACTCGCTGTACTGGGAGACGTTTATGTTCAGCAGACTGCTGGCTGATGATGTACTGGTATTATAACAAGTTTCAGTGTGTGGTGATGTTTTTTATAAAGCACTAACTTTCCGCCAGCGGCTTCGCCCGCGTGAGCTATACGAATTCAAATTAAAAATGTAAAAAAATCATACAAACTTTGCCCCCCTTTTTCACCCCATCAGGGGTAGAATTTCGGAAAATCCTTTTTATCGGACGGCTTCCTCATACAAGGAACGCAAACTCCAAGTATCATTTTTCTACGATCGCTGGTTACGTCAGTCAGTCAGTCATTCAGGACAAAGCATTTTATATTGTAAAGATTAATGAATGCAAGGAAGGAAAGTCTGTACAAATCAAAATTTGACACATGTTCTATCATCCAGACTTCCTAAACACCTAGACTTGTATTTATCATACGTTAATATTCACCTTGATGTTTTTCCTGTAAGATGTACTCTGTGGCATTGCGAAAAACTTACAGTCTGTCTGTCTGTTAGTTCGAGTTCAGAGGTTCATAGTACTGGAAAGATGAAAAATTCACAGATGTAGCATTATTTAACGAACTTATGGGAAAACTATCACGGCTAAGTAGACTTTGCCGCTTACATAGTTATAGTCGACCAATTACGGAACCCTGTCACGCGTGGCTCGACACGCACTTGGCTGGTTTTTAAATAAACAGTTTTTTATTTAACAATTTTTATTATTAATGTTTATTTAACAAAAGCATTTTTTCTGTGAAATCGCAACAAACACATACAGATAGACAGTTACTTTCGCGTTTCTAATATTAGTAAGGATTTTCTGTGACCTTTGAACGTGACACTCTAGAAGGAAGATGCGTGCGCCCGCGCAATGATTCCTATTCGATTTGAATAGTCCTTGTTTTAGGCTAGACTATAGTGAATTAATTAGCACTAATGTAGGCAACTTGTCATTAGTAATGAGTAAGGTTGCGTGATATGATTAATTAATTAATTTGATAAGCTATTTTGGATTTCGGCGTCAAATTTCCTTGAGACGAGACATAAAAGATTTCTAAAAACAGGCTGTTAGGCGAAAATGGTTATTTCTATTTGTCTACTAGCTTTTTTGGCCGTGTCTGGTTTCTTACAAATTTTCACCCCTATTTTAGCCCCTTATGGGGATGAAATTAGAAAAATCCTTTCTGAATGCACACTTACGTAATTTAAGGAAATTGTGCATACTTCTAGAACCGAAAAAGGTTTTAGCTTTGCAGTGATCGGCCAGTCAGTTTCTTCTTTTATATATCTTTACCATAGAAGATAGTGTTAGAAAACATAATGGCCGCGATTCTCTTGACACCATCTACATTAAATTTAGTCTATAATTCTCTCTTTCCATCAACAAATATAAGAAAGGGATAGCAAACTTTTAACACCTGTCAAATTAGAAAAAAATAGTTTTCCATACAAAATTAAACATCACGACGTTACATCTCGACTAAATTAACAAACCTGTACGAACAAAATGTCATCTATCATTTCATTTGACAGCACTGAATTACTTGCTATCCTCTTCTTGTATTTCGCAATAGAAAAAGAGCATGATATTTTAAAATTAGTTTAGTCATGTGTACGTCAGAATCGGCACCAATATATTCTGTTTTAATTTCTTTGCTTTTTTATCGATATTCTAATGATGACTTCATCATCTTATTTGCCAAGACCGCATCAAAATAAAAATAAAGTACTTCGCTATTGCCATTATTAATGCTAATGGATTTGACGCACTTGTTCAATGCGCGCGCGCTGTTTTCTACCTATTCAAATTTGATCTTTTTGATTTTTTAAATAAGGATTATTATAGCCAGTTTCACCACTTTTGGATAAGTATTACGTTTAAACTTGTCTGTCAGATAATTTCATACATACAACGTTCCAAATGTGAATTAATGCTAGATAATTCGTATCTAGGAGTGGTCAAATAGTCCCTTGAAAGGTCTTGTTTATTTTGTGAACCTAGGTGTTTATGGCCTTCTCCATGGTTCCTTCTAGCTCTTCTATCTCCGTACTAAATTTCATTCAAATCGGTTCAGCTGCTCTCGAGATTTGCGGTTAGCAACACATTCAGCGATTCATTTTTATACATACTATAGACAAGATTAATAGATTAACTATTGAAGTTACAGTTTAAACGAATGTTGTGTTCGATATGTACAGTAATACAGTTTTATTTAGCGGTGAACTCGCGCCCAGATTTGCGCACACGCAACGCACGGCTCACGTCTCGCAAAGGAAGAATCATAATGGGTAATTTGTACGCTTGTAAGGGGAAGACGGTGCGCGTTTCCATTGGACGGTACGATACGATATTTTTATATTTTCTTTTTTACAAAAGAATGTTTAGTTTACTCCTTTATTTAAATTCCATACATATTTTTTTCATTTTTAAATATTCATTATAAAAAAACATTTAAAAATATAAAAAATAGGGATCCACCGATGTCGGGAACAGGGTCCAAGCTACCGGTGGTTAGGGCTCCAGAGACAGGAACCTCCTCACAATACGAGCCGTATCAAGGAGAACCGCCTTCTGAATCAGGCCCTTGACCTAGCCGCCTAACGAGAGCCTCGCGAGATGTTGATCAATTAGTTTACTTTAGTTTAGTTTACTAATTATTATAAATCCAAAAGTAGTCAGTGACAGTCGTGGTGGCCTAATGGTTAAGGTACCTGCCTCTTGTGTCCGAGTGTGCGGGTTCGAAACCTGGCAAGTACCAATGTGACTTTTCTAAAGTCGTATGTACTTTCTAACATATCTTAGACACTACAGACTAACGGTGAAGGAAAACATCGTGAGGAAACCTGGACTTAAAAAGTCTGAAATCGCCAATCCACCTTGAGCAAGCGTGGTGATCAATGCTCATGCCTTCTCTGTATGAGAAGAGGCCTGTGCCCAGCAGTGGGACAATATATAGGCTGACGATGATGAAAAAAGTATCTCTGTCTGTCTGTTAAGCTTTCTTTAAGCTGTTAAGCTTTTTCTGTACCGATTGGGATAAAATTTGGTATGGAAAAGCTTGAAACACAGTGGAAGGACATAGTTTTTTTATTCGGGTGCATGAAGCAGTAGTTCCCCCAGAATGCGGGTGAAACCGCGGCAAACAGTTAGTTCTTTTTATAAATAAACCTTGTTCTATATTGTTTTTTTTATTATATCGTATTTGCGTTTAAAAACATACATTAGTCAATACGTTAATCGCAACCGACCATGGTATGGTGAAGTGGTTTTTTTTTTGGTATGACATCTCGCAAGTCAACCTAGAAGGTTGTCGACTGCTTAACCGGGATATGGCGAAGTGGCTGGTTCGATTCCTGTACGGGAAAACGGTGTTAGTTCATGCATGTAATATATACACTTCTCATCAAAAAAAAAGAAACACTTTCGTTTTTATTGTTTTTGTCCTAATTTTTTACAAAAGAGAATTAATTCCATGAAAAAAAAAACATTATTGTGTAGCTGGCAGTTTGGTCATTACAGTAAGAAGAAAAAAATCAAAATTCGAAATTAGAATTTCATTTGTTTATCCTATAAATGAAATTAATCACTGTTTTGAGACAAATGTGTATTTAGGGTTGGAGTACGTTTCTCGTTTAAAAACTAAAAATTAGCGCTTGTCTTTAAACTTTTTGTTTCTTATTTCATTTACTGTGACTTTGGGACGTCTGAAAAAACTTTTTTTTCTAAAACATATGGATACTTCGCCCGCAGAAGCCGCCCAAGTGGTGGCATTGCTGGATTCTGGACTTAGTCAGCGTGTTGTGGCTGCAAGATTGCATCTAAGCTTATCATCTGTTCATAGAGTCTACAAACGCTATCGGGAGACTGGTTCGTTCACGCGCCGTTCAGGATCTGGCAGGAATCGGGTCACTTCTGAGCGAGATGATCGATTTATTGTAACAACTTCTTTACGAAATCGACGCCTTAACGCTTTTCAACTGCAGCAGCAGCTTCGCGTTGTACGAAGAGTAGCTGTAAGTGACTCTACAATAAGAAGAAGGTTGAAGGAACGCGGATTGGCACCGCATAAGCCAGCGAATGGGCCGAAATTAACTGCAGACCATCGAAGAGCGCGCCTTAACTTTGCACGCGAGCACCTAACTTGGTCATACCTTCAGTGGAGCAAAGTACTGTTTTCTGATGAGTGTAAAATTATGCTGTATGGTAACGACGGAAGGAACAAGGTCTACAGAAGAGATGGAGAACGCTTTGCACAATGCTGCATTGAAGAAAAGGTCAGCTATGGTGGCGGTTCGTGGACGGTTTGGGGAGGAATCAGCGCCGACGGTAAGACAGAACTTGCCTTTGTGTCTGGGCCACGGCTGCCTGCACTAAACTCTCATCGGTACATCGAACAGTGTCTTGAACCTCATGTGATGCCCTATGCACATTTTATTGGCAACGACTTCATATTCATGCACGACAATGCTAGAGCTCACACCGCGGGCGTCGTACGAGATTATCTTACCGAAGTCGGTATCTCCATTATGGTATGGCCAGCAAGAAGCCCGGACATGAATCCCATTGAACATCTATGGGATGAATTAAAGAGACGAATTCGAGCAAGAGATCCAGCCCCAGAAACACTTAGCCAGCTGCAAAATGCAATCCAAGAGGAATGGGATAATATACCACAACATGTGATCGTGACTCTCATCCGATCGATGAAGAACCGTATGGAAGCAGTAATAAGAGCTCGCGGAGGGAATACAAGTTATTAAATAAACGTTTCTTAATTTTTTTTTTCATTTACGCGTGTTGTTTTACCCATTTCCTTCATATTCCATACAGGGTAAAAATTACTCATTATACAAAATACGAAATCTATGAAGACTTAATTTGAATTTAGAACAATAACATTAGGATTTAAAAACCTCATACTACTCACTATTAAATGACATTTTACATTTATTCCTAAATATACACATTTTTCTGATAATCCTTATCAAATCATAAACTGCGAGGTGTTTCGATTTTTTTGATGAGAAGTGTATTTATTAACATACAGATATTCCTAATGTGGGCTACGAAAACCCTATTAGTAGTAGTACAACTTAATTACTTTAATGCTCATCAAAAAGAGAATAGTGCTGGAACTTTATTAATAGAATAAATTACTTAAGTACGTAAGACTTTTGATTAATTTCGGAATCCCAAAAAATCTTTGAATTTAACTCCAAAGGTGTATTTGCTCGGTAGAACTTCCTTTTTAACCAACTTCAAAAGATGAGTAGGTTCTCAATGACGCAATCTTTTTAGGGATCCGTAGCACAAAACAAAAAAAACGGAACCCTTTTTATGTATGTTCCTCGACTACTCAAAGACCTGCTGAATCGATTTAGAAAAATCTTTTTTGTTTTTCTTTCTCTATTCTGTTTCAATACTTTGTAAAAAACCCCTCATCCTCTTTTTGTGTTGCTTTTTTTCACTGTGAACATAACACAATTCATACGTGAAAGAAGCACCAAAATTCACGTCGGTCACGACACGATATTCTACTGAAATCCTCTTAAATGTCGTGTCGTTGTGACAATGGGAACACACACAGCCGTATCACTCACGGTCGGCTATACTTCCTCGCCTCATTGTAACCAAGTACTCTGAATGCTCTGAATAAAGTCAAACATTACGGCGTGAAAGGTGCAAGATAAGCAGACATCTAATTTTGTAACTTTTTTAGGAATGGCAAATCATCAAATGAGTCCTCCGGCTATGGCTGGAGCGGGAGGTAGTGTTTTACTCATGATCATCTGCCTAGCTATCTACAATCTACTATTCATCTTTTCCAAACAATGTTGAGGTCGGCTTCCAGTCTAACAAGATGCAGCTGAGTATCAGGGAGTATCAGACTTTAAAACTCATCCGTGTCCCGTCTTTCGCTCTTTGTGTTCCAGAACCGTGGACTCCGGCAAGTACTGGTCCTAGATGTCCTAGGGTAGAGAACTGGAATTTAGGTCGAATAAGGATTTACTGAATTAATTTAAAGATCTACGCAATGCGAGCACACCTTGCGTGCAATGTAATGACATCTTCAATTGTTGACTCATGCGATGGTTGGACTTCTTCCGCAAATTCTTGTCACCAATGTCATACTGTGACGATACAGTTGACACACTATTATTAAATAATTTCTGGTGACATATTGGTTATACTTCAGCATCCCATCCCATCATGATAATCTTCAACCAGTCCCTCATTTCCTGCTTTTGAGGGGATGTTTGGTGTTAAAAACGCGTTCCGGGAGTACCCTGAGTGTGGCGTCAAATATCCCGCTTTTCCATTGACTTAACAAAAGTGTAATATTAGTGAAATATGAGATGAGAGACCTTTTCGTCGTCGCTTTTTTTCTATGGAAATATTTGAAAAAACACTGTATCTGACAAAACTAGTTACGACAACACACAAACTTCTGGTCGCTTATTATATTGTGGTCTTGGAGACTTCTTTGTAGGCAATTCCTTATTATCAATGTAATCAACAAGAACTTGCTACCTACTGGGACTATGCTTGAGCTAAAGTGGCTCGTGCACCAGTCTCAGTAGATAGGTTCGACAGGATACGTACCTAGATATGATCTTAGTCATTAACAAAGTCTAGAATGATTTGTACCGCAATATCGGGAAACCGTTCTATTTCCTTGTATATAGACTAATTTGAAATAATGAAGGAAATCAATACAAGATCGATAGTTAGTGCAGTAATAGATATTGCCAGCGCAAATTAATGGGTTTCCTATGTAATTTTATTATGTTTTTTCTGCGTTATTTTTTATTGTTGATTGTTATGGTTACATAATTTGTGGTGGCATAGGCAAATGTCCTTTCAATTCAATAAAACATATATCTATTTAAAATGCTGTTATAAGATTATGATTTCGTCCAGATAGCGTTTACTCAAAACTACTATCACTAATTTTTGAGTGATAGTAGTTTGGCAGTGATTGATAGTGGTTCGGCAGCGATTAATAGTAATACGGCAGTACTGCCACAAGGGTCAACCGTTTAAGGTTTAACTCCGCTGCCACTATCGATACGTGTATACTGGTATGCAGCAGCATTGGGATATTGTCAACCGACCCCAGCGCGGTTAGAAAACAGGCAGACAGGTTATTAAACTTAGCCGCTGACAAACAATTATTAAAGAACGGAAAAAAGCTAAATAAAGTACCTAATCATGTTAATCATTTTAAATTACAAAGGCACACTGATGACGATACCTCACGATACCGCGTCATCACAATGAACTGCAATGAGTTTAATACCCTAAGGACGACGGTGATGCCTACATATACACATGGTAATATAAACTGTCCTGTACACTCGTTAGTAATGGAACCAGTCAGTTATAAAAACCGGGATCCATTTTCCTACGATGGTTTTAAGCACACTAATCGGCTTTGTACCTCTATGCTCTTTTGTTTAAACACACAGTTAAAAAAACATAAATTGTTTATTCTTCTGAAAATCAGCACAAAAGACAGCCCCCAAAACGCCCGCCCTTCACCACTTCCTATGTTTTTTTTTGCTGGGAAGAAGAAATGGCGCAACGAACTCTCGCAAATAACAGCTTATTCAAGTCAATGGTGTTTCTATCCGTGTAGTTTTCTACCGACTTTGCTTTTGGGACCAGTTTCCTTTTAGAACCTTTCACCTCCTTTTTATCGTGTGGGCTGCAAGTTTCCCAACTTAACAAGTCCTAGTGTCAGAGTTTTCTCAAATCTGTCTGACGGCTTCTGACATGGAATTATAACAACGGCTGCTATCAAGGTAGCAACCGGGGACGACGGCGATGCAACACCACGGTTTGTTCTTTTTAAACTCACAAGTTATTTTGTCCCGACCTGGGAATCGAATCGGTCAGTTGCGTTTGCAACCACTAAACCAATGAGGCAGTCGACCTTTCACTAACCTTGTATGTCCTTTTTTATACGCCTTCTAATGTAAAGAATATGATGATAGGTTGACCTAATAAAATTAAACGTATGGCCAAACATTCTTTACAACAATTTCAAGTCGCTAGCATAAGTAGTTCCTGAAACAAAAAAAAGAGCTGTGACAGACGGACAGACAGACCGACGGATAGGCAGATAAAAAATAAATCTTGTCAAATTGTCATTAAACTTTTATCTTACCACCTAATACATTGTGGAATATAATAAACAATTAAGTATTAGGTAAATATAAATTATAAGTAAAGTATATAAGTTACAAGTAAATATAAATTATAAGGGTTATTTTTTACCATTTTCGTTCGGAACCCTAATTACATGATTTTTTAATGATAAATGCGGGGGAGAGGTCCCTCGCATATTCGTCAGTTAGCTAGATAGTAGATACCAATTAATAACTGCAATTAGCATTTCAATAAAAGAAAATTTACTCACCATAGTAACTTGTATTGAATCAGCCAACATCCGCGAAAATCACGTGAATTCATTACTCTCGCAATTACGCGTTAATTAGCGCGTTATTAGTGTTGGGGCATATCGATAAACGGCATTGTTATCGATGTCGGAGGACGCGCTAAGTGTTATAGTAAACTGTGGTAATGTGTTAGGCAATGATAGTTACTTTAACGTAAGGGCGTAGCCATATAGTACCACTGAAAAGGAAATTAATATGTAGGCTTTTACAGGTGATGCGGAATGTTCGAAAGAGTTACCGCGCCCCTGGAACAAAGGGCTAAGGGAAGGAACATGGATGGGTTTTAGTCAGTAAGAGTCTGACACTCCCTCCCGCCCCTCCCACGGTGGGAAGAGTCATTTGATGATTTCCCATCAGGTAAAAATAAGCTTTTCCTGCCCAGATTTTAAAGTTCACAATGCTAAGCCAAGGTGAAGACGACATAGAAGGAAATGATGATGCAATATGTGATGTAATTTTTATTTTATGCATTTTCTGCTCGATAGTAAAAAAAGGATTTTCTTTTTGACAGACTTAATTTTTTTATTTTATTTGGTATGTTTGTTACAATAACGATTTGGAAAATTCCCGGTCTAGGTCTTAGATATTTTTAGGGTTCAGTAACTTAAATGAAAAGATGAAGCCCTCAAAGAATCACTTCGTTGTCGGTCTTAACGTTACGCTTTAACGGGAAAACTGATGAAACGATTAAGATGAAATTTAGTATGGAGATAGATATATGATTTCAAAACTGCTTGGTTGTCCTGACCGTCACTGTCTGCCTAGCCTTTTCCCAATGTTGGGATCAGCTTCCAGTCTAACCGTATGCAGCTGAATACCAGTGTTTTACAAGGAGCGACTGCCTATCTGACCTCCATAACCCAGTTACCAGGTTAGACGATACGCCTTGGTAAGACTGGTTATCAGACTTTCTGGCTTCTGACTACGCGTAACGACTGTCAAAGTACAAGTGAGAGCCAGGACCAACAGATTAACAAGCTTTCCGAGACACGGAGGAGTCGTCTTGGTATGGCCACGATGGTCACCCATCCTCGGACCGACCGTGGCAAGCGCAGTTTAATCTTTGATCGGTCGACCCGTGCGGCTGTTACTTAGTCACGACCTCCTCCTTCGATGTTCTGACCATTAGACCTAATACGCGAAATTGCTAAAAACGTATTCTGGGTTTTGATTACCGGGTCGGGAAAACTGTTACAGGGTTTCTCCATGGAAAATCAGCAGTGACAGTCCAGATACTGGGTTTTTTTCCGGTGGATTGCGATAGCAACGCCTGCTACCATATAGGGGCTTAGACTATTGTATACGGGTGTACTATCAATAGCAAAATAGGATTATACGTTGTTATGCTAATTAATTTGTTTGGCTGTTTTTGGATAATTGAAGTACTTATTGTGATTTCATGTTTTGCAAAATAATGGATAAAAGGTACTTAATCATCAATACAGTGATTAAGTAATAAAAAAACTTTAGAAAAAAATGGTTTTGGGTAATTTGAATAACATGTATTATATTTTACAAATTAATGATTAGCTTTTTTATAATTCTTGAGATAAAAACCGATGCATATTTAATTGAATAAGGTCTGTAGGTAAAAAGTGAAGATGATTTATTTTTGAATAAAAATGGGTATTTACCAATAGTATTGCTCATGTAATAAGATTATTAATGATCTTTTAGAATGAAATTAAATATACTATGTATAGATATCATTGGTTGTCCGTCTTGAAATTGTATACTGATATTACTGATCAAAGAGAAATAATTTCGTAGGTTTTAGACATCTTACTAATATTACAAATGCGCTAGTTTGTGAGAATATAACTAAATTCGTTTGTGAACCTTTCACGCTAAAGCTACTACATAAATTTAGATGAAATTTGATGCACACATAGTTACCAGATTACCATATAAAATACTTTTTATGCAGTCATCTAGACCTAATTCTTAGTCCACGCAGACGAAGTTGCGGGCAGAACCTAGTATTTCAATAAATCAAAAAGAAAAACAAGTTACTAATGCAGTTTATATAATTATTTCAATACTAGCTGTTTCCCGCGGTTTCACCCGCATCCCGAGGGAAATACTTCGCGCACCCGGGTAAAAAGTATCCTATATGTTAATCCAGATTATTAACTATGTGTGTACCAAATTTCATCCAAATCCGTTCAGTAGTTTTTGCGTGACAGAGTAACAAACATCCATACATTCTTACAACCTTTCGCGTTTATATTATTAGTAGGGTTAACGAAAATAATTGATTGAATTACCCTATTAAATATTGATCATAACACATAAATAAAATTAAACCCCCATATAGCTATTAACATAAATCACGGCGCCTCGCTGACTCTAACGCGCCTCTCAGCACGCCGCCTTACTTTTCAGCTTCAGATGTGCGCAGGAGCATCGCATCTCATTAGTACTGCTTACCTGGACGCGACGGACGGCCGCTAAGTAAACGACATGCCAAAAATACCGATTTTTTTCTCGAAACTCAAAAGTTGATGCATTTTGAATTCTGTGTGCTAATATTTAAGGTGCAGATTCGATCGAGATAACTTTATTATTTTTCGATATTTTTTTAAATTCAAAGTTCATAATTTTTCAATCTTGTGGCCTCAAGTTTACGGTGCATTTTTGTAATGCAATTGTCTTTTTAGTGATGTGAAAATTTTTGGGCTGGTGAAAATCATTTTTGAGTGATAGTCGCTTGGTTTTTTTACCATTATATTTTCGCCGATGATTGATTAGATGTACCCTCATAAATCATCGCCAATCATCCGTCTTATTACTGTAATTTTAGCTTGATTGCCATCTCATGATAGGAAAATTTCATTATAAGTACTTCACCTAGTAAAAAATTACGTACAATCATAAGATAATCATGGTTATTTACTAAAAATTGCATGTATCTCATGTCATTATGTAACATATCTTATTCAATGATGAATACATTAATTTATTCTGTTATGATATAAAGAAAATCCTGATGAAAATTATCATAAAATAAATGTTCAAAAAGTTATTGAAATGTAAAAAATTAACTTATCATTTTGAATTCAAATCTGATTTTTTATTTCAACTTTAACTTGAAGTAAACAAGTTCATCCTCACAACCTTATCACTCAGAGTGCACTCACATTATAAAACAAAACAAACTGCAGACTCGGGCGCAAACCCATCCGAAGCTCAGGCCGCGCCAAATTGACACCTACCTCACGTTTTATCGACAACAAAATATTTTTCGCCAGCCCTATCGACTTAGCGCGCAAAGCTCCAAAATTCGATAAAGTTTCTATAAATGTGGTGATACGAAAGTGCTATGAAGTGGAAGAGACAAACGCTGGTCTCCGGGGAGACCTCCGAGGATGAGATCGGACACAGCTACTTGAGCACGTTGGTAAGTTGTACAGGATAAATCGTGATATCTTGAAAAATCAAGGGAAAATTCCTAAGGGTGGTTTTTGGGCTAAACAAGATGATTGATTTCAGATGAACTTTTGGGGTACATTTCAAAATTGATAAGTGTACTATTTAATTTTTTGCCAGTAATATGCCAGTTTGGTGCGTAAAACTGGGTTCTTTTTTTTAAAACATTGGATACAGTTTTTAATTAAATTTTTCTACTCAGATACGTCATTCTCAAAATTAGGTGCCTCTTCGTTGTTTTCCAATTATCAAATTAGGTATCATAATTTTCTGAGATTGTTTTATTCTAAGCGTATAATCAATTCATCTTAATGCATTCGAAATGATGATACGTTTTTAATTTGTAAAGCTATCAGAAGGTACGGTATGTTATAACATCACGTGAAACTTATTATCCTAATCGGAGAACTAAATATAACATATATGTCATGTCAAAAGTCAGCAAACAAAAATTTGGTTATTTTTTTTAAAAACCCCCTTCGCTGGACCTGCTAGACCGATATTAACCAAACATAGCTAAGAACCACCGCAAGGAAACTGTCTTTCAAATGAAAAAAACTGCATCGAAATCGGTCCAACCGTTTGAGAGATACGATGCCACAGACAGACAGACATCAACGTCAAACTTATAACACCCCTCTTTTTGCGTCGGGGGTTAAAGACGAGCAAAACATTATGCTTTTACATCTTTTAAATCAATCTGTTTAATTTTTTATTTATTGGTGGTCGTTTTCAACCAAATTATAGTTAAGTCCGTTTAAATAATAGTAGTTAAGTTTCTTGATAAATTACTTGTACACGAAAGTACCTGTAATAACGGGTATAGTGTAATTGTAGGCACGTGAACATTAAGGCTTTGGCTTAGAGCAGTGTTTTTCAAACTTTTTGAATACGCGACCCTGAATTTATTAAAATAATTCAACTCGTATCCATGAGAGTTTCAATCTTCCTGACATCTCATAGACTAATAAGACTTATATATTAAAGGTATTTTTTTTACCCACGGTCCCCTAAAAAAAGGTATCGTGACCTCCAGTGGGTCGCGATGCAGTTTGAAAAACACTGGCTTAGAGATAGCAACGCAAAGGCAACTTACCTCTATAAAAAAAATAATTTAAAATTCTATAAATAATTAAAATTCTTGCTCATCTTAAAAGATCCAGCTTTTTAAGGGTCATTAGGTCAGTCATTAAACATCACTACTTATATCGTAGTCATTGTCTCCGCAAATGCCAGTGTAGCAACGACAATTGTGTCTGAGTAGTATACGCCCGTGGGTTCGCCTACGATCTCCACATTAGCTGGCTTCTATCAGCTGATTCTTACTACTTACGCGTGAGGAATGTGGCTGATATCTACTAAATTATATGTCTGAGTTTCATGACTGTCATCTTCAATCTAAAATTATACATCATGAGCATCGGCCTATATATTATCCCACTGCTCTTCTTATACAGAGAAGACATGAGCATTGATCACCACGCTTGCTCGCGGATTAGCGATTTCAGACATTTTTAGTCCAGGTTTTCTCATGATGTTTTCCTTCACCGTTAGTGAATGGTGTCTTAGATACACTATGAAAATACATATAATTTTTGAAAAATCAAATTGGTAAAAGAGGAGCCCTTATAAGATCATTCGCTCTTGTCCGTCTGTCTGTCTGTCCGTGTGTCACCATCGATTTTCTCAGGAACGGTTGACCTAGCAAGTTGAAATTTATACCAGATACTGAGGTATATAGTCCCTATTAGGTGTATAAAAATCAAATCACAAATTATTGTTTACTAGCTATTTCCCGCGGTTTCACCCGCATCTTGACGAAAGTTTCTGCAGGGAAGAACCTTCTCCAGGGAACTCTATCTTCGCACCAAATTTCAGCCAAATTGATCTAGCCGTTCACGCGTGATGCGATTACCAAGGGAAATAGGGATTCATTTTTATATAATAGATTCTCAATTTTCCGAAACCTGTCTCGATCTAGATTGGTATTCAAACGTCTACGTTACCGTTTAAGAAATTTTACCACACTGAAAGATAATGGTTCTCTCTATTTGGAGTGATCTGAGCCAACTTCTCTTTCAATCTTTAACCATCTAAT
Source organism: Pyrrhia umbra (assembly GCA_963891755.1). NCBI lineage: Eukaryota > Metazoa > Arthropoda > Insecta > Lepidoptera > Noctuidae > Pyrrhia > Pyrrhia umbra. The sequence goes on along the minus strand of OY982942.1, from coordinate 1,369,681 downwards.
TGACATTTTCCTAACTCTATCCGAGGATTTTCATACTAGAGATAGAATTTTGGCACACATTTGAAATTTTGGTCTATACAACTAATGTCAAAAACCTATCTCTAGTAAGCAAATCAAAGGATGGTTAAATAATTGAAAATAGCCGTTAATTAACTCAAATAAATTTTTCATGCCATGTCATCTTTACCTGTCATCCATTACAAATCATTGCGAAATAATGATTCGACTAGTTTGCTTTTCTATGCTAATTTTTCAGTTTATTTTATGAGTAAACTATTTCCCGCGGTTTCGCTCGTATTCTGATGTAACTACTTCGCGCATCCGTATTAAAAGTATCGTAAGTTTTAATCCAAGTTTTAAACTACGTGAGAACCAAATTTTATCCAAATATGTTTAGTAGTTTTTGCGTGAAAGAGTAACAAACATAGATACATCCTCACGAAATTTCGCATTTATAATGTAACTAGCTTCCCGCCAGCGGCTTCGCCCGCGATATTTTAGCTAATGGATACAAAAACTTGACAAATTATATACTAAAACCTTCCTCATTAATCACTCTATCTATTAAAAAATACCGCGTCACAATCAACGAATTAAAGTATTAAGCATACATATGGATATAGGGACAGAGAAAGCGACTTTGTTTTATACTATGTAGTGAATAGGAAAGACTAGAATAGAATATTCTTTATTATGTACACCGAAAGAAAAACATATGTCATTGGAAAATTAGTTACAAGGGTGACACAATCGGCGGTCTTATCTTAGGATAGTGTGAACTAAATATCGTAAACTAATTTGGAGTGATGACGAAACAAAAAGAAGTATATAGTTATAATTAATTATCGATATTATTTCGGTCACATATTAGGAGTTAATAAACAGCGTTTTTCCGGCAGTGTGAAAAAAAACATACGTAGGTAACTGGTTATTAAAAAAAGATTTAATTATAGGACATTGCAATAACATGTTAATCCTTAATAAATTACTTTTGATTAGTCACACAGTGAATTGTGTGATCTTTTAAGGCAATAATGCTACCAAAAATCAATTCGGCCATATTGAAGAAACTCGACTTTCTTGCTTTTTGAATCCGGTAACATTTTGGAAAATTTATTAACGTTTTTAATGTGAATTTTGTAGTCTGGTTAGGTACTCAAATTAACAAGTTTTTTTTAATGGTTTTGTGAAATCCGAAATTCTTGATTACTACCCTAAATTGCGGTTAATATCTGGTATAATAAAAACCACTATAATACTGTTTTTTAGTGTTGTTTTCAAGTAAAAGTAGTTTTTTAGCTAAACCGTTCTTAATTCGATTAAGCGTGATCTAATGCGTCTAGCTGTCAAAAATAATATTATTTGGTATCAGAAAAAATATTTAATTCCTTAGCATTACCTCACCCACACTTGACTCTGAAGATAGCGGTCAAATAAAACTAGTCGCAATTAATTTTGATAAATTGTTTTTTTGCTAACAATTAAGTGGAAAATTAATACTATATATATTCTCAACAGCTATCCACTGCGTTTACATTATCCATCACAAAAACAATATTTAAAAAATATTGTTGTTGTTAAAACTTCTTCACGAAAATCCACTTTAATTATCGGAACTTCTTTTTAATCAATCCCTATCCCTTACAACAAAAGTTTACTGACTCTAACCCGAGATCACCTTGATGCAAAGTTCAGAAGAGTTCGTCAAAACATTAACTCAACTCTTTAAGTAAACACAGTGGTATTATGGATCCCCTTTTTTACGTTTTAAGGGACAAGATACGACCTCTAAATGTGGAGTGGAAACTGGTTTTAAGTTCGATTACATTACTGTAAAAACTGGCTTTTATTGATGACTTACTTGTACATCTTCGAGTGTCATTTCATAACCTCTTTCTCAGCCTGTATTGTGTTGCCTGCCGGGGTTGCAGGACGTTCTTTTTTTTGGGAAAAACCCACCACACTATTCCCAACCACTGCAACTCCTGAAAGCCAGAATCAACAGTGGCGATCACCAGAAAACATCGAGGCAATGAAGCTCGACTAGTCCCAAAGATATTTTTTTTCACTGTCTTGGAACCCGCACTAATTTAATCAGAAAACAATAATGGAGGAGTAGGAATAATCATAGTTTCTACAGTCTGCAAGACCTTCGAAAGAGATACCGCGCCCCCGTAATGCAAAGGCCTGAGGAAGGAACAAGGATGGGTTTTAGTCAGTAAGAGTCTGACACTCCCTTCCACCCCACCCGCGGCCGGAGGGGTCATGTGATGATTTCCCATCCGAAAAAAAAGTCTATATTGTGTTTCCACTGTTAGTGAAAGGACGCTCCGTCTTTTTCCTACTCTCCCTCCGAGTGCTTTCGTATTGTGCTGGTTCTAAGTTTGAAGGCTTTAGCCCTATAGGCTAAGAGGCAGTTATTAAAGGCCACGGATCATATGAAAAGTTTCATAATGCAATTTATTATACTTGACATACGAATCTAGATTTTATACCTCTATCTAAATGTAGGAATATTTTGATAATACGTTGCCTTAAACTAGGAATTTCTCCTGTATCGTGGGTGCGTTTACAAACATACATTACACATGCACAAACATCCAGACCTGGAACAATTTTCGAATTGTCAAGCCGCTACGCCAAACCTTACCGTTTAAATCACTAAAAAGGTATCTTAAAGCTTTTGATGAAAGTTTAAAATAGTTGCATGCAGCCAAGAAGTAGGTTCTATAGAGAATAATTGTTAAGAAAGTCCGTGAATACAATCTAATACTAATTTATCTTTCATAATGATTCATGTAAGTAACCAACCAACTACATTATAAATATTCAAAGATTTTCATTTGTTTAAAAAATCTTAACTTTTACAAGAAAATGTTTAGTGTTCGGTTCGAATATTGATTTATTAGAGGTAAAAGGTTCTTCATTATGCTAATAATTAACTTGTGTCTTCAGACTAGATGAGGAAAATCTATTATTACATTTAGCCAGCAATGGCGGGAAGTCATATGATTTTAACAATTATTACGAAATACAATTTAAAATACATTGAAGTCGTAAAATCATATTTATTGATTGACACAAATAGTTTTAAGTAAATATCTTACAAAACCTAACGATTTTACATTTTAAAGCTCAGCCCTTGATTCAAAGATGCGCCTGCGCACGTGATCTATGATCTACAGGACGCTAATATGGCCGTTTTAAGTGGCAACACTAATTATTCATCCTCAATGATTAGCGCAGATCATAATATGCTGATTGGTATTTCGTGTCGTTCGCCAATTTGAGTGGTAAGTGCGAAGAATAGGGTTGGCGCTAAAAACATCTCTTTTTTCTAGGTTTTGTGTAATGAACAGCTAGTCATCGAAAATGTTCGAAAAAAATAACGATTTTTATATGACATATGGTATGGCAAAAAAATATATTCTACTTTCAAGCGAAAACTTTGTGTTTTTTTTTTATCGTCGTCCAGTGTTGGAAATAGTCCCCTAAATCAAATGTATAATCCCACATCCAAAAAAACTGTGAATTTATAGTAATTTTTTAGTCAATAAACGAATTTTTATCCTCTTTTAAACCACAAGACATGCGACAAAAAATATATATCATAGCAGTATATTAATATTACTGGCATTGTCACTATATCAATAGTTTTCTACGAAACTAACATTAAGTAGGATAATGGTCTGTCTGTTTGCCAAATTACATCCAAATCCGATCAACCATTTCGGTGTGACTGACGCACGGCCTTATAAATATTTATATCTATACTATTATATAAAATGACAACCTCATACACTGAATGACTGACTCATCAACGCAGAGCCGTAATGGCTGGACCTAGAGTAATGAAATTTGGACAGGACATGCCTTTTATTTCCTAGACAAGTAATAAGCAGGGATTTTTGAAAATTCCAATCCTAAGTATATCAAAATGGGGTTGAAAGTTTGTATGGAGTAAGTTTTATTTTTGATTCGATTAAACTCAAATTTTGTAAGAACCCTCTAAAATGAAAATAATTAAACACGTGTTTCACAGTTTTTCAAGATTTTAGCCCTAGGGTGAAAAAAATAGATTTTAAGTTTGTAAGAAAAAAAATCTGTTTTAGCTTTACGCCAAAACGTCTGAAAAGTTTTACTTGAAATTCACCAAAAATGTTTATTATGAATCAGACCAAGTCTTAGGCCACAAATCATCACACTAAGTATTATGAGGAATGAGCAGTGAGGAAATGAAATAAGTTTGTAATGGGATGACCTATCAGATTTTTATAATTATGCCTTTTTGGCTATTATTACAATCTTTGACATGAAAATCATCACGCCCGTTTCTAAAGAAGATAGGCAGTGATTAAAATTGAAAACACGTTGTATTAGAACGTCAATTTTACCTATAATGTCAACGAGCACTGTAGTGGAGGGGCTGTATTAATGATCATGCGAATCTGATACATCGAGTTCGAACCCCACATATTTTAGTTATTTTTTAGGTTGTTATTTACATATTTTTCTTTTTTTTTGGTTGATATCACATAATATCTTTCACCTTCAAGAAGTAAGTTTCATACATAACAGTGGGATAATTATAAACCAAAACTCATACTATTCCACACTTCACAAATTAAGAATCTTGAATTCTCTTTGCTAATAAAAAAATCATAAGGCCATACATTTGAATGTATTCGGATGGACCAAAAACCGATGACTACTTATAAATATAATTCATCAAGAAATACTATAAACTCTTAAATATAATTTAAACTAGCGAAACACGGCGGCTTCACCCACACCCGCAGTAACTTCTATTTGTGACCAACTTAAGGTGAAGATAAATCCCCTATTTGAGGAGTGGCTAGGGAGGCGCCACGGCACCTTGACCTACCGCAGATCCTATGCCTACGCCTGACGCAGGTTCTCACCGGACACGGATATTTTGGGAGGTTCTTGCATCGAATCAAGCGAGAGGAAATGTTTATGGTCCAAAGCAAGTGGGAATAGGAAGCAGTCACCTCCTTATGCGAAGCAGTCATGCTTTAGACGGAGATAGCGGGATGCGTGAGGGAGAAACAAACCTCACTCCCCAGCCACGTCATCAGCATTTTGAGCCAGGAATCGACTCCAGGCCACTGTAGGCCCGGGCCTGCAGACTTTGAGAACTAAGTGACTAGCCGTCCGGTAAGGACTAGGCCCGTGTAGACAGTGCGTTTAAGTTCGACGCGTGCCTCAATGAGATGTTAGCATAGTTGACGGGGCCCACCCCCAGGGATAGTGCCTGGCGTTGCTGTTCGCAGACCTACCGCGACCCTAGATAATAAAGAGCGAAGGAAAGAACAATGGATTGGTTTAAGTCAGTCTGACACTTTTCCCCGCTCCGCCCATAGCGGCAAGAGTCGCGAGATAAATTTCCATGTCTAAAACGAAAACAAAACTTTTGCAAAAATAGATTGAAAATACACAACAAAATAGCTAATTGGAGACACCAACTTCTAGAACGATGTATTAGTTATTTTTCAATTTGTATTGTTTTCCAAGCCAGTTCTATTATTGAAAAAAAGTTTTACAGTTCGCTGTTTAGTGCCTCAGTTTGTAATTTAGATAAATTACAATATCCTAATGTCCAGACAAATGTTCATTTTTTTTTTTTTTAATCTTTATTTTTTAACAAGGCTTCAGTCACTCTAGGTAACTATGCCAGCCTCATGATAAATTACATATACATATATTACATAGTTACACACTTAACAGACACATTCAATCATCAGCATTCTCTCTGTCTTCTTTCATTCATACACAATTTTACAAAATCAAATATCTTTTTGCATGCTCGAGATGTTGGTTTGGCCAAAATAACATTAAGCTGACCATTATAAAGATTTATGTCACACATTAACCGACCCCTCAATTCGGTGTACTGGTCACATTCCACCAATAAATGTAGAATATCCTCTGGCTTTTGACAAGCCTCACATAATGGCGATGCTCTAACTCCAACAAGATGGTAAAACTTATTCAGTGGAAGGTGACCAGACCGCAACCTAAGCGCTGTAACAAGTGTGTCCCTCGTTAAGCTTACACAGTCAAACCAGGGTGCAGCGGGTGGCATATTCTGTATGGAACGATACCAGATGCCCTTAGTTATTGACTGGTGATTAAATATAACCTCCCACTTCTCCCTGCAGAGCGCTCGAACGTCTATCAATATTTCTGAATTAAGAGGCAGACATGATGACTCTACCCCGTCAACAACTTCACTCTTAGCCAAATCGTCAACTATTTCATTTTCATAAATTCCAACATGGGAAGGAATCCATTGAAGCTCGACGCAAACACCTGCTTCCTGGAGTGTATCGATTAATTTTAAGGCTTCGTAGGCTATCGGCATTCCTCGGGTACCCGAGACACACCGAGCCAAATGCTGGAGAGCACTTCTAGAATCTGATAGGATGACAACTTTGTTTTTATCCACGGACCTGGCATATGAAAGTGCTTCCACAATTGCTGTCAATTCTGCTCTCATTACACAAACTGCTGAGTTTAATTTAAATTTCATGCTCAGATTAGCTTGTGGATCATGGAATGCTGCACCAACACCCGGTGGGCCTTTGGAGCCGTCCGTAAACAATTTATAGTAATCCAGGTATTTGCGTCGAATCTCATCCACCACTCTTCGCATAAGCTCTTTTGTGTTAACATTTCTTTTAGGCACATTAAGGCTATCTAAAGAGAAATGTATGGCAGACTTAATATCTAAGCTTGACACCCAAACATTCAATGAAAACATTTCCAATATTAAACTTTTATGAATTTCGTATTTTTTTAAACTCTTATGAACTTCAATCATAATCGGTACATTTTTACCTTTCCAATAGCGATCCAAAAATGTCAGTTTATCTATTAAATTGAATGTTGGGTTGTCAGATACTGCAGCTGCTTTAAGCCAATACCTACAAATGTTCATCACCTTTAATAAGGGTGAACTCTATACCTCTGTTTTCTCCTTTAAAGTTTAGAGGTGTGTATGTTATAGAATAGTGAAAACAATCACAGGCAATCGCGGTTCCTTTGCTATTAGAAATTGAAAAGTTTCATTGGCTATCTCCGAAGAACTTCATCAGATCCCAATATACTATATTTAAAAAACAAAGACTACCTACCCGAGCGAAGCCGGGGCGGGCCACTAGTATACATATAAAATGCTTTGTCCTGAATGACTGACCGACCAACGCACAGCCTAAACCGCTGATCGTAGAAACCTGAAACTTGGAGGGTGTGTTCTTTGTATGACGTAGGCATCCGATAAGAAAGGATTTTCCGAAATTCTACCCCTAAGGGGGTGAAAAGGGAAGTAAAGTTTGTACTTAACACATTTTTTTAATTTGAATTCGTTTAGCCTATGCGGGTGATGCCTCTAGCGACAAGCCAGTATAGCTATATCTTTCAACTACGAATATAGTGGGAAGATTGTGTTTACTAATGAGTGAAGTGTCAACCCTGTGTAACAGGTCAAGATTCATGCAAACGCTATATTTCATAGTAGTCATTATTTTAGTTGGTGTAGTCTCGTGCAAAAAGATGTTTCATATTTCAAAAGAAAATCTACCCCTCTTTTCATATTATTGTTTTGTTCTTAGAGCTATAATAATACTGTTATGTTTTTTTCTAAGATTAATGCTTAAAAAATACTTTTGAATTTCTAAAAATGTGTACAAACCTACTTATTTTTAGCCGTGTCTTTATCTTAGGTAAAGATAAGTATCCTGCCGGGGCTGCGGGATGTTCAAATAGTTACCGCGCCCCCGGAATATAAAAAGCTGAGGAAGGAACATGGATGGGTTTTAGTCAGTAGCCGTCTTAATTATAAAAAACCTGTACTCAGAATTTTAACCATTTTTCACCTAATCTTTACTTAATGTCGTAATCCAGGATTAACGCTTAACAGGACTTATGAGTGAGATTTTTTCTAATCCGTCGCTAAGCAGCAGATTAAAAATCCCAGATTAGTATTCGGTCTTTATAAGTAAAACGGTAAGAGTCGCTCCCTCCCGCCCCACCCACGACGGGAGGAGTCAGCTGATGATTTCCCATCCGAAAAAAAAAACTAAGTTAAGTTTATCTGTATAATTTACAGTGAAGTTTTATGAACTTTTATCGCATACAGAGGTAAATAAATATTAAATATTCACCAAGGCTGTCCCAAGTATTACCTATCTCAAGTTTATTCACTCTCCACGGTATAGTGTATTAGTAATATAAACAAACTCGTGACACTTATATTAATAATAACAATAACACATAAATAACATCATATGACTGTTATCTGTAACGAAACTGATAATTACAAATCAAAGTGCATTGGTCATTATAATGATAATTATAATTGACTTGTGCGCTGAACCGTGGTATAAGTTCTTAAACACGTGAAAGTTCTTAGACTGGTCTTATATTGTAGCACTACTTCAAATATTTAGAAAAAAAGAAAGAAAAAACATTTATTTTACGCAAACGCACACACAAGATAGTTGCAGGAAGAAAAACAAACAAAAACAGAAGGAGAAGAAAAATATATACAAATAAAAAAACAGTAGAATAAAAATGAAGTCGGTTAACAAAAATATGACCCAAAACACCAGTATCAAATATATTACTTAGTATTAATTATTAAGGAGGAGCTCGTGGCTAAGTAACAGCCACACGGGTCGACTGATCATAGGTTAAGCTGCGCTTGGCGCGGTCGGTCCGTGAATGGGTGACCATCTGTGTCATAGCGAGACTCCTCCATGCCTCGGAAAGCACGTTAAGCCTTTGGTCCCGGCTGTCATTTGTAGATCTTTGCCAGTCCTTAAGGGTAGTCAGAAGCAAGAAAGTCTGACAACCAGTCTTATCTAAGGGGTATCGTGTAACCCTCAGGATACAGATTACATCGCAAAGAAAATTTAATTTAAAAGATAATATCCATACATTTTTATCACATGAAACGATAATGACAACCATTAACCAATAAAACAATCACATAATGATCTATTTACATAAACGTACATACATACAGTGTGCCTACTGTTTCCTACAGCCGTGCTGTCGGTCGCAATGAAATGAACTTGATCTAAATAACTAACAAATGATTGCCGATGAGTTAATTATGGTCTACTTATGTAAAACTTGTCGGAAGTCGTGACTAGGCTTGTATAGAGAAATCATGTTTCATTGTCTGTTTGTTGTCTTGGCGAGGAGAAATAATCTAACATTCTGAAACGAGAATAAAGTGAGAATTAGCACGACTTTTCTTTGGATGGGAAATCATCAAATTACCCCTCACACCGTAGGTGGGGTGGAAGGGAGTGTCAGACCTTTCTCACCCTCTGCGTTTCGGGGTTCAGTAACTCTTTCGAACATCCCGCAGAATTAGCACGTCTGACTGTCAAAAAATTCATTTAAAAAATGGATGACATTTGAATGACTTTTTCTTCCATTAACTCTATCAGTAATCATCTCTCTTTCTAGCCATGTCGTCTTTTACATAGTCCATCCAGTATCTCTAAGCACGAATTAAGATCAAGTATTTTAGTCTCAAAAAAATCACATTCAATCTTTCTGTCTTTGAAATTAATTTTCAAAAATGTCAACCTTTTTATATAAATGGCTCGTAACCCAAATTCTGCAGCAAATGTTCTTGAAACATAACGCTGATATCTCCTTGCCTTCATTCTGGGTCGGTCCGACCCACGCAAGACAGTTTCTTGTACATTATGTGAAGTTTATTGATAAGGATACCGTCATTGTTATACATTTTTTAAGTGCTCTTGGAAAGGAACATTTATTTTCCTCCGATAGGCTCCAAGTAACTCAGATATTCGCCTATCCTTTTCCTAAGTCGGTTGAGGTTAGCTTCCAACATAACCATTGGAAACAACTAGCAAATTATGAAATACAAGAAAAGCCAATATAAATAAAGACAATCCGACAAAATTAAACAAACATTTTGACGGAATCATTATAAATACGAATGTGAGTTTGTTTGTTACGCTTTTACAGGTAAACCGCAATATCGATGTTGATGGGTATAGAGATAGCTTAAACCTTGGGGAAGGACATACATTACTTTTTATCCGGATATATAGAGTAGTTCCTTCTTAATGTGTGAACCGCGGGAAACAGCTAATCAGAGTTCCACAATTTTTACTGAAAACCGTATAAAATGCCCTAAAGATGACTCAGACAATAAGGACTTCCTTAAGGAATACGGAACCCATTTACCTAGTTAAGATTGTCTAAACAGGATAGCAGAAGCCGGTAATCATTTATGGCGACAAGTTGTTCTCCTGCACGCGATCTTCTAAGGTTAATGTCAATGCAACAGCTGGATGCTGTTAAATCATCAAGAGTGATTTTGTATGAGTAAGACAAAAATAGATAATAAATCTGATGTTTTACTGCTACCGTTCATAAAAGAAAAAGCAAGTGAATTCGGGCAACACATTTTTGGGTAGGTTTCGCAATCAAATAATAATAATGAGGCTTCTACTGGATATTCAGGATTCCATGCTAATGCTAATGCTACCTGCTTACTTCTAAAACTTAGTAAGGTTGTTTTTAGGACAGTTGAGAAGAACATTGTTGTGACGTAGCCCGTCTGAGTAAAAAGATCGAAATGTCACTTCAGATAAATGTTCCCCACTGAAGAAACCTGGTGGAGAAAACATAGATTATCCGTAATTACCGATACGATCGAGTAACAACAAACCTAAAATATACGCAAAAGACACTAAAACACCAGAACCTAAAAGTACAGACATAGCAGACGCCATTTACTAAGATATCATAGTTCAGAAACTCCATACATTATCCCTTTGAAACTAAACACCAAGAAATGAGAAGCCATTCGCTCCTGTCCCCAGTTCACGCGAGCCAATTGAAGTAAATTGTGAAATTTACTTCATCAGACGGTATTTCCTTCCTCCCACGGTGCAGGGCAATTGTGTAATAGCTGCGAATTAGTCCAGGTGTTGTGTTTAACGCTTTGCAACTTGATGCCCAGGATGTGGGATCTCCGGTGGACACTTGGCTGGAGACTGAGAGAAGCTAAGTTAGGTAAAGGCTGTCCTTACTCTCAAATTTCATACCCAACAGAAGGGAAACAATTATGAAATCATCTATAGACTATTGCAAGGCTGTTTTCGTCAGTTGCTTATTGTCGGGATTATGACTGCTTAGAAAGATATTTTTGGAATTAAATATCACTATTTATTTATTTCAAAGTTTAAATAATCCCGAGGAAACCTTCATTCAATGATACAGTCAATCAGTCATGATTCCATCATTTTAACAAGCCACTATGGTAATGAATGCTCGTTCACAATTCGAATCTTCGAATTCTTTCAATTTCAGTTGCAATTAATAAAGTTATATTCTGCATATTTTATACATTTAATATTCTTTTTCTTGTTCAGCCCACACAGCTGGATAGTTTACCAAATTGTTAGGTTGGCCCTAATATCAGAATTTTCTAAATATATAACAACAACTGCTATCAAGATAGCAGCCGGGGACAACGGCTTAGCGTGCCCTCCCAGGCTTGGGGGTGTAACACAACCTACTTCCTGACTCCGGGCTGATTTGTGACATTTTCCAAAATCCACAAAGCGATTTCGGCTCGACCTGGGAATCGAAGCCGAAACCCCGTTTACAGGAGTCACGTTATGCCACCACTAGACCAACGAGACGGTCATATTTAAAATCGCTAAACAGGTTTAGTAAGTTGATGCTTATGCCTAGGTTGTGATGTCGTCCGGTAATGTCAACAAACGTAGCTAATGTAATTGTGTCAGTTAAATGAAGTTACTGTATTACTGTGGGAACTAGGTACATGGCTGATAACTACTCCTCGTTTCTTCCTCTTTCAGTGTTTACTGGATTGCGTCGTTGATCTTGGGGGTCTCGGGTTAGATTCTCATGTCGGCCCTGAATCGCTTTGTGGGATTTAAAAAAAAACACTAAGCAGCCTGGAGGCAGGAAGTTGGTGGTGTTACCAGCCGTGCTAGTGCACGTTAAGCCGTCGTTCCCGGCTGCTACATTGATAGCACATGTTGTTACAATTCCATGTCAGAGGCCGTCAGGCGGATTTGAGAAAACTCTGACCAGCTTGTTAGGTTGGTAAAAACCTACTGCCCACACGATAAGAAAAAGTATTTTCTGAATGAGATCTACGATAATTATTTTAGAAAGCTTGAAAGCTTAAAGCGTCTAATTGCTTTCGAGATCCTATATAATAGTATTGCAATTCACTGCTGGACCTGCACGTCTTAACTATTTCATCAGTTTTTTGCGTTAAAGGAATTAAACAAAGGAAATTGAGAAGTAGCAGAAGTTTTGAAGGAGTCCACTGGGAAGTACTACTACCATAAATTTTATCCCGAAATGTTCTAGTATGGCAAAATAAATAAGTATTTGTGGTTCGGTAACTACAGGAGTAAATAGATAAGTAAATTGTGCGATCAATTAACTATTGTGTAATAATTTTAAAGGGTAGGTCCCATCCGCCCCGGTGGTCCCGGCCCGGTAACGGGACGGTTGGGAAAAATTGTTGCATCGACCCCGGTAGTGCCGGCCCCAGCCGGCCCCGTCGTTTAACGGGGTGGATGGCACAGATGAAGTATCATCTACCCCGGTGTGTTTTTCTAACGGGACGGATAGCACAGATTGAGTAGCATACATCCCGGTAGTGTTAAAAGCGGGGAGAATATAGTATTATTATAATAATATACACAAAACACATGAACTGAAAAATAAAAAAAAGTGTTTGTATGTAACAATCAGGTTTATTGGTATAAAAATACATATAAACAATGATATCAATCATATATTTAATAATTGGTTGGTTGGTACAGTTCAAATCTATTGGAATCAACACAGTGTTGTCGTTTGCTGAAGTGTTTACATCGGGACGACTTCATCCGTGATGAACTTTAGAATTTATGGATGAAAAAATATGATTAATACAATTGTTAATGTATATTTTTATACCAATAATAAAAATGATTGTTACATACAAACCCTTTTTTATTTTTGAGTTCATATGTTTTGTGTATATAATAATACTATATTCTCCCCGCTTTTAACACTACCGAGGTGTTTGCTACTCAATCTGTGCTATCCGTCCCGTTAGAAAAACACACCGGGGTAGATGATACTTCATCTGTGCCATCCACCCCGTTAAACGACGGGGCCGGCACTACCGGGGTCGATGCAACAATTTTTCCCAACCGTCCCGTTACCGGGCCGGGACCACCGGGGCGGATGGGACCTACCCATTTTAAAATAGATTTTCAAGGACACCATCCACCATTACTTTGTGGTCAACTAACAACGCTAGAATTAACTAGACTTTACGCGAACAGTAAATTGTTAAGCGTAACCGCAGTAATCAATACTTCAGAAACAAATGAACGTTCTATGAATGTATTTATAGATATTTCTTGGCTTTAATTACGCGAGCGGTGGTTGCACGCGTAATGTAGGAGCTAACGGACTTAACCCTATTCCTGCCACCTAAAGGTCTTTACAGGTGTTAGGTAAATAGGCCTTTACCGTCAAATTGAAGGCTGGACGTATGAACACATATATGTAGTAATATGCATCTAGGAAGGTATTAGTAATTCTCTCATTATACAAAGGAGTCCAAAAGGTGGCGTCGCGTCTAGATAGAAAACAGCCCATGTATGTTCACCGATCGTCTTTTGTTTTCGAGTTATAATAAATGTTCAAAAATGTCTTTCCGAAGTTTCGTTTCAATGAGTTGGAGGAGACCTCCCGGTTATGCTGATGAGATGAAGCAGTTTCAAACAGGCTACGGAGAATCACCTCTGTGTATCTGGCAGACAGTTTAATTTCATAATTATGAGCATTTTTAATATTACACTAAGGTAATGCCTCCTTATCTGATTTTAAATAACGGAAACCATATATTTTCTTGAGCTGTTTGCAGATTTTCTCAGCAAGATTGTTCTGATATGTGTGTACCTAGATGTCGTTGAAATTGCTACGGGATAGATAAAATTCTAATATTATTGTAACTCATATCATAAATACAAAAGTAAGTTTGTTTGTAACGCTTTCACGGTAAAACGGCCCTACCAATTTGAATGATATTTAGTACGGAGATAGATGAGACTGTCACTTATCCGGGTGAGTTAAGTTTTCCCCTGGGACGTGCGTGAAACCGTTGAAAACATCAAAGCAAGCAAGAATTAAATACCAGGGTCGGTTCAAAGTTGTAAAATCTCGATATTATGTCAGTCGCCAAATTATTTAACTGACTTACCATCTTTTTAAGCAAGAGGAGCTCGTGGCTAAGTAACAGCTACACGGTTCGAGCGATCAAAGGTTAAGCTGCGCTTGGCGCGGTCGGCCCGTGAATGGGTGACCATCTTTGTCATAACGAGACTCCTCCGTGCCTCGTTAAGCTGTTGGTCCCGGTTTCATTTATAGATCTTTGACAGTCGTTACGCGTTACCAGTCTTACCAAGGGGTACCGTGTTACCAGGTAATTGGGTTGTGGAGGTCAGATAGGCAGTCGCTCCATGTAAAACACTGGTACTCAACTGCATCCGCTTTAGACTGGAAGCCGACCCAAACATAGTTGGGAAAAGGCTATGCAGATGATGATGACTTAACATCTTTTCAAGCAAATTTAAGCTTAATTGGTCCTTATTTAGTCACACTTAAGATTTTTTCTAATACGTTTGAAAACTCATTACCTAAGTATTTCTACTAATAAGAGTACCATTACAATTAATATTTGAAGCACTTGTGTCCAATGTCACAATTGACGCAAGTAACTGCAATTTTTACAAAGAATTACTACCATTTGAAGTCTCTGAATATAAAGTCGTGTGATACATTTTCATAATATTCACATAAAAGCCTCGTTATAAGGAGAATATTAACATAATCACATGTGTATGTCTGTATGTATAATTGAGACTATTATCTAGATTGTAAGGTGATGAGGATAAGTCGTGTCTCACACGAGAACAGAAGTTTGGAATGTAAGGGCCAGTGCCTGCCAGGGTTGTGAGATTATCCGAAAGAGTCACTTCGACCCTGCACCCTTATTACGTAAAAAACGCATATACAATTGACATACCCATCAAAAGGAGTGTAATATACATTACTGCATACTACTGTTTGGGCGTTTATATTATTGATACTTTCAACGAAGCAATTTATACCATTGAACTGTCAAAATGAAAGGTATTGTAACTAATATTGAAAGATTGGCTTTTGTAATTAAAGGGCGGGAATGCAAAGGGCAACTGGAATTCGGATGGGTTTTAATCAGTAAGAGTCTAACCCTCCCACGAAATACTGGGAAAAGGCTAGGCAGATGATGGTCTTACTGTTTACTGCAACTTATACTGAACTTTTATGAAAAAGAGAAGGTGCTATACGACGTTAATAGCTGCGTCTCGCTCTCACACCTGAATAGTGATTGCAAAAACACATGGTGCTACGACTTTTGGAAGACCATACAGTCTTTGTTTCTTTTCATTATCCATCATCAGCCTCTATATTGTCCCACTACTGGACACAGGCCTTTTCTCATACAGAGAAGGCATGAGCATTGATCACGCTTGCTCAAGGCGGATTGGCGATTTCAGACTTTGCAGTCCAGGTTTCCTCACAATGTTTTCCTTCACCGTTAGACAGTAACGTCTAAGATACACTTGTCTTAGAAAGTACATATGACTTTTGAAAAGTCACACTGGTACTTGCCTGGTTTCGTAACCCCACACTCATAGACGAGAGGCAGGTGCCTTAACCACTAGGCCACCACGACTTATTACATGTGATAATTTTCGCCTGTCTCGCCTGACAGGATACTGGCATGTTTACTCGCCTCGTATGTAACAATCCTAATTCTAAGCTCGTGACTGATGACTTATCCGTGTCGATTCAGACGTAAGACCGGTTGCGTAAGATTCTGTTATTGTGCGAAGATGTGTGAGATTTAATTAGTTGATATTGATCTCAATTAAATATTGTTTATGTATGGTTTCTCATGATTCAATAAAATTGTATATTTCTGGATATCATTAGGGTCCCGAAAATCACTTCGCTGTCTGTCAATCTGTCACTGATGATTAGTCCAGGAACTGCTAATGCTATCGACTGGTTTTTAATAGGATTTCAATCTTTCAGAATCCTAATCTAACTAAAATATTATAAAAGCATAATTGAGTTTGATGTAGATAAAAATTGGTATAGAACCTTTCTTCGGATGGGACACTGACAGAAGTGTCAGAATTTGGAGACGGTAATATGCTATTTTTACATCTATACTTCATTTAAAATAAGATTAGAAACACTAAGAAACTCTTTTTGCAGCTTATTCAACCGATTTTGAGTTCTATTCCGTGCTGATAAAGATGGCGTTGAAAGCAAAATATTGTTGACAATAACAAATATATTCTGCATCTGTTTATGTCTAGAGCTATAAATTGTTTGAACAAACGGTAAATTTGGTGCGTTTAAATGTCTTATCTTAGTATAAATGGAGTATAGATGTGTGAAATAGTTCACGAAACACGCGGGAAACCGCGAGAAAGTAAGTAAACGTTAATTTAGTTTTTATTAAAAAAAAACTAGCTACCCAAATTTGTGGATTTTTATTTACAAAGTTCTCCAAATTATGAATAACATACATTTCACTACGTATAAATTTCATACCAAAAATAGTTTTATTACAAATCCAGGGTTGTCAAAACCCTATATTATTTTCTGTTCAGGGTTGCCAGTGTTCTCGAGCTTTTCACTCAGGTTCACTGACACTGCCTCGTGACGTCAAATGCGCGTGCGCAGCCCAGAGTTGCAGTTTTCTCATAACCTTGGTGCAACAAGTTTAACTGCTTGTTATGCAATACGGAGCTTATTCATGAATTTAAAACATGGTTTTTATTGTTATTTATTATTTTCGAACCGGATTGAGTCATTGGCGTTTTTAAGTCTAGATTTACACGAGGTTGATGAAATATATGAGTTTAAATAAATACGCAAGTACTTACTTATAAAAAAAGAAAAAAATAACTTTGGTCAATGTGAAGGTGAAGTAAGTAAAATATTGGCCTCATTTATTCATAAAATACTTCGAAGAGGTGAGCTGTAGGACAGAATTTATTATGTAATATGCAATTGATCTTAAAAAGAACATTAATTTAAATATTTGGCTAGAAAAAGCTTGAGTAAGTACTGAATTGACGGTAGATAAAGAAAGTTCCTAGATTCAAAAGGATGAGAATATTCATACAGGATAAGTTAATGCCTAACACACAGTTTAAGAGGATAAACTATTTTCCAGCACAAAATCCCTGACATAAATTCTTGATCATACACTACCGTGCAATAAAAAGGTACTAGCAGCTGTTTACAGTGGAATTTCATGCAGAATGTGTACGGAAAGATGAACGGATTAAGATAAATGTTGCTTGCGTAGAAAATCACGTGAACGATTAAGGTCTTCTGGCTAAGATAAAGTTTGCACAGATTGAGATAATCGTGCGCACTGATTTTCACATATTTGTTATGGAGATAACAATGTATGTGGTTGTACGTATAGCTTTAAGGCTATTGTTAAAAGGAGGAAGGTGAATCGCCAGAGCCAATTGTAAGATTGTTGGGATGTGGTTATTATGTAATGAAATAATGCAATCGGCTGCATCGTCATTGTAATGCAAACGTACTTTCACTTTGATGAATTCCTGTTCTTCATCAAAATTATGATTTTTTCCATATCTTTACCTTCTATCAAAAATGCAACGGTAAGAACATATTTTTGAAGCAAAACAAGCTTGAATACCCTATTTTATTATTAATTTCATTCAGACCTTGTTTTCGCCCACGTTATGATCGTTCAAGCATGCGTTTTGTACAAAAAAGATCATTTCTCGGTTTTCTTCGGTGATATTAATGTAAAACATATCTTACATCATTCGGCGAGAGTTCAGCTTTTCAGTAATCATACTAATTACTTCAAATTAGCCTTTGCAGGCTCTTTTGAAAAGTCACACTAGTCTGACCGTTCCTAAATAGTAGGTCCTATGGGGAAGATCCGGCAAGAAATTCCATGGATACTTTTTTCAAAAAAATAATAATATATTATTATGTACAAACAGACAATACATTTATCGGTTAACGATCTAAATAAAAACCCTAATGACACCATGATCACCATCAGAAAATAGCCGACAACTCCGGGAATTCCTTCCAGTTGAAACGTAAAACATATGCATGCACACAGACGGTCTATAAATAGGCCATCCCACTCATCTTGAACACTAATTACGGTTTTAATTTGTCTTGCTACGTAACGGGTATTATTAGGATCCGTTTAGTTGCGCCCGCGTCCTCTTTGCACCAGATTTCTCTTGATTACTTGGGATTTTGTATTGCGTCGCGAGTATAATATTTATAGGAAATAAGCAGTTCCAATGCATGGTAGGAATGGTTTCGTTGCGTGAGTGGATAAAAATTCGCCGAAGTCCTTCTCTGGGCCTTGTTTTAGTTCAAATCTCTGTTCCAAATTGTATCCAAATAGATTGAGCGACTTAACAATGACAAATAGATAGTGTCTTCTTTAATATTAAATCATAAACCGTTGGTCGACAAAAGTGTGATTAGATTTTCCATCAGGGATATTTTTCTAACAGCAGCTCGCCTCCTCCACGTACGACTTGTGAAATGTAGGTATTATTAACCAGTACCTACACCTCTGTCTATGCCTGGGCGGTAAAAACAGAAATAAAGTCATGTTTGTGGTACTAATACATCAAGACTTCAAGACTTAGTGCAATATTGGGAGTTAGGAATAAAGAAAATTATTCATCACCGCTAAAACAAGGACGTATCAAAATGTCTGATTGCAAAAACAGTAAACATGCATGGAAATAATATAGTATCTGCAAACATCATCGTTCCTCATTTGGTCAAACAGGTTCAAGACAGCCTCTGTAACACGACGACCCGACCCTTGAAGAACTGGGTTCGCGACGAACCTGCAATAAAGAAAACGAGTTTTCGCTTGAAAAGTTGTTCAATAATTTGCCTCTTGGGCTTATCATCATTAGGTCATGCACCGTGCTTTTGATATCAGAATTCAGTTTTCGAAGTCCTATAATGGTAGCCAATTAATAAACACTGCCATGTCATAAATTGGACGGATATTGTACAGGGACAACTAGAAACTGATCTCAAAGATCTGAATCAACGATGAATAAAGTAAAAATATCCCGAAATTCTCAAAAATATAATGAAAATCCATAGACTGGTTTATACTGGCAAACAAATAGATACAATACAAACGAGAAGTATTTTATGTAATAAATTTCAGATGCTACATAATCCATGGCCCATTTTCAGAGGAACAACCAATGCCATTGCTAGTCGCTAAATGCGCCTCTTAGCACCTTGGAACGGCCGAACCACAGACTCGTTTTGGATAAACCTTAAGCGCATGACACTCCTAAGATCTACGATTCTGTCTGCAAAATAATCCTTCATATCAGTCTAAAGTTCTTCAATTCTTAATGTCCAAGATAGTAGTCTGCTCGTCTACCAAGATTTGTTACAATATTTATCATATCAGACTTTCAAGGTATAAAGGTCTCCCACAAACATGTGCCCAACAACCGATCCTGCCACCCTTGTGACCTGCCGAACTATCTTCATCCAAGGGAGGCCTGTCACCTTCCTACCTGATTACATTACCAACATAAATGCGGATGAAGAGTTCTCCGTATGAAAAGGATATTCTTTTTAAAAACCAGCAGTGCTCCAAAGTTTTGCTCGCTCTTGGTTCCCGACGCGTAGTCTATCCTCGTCAATACGTACTTCGTTTTCGATGAGCGCTTTTTGTCTTTTCTCTTGTTCAGCTTCTTAGGGCTAGCGTGATGTTGAATAGCCTTCCTCAAGAATTAGGAAGAACTTTTCAAACTGACTAATAGGTCCGGAGCACAATCAAATAAACTCATCAACTTCATGTAACTAACTAACAGGATAGTAGATGTGTTACTATTTAGACTTTTAGAATTTAATACGGTTTAAATTGTCTCCTCCTCCTTGTGTCATATTCCTCAATGCTGAGGTTCGTGACAGCCACGAATCTTTTGTCGGGCGTTCGCTTTCTGGTCTCAGTCTTAGGCAGTGCGTAAAGCTTCATGAACTTTTTTGTTGGTGATGATGTGATCAGTTCAATGCAAAATTCTCTAAATCTATTAAAAACTCTATTCATCCACATATCTATGTACTTTAAAAATCTAATACTTCCTACAAACAAACCAGCTACAGTCCACTTAGCACCTTGAGACGTCTTAACAAAGATAACTTTTGAACATAACTTATCATTTACATATGTTATTGTCGTGTCACCACCTTGTAATTGATCAAATTATTTGTAGGACGCGGAAAATACGTGATTTTGTACCTAGATAAATAAGGTCACTAGAGAACTACCTGGTTTTTAGCGATAAGCACTGGCATTTGTTTTGATTTGTTCCTTATCTCCGGATTAATGTTATGAGTCGTCCGCACTCTTTGAATTATAGTCTGTGCCAATTGAATAAACGAAAAATTTAAACAAATTCGTCACATATTTTGTTTTAATTCTGCTACAGAAATTAACAAAATGGCGTAATGATGACGCATTTATGTCAATTTAATGCTCTAAACATCATCATTAATTAATGCTATTTTATTTATCTATGTGGTAAATTAGAACAAAATAAATTATGATTTTGTTTACAGTCTTCGTAAAATCAATTGGTACAGTCTATATACTATAGTCAAGACTTTTTATTGCGAAACTATGTTCGTCTGTTTATTTGTCACGCTTTTACAAACCGCTACATGAAATAGGTACAATTGGTAAGGAAATAGATTTAAACCTATGAAAGGACTATTTATTTGGATAATTTCTCATTTTTTATCCAGATGCGTGAAGGAGTTTATTTATTTAAAGTTGTGTACTCATACTGATGCATAAGCGGACTTAATGCCACAAGGTGTTAAGTAGGTCCCTCGGAATGTAACAGAATCAATGGGATACATCTAGTTAGTATCTTAATTAGATAGTTGTAGAAGTCATTTGCTGTTAAATAAATAACTTCGCCCTTCAAAAGGTTTTAAGACTAAGATTAACGCGCCACATATTTCAAAGTACTGAAAACTCAAATATTGGTATTTTCCGATTTATTATCTTGGCTAAACAAGAGATTATCTGATAACTACCGCAAGCAGAGCCTAGATTCAAGGCTGTATTACACTAATTACCTTTTCAGTATTTTTACTTTCTCAGTCGACAGCAGTTGGTTTAAAAATGTAAAAGTTAATTAATTAAGTTTGATTGTTAATGAAATCAAGATGGATGCCGCGGAGTTGGAACAAATTATTGAAAAGGGCAACAGGGTGGTGGTTAGTTTGTTTATTGAGATAGTTATCATTAGTTCCCTAAAAGTTCAACCTCCTCTTTTTTTGAAGTCGGTAAAAAGATCAAAATAAGATCACTTTTCAAGCACCCTGATGTGGTTGCAGGCATATAATCTGAGACTAAACTAGTTATGAGTTATAGTTTTCGTGGATTTATTTATGTTACCACAGCAAATTGCGAAAAATCTTGCAAACTTAGCGTTAGGGCCATACCAAAACCGTATGAAATCTCTATGTAGGTACTTGTTATTTTAATTATAATTAAATTATTTACAGGGATTCACAACGTGTAGGCGGTATTTTATTGTTAAAAATGAAAGGTGTTTTGCTTAGGTTTGCAAGTATCAAAATAAAATATAAAGACAATTTTTATTTCACACATTTTATTTTAAAGTACCAAAAAATATTCTATGTTCTATCAAAATCTAGTTAAACGTAACTAAAATCCTAATTCTTTTTCCCCAGATGTATGGTCGCTACCAACGCGACCTAAGCGAAGCGGCCAGAGAAGAAGCAAGACGACTCAGAAGACTACGAAAGAAGAGAAGAAAAGACGACAAGCTCCGGCAGAAGGAGTTAGAAGCAAGCGGCAAACACAGACCTAGGGGGAAATTCTTTAAAGTATTAGGTGAGTAGACCAGTAGACCAGAAGGAGGGAGTCTTGTACCTACTTAAATATTTAACTGCCATATTGGTTTAGTTATGTCTCCGCTACTGCTGAGTCTGAAGTTTTTGTTTTGATCCCCAAACCCGGCAAAAGGTTACATGGAATTTCTCAAATATGGTTTGGAGAGCATTGTTTTTAACACATGAAAAATTTGTCATTGTGGAAATCCTTTTTATCTTCCCCTTCTGTATGAAAATTCTCTTCTAATTCTTCGTCAGTAGTTCTTTGGCTGTAAATTTAGGGTTGAAAGCAGGGGTAATCTCTAGAAGAACGGGCCCGATTTATCTAATTCCAATAGACAGCACATCCTTGGCTGCTTTATGGGCTATATTTTATGTGCTTACAACACGAGCAATGCGGTGATGACACGTGTACAATATTTAAGTCCCTGTTCTCTCCGTCCCTTGAAAGAAAATCCATGTCTACCCTCCCTTTTTGAATGGAGCTCTTTCATTCCTTCATCAGTCTATAGCAATAGTTCGGACAATGCTGTTGATAATAAATATTCACGTGAGTGAAGTTTGTCGCAGGCTACGTATGGAGGCACACGTTCGCTCGGCTGGGCGAGGACTGGGTGTTCCTGGCGCTGCTGGGCATCATCATGGCGATCGTCAACTTCGCCATGGACAGGGGGATTGCTGTTTGTCAGAATGGTAGGAATTATATTCACATTAGTAGGTACTGCAATTTTGTGTTTTGATTTTAGGGTTAAAATATTTTTTTCATTTCACGCTTAACGTAGATGGATTATTTTGGTAAGTACTTTAACTGGTCATTGCGTTAGTTGTCTCTATGTTAGTGGGATTGGGCAAAGCTTTTAAATATGACTCGAAGACAGGTAAATGTCCTTTCTTATCCACCCTGATAAAAAGTACAACTCTAACATCTGAATAACACTTACCGTATGTACTTACCCAGGACTAAACTTCAATCAATGCAATCAATCTAGCATATCCATACCAAATTTTATCTTAAACGTTTCAGCAGTTTAACCGTGAAGCAAAGAAACAGACAGACAGAGCTATTTATGCCCTTTAAGTTCTGTCCATCGTAGACTATTGAAAAATGCACCCTAGCTTTGAAGTCTTCATTTTATAATATACGCCATATATTCCAGCTCGCATGTGGATGTACAATGACCTGGCGACGTCCACATTCAGTCAGTACGTGGCGTGGGTATCGCTGCCCGTCTGCCTGATACTCTTCGCAGCTGGCTTCGTGCACATCGTCGCAGCACAAAGTATAGGTAAGAGAATACTGTTGATTGTGATCAGAAGAAATCTTCTAAAATGTATTGCCTTGCGAAGTTCTTTGGAGGTCTCACAGAAATTCGGAAACACAAGAATTTGCCAGAACTAGGCGACTGCTAGCATTCAAATCGATCCCAAATTTTAAACACATGGCTTTTCGTGGACTTGAGTGAAAAGCCCTGTAAAACTAACCTGATCTTAGGTTTCACCATAGATTTTCTCGCCTACTAGCTCTTCTTTTATGACTGATAAGGAGGAATGTAGGTTATTTCAATTCCATTAGTCCTGTCATTCTGTTTGAAGTCTGACAACCAGTCTTACCAAGGGGTACTGTGTTACCCAGTAACTGGGTTGTGGAGGTCAGATAGGCAGTCGCTCCATGTAAAACACTGGTACTCAGCTGCATCCGGTTTAGACTGGAAGCCGACCTCAACATAGTTGGGAAAAGGCTAGGCAGATGATGATGATAGTCCTGTCATTCTGTTGTGTTAATGTTTGGAAGAGGAAACTTCACGTGGTTCAGAAAACCAAAATACCATTTTAACCACAAAACAGAACTATGCTTCTTAAAAAGCGAAAAAACAAGTCAGTGATATTCTATTAAAATATTAACATAATTTTCTACTTCATCAGGGTCTGGTATACCAGAAATGAAGACTATTCTCCGAGGAGTCCATTTGAAGGAGTATCTGACGTATAGAGCGATGATATCAAAAATCGTCGGTCTCACTGCCACGCTTGGGTCCGGTCTACCGCTGGGTAAAGAGGTTAGTAGACTAAGGATTATATTAGATATTCACTTGTAATTCTTCATCTTCGTCATCACCCTATATATTGTACCACTACTGGGCACAGGCCTCTTCCCATAAAGAGAAGGCATGAGCATTGTTCACCACGCTTGCTCAAGGCGGTTTGGCGATTTCAGACTTTTTAAGTTCAGATTTCCTCATGATGTTTTCCGTCACCATTAGTCAGTGACGTCTAAGATATACTTTGAAAGCTATGTGCTTTCGGAGCAAAAATTATGATAGGTACTATTAATATATAATCATGGATTTCTTTGTGCTTTTACGAATCAGTTTTTTTATTCTCTTACGTCTAAGATGGGTATAGACCCGTAAATCAGAGCTTGACCGAATCATTTCTTTGGCAACCTTCTTCCTCCTTCTTCAATAGCCTACATAGAATAGAATAGACTTCTTTATTATGTACACCAAAAGAAAAACATATGACTTTGGAAAATTACTTACAAGGGTGACACAATGGGCGGTCTCATCGCTAAAAGCGATCTTTTACAGACAACTTTTGGATGGTTTTATGATAAAAGGAGAAAAGATGCTGTGGGTAGTCCATACATACAATCATTATAATATTTTTATTTAGATAATATGTATGTACTTGTAAATGTTCATTCTTTCGGTAGGAATATTACTTTTATTTACGTAAGTGGTAATAAGTTCGTCTTCCTCAGGGCCCATCAGTCCACATAGCGTCAATGGTGGCGACGCTCCTGTCCAAGTTAGTGACCACCTTCCAAGGGATCTACAGCAACGAGTCGAGGACCAGCGAGATGTTGGCAGCAGCCTGTGCAGTTGGTGTTGCCTCGTGCTTCGCAGCTCCTGTCGGAGGTGAGACCTGGATTCTACTTCTCATTTCATCATCTGGCTAGTCTTTTTCCAAACTATGTTGAAATGGGCTTCCAAGCTAACTGGATGCCAATATTTTATACCGAGTGACTGCCTATATGACCTCCACAACCCAGTTACTAGGTGATGAGACTATAGTCTGTATCAGTTGATTAACGAAAATTTAAAACAAAATCATAACCTACACTGACGGACTAATAAACTGCATCAATGTTCAACACGCACCTACCTTTGAAAAAATCATTTAAAAAAAGTATTCCAACTTTTTATACAAATTTAAATTGAAACCTATAGTTTGGTTCGTTAACTTCATAACAGCGTAGTATCATTATCCCTAAGTGTATGTTTCTATACTGGAAAGGGCCATTCAATTTTTTTTAAACAACAACTTTGATGCAGTTTCTTTGTCTGGGGGTATATTTTGTTCTAATTTTCCCACATAGATAAATAAAATGGCATTAATTGATGAATAGTGATGTTTAGAGCATGAATTTGACATAAATGCGCCATCCTTACGCCATTCTGTTTATTTCTATTGCAGAATTAGAACAAAATAGGTTACGACTTTGTTTACATTTTTCGTAAAATGAATTGATTCAGACTATAGAAATGACGACGAATGAACGAGCTTTCCGTGGCCTTGGTGTGAAATGGATGGCTAGCCATCTAGGAACTGACCGCGGCAAGCGTAGCTTAACTGATTTTAAAGCAAATACATTATTTGAATTTTTTATTTGTTAAAACATTATTTTGCTTTGGTTTTATTGCGCTGACAACAATGTCAATTGAATTGCCATAAATTAATGAAAATTCAATAACCAATTGTGTTCGTCTCGTGTGTGATCACGTGCCGGGATACCTCTAACTAGGTCATTGGCGACTCTAGCATTAGAAATATGGACTTCATACTCTAAGCGAACTCGTTGGTCAAGTGGTCTGGTGAGCTTGAGATCCTAGGTTTTTAATTCCAGGTTTCCTCACCATGTTTCCCTTCACCGTTAGTCAGAGCTATTCAAGATCATCATCTGCCTAGCCTTTTCTCAACTATGTTGGGGTCGGCTGCCAGTCTAAACCGAATGCAGCTGAGCACCAGTATTTTACATGGAGCGACTGCCTATCTGACCTCCACAACCCAGTTACCGGGTAACACGGTACCCCTTGGTAAGACTGGTTGTCAGACTTTCTGGCTTCTGACTACCCGTAACGACTGTCAAAGATGTACAAATGACAAGTCTCGCTATGCTATGACATAGATGGTCACCCATCCATGGACCGACCGCGCCAAGCGCAGCTTAACCTTTGATCGGTCGAGCTCCAAGTTATCCAAGGTACGCTTACAAAAGACTTTGAAACAATGACATTGGTACTTGCTAGGTTTGGAACTTGTATATCCGTACTTGAGAGGGAGATGCGATAACCTCCAAGATACCACGACGATTTATATCGTTATTAATTAAGTAGGCAGTATGCCTTCCATTTTCCAGTACGTTGGTGGTGTTACACCCCCGTGCCTGGAACACTTAAGCCGTCGTCCCCGGCTGCTACCCTTATAGCAGTCGTTGTTACAATTCCATGTCAAAGGCCGTCAGTTGGATTTGAGAAAACTCTGACACTAGGGCTTGTTAGGTTGGTAAAATGTACAGCCCACACGATAAGAAGAAGAACTAACCAACCAACGTGTTTTGCTTGCAGGAGTCCTGTTCTCCATCGAAGTAACGACCACGTACTTCGCAGTACGTAATTACTGGCGTGGTTTCTTTGCTGCGTGCTGCAGTGCTATTGTAAGTATTAAATATATTATTGTCCTTCTGTAAATTTTCAGAATCAATATATAAAAAAATCAATGCCACTTTTCGTTGTAATTTTATAACTCAAGAACGGGCTCACCTAGCCAAACCAAATGTTTAAGCTTTGCTCGGACTATTTAGTAGATGGTTTATGTGAAGTTTGCACAAAATCGGTCGAGCTGTTCATCTTTAATTTGAATTCATGTAGCCCACGCGGGCGAAGCCGCTGGCGGAAAGCTAGTCATTTCTAATAAAATAGGAATAAATCCTAACGAAAGTTTGTTGGATTCGTTTTAGATTTTTTTTTATTTATTTAGGAAAATTAACAGAGTTACACACTACAGTAATTTACAGACATTTCATACACAGAGTGAACAAGTGTATAACCCACGACATTTTCCACAGATTATAAAAAAAACTAATTTTCAATGTACGTAGTGCGAATGCAATTAATACTTATGTAATATTGAAATTGATGATGGGAATAATTATTTTTTTCTTCCTCTTTAATGAAATGTAATTAAGCAATATTTTTTCGCTCTAGGCATGATTTTAAGTCTGCATATGCATATGTCTGAGATTATCCATACATACAAAATCCTTACTAATATCAGAGACTATAGCTAATATCCTTACTAATATTATAAATGCGAAAGTAACTCTGTCTGTCTGTTACGCTTTCACGCCAAAAACTACTGGCCCGATATAAATAAAATTTGGTACAGAGATAGAATAGACCCTGAGGAACAACATAGGCTACTTTTTACCCGGGTGCGCTAAGTAGTTCCCTCGGGATGCGGGTGAAACCGCGGGAAACAGCTAGTTATAAATACGAAAGTAACTGTCTGGATTCACGGTGAAACGCCTGGACCTATTTTGATGAATTTTCATATGGAGATAACTTGAATTTGATTTTTATATGGCAAGGACATGGGATAGTTAATATCTAGGTGCGCGAGAAAAATCCCTCAGGATGCGAGTGAAACTACGAGAAACAGCTAGTATTATAGAAATGCTCTAACATTTATTAAATAAATGTTTTTACTGGTAGCTATTTAGACCCTATACTATTCGTCGCCTGCCAATCAAAAGTTAATTATTCTGCACCATTCCTGGCCTATATAAAGCCAATATTCATTAAACGGCGCCACGCATGTGTGTATCCAGAATTAATCAACAAACACATTTGTATAAACTAGAGTTATCTAGTTCATTAAATACCAAAATGGCGTTCTCATTAATGTTAATTGATGAAGAAATTCTGCGCACACAATTGTGTGGCGGGTTGATTTGAATCTTTTTATAGCCAATTTTTAGTAGAGTTTATGTCGTCGTCCCATCGTATAATTGGCGAGTTCATAAAATTCCTCGGCATATCTTTGGCACTTCATAATTTGACCAGTAATATCACGATTAAGTTCGAGTCGAACCCTATATTCTATTAAGGCATTTCGTGATATGCCTGGGCAAAATGGATTATGACAGCTTTTCATATTTTAAAAGGAAATTATATTTAAAACCGCCTTATTCATAATAACGACATTTGTCTTATACTTAAGCCTCTTTTAGCTATCGAACTCTTTTGTCTTTATCTGTCAAGTCAAAATGAAGTTTGACAGAAAGGGACAAAACACTGTGATAGCTAAATGACGCTCATAAGACGAATGGCATTTTTATGAATAAGAGGGTTAAGGTTTAATAGTTGTTCCTTCTGACAATTTAATAGTCTTATATATTAAAACATTTACTAATATTTTAGTAATTTATTTAATTATTTTAGTAATTTTATTTCAAAATTGTATTGAATATGAATGTAGATGAACGAAAGAGGAGGGGAAGACCAAAGAAGAGATGGATAGATTGCGTGAAAGAGGATACGAATGAAAAGGGAGTGAATTATAGTATGACGGCTAACAGAGAAGAATGGAAGCGAAAATCATATTGCGCCGACCCCAAATAGATTGGGAACAGGGCAGGAAGAAGAAGAAGAGTAATTTTATTTAAATATTTAAATGTAGCAAACAATTACAGAGGCAAATCCTCAAACGATTAGTGTTGAACGATATGGCGGGTGTTACTAGGCCAAATCATGAAATGACTGTGGGAATAGGAATTCCGAATTTTCCTACTTTTTCCTATTTCTTCTCCCTCTTTAACCAATATCGTTTAATATATGTATAATTGCTTTAATTTCCAGATGTTCCGCCTTCTGTCAGTCTGGTCAGGCGCGATGCCGACGGTCAAGCCTCTGTTCCCCACCAACCTTCCACAGGACTTCCCCTTCGACCCCCAGGAGTTTGCTGTCTTCGTTCTCTTGGGGTGAGTCAAACAGACACCCTTACTAGTCCTAACTAGTAGGTATTTAAATAAAAGTAGGTAGTAGTAGCTAAAGTTTGTGAGGGTGGATGGATTCATCTTTGTTACTCTCTCACGTAAAAACTGCCGAATGGATTTGGATGAAATTTGGTAGACACATCGTTTTTAAACAGGATTCACACATAGGATACTTTTTATCCGGGTGCGAGAAGTAGTCCCCCAGGATGCGGGTGAAACCGGGGGAAACAGCTAGTTTAATTTAAAATTTGTTATGCTTTCTCGATTAAACGGCTAAACAGATTTTGATGAAATTTGGGAAGGAGAAAGATCCTGGAGACGATTACAGACTTTTTTTAAACGTTGCCCCACACTAGGAATTACTCCTGTGTCGTGGGTGCGTTTACAAACATTCATTACACATGCACAAACACCCAGACCCGGAACAATTTTAGTTGTCCCGTGCGGGAATCGAACCCGCGACACGCAGCGTAGCAGCCAATTGCTCAGCCACTACGCCAAACGTGCTGTCAAAACTTTGTATTGTATCCGGGTGTCTTAAGTAGTTCCCTTGGGACACAGGTGGAACCGAAGGAAGGAGTCAGTATAGATATACAGATGAAGAAGCATCATAAGGCTCGTTTAAGAGAAAACATAAAGGACTTGTTTCAACACTTCTCAATAGGAATTATCTACTAGATAAATTCATAATTGGAACATCATCTGGCAGATAACCGTTTCTTTTTTAAACTAGTCAAACTAGACACAAATGTTATAATAGAAGCATCTGATAACTTTCTAACCACATTCAAACTTATTAAATTTGTATAAAAATAGTGCCGTGAATAATGAATTTATTTGTCAATGTAAATTGTACTTTATCCCAACATCATACGGTTTTGAATCCTAAAGCATTTTTTTTAAACTTAATATTTAATATTCCCAGCATAGTGTCGGGTCTCCTGGCAGCTCTGTGGGTGTTCCTACATCGACAGTATGTCCTGTTCATACGAAACACCAAGTCACTCAGCAACTTTTTGCAGAAGAAGTAAGTATCTTATTTTGTTCTTTGATTCTTAAAAAAACATTTATTTTTAATTGAAAAAAAGTACATGGATGAGACTATTCCGTAAAGATAGTTTATCCATAATACCTACAAAGAAATCAGTAATTTATTTTTTTAAGCTATTGCATAGCTTCTAACGCGGGCCTTGAGCGTGGAGACCGAATCCAGAAATTCCGTAACGAAAAAATAACGAATAAAAAACCTAACACCCCCCACTCCGACCGGCACAGCGGTGATACTTTTTAGTTTTGCCATCTATCGATGAATAACAGAACTTTTAATGACTTTTTGACATATCACGCTTGTCTCTTTAGTTCAGCAACTCGCCTCTGGGTGGCATTGGTTGTATCGGCGTTATTTATTTTTATTTTATTTAATTATAATTGCATAAGTTGATAAAAATGCTATGCAATAGCTTTACCGCGGCAGTCCCCGAGTGCCACACGTCTTTTTTATTTGTATAAATAAGGGGAAGAAAAAAGAAATACACAAAGAAGTACACAGTATTATGAAATAAATGTTTTTTCTTTCTTACTTTATACACATACTCTTTCATATATATTTTTTTTTGTGTATGGCATCTCGCAGGTAATACTAGTAGGTTGTCGACTGCTTAACCGGGCTTGTCTGTGAAGTGTTAAAAATGAATTGAGGGCCTCCAGCCAGGGCTTGACACACTCATACGGAGAAGCAACGAAACATACACACACAAAGAAGTGGCAAGAAGACGGCATAAGCGAGCTTTATGCCATTTGTCGTCACGGCATACTAATCTTAGCTTAACTCTTTTAAATGTTTTCATTAAAACTAGTTAATTTTTTTTTTCACCTTAACTTTGTTCGTAAAAAGGTCTGTAATAATACAAAAGATGACGTAATAACTCTTAAAATGTTATTTTGCAGTCGTTTTATATACCCTGGCTTCATAACACTGGCAGTGATGTCTATTCTATTCCCGCCCGGCATCGGGAAATACATGGCTGCCGATCTTGGAAACCAGGAACAGGTATTTAATAGTAGATTGTTACACAAGGGATGAAAGTGACCTATTTAGGCCCGAGATGGTTTGGCGCACGAGCGTAGCGAGGGCGCTAATAGTTCGAGGGCCTACATAGGTCTTTCTCCCGAGGTAAACACTCTGCTTTTCATTTCGAATATGAGGAAAGGAAATACAAACCTGATTACATAAACAAACAATATTTTATTTGTAAACGTAAATAATTAGCACTCGACGAAACAACTGAAGATCGATTGTCCGCCTCATTTTTTTTCTGTGGCATTCTACCAGCCAGTATTTTTTTGACAAAAATTTTGCTCAAATCTATTTAAATTAACTAATATTTTTTGACGCCATATTTTAAATTTATATTAGAATATATTTATACTTACTTTTTTTAAATTTTTCGTAATGTAAATACTTTCTGTAAATAAATATCTTTAGTCTACTATATTCTAAATTTTATTGAATTCTAAATTTTAAATATCTGGATGTTACAAAATTATTGAAAAAAAAAATTATTGCAATTTTACGCCGCGATATAATAGAGTGGCTGTATAGAGAGACATGGCTTGCGTAATTATTTTTTTTTATTTTTTGATGGTAAATATTTTTTTTTAATTTTTTGCTCAAATCTATTTAAATTGATTAATAATTTATTGAATTCAAAATTAGAAATACCTGGGTAAATAGAAAGACATGTTACAAAATTATTGATAATATTTTTTATTGCAATTTTACGCCGCGATATTACAGAGTGGCTGTATACAGGGACTTGGCTTGCATAGTTTTTATTTTTTTTGACAGCAGGGAAAATCGCTTCCCCGGGACGAAAAGTACTACTTTCGTCCCTCTGATCAGGTAACTTCAAGCTTACTTTCCGTGTATGAGAAATGAAAAGTTTTTTTTATTACTAGTTTTGTTAATATGTAAAAAGTACTAGAGCTTCTTGTAAAGAAACTTGTGTAAAAAAGTCTTTCACCATAACTATTTCTGCCGGCAAACAGCTGTGATCAATCATGATGTTTTATTTATTTATTAACTATGGATGACTAACAGCTAAAACAAACAGAATAAAAAATAGTTAATTTGTCTGACAACTAATTTATTTATTTAGAATCCCAGAATCACCAATAGTGCAGGGAGATGAGGTCCCCACCTCATCTCCCTGCACTATTGGTGATTGTAGTGAGGTTAACACAACCTAACCTAACACCCCTTCCACCTTACCAAAATCACATGTATTTTGGTACAAAGTAATTTATAAATTTTCAGTAGGTGTATATTATTTTTAAATTTAATACAGTAGTTACTTTATTCTAATTTCTGTAACGGTGTTACTATCTATAATATGTATGTATTTATAAAAATATATAAGTATTATATCCGTTAAGCTAGCACCCATAACACAAGCATGCTTGCATTGCTTACTTTGGGGCTAGATGGCGCTGTGTGAAATTGTCTAAAGATATTTATTTATTTATATATATATTTATTAAAGATATTTACTTTCATAATTTAATTCTGACAAATGAAGCACCATAATAAAAATGCCCAGACAGACATAACAAGTTACAAATATTTTTTGTAACTTGTTATGTCTGTATTTTTTGTATACATGTTTTGTTGTGTGTTTCGTGATTTTTTTCATAATCCCTCCCCCCAATTATTTCAACATTATTTAGGTAGCTAAATAAAAATGCTACAATCAATTTTGAACCTTACACCTGCTGTTATAAAGATGTGTTCTCGTTCCAGGTGCTCTCGCTATTCTCAAACTTCACGTGGACAGACGAGCTGACGGCTGAGCAGGCGTCCGTGGTGTCACACTGGCAGACTCCTGAAGTGGACCACTTTGGATGCCTCATCATATACTTCTTCTCTATTGTGAGTATTTCTACTAATTTTCTGAAACAATGGTGCCGATTCTGACATACACACGACTAAACTAATTTTAAAATATCATGCTCTTTTTCTATTGCGAAAAACAAGAAGAGGATAGCAAGTAATTCAGTGCTGTCAAATTAGATGACAGATGACATTTTGTTTGTACAGGTTTGTTAATTTAGTCGAGATGTTACGTCGTGATGTTTAATTTGTATGGAAAACTATTTTTTTGTAATTTGACAGGTGTTAAAAGTGTGCTATCCCTTTCTTATATTTGTTGATGGAAAGAGAGAATTATATACTAAATTTAATTTAGATGGTGTCAAGAGAACCGAGGCCATTATATATCAAATTTAAACGGTGTTCAAATTTCATCCTATAGTCTGTCCAATTGATTGTACGAAAAATATAAACAAAATCATAACCTTATTTGTTCCAATTTTTCCACATAGATAAACAGTTGGAACGTCGTATTATTTTTTTTTTCAATTTTGAAAAAAAAAATATGATCTTCGCATGTCATTATTTTATGTATACAAGAAAATTGTAAAAACTTATTTAAAAAGAGTAACCATTGATTTTCTTGCCCGTTCTTCTCCATAGGAAACTACTTTTTGGAATGGGCAACTAAATTATTTTTTTGTTGATTTTTAATAGTGCTTGTTATTAGGCCTAATTGAAATAAATGATTTGAATTGAATTGAAAATAAAATATCTGGCAGATAAGATAAACCGGTACATACCCAGAGATGTTAAAACTGGCCATAAAATTTATTAATCAAACATACCCTTATTTCAGCCAACCACAATGTTTTTTTTTTATATTTCAAATTAAACCAAAAACTGTATCGACGAGGATGGGATTCGAACCCACGCGTGCAGAGCACATTGGATTAGCAGTCCAACGCCTTAACCTCTCGGCCACCTCGTCTTGTGTTACGCAGTATCAATTAACATTCTGCCTAGTCTCATCATTACAACACACATTTATTTACACAAGTGTTTTATTATTATACTAGTTTTCCGCGAGCGGCTTCGCCCGTGTGGGCTATGCGAATTCAAATTAAAAATTACAGAGTCTCATACAAACTTTGCCCCCACCACCTTAGGCGTAGATTTTCGGAAAATCTTTTCTAATCGGATGCCTACGTCATACAAAGAACACACCCTCCAAGTTTGAGGTCTCTACGCTATGCGGTTTAGGCTGTGCGTTGTTTCGTCAGTCATTCAGGACAAAGCATTTTATATGTATAGAATATAAATAAATTATTTGATGTTTAATTACAGCTGTATTAATAACATATTGTACACTTACCGTCTTATCCTAACTTCCTCACTAATAATATAAATACGAAAGTGAATTTGTTTATTTGTTTGTTCGGTGGATACGCTTTCAATATAAAACAGTTGGACGGATATCGCGAAAACATTGATATCAATTACACAGTGTATATAAATTTAGCTAGTGTATATTCTCTGATGGTGAATATCCCCCGGCAGTTCTTCCTGAGCCTGGTGTCGTGCACGCTGCCGGTGCCGGCGGGTATCTTCGTGCCGGCCTTCAAGATGGGCGCCTCGCTGGGCCGCTTCACCGGGGAGGTCATGCACTACTTCTGTCCCTTCGGCGTCGCCTACGGGGGACACATACAGAAGATACTGCCAGGTAATGTACTAGACAGCCTAAGGCGCTATCCACACATTTTTGGGTACCCGTCCCTACCGTGTTTCGTCAGGGACATGGAAAAAATTGGTTACATACAACTTGTACGAACTCGTTCACACATCTCCGTGTCGCATCCGGGTCGTCAGTGTCCCGGTGCACGGGCGCTCTGACAGTGCTATCCAATTTTCATTATTTGTCTAGCTCTCCGCCAGCGGCTTCGGCCGCGTAGGCTACACGACTTCAAATTAAAAATTACAGAGTTTCATACAAACTTTACCCCCTTTTTCACCCTCTTAGGGATATAATTTCGGAAATCCTTTTTTATCCGAAGCCCACGAAATACAAAGAACACACCCTCCAAGTTTCAGGTCTCTACGATCAGCGATTTCAGATTCAGGCTGTGCGTTGATCCGTCAGTCATTCAGGACAAAGCATTTTATAAGTATAGATATGCCGAAGAAATACTAATAATTGAATAATTTGCAGGAGGGTACGCAGTGGTCGGCGCGGCTGCCTTCACGGGAGCCGTCACACACACCGTGTCGACTATTGTCATCGTCAGCGAGATGACTGGACAGGTAACGATGATATGATTATACTTTTAATCCTAAGATGTAATTTACTAATATTTTGTACGCCTAATAAAGGTAGAATATGGCTAGCACCGAAAATGTAAATGCCTTAGTATACTCATATTCTAACAAATAAATGCTTTCTTTCTTTCTACTGTGTGGGGTAACCTGTGTGACTACCGGTATCCATTCAAATTGTCCTTTTTTAGGGATGGGAGGACGTTCGAATCTAACAAAAAATACACAATACTATAAAGCTTGTTATTTCGCAAATGAATTCCTAAATCGGAAACTACTCCGAGGTCACCAGTATGGTGTGTGGACCACCGGTATGAAGGATCACGTCGAGGTCACCAATATGGAGGAATACGGCGGAGTCCCTCCATTGAAAAGGGAGGATCCTCCGGCCAGGCGGGTGATATTGCCTGGCGGGCTACTGCCCGATGGTTAATGTCGGGAAGTTGTATATGTTCTAACTCGCTTGCGAACACTTCTCGCGCGATGTAGAAATTTGCTATAGTGGTTCTTATGTAGCGAGATAGGTGTCGCTACAGTCGTCACAGTCCTGCTGTATTTTTGAAAGACCTATCCCACACGACAGGACAGATTTTCAAAATGTTATTTTACTTTATCGGCGTGATCAATATACATAGGCATACTAAATTTCAACTTTCTAGTACTAAGAACCTCTGAGCTATGCCTCATACAAACAGACAGACGGTCATGAGGGTTCCTGCTGAACCCTAAAAACAATCTATACAATATTGTGTGTCTGTGGTCGTACTAAATAAAAATTCAAAATTCAAATCGTTTATTTCAATTAGGCCATTTACAGGCACTTTTGAATTGTCAAAGAATGTTGAGTCTGTCAGTTAGTCATAATAGAATAGCTGAAGCTATTTGCCCGTTCCTAAGCGTAGATTCCTATGGAGAAGAACGGGCAAGAAACTCCATGGTTACTCTTTTAAACATGTTTACAATAGCTGTTTTTACAATAGGTTTTTAATTATTCCAAAATATGTGAGAACAATGTAAAAGTAGTAGAATAGGTCATTATATGGCCATATGTATATAATTTTTATAGCATTTGCTCTCTTCTAGGTGACACATCTACTGCCAATAATGGCCGCCGTATTGGCAGCAAATGCCACTGCATCCTTGCTGCAGCCATCTTGCTTCGACAGCATCATTCTCATCAAGAAGCTGCCGTACCTACCTGATCTTCTGTCTTCTGCTAGCCGTAAGTATTGAAATAGATGTAGATAGCTAAGTTCAGAACAGGTTTTTATTGAGATCACGCACCCGGATAAAAAGCCTATATTCGTCTCCAGGGACTCCTCTATCTCTGTACCAAATTTTATACAAATCGTTCAAGTCGTTCTGAAGCAATGGCGTGACCAAGGGAAAAAGGAATTCATTTTTATATACATATATATATTTATTAATCACCTTGCATCTTGCCAAATATCAATATTGTAGGTCAAGAAGAAGTAGTCATTTCTTGACAGACGAACAGACAGACGGACGGACAACGTGTCAACAAGTGATTGTATAAGGTTTCCACTTTTCGATTTGAGGTACGGAACCCTAAATAAAACGTAGTTTTTACAATAGACGTTCCAAACAACATCAACACTTTCAGCGGGTTAGATCAAAAAAATATGCGGTTACTTATACGTGAAACGGAAGAACGACTGTCATCCAAGATCTGTCAAAGTGGAGGATAAAATTGAATAATATGGCTATTATTTTATGTTTTTCTTCCAAATATGTATGATATGTGTTTACTTAATTATTATATCTATGTATTGATACCATAAAAAATATTAAGAGTATGCTAATTAGGGGGCGTCCATAAATTACGTGAGGTATTTTTTTAAATTTTCTATCTCCTCCCCCATCCCCCAATCTCACGTGAGATTTACGTCGAAGTATTAATGAAATTATTTTCTTTCGAACGAATTAGTGAATGATCTTAATCGTATTACGATTACGCTTAAGATTAAATCTTAAGCATGTACAATCTGGATTAAATGGACCAAAATAGGACTTTTTTTTTTGTTTCAATCAGAAAAAGAATTGCGTGATATTTGCCGAGACCCCCCCTCTCTCCAACGTAAGATTAGATGAGATTTGACTCGACCCCCTCCACCTTAAACACCTTACGTAATTTATGGACCTTATTGATATCATGTTTTGTGTTATTCGTAAAAGTAAATAATTTTTTTTTTAATAAAACTAATAAAACGATTGGTGCAACCGGCTGTTTGTGTGCCACGTTAAGCACAGGTGTCTGACGCTAGAGGAGGCTAGACCTTCAAATTATTTGACTTGGCAGCGTATGTGTTGATTATAAGACCAGCTGCAATAATATTATATTATCAATTTATTAGCAAGAATTGTACAACCATTAGCCTTGTACAGTTTTATTTCATTCTGTATACACAAGACGAGGTGGCCGAGAGGTTAAGGCGTTGGACTGCTAATCCAATGTGCTCTGCACGCGTGGGTTCGAATCCCATCCTCGTCGACACCGTTTTTGTTCCGCGTAGGAAATGCGCTATATTTGTATGCGTATAACGTTAGTCCATAAAAGTACAATGACATAACTAAAGTCTAACTTAACGCCAATAGCCCAAAATTATGTAAGCCTATGTTGGAAGCCAGTGATTAACGGTAAAGGAAAAATATCCAGACAACCTGGACTTTAAACCTCTAAAGTCGCCAATCCGCCTTGAGCAAACTTGGTGTATAATGTTCATGCCTTCTCTGTATGAGAAGTTTTTACCAGCCAATGATGATGACGATGATGTTTGCAGGCATGTACGACATCTGCGTGGAAGACTTCATGGTGCGCGACGTCAAGTACATATGGAACAGGATGACCTTCCAGCAGCTCAAGGATCTGCTCAAAGAAAATAAGGTAAGAACAAATATTATGATGTTGCTGAAAATTTTGTTTCGAATAGCGAGTATCACGTATGAAATAATTTATTACCTATATTACTAGGTATTTTGTTTCGCCTCTTCTCCCCATCAAAATCACCAGAACGCCTAACACGGGGTTAGGACAAACACATTTTTTCCACCTTTTGTGCCTTTGTTCTTAATATAAAACCATAGATTAAAGGGGGTAAAGAAAATCCTTTTGTCCACCCCCGTGCTAGGCCTGCAGGAACTAGCGAAAGGCGTTTCAAGAGACGTCTTGCGTAGCTTTAAAAATTAAAATATTCTACCAGTGGACCTATCACGAATCACTTTTGAAAAAGTATTATAAAGCGTACTACCATACTCTCCTAAATAAAGCAATCAAAACTATATAGCCTTGTAAAAGTACTTGTTCCTCCAAACAGACGATCAAAAGCTTCCCCCTGGTGGACAGCCCCGCGTCCATGGTGCTGCTGGGCTCCATCCACCGCTGGGAGCTGGTGAAGGTGATCGAGAAGCAGGTGGGGCGCGAGCGGCGCCTGCAGGTGGCCGCGCTGTGGCACCGCGAGGCCGAGCTGCGGCGCCGCGACGAGGAGGCGCGGAAGAAGGTCCGCCGGCCCTCGCGCTTCGAGGTCAGTGCTCACCATCTTCTACTCATCATCCTAGCTATATATCAATAGAGATGCAATCCCAAACATTACGCGTCAAAAAAAAGTCATAATTTTTTTGGTATATAGACGTAGCTTTGAAACTAGTAACCACTTTGATGCAACATTCTATTTATCTCTTTCACACTAACCGAAACAGTACGTGACATCTATTCGACAAAGATAGCGACAGTTTTTCAGATATTTAGTTGAAGTCAAGCTGACAGATGACATGAATTATGGCTGGAGGCTCAAACTTTTATGACACGCATTTTGCTTGGCGATTGCAGATCTAGTTACGTTAATAACATATATATCTAGATCCTAGACTAATGTACAACTTTATATCATAGCGTCTTATATGTTTATAATTGTATAACTTTAAGAGCGTAGTCTCACGGTATAGCGTAAGAATATAGTTTTGGTTGAAATTGGGCCAACATTGCTAAATTTTCTGAACATGGAGACCCCTCCGTGCCTCGGAGAGCACGTGGCGTTGACAGACCTGATCTCTCCCCGGTCGTGTCGGACTGCCGACCCTGAGGAGTATAAGAGTGAGGGAATAGAGAGAATATGCTCTACAATATCTCCTGCGTACCTGGCTAATCTAGATTGGGATTGGCCGCCATGACCGAAATAAGTCTGGAGATTATTATTATACGTACTGATTAAATTTTCAACGCGTATTTGTTTAAGATTCTAAAATATTTCAGTGATACAAAAAAATATGTTTGTGTGTAGGTGACTCCAGCACCAGATATGCTGCAAGTGCCAGGCACCGGTATGACCAGGGGTACTTCACTCACCACCAAAGACCAGGGAGGACTTATACCTGGTTAGTATTGTATGAAAATCTTACGCATTTATCTTCTTCTACACTCATTTTCTATCAAAGAACCAAATGTATTTATAAGGAAGGGTATCAGTAGCTGTGTACTCAAGTTTAAATCTACTAATCAGGTGGGTTTAAAGATAATTTAACTTAAGTATAATATAACAAGATAATTAGATCACAAGATAGTAAACGTATATTCTTCTACTGTCTACTACTGTGTTTTCTATCTCTCTCTACCTCTATATCTCTCGATCTCTCGTTATCTCTCTCACTGACGGGAACCATGTATATTTCGCACAGTTTCCTGAATTATTTTTTCCTGTCATATCATAAACACGCTTACGATTGGTGTATTGTACCACCGCAATCAATAAATAAATATTTTTGGACAATTTTATACATCGTCTAGATGGCGATGGCCCCAAAAGTAAGCAATGCAGGCAAGCATACTTGTATTTTGGGTGCTAGCTTAACGGATATACTACTTATATACTATTTTTTTTCAAATACATACATATTATACATAGTAATACCCAGACCCGTTACAGAAATTAAAATTCATCAATTCAATTTCTGCCCGGCCGGGAATCGAACCTGGGACCTCTTGCGTAGTATTCGACCACTAAACCACTTAGGTCGGTCAAACAAACACAAATATTAAAAGACTAAATTTATCCCCCACCCCCAGCGCCAGGGCAGCTGTTCCGGCCGAAGTCTATCCTGAAGAAGACGAACTCGTTCACCCTCACCCGCGGGCTGGGCTCGCCCGGCACCCCCCACACCCCCACCACGCCGCAGCCCTCCGTCTACACCACTGTCACCGGCGCCGAGACCAGGTCAGACTCACATTATCATCGACTTCCTTTTACCCGAGTACGGCCAAGCCAAAAAGGGTTATGATTTTATCAATCTACACTCACTGGAACGACAACTGGCCCGAGCGCTTACCTTGCGATTTTGTAATGTTTTTAAATTTTTTTTCTTCTAAAAGTAAAAAAGGAAAAGATATTTATCCTTATTTCAAGAGGATAATTACTGCATTTCAGTGACAAGTTTGAAATCTGTTTTTTTTTTTCAACTTATCCAGCCAGCGTAGTAAGTGGTCATAGATACCTATACTCCATTTACAATAAGATTAGACATTTGAACGCACTCCATTTACCGTTCGTTCAAACGATTTTAAGCTCTATTGCTAAGGTGACATAACAAAAAACAGATGCAGAATATATATGGTATTGTAAACATTATTTTGCTTTCAACACCATCCTTAGCTATACGGAATAAAACTCAAAATCGTTTGAACGAACGGTAAATGGGGTGCGTTTAAATGTCTAATCTTATTGTAAATGGAGTATAGACAGCTGCAATACCACATGTTTATGTATAACTAGCTTCTGCCAGCGACTTCGTCCGCGTGGAATAGTGGTGCTCCGCTCCTATTGGTCTTAGCGTGATGATATATAGCCTTTAGCCTTCCTCGATAAATGGACTATCTAACACTGAAAGAATTATTTAAATCGGACCAGCGGTTCCTGAGATTAGCGCGTTTAAACAAAATGACAACATTTCCCTTCACTGCTCTGCTCCTATTGATTGTAGCGTGATGAAAAGTATACTATAACCACCTCAGGAGTATGACAAATAATTGTACCAAGTTTCGTTAAAATCTGTCGAGTAGTTTTTGTTTCTATAGAGTTTATACAGACAGACAGACAGACAGACAGACAGACAAAAATTTTACTGATTGCATTTTTGGCATCAGTATCGATCCCTAATCACCCCCTGATAGTTATTTTGGAAATATATTTCATGTACAGAATTGACCTCTCTACAGATTTATTATAAGTATAGATAGATATACAATAAACGAATTGGTAGTCCCAATTAATATGTATAGTGCTGTGATGCCATTTTAAGCCGTAGTAACTCATCCTCTCCACCCTTCAGGATCCGAGCAGCATTCGAAGCCATCTTCAAGCGGTCATCGCTTCTTCAGGACGTGGAAGGTGGTCTACCTGACCAGCTCAGCCCCACCTCGCTGCCTAGAAGTCCCTCCATCAACAAGAAAGTGCAGCTGGTCAGTATCCTTTACCCAACAGTGAACGGCTTTGTTATAATGAGTTTAAAAAAAACTAGGGTTGACTTCAAAAACAGTTTTTTTTATAAGCAAACTTTTTCTTATATTTTTTGGTGCATTCAAATTGTGGCAACATTAGTGCTTACAAATAAGAATTTTGCTTTAAATGTATCTCTTACACTTATTGACATTATTTTAGTGAATAAAAAAAAATAAGAATTTTAAATTTTAAATAAACGACTTTTAGACGTCAGGCATAGTCTTCCCGCCCCACCCACGGCAAGTCATTTGATAATTTACCACCCAAAAAATAAAATAAAAAAGGTATGGCGTAGGGGCTGCGTGTCGCGTGATCGATTCCCAAACGGGACAAGTAAAATTGTTCTGGGTCACGTACATAATGTTCCGGTTCGTGTGAAAGAGATAAATAGAATGTTGCATCAAAGCGGTTACTAGTTTCAAAGCTACGTCTATATACCAAAAAATTGGTTACGTTTTTTGACGCGTAATGTTTGGGATTGCATCTCTATTGTTTAAATCTCAATGTTTTGTACATATAAAAGTTATAAAACGACATTCTATTGTTCCCAGCCTCGAGAGCGCGTGTGCGACATGTCTCCCGAAGACCAGAAGGCGTGGGAGCAGATGGAGATGTCGAAGGAGATTGACTTCGACAGGATGCTGCAGATCGCCAGAAAGCGAGATATGGTGAGACAAATATCATGTGCTTGTATGCTGGACTCTTACCGTCTTACTTATAAAAAACCTGTAATCTAAAGTTTAACCATTTCTCACTTAATCCTTACTTCGTCGTCATTCCTGCGTCGTAATCCAGGATTAAGCTACTAACTCAAGTTCAGATCAACGCTAAAAAGCATTTATGAGTGGGATTTTTGGTAATCCATTGCTAAGCAGCAGATTAAAAATTAATCGGACTTTATAATTAAGACGGATAAACAGCGCAGGAATTGTCCACCATATAGCTGCTTTTTTAAACTGGGTCTAGCTGTTTTTTAAACTTATCTGGGTTTTTTTACCTTTGTAAATTCACCATACAGGCGACTATTCGTAAAGCTGAAGATCGAGCATCTTTGAGAGCGGTGGTAGTGCGAACTACCCATGTTAGTCACGTCCCTCAGACTTGAGGTTACGACTAGGAAGAAGAAATTCGCCATATTAATAATAACAGATAAATATAATAGCTACTTATTCTGTGTTTCTCGTTCACAGCATCCCGATGACCCAGAGTATGAAGATGAGAACCTGTACATCTGCCACATCGACCCCGCGCCCTTCCAGCTCGTCGAGAGGACCTCGCTACTCAAGGTACGAGGCTCTCCATCATACTAATCTTTTCCACTTCTTCTTCCTAGCTAAAACACATAGGAAATGGTAAAGGGCGGGCATTTTAGGGGCTGTCTATTGTAAATTTGCTGATTTTCAGATTAATTTTAATAAATGACTTTTGAATTTCGAATTCTAACCGATAGGTCCTTGAGTATTGCCAACAAGTAACACATAAAATAATATCAAATTGACACTTGTACTAATACTTATTATATCGCACGCAGGTCCACTCGCTGTTCTCAACGCTGGGGGTGAGCAGAGCCTATGTCACCGCTATCGGACGACTTATAGGCGTCGTCTCACTTAAAGAGGTAAGTAAAGAGGACAGGAAATCTATGGATACACTCTTTAAATAACATGCAGCGATTTATTCTTAGAGCTTTATTCTTCAGCACCTACAAATTATGTGACGCAAAAAGAATAATCCGACTTTGTTGTTGACGAAACTTGCAAAAAAACAACATAGGAAAATTTACATAAAACATATACGATTGTAATCTCCCAACTTCTTTATTCGATGATGATGTCGGAGTTTTAAACTTGAAGGAGCTTGGCAGAGCGTTTCCACTACATAACTACTAAATGCGTAGTCTCCAACAGTGTTTTCTACATAATATACAAAAACCAGATAAAAAAACTATTTATTAACATTTTATACTCGTTTGCTGCCTCATAACCGTCGAAACGACCATGACCCAATATTCATACTAGCCAGACCTTTTCTGCTATGCTGTCTTTAAGCATAAAACTTTATACTATCACGCAATTTTGGTCATAATTTCAAAGCTAAACGTAAAGTCTCACATTACCATCTCCCCGCAGCTCCGCAAAGCCATAGAGGACGTGAACTCCGGGGCCCTGACGCTGGCCACGCGGCCCCCGCCCCCGCGCGGCCCGGCGCGGGCCCCCGACACGCAGCCCGCGCCGCCCAGCGACTGCGACACCGCTAAGCTCACCACCACCATCGGCGACCAGTGAGCTTCTCCACAGCACAATACTGAGGAAAACACTTGAAAGAACAGCTTTTTTTATTACCTGAAAATCTCCCGAAAACAGGTAAAAGTTTTACCCCATTTTGAAGGATGAAGCCTACAAAGGGTTACGTGAAATCTGTTCCTTTCTATAAAGCCTAAGGCTCATCTCCCGAAGACCTGAAGGGTTTTGACCATTGAACAATATTTTCTTCTGTTGAGTGAGCTGATCCATATGAGAACCCAAGCGTATTAATTTATTTAAAAAATAATGTGTAATTAAAAGAATTGTCTTTTACGAGTAAAAGATCTTCTGTGGTTTTTTAACTGAACCAGTTATTAAAAACATCTTAGAGAAATAAAACTTTGACAGAAGTAAGGCTAAAAATGTTAAGTACTTTGTAGCTATAAACACAGATAATACTAATTAAAAGCCACTAGCAAGGCTAAACGGTTTAGCAAAAACCGACCCCGTCATCCATGATTGGGAAATATTCCTAAGAACTTCAAAATGGGAAAATTCCCATTCAAAAGTTCGTGAAGAACTTTCTTGGTAAGTAGTGTAGTATTTAGTAGATTATGTTTTAGAGATTGAAATTCAAGCCATGGAAGATTTTTTTAAGCTATTCGCCTATAG
Source organism: Pyrrhia umbra (assembly GCA_963891755.1). NCBI lineage: Eukaryota > Metazoa > Arthropoda > Insecta > Lepidoptera > Noctuidae > Pyrrhia > Pyrrhia umbra. The sequence continues at coordinate 1,324,918 of OY982942.1, read as the reverse complement.
TTCCTTAATATCATATCGTGATTTTTTTTAATGCAAAATTTGTTCTGTGGCTTGGAAACATCTGTGATGGACTAAAAGTCGAAATTAATATGATAAAAATTGCTCGTCCAAAGATTAGAAAATTTCGATGGGAATTTTCCCAAACTGAGTTCTAACTCGACAGGAAAATTTCCTTACATAAAAGAATAAATAGAGAAATATTCTCACTATGCATAATGTAAGACTTGTCATGCGAAGACATATCGAAGCGATTATTTTACAATGTTACGTAAAGAAATAATCAAAAATCGTCACAATTACGTAAACTTTTTTGTCGTTTTAAGTAGGTGTATTTTTGATAGATATTTTTGATGTATATGGTGCTTCCGAAGAGATTAGTAGTGTACGATTATGAAAGCGATTTGATACTTTACCCTTGTGTGGCACGCGAGAATGCGTGCATCCGAGCAATATTTATTTATAATGTTAAATTTATTTAAATGTTATTTTATTTATTACTGCCAATGAACGTTTATTTTCTAAAGTAGCGTTGGTTGGTGACATTGCTCGTGTGCACGCGTATTGCTCGGTGATGCGTTCAAAGCGAGCAATAATACTCTAAGTACATTGCTTGAAGTTTAGTGCCTTAGTTATTCGATATTTTTCATGTACAGGCTGTTGGTTTTTTCAGACGTTATATATATATATATAGATACAAGAAAAATAAATTAGTTTATTCCACATGTAACATACAAAGTATGCTTTTTTTCTTTTCTAATTATTTTGTATTTAAAATCATGTAAAAAAAATATATGAACGACATTAAAAATATGATCTTTAAAACGCAAAAATATCGACTTTGCTACAAAAATTTTTTTCTTGACTCTGGCTCACCGTAATATGAAATATTTTTTTTTCCAACGCCTGTACATTTACCAAATTTAATCACCCCAAGGCTTGTGATCGTCCATTCATTCCAAAAGTGTTGTTTCTTAGCTAATAAGTTATAATTATAGTTATATTATTATTCCCTAGGAGTCTAATACATCTGTGTCCAGCTTAACATTTTTGTAACACTGGGTTTTTACTTGATGATTCAAAAATTAAACAGAAAATTGGTTTTAAATCACACAATCAGACAAGTGGCAAACACAACAAATGACATTCGTTTACGACTAGCTATCTGTCATTCATACATTTTGTTTTCTATCCTACTAAAAACTCATTTTCTCAATAAGAGAAAAATTGTGACTGCAGGAAGAGACTATCTTAGATTTCGATGAAAATCATCAAATAAGAACCCAGTATATAAGTGCCATTTAAAAATTGAAATAGCAAATAGTGCCATAACAATTGGCTAAATGAGACTGCTATTAATATTGTTAGGGTCTTCACTGTCATTTGATATATATAAAACAAAGTCGCTTCCCGTTGTCTGTCTGTCCCTATGTATGCTTAGATCTTTAAAACAACGCAACGGATTTTTGGTTTTAAAAGATAGAGTGATTTAAGAGGAAGGTTTAAGTATATAATTTGTCAACTTTTTGTATCCATTGGCTGAAATATCGCGGGCGAAGCCGCTGGCGGGAAGCTAGTCTGCCAATAAAAAAATGCAAATAATATGTACAGGACAAATTATATGGCAAAAATCTTGCTGAAATGATGAGAAAATCGATTGAAGCTGATAGACAAGTGTAATCGATTCAGCAATATAAACAAGTATCGATATTATTTGCACGATTTTTATTCTACAATTTGAACTATGACAGTGAATGGCCCTATTTCATTCACTCAATAACAATGTCTCGTATGTTTGTAATAAAAAATAAATAATAAAATGGTTGTAAACAAACATATCTTGTACGTCCGTCCTAAGGAATTGTTGAAAATAAAAAAGAATGTTTGGAAAATCAAAATAATTTTGCGCATCTTGTCGCACTTGCAACTGCTACCAATTGTCTTAAACGATTTTGACTTAATATAAATTTTCTGAATACGTATTTTAAAAAAAAATACTAAACATGTTGTACAGACTACTTTTAATATTGGTCTTATGTTCAGATTTTGTTTAAGAACGAAACTCAAGTATAGATATTTTCTTAACATAGATTTGAAACCGGTTGTATCTAATTTGAGTAGTGCTTGAATTTTCAGCCAAGTTCTGTAAAACGGACTTAAAATACATACAAATTTCAATCAATGTTTTAATTGTTCAATGGTGAACCATTTGACATTATTAAGCAATTTGATAGCATTTTTCCTGCGATACTTATCTCTTCTAACAAAAGGCAGCAATAATAAATTGTATCATATAAAAGCAATCGCTAGCAGTTGCAAGCCAGTAGTAGACTCCGTAACACTTGGACATGCTTGTATCCTCAAATTCTGTGATTTTTATAATTATTATTTAATATACAAGAAATCGAGAGTGTTGTCTGGTCACCCTCTTTATTATTTAATTTATGTTTATATTCTATTCTGGTGAAGTAATTTGGTTAAACTTCAGAATGGAAGCTATATAAAAAAGTTGTTTAAATTTTTGTAATGTTAGTGGCCATTTTCACCACCTCCTAAAAGTACTAGTTAATCTTATCTACCAGATAATTTCGTGCAGTGTTTTTCTAATTATGAATTAATCTGGTAGTTTGTTCCTTTCCTTTTCTAGTCACTTCTAGTGATGAGTCAAATGCCCGATTTAGTTTTCTTTTTCAACAGAAAGTCTATAGTAGTAATCCTTACTAATATTATAAATGCGAAAGTAACTCTGTCTGTCTGTCTGTTACGCTTTCACGCCAAAACTACTGGACCGATATAAATGAAATTTGGTACAGAGATAGAATAGACCCTGAGGAACAATATAGGCTACTTTTTACCCGGGTGCGCTAAGTAGTTCCCTCGGGATGCGGGTGAAACGCGGGAAACAGCTAGTATATTATAAACTTAGTACAGTTAACAAAAAAAATAAAATCTATTAATCAAATTTTAGTTATAAAAAAACATAAGTTTTTAAAACCTCACTTTTTTTTACCCACGTCAAATGCAACAGCGTGCTCTCGGCGCTAAGCTACAATTTTATCCTTTAATTCTGTCATGTAGTCGTGCCCGTGGCGTCTAGACACATTTTGCTTTGTCATGTATACAAGATTAAGGCGGTTAAAAAGCAAATATACAACCAAAATACTTTACCAGAACAGATAAAGTTATAAAAGTATTTTACAATGTGAAGTGATGGCTTGCGCGTGTGTTTAGAGCTAAGCAATAATTTATAGACCCCGCCCTTCGCATGGGCTTTAGTTCGAAGATGCATTTCTTTTGTGATCTGTTGCTATGGTAACTATTAAACGTGTTTCGTGTCGTTAACTATTTATTTTGTTTTATTTCTTTAACAAAAACTACTCATGATTAATTTTATTTGTTACCAAAAATTAATTTATTTTCTTTTTTTCTAGCTATTACCCCCTTTCTGAAATGTCCAGGGTCCCATCTAGCCGGGGCTGCGGGACGTTCGAAAGAGATACCGCGCCCCCGGAATACAAAGGGCTGAGGAAGGAACATGGATGGGTTTTAGTCAGTAAGAGTCTGTCACTCCCTTCCGCCCACCCCCAACGGGATTGGTCATTTGATGATTTCCCATCCCCATCTATCTGCTTACCAAATTTAATCTGAATCGTTTGAGCCGTTATCGTGAAAGCGTAAACGAACAAACTCACTTTCACATTTTATATTAGGATTTAGTGTTACTTTTTAGGATTCTTCACATAGGTACTGTCATACTGGTTTTATTTTGAAAAGTATATTTATTGTGACTACTACGTTAATAAGAAGCTGGATATTAGGTACTCATGATTTAGAAAATAATACGAAACATGTAAAAATCTTATTTTATTTTTTAATTTTATCTCAATACCTACCTTTTTAATTTTTAGCCTTAATCTATAATACTTAGACACCGCTGTGACAAAATCAATTATAAACTGGGACACGACAATATTTAAGTACATTTTACAAAAAACTCCTTTTTACACAATGAAAGAGATTAGTGTTAATAGACTGAACAAATTAGTGTTAAATTATATATTGGGTTTTATAAATTAAATGATGTTATTCTTCTTAATTTAAGACAAAAAATACTTTTGTACACTTATTGCGAACATTTTATACGTATTCGTAGATTTTTTAAAGGGCTTTTGTAAAACTTATCTGTCTAATAATATTTAACTAGTATCAACATGATACTGAGATTTAAATGAAGGCACAAAAGTATTTTTGATCAAGTAATTTTCTAACTTAAACTATAGGAACATATCTTTACAGAAATATATCCTAAACTAAAATATTAAATCTTAACTACATTACAAATAAGTTTGATAATTTATCATACTTAACATTTACATTACAATCAATGTAAATATTTCATTTCATAATACGAACTTCAATATACTTTTACAGAAAAATATAAATACGAAACAGACGTAATTAATTGACAAAAAACGCAAAAAGATGTTTTCGCATTTTCCATAAAAATAATCCGATTTAAAAATGGCAAGTATATTAAAATTCAAATACACAAAACAACACGACATTGTGTCATTTTAAATTAATTAAAATTATAAATAAAATAAATGCACTGGTTATCATTAAATTAATGTTACAATCACAACTTTTATTACTAAACTCGTAACTGAAAGAGGCAGTGAAAAATATTATGAAACAATTGAGAAAAGAATAAAAATATAGTTTAAGTGGCTTCATGTATCTAGGTAGATAATGTATTAGTAGATATATTACATCTGTGCAAAAAGGAGATACTGTAAGATAGTTATTAATCGACGGCTTTAATTAGTTTTAATTTATACAAAAGTATAATTACTTTTTACAAAAAAGAGGTTACATATTCCATGGAGTTCTACCTAAATACAAAAAGCGCTCATAATTATAATACAACATTTTTTTTCCTCCTTTCGTCACTAGCTCCTTCAATCACCAAAAACATTTAAACGATATCACATTTTGCTTATAAAGCACACATTACAAAAAAATGCACATCTTATACTATTCGCTCACACAGACATACAAATAATTACTGACATTTAAAAAAGCATGTGTATACTCTATTCTTGGTTGTCTTTCTTTTAGCACAGCATGTAAAATCTTGAGCGATTCAAATACTCAAAAAATTGCATTTAAAATGACCTTTTTCTATTGCTTTTTCTTCCAGACTTGCTATGGCCGTGATGTTAATACGAGCTGGGGATTAGGAATACATAATCAACCCAGCCGTTCTTAAGATATTTAACGGTCTATGTATTGAGCAATTCTTATGTAATTTATTCACAGGCTAGCATGACGTGCTATTGTCTACACCCTCACATACACCCACAAGATTCCACCACCATATTTGGCAGGGTTTTCTGCGTCACAGTGTTCGTGGAGTCCATGTACAGCAGCTGTAGAGAGCTGAACGTTGTTGGCGCACAGCAGGGCTTGAACTCTGCCTTCCTCTCTGATACTGTGTAAAAGTATTTCTGTAAAATAATAAAAAAACAATTTAAAAAATCTATCAAAATCAAAAGGTGACAGAAAAAGTTTTGAAAACTATACCTATTTTTTACAGACTTCAAGTAATGAAATAAAGAATTAAATGGCCGAAATCTTAATTGCTGTTAATTTTGTAACATTAATGGATTTTTTTGTAAAAAGGAGCTGCTCCTTAAATCACACGCTTAGGCCTAAACCTACAATATCTGACTCATCGAATACATGAAAAATTTTGATCTTTATTTTTCTGATATAAGTATCTATTATTATCATTTCACACAATTTCGGTCATCAAATCACTGGTCGACAATATTTTTTTAAACCTAAAACATACAGACGAATTGAGAACCTCCTCCTTTTTGAAGTCGGTTAAAAAGGTGTGTTAGCAAAAGTGTTCTATGCCCATTACGTCTCATTGTATTCTGCCGACAATTTTATTTTCATCTACCCTACTTACGGCTTCAATTACACGGTCATTTGTTCCATACAAAAGAAAGTGTAAATTAAGTTCTAACCGTGATTGCTACCTGTGAACAGTTTATACTTTTAAAAAAGAAAAGGCCGACTGTGGATTCGTTAAAAGTGCATATCTTTATTGTTTTGGGTTTCCTGTTGCTAACCAATATAAAAACTGGGTTCTGCATATGTTTTGTGAAAACTGTCGAATCGTTTTACTAAAGTGATCATCAAGATTTTATACAAAAATAAATAGGTGAGTACTGTATACAATTTTCCTATATTCTAAGTAAATTTTGCATTGGAAGGATCTTCCATGGCTTATCTGTCCCGCCAGATTTAATGAAAATATATTTAAAAAACCTAACAATGAAGTAAAATCAATTGTGTATTGTATATGATCCAAAAATCGATAAAAAGAGGATATTTAATGCCCCACAGATCCATGACACTATAAAAGATATTGATTCCATTTTAAGTCAATAATTACGTGACAGATTAATTATTAGATATACTGTCCATAAGGAACAAATTAGTTTTAGCTGGGGTATTGAAATCGTGTCGACCAGTGAATTATAGGGAATCGTCAGTAAGAATGTCAAAATTTGTACGAAACCTGTGTTAGTCGACTATAACTCTGTAACCAGTTATCCCTACTTAGCCGTGATAGTTTTCCTTGTAAGTTCATTACATGTGCTACGTCTGTTTTTTTTTTTCACATTTGTACAAATATACATACAAAATACAAGTCGAATACAGAACATCCTTTCTTTTAAAGTCGGTTAAAAATAAACTCAACTCACCCTAATAAAGTTATGATGATAGCTATCAGTATTCGTCAAAGCAGATATTGGCGCGCACGATCCTTTGCAGAAGTAAGCATGGTAGCCAGCAGGCCTGATGATCCAGTCGTCCCACCCCAGGTCCTTGAAGCTGACGTACAGGGGCTCCCGGCAGCACTCACTGGTCGTGGCTCCACACTCGAGGGCTCTGCCCCGGCGGCGCTTGCCTGCGTACTTGGTGTATAGAACCAGGAACGGTCGATGTTTTTCGTGGAAGGAGAGAGGCGCGCGGCGTAGCTGGGGGGAAAAGGTTTCTGTTAGTTGTTTGTAGGGTTTACTTATTCATGAGTTTATCTTAGTATCCAACTAGTAGATCAAAAGACCTATAGAAATATTGGATCATTCCCAGCCTTTTCCAAATGATAGGCAACACTAGGATTTTAAATTCGGCAATGAAACTATTGGTTTCTGAGACTTGTCTATTATATAACGGTTGACTTACCATAGATAGTTAACAATTTACCTACGATAAATTTGACAGACAGATATGTGCGTTGCGCCACTTCTTTATTATTATCATCTGCCTACATATCGTCCCACTGCTGGGCACAGGCCTCTCCTCATACAAAGAAGGTATAAGCATTGATCACCACGCTTGCGTAAGACGGATTGGCGATATCAGACTTTTTAACTACGAGTTTCCTCACGATGTTTTCCTTCACCGTTAGTCAGTGACGTCTAAGATATACTTAGAAAGTACGTATGACGTCAGAAAAGTCACATTAGTACTTGCCAGGTTTCGAACCCGTACACGAGATGCAGATGCCTTAACCACTAGGCCACCACGCCAATTCTTTACCTCATCAAAAAAACATAAGAAGTGGTGAAGGGCGGGCGTTTTGGGGGCTGTCTTTTGTAAAAACATTGCCAATTTTCAGCCTGATGATGAATTATTTTTGATTATTTTTTTGGTTATTTTCATACTTGAATAATGCCTTCAATACAATACGGTAGCCTAAAGAAATACATGATCATGATCAGGCTCACCTGGCACGTCCTACAGGCGACATGCAGCGTATGCAGTCTCTCCCTCCCCTCCAGCCACACGCGGACCGCCCAGGCCAGCTCCACCCGCACCCAGCCCTCGCCAATATCCGTCTCCTTGATAGCAATAGGCTTGGTCTTCTTGAACTGTTGCTGGCTGTCCCAGTGGGCCGCCTCTGAGATCACGAACGTTTGGTTGTACTCGTCTAATGGATCGCGTTCCTGGAAGAATTTGTATTATTGTTAGACATTGATTCTGTTGATAGAAAGAAAGAAATGAGGACTGGTGGTCGATAGAATTGTATGGAAATGTAAGTCAAAGCTACGACGCTAATCTATATCTATCTATACTTATAATAAATCTGTAGAGAGGTCAATTCTGTACATGAAATATATTTCCAAAATAACTATCAGGGGGTGATTAGGGATCGATACTGATGTCAAAAATGCAATCAGTAAAATTTTTGTCTGTCTGTCTGTCTGTCCGTCTGTCTGTCTGTCTGTCTGTCTGTCTGTCTGTCTGTCTGTCTGTCTGTCTGTCTGTCTGTCTGTCTGTCTGTCTGTCTGTCTGTCTGTCTGTCTGTCTGTCTGTCTGTCTGTCTGTATAAACTCTATAGAAACAAAAACTACTCGACGGATTTTAACGAAACTTGGTACAATTATTTGTCATACTCCTGAGATGGTTATAGTATACTTTTCATCACGCTACAATCAATAGGAGCAGAGCAGTGAAGGGAAATGTTGTCATTTTGTTTAAACGCGCTAATCTCAGGAACCGCTGGTCCGATTTAAATCATTCTTTCAGTGTTAGATAGTCCATTTATCGAGGAAGGCTATAGGCTATATATCATCACGCTAAGACCAATAGGAGCGGAGCACCAATATTCCGAGCGGACGAAGTCGCTGGCAGAAGCTAGTCAAAAATAAATTAGGATGATGTTTAAGCATCTCAATATTGATACAAAAACTAAGCCCTAGAACAAACAATTGTTAAGCCAACTTAGATGGTGTCTTTGATCGTGTTCTGTATATTGCCATTACTTTGGCACTGTTAAAGTGGGACAGGGCTGTACACGAAGACTCATACTGTCTCTTTTTTACTAGTGAACTATAAATTTAAAGCAGAATTACTTAACTGCAGTGTGATCTTTAAAAGGCCTTCAATGGTCTCACAATTTGTATTACTTAACTACCTGTGTTCCGCGGTTTTCCCCGCATCCTTAGGGAACTACTTCGCGCAAAATTACAAATTCTATAAAAAGTATCCTATGTGTTAATCCAGACTATAAACTATGTGTATACCAAATTTCACACAAATACATTCAGTAGATTTTGCGTGAAAGAGTAAAAATACATCGATACAAAGGTGAATCTTCAATATTTTGCTGTTTGGTTTCCGAATCGTCATCACCCTCATCACCGACTGTCGTTTAAATTGTACAATTTACAAGCTTAAAATTATTAAGTTAACGAATTAAATAGATATAGCCTTTTAATTTAGGTAAATATTGAATTTTACACGGCTGGTAATGATGAAATTCGTGTGAGGAAGCGAACAGCGTCGAAAAACCAATAGCGCATATTTTTGAAGATTAGGTGAATCTTCTTCTTTCGCATTTAGTATGAGAATATAGGGTGTTCAAATGATATTAGGGATCATTATACCTAGTGGGAACAAATATATACTATCTCTCAACGTACCTTATAGAACCATAACTCCACCACATTGACTTCTTCGGGCTCAACATCTGGCGGCAGCTCAAACTGGAGGCACTTAAACGGGTATCGGCCAGACGTAAGACATTCACCTGGAAATAAAAAGATATGGAAAAAAATAGATTAATTATCAAACTCAATAGAAATTAGTCCTAATTTTCGTAGAGATTGAATTAAGTATACACTTTATTGTCATGAATCTGGGACAGTTACAAAAACTTAATATGATCGAAATTGTGAATGTTAATTCCATCACCGTAATCGTCGGCTTTTCATTGTCCCACTCGTGGACAAAGGCAGCTTCTCAAGTAGATAAAGGCACAATGATCAGAACGCTTGCTCAAATTGGATTTACGATTTCAGACTTATATATTTTAATCTATAATATAAAAATGAATTGCTGTTCATTAGTCTCACTAAAAGTTGAGAATGGCTGGGCCGATGTAGCTGATTTTAGTTTTGAAATGTTTGTCGTAGTCCAGGGAACGTTTAAACGATCAATAAAAATTGATGTAGGTGATACGAAGTTCACCGGGTCATCTAGTATATCATAAATGATAAATATTTTGCAAATAGGTTACAAAATAATACTTTAACACGTCAATTTGTTTTTTAAAGCTTGATGGGGCCGGTGTTTCCTATCTGACTACCTTGAGAAGAAACACCGAAACAAACTCAAGGGTCAAACTCTCTTTTAAGGTCCAGACATAATGTAATTGCATCATGGATGTATGTACAATGTAGGCTCGAGTCTGAAATGACCTTACATAATTTTACTGATACAATGATTAAATAGCTGACCCAGATTAATTGCTCCCCAGTGTAAGTATAGAAGCTGATGAACAAACAGTATATTATATACCGTATAATGACCACTAATTGTACAATTACACGTGGAGTAGATTACAGTAATTACCTCGATGTGGCTGAATGTTCAATTAAAAATATTAAAACCAATTAGGTTTCAATTTTCATTGAATATTCGGTAACCAATTAATTGATTAAAATTACATTAATTTATTCTCTCGTACCTATTCTCTAATTACTTTATACATTGAATCTAATACTTATGCTTTAATTAAACAATAAATCGATTAATTTAATTAATGTATTTGTTAAACAGAGTACATAATATGTACTCTGTTTAACAAATATTATATTAATTATTATTTCACTTGCATTTCCCGCGAGCTCAGACCCGCGAAACGTGCCTTTGTCTAGAATCTAGAACATAATCTATCTGTTTGACAAGAATCGTCGCAATCCGTCTAGTAGTTTTAGCGTAAAAGAGTTACAAAGACTTGTCCATCCATCTTCGTAAACTGTCGCTTTTATAATATTGAGATTTTCAGTTTGTTTTGACGTGTAACTTAAAGTGTGTTTGATTAGTTTCTATTTTTTATTTAATTAAATTCAATCATTTATTACGAAATATAGGTCTCAAAAGTAGTTAGATCAATGTCAAATATAGTACTACTTTACAAAGCTATTAAATGCAATGTAAGAATAAACATTAAATTATGCTTAGCATTTCATCTTCAATAACATATACTTAGAGAATTATAGATATTATGAATCCAAAAAATATCTTCAATACCTATACCAAAATATTTATTTGTATACAATTCAGCTACAAAACGAGATACTCTTTAGCCATTGTCCAAAGATCCTAGCCATTAGCTAAACGACAAAATATCTTTACATCCAAGTCACCTGTCTAACAATCATACAACAAACTAATAAAGATGTTACAACACATGCTAGGTACATTATATACACACGGATCAAACGACCTAACTTAATTGGACCAAGGAGTGACCCTAGGGGCATACCAAGCGATAACACAAGAACATGTGTAGGTATTTAATCAGTTTACCCACGGCCTACGCCGCTCTTTTATTAATCATATAGATGATATTGTTTATATTCAATTTTGGTTTCAACTTAATCTGTAATTATGTACCTACGATAAAATTGGCGCCATTTTGGCGATTCATTGAATTATGTTTACATTGATAAAAAATACGTGACTGAGAACAGCTGTTTTGAGCTGGTTGTACGTTATTTTTGAGTACAAGTTTCGGACTTGCAACAATAGTACAAACAATACGATTCCTTATCTAAAAAAATAAGAAAAAAAAAGCAAAAGAAAATGGCGTAAGTATTAAATTCCGTAGCAACACTAAAATAATATTATTAAACTTTTTCTCAGTGAAATATCTGATACAGTCGGGCGCACATAACTTGGCATGAGTCGCTTGTAGTTTTCCCCCTTCTTAAAAATACACGTTTAAAAGTAAATATAATATAATAATGAAAAGCAGTCCAAGTGATCATATTGTTTCTCTAGTGTACAGCAAACTTAATCCCGCTACATCAAATCCTCACCAAGCTACGCCGACTGTACTATTAATAACAATCATGTGACGAGTTGCTAACGGTGAAGGAAAACATCGTGAGGAAACCTGGACTTAAAAAGTCTGAAATCGCCAATCCGCCTTGAGCAAGCGTGGTGATCAATGCTCATGCCTTCTCTGTATGAGAAGAGGCCTGTTTTAACTGTGTAATTTAGTGACAAAGATAAAGTTATTCCAAAACACCTTGCAAACATTCCCGTAAGAGCAGCTAATGATGATTGACACTATCAGTGTACAGTTCCGTATCATAATGAAGCAAATCATGATGAAAACAGTGATGATTCAGACGTTTATCACCACTTTCTCAAGAAAATCAAAGTCCAAACAAAGTATGATACTACGGTGTATCTTTTGATATTGCCCGCATCCGTTATGAAGTGATAACGTCGACTACTTACTGACTACTCGAATGAAATATGTTACAATTAATGTAATCTATACGGAGAAGTCATAAATGTGCAGTTGGAAGGTCAATATTAACAATTACCTTGTAAATATTTTGTCTTTTAGAGAGAAAATCATTTTTACGACGACTTGAATCATGAAATTGGTCACTGGTTAGGCGTCTGTGCCCACATACTTACAAAATTAACATATTCAGATAGACCTATTTAAGCTTTTTTACACATACACTTCATCTTCATGGAATAGTGAAGCTTCTAAGAGGTATAAGAATCGTTTCTACAGTTCAATATCGTACCTTAGAAATTATTGTTACCCGACTGCAAGGAAAGGGCTATTTAGATATTATGCTGTTTTAAAAGAAAGTAGCTAAGCTAAGAATAATGTTACACTTATATAAATGAATCAGATTTTGAACAACTTATGCAAGTAGAACGAAACAAATAGATTTTCCTCTTTTTACAAAGCATGATGAAGTAGTAATGAATAGTAATTTAACTCTTGATAAAATCTACGTTATAGCTATTATATATTAACAACAGTGAGTGAGATCTCCGTAAATGGGTCCTGGAGCTATAACACGACGTGTTATCGGTAACTACACATTAATTAATCCGTGGTTATATTGTATCACTGTTCAGGGGCCTTACCATGACGTGCCAAAAGAATATTTTCGTAATAAAAGAGACGGAGCTATATGACGTTAGTAGCTGTGTCACGCTCTCAAACTTGAATAGTGATTGAAAAAACACGTGGTGGTACAGCCCCAGGAGTGAGAGTGAGACGGAGCTAGAATCGACGATATTTACATCCCTTTTTAGCTACAGAATTATTAATACTTGGGTACATTGTGGTAGGGCTGTTCATATGACATGAACCAGTAACCAGAGCTCACCTCGCATAATATCGATTTAATAAGTAACACGACATTATGATGACTACTCGACTATTGTTGTCTGGTTGTAAGTCACATTACTTTGATTAATTAAAATTCATTTTTGCTGAACATGTTCTGAAAACTGGACAAGGTGAGTCGAGGTGAGCTGAGATTTCGTGTATCCAATAAGCCTAGCCTTTACCCAGCCATGTTGGGGCCGGCTTTCAGTCTTACCAGATGCAGCTAAGAACCAGTGTTTTACATGGAGCGACTGCCTGTCTGACCTCCACAACCCAATTACCGGGTAACACAATACCCCTTGGTAAGGTTGGTGGTCAGACTTTCTGGCTTCTGACTACCTGTCACGACTGTCAACAATTTACAAATGAGTTTTGTCTGTGTTATTTTAACTAGACAAAAATAATTTGTTCGTCTTCTAAAAGAATTTAAATTTTGTTGTTTTTCAAGTTATTATTTTTTATTTGTTTACTAAAACGTGTCAGAAACCCAATTAATCTGAATGATCTTTAAACTTCCTTATTTATTAACTGAATTTTCGTTGAAAGATAAAAATTAACGTTAAGTAGTAAATATTGTTCTCAACTTACTTATACCTATACCAAGTCAACCTATGTAAGTCATGTGCTTATATGTTACTTAGATAAAGGTATTTACTTGTAGGTACTTGTTTATCGTCAAGTATTTTTTTCTTTGCCAAGTAAATAACATTAGTATCTAGTTATATTTATAGGCCTTGATAAGTGACGATTTATTTACATAGGTATATAATAATAATAATCTATATATTAATACCTTCGTGATGCAAAAACTTTGTACCCCTTTTTACGAAAATTGCGCGGATGGAGGAGTTTGAAACTTACACTTATAGTTTATACTAGCTTCTGCCAGCGACTTCGTCCGCGTGGAATAGTGGTGCTCCGCTCCTATTCGTCTTAGCGTAATGATATATAGCCTATACCCTTCCTAGATAAATGGACTATCTAACACTGAAAGAATTTTTCAAATCGGACCAGCGGTTCCTGAGATTAGCGCGTTTAAACAAAATGACAACATTTCCCTTCACTGCTCTGCTCCTATTGATTGTAGCGTGATGAAAAACTATAACTATCTCAGGAATATGAAAAATAATTGTACCAAGTTTCGTTAAAATCCGTCGAGTAGTTTTTGTTTCTATAACGGTTATACAGACAGGCAGACAGAAAAAAAACTGATTGCATTTTTGGCATCAGTATCAGTCGATCCCTAATCACCCCCTGATAGTTATTTTGGAAATATATTTGATGTACAAAATTGACCTCTCTACAGATTTATTATAAGTATAGAAGAAGAAGATAGATTATACTTAGCTATTCGATTACATATAGTCACAAACGCAAGGGCTTAAACTCTTAAAACGCTATTTAAATCATCTGTTTCAGATGTCAAGTCTGGCCTGATGAATATGATGCTAAGGTATTATCAATATTTAGCATATTACATTATTACTTTTTATAATCTTCAATAGTCATTTAACCGATTTCTTTTATCAGACAAAACTGTACGACTTCTTTAATCGTGTGAGAAAAAACAATATCTAATAAAAAATATCTTCAAAACATACTCATCATATCATATCTCATCATGATGTGTCTCTTTGCTAATTTTGAAGAAAAACCTTGGAACTTATCTATAGATAAATAAATCTACTATGCACCACGTGTACCTTATTATACATTACAAAAGATAAACATATTTATTAAATACCAAATGTTTTGGAAATTATAACACATAATCATTGTTTTTACTCTAAATATTTACCTACGTTAATTTAATATTCTGTTTATTGAACTCCAAATACGTAAACGACTACTTAATGATATTTAATTAGCTTTTATTAAATACTAGCTGTTTTTCGCGGTTTCACCCGCGTCTCACGGGAACTATACTATAACCATCTCCAGGGTACCTTCTATCTCCGTATCAAATTTCATCCAAATCTGTTCAGCAGTTTTAGCATTAAAGCGTGACAAACAAACTCACTTTCGAATTTATAATATTAGTTTGGATTCGAAATAAATAGAGTGACTTTAATAAAAATATCTATAGCTGCACCTATCATGCAAAATAATCATATTAATTTATTATAATAATGAGAATCGTCTCTTTAATTAGTATAATTGGTTCGCAACGGCTCAGATAATTATACAAAAAAACCTCAGTTTTATACTTTGAACCTATGTAGATAAAAGCTCCTATGTTGATTAAAAGTATGAACCGGATCTAATTACTCTTAGCCAAGATTTTTGGAAGAAGTTACGCTACTTAATTTTTGAGAAGCAAATAAATTTAATAATTTTAACAATTTGCTTATATTTCTGCCTTAAAATCAGCATTGCTGGCCAAATTATAATAAATACATGACTTCAGAAAAGTCAATTACTACTAGCCAGGTTTCGAACACGCTCATTTGTACACGAGAGGCAGGTGCATTAAGCACTAGGCCACCACGACATTTTTCACTTTTTTGATTTTTAAATCGTCTTTAAAACTATTAAATAAAACATAAAAAAATACAAATTTAGGTTCCAAAACCTTCTACAATGCTGTACCTATTTTATTAACGAGTTTTTCTCAATTAACTGGTTCTCGTAAGTATCTATGTGAGAGGTTACTCCCGAGAGGTCACGTTATCGTGGGAGCACACGAGGCACGCGTGATCACCGACACCGTTTTAAGAATAGGTGCTTAATAGATAAACGGGATATTTTCATATCATTGTGAATAGTACAATGTATTGTACTAGTTACTATATAACATAACTATATTTTTCATGGGTGGGAAATCATCAAATGATCCTCTGTGAGCGGAGAGGGAGGGAGTGTCAGACTTTTACTAGTAAAACCCAACCATGTTTCTTCCTTCAACCTTGGTGTTCCGTGGGCGCGTAATTTTACCGTTAATATCATACAGAATTCCAATTATGAATGAATTATTTCTATTAAAAAAAGGTTAAACACGCCAAAACAAACAGACAACTTTGATCATCATCATCAGCCTATATATTGTCCCACTGCTGGGCACAGGCCTCTTCTCATACAGAGAAGGTATGAGCATTGATCACCACGCTTGCTCAAGGCGGATTGGCGATTTCAGACTTTTTAAGTCCAGGTTTCCTCACGATGTTTTCCTTCACGGTTAGTCAGTGACGTCTAACATATACTTAGAAAGTACATATGACTTTAGAAAAGTCACATTGGTACTTGCCAGGTTCCGAACCCGCACACTCGCACACGAGAAGCAGGTGCCTTAACCTCTAGGCACTTTAGTTATACATAATACAATGAACAGGTACACACTTGAAAAAAAATGATATTGTAACTACATCAGCTACGGTTGTTGCTACGAAATTTCTGTCCGACTACGCGTGCTACGAAGAGCTCTTTTTTGTGCCTACGATATTGAGGAGCTTCTAATTATTGATAATGATGAATGGCCTCCCTATTGGTGGGTTTATCAGTCGGTTCAGTTAACACGAGGAGTGATAACATTCAAATTAGTGGCAGTTCAGGGTTCAAACTAAGTTTTTTATTACCTCTCCCGTTCCATTTCGATATAATTAATAATTTAATGTAGTTTCGTGTCACAGTTTATTTTTAATTAATGGAAAATAACTGAACTTTTCGTTAATACATTATTTAGTATAATACATTTACGCATTGCATAATTATTATTAGTATTAATTGTACTGTAAGTTAAATTTATATAGCAACTATAGTTGTTTTCCACAGTTTCACCCGCGTCACGCAAAAACTACTTAACACTACCGGGTAAAAAGTAGTCTTTAACCATCTCCAGAGTTCCCTCTATCTCCATACTAAATTTCATACAAATCGGTCCACCCGATTTACCGTGAAAGCGTAACAGCCAAACTCACTTTCGCATTTATAAAGTTGGATAGGTAAAAGTTTCTATTATTTTATATAGGTACTTAGGTATATTACAAGAATTTGAAAACTGTCAATAAAGAGAGATTATACCTACCAAAAACTACATAATTCTAAGAAATGGATCGTAAATAAATGCATAATATGTTTTGATATCTCCCGACTGCGACAAAAATAATAATTAGTACTTACATAAAATTTAAGAGAATAACTCAAACACGTGTAAAATTATATAATACTATTTGCAACGCATAAACGCTACACACATGTCTTAATGCACAATGGACAGTCGCGATGGATATTATGTAAATAACGAGACACAATGGTATACATAATTTGTCTATACACTACTAGAATGTTTATCTTATCGAGAAAGTGGCCACGGGCCGAGTAATTGCCTCAGATCATAGTACACGGATATTAATCTAAATATATATAAAACTCAAAGGTGACTGACTGACTGACTGACATAGTGATCGATCAACGCACAGCCCAAACCACTGGAGGGATCGGGCTGAAATTTGGCATGCAGGTAGATGTTATGACGTAGGCATCCGCTAAGAAAGGATTTTGATAAATTCTACCCCTAAGGGGATAAAATAGGTTATGAACATAAACAATACATAGCTGAAGAAAATGTATTTCTCCTTTCTAATGATATATTTTCATGTTCACGAAGTCAACTTGTGAAAACACGTGACTTATGTGTTTACGAAATATTAAATAAAATATTTCTTTATAGTACCTATTTAGTTAAAAAAAGCTTTACAACTACTTAATTATTTCACATAACGAACTGTCATGATGATATTTAAATTATTTATTGATATCAAATATTTTGTTGCAAACATTTTTATTTTGTTTAGGTTTGTAAGATATAAACCTAATATAAATCATAATAAACTGTTTTAAACTATCAATAAAACATTAATAATCTTTGTATATCGTTCTAGTTCACTTGGGAAGCAGAAAACTTCTACGTCTCAAGTCTCAACTTGTGTTGATTACAACACAATATCACGAATTTACCTATTTCATACAAAGTAGTAAATATTTGTAATATCACAGATATGTAGGTCAAAGGATGGTAATAATATTTCAAGTATTCATTAATTGTGTTTCCTGTGTTTAATAATTGGGTAGTGGACACGAATCCTTACTATATATCCTTACTAATATTATAAATGCAAAAGTAACTCTGTCTATCTGTCTGTTACGCTTTCACGCCAAAACTACTGGACCGATATAAATGAAATTTGGTACAGAGATAGAATAGACCCTGAGGAACAACATAGGCTACTTTTTACCTGGGTGCGCTAAGTAGTTCCCTCGGGATGCGGGTGAAACCGCGGGAAACAGCTAGTAACAAATAATACCAAGACACTACTTCTCTAAAAATGCACTTAATTCTATCCCTGTAAACCCTATTTATTTTGAATTTACTCTACAATAAGATTTTTAGGCTTTGGAATCAATAAATAGTGAGTGGATTGAGTTGGAAAATGAGTGACATCACAGTTCACTATTGCCATACACAATGTATGGGAGAAACGCGTTTTGACAGCTCATAAAAGAATGTCAATTGATTGGTGGTGCCGAGTACCGAATTATCACTAATGGCCGATTTTCCATAAGACAGATAACTTTCATTTAAAAATAATAATTTCATAGTTATTTTTGGTGGACTGGGGAAATGGGAACAAAACTTAAAATGACTTACGCACTGTTAGAACTTCACTGACGATATTTTCTTTACAAGCTCTGTCAAATTGACATATTGATTCATCAGAACATTGAAAAAATTTAAAAATCCGCCCCAGGACAAACTATATTTAAGTAATCTTGATGAAACTGAAATTGTTACCTCATTGATACATTAAATATATCACTAAACTAGCTGATTCCAGCGGTTTCACTCGCGCCTTGTGAAAAAAACTTTACGCACTTATAAAAACTGTCCTATAACCTTCTGCTGGTTTCAATCTATCTCCATACAAAATGTCATCTAAATCGGTTACGCCGTTTTACCGTAAAAGCGTCACAAACTAACATACGTAAGTATTTATATAATTAATTAGGAGCAGATGTTTACCTCGGTCAAAATTTAGAACATGTTGACCGTTAGGTTTCAGCCCATGTATATTTTATTTAAATTCGTGTGTTTTACATAGTCTTCCCCAACCATAACTTATAGCGTGATAATTTACCCGGTTAACAAAATATTTTTATAAAAAGTTTCAAGTTTATCCGATCAGTAATCTTGGCGTGAAGCTCAAACAGATAAACATACAAACAGAATATAGACAAAGAATTAAAAAAAACCCACATATATTTGATATCTTCAACGTTTCCCTATCACAACTTTTATTTAATCCACTAAATTCAGATTTTTTCCCCATTACAATATGACTTAGCTACTAAAAAGAAGCTCATTAAGTTGTGTATCAAAAGATAATACTTATTTGATTAAAGATTATAATATTTAGCTGTAACTGTAGCATCATTACTTCACATTTGTAATAATAACCTTATCTTTAGGGCATACTCAACCATGAATATATTGTGAGCGAGTGACGCTGTCGAAACGTAGCACCCACATGACGTACAACCGTACAAACGATACATAATCGTCTATGTACGTTTGTACGTCATCACAGATTAACTAATTAGCAAGCGAGCAATTGTTATATTTATACTCGTGCGTGAAATTAATATAAGAAGTCTGACTAATATTACAAATTAGGATAGACGTAGGTGAACGTATAGTCACCTAAGTAACCTAAGTCGTGGTGGATTAGTGGTTATAAGCATCTGCATCTCATATACGAGTGTGCGGCTTCGAAACCTGGTCAGTACAAATGTGACTATTCTAAATGCATATTGTACTTTCTAAGTGTATTTTAGACACCACTGATCAACGGTGTTGGAAAAATCGTGAGGCAAACTGGACTAAAAAGTCTGAAATCGCCAATCCACCTTGAGCAAGCGTGGTGATCAATGCTCATGTCTTCTCTGTATGAGAAGAGGCCTTTACACAACAGTGGGGAAACCTTCTCTAGCCTTTTCCCTACTATATAGTGGTAGTTAGCTTCACCCACGCCTTGTGAAAAAAAACACGCACGCTTACTATATTGGGGTATCGTGTTACCCGGTAACTAGGTTGTACAGGTCAGATAGCCAGTCGCTCCATGTAAAACACTGGTACTCAGCTGTCCGGTTTGGACTGGAAGCCCGCCTCAACATATTTGGGAAAGGGCTAGGTAGATGATCATGATTAGGGTCAGCTTCCAGTCTAACCGCGTGCAGCTGACAACCAGTGTTTTACATGGAGCGACTGCCTGTCTGACAGTGTCTGATCTCCACAATCTAGTTGCTGGTCCGACTTTTTGTGTCCTGACTATATTCAACAATTCTTTGAATTATATCGGTAGTTTTAGTTATCTGTCGGATAATATTTTTAAGTTACACATCGTTGAGATTATTTTGTCACATAGACAATTATGGATAAAATATCTCACTAAGTCAATAACTATTATATATTTTTTCACAAGTAATCAAGTTTTTTGGCACAATATCAAAGTCCATTATAATTTTTTTCTGCAATGTTTGCAAATCTAATTGTGTATGACCTTACATACTCCACGCGACTACTGCGTGGATCTGAGTACGAAGTTCGATTCCCGTTCGATTCAGTTTACCTGATAGGTAATGTAAGCAACTATTTCATCATCTTTTAAAACTTGTTTGAGGTGTTAATGATACCTCAATATAGGTCATATTTACTTAATAGAAACGAGGTGCTCGTGGCTAAGTAACAGCCGCACGGGTCGACCGATCAAAGGTTAAGGTGCACTTGGCGCGGTCGGTCCGTGGATGGGTGACCGTCTACGTCATAGCGAGACTCCTCCGTGCTTCGGAAAGCACGTTACGCTGTTGGTCTCGGTTGTCATTTGTAGATCTTTGACAGTCGTTGCGGGTAGTCAGTATCCAGAAAGTCTGACAACCAGTCTCACCAAGGTGTTGCCCGGTAACTGGGTTGTGGAGGTCAGACAGGCATCCACATCTGCATTCTGGAGGAACTACTGCTTGTACCCCAGTTAAAACTATACCATGTCCATTCCCAAGTTTCAATCTATCTCTATACCATATTTCATCAATATCAGTTCAATTTTTGTATCATGAAAAGAGTAACAGACAGATAGACAGACTGATTTAAGAATACGATATTTCGCTGAAATTTCTGTTATTATTTATGACATTAGTTACTATTTATTATAATTATCTTATCTTTAGGGCATACTCTACCATGAATATAGACAGATACATCTGTCTAAATTGCTTTCGGATTTATCATATAAGAAAGGTGTGAGATTATAAATGTTTCTTTACTTAGAAGATAAAAATGATTTTTTAATTTTTACGCTTTCGTCTACATGAAATGACGAATCATATCTTCGTATGTAAAATAAGAATATCTATATCTTCTATCTATACTAATAATAAATCTGTAGAGAGGTCAATTCTGTACATGAAATATATTTCCAAAATAACTATCAGGGGGTGATTAGGGATCGATACTGATGCCAAAAATGCAATCAGTAAAATTTTTGTCTGTCTGTCTGTCTGTCCGTCTGTCTGTCTGTCTGTCTGTATAAACTCTATAGAAACAAAAACTACTCGACGGATTTTAACGAAACTTGGTACAATTATTTGTCATACTCCTGAGATGGTTATAGTATACTTTTCATCACGCTACAATCAATAGGAGCAGAGCAGTGAAGGGAAATGTTGTCATTTTGTTTAAACGCGCTAATCTCAGGACCCGCTGGTCCGATTTAAATAATTCTTTCAGTGTTAGATAGTCCATTTATCGAGGAAGGCTATAGGCTATATATCATCACGCTAAGACCAATAGGAGCGGAGCACCACTATTCCACGCGGACGACGTCACTGGCAGAAGCTAGTTACGAATATACGAGTAGATATATAAATGTAATGTAATATGAAATGTATTGTAATTATCAGATTTTTGTAATTATCTATTTATATTAAATTACACCCTTCCTTTGTTATTGCTAGCTATCATCCAGAAAGCGTATCATAATAGGTCTAGCCGTTGAAACATATTATCATACCATAAATAAAACATTTTGACACAAAAAAATTAAGAAAATATATAAAAATTTACAGACTTGAATGACAGCTAATCGCATTTTACATTGGTTTAAGAAACCTGATATTTTATTTGGGCTGTTAATATGTATTTAAAAGGAAAAGTTAAGCATACAAATATTCATCTACATCGCTTTCAACGAGTACCGGGTCAAAAGACTGCCTGCATGGCCACATCGGTTGGTAATGCTGATTCTTTGCCCTAAATGTAGACCAGCCTTTGGACCAATTTATATATTTTTGAAGATAGGTGTGCTTAATTAGCTTAGAATATGACAAAATAACTTAACATCTGACATGAAAAAATACTAACTTCTTGTCAGAGATAGAGGGTGGCTTTTATCCGAGTACTGTACAAACCTGCAAAATGCAAAATTTATTGTGCAGGCGGATTACACGTGATATTTTGCATAGAGGAGATTCAGTGATCTCGGTGCAAAAGTAACTTTTATTAGAAAGGCGCCTAATATTATAGCTAACAATTGGAATATAAAAAGAGCAAAGCAGATAGTCTTTCTTGTCTCTGCAACCCCTATGATAAGAGTTGAGAATTTATATAAAGCTCACCTTCAACGGGAAATATGATCTTCTGTTCAGTTCGACCGTAATAGTCGTCAAACTCTGGCGGCTTGCTGGTACCCTCGCTCAGGGTCTGGCCCTGCGCCACCGGCATCGGCAGGCTGTTCACCGGCAGCGCCACCGCCGGCTTCTTGCTCAGCCGCAGCTTCTTCAGGATCTGCTGCTTCACGAACTCTATCCGCGCCTGAGTCAACTCAGTCACACTCAGGTCCCCATTGGCGCAGTTAGCACAACTACCCAAAATCTCCCCTTCTAAACTTAAAATATTACTGACTAGAACAAACACGATCACACTAGGTATTTTAGCCATCGTGGTAAATTCCTACGACGTAGACAATTGAAATAGTAGAGTAGATCGAGCCGCATGCGTGCGGTGACGGCGACGGGTGGCGCGCAACTGATACGCGTGAAAAAATACACGGATTAATATACGATGCGTACGCGCAGGTTTGCGCGGCTCTGGGGGTGTTCCGCGGAGAGGATTTCGCATGTATGAGAGCATTGTTCGTCGTATCGGCCCCCGGAGGTCGAGGTGTGGACAATGGACTTGCGTGATACCCCTAGGTATCATAAATCGTTGGTTTCACTGGCATTTATTGTGTTTTCCTTTAGTTACCGATATTGTGAAGCTTTTGTAACGATGTTTTGTTGTTTGTGTATCTGTCCCTGTCTAATAATGTCCTGGGGACAAAGTCTCGGCTCGTTGAAGATGCAGTGCGCTCGGTGTACGTTACGGGCGATAGCGATTTTGTGCCAATCTGAGAAGTGTAATGACCTCAAAATATTATACTATAACATTCTTTGGGAAAACATATCTGTGGCTTTGGGTCGGAGTTCAAGCACTGCAAATAAATGAATGGAAATAAAAATACATACGTTAAGAATGCATTATCTTTCAAGGCACAAACAGAAATAAAACTATATGGCAGAATTATTGTTATAAAATCAATATTGGCGGTATCGTGTTACCCGGCAACTGGTTTGTGGAGGTCAGATAGGCAGTCGCTCCATTTAAAACAATAGAACTCAGCTACATCCAGTTAGTCTGGTAGCCGACCCCAAAATATTTTGGGAAAGGCTAGGCAAACGATATTAAATTTTATTTACTTAAAAAATATACAAGCGGCCATATTTAACGGTCACCCTGTCACCCTAAGATGATGCAACTGGCCCAACAGTATTACAAATACTGACCTAGTCTGCATAAAAAAATACGATTTAAAATAGTAAATAATATATTAGATAAAATTAATTAGCAATAAACATTATTTAGAACAAACAAACATTCCATCTGTTAAACAAAATTGAAAATTAAAACGGATGCAAATAATTCATCTTTCAACTTCCATTAAAAATATTGTGCGTGGGGCAGGGCGTGTCCGTCAGTAGTTCACGATAAATTATGATGGGTAAGGTTTAATATTACGAAATTGCCCGTCTGTCTATCTGTATTTTACTCTATTCCTTGAAAAAAACTGCTATAATATCCTTCAAGAATGCCTTATATTCTTCTCTTATTTGAGGGGCTCGTAGCTAAGTAACAGCCGTTCGGATCGGTAGGTTAGAAAGCTTAAGCTACGCTCGCCGCTGTCAGTCCATGGATGGGTGACCGTTTTCTAAACATAGCGAGACCCTTCCGTGGCTCGGAGAGCACGTAAAGCTGTCAGTCTTGCGCCTGATCTCTGGTCCTATAAGAAAGGAATAGAGTGCACCTGTGTCTGCGCAAACGCTTGTGTGTGCACTATAATATCTCCTGCGTACCTGGATTGCCCGTCGTGACCGAAGTCGGTCTGGAGAGATTATATTCAATACTCAATTGTTTATTGCATTCCACAATGTTGCTTAGGTGGTAAGAAAATAGTTTAGTTACAATTGTGGACCCTGTCGGGTACAGCAAAACATATTTATAGGATAGAGAGGACAAAACTAATTATTTATATTAAGAACATAACTTATATTCTTCTCGCTTCCTCCCATAACTGGGTCCCCCTCTATACAAAGAGGTCAAGAAGTGTCACACAATATGGAACGCGACCTAAACGAAGCTCTATGGTTAACTGTATCGCCGCTATTAATGGAGAGAGATGCTTATCTGTCTGTCTGTCCGCAGTTCCGCAGTTACGGACGTATCCGGGGTTGAAGTTTATTTTAGACCTATAGTATCATAGAAACAATGGTGTTGATAAAGTTTAGAGATTAAAAATGTGTAAAATAAACCTGTCTAGGTTAGTTCGATCCTAGGTTCAATTTCTCTGTATGGCAAAGTGGTATAAGGTGTTTCTATTGTACTACTCATATAATTATAAAATTATAATATATAAGACTACTTGTTTCCCACAGTTCCACCCGTATTCTAAGAGAACTACTACGGAAAAAAATATGCTATGTATTAATCCAGGTTATGAACTATGTGTGTGCCAAATTTCATCCAAATCCATTCAGCATTTATTGCGTAAAAGAGTGACAAACTTTCCAACGTTTTTTTGTCTTTCCCTAATCCGAATCTATCTACATACATACAAAATGTACCTAATTTATGAAAATTCTCCTTCACCAATCAAACATGAAGAATGAAGGAAGAACCTCCTTTTGTGACACGCCTATTTCGAGTAATTCGCTGCGATAGGCTGACAGCGTTATCATATCGGTTATCATCTACTTATGAAAAGCCAAATAAATCTAATATTTCCTCAAGCTGAAACAACGACTAGTTACGAACTTGAAACAGCTATCTGATATTTGGCTAAAGTACTCGCGTCACTGTATCGGTGGCGCGAGGAAGAGCGGGCACGGGGCTTCAGACCGGTGCAGCGGCAGATCGCGCTGCGCCGTACGGAGCTCCACCAGGTCTTGGTGGCGGAATGGCGGGAAAGGCTTCTGCGCCCTACCGCCGGCCTCGCTACCGTCGAGGCGATCCGGCCAGTGCTCGACGCATGGCTCGGGAGAAGGCACGGCTCCCTGTCGTTCCCGGCTTCCCCAGGCCGGATTCGTCCATGAGGATTTCCCCCCGAAAACAAAAAAAAAAAAAAAAAAGCTATCTGATATTTGATAAAAGCTATTAACTTTATCCATTCAAGTATATTATGTGCATATGCATGTATTTATTTATAATGAATACTAGCTTCCCGCCAGCGGCTTCGCCCGCGATATTTTAGCTAATGGATACAAAAACTTGACAAATTATAAACTAAAACCTTCCTCATTAATCACTCTATCTATTAAAAAAAACCGCATCAAAATCCGTTGCGTAGTTTTAAAGATTTAAGCATACATAGGGATATAGGGACAGAGAAAGCGACTTTGTTTTATACAATGTAGTGATTACACACTCACTAACTGCTACTCTCGGCGTCGCTAGTGTTGTACATTTTCAATAGTTTTTTTTTCGTGGGCCTCTAATTCTTGTTTTCTACTATAAAGCTTATATTGGCAATGAAAAAATAAAACAAAATATAAATGAGTAAAAAGCATTTAATTAAATAAATAGTAAAACATGAAATAAAAATATTTTGAAGATAAATAAACATAAACGCTATAGGAACAGATTTTTTTCTTATGGGAAATCAAATGACTCCTCCCGCCCGCGCCGTAGGTGAGATGGAAGAGTGTCAGGCTCTTACTGACTAAAACCCATCCATATTCCTTCCTCAGCCCTTTGTATCCCGGGGGCGCGGAAAATCTTCCGAACATCCCGCATCCCACCTATATTAATAGTTATGTAATTGATTTCTTATGACAGCCATAACAATGTGTTATCTATGAATTGGGTAG
The DNA here is from genome assembly GCA_963891755.1 of Pyrrhia umbra. Classification (NCBI taxonomy): domain Eukaryota; kingdom Metazoa; phylum Arthropoda; class Insecta; order Lepidoptera; family Noctuidae; genus Pyrrhia; species Pyrrhia umbra. The sequence continues at coordinate 1,298,241 of OY982942.1, read as the reverse complement.
TTTATGCCTATAACAATTAATTCCATGACACCACTTGCAAAAAAAACACCATTTTTTAGCAATTTACTAAGACGTATTTCCAATTAGCTGTGAAATTGCATTTTTAGTCGCTTTGGTATCAATTAATATTTAATGAATTGAGTTGGAAATTAAGCAACGTCACAATTCACTATCCCATATAATATCTATGGGAGAATCGCGTTTTGACAGCTCATAAAAAGTATGTCAATTGATTAATGGTGTCAAATATCGTCGGCGTCGGTGCAAAATCTAAATCCAAAAATAAATGTTTTACATTATACAATAAAAACCTTTTTAAAAGCGATGCGAACAAATTAATACAACTTTCTTCAGAAACATCTTTTTTTTAGGGTTCCGTAGTCCGACAAGGAACCCTTATAGTTTCGCTCTGTCCGTCTGTCTGTCTGTCTGTCTGTCTGTCTGTCTGTCTGTCCGCGGCATAGCTCCGTGGTGTTTGTTATTAGAATGCTGAAATTTGGTATGAATATGTATATTGATCACGCCGAGAAAGTGGTAAAATAAAATTTAGAAAAATATATTTTTTTAGGGTAGCTCCCAAACATGTAAAGTAGGGATGAATATTTTTTTTCTCGCGTACCCCTTCGTGTGGGGTATCGTTAGATAGGTCTTTCAAAAATATTATGGGTGTGTGAAGATCATTTTTCGGTTAAGCGAGCCATTTCTGAAATATCTAGATTTTAAGTGAAATTTTTTGTTCGATACGAGTTACCCCCCCCTCTAACTTTTGAATGGCTGTACCTAGAAATGTGAAAAAAATCACAGACGTAGCACATATAATGAAATTACAAGGAAAACTATCACGGCTAAGTAGGCTTAACCGGTTACAGAGTTATAGTCAACTAACTGAGACCTACTACGGAACCCTACTGCGCGTGGCCCGACATGCACTTGGCCGGTTTTTTTTTCATTTAGAAGGTCCTGCACTGACGCCGAAGATTATAGTGGTTCTTATTTCAAATAATAATAAAATAATTTTGTGGGCAATGTGTTTACATCTAAAATATTATAAATTATTTTTAAGTTTTATTGATTATCCATAAATTGGTTTAAAATAAAGGTATTTTTGATATTGTTGTTGGCGCATTAGTGTACTTCCGCTGAGAACAGAGGCGCGAAGAAATTCATGCCTACCTACGACCATTCTCTTTACGGCAGACGTTCAAGTCACATCAAATAACCTTAATTAAAATAATAAAAACATTTTAGGAATATATAATAGTACAGAAATAGAATATATAGGTATTATATAATAAGCATTAGCATAGAAAACAGTGTCATTCTTGTACTAAATTGTGTTAAAATAAACGAAAATACAAAAAAAAACTGCCCTCACAATTATTAGTATTTTGTAGTGAAACAGTTTAAAGTTACAATACCTACCTAAAACAATAAGAAACATTGTTGAACGAAACGAAAACATTTTACTCAGCGTGGCTCGCGAGTCAACTAGAAAGAAGAAAAAAAGAAAGAAACCCACTGACTACCCACATATCAGAAAAGATTGGAGATTTCGGTGAGTAATTCATTTAGGAAATATTTATTTATTTATATTTGTCAGAATAATGTTACATTAGATCTTAAATATATTACAATGTCCAAATTATTCTACCGTATTCGGCGTACAAATACTTAGAGACTACGGATTATATAAATGTCAATGTTCATAAATAAAAATAAAAAAAATGTCAAATTATAATAACATAAATTGTATGATAGTCAACTATAAGTGAATTAAATATTATTAAATAATTAATGTGACTTTCTCAAAGATATGTTCTTTCTGTGTATCTTTGATAACGCTGACAAACGGTGAAGGAAAACATTGTGAGAAAACCTGGAATAAAAAGTCTGAAATCTCGAATCCGCCTTGAGCGCACGTGGTGACCAATGCTCATGCCTTCTCTGTATGAGAAGAGGCCTGTGCCCAGCAGTGGGACAATATGTAGGCTGGTGTTGATGACGAATAGTGTAGTCTGTACTAATTGACTTTAAGAAAAATGTAAACAAAGTCGTAACCTATTTTGTTCTAATTCTGCCACAGAAATTAATAAAATGGCAATCCTTAATTGCGCATTTATATCAATTTTATTTTCTAAAAATCATTATTCATATTTTAATGCCATTTTAATTATCTATATGAGAAAATAAAAATCAATTGGTACATTCATAACCTATTTGTGGGTGTTTAAATCTTGACCCTAAATTTATTTCTGTTGTCTAGGTCCCTCAACGGATGGAGAATATTACTCCAAGATTCGAAGACTGCACACCGGAACCTACTCTCCAAAGCTCCTCGGTGTCAAGTTATAACCAGATGGGGAGTACAACTCCTGGTGCCTTGCTGCCGGTGATCATCGCCCACTTTAGCTGCATCTTTGAGTACAGGTACGATGCACAATTGTATTGTATTTAATAACGAGAGACAGAAGATAGGCTACGTGTGGCTTTCATCAGACGTTCGAAAGAGATACCGCGCCCCCGGAATACAAAGGGCTAAGGAAGGAACATGGATGGGTGTTAGACAGTAAGAGTCTGACACTACGGCGTGAGGGGTCATTTGATGATTTCCCATCCGAAAAAAAGGATGTTTTACGCTTTGTCCGCCCGTTTATTTTTATTTTTGTTCGACTCCTACCAGTCAAAGTGTGATTGTTAATCTGTATATATAAAAATGAATACCTATTTACCATAAATTCAACCTTCTACCATACGATAGATAACCTATCATTTGGGTTATTTATTCCTAAAACGGTCGATTACCAATCCGGGGTTGAACAAGACGTTGACAACACGAAAATTCCCGCTTTGTGGTTAAAAAACGTTATCGTTTAAGGGCCCGATTAGGTAACCATCTCTCGGTGAACTTGGCCCTTAGTAGATTTGCGTGAAAGAGTAACAAACAAACATACATCTTCAAAACTTAAGAATAAATATATAGATTGAAGGTGGGTGCCCTCTACAATCTAGCCTCTAATTTAATTTGCCCTTGCAAGTTTTTGACCATTCATCCATGCACATTATTTGATCACCAAAGATATCACCTACTAATATTTAATTACTTCATTACCTAAGTAAATTAGTAAAGAAGAAAAAACCGGCCAAGTGCATGTCTGTCCATGCGCAGTAGGGTTCCGTAGTAGGTCTTAGTTAGTGAACTATAACTCTGTAACCGGTTAAGCCTATTTAGCCGTGATAGTTTTCCTTGTAAGTTCATTGCATGTGCTACGTCTGAGATTTTTTCCTAATTTTTAAGGACAGCCATTCAAAAGTTAGAGGGGTTGAACGCTCGTATCGAACAAAAAATTGCACTTAAAAGCTAGATATTTCGCAAATGGCTCACTTTACCGAAAAATGGTCTTCACACACCTATAATATTTTTGAAAGACCTATCTAACAATACCCCACACGAAGGGATATGTGAAAAAAAAAATTATCCCCACTTTATGTGTACGTACTAGTTACCCCAAAAAAATATATTTTTCATAATTTTATTTCACCACTTTTTCGGCGTAATTAATATACGTATTTATGCTAAATTTCAGCTTTCTAGTATCACAGACAGACAGACGGACATAGAGAAACTTTAAGGATTCCTTGTCGACTACGGAACTCTAAAAACTACTAATAATGATTAATGTACGTTTAGTAAATAAGAAAAATACATATTTTATCAGTTCACTGCACTTAAGATAAGCATTACTAATTAATATGAACTTGATGAGTTCTTGCAGTATTTTTTTCTATTAAAAAAACAAAATTTGAGCTGTTTTTTCAATAAGTATTTTTTTTAAATCACTTGTTTTAAACTAAACCTAAAAAATTGCACTGGTCAATGACAATGTGATTTAAACTTGAAAAGGGCATCAAGGAATATTTTATAGCTATAATATAAAAATTAATCGCTGAATGTGTTGCTAAGCGCAAATCTCGAGAGCAGCTGAACCGATATGGATGAAATTTGGTACGGAGATAGAGGGGACCCTGGAAAAGGTTTTAGGTTACTTTTTATCCGGGTGCGTGAAGTATCTCCCCTGGGATACGGCCATACGGGTGAAACCGCGGGAAATAGCTAGTTAATCAATAAATTCGACATCACATAGAACAAAAAAATCGTTAATATTTTTCCAGAGTTTCCAAATTTTCAAATAGCAACTTTATGCCATAATTTTTATTTATAAATCTAGAATCTGTTTCCCGTGATGTCATGGTTTCAAAAAGATATACTATACCTCTCTCAAAGGTCCCGTCTATATCTGTACCAAATTTCATTTTAACTGGTTCAGCCGTTTAACCGTGAAAGCTTAACAAACAAATTCCCTTTCCCATTTATAATATTAGGATCATACAGTTTTTTTTTAATTAATGAAAATGTCTGTAATAGGTTTCTAATGAATTTTAAGGCAACCCTCAAACTTATTTTCTACGTGGTTTCCTCACGGTTTTCATAATAGCGTTAGGCTCGTAGATACGATCAATGACTTTTGAATCACTAAGGGCTAAGTTCACCAACAGTTTGTCCCTAATCGGCCAGTTAAAAACGTATTTCAACCACGAAGCGGGAATTTTCGTGATAACCGCTTCTTGTCCAACTCCGGATTGGTAATCGACCGTTTTAGGAATAAAAAACCCAAATGATAAGGTCCATCGTAAGACAGAAGTTTGAATTTATGTTAAACAGCTGTTTTGAGTTGATCGGACTGTTATCTTGTCGGTGAACTTGGGCATAAATATTTAAACTCACAGAAATAACAATGTGAAAATTAACACAAATATAATGTTATATCCTAATATTTAAACTACCTTTTTAAAGTAATTTACTGGTACGTACGAACGTGATAATGAATAAATCAATCTTTTTTGACAACTTTAAACTGGTACCTAAGTGAATCGTTTTTATCATTAGGTTTTGCTAAAAGCCACAGCGTTATTATCTGCCTTTACCGTCCCACTGCTGGGAAAAGGCCTCTTCACGCACACAGAAAGCACTAGAATTTGTCACCGCTCTTGCCCAACATTGGGCTGATAATTTCAGACTTTTAGATCCTAGTTTTTCTTCACCGTTAGTCAGTGGTGCCAAATAAATAAAAAAAGTGATTGTGTTTTTTATTTAATAACGTGATATTTTACATACTTACAATAAAACCTAAAACTTAAATTATAAGACCTAAAAAAATGTAATAAAAGGAAAAAGTAGATATATCTTCATTGTGACAAAAAACAGCTTTTAGTTTCCGGGTTTCGAACCGGCATACACTAGCGCTTTCGAAGTGGGATTCTCATCTCCGATAAAACGACATAATAGAAGTGTCCCAAAACATTTATTTTTTATTATAGAACTAACTTCAAAGCATCCATCCAAAATTTAAATTGAAAAGGCATACTTTAGTCTTGGCAATTTCCATATTTAAACAAAAAAAACTCCATCTTATTTACATTAATATTAATTAATAAATCAGCAGTAGAGACCGGTTCTAGTCAGTCCCGTTGGGGGCATTATACCTCAACATTGTTCTTCAATCACTAATAAATAAATAATACATAAATTAATTCACTGTGCGGTTAACAGTTATCTTCATATATTCGTTAGGTATTTTAAAAATGTAAGTCATCTAAGCGATTTTATATCATGTGTCACGCCATGCGGTGCGCGCATGTTATGTTAGATTTGATACTCCTACATAATTTTCAGTTTTTTGTCATGTCTTTCTCTCCACAGATATCATTGCATTTTTTATGATATGTGGTAGTCTTTTATTACAGCCACTTTTATAGTAAACTAGCAAACTGCTTCCCACAGTTTCACCCACGTTATGACGGAACTATTTCAAGCACTCAGGAAAAAGATTGCCAGTCTTCTTAGGGTCCCATTTATCTTTGTTGTAAATCTATACAATATATAAAATGCTCTGTCTTGAATGACTAACGGATCAACACACAGTCTAAAACGCTGATCGTAGAGACCTGAAACTTGGAGAGTGTGTTCTGTGTATGATGTAGGCATCCGATAAGAAAGGTTTTCCCAAAATTCTATCCCTAAGGGGGTGAAAAAGAGGGCCGAAGTTTGTATGAAACTCTGTTATTTTTAATTTGAACTTGTAGAGCCCACGCGGGCGAAGCCGCTGGCGGAAGCTTGTTTCATTTAAGTCTGTTCAGCAGTGAACGTATATAAACAAACTTACTTTCGCATTACAATATTATTTAGGACTTTCTGCCATTTACGCCGTCGCCTAGGCACATTAACCATATTGTATCTATTATCACATAGAATCTCAAACTCAAACTCAAAATATTTATTTGCACACTAGGGTTACAAGTTCTTAAATATAACATAATAATGTCCAGCCTAGCACCTTTTCCAGGCGTTGCAAATTTAGAGGGCTCTAATTAGTACAATATAATTAATACACTACAATAAAATAAAAAAAAAAATAATTAAACAATACAAATAAAATCTTAATTAAGTATAAACAATATTATTATTATTTATACAATTTTGTTCAAATAATATGTAGAGTTGTGTGATATATATTATTATATTTTGTTTTATGTTTATTATGTGTTGTTTATATATATTTTCTTTGTTTATTTTTCAAAATATTCTTTTATAGAGTAAAAACATTTTTGTATTAAATATGTTTTTAATTTTCTATTAAAAACTATTTCTTTTGTCTCGGTTTGGAGATCTTTCCGGTAACACCGGAGCCTGCTTACAAATTAATTATTTTAACTCTTTATAATCCTTACTAATTCTCAGTCTGTCTGTTTTGTTTTGTTAACTGCTGAACCAACAGCGATAGACTGAATCTGGAGAAGGATAGTTGTTTACCGGGGCTGTGGGATTGTTCCAATTAATTATAAAGAATTTTGTTCTTACATATAAAGTAAAAAAAAAAAATAATTATAATTAATCAGTCAAACCGTAAATCGTATCGGGTGTTTCAAAATTTTTAACCTCCAAGTCTGAGGTTCATTCTCCCGGAATTCAGATAAATTAAAACTATTTCTACCCAAAAGAGAGATAACCAAGTTAATTAGTTGAAACTATCTGCAGAGGTTACGGCTGGTGTTACATTTCACGTGACTAATGATTTTTTATTTATTCTTATGTAGCCTGCTACCCCACTGTTGGGAAAAGGCTTCACAAACACGTGTCAGAGTGCCATTTATCACCAAGCTGTCTGTCTGACTTCTCAAGCATAAGAGTGCAAGTGCCAATGTGATTTTTTCAAAGTTAAGTATAAAGGTATGAACTTTCTTACTTCTTGGACACAAGTTGACTCGTAAAACAAGAAAAGGTCTGAAATCGCCGAGCAAGCATGGTGATTAATGCTCGTACCTTTTCTGTCTTTGCCCAGTAGTGAAATAATAAAAAACATAACCGTTCTTCGGCAGTCGAGTTAAAGTTCCACTGTCTCTCGGTGCTTGAGATGCATACCTTTTGCCCACCCGTAATAACCACAAATATCCCGTATAAGTTCCCGTACAGTACCACCAATTTGTATAGGACACTTTAGCAGTACCGGCGTTAGGGTAGGGCGCGGTGGGGCGACCGCCCAGGGCGCCGGATCTGAAGGGGCGCCGCAGGCGCCCTTTTTATATCCTCTCACTCTTTGAGGCCTACTTACCCTAATACCATAGTTTGCTTAGCAAAGTTTCCTTTACAAAAGTTTCCTTGAATTTTTCATCAAATATCTATCAATTTCGGGTTTTTCTGCGTTATTGACATTAGAATGCAAAGGTTGACAAGAAAAAAATTGTCGTCAATTTTCCGGTAAATGAGAATGGGCGTGTTGGTGCCCCTCCAGTATCGTCTTTACCATAAGAACAACGGGGCGCCATTGTCACGGAGCCCCCCAAAAACGAAGCATTCAATTATTAAAATATTGTTACTAGCTGTTTCCCGCGGTTGCGCCCACATCGCGAGTGAACTCCTACGCGCACTCGGGTTAAAAGTAGCCTATGTCCTTTCTCTGGCTCTAGACTATCTGTGTACCAAATTTCATTTCAGTAGTTTTGGCGTGAAAGCGCCACAAACAGGCTGACATAGTTACTTTCGCATTTATAATATTAGTAAGGATTATTATGTTGCTCATACCTATTACATACTTAAAAAATTTCGCGCTCGCTTCGCTCGCGCTCTAACTCGTATTCCTCAATTTTTTTCTCGCCATATTATTTATAGTTTTTAGGGTTCCATAGGCGACAAGAAAAAAATTTCAAAATCGGGGTGGCCATTATTTGGAAAATCAGGGAAGCAATAGGTGGTCACGGATTTTCAGGGAAATGTAAGAGTCATGAAATACAAATATGATTCCTAAGAATATTGATGCTCATATTCCTAAAAAAAATTCGCGCTCGCTTCGCTCGCGCTCATACTCATATTGCTCTGATGTTTTTTTAGCTTACTGCTTATGGTTTTTAACTCCAAAAACAGATAATATATCTTTTCCTACCTATACACTCTGGTTAAAAACAAAATAATATAATATTTTCCATAAGACGACAATATTGGGTCAGAGAAATGTGGTAGAATGGTCAGGGAAAAGTCAGGGAACTATTTTTGGTATTTATAATGGACACCCCGCTTATAGTTTCGCCATGACCTTCTGTCTGTCTGTCTGTCCACGGTAAAGCTAAGCGTTCTTAGTACAAGAAAGCTGAAATTTGGTATGGATATGTATACAGGATTTTTTTAACCAGTGCGCAAATTTTTTCTAAATAAACTTCAACACTTTTTAACAAACACGTATTTTTCAGTTTGTTAGGTCTTAGTACTAAAAAAAATGTTATCGTTTGCGCAAAATATTCATTCAAGAACTTAATTTGTTTAAAACTCGCCGGTCGGCTTGTGTGTAGATATCAGCTGAGTCGTATTGTACTTGTGAGCTCGCTCTTGCATGCCTAGGCAGTGTAGTGCTATTACGAAAATATTATGTCCATGTTTTACTTACTAAACATAGAAATGTGTTCTATTACTGATACCGAACCACCAAAAAAAATTGCGCACTGGTTAAAAACTTTTCCTATATTGATCACGCCGACGCCGATTCTTTCCAAATGTTGGAACCCTCGGTGCGCTAGTCCGACTCGCACTTGGCCAGTTTTTTTCCGTATGGGTTTAAATTGCAGTTAGGGGGTGCCGCAAAAATCTCGCCCAGGGCGCTGATGGGGGTAAAACCGGCACTGCACTTTAGGTTCCTCTAGAGTCTGAAATATATCCTACAAAATTCAAATAGGTAGGTATCTCAAGTCTATAGTTATACGCGTCGTCAGTTACTCGTGTAGTCTCGCCCCAATTTTTGTATAAGGTAAATTTGGTACCTTTAATCTAGCAAGGAGATTCTATCAGTCAAATATTTACTATTTGCAATATCCGCTGTCAATGCCGCCATCCTATTGTAACGTGGAATGATGCAATACTATCGAATCCCTACACTATCTGAATCTGGCACGCTTCTGTATCGACAAGCGACCTCACATTACGGCACACTGATTAATTCGCGATAAATATTACATCATACGTCACCTGAATATCTGTATCTATGTAGTTTTTTTTGTACAAGCTTTAGCATTTGACTTTATTAGTGTTTTAAAACTATTTAAATGTTTTTACCATTAGTAACTGTTTTTATTTTATTTTCTCAGGTAGGTTCTTTAATAACATAAAATAGAATTTACGATAAAACTTAAATTATAACAGCAAGAAAAAAACAATAAAATTTTGGAAACTACTAACTAATATATGGCTTCAAAATAGTTGTACCATCATAGTTTGTTTTGAAAAATACAAATTTTGCCATCCCCTTTTAATTTATAATGTTCAAAAATAAGGGATGATGTTTTCCTTTTTTTTTATATATAATCGATTCTTCTGTTTCTTCATAGTAATTACACCTACCCCTTTCACACAATAGAATCTCAAACAAGTAAATAAGGTACCTACTCTAAGATTTTTTCGGCCGTGCTAAGCTTTAGGTAAGATTTAGGCTGTGAGTTTTCAGTCATTCAAATATTACGATACTATTCTATATATTATGTAGGAAGATTAGATATGTATAACGGATATAGTGGACATTCCTCTGCAAGGTGAACTGTGATACGATAACTGTAAGGTCAAATAACTCAATGAAACCCACTTTTCGTGATAACTTCCCCGGGAACTGAAGATGTTGCAATATTTAGCCAATTTTGCACTTTTGTTTGTAGTTTAGATAGTATTTTTAACACTACACGTGTCATTTTTTATGTAGATCATGGAGATGCGGATTAACTAGAAGTAGGGGCACTTTCTGGTGGACTCTTTTAATTAATTTAATTAAAAATAGTACTTTTTATGGGCTGCCTAGTTAATAAAAAAAACATTTATTAAAACTAGGCTGAAAATTAGCTCTTTTTTAACATCACTACATAGATAAAACAAAGTCGCTTTCTCCCTATATCCCTATGTATGCTTAAATCTTTAAATCTACGCAACGGATTTTGATGCGGGTTTTTTTAATAGATAGGGTGATTAATCAGGAAGGTTTTAGTATATAATTTGTCAAGTTTTTGTATCCATTAGCTAAAATATCGTGGGTGAAGCCGCTGGTGGGACCGAGACTTTTTTTGTGGTGCGGTAAGGTGCGATCTGATGCATACACATAGAAGGATACTAAACTATCAATATAGGCCACTTGTCTGCATTTTACCACCCAAAAATCCGTAAGGGAACTTATGAAACTTCCATCGAGTCTTCGTTTTCGTTATGTCAGAGTAGGCCCCCTGGTTGCTTCGATTGGCCGTCGGACTATGAGAGTGAGGGAATCGAGAGTGCAACTATTTAACTCAAGAGGTAATAGACTTTTACGCTTTATTCGACTAATTTATATTATTAATTTAGGTACATAATCTCCTTTTGTATTTTGCGATTATGACATATTTCTTGTACATAAGATCTTTATCTTGTAGGTACCACGTTGCATTAAAAGGTAGTTCAGTGTGAAATAAAAACATTTTTATAAGAACAACTTGTGTTTAATAAATAAATAATTGTAAAATGCAGAATCATGAACATTTTTCATTGTAACGTAAGTTCGTATAAGCTTATCGGGTCCCCTCATCGGATCACTAGAGGGTGAACCACGATAACCTATTTGCCAAATAATTGATATAAATAAAAAACAATACGATTAAAGGAGCGTGGCTGCCACGTGGTACCTACGAGATAATTAAAAAAAGGAAATGTGTAATCTAATATATAAAATTCTCGTGTCACAGTTTTCGTTGCCATACTCCTCCGAAACGGCTTGACCGATTTTGATGAAATTTTTTGTGCTTATCCGGTATCTATGAGAATCGGCCAACATCTATTTTTCATCCCCCTAAATGTTAGGGGTAAACTTTTTACCCCTAAATTTTTATTTTTATTTTTTAGACAAAATTTTTAATTTCTATTTTTTTATGATACAACATACAAAAATATGTTTGTCCCATGCATGAATATGATTTATGTTTAAGGATTGGTTTTTGAAAACCGGTAATGTTAATATGTAGATTTATTAAATTTAAAAAATAAATTTAGCCTTCTTAAAATCTGTTGATGATGAGGTCAACGCCCTATCTTACCAATACTTTTTTTGTAAAACATAGTTAACGGAATTAGCGAAGTAGCCGACTTAGGGTTATGACAAACTTAAGTTATTTAAAAGTAAAAAAAATACTGCAAAAATATGGTATCTTTTTTTTCCAAAAAAATTGTCTGAAAAATAATTTAATAATACATGTAACTATTTTTAGGTAGGTAGGACAAATGTTTTTTTTTTACATGACCTCTTGCAGGGTGCTTCTAACAGCATTCGACCTGCTTAACCGGACAATGTGGTGAGGTCCTAACTTAATTTATTAAATTAAGGCCAACAATTTTTTTTCTCCTAATAATTATCAAGTCAATCCCGTTTCCATTGGCTGATTGATAAGTGGGGTACGCACGCCCACTCCCACTTATCAATCGTTCAATCAATCTCTTACTACATGGCTAGTTCTCACGGCCTAACACGATGTATATCGTGCAAATCACGAGACGTGCGCGTGCGCGTGAAATCACAGAAAATTAGGCTTTATCAACAACCTGTGTGAAACAGCGCATTTAGAGAACACCTTGAACCTAGAATAGTATTGTACAAATTTTTGTATCTATACTAATATTATAAAGAGGAAAGATTTGTTTGTTTGTAGGGATTTAACTCAAAAACTACTGGACCGATTTAAAAAAATCTTTCGTCATTAGAAAGCTACATCTTTAAGAAGTGTCATATTTATTTCCTATATTTATCTCCATAAATAATTAGGGATCCCTACTAAAACTTGAATAATGTAACCCAAGGTGTAAAAAAATTGTCCACGCCGGCGAAGCCGCGGGCGGAAAGCTACTGTTTTATAAAATAGTATATAAGTCCGGCTAATTGAGTAAGTGTTGGTAACACTTGAAAGGTGGAATAAACATAAGGATCGAATTCTTTTTTGTATAAAAACTTTGTTAATTGAGTGATAGACAAAATAAATATTGAACAAATTGCACTTTAAAACTAGATATCTCGCAAATGGCTCTAAATGGTCTTCGCGCACCTATAATATTTTTGAAAAGACCATCACATAAATGGATACACGACAAAAAAATCTCTCCCTCCCCACCCTCGGCGTGAGGAGTCATTTAATGATTTCCCATCCGAAAAAAAATAGAAGAAATGAACCGATAATAAATTATATTTCTGAGTATGTAGATCGTTAGTTGCTTTTACAAGTCAAAGTCTATTTAAATAAGGTAGATGTGTAGTGTCATAGTGTTTTCCCATTGGGAATTTCTCATCAGCTGCCTAGAGTCTGGTGTGGATTAGTGTTAATGCTTTATAAAGATAAAGATATTTATTCGCCAAGGATATTATTATGTACAAAGTTCTTAATTTCATATGCACATTGGCGTCTGTAAGAGAGATACATATAAATATTTGTTGAGTCTTTTTGTTTGTTACGCTGTCACGGTACGACTGAACTGATGTAGATAAAACTGTAGCTCTGGAGACTTTTCACTTTTTATAGTAAGTAGTTCCCTCAAGACACGAGCGAAGCCACAGAAAGCATCTAGTGGTTTTATAAGTGTAACAAACCTAGGTCAATTCTCACTCATAAATGCTATTTAGCGTTAATCCGAACTTAAGTTAGTAGTAATCTTGGATTACGACGTTAAGTAAGGATTAGGTGATAAATGGTTAAACTTGAGATTACAGGTTTTTTATAAGTAAGACTTTAATCTTGGGACTGGGGGTGACAAAATGCGGGTGTAATAGCTTTAAGCAAACATTAGATTAAGAACAGAGAAAATATCAAGAAGCGGCCTTGCATTGTGGCGTTTTAATTCTGAAACGCATAATTAGTAAGCAGCAGTTTTGATTTAATTATAGCGAGATAACCGCGGGCCAAGCATCGGTCGATAAGCTTGGCATGCGCGAGAGATACAGACGGTTCCGTGAGACAGATAGCTAGATACTGACGTGTCATGATAACCTGGTAGCTGCAGACAGTTACCTGCCTACCTTCGTACCAGCTTAATGACATTTTGTGATGATAGGTCATCATCATCAGCCTATACATTGTTCCACTGCTGGGCACAGGCCTCTTCTCATAAAGAGAAGGCATGAGCATTGATCACGACGCTTGCTTAAGGCGTATTGGCGATTTCAGACTTTAAGTCCAGGTTTCCTCACAATGTTTTCGTTCACCATTAGTTATGTCTAAGGTTAGTTAAGTCTATATACTAGAAGAAAGAAAGAAAAGTAGACATGACTTTAGAAAAGTCACATTGGTACTCGCCAGGTTCCGAACCCGCACACTCGTATACGAGAAGCAGGTGCCTTAACTACTAGGCCACCACATCAGCCCAGTGGTTAATTATTTATTAATTACTAGCATATTTGCGCATAATATCGAAAGTGCTTCGCGCACCCGGATTTAAGGTAACTGTGTTAATCCAGGTTTTAGACTATGTGTGTACCAAATAACATCAGTAGGTAGTTTTTGCGTAAAAATGTAACGGGGAGTAGTAGAAGAGTATGTTTGTTACTCCATGTGAGGATGTGTACATACAGATGCACATACTCACAAACGTTCGAATTTATAATATTAGTAGGATAATAACTTGATGGAGATGTTCTTTTGCAGAGAGACTTCTTTTACAAAACGTGCAATCCGCATTAGATAATAATAGAATGACAAACAGAATAAACATTGTATCATAGACACATTTCTTTTAAATTTATCGGGTACCACGATTCCCAGGTCAGGGAAAGCTTTTAGGTAATGTTTTTCGATCAGAAATACAGTCCGGTTGATAGCAATAAGCTCGCCTTTTCATAAGTGGGTGCACTATTGTTACACATCTCTTGTGATGTCACAGACTGACAGAAAGTGGAAATAAATTGACAAGCTTGGTTTTCACACAAATGGCTGAATTTACGTTACTTATTTAGTTACAAGTCTGTGGTTAAACCTCTGTCTAACCCTTCAGGAAATAAGCGTAATGATGCGATGCTTTTTTTTTCGGATGGGAAATCTTCAAATGACCTCTCCGCCGTGGGTGAGGCGTATGGGATCAGTGTCGACTCTTACTGACTAAAACCCATCCATGTTCCTTCCTCAGCCCTTTGTATTCCGGGGGCGCGGTATCTCTTTCGAACGTCCCGCAGCCCCGGCAATGATGCGATGCTGTAACTTTACCTATACGAAGAACGCAATAAATGAATGAAAGAAAACAAAACATTCTCTGAAGCAATATTGACTGAAGTGGCCTATCTTCTGCCATTGTTTGCCACTTAATCTTCTCGTCTAAGTCGCTATATTTTTTTTTTCATAATTTTATTTAAACAGTAGGTATTTAACTGGAATAAATATTGCATAATTTGAGAAATTACTATGTAATTATGTCATAACTGGCTGTTTCATGTGAATCCTGAGGAAATACCTTACGCACCCGAATAAGAACTATCGTATAGTCTTGCCCAGGTTTCAATCTATGTCTGTGCCAAATTGCAACTTAAACGGTTTAGCAGTTTTCCAATAACAGCGTATCAGACAGACAGTTTCTTTAACTTTTAAAATATTATTAAGAAAGTACGAGTACCTAATGATAAGGATGTTAAAACCCATAAGTTTTCATTTTAAGAATAAGAAAATATAAGAGTAGGTAATTATTTCAAATCTATAAATAATATCATTTTGTGCTTTTCTTCTTTTTAGAAGTCAGTGGGACTTTTTTATTTGTCGAAAGGGCTTCAGTCTAAATAGTTTTGCTTAATTATTCCCTTAACCAAGCAAGAGCAGTTGTTCAAAACTGAAGACCGCATTTTAATTAATTCCTAAGTTGTATAAGTTTAAGGAAAAAGTGAAATCAATCTGGTTTGTACCGGTATAACGACTGCATTAACTTTTAAGATTAAAATATGTACAAACAGCTGTTACTTTACAAGTTAAATATGAGTCATTTAATAAAGCATTCAGATAACATAAGAATGTACACTCGCTCAAAACATGATAGCCTCATATTTGATAACTAAAAGACTTGAATCACTCTACAACACAAATTAATAATGGGTATTTTATCAAGGCGCCACCACCTAATTATTTACTAAACTTGTTCCTCACCGCGGCTTCGCCCGTAATATACAATATCATGGGTTTTTATTTTTTACGCGGTACCCTAATTACGTGTTATAACATCAGCTATCTGCCTGTGAAAGTTCCATCAAAATCTGTCCAGCCGTTTCGGAGTTAATTCAGATCAAACAGGCAGACATAAAATGAAAAAATGTTTCTTGGTTTAAGACGTGTAAACATAAGCTTATTATTAAAATCCTGTTATTTTGACATTACAAACAGACATTTCAATTTTATTTGTTTGTATATGTGTTGGTATCTTAAGTAAATAAATAAAAACGAGGTCTCATTAAAACATTTTGTTTATCTCAGAGTCAGCGGTCAACTTGAGCACGCGGTCGCCGACTGATCGGGACTTGGACGATAAAAAAGGTAGGATTTTTCCAAAAAAAATGTATCTGGTTCCTTTTTAATGTTTCGTAGTCCAACATATCTAGCTTTAAATTGCAAATTTTTGTTCCCCTCTAACTTTTGAATGGAATGTCCCTAGAAATGTGAAAAAATCACAAACGTTACGTCGTAAATAGTTTTTCTTGGAAGTTCATTACATGTGCTATGTAATGAACTTCCAAGAAAAACTATCATGGCTAAGTAGGCTTAACCGGTTACAGAGTTATAGTCGATTAACTAAGACCTACTACGGAACCCTAATGTACGTGTCCCGTCACGCACTTGGTCGGTTTTTTCAGTAGTTAAAGATTTGTCTGTTTGTGCAAGTTTAAGTTTTGCATTGCTTCTAGTTAATAGTGTGCTCACTTAAGATGACTTCTCATGTTTTTATCAGTCTTCCAAAAAAGAAAACGGTTCTCATAGGCTGTTTATTTTTTCAATTCATATAAAAATATATGCGCGACAGTATTTCTACATTAGGTACCAAGAAACGTTATAATACAGACCATCATTATTTTTAATTAAAAAAATATATACTTGGTTGAGTATTCTTCAGCCTACATTATATTGTAGCATAATTGCAATAATTTAAAACTTTTGCGGTATCCAGTTTTTCCTTCTCAGAAGCTCCAAGATAATTGACATTTTAAGGTTCCTATAAAGACATGGAGGTACATAGTAAGCTATCACAACCGACTGACTGACTATTTATTTTAATAATATCAAGCTTTGAGCTTTTCACTGTTGCTTCAAACACCAAAAAAAAACAATTTCCTTTTTCAAAATAATCAATGCATAATACTAATGAGATATAAATCTAAATAACAATTGGGTGCAAACAACATTTCATTTCTTGAAATTAATTAATTGTTAATTTGTTAATTATCTCGACGCCCACAAGTTTATCAGGTGACAGTCATGTATTAATGCTTCAGGCAGTTTTTTCCAGGGCTTTTCCGACTACTCATTAATTTTAAGTACAAAACAAATAAGAAACTACCTTATACAGGAAAAATTCAGAACAATCAGTGAACTAACATTGTAAATGCGAATTTGAGTTTTTTTGTTACGCTCCCACGGAAAAACGGTTGAAGTGATTATTTAAAAAAATTCAAATGTTTATTTTTATATTTTACAATAGAAAATATTGGATGCGTCTCGAATGAAATACTTTTTTTTTAGTTTCACGATTTAGATACTACTACAAAGTACATAATTTTACATAATTTTATAAGTAGATGTGTACCCACATCGTCTAGGTTTCTGTCGAGCTTATGATAGCTTACGGAAAACTTAATTACTACCTTGTATTAATTAAAAAGATTTTCATGTGGCTATTGACATATATAAAGTATTCTAACTTGAGCGCTTAGTGCCTACCTATATACCTACATTACGACTTGAAACCAAAATGCTCAAACAGTTAATATCTAAAGACAAACAGAAAAATTAAGACTGAGGTCCTATTGCCAATAAAATATGGAGATTTCGAACTTTTCTTTCTTCAAAACCTTGAAACGCTAGTTCAATTTCGGACCCGCATATTCTAAGTTAAGAAATGGGATGAAAACTCCTACCTAACCTAACAAAAACTCCTGCCCATGACGCAAGCTACAGCTGTTTGACAGATGGATGTTTACATCTTTCTCTTTCAAATCACGCGACCTCTTCTTAGCAACACAACTTAGGTAGATACTCATGAATTATTTATAAATCATTCCGAGTACAATGCTCTCTTGTATTCTCCGATAATCTCTTGAGTGGCCAATCAAAAGGTTGACGATCTGACTCATAACCCGAAATTGTACTAATTTTTTTGATACCGGTTTAAGTTTTCGAATTGAATGTTTGTTTACAGAACGGCTAGCTTGAATTTATGTCGTAACCAGCTGTTACCCGTGGTTTCACCCGCGTCCACCATCTCCAGCACTATCTCCTCACCTAATTGTTAAACCAAAAAACTCAATTTCACATTTATGATATTAGTTTATAGACGACTAGCTTTCCGCCAGTGGCTTCGCCCACGTGGTGGACATTTTTTTTACACCTTGGGTTACATTATTCAAGTTTTGGAATCTTACTGAGTAAAACCCATCCATGTTCCTTCCTCAGCCCTTTTTATCCCTAATTATTACTGGAAATAAATATAGCCTGTGACACTTCCTAAAGATGTAGCTTTTTAACGGTGAAAGAATTTTTAAAATCGGTACAGAAGTTTTTGAGTTAAAACCCTACAAACAAACAAATCTTTCCTCTTTATAATATTAGTATAGACGTGCCATTGCTATGTATCCTCCTTGAATATATCTGCATCATCACTATCAGCCTATTAACTTCCAGTCCACTGTAGGAAATAGGCCTTATCTAACATGTGCCACATCGCCCGGTCTTCAAATGGAATCATCTTAAAGTCAACCTGCAGCTTTTCGCAGATCTTCATTAAAGCATATCGCGCCAGTTTTCCCTATAGAGATAAACACAGATATCTTATAACTACCCTTTAACTACCCTTATTTTCATGGTATTATTTAATTGCCATATACCTACCATATGTCATGCTAACGACCAGATATCGTGACTAGATCCACAGACAGACACAAATCCACCTCTAACTGTAAATCACACGCTTTTTTGTGTGTATTTATCTGATGGAAAATCATCAAATGACTCCTCCGCCGTGGGAGGGGCAGAATCTTACTGAGTAAAACCCATCCATGTTCCTTCCTCAGCCCTTTTTATTCCGGGGGCGCGGTTACTCTTCGAATATCCCGCAGTAAATCACACGTTGCTTCAAAGTAATGTCATACCTGTAGAAAAATCTACATTACCCAACTTGGTGGTAGGATCATACACCAAATATTCAAGGATCACAATTGTGACTACTAGACTTACAAATGCGGGAGGTAAATTATTATCAATGGCAAACTATCACAAAAACACGTGTCTCTTAAGACCAAATTAATCGTAATATTATTTTTTAAAAATTAGTCGATTTGAGAACCTTTTTTGGAAGCCGGTTAAAAATTGTACCAATATTGCTAACTCCTGATCTGCTGATAGAAAACAAAATGTATGGGAATGACAGATAGCTAGTCGCAAACGAATGTCATTCCCATACATTTTGTTTTCTATTGTACTAGCGTTTTTGCCACTTGTCTAACCCCCCTGCTCATTGCCATTCAATGAAGGTTTATTATCAGATTAGGTACCGAAAGAAGTCCAAAAATTAATAAAAAATAATAAACTACAACAAAACTTGACGCGCCGTTATTTTGCGAATGAATAACGGATATATATTTTTGACAACAACTTTCTGTAACCACGTGCTATACCGTTAAATACAGATTTATTTATTAATCCAGTTACTTATCCTATATTTTAAAACACAAATAATAATTGGTCGATAACAGTTCTTTTTCAAGGTAAAAACAAAAATAAGAATGTGTTTTTAAAGTTCAGCGTGTATTTCACCTCTGATCGTCTTCACAGTGAACTTAGATAATCTGTTGTTTTTCTAAATAAAATATCAAAATAACAAAACTATTAATTAACCGAAGAGGTTAGTAACTTTGTTATGTTAGTGTATCTTCTTTACGGAGTTACTGAAGAAAGAAATATGATAAAATAAATAGGTCATTGTTTACAGCTTATCTTGTGGTAGGAGTTGGGTTAGTAACCTCTAAATGGGAGGATTTCGTAGCACTCCATGTACGGACGACCAAACCACGGTAATATGTAGGTTCGGATACAGATTAAAACTAACTATAGGGTGCAATTTATCATTGTAATATCGGTTAATATCTATCCGAATAATTACTGACTAAACAAATTTTGTAAGAGTGTGCTTTGAAAAGGGTCAATAGTAAACAATAAGAATATTATGAAAAAAAAATCAGTTTTAAATTAATTTTATGATAGCAAAATACTTATGGACACTTCAAACTATTGAAAACAAAGCGCATCATAAAAGATATAATCAAAAAAATAAAAAATAAAAGTTTTTAACCTACCTAAACATCAAAGACAATAATCTAAGGCTCTCCTTGCAGACCGGGGGACAAGCGTTCATTACCGCCTAGGGTTATTTAACTAGCACTGAACTTATTTATTTGTTTATTGAGTGAATAATTAACGCTCATTATTGCATTGCTGATATATGCAACGGCTGGTTGAAACAAACTTCAGGTATCTGATTTAAACTTCATACCTCTTCACTCGACTTGATTTCAATAATTACCATACCTACTTTTGATTTATTCATGTTAACTATCAACTTTTTTTAGGATAGGAAATCATTAAATGACTCCTCCCACCCCACCTACGGCGGAGTGTCAGACTCTTACTGACTAAAACCCATCCATGTCCTTCCTCAGCCCTTTGTATTCCGGGGGCGCGGTATCTCTTTCGCACGTCCCGCAGCCCCGGCAGGCTATGCCCCTGTAGGGAGGGCCCCGTCGCTTCTGTTGACATAAGATATAGATAGTTGTTCTTACCTTTATCCTAAATAACGGCTCGAAAACGTCATGTCGGCGTCTTCGCGTTAGTTGTGGCATCACGTTACCTATAATAATATAGACACAGCCTTGTGACAAACTACGTAGCTTAGTAATTTTATCATCCCGTTGCAGTATTTGGGTACGGAGCAGGTAAACACATAAGTAGATAGACAGGTTTTCATGAATAACCAAGAACGTAAAGCAAATAAGAAGCGGGAAATACTTTTCTTATGTAACGCCGTGATTGTCACGATGTTGGCACATGTCGGGGAGTCAATATTGGGCTATAATTAATTCTTTCATTCGCTATTTGTGCAGATTTAGTTTCTTGGTGATTACATTGCGCTGCGTAATTGTACCATAGAACTATGTATTGTATAGAATAGCGCTTTCTATTAGCTACTAGCTTTCCGCCAACGGCGTCGTCTGCGTGGGCTATGTGAATTCAAATTTAAAATGTCAGTTTCATACAAAATTTGCCCCCCTTTTTCACCCCCTCAGGGAACGATTTTTGGAAAATCCTTTCTTATCGGATGCCTACGTTATACAGAGAACACACCCTCCAAGCTTCAGATTTCTACGATCAGTGGTTTACGCTGTGCGTTGATCCGTCAGTCATTCAGGACAAAGCATTTTATATGTATAGATATATTGCAACTTTTCTAAATTACCAGCTGTTGCCCGTGGTTTCACCCGCATCCTGAGAAAGCTACTTGATGCACTTTGATAAAAAAATGCCTATAACTACGTTTATAGGCATTTTTCCAGGGTGCATCTATCTCCGTACCAAAACCGGTTTACCTGTTTTACCGCAACAAACTCACTTTCTCATTTCGGTATGACATTAGTTAGGATACTAGTGTTTACCCGTGGTTTCACGCACTCCCGTGAATAAGTGTAATTTACGGGTAAAAGTAGGAAGTAGGTCCCACCTATTAAATGATATTGAGAAAATGGTCTATCCTTTCTGATATGGGCCCAATGGTTTCAGAGAATAAATAAATAAATAAATATCTTTGGACAATTTCACACAGCGCCATCTAGCCCCAAAGTAAGCAATGCAAGCATGCTTGTGTTATGGGTGCTAGCTTAACGGATATACTACTTATATATTTTTATAAATACATACATATTATACATAGTAACACCCAGACCCGCTACAGAAATTAAAATTCATCATTTCAATTTCTGCCCGGCCGGGGATCGAACCCGGGACCCCTTGCGTGGCATTCCGGCATGTTGACCACTAAACCACTCAGGTCGTCAGACCTAGAATACAATTTTTATCTCTTTATAACAATTAATGACATAACATAATTATGTAAATTGGTTTATACATTCAATAGACATAAGGTACGGACCATTTAACAGCTATGTGAGACTTTGCAGGACAAATAGACAATCAGATATCGATCTGTGAAGTATTTTTTTTATTATAGGTGCCAGTCATGATGGCCGAGTCTTGCCAAAAGCCAACGGGTCTCATGTTACGCGGCAGTGGAGATCAGACAGGCAGTCACACCATGTAAAATACTGGTACTCAGCTGCGTCAGGTTAGACTGGAAGCCGAACCCAAGATAGTCGGGAAAAGACTAGGCAAATGACAATGAGGTAAGGGCATGCCTTCCTTCCATTGAAAATTAGATTAGCTATTACCAAAAACGTTTATAGTTATTTCGACATATTCGTCATTGTCGGCAAATCATTAATTTAATTTGAGGTTTAAAGTTTCGATGCAATGCAAGGCTGCATTTTTCAATTCAATTCAAATCATTTATTTCAGTTAGGCCTAATTAAAAGCACTTTTGAAAGTCAAAAAGAAAGAATTTAGTTGCCCATTTCAAAAAGTAGTTTCCTAAGGACAAGAACGGGCAAGAAACTCAATTATAAAGACATAATACAACATAGACCCCCTTATTCGAAATTAATTATTCATCGAAAAACGCTGATAAAGTCAGACATGGCTATTTATAAATGTGGCTGACAGGTGAACTAACGCAAGCCACCATTTTGAAATATCATTTTTAGTGAGAAGAGCCGATAAAAAAATCATTCCCAAATCTACGTAAAAATATATCTATGTTCGGTTCTACTTAATTTTGCACTAGAAATTATTACGAAAAGTCTGTGAAATATTAAATTGTTTACAATTATGTAATTTTTACTTAAAAAACTGGATTTTTCCCTTAATTGGTAACATAAATATTATCATTTCAAGACGTTAGTTCCAGTTATCACCACTTCCTTAAGATCCATGTCTGACTATATCTTAATTGACGTTTGTGATATTAAGCTGATATAATGTTGACTCAGGTGTAGTAACTTTTTTATTGTCATACGCAACTCATCACTGCATTTTTGTTTATCAATATTTGCACAGATAACATAGTATTTTGTTGTAGACTGTTAGGTAAACCACTGAATCATCTGAGCTCACAAACATCAATAAAATCATCTCGTATCAGTCTGCAAATGTTAATTTTAATGAGTCTGAGAATTTTACTGTGCGAGATCATCATTCGGGAGATAAAAATTTAATGTAATAGTGATCATCGTTCATGTTCTAAGATAATTTGTATTTTGTTTTATCTTTTCCTGTTCTTTTCTCTTACCTTATCTTTGCACCGTTCGTGAGATCTTTGTATCTAGACATTTCCGCACTTACATTACCTTAGTAGGTATTTGTTTCGTGTAAGTATATGAAGTCAAATAATTTTAAAGAAAATCCCGATAATTTAAAGGAAAGCAGATTTTTCCGGTAACTTTTATTATTTGGACATGATAACGTTTCTCAGGTAAACAATTATAAAATAAAAGTCGTAAATCATAAAAAAACCCACTTTATTTCTCATCTATCTCCCATAGTAACCTCTGTAACTGTACATAATACTATCATATTTACAATATACACACAACAACGTATACCAAAATAAATACACAAAAAAATAATGTCCTCATAATTTCGATATGTTATAATTATAATACAAAATTTTCCAAAATAAAAACAATATCTAACAGCCATGATTGATAATCTCACGATAATAATAATAATTATTACAAAAAAAATTAATAAGAAATAATTATTAACTAATAAAACTAATTACATCAACTGGTGTTTATGTTAATTGATGGACATTGAGAAAATGTGTTTTAATCAGCAAGGGAACGTTGTTTCGTCATTGTGCTTAATTAATGAATGATTATAATTATATGGTTCAAGATTAATTGGCGTTTTTCTGATGCAAGCTCAAATGATGCGCAATATGTCTAATTATACGATGACACTATTATTTCCCTTGGGGGTAATCAAAGTAGTCTTATAACAAAGCTATGTCGATATTTAGTTCTTGATTGACATTAATTTAAGCTATAATTAAGTATGTAATTTCAAACTTAATTCCGATTTAGGTAGTTTTAAATATAGGACTGACAACTTAGTTAGTTCTATAGTCGGTGTTGTATAAAAATATTCTTTATTTTATCCTAGGATTAACAGCTTTTTTGATTAACAGTATTAAGCCTAAAGTAAATAAAAAATAAAAAATCTTGCATAAGTGTTATTAGGGAATGTATTTTCTTTTAATCTCATTATTATCAATCTCTGACATTCCTTGCAGATTAAAACAAATTTTCTCTCAACTCCATCGAATTAAAATTGATTTAAAATATTTCATCTCGGCTTCAGAAACCTGCCATTATTAAAAATATGTTTTTATTTATATTAAAAACCTTACAAGACGGATTTTAAAAAGCCGTGTACTAATCACCATTTCAATTTATTCTTCATACCATAGGTAATCATAGAAGTAGTGTTATAACTAAGAGCGATGTCTCGACTACTTGACCAAACTGCCGTTGACAGTTACATATGTATAAACAATTTAAAAAAAAAGGAAAAATATGCACCTATCGCCATATTCAACTTCAGTATAGTTCAATCCCATTTGCTGCCTTTTTACAACCATTATTAATAAATGATTTATTACATTTTCTGAACAAAATGTTGATTTTGACATTAATCGTGTGAACCTTATGTCAAAATCTTATGTAGTGGTTAAGCAAATTTTATTAATAATGGTTGTTATTGAAGTTGGTACAAATCAGTAAAAGAAATATATCAAAACAAATGTATATTATTTAATAAATTATATCCAGTCCAGCCAGTCCTATTCTTATCTCTTAGTCTTAGATCCCTTTAATAAACTCGGTTTAAGATAGTCTTGGTTTATTTTTTGTGGAACTTAAACCAGAACTATCGATAAACCATAGAGCTTTAATTAGTTCATTTTTATTATAAGAGACTTGGATTGATCCTAATTAGTCTAACCTTAGCTGCAGAATAATTAATACGTACTGCCTACTTAAAAGTGCTTTCAAAATCTTCACTGTATCAATTGAGGTGTTTATTTAAATATAGCTAAAACCTGTGGTAATTTCTACTGACTTATTTAGTATAATATTGTGGTCTGTATTTGGTCAATTAGACTTAGATACTAAATAGTTACCAATTTTACTTTATAGCGCCTCGTTCTTGAAAGAAAAAGGGAGTAAGATCTCTTTATTGAACATGTAAATAAGGCCTTTATTTGATTGAAGTAATTTTAAAGGTGATGGTAATATTACCAGTATATAAGTAGTCTGTTTTGTATGAAATTTACATACAAAGCTAGTTCTACTTTATGGCCCAAGTTCACCGACAAGATAACGGTCCGATTAATTTAAAACAGCTGTTTACCATAAATTCAAACTTCCAACTTTTGATGTGTAATGTATTATTTGAGACTAGCTTCTGCCAGCGACTTCGTCCGCGTGGAATAGTGGTGCTCCGCTCCTATTGGTCTTAGCGTGATGATATATAGCCTATAGCCTTCCTCGATAAATGGACTATCTAACACTGAAAGAATTATTTAAATCGGACCAGTGGTTCCTGAGATTAGCGCGTTTAAACAAAATGACAACATTTCCCTTCACTGCTCTGCTCCTATTGATTGTAGCGTGATGAAAAGTATACTATAACCATCTCAGGAGTATGACAAATAATTGTACCAAGTTTCGTTAAAATCCGTCGAGTAGTTTTTGTTTCTATAGAGTTTATACAGACAGACTGACAGACAGACAGACGGACAGACAGACGGACAGACAGACAAAAATTTTACTGATTGCATTTTTGGCATCAGTATCGATCCCTCATCACCCCCTGATAGTTATTTTGGAAATATATTTCATGTACAGAATTGACCTCTCTACAGATTTATTATAAGTATAGATTTTTATTCCTGAAACGGTTGATCACCAAACCAGGGTTTAACTAGAAGTGGGTACATGAAGACTCCAGCTTCCTGGGTAAAAAACGCTTTTGTTTAACGGGCCGATTACGTAACAATTTCTCAGTGAACTTGGCCCTTAGTAGTTTTGCATCCTTCTATCAAAAACGAGGTGCACACTTACAATCCAATCAAACTGGATATGGAATTAATATAAATAATATCTTATTTTTTTGCTGCCATTTATCTCTTTATGATTGCTGCATGATAATATTTCCTATCTGAATGTATTTTTACAAAAATCCCACATCAAGTTAAATTGCACTAAATACAGTTTAGCTAATCCCAGGCTTAAATTTAATCTCCGCTTAATTATTTTAAGAAGTAAAATATTATTTTTTTCTATTGTGGTCGTAAAACTAGCCAGATTATAGGATCGAGACTTAGGAGCTTATGAATTGTATAATGTGATTTATGCTGTTGACATAAGGTTGAAAATGAAATGCATTTAATATAAATTGGTCTGGTCTGACTTCTGAAACTTACAAGTGCTTACTGAGACCCCTAAACTTAGCTGTACTGTTCTTATTAAGTAGAATGTACAGAAATATATTTTTAAATACCCGTCAATCGATTCCAGGTAAAAATTTGCAATTTTCAACTTTAGTCGAAAGAATTAAAGTTCACTTTCTAGTTCACATTTTATCATGCATGGGATCCCAGCAGTGGGCTGCATTATCTTCACACCCAAGATATGTGGCTTATATTATATCGTACCTATATTATACCAGGTTTTCAAAACCTGTTTCCAGACATAATATTTAGTTTTGTATTGCCTATATTCTGCCGTGGTAATCGAGGCAGTAAGTCAAAGACCGCCATTTTTTCAGTGTTGATGTTAAGTCAATATTATTCTACTGTAAAATCTATATTTTTTCCTTTCCTTCGACATTTAGAATTTATCACAAACGCATATAAAATTGTCGCAAAATTTTTGCTGTTTTCTAAGGAAACCGCCTTTTCTGACTTACTGCTATATCGATTACCAGGGTAGTGTAATATCACGCCTGGTTTCGAAACCTGTTTCCAAGAGACCTTTACTTAACCCTTACCCACTAGGTGTGGCTGTGTGTCAGTGGTCGGGGGCCGGCTCGGCGTCGGCTGCAGCGGGGGCGGGCGCGGGGGCGGGCAGGGCGCGGGGGGCGGGGGCCGTCAGCGTGGAGACCGCGGGGGCTTCGCTGTCGAGCGGCCGGTAGGACCAGTTGCCAGCACCATCGAACTCCAACACGTGAGTGTGGTATTTCCTATACAAGAGATAATGTTTTAGTAACATTTGCTTTAAAATTAAAACGATTTTGGTCAATAAAAAATTGTTGGCAATTTAACCGGGAAAAACTCGCATATCAGTCTATTTAATTACATAGGAATATAAAGTTTACAAGCAAAATATAATTGAATAAGTTAATTACTTCCTTACTCGTCCTATTAATGCTAAAAATGCGTAAGTTTGTAAGGATGTATGTCTTTTACTCTTTCACGCAAAATCTTCTAATTTGAATTTGGTGAAATTTGCTAAACACATTATTTTTTCCACTAACTGTTTCCCGCGGTTTCACCTGCCCCCAGAGGAAAGTACTCAACCTACCCAGGTAAAAAGTAGTCTATTACCGTCTCCAGAGTCCCGTCTATTTCCGTACCAAATATTATCCAAATCGATTTAGTCGTTTTATCGCGAAACCATAACAAACTCACTTATGCATTTATAATATTAGTAAAGGTTGTTTTTTTTTTCAGTTGGGAAATCATCGAATGACCCCTCCCGCCGTGGGTGGGGAGTGTCAGACTCTTACTGACTAAAACCCATCCATGTTCCCTCCTCAGCCCTGTATTCCGGGGGCGCAATTTCTCTTTCGAACGTCCCGCAGCCTAGTAAAGGTTGATGTAATTGATATTTCAACACTTTTATAATAAGATTTTATTTTAGTACACATTGGTTGTTAGTCAAATAAATCGTATGAACAAAATTATGCCGTACACTGGTATATCTAATATTCAGAAGCCAGAAAGTCTGACTACCAGTCTTACCAAGGGGTATCGTGTTACCCGGTAACTGGGTTGTGCAGGTCAGATAGGCAGTCGCTCCATATAAAACACCGGTACTACGGTTTAGACTGGTAGCCGACCCCAACATAGTTGGGAAAAGGCTAGGCAGATGATGACTAGTATATCTAACATGGGGTTGCAGGTACACTTACCAGACGCTGGGTCGGTGCGTGATGGACAGCAGCGTGATGCCCTCCTTGACGGCCTCCTCGTACATGACGACCTCCGTCTCCATGGACACCGCGCTCGTGCACTCGTCCAGCAGCGCGTATACCGGCCTGCAAGTGCACAAGTCATGTCAAATTGGATGTATATAATATAGGACATAAGTGTGACTTTTCAATGATTTGGAAGTAGAATATGCGCGTATCTTTAAATACGAAGCCTAGGCTATCTGTTCAGGCGAGGTTTGTGATAGTTTGAGTAATTTTTGAGTGCGAAATGATGGAAAGTGTGACCTTGTGATTAATTCAGAACTTTGCTAGCGTGACTCAAAAAGCTTTTTTGTTTTTAGGAACCTGTGGTAGAACATCCTGGCCATGGCCATCCTCTGCTTCTCCCCGCCGGACAGCGTGGCTCGCCAGTCGCGGCGGGCCCACAGTCCGCCGTGGCGGGCGGCGCAGGCGTCGAGGCGCACGAGGCGCAGGATGTGCGCGGCGCGGCGCTCGGCCGCGGCGTCCCCCTCCCGCGCGCGCGAGGGATACGTCACCTGGTCGATGAGCGAGCCCTGCGACATGTACGGCCTGCGGATACGACACTATTTTGTACTCCACGAAAACTAGTACACATCTTCGCCAAAACCAAAGCGTATTTTAAATATTTCGGACACTATCTCTTAATTTTCATAAGGGTATTTGATAACATTAGCAATTTTATTCAGGTTGCTGTTGTCAACACGGACTTTTGTAAAGCTTTCGATAAGATCAATCATAAATTGATATTACATCAACTGCCTATAAAGAAATCCCTGCAAAGTTTTTGCGATGATAATTCTTCTCCTATTTTGCAAATCGTAACCAATAAGTATTTATCAATAGTAGTCACTAGCATATCACACAACTCCGTGTGTGACTCCAGAAGTAACTCTGGAGTCCCACAAGGCTCAATTCTTGGCCCTCTCTTTTATTTAAAAGAAGAAGGTTTTTGTGAATGTTTCCAAAATACACGCAAACAGTCTCTAAATCTTTCATAACAATAAAAACTGTCTCCTATTTCAACACGACTAGGCCAAACTTACAGGCTACAGCTAAAAGAATCTTGTCATATTTCAGTTTATACAAAGCTACGCAGAAACATCGATAAAGGAGTTTCTTTCCCACTACACCGTATCATACCATGAACATGCTTTAAACGTATTAGGCCCGGTAAGACGCAAGACACGGGTTATTACGCTCACTAGAACGTATTAACACGAGCGTATTATATAACGGTTTTAGTGATCTCGTATCATACGCGTGTCATTTTCGTACGGTCCTCGTTCGATTGGTTGTAATAGTTCACGTAAGTCAAACGCGTTAGGGAGTTTTTTTTGTACCTATAGTAAATTATTTCTCAAACCTTATAGGTGACCATTAGAAAATTATCCATCAGAGATTTTACAATGATAGCTATTATTTTGGATGAGAAAGAAAGATGACATCAAACGAACATTGTTATTGAGTTCAAAAAGGAAAGTCTAGCGAGAATGCTGAACATTGTTTAGGCCCGTCAGTTCACAAAATGTTGTATTAGAATCTTAACTAAGCGCCAAGTTCACCGACAAACGGTTAGGTAATCGGCCCGTTAAAACAAAAACGTTTTTAACCAGGAAGCTGGAATTTTCGTGTTAGCCACTTCTAGTTCAACCCTGATTTGGTAATCCACCGTTTGAGGAATAAACTTCTCAAAAAATACGTTACCCAACGAAAATTGGAAGTTTGAACTTATGGTAAACAGTTGTTTTGAGTTAAACGGACCGTAATCGTGTGGGTGAACTTGGGCCTTTCTATCATTCGGGTTGCTAGGTGATCGGAGCGTGCTTGTCGGGCCACATGCAGTAGGGTTCCGTAGTAGGTCTTAGTTAGTCGACTATAATTCTGTGGTTTTAGAGGGGGAGGGGGAGGGACCCTCGGATCGAACAAAAAATTGCACTAAAAAGTTAGATATTTTGCAAATGGCTCATTTAACTGAAAAATGGTCTTCACACACCTATAACATTTTTGAAAGCCCTTTTTAACGATAAACGAATGGATACGCGAGAAAAAAATATTCATCCCCACTTTACGTGTTTGGGAGCTACCTTACAAAAATAATTGATCGTAATTTTATTTTATCACTTTGTCGGCGTGATGTTTATACATGTCTTTACTAAAGTTTAGCTTTTAGTGCTAAGAACCTCTGAGCTATGCCGCGGACAGATCATCAAATGTGGTCGAGAGGGGAGTGCCAGACTCTTACTGACTATAACCCATGAAACATGTTCCTTCCTTCGCCCTTTGTGTTCTGGGTCCGCGGTAACTCTTTCTAACATCCCGCAGGCCCGATTGGTAAGTATAGTCCCATATTTTTCAATACAATGGCCGCGATTCTCTTGACACCATCTAAATTAAATTTAGTCTATAATTCTCTCTTTCCATCAACAAATATAAGAAAGGGATAGCAAACTTTTAACACCTGTCAAATTAGAAAAAAATAGTTTTCCATACAAAATTAAACATCACGACGTAACATCTCGACTAAATTAACAAACCTGTACGAACAAAATGTCATCTGTCATTTAATTTGACAGCACTGAATTACTTGCTATCCTCTTCTTGTATTTCGCAATAGAAAAAGAGCATGATATTTTAAAATTAGTTTAGTCGTGTGTACGTCAGAATCGGCACCAATGTATATTTTTTATCAGAAACGTTCCTAGCACGGTTATCGTATGGAACGGTGTAGTGGGCAGGCTCCGTCACATGTTTTAACAGACTTCAAAAAAGGTTTTTATGAATTCGACCAGTATGTTTGTAATATATATTCGTATTGATAGACGATATTGGCTTTTAAACACGTCCTTTAAATTTTGCAATGTATCGTGACTATTTTTTTTTCTGCTTTTGTATTTTAACTTGGGGAGCAGATATCATGTGTGTTCTGATCGCTGAAAAACACGTCGTTCTTTATGGTAGTGCAAAAGTGGAAATATAGATATTCGACACTAAAAAGGAAAAAAACTTTTTCCAAAAAATATAACAGACTTCCAAAACACATCCTCTTATTCATAATGACATGTTTTGTCATAAAAGCCTCTTTTAGCTATAGAGCTGTTTTGTTTCTTTCTGTCGTACTTAATTAACAGACTTAAAAAAAAAAGAGGAGGTTCTCAATTCGATCGGTATTTATTTTTTAACTTTACTGACATAAAGGACAAATCAGTTTGATAGCTAAAAGAGGCCTTTAAGACAAAAGGTGTCATTATGAATAAAACAATTACTATTGTATTTTTGCCATCGACTTCTAGAGCAATGTTTCAGCAGAAACTAAATCTATTTTTCTTTTTTAAGTGTTTCGGAAGTCAATTTTCTTGCATATAATCATCTTTTGTGCATTTTTCACTATGTTTAATGCACATATACTATAATTTTATTTATGTAACATTGCCAGGTGGTGTACAGGTATACAAAGAAGCTAGTACTGACCTCTGCGGTATGTAGAACATGATGGGGCGGGAGGTACAGAAGCTGGTGTCGGCGAGGTTGGTCTCGTCGGCGCAGTGTGCGCAGGCGCAGGGCCGCGGCACGTGCAGCTCGCCGCCAAACACCGGCCATAAGCCAGAGATTATGCGGAATAAACTGGATGGAGATAGAGTAAGTTAATGTTTAGTTTTTCTTAAGACGTTACTGACACAACAAATCAATGAGCATACTTTTTACGGGCTGTCAAAATGCAAAGCCATGACGTCACTTTTTTCAACTTAAATCTTGTTTTATAATTATAATTAACCTAAATTAAACCATATTTTAGATGTAAAACGAAATATGTTTAAATAAAAGCTGAGTCTTGGAATTATTGGTTTCAATTACTAAATTTATGCGTTGGCCCAGCGTCACGTAGACGTGACACGTGCACATAAACGTACTTTTTGGCCTATCCACAGTACAGTAGTAATACACACTGTATATTATGTCGTCCTAGATCGGGGATATGCCATAAAATACACACTGTATATATCGTCCTTGATTGGGGACATGCCATAAAATACACACTGTATATATCGGCCTTAATTGGGGATATACCATAAAATACTATCTGATCCTTAATTGGGGATATGCCATAAAATACACACTGTATATGTCATCCTTGATTGGGAACATGCCATAAAATACACACGGTATATATCGGCCTTAATTGAGGATATGCCATAAAATACACACTGTATAAATAGTCCTTGATTGGGGATATGCTATAAATTTTTGCACATAAATGTGCTTTTCAACGTTATCATGTCATTATTCTTCGTCATTATTGATTATATTACATTACATATTCATGCAGTTACCTGGACTTGCCGCAGCCGTTGGGCCCCACGATGAGCAGATGCGTGCCGGGCGCGATGTCGAGCGTGACGCCGCCGCACACCACGTCGCACGCCGGCGTCACCACCGGCACGCCGCGCAGGCGGATACCCAGGTCGTTTGTGTAGATTATTTTACCTGCAAATGTAAATCATATCATTTATCTGTGGCGTTGACCTTTTTTTAGGCAAAACGATACAGTCGTCTGTTCGTCGGACTTCGGCGCCGTGGATGTAGGCGTGTGTGTAGATCCCGGGGGATGATGATTTTACGATGGCATTTGCAAAGGCGGCTGTTGTTTCGTAAACTTTTAGCATAGATAAAAAGATGTACATTTTAAACTTAAATAAATACAACAATTATGTATTATTATGAATCAAAATTAACACTATTCGACTCTTTTTAACAAAATCTATTAAATTACTTTCTTATTTGTATTTTTCTCGTCATAGTGTAAAATACCCTATTACAGTACCTTGCGGCACGGGCCGGTTGTCGCGGAAGGTGACCTGGAAGGCGGCGTGCGGCGCACTCACGTGCACGCTGCGCACGCACTGGCCGCGCGCCACCTCGCCGAACACGACCAGCATGTCCGACACCCGCGTCGCGTAGCCTGCTAGCGTCACTATCTCCTGCAAAATTAGAAAAAAGCCGCTGTTTATTCTTAGCTCAATTGAAATGGGTAAGCTTTAAAAAACACCATTGTACGTCGTCCTAAATTGGGGATATGATATTAAATACACACTGTATATAGTTGTCCTTGATTGGGGATATGCTATAAAATACACACTGGATTTGTTATCCTTGATTGGGAATATGCCATAAAATACACACTGTATATGTCATCCTTGATTGGTGATATGCCATAAAATACACACTGTATATAATTGTCCTTGATCGGGGATATGCTATAAAATACACCCTTTATATGTCGTGCTTGATTGGGAATATGCCATAAAATACATAATGTATATATCATCCTTGATTGGGGATATGCCATAAAATACACACTGTATATGTCATCCTTGATTGGGGATATGCCATAAAATACACACTGTATATAATTGTCCTTGATCGGGGATATGCTATAAAATACACCCTTTATATGTCGTCCTTAATTGGGGATATGCCATAAAATACACACTGTATATGTCATCCTTGATTGGGGATATGCCATAAAATACACACTGTATAATGTCATCCTAGATTGGATATGTTTTGTTCTAGAAATCACTTTTTCGGTAAATCGCACCAAAACATTTTACTTTATTTTACTAGTTTTACATATTTATCTAAAAGTACGCAAGTTAAATAGTCTATCTAAGACTGTATGAAAACACGACACAGCGTAAAAACCAATAGTTTTAGTTGAATTTTTGGATCTAAACCGAAGTTAGAATGGTTTATTATTGAGCTGCAATAGGTATAAAGATAAAGATATTTTTATTTGCATTAACATGAGTGATATTACAGTACATAAAAATACATGTAATGGTGTTAAATTATATACCTACATGTTATGCCATTTATGGCGCACAAATATTAAAAATTAGAAATAAAATATATGAAAAAATAAGACAATACTAACAAAAATCTAACTGATCATTTCAAACTCACTAACATTATAATAACATTTATTCCTAGTTTGTAAATATGTTTTAAAAACGCAGATATTATTACCTTGTAACTAGACATGAGCCTTTCTATCGCGTCGGCGGCAGAGTTGAGTAGATTTCTTGATGTTGTCATGTACTCCGCACGATCACTTATACTGCTTCCTGAAACGAAATAAAACTAAATTAATATTGAAGGACAAACAGACCAACAGCTGTAACTCCATATACATTAGGGTCCAAGTGCACCAACAATTGCAAGCCCGGTTAAGCAGTCGACAACCTTCTAGGTTGACCTGCGAGATGCCATACACGTCCGTTAAACAAAATCATTATTTTAACTGCAAAGAATTTTAATTTTACCCCTCACTTCGCGTTTGATATCTACCATTTTAACAAAAAAAAAAGAATCTACCATTTTCATTTTTCCAAAGTTGGATGTTTGAATTTATTTAAACAGCTGTTTTTAGTTGATCGGATTGTTATCTTGTCTGTGAACTTGGGCCTAAATAGAAAGACGTTACAAAACATAAAGATGTGATGTAGTAGTAACCATAATATATAAGACGTGTACTCAATAATTATGGGGCAGTAATAAACATATTATTGGATTAACAACATCTTTCAATTACTCGCTAATCCCGTCTTACATGGCGATCCTGCCATTTAAGGCTCGGTGTCGGATTCGGGCTTAGAAACAGTAACGATACCATGGAACTTTACGATCGAGATTCAACGGTGGTTGGAGCCGGATAAAAAGTAGCCTAACCTTCACCTACCTTAAACCTTCTCCAGGGTCTCTTCTATCTCCGTACTAAAATTCATCCAAATCGGTTCAGCTGCTCTCGAGATTTGCGCTTAGCAACACATTCAGCGATTCATTTTTATATTTTAGAAGAAAAATTCGGTAATTAAATGTCACTTGAAATTGAGTGACATTTTTGATAGAATCTGAAATGAAATTGTAACTAATACCAGTGTACTGACCATCTCTATGCGAATGCCTGGCGGTGAGGATGGGCAGCGCCAGCATGACCATGCCGGTGCCGGACCACACGTACTTCATGCAGAACTGCTCCAGCATAACGTACCACAGCTTCTTATTGAACACCGACGTCATCTGCGCCACCAGCTCCTTGTACGCCGCCTGCAGCTGGCCCAGCTCCACCTGGAGAAACCATCAGGGTCCGAAGCTTTACTATTATGTTGAGGAACAGATCCACCAGGGTTGTGGGATTTTCCAAGTTAACAGTGACATAGGAACGCAAAGGGCAATTAAAGGAACTCTGATAAAACTTTCTGCCGGGGCTGCGGGATGGTCGAAGGAGTAACCGCGCCCCCGGAACAAAAAAGGCTTTTATTTTTCCGATGGCATATCATCAATTGACCCCTCCCGCCGTGGGTGAGGCGGAAGGAAGTATCAGACTCTTACTGACTAAAACCCATCCATGTTCCTTCCTAAGCCCTTTGTATTCCGGGGGCGCGGTATCTCTTTCGAACGTCCCGCAGCCCCGGCAGGCTATGGCCCTGTGGGAGAGCCCCGTCACTGTTGCTGACAGCTCTTTCGACGCGGGTCTGGTCCTTGCCGGACGGCGAACAACCCATAGCTCACTGTCCGCAGCCCCGAACATAAAGGGCTGAGGAGGGAACATGGATGATTTTTTGTCAGTAAGAGTCTGACACTCCCTCCCGCTCCCCCCTCAGCGCGAGTCATTTGATGATTTCCCATCCGAAAAAAAATCCCTAAAACAATAGGCCAATAAAGCTTACCTTATGTCCACCATAGAAGGCCACTTCCTCAGCATGAGCGATGAGACGTGCGTGCACATGCCTCAGGTTAGCCTTCATGCGCGCCTCCTCACCGGCTAGAGCACCGAACCTTGGACTCAGCAGTCGTAACAGCTGACCCGTCATGCAGATCACTACTGTCGCTATGCTGGGACCTGCAAAATACGATTATTATAATAATATACTTTTTATAGATATCATTAAATATTGAATACCCAAATTTACTATTGCAAGAATCGTGAAAACAATTATTATAGATGAAAATCCTAATTAATTCGAGAAGAAATCTGTCTGCTACGCTTTCACAGTAAAACGGCTAAACAGATTTAGATGAAATTTTGTATAGAGATAGATTGAAACCTGAAGGCCTTAGGATAGTAGATATTTCAGAACAAAAATATTGTGTAATAAGTGTTTTGGCAATCTACATATATTAATAAAACAAAGTCGGGTTTATTCGAACACTTGATCACGAGAATGGCTGGACCAATTTTCATGGTTTTTGATTTGTTGTATTGTCTCCGTCCAATAGCAGAATTACTATTAAAACATCGGAAAATTCATGAAAAAAATTATGGGCGGTACGAAGTTCGCCGGGCCGGCTTTTGATAAAACAAATAGAAAGTTGTTTAAAAATCATTGTACTCACCAATAAATATATTGCCCTTCATCTTGTTGGAGTAGGTGGCGAGCGTGAGCACGATGAGCAGCAGGTCGAAGCAGGGCTTCGTCAGCGAGCTGTACAGGTGCGCCACCGACTGCGTGAACACCGACACGTCCTCCGTCAGCCTGGAAGTGGCCACAGCATATTTAATGCTATGCTTTAAAATCTACATTTTTTATAAGGACTAAACGGCTAATCACATTTGAAAAGAACATTCGATATTTTTAGGGACAAGTTTACCGATAGCTGGTTTAAACGTTATTTAACTACGAAGCGAGAAGTGAAGAAGTGGATAATACGAAAATTCCCGCTTCATGGTTAAAAAACGTTTTCGTTTAACGGCCCGAAAGCAGCTTCTTTTTATTTTAAAAAAGTTATTTTCAAATTAAAACATCCTAATCTTTGCTAATATTATAAATATGAAGGTGAGTTTGTATGTTACGCTTTCACGGTAAAACGGTTAAACCGATTAAGATGACATTTGTTGCAAAGATGAAATCCTGGAGACTGTTATAGGCTATCTAGGCGAATAAAATAGTTCCCAGGTCAGTAATTAGGAAAACTAGGAAGCTATCACTACCACTTACCTATGATCAGCATTTTCAATCCTAGCATCTAAATTGGCGACCCTATAGTAGGTCTGGTTCTTGAAGTACAGGTCGTACGCGTGGTTGACCAGCCTAGTCCTGAAGGCCAGGGCTAGGCGGCTCTCCAGGTATCTGATCATGGAGTTGATGAAGGTGGCTGGGACGGCGATACCGAACCATTGGAGGAGGAGAGCTGCGAAGCGACGCATGTCTTTCTGGACTATGTGTTTCACTGTAAGGAAATATATGAGTTAGAATATAGAAGCAATAGATAAAGCTACATTATATTCATATACGCTCGTTGATGATAAAACTATTTTGTTATATACTAGCGGCTTCGCTCGCGTGGACTATACGAATACAAATTAAAAATAACAGAGTTTCATACAATCTTTGCCCCCCTTTAACACCACGTTAGGGGCAGTAGCGGCGTTAGGGTAGGGCGAGGTGGGGCGACCGCCCAGGGCGCCGGATCTGAAGGGGCGCCGCAGGCGCCCTTTTTATATCCTCTCACTCTTTGAGGCCTACTTACCCTCATACTATAGTTTGCTTATCAAAAGTTTTCTTGAATTTTTCATCAAATGTCTATCTATTTCGGGTTTTTCTGCGTTATTGACATTAGAATGCAAAAGTTGACAAGAAAAAAGTTGTCGACAATTTTACGGCAAATGAGAATGGGCGTGTTGGTGCCCCTCCGGTATCGTCTTTACCATAAGGGCACTCGGGGCGCCATTGTCACGGGGCCCCCCAAAAACGAAGCATTCAATTATTATAATATTGTTACTAGCTGTTTTACCCACATCCCGAGTGAACTCCTTCGCGCCCCCGGGTAAAAAGTAGCCTATGTCCTTTCTCAAGATCTAGACTATCTATGTACCAAATTTCATTTTAACCGGTTCAGTAGTTTTAGCGTGAAAGCGCGACAAACAGGCAGACATAGTTACTTTCGCATTTATAATATTAGTAAGGATTATTATGTTGCTCATACCTATTACTTAAAAAATTTCGCGCTCGCTTCGCTCGCGCTGCAACTCTTATTCCTTTGATTTTTTCTCACCTTATTATTTATAGTTTTTAGGGTTCCGTAGGCGACAAGAAAAACTTTTAAAAATCGGGGTGTCCACTATTTGGAAAATAAGGGCAGCAATAGCTGGTCACGGATTTTTAGGGAAATGTAAGAGTCATGAAATACCAGTATGATTCCTAAGAATATTCATGCTCATATTCCTAAAAAAAAATTAGAGCTCGCTTCGCTCGCGCTCTTACTCATATTACTCTGATGTTCTCTTAGCTTACTGTTTATGGTTTTTAACTCCAAAAACAGATAATATATCTTTTCCTACCTATGCACATGGTCTAAATTTTTAACATAAATAGTCCAAAGTATACACTCTGGTTAAAAACAAAATATATAATATTTTCCATAAGACGACAATATTGGGTCAGGGAAATGTGGTAGAATGCTCAGGCAAAAGTCGGGGAACTATTTTTGGTATTTATAATGGACACCCTGCTTATAGTTTCGCCATGACCTTCTGTCTGTCTGTCTGTCCACGGTATAGCTAAGCGTTCAGTACAAGAAAGCTGAAATTTGGTATGGATATGTATACAAGATTTTTTTAACCAGTGCGCAAATTTTGTCTAAATAAACTTCAACACTTTTTAACAAACACGTATTTATCAGTTTGTTAGGTCTTAGTACTTAAAAAAAGTTATCGTTTGCGCAAAATATTCATTTAAGAACTTAATTTGTTTAAAACTCGCCGGTCGGCTTGTGTGTAGATATCAGCTGAGTCGTATTGTACTTGTGAGCTCGCTCTTGCATGCTTAGGCAGTGTTATAAGTGTTGGCTTGCTATTACGAAAAGATTATGCCCATGTTTTACTTACGTTTTACTTACTTACTAAACATAGAAATGTGTTCAATTACTGATACCGAACCACTAAAAAAAATGTGCACTGGTTAAAAACTTTTCCAGTATTGATCACGCCGACGCCGATTCTTTCCAAATGTTGGAACCCTCGGTGCGCTAGTTTGACTCGCACTTGGCCAGTTTTTTTCCGTATGGGTTTAAATTGCAGTTAGGGGGCGCCGCAAAAATCTCGCCAAGGGCGCTGATGGGGGTAAAACCGGCACTGGTTAGGGGTAGAATTTCGTAAAATCCTTTCTTATCAGATGCCTACGTTATGCAAGGAACAAACCCTCCAAGTTTCAGGTCTCTACGATCAACGATTTAGGCTGTGCGTTGATCCGTCAGTCATTCAGGACAAAGCATATTATATGTACTGATTGAAGTAAGCGAAAACAAAAAGTCACAAAACATGATTTAGGTACCTGAAATTGGTTTTATACATTTGTGTTTAGTTTTTAAAGAAAACCTATAACCGTCTGGTTATCTACAAAAACTAAAAGAGAAACTAAATCAGCTATTTTAATGTCTTAGGGACTCTTTAGACAGATATATGGATGGAGACGAAGAAACTTGACAGTCTCATAACCAATTTGAAAAACTCAAATTAATATTTCCATAGAAAAGTCTCGTAAATCAAATTCTACTAACCAATGGATCCTTCCAAAGACGCCACATATATGGACAGGAAGGTCCTTGTGAAAAGGCACAGCGTGTGCGCAGACAACAGCGCCACCTCGTGACTCCTCACTCCCGGCACCATGATCCTAGCCAGGGAGATCAGCTGCCGGAGGAACTCCAGGTTAAGACCTGGCACGTATTCCTCCACTGATTGTGTTTCGTCTGCATCTTCCTGTGGAAATCGTTAAGGATGGTCAAAATTTTGCATTTTTACGTGTACCTGGGATTAACTGGATGTGGAAAGCGGAAGACTTGGTAATGTGGCGCAGCCTGGGAGAGGCCTTTGTCCAATATTCATAACCTATTTTGTTCTAATCTTCCCTCTCATATCAATAAAACTGCATTAAATGACGAATGGTGATGTAACACTCGCAACCTGACGCTCGCCGTGAACGGACGTGTCGCTCCGCGATAACGCCCCGACACGACTCTCGTCAACCGTCTTCGTTACGCTAGCCGTAACGATTATTGTAGTTGCTCTGCCAACTACACCCATTAGATCAAAAGCTGCCTTTTTCAAGGCGGTGGCTGATCGCCTGTTTCTTTTTCGCGTGTGTAGCTTCACTTGGCCCCTTCAGGGCAAAACCACAGTTTCGTGGTCCTCGGTGGAAACCTTACGGTGCCAACGAAGCCGAGGGGGTGTTGACCCAATCACACCCGCCGATCCCCTTCAGGGTGAGGCAGTCAATTGGACGGGAGCTAGAATTTCGGCCTTGGGGGATCTCCTAGTCGTCTCTAGTCTCTGGCTTCCTTTCACAGCTACACACCTAGTGTTGGTTGGGTGTGTCTACACCCTTCGCACTAGACTGGCTAGGGCCCGTTCGCACAATAAGACTGGCGAACGGTTACAAGCTTAGGGCTCACCAGTAGGTACTCACCTCCCTGCCTATACCCGGCAGGGAGGGTTACACATCCCCGGGCCAATCCACCCGGGGAGTTAGGTAATAGGGTTTTTTTTTTAGTGTCCATTTCCCTTGACCCGTAAAATGGCCCTGACACTGGCCGACTTTGTAAGGGACGTCCTCCTCAAGGACCCTGAAATTATCGCCAAATATGGCGCTGAGTTGGCCAACCTCAAGCGGGTTCCGCCTCCGTCCCAAGTGAAGCCGGTCGATCCCGACTTCTCAGAATCGCCGGCCTCGCCACCTGACTGCCATAAAGGCCCGATCCCTTCTAAGAAGGCGGCCATTGTCTCGACACCCATTGTTGTCGCGACAATAGTCGATACCAGTAAATCGCCCGTTTCCCGGTCGTCCATTGTTACCGGAACAATGGCCGCATCGCAGCTGCAAAGCGCAGCTGTGATCAATGATACCGCCGAGGAGGCGATGGACATCGCTCCCTCTCGGTCCCCCTCACCCCAATTCTCTCCGGCGGAGGATTCTTTATCCTCCCAGCCCTCGTCCGACGATGATTTCATCCCCGTCTTGGGTGCTAAAAAGCGCAAGAAGGGGAAATCGTCAAAGGCCAGTAAGGCCAAGAAGGCAGGTACCGCGACCACCGCAAACCTTCCCTCTTCAACTCCCGCTCCCCTCCCGACCCCAGCCTTGCAAGACAGGCGTCCATCCAGCCCCAGTGCTAGCCCTCAAGCTGCTACAAAGCAGCAAAAGAAATCGCCCATCCCTCCACCCTTGATCATTCAAGACAAAGGTAAATGGACGGATGTTTCTAAGATGTGTGTTGCCCGTAAAGTCAACTACACATCGGCTAAGAATACCCAACAGGGTATTAAAGTACAAGTGCCCACGTCCCACGACCACAGGGAACTAACTAAAATTCTGAAAGGAAGTCATATTTCCTTTCACACTTATTCCCTACCTGAGGAGAAAGAACTCAGAGTAGTTATTAAGCGTGTTCCTAAAGAGATCGAGACAGGAGATATCCTGGAAGATCTCCGATCCCAAGACGTCCCCGTTAATGCAGTCCATCGCATGCACCGCGCTAACACGCGGGAAGCATACGACATGGTACTAGTCGTATGCAATCCCTCCGAATTGTCTCGGCATCCAGTATTCGGTGTCAGATCTGTATGCCACCTCAGTGGCATAATTATTGAAAAACCCTACAAGGGCGGTCCCATTGGGCAGTGTCACCGCTGCCAACTCTATGGCCACTCGCAAAAGCACTGCTATGCGAAACCCAGGTGCGTCAAGTGCCTGGGCGACCATAGCACTGCTGATTGCTCGCGACCAAAAGATCGCACCTTATGCACAGAACCTCCCAGTTGTGTGCTATGCGGTCAATCCGGTCACCCGGCTAACTACCGAGGTTGCCCCAAAGCCCCTAGACTTTCTCCCAAATTGGCAAAGCGCGCTAGTGCCCGCCAAAAGAGGGAACATCAACCCATGCCGATTCCATCGGCATCGATGCCAGAGCGCCTCAGCCCACAGAGACCCTCTCCGTGGAACAAGCTGAATCATCAACGCTCATTCCCCGCGTTGAGAACTAATCTCAGCCAATCCGTCCCTTCACCTACGGGTCCCTCCATTTCCACGCCCACACAGGCTGTCGCTCCCCCGACAACGTCTAATGTAGCCATCAAAGCTACACCTCCTACCCCTGCCCCCGCTCCCTTACCCCTCATCGCACCTGCCGCCGGTCCCAGGACCCAAGGTAAGGTGAATGCCTGCGCTATCTTAGCGAAGACCTTTTCTGTCTTCCTAACTGATAGAGCGCAAGAGATGGCTAAACTAATAGTAGAGAACCAAGGAAATGTCCTCGGTCTATTCAACGTGCTCGCGGCGTTCCCGGACGTCACTGAAGCAGTAGGCGCCCTTACCTTCAATTGATTTCCTAATGGATCAAGAAGTGTGCAGAGTCAAACCCCGATCCCTAAAGTTAGGCTTCTTTAATGCAAATG
This sequence comes from Pyrrhia umbra, assembly GCA_963891755.1. Lineage (NCBI taxonomy): Eukaryota > Metazoa > Arthropoda > Insecta > Lepidoptera > Noctuidae > Pyrrhia > Pyrrhia umbra. Next base: position 1,255,622 of record OY982942.1, on the reverse strand, counting down.
GCATTTCAAGTCAACGTGATGAGATCGCGACCTTCCTTCGCGATCATCACCTTGACATCTTCCTCGTGCAGGAGACCTTTTTAAAGCCCCACAACCGTGACCCGTCGATTGCAAACTATCGCATGGTTCGTAACGACAGAACTCGTTGTCACAAGGGCGGTACCCTTATCTACTACAAAAAGGCACTGCACTGCATCACTATGGAGCCCCCACCTCTTTCGCATTTAGAGGTCTCAATCTGTCTGCTAGACATGTCCGGTCATCAGCCGATCCACATTGTCTCGGCTTACATTCCCCCTTCCTCCTCGGAGAAAATCAATTTAAAACCTGACCTAGAAATCCTTCTTAGTTTAGGTGGCTCCGTTATCATAGCGGGCGATCTCAATGCTAAACACATCGCCTGGAATAGCCACTCGAACAACTCGAGAGGCAGACAGCTAGAGAGTCTTTGCGACCCTCTTAACTTCGATATCGTCGCCCCGATGTATCCAACTCACTTCCCTCCCAACCCGGATCACCGTCCCGATGTCCTCGACATAGCTCTACTCAAGAACGTAAACCTAGGTTTACGCTCAATTGAGACGCTACAAGAGCTCGATTCCGACCACAGACCGGTCATCATTAACCTAGGCCCACGGACGGGACCACGTGATCCCGATCATCCCCCGCCAACAAAAGTGATAACGGACTGGAGGAAAGTAAGGGAAGGCTTACAATCCAACGAGTCCAGTCACTTGAACCGTATCCCCGATAAAATAGTTACATTCGATGACACGATGACCGCGGTCGGCTCGTTCGGAAGTCACATACAACAAGTCCTGGACGACAGTTCAAGGCGGGTTCCAGCGGAGGATGACCTCCGCTGGAAACTGCCGGACGATGTACGTGCACTAATGACCGAGAAGAACGCGGCTATCCGTGCTTACGACTCTTTTCCCTGTGATGCAAATCGTGCTTATATGCGCTATTTACAGCGTGCTGTAAAGAAACGCATACATGAGTTACGCTCTGCCCGCTGGGACAAGATGTTGAGCGAATTGGAACCATCTCATCAAGCCTTCTGGCACTTGCAGAGGAAGTTAAAATCCGATCAAGTGGCCACCATGCCTCCCCTCAATCGTCCTGACCAGTCTGTCGCCTTCTACGACGACGAAAAGGCCGAATGCCTAGCAGACAGCCTAGAGACCCAATGCTCACCCAGCACTCTGCCAGTCGATCAGGCTCACCTCGATGAGGTGAAGGCTGAAATCGAACGCAGATCTGCTGCAACTCCTCCCTCAGCTGTGACTTCCACCTCAAATGCTGATACCCCCGACGATGACCCCTTACCCCCTGTTACTCCAGAGGAGGTACATGAGATTATCAAGAGGTTGAAACCCAGGAAAGCCCCCGGCCCAGATGGAATCTCCAATAGAGTATTCCAACTCCTCCCAGCCCAGCTCATAGCGCTCCTAGCAGCCATCTTCAATGCCGCTATGAGCAATAACATTTTTCCCGATGAATGGAAAACTGCCACAGTCATTGGCATTCCCAAACCCGGCAAACCCAAAGCCGAGCCCTTCAGCTATCGCCCTATAAGTCTTCTCAATGCTATAGGGAAGATTTACGAGCGGCTAATCTATAATAGACTCAAAGCCTTTGCCGAGGCTAAGAGACTCATTCCTGATGAGCAGTTTGGTTTTCGAACCAAGCACTCCTGTGTCCAACAAGTCCACCGCATCGTCGAGCATATCAGCGTTGGTTTCCAACGCAATATGATGACGGGCGTACTATTCTTCGACGTAGCAAAAGCATTCGACAAAGTCTGGCATGACGGCTTAGTATATAAGCTGTACAAATTCGGTGTGCCCGACCGTCTCGTGCTCATCATTCGAGACTTTTTGTCGAACCGCTCGTTTCGCTATCGTATAGAGGGAGCACTATCCTCCCCCCACCCCATTCGAGCAGGGGTCCCACAAGGCTCCGTGCTCTCCCCCCTATTGTTCACGCTGTACACCAGCGACATTCCCAAAAATAGTAAGGCCCAGTTGGCTCTATTCGCTGACGATACGGCTATTTACTACACGGGTCGCAAACCCGACTGCATAACTCGCATCCTCCAATCTGCCGCCACCGCCCTAGGCAAGTGGTTCCGCAAATGGAGAATCGAGGTCAATCCCGACAAGAGCCAGGCCGTTCTCTTCTCGAGACGCACTCGCACTACCGGGTCCACCCCACCCCTCAAACAGATCGAAATGTTCAATCGCCCCATCCCTTGGGGCGACAAGGCCAAATACCTGGGCGTAATCCTCGATAAGAATCTCACGTTCGGTGAACACATAAGGACGGTGCGTTCGCGCGCCGCCTTCGTTCTTGGACGCCTCCATCCCATTCTGAATTCGCGCAGCAAATTGCCTCTCAAGTGCAAATTGCGCATCTATACAGCGTGCATCCGCCCCATCATGACTTATGCTAGCGTAGTGTTCGCACACGCAAAATCTTACCGCCTCCATAGGATGCAAACCCTTCAGAATCGTTTCATGCGTAGGGCCACAGGAGCCCCGTGGTATCTTAGAAACGAAAATCTCCACCTTGACCTCAAACTGCCTACCATAAAGCAGTTTATGAAACGCGCTTCAAAGCGCTACTTCGACTCCGCCGAAAAGCACACCAACCCCCTGATCGTATCGGCTGCCCATTACACTCCCTCCCAGATTAGCTCGATTCGCCGTCCGCGGCATACTCTCACGTTCCCCGACGACGATATCACCCTCCTCCAAGAGAGTAATAGGGAAACCAGTACAGTTTACAGAAACAGACCGCCGTCATACCGTCCTCGCCGCCGAGGCCCGTCGCGACGTCCCCGTCCATGCTCTCCCCGACCCTTGCTCGATGAGCCAGCCCGCGCGCTGAGCCAGTAGCATAAAAAGTCCCCTAATAATAATATTGTTATGATCCAGCTAGTCCCTAGTTGTCCTCCCCAGTGACGCCCTAAGCCGAGGTTCGTTCCCCACTAGGGGGAGCCCTTAGCGCGCTGTCACTTAGTCTTAAACTTAGTTTTAAGCCTTGGCTGGAGGCCTTAATTTAATTAATTAAATTAGGACCTCGCCACATTGTCCGGTTAAGCAGGTCGAATGCTGTTAGAAGCACCCTGCAAGAGGTCATGCAGAAAAAAAAAAAAAAAAAAAGAATGGTGATGTTTAGGGCATAAAATTGACATAAATGCGCCATCCTTAGAATTAGAACAAAATAGGTTACGAATTTGTTTACATTTTTCTTAAAATCAATTGGAACAGACTATACCATCAAGTATTAACATCGCACAACTACAAACTTCAGGCTGCTACTAAGAAATTCCACACAGAAACACCATTATGCTACCTGGGGATCGAACCCAAGAACCTCGTGCTCTACACAGCAGTGCTAGCAACCAGTAAGACCAACGAGGGCACACTACGTATATGACCTACCGGCGATTTCATGTGTGAGAGAGATGTATCTATAGGTATATTATAGCACCGATCTATTTTTGCATTTGAATCTGATACACTAATTTAATTGTCACTTGTACCTATGATGATGATGATATATACGCTAGGAGAATAGAAAACAAAATGTATAGGAATGACATTCGTTTACGACTAGCTACCTATCGACTATCGGTCATTCCCATACATTTTGTTTTGTATTCTACTAGCGTTTTTGCCGCTTGTCTAACCCCCTGTTCAGCCAGTACTTACAATATTCTGTTTATTGTCAGTGTCGGCATCTCCTCTGCAGAGGGCGCACTGCTCGGCCCCGCAGCGGCCGCCGCACGTGTCGCCATTAGCCGTGCCATTGTCCACCGTGTGGAGCTTACCATTTTTGGTCACCTAAAAAAAATGTATAATTACCATATTATTATATCCCTCTAAAAAAAACTCTGAAAGTTAAAAAATCTCATGGTTATTGTTTGGACATTTGTTTAATAACCTCTCAAGGATTATTCGTCACTTTGAAAAATAAGTAACAGATATTTACATTAATTTTTCGCTGTAGCTAGCTGTCTTTCGTATAAATTTCCTAATGTTAAAATACTAAATAACTAAATACATATACATCCTTAATTCTTACAGATGTTTTAATTTCATGCTATTACTATCAATTTACTATTATTATACCAACAAAAACAAATGGATTTTGAATTTAGAATTAACGTTAAATAAAATAATAATGTTCTGTTTTTGAATTGCCAGAATTTTACCGGCCGATTTCTGAATTGTGAATTAACATAGTGTTTAATTCTTTACTTTACCGTAAATAAGTCATTATAAATACAAGAACAGATTAAACCAACCTTATAATTATTATTATTGTTGCACGGCGGCGTTTGTTTCTTATCCCTGGTCCCGTACACCGCGCACGCCGCTAACGCCACACCCACCCCCACCCCCAAAGCTATCGAGGGCTGAACCCTCGACGCCTGCTCTCGTATTTTTGTCAAAATAGCAGGCATTTTCACAAGACCACTTTTTCACTATATAACTGTGATCATTTATGCTTAAACTATAGAGATCTTCGACTTAAAAGTTAAATCACAGTGATTATCGTATGATTGGTTAACATTTGATTTTTACAAGTCATTATTTTCAGTCATTCTTCGTCCATTGTCCTGTAACAAGGAAAACACATTTAAGTATAACGAAAATCGAAAATATTTTATTAATTATAAAAAATATTGAGGCGCCTAATGCGTGAATACTCTCAAATGACACTATTCTACTATCCCTAATCTCTTGTCTGTCAAAAACCTTTACTGAAGAGACGTAAATACTTTCATTAATAAGTGACTTTACAGTATACAAACATTACTGCAACAAATATCAACACGCCGCATAAAACTATAAAACTTAATACAGGTATTCTTATTTTTTTAAAGACAGGGGCCAGTCAAAGATATCAAAGTTTCTTGCTGAAAACCATTCCATGTACAAAATAAAACAAACAGAAACGACGCATAAAAACAACTACTGCGATTAGTTATAGTTTAAAACAAGTTAATCTACACTAATATTATAAAGAGGAAAACTTTGTTTGTTTGTAATGAATAGGCTTAAAAACTACTATACTGGACCGATTTTAAAAATTCTTTCACCATTCGAAAGCTACATTATCCACGAGTAACATAGGCTAAATTTTATTTTGGAAAAAAAAATAGGGTTCCGTAAGATATTTGGGTTTTTCGGACACAAGGTGTAAGAAATCAACCATCTTTTCAATTCATCAATCAACTTTTTTTGCGTACGCTACTAATCTCAGGAACTACTGGTCCGATTTGAAAATTCTTCAGTGTTAGATAGCCCATTTATTGAAGAAGGCTATAGGCTATATTTCATCACGCTAAAACCAATAGGAGCGGAGCACCACTATTCCACGCAGACGAAGTCGCGGGCAGAAGCTAGTATTTTCTATAACTTAATTACTACATAGTACGGTAACCATTCAAAGATCCATAGCCTGCTCCTATGACGTCAATGCGATTAATAATGACCCTATTCCATATTCCATTGTAACTGTGAATCTTAAAATTCTAATGTGTCAAAATTTTATTTAACTTGTACCATAAATCTCTTGTGGTATTCTATTGACGTAACAAATATTATAAATGGGAATGTGAGTTTGTTTGTTACGCTGTCAAGGTAAAACGACTGAGCCGATTTAGATGTAATTTGGTATGGATATAGATTGAAACCTGGGGAAGCTTACAGGATAGTTTTTGTCCGGGTGCGAGAAATATTTTTCCTCAGCAAACCCGCGAGAAACAGCTAGTACAGTTTATATATAATTATAACTTAATGCAAACGTGTAAGTTTAAGTAATTAATATTTTTCTATTACATTTTATACAAGATGTAACTTTATTATGGTGACTTGCAAGATCCCTATGAGAATTAATTAGCAATAACCTATGATTTATGGTTACTTTTAATTGAGGCTATTAATTATATTTTTCATTGTATTTTTAATACAGCCATGTCCTTTGAATGACCTTTAGTTGGATGTCATACCTATTATATGTACATAAAAAAATACATAAAATAAAATACACGAAAGAAAATATTTAAACAATAATATTATTTCAGTCAACCCGACAATAGCATTACTTACATTTCAAATTAAATATACTTAAATGTTATCTTAAGGATATACATACATACATCTAAATTTCACCACTAGTCTTTTTACTGTCCCACTGCTGGGCAACGGCCTCTTCTCATATAGAGAAGGAATGATTACTGCCCACCACGCTTGCTCAAGGCGGATTGGCGATTTCAGTCTTTTTATTCCAGGTTTTCCTCACGATGTTTTCTTTCACCGTTAGTCAGTGGTGTCTAAAATACACTTAGAAAGTACATATAACTGTAGACAAGTCACATTGGTATTTGCCTGGTTCTGAACCCGAGACGCAGGTGACGCAGACCTTAACCACTAAGCCACCACGACGACATGCCCGAAAATTAGTTATTTTTATAATAATTTAAATTTCCAGAATGCATAAATTTTAAGTATTGTAACCCTACCGCCAGGGGCTTCGCCCACGTGGGCTATACGAATTCAAATTAAATATCACATTCATACGAACTTTCATCTCCTATTTCACACCCTTGGGGGTAGAATTTAGGAAAATCCTTTCTTATCGGATGCCTACATCATACAAAGGACACACCCTCCAACTTTCAAGTCTCTACGATCAGCGGTTTAGGCTGTGTGTTGATCCGTCAGTCATTTAGGACAAAGCATTTTATATGTGTAGAAAATAAGCATTCAAAAATCATTTATTCAAAATTAGGCTGAAAATCAGCACTTTTTGAACGTCAAATTTACAAAAGACAGCCCCCAAAACGCCCGCCCTTCACCACTTCCTATGTGTTATTGCTGGGAAGAAGAAGTGGCGCAACAAACTCCCCAGCAACTTAATAACCTATGGAAGTTGATCTACTAACACCCACTGCGTATAAAAATAGCTGAGCGTACAATTAACCGGCGACGCCTCATAGCTTGTAATTAACATTAAACAATAACTGACATTTGACCTGTCGTGCAAAATTTTCCATTACACTGCTGAGATTGTTTCTAAGTATATACCTATTTATGTGATAACGAAGTGTTTTCCGCTGTTTCGCGCAATCGGATTAAAAATATCCTATGTGTTAATCTATACTAATATAATAAAGCTGAAGAGTTTGTTTGTTTGTTTGAACGCGCTAATCGCAGGAACTACTGGTACGATTTGAAAAATTCTTTCAGTGTTAGATAGCCCATTTATTGAGGAATGCTATAGGCGATATATCATCACGCTAAATCCAATAGGAGCGGAGCACCACCATTCCACGCGGACGAAGTCGCGGGCAGAAGCTAGTTCAAGTAATAAACTACTAGCTTTCCACCAGCAACTTCACCCACATGGGTTATACGAATTCAAATTTAAAATGACAGAATTTCATACAATCTTTGCCCCCCTTTCATCCCTTAAGATTAAAATTACGGAAAATCCTTTCTTATCAGATGCCTACATCATACAAAGAACACACCGTCCAAATTTCAGGTCTCTATAGTCACGATCAGCGGATTAGGTTGTGCGTTGATCGATCAGTCATTCAAAACATTTTATATGTATAGATGTGTACAAAATTTCATGTAAATATAAAAAACAAGTATTTATAATATTAGTAGGTTTAATTCATATTTTCTAGCTAATCCTAGAGGACTAGAGATTAGCTTATGTCAGCACCTTTGTGGAATATTACATTTTTTGCATTTGTCGCTCTATGGATTGCAGTAATAAAACTGTATTTTCGTCAATATGTAATAAACAAATAAAGTTTTCTTTTTATATTTTTGTTCTTTAAAATAACTTTGCCAAAATATGTTTTATATTCATTTTAAAATAATATTAAAACTAAAATAATTACCAAAGGGTTTTCATTGTGTGTTAAGCTCTGTGTTCAAAAGTTATCTAATTATATTCACCATACAGTCATTTACTTATTACATTGTATGTAATTAATTAACATATTATGACAAGACATCAAGATAACATGTTTTCTTAGAATTAATAACGTTTGAAGCAAAAAATGCTGTATATGTTTCTTAAATCATTAAGATGTTATCATTATGTCCAAAATTAAGATTTTTTTTAACAACGAAAATAGGGGGTTTTTAATTCGACGATATTGTGCGTAAATATTGTATCAAATGTTTGATTTTATTTTTATGTGAAAAATTCGAAGTGCAAATTCTGATTCACCTATGGTCTAATCAGTAAACCTAATACTCGTATTAGGTTTACTGATTAGCCAATAGGTGAATCAGAAACCTAATACTCGTATTAGGTTTACTGATTAGACCATAGGTGAATCAGAATTTGTACGAGTACTAGGTTTACTGGTTAGACAGACAAAATAACTGTACTTACATTGTGCGATACTCACACAATAATAATAGTGAATCATGGTACAATACCTTGCTAACTGCAACTCAAATTGAATCTACTCACTCAGCGGCATAATGACATCTTCACCTTATATATAAAAAAAATTGTTTCGCACATCGCATTACGGAACACAAACAGTTGTTACATTAGTTTTCTAATATTAAAGTTACTTAAAATTATGTGCTTACTTTATTTCAAACTAGCTGTTTCCCGCGGTTTCACCCGCATCCCGAGGGAACTACTTAGCGCACCCGGGTAAAAAGTTGTTCCTCAGGGTATATTCTATATCTGTACCAAATTTCATTTATATCGGTCCAGTAGTTTTGGCGTGAAAGCGTAACAGACAGACAGACAGACAGAGTTACTTTCGCATTTATAATATTAGTAAGGATTCACGTCTCAAACAACTGGAGTAGGTACGGACGCGGCATCGAATAGAAAATCTAGTATAGAGCAATAAATCGGGATGAAGGGGATGATAGGATATTTTTTTGCAAATTATGGATACCAGCTTACTTTTTTGATTATTTTGTGCAATTATTTTAACAGGAATGAAAATAATTGCCATATTGAATTTCGCAGTGATTAGTAATCTTTTACGTTCGACTGTACACAGAATGCAATTCATATCTATTAGCAATTGAAGTCGATATAACTAGCGCAATTTACTGCATTCAATACGCATCCCGGGTATCGGTCGTATACAATTGAACAGGTCAAATTGCATACGATAAGATTTTCTTAGAGTGATTGAATATACATAGGTACTATGTAGTTCCATAATAAAGTTATTTTTAGAACAACTAGATGCTGCCCGTGTCCTGAGGGAACTTCTTAACGGACCCAGATAGAAAAAAGACTAAAAAAAATCACCTTAAACAGTGACATCTAGCACCCCCCATATTTTTTTATGCCTCCTCTCTAAGAACACTTGAGAGGAATCTAACGATACCTTAATTAAAGAAATGATGAGAGTGGTTTGGAAGATATGAGGGAATAAAGAATATTACAAACAAACAAAGATAGGCGCGAAAAACATAACCTTTCCTAGCAGTTGGGTAAAAAGAGCGTATCCCGTCCCTATCTCCATACCACATTTTATCCAAATCGATTCAACCAATTTACAACGAAAGCTTAACAAACTCACTTTCGTATTTATATTAGGATAAATGAATAATAAATGAAACCTAATTAATTATAATGACCAAATTCATAGTCCATACCAGACAGAAAATTCTCGAATATTCGATGTAAATATATTGCCACATTGTAACAAAACCACACAAAAACAACGAAGGTTTTACCATTGTTAGATAACAGATAAGAATAACCTTCCACGAGGTCGCAATGTGACGTGACTTGAGTCAAAAGATCAATACTTCTTTGTACTCTCAATATCCAAATACAAAGTTTCACAACTGAAACCAGACTTCAGGGGCCGTACCACGATGTGTTTTTACAACCACTATTCAGGTGTGAGAGCGAGACACAACTACTAGTCGTATAGCACCGTCTCTTTTTTACAACGAAGCTATTCCTGCTTTGGCACATCACGATGAGGCCCCAGGAAAATTGAACTGAAAAGCAATGAAACAAGAAAGTATTCCTGCCGTGGTCCCATGCACTTTTGGGATAACTTAATTAAATACGGGGGTTTTTTTTATTTATTTTGGGGTTTTATTTCAAGACGCTTCTAACGATACTTCATTTATCAAATTATGATAAGTTGTTTAGAAGTTATGAGGGATAAGATGAATGTACGTACACATTCATTCCGGTCTTCTAATTTTTTGACTCACCGTAGTTGAGTAAAAATATTAGGATACCTAGCGCCAAGTTCCCACCCCTGTTAGAGGCGTATGGAGGTTCTTCTACAATGGCAGAATGACTCTATTGACCCTTTCTAATGTAACTATGATAATGACTGAAACATGAGTTGTGTAGAAATCGAACGTTTGTTTGAGAATTCAGAGGTACCAGAAGTATGTGTTTACCGTGTTATTCATAAAAAAACCATTCATCTTATAATTATCAAGCTTTTTGTCCCTTTCTGTCAAACTTAATTTTGACTTGACAAATAAAGACAAAACAGTTCGATAGCTAAGAGTCTTAAAGACGAATGGCGTTGTTATGAATAAGGCGGGTAGTGTTTGCCTCTTTGGTCTGGTGATTGCTAAAGCTATTGCTAAACTTAAGGTCGTAGGTTTGTATTCCGAAAAGTGATATCGGGTCTTATCGGATCCTAGATTTGTCTGCAATTGATGGAAAACCAGTGCATGATCCAGTACATCATTTATGATTAACTAACGTTACTTCACAAAACAAATAACTTACCTTCACCTTCACCTGAATGACATAATAGGTCAATAGTCCGTTGAGTAACGTTCATCTCAGCAATCGATTACGTGTACAGTTTAGTTGATAAACCGGTGTTAAATGCATGTACACTTGCCAACTTTCGATAATGTATCTATCCCAAGATTTTCTTACTAGAGATAGAATTTTGACATCAAGCAAATCTAAGGATAAATAAGTTATTGGAAATGGCCATTAGAGTACAGTTTAAACAACTTCCCTATGCCATGAATTATATGTAATACAAGGCGATAATTTAACCACTAGCTTCTGCCAGCGACTTCGTCCGCGTGGAATAGTGGTGCTCCGCTCCTATTAGTTTTAGCGTGATGATATATAGCCTATAGTCTTCCTCGATAAATGGACTATCTAACACTGAAAGAATTATTTAAATCGGACCAGCGGTTCCTGAGATTAGCGCGTTTAAACAAAATGACAACATTTCCCTTCACTGCTCTGCTCCTATTGATTGTAGCGTGATGAAAAGTATACTATAACCATCTCAGGAGTATGACAAATAATTGTACCAAGTTTCGTTAAAATCCGTCGAGTAGTTTTTGTTTCTATAGAGTTTATACAGACAGACAGACAGACAGACAGACAGACAGACAAAAATTTTACTGATTGCATTTTTGGCATCAGTATCGATCCCTAATCACCCCCTGATAGTTATTTTGGAAATATATTTCATGTACAGAATTGACCTCTCTACAGATTTATTATAAGTATAGATTATATCTGTATCGGACAGTAAAATGGTAAGTATAATTTACGAATTAGTAAAGAAACGACGAATTATGAACACGAATGTAACGATGATTTGTCGATAAAGAATTTACAAATTAAAAAAATTAAAGAGTTTGAGGTGGACCGAATCCATCGAACCCTTCTCAAGTAGCTATGCAGACCGATAGATCTGGTAAATATGGACAAACATGACATAGCGATACGGCTATACAGCTTATAATTTAGAGCTAAATAATGTAAGCTTAATGGTTACGGTTCATTTAAACAGCATGATGATAATGTGGATATTATCGGTAGTGACAAAGGGCCTAAAGATACAAAAGCAATTAATTCGCGTTGCCATGGACACAAGTGCTAACCTTGCTCTACTTAAACGACAATACGTCAATTTTCCTATCATTATAATTTTTCTTTAACAATTTGTCACACACAAAAATATCGCTTGTCAGTTAAGCAGGAAACGAATACTAATTCCAAAAGAACAATACAAAGCTACACGATTTTTTATTCAAAAATCAAATCTTTAATATTATAAATTCGAAAGTTACTCTATCTGTCTGTTATGCTTTCACGGTAAAACGGTTGATCCGTTTGAGATGAAATTCGGTATAGGAATAAATTAGAACTTGGGGTAGGACATGCTGCTTTTTATCCGGGCGCGTGAAGCAGTTCCCTCGAGATGCAGGTGTTTGAAACAAAGTTTATTTAGCGACAGACAATTCTCTTTTCCAAATTTTGAAGATGAAGGCATAATAAAAACAATGTGCAATGGGCTTACCAGTCGTAATCGTAAATTCATAATGTACTACACATAAGACACTTATTTCACTGAGAAGTCTGTATACACCTTTACTACGTCAGAGACGTGGATTAGCACCGTTTTTTGTCTAAGCTAGCTGTTTCAAGTGATAACTATCAAGTCGTCGGCGTCGGTCGGGACGTTACGCTCAAATACTTCACCACTATACTGCGCAATGTAGCGTTGGTAAGTGATATTTTATAACAAAAAAAACGCGATAAAACATGCAACAATGTTGTTTTGTCATAAACGCACGATAAACATGATATTTTGCGCAATAAACTGAAAAAGAAATATAACTTTTAAAATAATAAAAATGACATAACATTTCTTAAATCGAATAAAAATAGTAGAAGTTCATATCTAATAATTATAATAAATCTGTCCGTCATAGAGTTATCTAAGACAAAAAAAAAAACTAGTTTTAATGTCATAAACATTTTAATTTCAGGATAATATATCAACCCCTGTAAGTTTTTGGGATAGACTAATTAATTTTACTTCTTGACAGCATTCGCATTCAGATTTTTTGTATTGATGACATTTAAATATGAAAAACATGTTTAATTGTACATACTAATCGTTTTTTTACAACACTTAAACGGAAATAATATTTAACCAGCTGTCATACATAAATCAGTGAATTTAGTTATAATTCTGGATTAAATTATTATAGTTGATGAGTATTAATAGCTTAGCATCTTAAGTATTCAGCCAAATATTTACTATGCAAGCTTAATTAATTACGGATAAAAGCAAATCGTTAAATACATGAGAGTATGACAATAATAATAATATATTAACTTTTACTACCTATATACAATGGCCTAGCCTGTTTAAATAATCGACTCACACACTCAATCTATAACACTCTGCTATTGGTCAAACTCTGCCTCTATGCAAGCAAGTCAAAGTTACCAAAATATGTTAAACACAATGATTTAATAGATCTTTGTATATAAATTACACGGGTCCTAAGCACATGCCTTGCGGTACACCTCACGTGTTTACACTCGGCACTGCAACCTTGACCCTGACGTGACTCAGATACACTGCAGACAATACTTGGCATCGACCTCTGCCACCATTAAGGATTTAAATAGGAAAAAAAAACAATGAAATAAGCAAGAGGACACTCGTTAAGTTAGTGATACACACAATCGAATGCCTTTGTTAGATCTTAATTATGCATCGCGTGCATAATTTAATCTTCGTACGGTACATTTGCAATCTGCTGGCCTCAATAGCTGCTATTAGAACGAGTATCTATAAAGTTATATTTACATTTCATATTTAACAGTTTCTTATAACCAATTAGGATGTATAATTACGCGGCTAATTGGTATGGTGGCTGTTCAACAAATTAAGTTATTCAAATAAAGCATTCTTATTTAAATAATTTAACTTGTAGAACAATGACCGTTACTGTTTACCTTACTTGTTAATTCATAAACGGTAGCTCCTTGCGGTAATGTGTGAAATGTTAATTATTAAAATTTGTAAAATGTAGTAAAAACTTTAATTAATGTTAATAAGAAAATTGTTTAGTGCCTCACGAAGATATAACTCATTCTTAGGTCGATGTCATATTTTTTGCAACTTACTTGCTTAGTAGTTAAGGATGTTATTACAATGATAATTATATTAACATTGTAAATTCAATAAACAATACATTATGCATATTAGATGCTAATTGAATACAGAATACAACGTTTACTTTAACAGGAACTATAATTTTATTCTTGGTTATTTTAAATACCTATTCTCTAAACAAGATTTTTTGTATTAATATTAACCTCACAACAATATGTACGAGTATAAAGTTGAATAAATGAATGAAGAGAGACGTATAATGTCAACCGCTACTATATTTTGCAGCACAACTTTAAACAGAGGGGATTCGATGTTAAAGTTTTGTCCACCCATTCATTAATTAACGGCGTCAATTGCAGTGCGTAACCACAAAGATCTATCAATATCGGTATACTCAAATAGGAATAGCATAAAGTAAAAAAGAATGTAACTCAAAATCCTATTCTCAATTTTTCTAACTTTTCTAAGAAGAATAGGAAAATTAAACAAAAAATCTATCGGAATTTACCACTTACCTCTGCCACAGAGGACGAATGCCTAATGTTTATGATATGGCTTCCTTTAAATGCTGAACGCTACATGAATAGAATGATATTATTCATTGAGACACTCGACTGGTAACACAAGCACCGTCATTAGCTTAATTTGTTAAGAGGAAGTTATAAACGGTAGTTACTGTTGAATCTGTTCTAAGAATGATAGGTTGTTATTAAATTAAGTATGTATAAACAAAAATATTTACGTCTGCCTCAGGCGATATAATATGGGTCCTTAATTGGGTACACGTGATTTCAAAGTAAGAATATGTCACATGCTTTAATGTTTACTATGTGACAATGGCTTTTTGTTGTTTAAAACATCTGAATGGCTACAAAATGATATGCCATGCTACGAGATAATTTCTAGATTTAACACGCTTTTTTTTTTTCAGATGGAAAATCATTAAATGATTCCTTCGATGACTAAAACCCATTCATGTTCCCTCCTTTGCGTACCGTAGGTGCAGGAACTCTTTCGAACATCCCTCAGCAGATTTATTACGCTACACTTGTATTTTGGATAATGTTCTTAATTAAAACATAAATTCAAAATTCCTCCTTGACATTTTCTCAAAATGACTAATATTGCTGTAAAGATCGAAAGTCTCAAAGATTTGGATAACAAAGTTGAACTATTAATAACATTAACAGGATGTCGACGCACGAAACATAAGAGTTAGATAAGATCTCCACTGACATAAGTGTCATGATATTAAAACCATTCATCAGAAGTTTAGAGGCAATTCAGGGAAACCAGTTACTTAATACTAAATCAGTGATTAGTTATTATGACCAAACTACCTGTCATTACATTACTTGATGCAATCTTTGATAAATTGCACCTTTATCACTGTTCGTGACTAAAGTACGAAACGACATTGTTTCCAACAGATTATTTGTTTAACAACGAAATAAATGGAAATCTGATAGCAGCTAATTGCGTTCAAAATTTCACTCACTATGAGGTCTAATACTATGAAGAGTAATTATTTTTTTAAATACCTAATAAATGCTATCTCTATTAAAAACTATTGATATAACTACTTCTATAACTATATATAATACTACTATATATAACTACTTCTATAATATACCATGCAATTACAGGCACACACGTTAGTGGAGACCTGTGTCTATCAGGGACCAGGCTGATGATGACGATGATGATGAATAACAGGTGATCAGCGAAATTTTTGGTTAACATAACAACGAATAGCTTTTTAGTTATAAACAAATTAATAGCAAAAATCATAATATACAAGATACATTAAGATGCCAAATAGTTACTGGTAAAATAATATTTAATTTGCCAGATATCATTCCCAGAACAGGAGTCAATAAAATATGACGGCAAAAGATGGAGTTGTTTTATAATTACTGTAATTTTATACCAACCAAATGCGTAATATCTCACAAAAACTTTGAAACAAGTTCCCTGTTACGACCAATTTATTACTGGCTTATAAAAAAGTTAGACGTCAACACATAAATGAGGCCTAAAAAAACAATTAAAATATTAATCAAATGCTTGTTTTTAATTAACTAACGTACATAACCCCGTAACATCCGTACCCATCTTAAAATAGAAGACCAATTATCCTTCATTGTATACCAGAAACAAATTGAATTATACAAATTTAAGGATTTGTACTGTCTTTAGTCTGTACAAATTGATTTTACGAAAAATCTAAACAAAATCATAACCTATTTATTCTAATTTTCCCAAATACATAAATATAATCGGTGTACATACATAAAAAAAACCTTTTTGAAGTCTGTTAAAATGGCACCATCCTTGCGTCATTTTGTTAATTTCTGTGGCAGAATTAGAACAAAATAGGTTACGACTTTGTTTATATTTTTCCTAAAATGTATTGACACCGACTATAGATAGTCTAAACCTGTGGTGCAGCTTTCGTAAGCTGCGGGGTTGTTCGAAAGAGAATGCAAAGGATAATAATTGGAGAAACACGGATGGGTTTGGGTCAGTAAGAGTCTGAGCCCACTCCGCCCAAGGGCCCTCTTGGTGGATTCTGCTTCTCTGATCTGATGACTTCCCTTCCTTAAATAAGGGCACAGCCTACTTATGTCTACGAGATGCTTTGGGTAGAAGTGAGATTACGTTCTCTAACATTGAAAACTATTTGTAAATCGATGCTAATGAATAATATCGCAGTTAAAGGTTATTTATTTAACCAAAGGGCTTTAAACAAACAAAAACAAACGTTACGCCATAGACATGCATAATTAATAAAGTAGTTGTTGAAATTAGTTACGAAATATCAATAAATAATGAAGTTTGTTAGAGACATCAACAAACTTTTATATATTAACTGTTTCTACCGGATCCCTTAACCTACCCGAATAAAAACGATATCCTATATCTGTTTAGAATGTCCCATCTATCTTCGTACCAAATTTCATCCGAATCAGCTCAGCCGTTTTACCGTGAACAAACAAACACTTTCGCACTTATATTATTAATTAGGATTTGTACACGTTAGGTGATAAGATTTAACATACCAAAGAAAGACAATGAAGGCTTACATTGGGAAAATAATATGATGTTTCGTGCCCAGGAGTCGTGCTGTGACCACTTGACCAACGAGCCATTCATCACCTAAAACGATTACTTACAATTTATCACTACATAGTATAAAACAAAGTCGCTGTCTCTGTCCCTATATCCCTATGTATGCTTAAATCTTTAAAACTACGCAACGGATTTTGATGCGGTTTTTTTTTAATAGATAGAGTGATTAATGAGGAAGGTTTTAGTACCTATATAATTTGTCAAGTTTTTGTATCCATTAGCTAAAATATCGCGGGCGAAGCCGTTGGCGGGAAGCTAGTTATTTATATTGTAAACTACTATTTATAACTATTTAATAAGTAGTTCTCTCGGGACGCGGGAAACAGCTAATTAATACATGAATTAAGTAAATATCAGATAAACAGGAACAACCATGACCTTTTAATACTTAGCATCAATAAGCATCAGCTGTCTTACGTTAGCTAGAAATATATTGCATATATTAATTCGCATAATTATGTTACCTAATAAATAACCTGCTTATGTATAATTTTAATTTGGCATGCGTCAGTATAGTCAGTAGACGATTATGCTATGGGGCTTCTTAGGCCCAAGTTCACCGACAAGATAACAGTCCGATCAACTCAAAACAGCTGTTTACTATAAATTCAAACTTCTGTCTTACGATGGACACCTTATCATTTGGGTTTTTATTCCTGAAACGGTCTATTACCAATCCGGTGTTGGACAAGAAGTGGATAACACGAAAATTCCCGCTTCGTGGTTTAAAATACGTTTTTATTTAATGGGCCGATTAAACATTGGTCGGTGAAATTAGCCCTTAAACTATTAACTATCTAGTCAAACGTTCCCGTAGTGAATCATTTTTTACACGGCTATTCACTAAAAGGAGTTATATTTTCAGTGCTCAAATACGTTTCTTTTTTCTACTTCTGAATGCCTGTACCGATTTAGATGTATGTATAAGATACAGAGAGATCCTTGCGTAACTCCGAGCAACATACTAAGAAATTGAACCATATCACTGAAGTACATAAAATAAAAACAAGTTATTTCAAAAATTAAATACACGACTGGCAAGTCAAAAAGCTAAATAGAAGTTGTAACATTGGTCAGTCATGTTTTTTTTAAATAATTTTGGCCTTTGCTTTTATAGAAGTACTATATTTTTCCCGCGGTTTCACCCGCAACCCGAGAGAACTGCTTCGCGTAACCGGGTAAAAAGTAGCCTATGTCCTTTCTCAGGCTCTAGACTATCTGTGTACCAAATTTCATTTAAATCCCTTCGATAGTTTTGGCGTGAAAGCGCGACAGACGAAGCGCGAAGAGTTACTTATGCATTTTCATATTATTAGTAAGGACAACATGGGCCAACAACTCAACGAGTTTCAAAGGCAGACATAGACATAGTAGAAATAAATACACGGCGTATCTCAGTATGACATAGATGTTCACCAATGAACCTATCGCGGCAAGCGCAGCTCAACCTTCATCAATCGACCCGCACCCTAATTACGTAAAAATGGCTATCCAATTGACATCCCCATCAAAAGAAGTTTTACATACATTGCTGCATATTTTTGGGCGTTAAATCTCATTGATACTTCTAACGAAGCAACGTATATCATTGAACTATCAAAATTAAAGGTATTGCAACTAAAATTGAAAGATATTGGCTTACGTAATTGGGGGCAGTGCGGATGTTACTAAGCCACTATACCTACTTAAAACTTGAATTGCTAGGTTCCTATAATACCTAAATCTGTTCACGTATCGCTATGGTATTGAAATTGCCGCCGATTGACATTTACTCCGACGTGTTAGACTTGACAGACGTTACGATAAATACTAATCAGAACTTAGGCAATATATGCCTGGAATAATGATGGTTAAGTCGATGATATTTATGGCACCTTGTCGTTAAGCAGGCGTAGTGGAACCATTCAATAACTACAGCGTAAGAAACTTTGTCTGTCTGAGAATCACGTTTGCACAGTAAAACAGTTAAAACTAATTTACAAAAATAATAGGAAAAGAGTTAGATTCAAACCCAAGGAAGTTTTTATGCTGGTGAAAAAGCTCCGTCAAGAGGCTAGTAAATCAGTACGTAACATATTAATGTAATAGCTTTTACAAAAACTTAAGATGGTAAGTGGTTAGTATGGTTAGATAAATAACACTTAGGTATTTCATATTATTATGTCGAATTATTTGGACAAGACAGAAATATCTAGAAAGAAAGATCTATCTAGAGAGAGAAAGAGAGAGTCTGGTATTATCTCTTTTTAGCGAACTTTTTTTCATTTTCAAAAGGTTAACTTTTAAAGGTAATTAATAATGTATCATATGACAGCGATGGGGATTAGGCGTCAATGTACTCAACATTGACGCCTAATCTCATTGCCGCACCATGTCTGTATAGTTTTTTTTTATTTGTACATAAATATATTTTAATTCTTATTTAAATATTGTACATATACCACATTTTTTTACTAGTTCAAAACCCATAATATAAATAAAAAAAAAATCATATCAAATGTTTGCATCTCATTGAGCAGTTTTTTTTTATTACACAACCCAAAAGGATTTTGCTAAAATACATAAATAGATTTGATTTATATATTTCTAAATTAAGAACAAAGTTTTGCCTATTGGCAACTAAATTAAAATCTTATTAGAGGCAGATTTGGACTCCAGATAACTAATCACAAATAGGCGAAACTCGTGTTTTGCGTACGTCAACCGGTTGCCGAAACCTGCATTACTTGTATGTATATGTATAATATACGTCATAGATATTAAATATAAACACATGATATTAAAGTTTTTGTACACATTCTTCGAACCGCTGAAAATATGCGTTACCTTGGGAAGGGCCTTGCATAACAGCGGCATAACTTTATAATACAGAGATTAAAAAAATAAGTCATAATTACGTTACTATTTTTGCTAAAAAACTCACCGGAAAAAAAATATGTTGATATATGAAACGAGAAAGTAAGAGTTTAATATAAACGCAGATATCACAATATAAAAAAAACTGACACCAAAATTTCGACGCGCGATTTTTAGTATATTTCATGACATAAGATTAATTCTCTGAATCCCTCGCTATGCCGAATATACATACTTTTTATGTCATTACCTAACAACATAAAAAAAAAGCTTTTTGTACTATCATTCATTATTATAGATTTCATTTCTCCCTCTCATTACACCGTCATCACCATCATCATCAGCCTTTATCAATATAAAGGCTGATGATGATGGTAATGCAATTATAATGGATGGGGACAATTCCCACTGCTGGGCACAGGCCTCTTCTCATACAGAGAAGGCATGAGCATTGATCACCACGCTTGCTCAAGGCGGATTGGCGATTTCTGACTTTTAAAGCCCAGGTTTCCTCACGATGTTTTCCTTCACCGTTAGTCAGTGACGCCTAAGATATAATCAGAAAGTACGTATGACTTTAGAAAAGTCACATTGGTACTTGCCAGGTTCCGAACCAGCACACTCGTACTCGAGAAGCAGGTGCCTTAACCACTAGGCCACCACGACTAACACCGACCGATCGAAAAATTTTACAACCTTTTAACGGGTAACGCCGGTAGCAGACGTTAGTCTATAGGGAGTAGGCCATCTCGGCTATACTCAAACAGAATCAATTGTCACATTTATTACTCAGTCAATCTCCACCAGCGTTTGACATCTCATTAATTATTAATGAGCCCAACGATTACATAATATATGTTAATACACGCGTCAATGGCGTCGATTATTTTTAAACTACATTAAAATGTATCCTAGTATTTTTTTCGTACGTTTAAGTCGTGCGTAGAATGAGTATAAAATGTAGGTAATAATAACATATCGATAGGATTGAGCGTCTGATTAAAATAAATTAAACTCACATTTGGTAATAAAATTCGCGATTTTTAGAGTATGCTGTCCAGTTAGTCGGACAGGCAGTAATTTGACTGGCAATCCTATCTACCGTATGTTGTACGCCGCTTTATCATCGTCATGATCACATGAATGAAGAAATATAGAAAGAGATTTTTATCAATTTTGCTCTTTAAGAACATCCTCCTAAATAAGTAGTTTATTTTCATCTTCAAATACTATGGATGTTCGCACCTGCGTCATCGAATCAAAGCATAATCTTCTCGGTCCACCTTTTTAGACAACCTGCATCTAAAAAGATTTTAATAAGGCTGCAGAGCTATCCAGGGACACATACAGGGGCCTTACCATGACGTGCCAAAACAAGACTATTTTCGTTATGAAAAAGAGACGGAGCTATACGACGTTAGTAGCTGTGTCACGCTCTCAAACTTGAATAGTGATTGCAAAAACACGTGGTGGTACAGCCCCTGGTCGGACAAAAGCTGACACATTGACACGCAAAATGAGTTGCTAAAATACACAAGTAACACAAATGATCTACCTCTAGTAACTAACATCTGTGACTTTAGGCAATCATTAACGTTTTCTATTCTTCGAAAAGCAATTTGCTTGACGAAACCTCATTTCACTAACGTTAAATACCAACCTACACTAGTCCCAGAAATGCCATATTTTCTTCAAAAACTAACAAAGCCAAAAATAGTCAAATGATTACGATAATTTCCTACCATGACCGTGTTCAACTACTGTCCGAGTGAAAGTTGAGAGATGTAGACAAAAATGGTGCCACTTTACTGACACGCATTTTTTTTTGTAACAATTTCACCGTTAAAAATATTGTGTGTCAAGTTTTTTTGACGCATGACGGTGAAATGCTGTTGGAGTTCGTACAATTCCTATAGTCGAACACGTTTTTTTCTTAGAGGATTGAGAAATATTTCTAACACTCTCACTAAATATGTAGCTCCTAAGGCAGTTAAGGAACAATAATCCATCATTTTATTGGCGAAAAATTATTGTACTTTACATATTAATGTATTTTAAATGAGAATGTGAGTTTGTTTGTTGAACAGTGCTGAAAGTTTGCGACGGTAATGGTTTAAGAGAGATTATACCCAGGACCGTCTATTGCCCACCTTTAAGTTTTTCGAGATTACGAAACGAATTTTCGAGAAACGGGCAGGCAGTCCAATCGACCGAAAACAAAAGTATTAAAGTCCAAAGCGCAAAGGAATATTTCGTAACCGCCACAAATGCGTCATCGTAACAGAAAACAATGTTATAAAAAACTTTGAGCAGTTTGTTGACACCTCGTCAATGATACGAAAAGCCTTTAAACATTGACTCATACATCATCCGATATGTGGTGACATTTCTTGCACAAAGTGCAAGTTCGATCGTATTTTGACTTGGTGATGAAAGAAAATATGTACTTCAGCTGCATCCGATAAGACTAGAAGTCAACCTCAAGATAGTTAGGAACAGGCTAGGCAGATGATATATCCTCTTCAATAGGCGATACTTCATGAAAATTCAGACCTTGACCAGAAATGTATCCTGGTTGTTAAGGTGCCTGTACCTTAGCTTTGGGTACGAATGTGCAGGTTCGAATCGTGACTTTTTCAAAGTCATATAATATTTACTTTCTTTATAAATTTATCTTGAAACCCACTGACTAACGTTGAAGGAGAACATCGTGAGGAACCTACTTAAAAATGACTGAAATAGCCAGTCCGCCTTGAGTACGCGTGGTGATCAATGCTCATCCGTACACTGAATGAGAAGGCTTTGCCCAGCAGTGGGAATATAGCCTGTACCAATTAATTTTACGAAAAATGTAAGCAAAGTCGTAACCTGTTTTGTTCTAATTCTGCCACAGAAATTAACAAAATGGCCTAAGGATGGCGCTTTTATGTCAATTTCATGCTCTAGACATCATTATTTAATGCCATTTGATTTATCTGTGGGAAAATTAGAACTAAATAGGTCATGATTTTGTTTACATGTTTGGTAAAATCAATTGGTAGGTACAGACTATATAAACAGACAGATGATGACCACAAATTGTAAGGAAACTTTTATATATTGTTTTCTTTGCTAAAGAAGTTCACTAAACTCCATTGCCGTTACGCAATTATTCGATTACGACACCTCGTTATTTTTAGATAGCATATTAACATATTTTTACAATTATATTAATGACTGTCGATATAAGTTGACATCTACACGAGAGAATTAATTAATTGACAACATTGATGACAAAACATTAACGTATAATATTTAAATTAGGTATGATATCTTAACAAAAAAAAATATTTAGGTAAACATAGGATTGTATTTACACAAGCGAAGGTGTTGAATACATACAGCTTATATACAATATACAATATACATAAACCGACGCTAAGTTGACTACAATACTACAAAGTGCACCGCCTGCATCGATTCTAAAGCAAGTTCACACTACGAAAGAAATGTCAGACATAATTAACCATGTTGTTTACATTTCAATAGTTTGTGATGTTGCTGTGGCGACACTTTTTTCGTGTCACAATAAATGTCCCACAGTGTATGGTGTCGTAGTGTAAACCTAGCTTAACAAACTGTTAAAGTGAGAACATCTTATGGCCAAGTTAACCGCCTAATGGTTTCGTAATCGGCCCGTTAAACGAAAAGGCTTTTAACGGGAAATCGGGAATTTTCGTGTTACCCACTTCTTGTTTAACCCTGGTTTGGTAATCGACCGTTTCAGGAATAAAAATCTCAAATAATAATTTACCCATCGAAAGTTAGAAGTTTAAATTAATGGTAAACAGCTGTTTTAAGTTAATCAGTCCGTTATTATGTCGGTAGGCCTAAGACATTTTACCCGACTGCTGAAAGAGGGTAATGTTTTTACGGAGTTTTAATCCTACTTATATAAAACTTCTACAATAATAACTAACAAATAGGTACCTTGTGGCGGTGTTTGAAGGACGCCTTCCAGCTGTGAATGTCCTTCGGCTGATGATGGAAGGTACCTTTAAAAGAAGAAAAGTAATTACAGTAGGTAATACAATATAAACCACTCTAATGATATTGTTAGATGTTAACCTGAAATTAAATGAATCTTACATATATAACGACTCTCTTTTTGCGTCGGGGGTTACAAATGCTTTGTCCTGAATAACTGACGGATCAACGCACAGCCTAAACCCCTGATCGCAGATACCTTTAATGACGATTTGTATGACGTAGGCATCCGATACGAAAGGATTTTCCGAAATTCTACCTCTAAGGGAGTGGTGACAAAGGGGGCAAACTTTGTATGGAACTCTGTCATTTTTTATTTGAATTCGTAGGTATATCCCACGCGGGCGAAGCCGCTGGCGGTAAGCTAGTCTCTCTATATATTCGTATAAAGACAAATTCGAACATTCGACAAAGCCGGAAAGCGAATAAAATATAATAAATATCATATAAATTAAATATATCAATAATATATATCATATAAATTAAACATATGAACATTGCGTGCAACCTTGCAGTTGTCTTGAAGGCTGCTATTTCGTAAGAGCCAAGTTAGCCCGACTGGAAGTTTCGTAAGAACTTGTCCGGTTGCTGGCGGTGAATTACAAAAATATAATTAGACTATTATAATAATAAAGTTGACAATCGCTTGTGTGATTGGAGATTGATAAGATGTTCTTCTTTGTGTCGGTATGGATTACAGAGAATAGTTCGTGTTGTGGTAAAAATATTGGTCAGTCAGTCAGCAAGATGATGCTGTGGTTTCCTGCCCAGGGTCTAGTAGATATACACACATCTAGGTATCGCCACTAATGGCTATTCTGATGCGCCATCAGATCTTGATCTTAAAATTAAGGTGTTAGCTGACACTAATTTGACCTTTCATAAGTACTTTATTTGGAGGCCTATGTGGTGAAATAAAAAATTCGACTTTTGACTCTTCATAGCCTGTTATAATGAAGTCATTCTCACTATCTGTTAATATAAATAAAATTGTAAGGACTAATGCACCTTAAACGTCAAAATTACCTACCCACATATATTTCTCCTATTAACCTACTTTCAAAAGGATGTTATCAATTCTACTGTATATTTTTAGTAACCTCAATGACGCTGACTCACTGAATAACATTTTAACACAAAAATATTTAGAAACCCAGTCACAAACAAAAAAAATAAAATGTTAGTGCTTTGATAATATTTGGAAATCGATAAGCACAATAATTAATTTGCTAATGTACACTTAAGAACTGAAAGGTACTGATGTATTTATTTAACCTTCAAAAGTAACAAATATATGAGAATAAAAAATAATGTTTTCTTTGCAAAAGCAAGAAAAATAATGAAGTATTACATTATTGTCGAGTTAACGGACAGTTGGGAGATATCGTCTGAAGAATCATTGAACCAATGTCGCAAATAAGCAGTAATTTTAGAAAAATTGTATCAAAAATAAAAGTCTGTCTCTCTTTTCCACGAGATAGCTATATAACCTAATTGCACATAATGTCGTCTAGACCGAATTTCGGTCCATCTTGCCATCTGCGTATTAGATAATATTAAAGTTCTCAAACGTGTGTGCAGACCCAGGTGAACTATATTCCTTCACTGTCAAAGTCAGATGGGACGGCAATCAGGCACCACTGAGAAAAGATCAGGCGTCGAACAGGTCAGAGGGGTCTCACCTCACTATGTTAAGAAAATGGTAACCCATCCACGGACGGATCGGCTATAGCAGGTTATCCTCACCTCTAACTTTTTTTTTTTTTTCAAAATTCATTTATTCAAATTAGGTTGAAAATTTCGTTTGTTCCCAACGAGTAACACTACAAAAAACAGCTCCCAAAATGCCCGCCCTTCATCACTTCCTATCTGTTTTTGCTGGGAAGAAGAAGTGGCGCAACAAACTCCCCAGCAACACATATCTGTCTGTAAGGTTTGAAGAACTATTTATACAATATTAATAAAAAATAGATACTTATACAATATTAATAAATGGGTAATTATCATATTTCTTTCTATTCATATAGGTTTCTACGCGTGTATAACCAGGGAATCAAATATGAAGACTGTTGGATAAAATTATTAGATGTATAACAAAGTTTCCTTGAAGACATCCAAAAAAAAACACGCGTAATTAACACGACCCTCGACTTTGTTATTATATATTTATGCGTTTAACAAGGGCGTTTCTAGTTTAATTACATTTTAGCTTCCGATTTCTGATTGGCATCGCTTAGAGTCAGAGCCAAATGTATTAGCTCAACTTTGATGGGCACATAATCGGTCTATAATGTCTTCAATGTAGCATTCCAGCTACAGCAAGATGTATAAATGTATCTTATAATAGTTTGTTCCTAAATAGAAGGGTTACCTCTACTGTAACTGATCCAACTCAAAAAATACTTTACCAATAAAAACACAACCTTTTAGTACCGAACTCATTTTCCGATTATTCATTTCGAAAATATAAACGGGGGAACGAACTTATTAAAAAAATAAGTAGTCAGAGTCGTTTACGTAAAATTTTGCCAAAAAAAATAAAGGTTTTAAAACAAAATTTATAGAGATGTTAATACCACACGGTGTAGAATAAATAAGGTTTTTTATTGCTTGGTGTCTTTATGTATTTATATATACATACATACATGTTAAAAAATATTGTTCTGTTGTTATTTCACACAATTCGGTACTGGGTAATTGAGTTGGGCTAATATTTATTTATGGTAATCTGACAATACTATTGTATGTACGAGTACAAGCTATCATTTGTACAAATAAGCCTTCGATAAATTATAATCATAATATGTTATTTTTGCCAAATAAATTGAAGAATTATTTGAGTTATGACTAGCTATTTCTTCGGCTTTACTCGCATTCGCATCCTAGATGTTCTTCTCCAGGACGCCCTAGCGCGGGGGTTGAACAAACGTGTTTCTCCAACCTTTGCCTATGAAATATATATGTATGAAAAGAAAAGACAAAGGGGGTGAAAAACGCCTTTGTCCATCTCCCGTAGTATTCCTCTGCAAAAGGACCTAGCACGGGGGTGGATAAACCTAAATTTCTCTTTCTCTACCCTTAGTCTATATGGATTTTGTATTGAACGAGGGAACAAAAGATGGAGAAAACGACCGTGCTAGGCCTACAAGTTACAA
Source organism: Pyrrhia umbra (assembly GCA_963891755.1). NCBI lineage: Eukaryota > Metazoa > Arthropoda > Insecta > Lepidoptera > Noctuidae > Pyrrhia > Pyrrhia umbra. Next base: position 1,228,508 of record OY982942.1, on the reverse strand, counting down.
TCTTTCTTCGTTCAGACATTTTACCGTTTAAGACAGAGGTACTATCGAGGACACTCCCGCCTGACCACCACTAAGTTCATTTTTGCTTGCACTCAAAAATAGAAGCGCTCTCTAGCCCCGCCCCTTTGACCTTGAATAGACGAATGAAAGACAAGATCGGCCGGCAGCCGGTCGAGCACACTACAAAGATATTGAAACAAATAGTGCGTGTGAGAGAGAGAATGTAAGTGTAAAAATTAATAAGTGATCAGGCGACAATGACCGCAATAGTACATATAGACAGACATGAGTTACTTTCGTATTTATTATATTTGATTAAAGCATTAGTTAAGGCTTGTAATTTCAGCTTTAGCGCACCGTTCATAATTATTAAGTGTACTGTTTTAATTACAAGCATCATTTCCCCATATTCCCATGCAGTAATCATTTCTTAGATACCCCTAACGGGGTCAGCTGATCTCTAACAGTAAAGAAATGCGTGCCGGTAATAACATAACGAGTTTAAAGATTGCAAGTGCACAAACATAATTGGATAAACGGCAGAAGGTATACCTACGTGACTCCACGAAGGAGTGGAAACTTCGAGAAACAATCAACTCCAAACACTTATGTAATGTATAGAAGCTTGGGACTTATTTACCTGTTGGTAGTTCGGTCGATATGGCTTATTTTCACGCGCTCCAAAAATACACTACGAAACCTCGAGCTCTTGGGAATTCATTTATGAGAAGACTAGCTGTTGTCCGCGGTTTCACCCGCGTCCCAACGGAATTACTTCCCGCACCTAAATAAAAAGTACCCTAAAACCTTCTCCAGGGTACCCTCTATCTCTGTACCAAATTTTATCCAAATAGCCCCAGCCGTTTACGCGTGATGCCGTGACCAAGGGAAATAGGGATTCATTTTTATATTATAGATAGAAGATATTTTTTCCAAGAACGCAATTATGTAGTGTTAAGTGCAATTAATGAGACCTACGTTTACCTCGTTACAGTTTTTCTACATGTGATATGATGTGCGTAGGTCCATGTTTAATATACATTATAGTTAATTCCATTCGGCTAAGAAGCCTATTTTAGCTATCAAACTGTCTTATTTCTTTCCATCAAACTTAATTTTAACTTGGATTTCAAATTATTATGTACGAAATATTTCCAACGGTTTCACCCAATAGAGAACTACTTAAGATATAACCGTCTCCAGGGTCCCATCTATCTCCGTAGCAAATTTCATCCATATCGGTTCACCAGTGTTACCGTAAAATCGTAAAAAAACAGGCCCACTTTCGTTATTATGTATTAAATTAGGATAGGACAAGATCGTCGGTCTGGTAATCTTTATCTAGGCTAAACAACGTATAACCTACACAGGAAAGTTACATAAAATCGGAAAGCCTAAGTTATTTGCTGTCTGTCACACATTTCGGGTTATGGAGTCATTAGCATTATTAGATAATTATAGGTATATTTTAAACGTGTACCGGTTTTAAACGAAGATTTTTGAAACGTAACAGACTGGGTGGGGAGTTTGTTGCGCCACTTCTTCTTCCCAGCAAAAACACATAGGAAGTGGTGAAGACGTTTTGGGGGCTGTCTTTTGTAAATTTGACGTTGAAAATGTGCTAACTGTCAGCATAGTTTAAATCAATTAGGTACTTTTGAATTTTTGAACATATGTCTGGTTTGACCGTCGGCTTTCTGGTAAAAATCAATTATCGTTCGATCGATTCGGTTGTTTAATTTTTTGTATTCTTAATTGTTTAAATAGGGATTGTATGAAAGAAATTTCAAAATTGTGCAGTGCGAAGCCTAACCGGGGCGGATCGCTTGTATTGTATGCGATAAAAAATACATCAATTCTCATATTGCCTTTTAAAACTAAAGAGAAACGAACCTGTCATAATATACACCTATGCATTTATAATATCAAATACTTACATGAGAAGTAAAAATGTCGACCAAATCAACTTTCACTAGTGCGATGGAGTCGAAACTTCGAGATCACTAAGTGACGCTTGTCCCATACATATAGAAAGTTTTGTGTTGGCACATGCCGGCTTTGATACTGCATATTATATGCATGATACTGTATGCAATCTTCCTCATATGCTTGGAGCTGTTGTACTAGGTGTGTCGATATCATTTAAGTGTGACAAAAGTCAAAATGTGTTTTAGTTTCTACATTCAGATTCTTTGAAAGTGAAACTAATGTTACACAGGGTCAATGACATATCAGCGAAGAGATAAACTTAAAAAAATAATAAAAATATAAATGATGAATTTTTAGAAATAACAAGTCACATTGAATATTTTACAATACATTTTCCTTATTCCCAAGTAAATAAATACCTAAGTATTGAAGTCATTAAACGAATCTCCTTAAAGGCATCAGAATTTTTACTCTCAACTTTAAATGCAATAAATAAAACACAGGAAATTAATTAAAGTTCGGATAAAATTTAACACACCAATTTCTTGAGAATCCACCCGTTGACTATTTTTATTTAAAACTGGCCAAGCGCGAGTCTGGTTCGCACCGGAAGGGTACCGTACCATGGTAAAAGATTTAACACACAAAACACACAATTCTAGAAACACACACTGAAAACCATTTTTACCTATATTTACTTATTGAGATACCTACAGGCCGCTAAAAGATAGACGAACAGAAAATTCAAAACATTTATTTTAATTAGACCATTTACAGCACAGACAATCCATATCTGTGATTTACAGGCACTTCTGAATTGTCAAATAATTAAGAGTCAGTCCGTTAATCAAAAAAAAAAGAGAAATTAAAGCTATTGGCCTGCCAGCGAAGGATTAATAGGCCCCCGTAAGCTAAGCATGCTCTGCGGGATGTTCGAAAGATTTACCGCGCCCCCGGAATAGAAAGGGCTGAGGAAGGAACACGGATGGGTTTTAGTCAGTAAGAGACTGACACTGTCCCGCCCCACCCGCGGCAGTAGAACTCATTTGATGATTTCCCATCCGAAAAGACATGCTTTGGATACGGTACCCTAAAAACTGAGAGCACAGAGAAAACATTGTTCTTTTTTAAATAATGGGTAAATGCCGATGACGTCATCAGGATGCATCGTAATATAATCAGTACTGCCGGGTCCTGTCTGAAGGTCACGGGCTACAATGAAGAGAAATGTCAGTAGGTATGTAAATTGTTTTTTTTGTGAGGAAATGCGTTCTTTCATTGTTATTGTAAAAAGATATCAAAGAGCGAAATGACATGTTTTCTCACGATTAAGGATGAAGTTGAAAACCATTATGACATTTAATTACGTAGGTACCTATATGATGTTATTATAAAGATTATCTTTTGATTGTTGTTGTTTGTACATTGAATCATGTGTAGATATAACTCTGTATGTAATACTATTGGGGCACCAATGTGTTTGTATGTTTGTTATTCTTTCACGTAAAATGTACCCCATAGCATCATCATCTGCCTAGCCTTTTCCCAACTACGTTGGAGTCGGCTTCCAGTCTAACCGGTTGCAGCTGAGTACTAGTATTTTAAATGGAGCGACTGCCTATCTGACCTCCACAACCCAGTTTACCGGGTAACACGATACCCCTTGGTAAGACTGAAATGTACCCCATAGATTTGGATGAAATTTGGTACACATATAGTTTATAACCTGAATTAACACATAGGATACTTTTTATCCATGAAGTAGTTCTCCCAGGAAGCGGGCGAAACCGCGGGACACAATCACTACCTAGTATAAAACAAAGTCGCTTTCTCTGTCCCTATATCCCTATGTATGCTTAAATCTTTAAAACTACGCAACGCATTTTGATGCGTTTTTTTTTAATAGATAGAGTGATTAATGAGGAAGGTTTTAGTATATAATTTGCCAAGTTTTTGTATCCATTAGCTATAATATCGCGGGCGAAGTCGTTGGCGGGAAGCTAGTAAATATATAAATGATACATCTTCATACGGTAATGTAGGTACGAGTAATTTAAAAGCTAATAAAAAAACACGTACTTAGTACAATTAAATGAATAAATTTTATGAAATGAGGATCAGTGAACAAAAAATGTACCTAAAAATTATCAAATAATTAGCATAACCTTAAAAACGAACATCTTGCACCAAAATGCATTGTATGCAGGATTAACATTCAAAGTTTTTTTTTTTATGAATTTAAAATGGGTGTATTTTTAGTTATTTGTCATAGTGGTCTAGAGGTAAGGGCGCCTGCATCTTAAGTACGAATGGTGTGTTGGACGACACTGGATACCGGTAAAGGAAAACATCGTGAGGAAACATGGACTTAAAATATACCCCCAGACAAAGAAACTGCATCAAAATTTTGTTTAAAAAAAATTGAATGGCCCTTTCCAGTATACAAACATACACTTAGGGATAATGATACTACGCTGATATGAAGTTAACGAACCAAACTATAGGTTTCAATGTTTTTTTCAAAGGTAGGTGCGTGTTGAACATTGATGCAGTTTATTAGTCCGTCAGTGTATATGACATTACCAATCCGCCTTGAGCAAGCGTGGTAATCAGTAGTCATCTCTTCTATGTATGAGAAGAGGCTTTTGTCGAGCAGTGGGATAGTAAATAGATCGGTGATGATGATGGTTATTGTCGTTATAATAAAAGAATTGTACTCGTATGTACATTTTTTAATGAGCTACTTATATAACATATCGAATTACACGAGGAATTTGCTTATCAAAGCTTACGATAGCTAAATCAATGTAATATTCAAATTAATCATCGACTTATCGGTAACATATTTTGATAAATGTAAAATTATATATGTAGGGAAGTAAATAATATTGCTTATCAAGTTACGGATTTTACTCTGCGATTTATTTATCAACTAGTTTCTGCCCGCGACTTCGTCTGCGTTGCCTTCGAATTTGCTCAGAGAGAAACAGAAGTATACCATGTGTTAATCCAGGTTATTAACTATGTGTTTGCCAAATTTCAGCCGTATCGGTTTAGCCGTTTTACCGTATTACAAACAAAACAAACTTACATTTGCATTTCTAATATTATAGTTAGGATTATTGGAATTCTACTTACAAGGCATTATGTGTCAGCTTTGGTTCAATGTAGAATGTTCTTGAAATATTTAAAATATCTCAAGAAATTCTCTCTTAAATCGTTGCTCGAAATCGGTCCCTAAACAACGGTCCGTAGAAAATGACTCACTCAAACACTACTTAAAATTAGATTAAACCAATCAAATGACTCCAATTTTATGCTCAAGACAACATCTAAAGCTGAGTTTTTTTTGTAGCACGGACCTGCTTATTCGACAAATTCACATTAGTATCTAGGTAAGTAGGTAGATAGATACTATCCCCAAAAAAATATGTATAGGTACCTAAGTAGGATTCTGGCTAATCTTACATGTGTCAAATATTATAAGGTAGACACACATGGTCTAAAGTCTAGACAACAGCTGCTATTTTTTTAGTAAATTATACTAACTTTAATTCAAAAACAGTATTACCTTGAGCCTTAATTACTATATTCTAGATTGTAACATTAGCCAATCGCAGCGCAGTGCATTTCTAAAAGTTTCTCAATTGTAAAATAACTAGTATTAAATTAAGATTCCGAGACTGCTGGAGCTTACCGAAATCTATATTTATTGAAAAGTTTTTTAGCAAATTACCTACCTGCACAAAAAAGTGTGAGGTTTGGCACGATTAAAATTATTATGCAGAGAAGAAGTGCTAAAAACTGATCTATACATATAAAATGCGGAGGAGCTCGTGGCTAAGTAACAGCCGCACGGTTCGACCGATCAAAGGTTAAGCTGCGCTTGGCGCGGTCGGTCTGTGGATGGGTGACCATCAATGTCATAGCGAGACTCCTCCGTGCCTCGGAAAGCACGTTAAGCTGTTGGTCCCGGTTGTCATTTTGTACATCTTTGACAGTCGTTACGGGTAGTCAGAACCCAGAAAGTCTGACAACCAGTCTTACCAAGGGGTACCGTGTTACCCGGTAACTGGGTTGTGGAGGTCAGACAGGCAGTCGCTCCATGTAAAACACCGGTACTCAGCTGCATCCGGTTTAGACTGGAAGCCGACCCCAACATAGTTGGGAAAAGGCTAGGCAGATGATGACATATAAAATGCTTTGTCCTGAATGACTGACGGATCAACGCACAGCCTAAACCGCTGATCGTAGAGATCTGAAACTTGGTGGGTGTGTTCTTGTTCTTTGTATGATGTAGGCATCCGATAAGAAAGGATTTTCCGAAATTCTACACTTAAGGGCGTGACAATGGTGGGTAATGTTTGTATGAAACTCTGTAATTTTTTATTCGAATTCGTATAGCCTGGTGCGCGGGTGAAGCCTTTGGCGGAAAGCTAGTCAAATTTTATATATCAATGTAGTCAAACATAAAGTTTAATTTTTGAGGATATTGGTAATATTTAGGTACCTACCTACCCTACTAATAAATATGCTACGGTTGATTTCAGTCATATTTGTATGTTTTGTTATTTTATTAATTCAAAATAGATAATAATATTATTTTATACATAGCTAACGTATTACATAATCATTAAGTTATGCCTATTATACTTTCGCTATAAGGTCATAAAAGCGTCAGAAACGTGTAAAAAAAACTTTATTATTTAAAAACGGCCATATTAAAATTTATTTTTAAGACGGTCGATTCTGAAGCGGTTTTTTAATTATATACGACCTTCAAACCACAAAAATGATAATGTTTAAAAATTCAAATTTATTCATCGCGACATTTTCAATTTCTGGGACTTATAAGATTCACGTGACGTTATAAAGTTTTTACAAGGCACGTGTTAGCTAAATATCATTGAATGACAATGCATCCATCATAATTATCGTGATGTGATATGGTATAATAGCAGTATTATTAAATTAATAAGTACGAACTATACTTTGATCACAGCGTGGTCGATCGCGTCTCTAAACATAGCCACATCTCTACTTCGAACTTAGTCACAAAATTGTAAAACGCTTAGAGATCTTTTATCCCATAATTATTTCAGAGATAGTGCAGCTCTTGAATTGTAAAATAATTTTAAAACTAACAGAAATCATATACACTCTTAATAAAATCAGTTCAGTTGTTCCGGAGATCATAACCTTGTATACCTACAAACAATCTGTACGTATCTAAAATATTAGTTTAGATTTATAATATTCTTGTGTATACAAAGCAGCCTTATCAAGCGAATAACCTGGTTTTAAACAGGAATAAATATCACGAGTTCTCAAAGCGGATACATACAAAAATACATAAGTCTAACATTTGGTTATCATCACAGAAGTCGTAAATGTCTGCTTCGCGTAAAATGATGAGCACTAAACTCGAAGGTTCACCATCCTGGAATAGAAACTGCGAGCTATCGAAATGACTGTTATTATCTAGATCAGAAAACCGTTCCACTTATGGTGTATACGTTCCACTTATGGTAAAGTATGCGAGAGTTTTCCACAAAGAAATTTTCCTTTGACAAAAAAAATATTTTTTTTTGTAATCGCGTCAAAAACGCAGATAAACGCAAAAATATAACAATTTACCTAGGTACCTACCTACTTCTATTTCCTTTCATCATTTACATCAGAATTAAGGAAACCAAGAATATAAGTCTCTAATTATAATATATATAATCTAGCTCAGCATAATACTGCAACATCCAAAAAAGAAACAGCGAACTCATCTCAATACCAGGCATTGAAAGAGATAACATTAAAAAAAAAAAACATTCGGAAGCATTATCTGCGACTTATTTGAAATACCCTAAAGTGCACATAAAACGCGGCTGAGACTTGATAACCAAAAAAATCTTAACCCGTAATATGGTTAAACAAATCCAGATAACAAAACACAAAGAGAAACAAACTAAAATCAGTGAAGCGTGAAATGATCACACGCTACTTACTAGCCAGAACTTCATCTACACAAGACAATAGAAAAACAAAAAATGGAGGTCAGTAAACCAGCGATTAAAAAAAACTCAGATTTCTGTTCCAGTCCGTTGATAATTACATTAAATTATACCAGAGAAGGTGAACAGCTGATACATTTTTTTTATATATTCTTGACCGATATCGAATGAGCCGTTCATTCACTATTATCAATAATACCCACATGCGTTTTCGATTATAAGCAAAAGAATCTACTATCGTGATGTACTTCGAAACAATCTACAAAGTTATCAATCACAGCACTTTTTTCCTCATCAGCTAAACAAGTCATCTTGCTAACAGTGGCATTGTAAAACCTTCATCTACTAAAATATTAAAAAAAAATATTAATACTTACAAAAAACAGTGTCCAATCAGCCAAAAAAATAATCACAAAATAGAACACCACAATCACAACACTATTACTGGTTCGAAATTTGAAAACTGTTTGAATATTTTACCCGCTACCGGCGCGTGCGTCGCTGTTCGCGGCCGCTGTACGACTGGCGCTCGGTATCGAGAAATCTCCAAATACTTGATTAAGTACAGTCATTAATGTTGGTCGTTTTATTTGTAAGATTCCGCTATAAAAACAAACGAAATTGTTAAGCATATCTAAATAGGTCCTATTATTGCGATAGGCATGGACTGCAGTCACCAGGGCTAAAAATTCATTACTATCCAACTATCCAGGTTAATGGTGTCAAAGCTAGCCATGTTCATCCAGGTTAGCCTACATCAGATGAACAGTTTGTATTTTAAGATACTGAAGAACAGTCTGTCTGCCCGTCTGTAATGCTATCACGCAAAAATTAAAGAATGGATTTGGATAAAATTTGGCATGAACAGAGCTTAAACCCTGGGGAATGACACAAACTTGACTAGATTTATCCAGGTAATATAGTTCTCCCTCGAGATGCGTGTGAAATCGCAGGAAACACACGTTCCAAGTAAGGAAAGACTGTCCAAAACGGATTTGGAAAGAAAAAAATCTAATTTCTGATTATATTTGTAAAAAAATATAATAAGTAATAAAATATTCACATCCGGAAACACGTGGCAGTAATTAAAAGAGCAAAACGTACGAAATTCACATAGATAAGCTGATAATACTAAAATAATCATTATTATCAGGAAAATACATTGATCTAAGTTCGAAGGCCCATTAACAGTTAAGCTGATAATTACTAATCCACCTGGTGATTATTTTGGAGGTAATAACAATGTTAATGCGTTGTGTAATCAGTCGGCAATGAACTTTAAAACTTAAGTTGTTTGGAATAGTGTTGAAGGTTGTTTAAATATTCCTTCTTTTTTTTTTGTGTGTTTTACGTTTCCCACATTTGTTCCTTCATGACCTCTAAACTTCTTATCAGAGTGTCAAATGAAGTATCTTTGGTAGCGTTTTGATGTTTACTGGTTATATGCTATGTGACGAACTAAAAAGCATGAAACAAGTAATTATTCCTGCCACTGTATTTAATAAGCCTATCTCACTAGCGACCACGGCAAGAACATTTTCTTGTTTCATTCTTCCAGGTTTTTCTTTAGTTTACATGGAAGAATGACAAACGTTTATAGATCATCATCAAATTTCGCAGTTATTATATTCATCATCAGCCTATCTAACACTGGTCTACTACTGGACATAGGCCTCCCCTAACGTGTGCCAAATCGCCCAGTCTTCAGCTTGACGCATGAAACTTCTGTAACTTCTTCGACAAGATGGAAAGACGATCTGTGAACGGCTGCAGGCAGAAGTTATAATATACGTAGGATTCGAATTTCAAAATCACAACCAAAAACATAATAAGTCCGATACTGTGTGTGTGATATAGTATGAACTGACAGTAGATTTTGAGTAATGTTAGAGAAATCTCAGGCTTGATACTGCCTTCCCAAGGCACGCCGTTAGTCGGCCAGCCTCCATATACAGGTTTTTAGAGCGTGGCTTAATTACCTCATCAAAACATTAAACCTTGGTACACGGTCAGTTACCGAGAAATGGAGGTACTTTGACGCATTTACGTCAATGATAACAGTTACCGGTCAACAAACCCGAAACACAAAAACTTGCACGGTTCAACCATTTTTGACGAGTGAAGCGTTCTTATTTCTTACTGGAAAACAGCAAAAACTTTTAATCAGATCTAAACTAAAATCCTTTACGAGAAACCAGTTTCAATTTCGTTTTAAAGAGAAATTATTAGACATAAATCTTTAAAACTTGAATGCATTTGCTTTTAAAGCAGTAGAAAGTCATTTCAAAGAATATATTGATGATACAGTAGATAAATGAGGATAACAGAACAGTCAATAATAAAGAAACCAAAAACCAACCGGTCGTTGAATTAATGCATAACATACTACAAACTACTTAAATTCATGAGAACTAAAAAAACAAAACCACATAAACAGGTCATCTGTGTTCAATGCAGTTAATTCTAAACCTCTTATGACCGTCCTCATTGACGTCATAGAGTAATGATATATCGGCGGGTGTCGAATTGACGATAACGTATAACGCACGCTGAATACAGATAACTATGTTTATAAGTTTCAACTGATTGATACACACGCACTTTGTGTCACTAGCTAAACGACTGTAGAAGTTAAAGGCAGATTATTCACAGAAGAAAAGCAAGATATACATCATTAAATTACTCATAAACGCATTAGTTTTAACGAACTAAAAAGGCGACATTTGAAAAATATTTTAGAGAAATCCGTCAACATACGATGATATTGGAAAAGGAAAACGTTACCCCGTACACTATTGTGCATATGCTAAGCTTACATTGCCTGATTTACACATTATAAAGCTACTTGAACGTTATCATCATCAGCCTATTGAATATTCATCCAATCTTGGACGTCTACTTGATACTGTCTAATTCCTTGTTCAGTTTTAAACAACTAAAAGAGATAAAGCGATTCCAAAATGGAGACTACACGCCGTTCACGGATCCACAATGAAAACAATATCTGCATCGATATATTTAACAGTTGCATGACTATCGAACACAGTTATGAATATGATACTTCTGTTAGTTTTTTGTAACTCAGCTATTGATTTTCTCAATAATGTAAGAGGCACGTGAAGCATCGGTTATGTTGGAGCTATTGAGTTCACTTGTGAGTTTAATTTCGAGAATGGAATCTGGTTTGAACTCGAAACCTTATTACAATGATTTACAATTACAGAATAACTCGGTTACCTGTCACCCGTATGACAGGTAACCCATAACCTGGATTAATGAGTCAATATGGAAAGAAAACTAAACGTTTAGTCGCAGGAACAATTAACATTTATCCAAAAACCGATCTGAATGCAACAAGATAACCTTCAGTAAGTAACAGACATTGAAATTTATTTCGTTACCCAATTACGTACTTAGCCCAATTAAAATTAATCAGGTAACATTGTTATAAGGTATCTGAGAACTTTCAGATATAATTAGAGAATTCCATAATGTAAGACCCGCAAAAATATTAAGAAAATGTGCAGCTAAACTATTCAAGGCAGGTCACGGTCAGATCGCGCACGCTCACGTCGAATGGATTCAACCAAGCTTCTGACAGTCACGTTTTCAAACCCTTTTTGGCAGAACCACAAAGCATTACATTTTGAAGACCAGCTTTAGCGTAAATATGTTGTGATCATATCTGTATTTTGAATAGATCTTGAGATTGAAATGAATGTAAATAGACGTCATAGAAGTTATGAACAAACTAATAATGTTGCATTTAAAGATACAAAAACAAATTGATATGTCCTTAGCTTAGATACAAAGTTATACAAGAGAGATTCTCAGAAAATAGCTGTGGACGTCTTTTAGAACTGGGATATCTGACGATTTTTTAATAATACGATTATAACTACCTTTATTAACCTTCTTGTCCGGCTTTGCTTGACTTCCTAAAGCAAGAAAAATAGACTAACATAATTACAATTCTTTTGATTTGTATTGATGTTTAAGATCTCAGTGTTTTCATATTAGCTGCTGATGATATCACAAATGTAAACATATCCAAAATGACTATGTCAAGGCTTCTCCGTCTATTAATGTTCTTATTTACATTGAAGTCAGAGTTAACAAGATTTTATCAATCACAGCTAAAAATATAAACATCTAGCACTTTAATAAGAATCATCATCTGCCAAGTCTTTTCCCAACTATGTTGGGTCAGTTTCCAGTGTAACTGGATGTAGCCAATAGAACCCAGTTACCGGATAACACCATCCCCTTTTTAAGACAGGTCGTCAGATTTTCTGGCTTCTGACTACCCGTAAGAACTGGCAAAGATCTACTAATGACAACCGGGACCAACAGCTTAACGTGCTTTCCGAGGCACGGAGGAGTCTTGCAATGATATAAATGGACACCCATCTACGGCCCGACCGCAGCTTAATCTTTGATCGATCAACCCGTACGGCTGTCACTTAGCCACAAGCTCTGCACTTTAATGATAATTTGAACGACAGAATACATTAGCGTATATTTTTACCTACTTATCTTGTTATACTAAAGTAGATCTTCAAAACTGACGATACTATACCTACCATGTATCTACCCTGCTTAACCTAGCCTGTCAGTTAAATTTCCACGGATCCAAGACCTTCGTAATAGACTATTTTCTTCACCAGGGCATGACCACCTACGTTAATCAAACAAACACAAAGACGGAGTAGCTAACGGGGGCATACAGAGTAAAACATATTTTCCGTTAATCACAAAAAGAAAGCTTCAGATATTTCACACTATAACGTTAAATAACGGTCGACAGAGCTAAAAGAACTTGCTAATATGAAAATGTTAGTGTGATAAACACATTATTTGATCAGCTATATGTATAAATTATTCATGTTTATTTGATACAAAAGTTTTTTTTTAATGCAACATTTAGTGCAACAAAACCTTTCTAAAAAGTAGAACCTATTTGTTTATCTTAAAATTTCGTATTTCGTAAATCTTAGCATTTGCCGAAACGAAACCGCCAAACTAAACCAACGGTATACTACTCTAAATCTAGATTTACACTACAACAACATACACTGTACACTCAGTGTATACAGCGAGTGTCTACGTGTAAACAAGTGTGTGACACTTATTGTGACACGAGAAAACGACGACACGACGGCATCACAATTTCTTTGTGATGCCGTCGCGTCATTTTTCAAGTGTGAACATACATAAATGATGTCTGACATTGTATCGCAATTTCTGTCGTAGTCTAACCTAATCAAAGCAGGATAAAATTATCGAATGGCCCTTATATCGACCCCTTAGGAAAGCTCGTGAGCTGTGAGAGGAGCTCGTGGCTAAGTAACAGCCGCACGGTTCGACCGATCAAAGGTTAAGCTGCGCTTGGCGCGGTCGGTCCGTGGATGGGTGACCATCTTTGTCATAGCGAGACTCCTTCGTGCCTCGGAAAGCACGTTAAGCTGTTGGTCCCGGTTGTCATTTGTAGAACTTTGACAGTCGTTACGGGTAGTCAGAAGCCAGAAAGTCTGAGAACCAGTCTTACCAAGGGGCACCGTGTTACCCGGTAACTGGGTTGTGGAGGTTAGATAGACAGTCGCTCCGTGTAAAACACTGGAACTCAGCTGCATCCGGTTTAGACTGAAAGCCGACCCCAACATGGTTGGGAAAAGGCTAGGCAGATGATCGACCCCTTAGGAATCCCTTTGTCTATAGTTGTGCAATTCAAACTATTTTTCTTCTCTAATTCACAATGACCTATATCATTAAACAAACTTGTATATAATATTTTCTTAAACCTTATAAATGTTATTATTACTCAACTTTACGTTTTTTTCTCTGTAGGTACTACAAAGTGACAAAAAATTGACATTACCGGATTTTATTATTATTATTACAGACAATATTGCCTGTCATTACCATACTGCGATGCTGGTAAAGTAGTAATCTTTTTGACATAAAATAGTCAACCAAGTCATTATCGCCACAAATTATCATCATTAACAACCTTATGTACGAATACTCAAACTTTAGTATTATTTGAGCAGCGTTTAATTTCACTGTCACTTTAACGTGTATTTTCTGGACAGATAGACACGGAAGAACGCCACCAAAATTAGTGACGTTTGAGTTCTCAGGCATTAATCTCTAGTAAAATATAGGTCTGCCTTAGTTTTTCGAACTATACAAGGGTCTAATTTCATTTAACCAATGAAATGCATTTTTATGCATCTAAGTAGTGGACCAACTTTTTAAGGGTGGCATTTCTTTAACATATTCGACGTAAAACAAAATGACAGAACTTGAAAGTATATGAAAAGGTCAATTTCTAAATTTTCAAACACAATTTGCTAAGAAGTTGAAACCTCGAATAATTCACCCAAACAAAAACGGCAACCATCTAAACGACCACTAGGTACAGTCGAAAAATTTGAACTATGACCCACCATAAGGTTATATTGTTACATACATTCAAATGCAATTAGGTCGACATTCGCGTAAACATACGTTTCCATGGTAACACGATATAAATTTATAAAGAAATTACTTTTTATTCTCATAGAAATTAGTGACTTTTTGACGTTGTCATTTTATAATCGAAAGAGTTCGAACATGCTTGCTTAATATTTAAAACGTCCTAAGTACGGCATGCACTGTAAAGGATGGAAATCTTTGTTATTTTGACGGTTTCAAACGATTTATCGTCAAAGTGGGTCATGATTCAAATTTGTCGATTGTACATCATTCATCATTACCAGAGCGTCATTACCACGCCTCACACATCATTACCGTAGTCACGAACCGCACCTGATGTCCATTGTCTGATTCCATTAGAGTTCCGAACTTTAGTAGCTGAGGTTCCGAGGTCGATGGCATTAGTAACGTTTTAGGTATTGGGTTGGCTAATGGGCTGTTTCTTTTTGGTAGATGTGGCCTTTTTTGTGGTCAGCCAGGTTTAAGGGTCGGGTTTGAAAAAGATATCAAGTTTAATACTTTAGGCAGGATTCGTGAATCGTTCCATCAGGCATGATTAAGGATAAGTGCGGAGCATAATAAATTCAAGTTATTTACGAGGGTTGCTTAATTGTTTTTTTTTTTAAGTTCTTCATGGTAATTTGGCTGCAGTAATTCGATCTATTGATAAGTTCATTATCAGACAATGTTTACTTACCAGTTGCTCGAAAAATTGATTCACTACCATCAGTTTTTACAAACATAACCTATTGATCTAATTTACATTATCTTTTTCGAATATATGAGCAGCGCTAAAAGACAACAAAGTTTCCTTTTGTAAACAAACTCAATCGCAAAATATGACTAGTTACTGCATTTGTATTTTAACTAGTTGTTTGCCGCGGTCTCACCCGCGCCCAGACTTAACGCTAAAGATAGCTTATAACTGTGTTTATGGTTGTATCTATCTGGCTGAGGGATGTTCAAAGAGTTACTGCGCCCCCAAAACGCTAAGGGCTGAGGAAGGAACCTGGATGGGTTTCAGTCAGTAAGAGCCCACTCCCTCCTGCCCCACCTACGGAGGGAGAGGTCTTTTGATGATTTCCGAAATGAATCCGAAAAAAGGGTTGCCTCCGTACTTAATCTTTAATTCCAAATCGCTTCAGCCGCTTTCCCGTGAAAGCGTAACAACTTACTATCCCATTTATAATATCTTGTACTATTATGTATTCTGTGATATTAGTTACGATGTTTTCTGTCTGTTTGTTATTGTCTGGACGGAACGTTTATCAGAGCCGATTGGTTTTATATCTGAGTACAATGTCCATTTGTTATCATCTACATAATACTCAACAGGATAACCGATATACGCGTTAATGGATCCGTGATTTGCTTCCATGGAAATACTGAAAGGGAAAATCCCCCAGGGCCATAGCTTGCCGGGGCTGCGGGACGTTCGAAAGAGATACCGCGCCCCCGGAATACAAGGGGCTGAGGAAGGAACATGGATGGGTTTTAGTCAGTAAGAGTCTGACACTCCCGTCCGCCCCACCCACGGCGCGAGGGGTCATTTGATGATTTTCCATCCAAAAAAAATGGAAATACTGAAAGGTCTACTTTCTGAATTGTTTTCCTAATCAATATTCATTGTCCAAAACTCATATCGAGTCAAAATACTCATTTCATCATCAGTTCATTTTATAAATATCAATATCACGAATCGAAGATGAATCGCATTTATTCCCGATACTAAAAAAAACACTGTCTAAATTCTTACTATTTTATTCTCATAATAAAACTTTTACTCAGAAGAGTAGTAGGGAAATGAGACAAAAGCCATTACAAGTTTACTAACATTCCTAAAAAAAGCATACATTATTTAATATTACACTAACTTCTAATGTTGAAGGAAATATCCATATCAATATATCTACACTAATATTATAAAGAGGAAAACTTTGTTTGTTTGTTTGTTTGTAATGAATAGGCTCAGAAACTACTTAACCGATTTTTAAAATTCTTTCACCATTCGAAAGCTACATTATCCACGAGTAACATAGGCTAAATTTTATTTTGGAAAAAAATAGGTTTCCGTAAGATATTTGGGTTTTTCGGATACAAGGTGTAAAAAATCAACCAGAAAAGTTCTTTCACCGTTAGAAAGCTACATCTTTACGAAGTGTCATAGGCTATAATTATTTCCAGAAATAATTATGGATCCCTACTAAAACTTGAATAATGTAACCCAAGGTGTAAAAAAAAACCACGCGGGCGAAGCCGCGGGCGGAAAGCTAGTAAGTAATATTTCTAAAACATTCTGTAACGACTACAACAGACTATTTACAAACTCGTGCGTACATAAGTAAAACATGAGTTACGTGTTAAATAACAATATTATAACACTCGACTGAAGAAAGCAAAAGCTATTCAAACGACATTTCATAACACCTAGGCGTGTAGTGATGGGACACACTATATATCAATATCGATAACTTTTTCACTTTAAAGATATTGATTTCATTAAATGTAGCCTTAATCCTTATGCATTATGCAGTGAAATTGCGAATAATCTATATTGTACCAATAATACAAACAAATATGCAGTCTAAAATCGCTAAAAGCAATTAAATATGAATGTGTTGGAAATAACTGCAGAAGTAACAATAATTGGGATACCCATGTTAATTTAAGCTAGAGAAATAAATTAGGGAAACCGATTTTATAAATACCAACAACTACTTATAAATATAAAATTATGAAGACACTTAAGTCTGCCACCAGGACAGTAGCTGTCGTAGTATAGAGCAGAATTGCTAGACACAATATGCATATTGCTCTCAATACATACATAATTATGTAAATAAGGAATTAAATACTCAAACAGTCTTAATCAATTCATATACCAATTTCCATTTACCACTCATTTGCAATAAAAAATGCATACCATGCAAACATTTAATTGTTTTGTAATTAAAAACAAATTATTTTCATTTACGACGTTCCACTCTTGCGAGGAGTATAATTAAGTATAGTAGAATTAATTGGATCTAGCAAGGTTCTATCTGTATCTCACTTATTAAGGTTAAAGAGTACGCAAAACAATTATCAAATAATTCCATACTTGATAACTCTATCTTAATCTTTGCATGCTTAAGATAACTATATCCTCTTCGAGCTCTCGTGTATAAATCCGTACCTATTATGTATATTCATCGTTAAAAGCAACTTTCTCCTAAATATAGATATAAATTTCAAGTCATAGCAGTGTTCGAAGATAATGATGCTGAATATTTGAAAATTGTTTCCTTTATTCACTAACTAGCTGTTTCCCGCGGTTTCACCCGCATACCGAGCGAACTACTTAGCGCACCCGGGTAAAAAATAGCCTATGTTGTTCCTCAGGGTCTATTCTATCTCTGTACCAAATTTCATTTATATCGCTCCAGTAGTTTTGGCGTGAAAGCGTAACAGACAGAGTTACTTTCGCATTTATAATATTAGTAAGGATAGCTACAGTTTATGAATGTGATTGTGTTTATCGTGTATCTTATCTATATATCGTATCATTTAATTTGGTATAATTACATTAATTGGTCACTATGTAATGATAATTTTCTAATAATTAATTAACAAAATTTCCCAAATTTTATTATGTAAGTACTTAAATATCATTTTATTTTCAAAGATATCGATCTCCCAGTAAAACTGAAACCGAGATATGGCTCAAGAACTGAAAGAGAATGAAAAACTAATAGGTCATTAGAATGAAAACTATGCCAATAACACATTTATTATATTTAAAAAAAAAAGAGGTTATCGATATTATTCAAACACTGACCCATCCCTGCAGCGGAGCGAAAGCGAGTTTATTATGGTGCGCAAACGCAAGTCGTAGGTCATTTTGTTGACACAGTCCGGCATGACATAACCCTATGTGGGACATGGGAGATTGTACTTTAGATATGGTCAATTTTGCAAATATTTTATGAGTACATAAAATATATAGATAGCTATCTGTACTTGAAACTTAAAAGGTTGCAAATATGATATTTCGTCAGTATACGTTGCCTAAACATAACGAATAGCCGTGCAGAAAACTAATTGAGTAGATAAGTAGATTAAATATTTTATGGGATGCTGTGGAAGTATGAGAATTATCTTTATTGTTTCAGAAATTAGTTAATTTAATTATGCGCTGGCTGATGTCCTAAATACTTTAATACGACCGTGAGATGCAAGATTTTGTAAATATTTGTATGACTAATTAATTAACTGTGAAAACTACTAGATGAGTAATTGGATACTCCTTGTTCGAGTAATAAGGGTAAACTTCTACGGGCCTAGCACGGTTGTTGGACAATCACGTTTTCTCCGGCCTTTGTCTCCGGAATATGTATTAAAGAGGGAGACAAATGGTGGAGACAGCAAATATTTTACTGCAGAATATGGACGGCATCATTATTATTTTTTGAATCCTTAAAATGCGACATGCATATCCAGAGAAAATTTTCTACTGCAAAAAATCTTAACGTGCCTAAAAAAATGTTCGCTTATTTTTTTGTGACTCGTTATTGACTAACTTGACAACATGTGAATCACACGTCGGCATTCTTTGAAAAACTTTGTTGCACATCGTTAATATTCAGTAGTTCCGAACTGTCAGTCATGTATGCAAACGTTTTGTATATTATTATAAGTGTACCGGAAGTTACGTCTGTGCCTTGTAGTACTGAACAGTGAAGTATAACAACGTATGTGTACTTACAATGATATACTGGTTTCCTTTTATTCCTGAAACAAAAAACAAGGTAAAATTAGATGACGCTTTTTTTGAGTGCTTGCATTACGGTAAATCCTAAGATTTTCTAGTAAATTAACAACCCTTTTTTGCATTTTTTCTGACAGTTACTACAGTTTTACCAATAATTGATTTTATGGTTGCTGAACAGTGAACACAGTCTAAGCCGATCGCTCGCAGGTCAATGTCCATTGATGACATATCCAGCTGATGGGTTGTACCACCTGCTTATACACTTGTTCCTTTGATAATACCTAAAACACCAGTCATACGACCTTTAGTACACAGGTGGGCGCGATGACCTTTATCGTCATTGTTCTTTTAACTATAGAAAGACCCATGAAACTATTGAAAGCTTAACATAACTGGTTCAGGTAGATACGATATTATACGCCTCAAGAAAGGTTATTGTGCTTTGTAATCGATGGACCTAAATAAATAATCCAAATTGTTATTCATAAGATTATTTAGGAGTTTTAACTACTGGAACCGGGTATCACTGTTTTTAAAGCAGTGGTATCAAAATGAACTGCACCCTAAGCATTTCCTTCAATTAGTTTTTTAAAATTTCGATATGTCCATAAGTACTGGTCTATGGGGACTATTCAATATTTAAGTTAAAATAATGGAAAAATCTACGCGAGATTTCGATCTTTAAAAGATTCCGACATTCTGATATTCAGGGTATTATAGACTTGTTGGTCAGAACCCAGGTAAAATGTAATTTAACCCGACAAAAACCTTATGACAAGGATTCATCAAAAGGAAAAAAACTTCCAAATAAAACAAATTGACTTCGAGCGTGACAGTGAATCACTACACAAATATAATTGTGCTCAAATATTGTATAGCAGAGTGCAGATTCGTTTGTTTACTCCGGAAATGGCGAATAATTCTGATTTAGATCAAAGTAAATATCGGTTTAAAAATATGTGTTAGGAATCCCCGTGTTGGAGGTCATGCAAATTGCATTCATATTTGATCAAATATGTATAAAGGTTTTTCTTACTAATATATCGAATCGAGTCCCACTTCTTTCAATACCGGATCAACTCCGATAGTAAAAATAAGTTTCATTTACTTCTAATTATCAAAACTTAGACACATACCTAATCTGAGGCTTTAAGATGGCAGACAGAACTGACCAGACTAATTGAGCTTGACGCTTGAACATGAAGGAGAAACGATTTGCAAATCCAAAATGTCTTATAACGCTTTCAATAAGAAACACAGTCTCAGGGTTACAAAAGCTGTAAACGAAGTTTACATTACAGATGAATGATCATCCTACGTCAATCGATATCAAGGTTAAGAGCCATTCAATATTCTAAAAAAAAGATTGCATTGCATTGTAGAACTCTGTAGAAATACGCTACTAGCTTCCTTACTTAGAAGAAGAATCAAGAAAAACTCAGAAGAGCCCGTTTAACTTCTGCACGTGACAACGTTTAACCAACTTACACAGCAGTAACTTTTTTTTTTTTTTTTTTTTTCGGGGGGAAATCCTCATGGACGAACCCGGCCTGTGGAGGCCGGGAACAGTGCCGGACTCTTACCGGCTAAAACCACCCGGTGTCGCTTCTCGCACGTGCGCGCGGGGCCGCGGGAATCCTGATTCGTCCGCAGCCCCGCACTGGTGCCGGCCCGTCCTGCCGGGCCTCGTCTCCTGCACGGGGTAGTGAGGTGTCCTACCCCGTGCATCGACTCGGGGGCGCGCGTGGGCCGCGCGCCGCCGGCTCGGGTCCTATCATGGGGGGCGGGGACTTCCCCAAGTCCGTCGCCCCTGGACCCGTTTATGGGGGGCGGAAGAGGGCGTTGTCCGCCCTCCTCCGGCGCCCGGTGCGCCTGCTGCGGGCGGGGTCGAGAGTGGAAATCTCCCTTTCCCGCTCCGCAGCTTCCTTCTGCGACATCACGTCCTCGCAGAAGGACACCACCGCGTCCCACGACTCTGCGCTGCCGACCATACTCCGAACAACGGCCGGCAGCGACAGATCGCCTCC
Organism: Pyrrhia umbra; assembly: GCA_963891755.1. Taxonomy (NCBI): domain Eukaryota; kingdom Metazoa; phylum Arthropoda; class Insecta; order Lepidoptera; family Noctuidae; genus Pyrrhia; species Pyrrhia umbra. Next base: position 1,207,320 of record OY982942.1, on the reverse strand, counting down.
TACTACCGAGGTGAGGGCACGGCGCTGCTCCTCCCAGGACACAGACTCCCGGAGCGTGTGTTGCGCCGTGTCCTCCCCGCAATGGACGCAGTGGTGGCACCGAGCGTCCGACTCCCTGCCTATGCGACACAGGTACCTGCCGAAGCACCCATGCCCCGACAGCACCTGCGTCACCCGAAACGACAGGGAGCCGTGCCTTCTCCCGAGCCATGCGTCGAGCACTGGCCGGATCGCCTCGACGGTAGCGAGGCCGGCGGTAGGGCGCAGAAGCCTCTCCCGCCATTCCGCCACCAAGAACACAGCAGTAACTAGGTTAAGTAAATTGCATAGTGACAGTTCACGTCGTCTCCGAGCCACGATTAGAAACCGGTTCCTCTAGGTGTACAGGTTGAGATGTAGATTAATGCTTTAGCAAAAAGATACACTTTATGCAGGTGTAGCAAATATATTTAATTCGCTGCTTTACCTAAACGATCTTTTGACACTTTTTCTAAACTTGTACTCGCCTTTAGTTCCCATAAATTAAGTCACCGTAATTCACCACACGACCAAGTCTATTTTGTGCCAAAAGGAATCACACTTTTATTGAGTGTTTGTGCTTGAATTACGGTAAATCATAAAGATATACTCGTACTTCTCAAGTTAAAGTAACTATGAGAGACTAGCACTTTAAATGCTTACTGAGAGCTTTCCCATGGAAAACCCAGTCTAATACTGCGGTTAAAACTGTTAACAGCGGTAATTTAAACGAGGGTGTAGGAAACTAACATAACACGTAACACGTTTGCAATTGCATGCAAACGATTTCTAGCTCGACAACCGAACCCTACCAGACTATCCTAACAATATTGCAATAATAGTAAATCGTATATTAATACACATACGTTTACACGAGGTGAATGCAATCTCTTATCCGGCAAGCTTTTGCAATATGCGCTTGCGCACAGCTTGACCCCGTTGTGCACCAGCGACTTCTGTCCGCTACGGTTATTTATAATGTGGACAACTTGTGTTTTGTGCCCTTTTAAAGTACATATAGGTAACCAATGATTGGTCAATTTCGTAACACCAGGTGTAAGATCCTCGTTAATATCTAACACATATTTTTTCTGAATTATTTAAGAGTTCGGTTGTAGAATTCTTTGGCAGTTTTATTTTATTTTATGTGAATGCTAGAATAAATAAGTCTTTGCTCCAGATCATGTTTACGCTATTGGTCAGCTTGTTATTGAACCCAATCAAGAGCTTTCATTAGGAAATCATCAAGTGAAGAACTGAACAACTTTTAATAAATGAGAAATGGCACTCGTTACAAACGAATAGCAATTTACTTTCAGTTTTAAAAATACAAACGAAGTCATTAACTCTCACCCTTTTTTTAGGAATGGGAAACCATCGCTGTGGGCTGAGAGGAAGTGTCAATCTTTTGACAGACTAAAACCCACTCATATTCCTTCCTTCGCCCTCTGCCCTCGCACGCGGTAATTCCTTCGACCAAGATCTGAGGGTGAGCCCCGTCAACTATACTGACACCCCTTGAAGGCGCGCATGGAATAAAAAACCCACCGTCAAGACGGGAAATCTCACCCCTTCATCTTGTACTGCAGTTTTCATCTTCTTATTATACAATACACATTCAACCAAAGCATTGCAATTCAAAAAACTTAAACAATTATTCTCGCACAATAGTTCGGCATCGAGTAATGAATTAATTAAACGTAAAACAAGTATTTTAGTTACGCCACAACTACACTGGCATGCCACATAGCTGTATTGGCAAATTAAGCACGCATTTCGAGATGCAACGAGGAAGCATCTGAGGGTTTGGGAAGGTGCATACTATCGAATCAGGCAAACGTAGTGTAGGACGCCCATTGACAAGATGGAGTGATGATCTGCGAAATACTGCAGGCAGAAGATGGATTCGTCAAGCTGAAGACTGGGCGATATGACACATGTCAGGGGAGGCCTATGTCCAGTAGTGAACCAGTGTTAGATAGGATGATGTAACAAGTTTGATCTTTTGATCTGTATAGCAATTCTTATTCATTATATTCTCACATTTATTCTCAAAATCTTTATTAAAGAGTTAATCATCGTGGTAAACTTCATACCAGCGAACTTTTACAGTACAGTAAGTGTCACTGAAGCAGCTCAATGTTGGATATCCCCTATTATTTCCTCCAGTCTTCTTATCAACCACTAGCTGATTCCCGCGGTTTCACCCGCATCTTAAGTGAACCGCTCCACGAACTAGGATAAAAACTATACTAGATATCCTTCCCCAGATTTCAATTTAACTAAACACTAATTTTATCCAAACCAGTTCAGCTGTTTTATCATGAACTAGCTTCCCGCCAGCGGTTTCACCCGCGATATTTTAGCTAATGGATACAAAAACTTGACAAATTATATACTAAAACCTTCCTCAATAATCACTTTATCTATTAAAAAAAACCGCATCAAAATCCGTTGCATAGTTTTAAAGATTTAAGCATACATAGGGATATAGGGACAGAGAAAGCGACTGTGTTTTATACTATGTAGTGATGTAGTGAAGCGTAACAGACAGTGTTACTTTCGGATTCATTATATAAGTAAGGCTTTTAAAGGTTTAAGCATTTCCATTAAATATCTGTCAAACCATAAAGTTTCGCCAAGACATCCGTTGCGATTTCACTAACTAATCATCCAATTTACATCTAAGCTATAAAACTGAACTAGGTTTACAAGCTCTGTTTAATAACCGTATCTTTATAATATCTTGCAAAATAAGTATAACTATACTAAAGGAATTACCTATTCTAAATACTGTGCAATCTAAGGCACGTTATATTTGTCTAGAAGGTAATGAAAGGGTTGAAGAAAATGTACAGTACGCTAACAAAGCGGCAATTGTACACTTAAACCTAATTGGCAATTAGACAAAAGCCCATTTTATCAACCAGGACATGAGAAGATTAGCATAAAAAAACACAAAGAGGAAATTAAATTTAGTTTCTGCTGAAACATCGCTCTAGAAGTCTGTGTCTAATAATCCGACTTCTAGAGCAATGTTTTAGCAGAAACAAAATGTATTTTTCTCTTTATACTTTTGTAAAAAGGGCCTACTGGGTGACTCTACTAAACTGCATTAATGAAATTGGTCATATTCCTTAAAAAAAAAACAAAAGATTGTGAACTTACCTAAATCAACAAAAAATCTTTTCATTTAGAAAACTAGGCAAGTAACTGCCGAGAATCAATATATAACTTGTATCGACAAAGAAACAGTCTACCTCGAAGTTGACACGGTAATAGCATTTCTCCAAGTAAACACAGCCTTTGTGTACAGTCAACCGTGACTAAATATAATAGTCAATAACACAATCCTACTAACGCAACGTGTGTCGACCGCGACATGCCGTAAATAAATAGGCTTTCATAACAAATACGGAATTTACTTCAGGTTTGGTTAATAGTATAACATTCAATGATGTATTATATATAGCTCATCATCCCCCAATATCACGACTCGCAAAAACAGAGCCAATACTGGTAGCTTAGCCAACGAATAATTGTGGATTTTATTTTCGAAAATCGCCCGTATTTCGGACCTCGTAGCTAGTAAACTATTGGAAATAGATAAAAAGTTTAAAAGCCAAAGTTGTAGAGAATTTTATGAGGTTTCATTATGTAGTACAACAAAATATCGTACGTCGCACCATTTTCGAGATGTAAGCAAAAAACCAAACTGGATAGCTGGACAATGAAATTAGGTCAATTGCCTTCATTTCCTGTTGCCATTTCTGAGTGCGGGGAACGCATCTTTAGTTTATTATTATTATGTTATTGTTATTGTATGTTATTTTCGTTTTTATTGTCTTCTTTATTTTCAACACTGTCTTCTGTTGCTGGATCGCTTTTAGTTTTACCAGTCTTCTCTTCTTTCTATTCGCTATCTTAAATTGCATTATTATTGGTTTGGTTTTACGCGACTACTGCATTACTAAATATACATAAATCGATTTTAAACCAAATCGTTTAGGTAATATTGTAGATAAATATTGTAATATATAAACTTAGCTTTTAGCAATAATCGCACACCTGTTTCCTGGCAAGCTTAATCATTATTTCCTATAAGTACTCTAAGGGACCTACGGCGTACCATTCACCATTACCCAACCGCCTAATCTAGAGGATATATAAATGTTATAACTAAAACTTTAGAATCTAGGTAGAATATTTCACAAGCTGATAAATTATTCAGGAGTATATTACGCCGGTTTCCGAGTGTCTGTGTACTTCCTTCAAATGTTTCGACGTAGGTAGATGGTGCAATATTGCGTGTGTTTTACGATGATGTTACTAAGAAATACTGTAGGTTCAATATTTGAGCTTGTAAATTGGTAATATTGCTTCTAGTATGAAGGTTAAGGCTTCTGATATCCATATTATTATTCAGAACGGTAAATGAATGCTGAAGAAGACAGTTGTTATTGATAAAGAGTAAAAGAATTTATCTCTTTCAGACCAGATGAACTACAAATAGATTTTTAAGCCAGGAATTTTAAATTAATGCTTAGAAAAAGAGTCGTGATGGCATAGTGGCTGAGGCACCTGCCTCTCGTGTACGAGTGTGCGGGTTCAAAACCTGGCAAGTACCAATGTGACTTTCTGAAATCATATGTACTTTCTAAGTGTATCTTAGACGTCACTGACTAACTGTGAAGGAAAACATCGTGAGAAAACCTGGACTTAAAAGTCTAAAATCGCCAATCCGCCTTGAACGCACGTGGTGATCAATGCTCATGCCTTCTCTTTATGAGAAGAGGCCTGTGCCCAGCAATGGGACAATATATAGGCTGATAATCAATGCTTGATAATCGCAATAATAAACGAACACCCTCATTATTTCCAGGTTCAACAAAATTAATCAAGGAAAATTCCAGATATAATGTTTCAACTGAACCTTAAACTTTTGTTCCAACCAGCGCCACGTTGTAATTTCCGAACGCGAATGTCCATTTTGGCGTGAAATTTGCTCGTAATTTCATTTGAGCGTTTCAACGGCGTCAGCTATCAAGGAAAAAGCCTAATTATAGCTAAGCTCACAGAACAGATTGTTTAGACTAGTCTAGACTTACCCAGTTAATTGATTTTTAAACTGCAAATAATTCCTCTTTTTATAGTCGCCGTAGATATGATTTGTTCCATGTCAACATTATCGTGGATGGAGTACAAAGGTTACGTAGTATCATTGTGTGTGGCGATAGTGAAGTACACAAGCACTCAGTGTGTTATATTATTGAATGATGGAAATATATCTAAAGAAGCAGATGTTTCTTTTTATCTGTCACAACAGAAAAATCTCGAATACCAGTGCCGGAATTTCTACAGTACTTTACTATTTAACGGTTAAATAGTAAAATAAAGAGGTTAAATTTGCATCTGTTTTTGTCTTGTCATCTTAGTAATAGAGCTTTAAATCGTTTGAACAAACAGTAAATAGGGTGCGTTTAAATGTCTAATCTCATAATAAATGGAGTATATCATGAGACACATGACCAATAAAGAAAACTCCCAATAAACAAGAAACACTTTTCGTTGAAGCACTTGCATAATATTTCAATGAATAATCAAATATTTAAATAAAAATACCTAGATATGCAAATATAATTGCATAATGATGACTTCCAAAAAAATATCAATGATAATGGAAAAATTCCATTCAAAGCTATATTTGGAATAGAAAATTATTAAGGAAAAAGCTTAACAAAAAATTCACAAATTATAAGAATTTTGTCTGTTTTTTTCCTTTTGAGATCTATCAAATCTTGCCTTGCTTATTTGAATATTTCTGATGATTGAATCATTTATAGTAGCATAATAAAGATCTTAAAATAACCCTGATTTTTAAACTTAGAATTCCGATTATACCATCATGACCAGTGCATCGCGAATTTTTGATAGCTTGATTCCAAAAAATGATAAGTGAATGATGTACGAAACAAGGCAGACATCAGCCATCAAAGGTCTACCTGCTGGCAATACTTTCCCATTTAATAGAAATAGAAACATACGGAAATTAAAAAAAAATGCCACGATCTGCTGCATAATTTATTTCAACCTCATAAATTAAGAATATAAAAAAAAAACCTTTAAGCTTCTAATCTGTTAACCTTGCTACTACGCCCGGAAGGAACAGACTATATTCCAGACCAGTTCTAGTCCCTGACACTGCCTTTTTACAGGGTCCATACACCTTATGTATACAGACCTTATGTCTTGTAAAAATTCAGCCATAATGTAAAATTATTCCTGAGTATATTTACTAAGGAATTATCACCTGCCTAGCCATTTCCCAAATATATTGTCTAATCGGAATTCTGATGGAGCTGAACACCAGTGTTTTACATGGAGCGACGGTCTCACCTCCACAACCCAGTTACCGGGTATCACGACACTCGTTGGTAAGACTGTTCCTAAGAGTCCCTGACTAGCCGTAACGCCGAAAGATCGGCACAAGATTACATAAAAACTAATTCAGTACCAACAAATGCAAAAAGATCTTCCTTTTACTTTCAAAACCGCAAAGCTAAGTACGCTGACACAAACAGTGCACTTAGCATTCATATCGATCCTAAGTATGATACTGAAGTGAAACTTAAGAGAGAGGAGCTAATAAGTGTTTAAGTTGCCGCCATTTCTACTAGAAAGTGGTTTCTAACAAGCCGGTCATACTGGAGTCCGGTTTACGGCCTTGGTGATTATTAATGATTGAAATTGCTTAATCTTATGTGACATTTGACATCCACGCTTAGCTATAATTGGACAATATGTTAGTTAATTGTGATTACGTTTTCTAGATTTACAAATTCGCAAATTGCTTGAAAAATTAAGTGAATCAGTCACTTAGGCTTTGGATTCACATGTGCGTCATTAATTAGTCGAGTAAGCGGTCTATGGTCATTGGTCATAAGCGTGAGTTGCGTCACCATGCTTTCTGGTTTTCGGATCATGTAAATCGTCAGTTATTTAAACATTATTGACGTCCACAATCATATCCATAATTTGCAGGGCAGCTTTCAGGACATTGTCACATATTAGCACGTGTTTAAATTCCTTTTTCGTCATTTCTGTGAGGTCAAACTATATTTTTAAATCAATTACTGGGCTCTCTGATTTCCTTTATTAAAGTTTCGTTGCATATACATTTTTGCCCAATAAGTAAATTAAAATGTTTATTTATAGCTACTTTCAGATTACAGAAACATACTGTATACTATAAAGGTTATTACGTAACGAATTTAAATATTTTAAATAAATCTGATTCATTACCTTGTTAATTTGTTATATTGCTTTTAACCGCTATTCATAGTCTGGAATCTCTCTCTCGATGATTTCCAAATCGTTAGAGATATTTTCTATAAATGGACGAACACTAAAAACTAGTAACCCAAAAATTCAGTAATCTACCAAGGGCCGTTAATTACACTAACATCTACGGACATTAGCCCAGTATACGAGCTCATCGCGTTATCGGTGGAGGCTAATGGCCTTATGGATTATGGCCACGTGCTTATTGGCCACGATGTACGCGGCTCACTAAGATCTCACTGGATGCTGTATATTTATTCTAATATATAACGCTGAAGAGTTTGTTTGTTTATTTGAGCGTGTTAATTTCTGGGAGTATTCCTTTTGTATTTGATAGCCCAAATATTAATTTAGGTACAGGCTACTTAAAAACTTGCTTTGACCCATAGCAACAGAGAAAAAGAACGATCAGCAAAAAGAGCGCGGGCGATATGGCGGTGGGTCGGGAGCCGGGACCAAGAAGGTGAAACCCCTTGGCACAGCCAGTATACTTACATTTCAATGAATTAAACCCCTCAGAAGTAATTTAGAGGCCCCAGAAAATTACTAATATAGAATTTGCATCCCGATAATCATGCTGACACATGAGAAATCAACCGAAAATTGCTTGTTGATGATGATTTAGTAATTCAAAACCTAATAAAAAGGACGAGAAATTTCGTAAGCACACGTGAAAAAATAGGAACACACAATGAGTCACATTTAGGTGAAAAATCTTGAATTAGTAAGAGAAAATATTGTACCAAACCTCCTTGTTTTGTTAAATCTCAGTCTAGCACTCTTCCGTCAATAAAAAGCTAGACAAGAAGTTACTCAGGGTACAATTAAAAAACCTAGGTCTCAAGGTCTGTCTCTAATTCCCTCGTTCGTTAGCAAAAAAAACGGAAACCAGTTCTGGTTGACAAGTTAAATTACGAAAGCCAGTCAGAATAACCGGTAATGGTATTAACAGTTTAAAGTCCATTGCCACTTAGGAACTTTTACTTTAAATTGTTCACTTTCTTTTCATTATTTAATAATACAAACCGGCCTTAAGTAATATTATTTGTTTTGCTGAGGACGTAAGAAAAACAAAAAACATAATAGGTATATTTAAACAGTTGGTATAGTTACCCGGTTAGAATTGTATGTTGTTGAAACCAACTCATCCTACCCAATTGCCCTACTTGCTGTTGCCCGCGATTTTACCCACGTCCCGTGAAAACTACATAAGGCACCCGGATAAAAAGCCATTAACCATCTCCAGGGTCTTATCTATCTCCATACCAAATTTCTTCCAAATCGGTTCATCTTTTTTCGCGCGAAAGTATCACAAACAAACAAAGTCACTTTCACAATTTTGTAAAACAGGATAAAAATTAAAAAAAAACACTAAGAAATCAGCATGTCTACGATGAAAAATTCAAACATATGTGATACTCATCAATTCCTTGGACATAATTCATGGTGAATTAGGATCAAACCCTCTCACAAAATCTCCTCAAAGTATATGACCACACCAATTGTAACCATCTTACATCCTGTATACTCCATGAGTCAAGCTTAGTACCTTGCGTGACCACATACGCAATTGACTAATAGCCTGCAAACCTGTATCTGTTTGAACATAATTACTTGCACTTAACTATGATCCTTCAACACTTGACAGTTGCAACAACTGCACTAGAAGACAATTAAGTGACATGTCGGGTTTAAAGATCATAACTTCATAAGTGCATTTAATTGTACATGTTTAAATGAAGTGCTAAGCACACCTTATTTAGAACAATTAGTTTCGTCACGCAAAACTTCTTTTTTCGAATGGGAAATCATAAAATGACTCCTTCCACCTCGCCCACGGCAGTATCCGAATCTGCCTAAAACCCATCCATGTTCCTTTCTTAGCCCTTTGTATTCCGGTAGCCGGTAACTCTTTCGAACATCCCACAGCCCCGGCAGGCTATAGCCCTGGGGGTGGGCCTCGTCCCTTATGCTGACATTTCTTACCCACAACCCCTAAACTTTCAGTAAGGAAAATCCCAAGACATTGTGATGTCGATCAACCACATTGACAGCCAAATCCTCTGCATGAATGTATTCTGTATAGATCTGGCTTCGTAATTTTATTATTAAAAGTAGGTACGTCGAGCAAACCGCGGTGCCAAACTATGCTGAGTCATAATTTCATCACGGAAGTGCTATAGAGTCAAAAATAGCTTTTCCCATCATCAGAAGGATGAATGGTAATGTATCGATGGCTATGATAGCGTGCCTATTAATCTTATCGTGTGCCATGGCGTTCTACACCATGTTCCAATTGTAGAATTGGAACATGCAAGCCATACAATTACTTAGTACCTACCTAAGTTTAGGACTTGCAATACCCTTATTAGGCTTTGATTTTCAAAAGCAAAGTCAGGTTGGACCCGAAAGAGACGCTAAGAGGGAATTTTTAAATGTTATTATCTGCCTGCCTGTCTGTTCATATATGATTATATGGTGGTAAGATTAATATAAAATTGGAATGCACAAGGAAAAGGTCGCTCCATCAACAGTCTGCTATGTAAACTGGCTGGTTAACGATGGTACATATTGGCAAAGTACGTACAAAAGTACCCGCCCCGGAACTCGAAGTGATACATGCCATGCCAGTACAGGCACCACGCGTCAAGGAGTATTTAGGACACGCACGATACACTAGCAATACTAAGTTAATGTGTTTCTAAGTATCTAGATAATTGCCTACATGAATATAGGTTTTGTAATGTACTATTTGTATGATGCAAAAACTATTGTCTAGCTTCTTGATTGTTCTACAAGAATGTAATCTATACATATATAAAAATGAATCCCTATTTCCCTTGGTCACGGCATCACGCGTGAACGGCTGGGCCAATTTGGATAAAATTTGGTACGGAGATAGAGGGGAGAAGGTTTTAGGTTTTTTATATGGGTACGTAGTTCCCTCGGAACGCGGGTGAAACCGCGGGAAATAGCTTGTGTTATATAATTTTGCAGCTTATACTATTCATATTGGGACATCCAAGCAGGCAATTAATTATGATGCTTTGCTTGCAAGTAGCATGTTCAAGGGTCGTCGAGTAAGCTGAAGGATGAACTTCTAGCAGTGAAGGTTGTTCAGCAGTTTTAAAATAGATTTATTCAGACTATATTTTATTTAGGTAGTATTTAACCTCGTTTTTATTCAAAACGGAAGATATCCGAGTCATCAGAATTATGGCCATAAAGAAAAACATTATCAAACGACCTTTAAATATTTTATGCAAAAATGTGAAGGCCTCGCTTGTTATAAATGTTCTCTTTTTGTTTGAAACCACGTTTGAAACAATGTCTATTATTATGAATATGACAACGACTGAACGAATATAATCGCGACAGGCCATTGTTTTATAATAATTAACAGAAAAATAATGGAGTGTTTCTTTATGGAGTTAATAAGTTAGGTTGATGTTAATTAGAGTAATACTTACCTTAATGGTCATACATTTAAAACTGCAAACCGACGTATATTATTATTATCACATTTTCATTTATTTATTTATCAAAATGCCCAGAAACCTGTATTTATAATTCAGTTTTCTCGTCGTTGACTGCAAATGGGCGTTAATTGTAAAATCATGGCCACCCTAAGCTCTAAAATGGTGGAACAATAGAACAAATTGTATTAAACCAACATTATTTATACATTCCGCCGGCACGCGATCAGTCTGTATGGTAATTTGAACAATCAATGTTCTACTCAATTATTCCTACGATTTGTGTAACTATGAATGAAGGCAGGTCAACAGAAAAGTGTGCGGCAAAAAAAATATACATATACGACGCTTAAGAGATAACGTTAATTCCTATCCTTAAAGCCAATTCAATTCAATTCAAAATCATTTATTTGAATTAGGACTAATAACAAGCACTTTTGAAAGTCAACAAAAAAAATAATTCAGTTGCCCATTCCAAAAAGTAGTTTCCTATTGAGAAGAACGGGCAAGTAACTCCATGGTAACTCTTTTTAAATAAGTTTTTACAATTTTCTTGTATACATAAAATAATGACATGCGAAGATCATGTAGAATCAAAATTGAAAAATAACTGCAAGGTAGGAAGTCTATTTGGTAGCTACATGGTATTCACATTTACAATTAGCTACCTAGCATTAAATATCTTATAACTTGAAAACACCAACTTGAAGGACGGACAACTGGCGATTGCGACGAAATCAGGAAAGCTAGTAACGTCCTTATTGTCTAGGAAAATCTTCGACAATGATTGATAGACCAATGTGTCTGTGTCAACCTGTTGGAAGGCATTATTTTTAAATCGTGTTTGTATTTATCAAATTCAAATGAAATTTATTACACTGTAATATTGTGTGTAAATTCAGATACAAGTTACTTGTTTATATATAAACTAGCTGTTTCCCGCGGTTTCACCCGCATCCCGAGGGAACAACTTAGCGCACCTGGGTAAAAAGTAGCCTATGTTGTTCCTCAGGGTCTATTCTATCTCTGTACCAAATTTCATTTATATCGGTCCAGTAGTTTTGGCGTGAAAGCGTAGCAGACAGAGTTACTTTCGCATTTATAATATTAGTAAGGATAAGGATAACTATGACTAGTGAATATGCAGTTCCTCTAGTATTGTAAGGCATGATCACCACGCTTGCTCAAGGCGGATTGGCGGTTTCAGACTTTTTAGTCCAGGTTTCCTAACGATGTTTTTCTTAACCGTTGGTTTTCAAGTAACAAGTCTAAAATCTGTTTAAAAATTTGAACAATGCACTTTACTGTGTGCATTTAGGTTTATAATCGCTAGGCAAGGTATGTAACAGATTAACACATTGGCACACAGTAGCTAGTGCTGGAAAGTTCAAAGGTCTGACATTTGAACCTAGATAAATATTTGTAATTTCTGCAACGCGGTTTGCCTAAATCGAAAATGGATATCTAACCGCAGAATGGTGAACGGATAGGTATTCTGTTCAGGGCCGTTCATAATATTGGTATGGTGATAAACATATTTTTAATCGACTTCCTAAAAAGTAGAGCTCTGTGAGGGTTTCCCCGGATTTGTCCTAGTTTAGAGGGCATCCGGGATGCGTCCGGGCGGGGTTTTTAAAGAGCAAGACACTTTTTGTGTGTGGGTTTTACCTGATATCCGATCCCGATTGATTGAAAGATAAGCAATAAATTAAAACAAATCATAAAGGCTTCAGAGGGAAAAAAAACAAATTCTCTCAAATGACCGGGGTTTTTGTACTTTTTTAATACGGGTTCGGCGTATAAGTGATGTCATGGCAGCCATACTAAAAAGTAAGGTTCTCGATGATGAATGAATGACTGAATTTATAAAAATGCTGAAAAAGTCAGTGGCAAAAAAATACACGCAACACCTACGTAGGTATAGTATCTATCGTATTGTTAAAATTTGAAACGTTGAATTGAAAGTGAGATTATAAGTAAGAAGACGCTTATTGGACGGTGTAGCTTAGAGCGATCTTTTAGAAACCACCTTTAGATAGAAAAGAGATGACATTAAAAATTTACTTGAATACAGACTTAAGTTGGTGGATAAGTTTACACACAAATTTTTACGGTCGTGAGTAGTCAGAAGCCAGAAAGTCTGACAGCCAATCTTATACAAAGGGTATGCGTGTTACCCGGTAACTGGGTTAGCGGACGTCAAATAGGCAGTTGCTCCATGTAAAACACTGGTACTCAGCTGCATCCAATTTAGACTGGAAGCCGACCCCAACATACTTGGGAAAAGGCTAGGCAGGTAGACTCAAGCTACTTCAAAGTTAATTGTTTATGAGCACGTAATTGTTATCAGACTTCAATGGTTGTAACAACTCTGTTCCCATGGAAATTGCATGACATTGTTATAATACAACTTCCGCAAACAATGAAATAGTGTTATAAATATTATATGATTCTTAATTACCATCCACTAGGAATATAAAAGAGTTATTTTTAGCTTTGTGTGTTAACTTACATCCTAAATACCTAACCAATATTAGGAGTACGAAAGTGATTTTTTTGCTATTATTTTATGTTCTTCGTCAAAATATTAGGTGTTTACTTAATTGTTATATCTATGTATTAATATTGTAACACTAGTAGCATCCTTATGTTAGCTTCTGTTCGTTTTTGTAACTTTACTCTTGAGTTTAATGGCATACGTCCTTCCCTTTTTTGGGGATAGGAAATGATCAAAATGCTCCTCCCGCTGTACATATTCGGATGTTTTTTTTCCATAAATTGTAGGTAGGTACATCATAATTCTAAAGTAGCGTGCAGCCGTACATTCTATTATATTAACTCAGATGAATTTCTCACATTTAAACATTTACTAGAATCCAGTCATACCACACAAGATCATTTTCGACTTCTCCCTAATACCTTTTTACACGTGACTGGGTTATACAAACTTTGGACCTTAAACTAAGTAGATTTACCTATGCTTTTTATAATATAACAGATAATAATGACTATACTCCATTTATAATAAGATTTGACATTTAAACGCACTGTTTTTACCGTTTGTTCAAACCATTTTAAGCTCTATTACTAAGGTGATATGACAAAAACAGATGCAGAATATATTTGTTATTGTAAACATTATTTTGCTTCTAACACCATCCTTATCAGGCGCGGATCCAGGATTTGTGTTAGGGGGGGGGGGGGGGGCAGTCTTAGCTCATTTCAGCTCTGCTTAATCTTATAGAAAAGTGATAAATACATTCAAAAATCTGTTTGTCCATAGACGAAAATATAAGAAAAAATGCATGTTTCAAAGACTTAATAACAATTCGCTGTTAGCTAATCATCATTAGCCTAGATGATTATATTGGTACACTGTTTTCTGTCGCAGTCCTTTCGCCTGCTGCAGATAGTTACTTTATCTTTCTGAATGGCGTCACACGTTTGCGTAACTCTGGTCTCCACTCAATTATACCTATGGATAATAGTACACAGAACCATTTACCACAACGGACGACCGTTTTCCAACGAAATTTTTCGTCAAATATGGCCTAGACTCGGATCCTGCCCCAAAAAAAGATAGTGGGCGCAGCCACTCAAAACAATGTTCCAAATCGATAGCTTAATTTGAAATATAATCAGCTGTGACAGATGGACAGACATACAGATAGACAAAGGGAATCCATAAGGGTTATATTCCTTTTAGTCATTTTGTTTCGGAACTTGGAATCTTAAAAATATTAAATGATAGAATAATTGGAGCGCGAGCGAAGCGAGCGCGAATTTTTTTTAAGGAACACAAGTAATATAATTCGTAGGTCTTTTTAAGCTTATGTTGTTTTTAAGAAATTCAGCATTTTTTTGACTTTTTACCAATTTGATGTTTTTTTTCCTGACAATCCCTGTCCACGTAGTACTTTTCTGACTTTCCTTGATTTTCTAGAAAGTGGATATTCCGCTAGCTAAGTGTACAAATTTCGTTGCAATCTTGAAATCTTGAGTAGGTGGCGTCAACACTATCACTGAGGGGGCCTTACTTAGTCTTTCTCACAGACCTCTGATAGGTTTAGTCAGCCACATTAACACTCGTCTGCTTTTTACACTTTTATATTTTAGATTCTGACTAACAAATTTCATCGACATCCAGACATACAGAAGTATGTAATAAATATATAAGTATCTATATATGACTAACAATGCAGTGGTGCAAGTCGTAGCATACCGGCAAGTCGCGGCATACCTAGTAGTTGTAATGAAGTTGTGGGTATGATGTCACAAACTTCTTCCTATGTCGCGTATTGTGGCCCTAGACTACCGGGGCCCGTATTTTTGATACGGCAGATACGGTGCTAGCTACGCTCCTGGCTGTACCTAACAAACCCTAGTGTCAGAGTTTTCTCAGAACCGCCTGATGGCATCTGACATGGAATCGTAACGACAAATCATAATTGTGGACGACAGTTTAACGCCTGGGAGGGCAGGCACGGCGGTGTAACACCGCTATCTTCCTGACTCCGGGCTGCTTTGTAAAAATTTAAAAAGTCCACAAAGCGTTTCGGACCTACCCCCTAGTCTAACCCGAGACCCGTTTGTCGACGTTTAAGTGCAGTCGCGTTACTAGACCAACGAGGCAGTCCTGGCAGCTGATCCGGGGATATCGCACGATCTCCCGCGAGGCGGCGGGCCTCGTCTCCGGATTGCCGCCGTGGGATCTGGAGGCTGGGTCCTAGCGCACCTGTAAGAGTGGCGCGCGACGAACCGACGCCAACGCTGGGGCATATCTCCGCCGCCGCGGCAAATCGCAGCTTGGTGGACGGAGCTCCGGCGTGATCTCATAGTGGAATGGAAAGAGCGGCTGTTGCAGCCCAGCGCAGGGCACGCCACAATCGCGGCGGTAAGTCCCCTCTTTGAGGAGTGGCTAGGGAGACGCCACGGCGTCCTCACCTACCGCCTGACGCAGGTCCTCACCGGGCACGGAAGCTTCGGGTGGTTCCTGCACAGAATCGGGTGGAAGGAAGCGCCCGTGTGTCACCATTGTGCCCGGAGGACACGGTGGAGTATACGGTGAGGGTTTGCTCCGCTTAGGTGGAGCACCGCCGTGTCCTTGTAGGGGCTATCGGCGGCGACGACCTCTCGCGCTCGGCCCTGGTTCAGGCCATGGTCCGGAGCGGAATACGAGACGGAATGGAAAGCCTTCGCCTCTTTCTGCGAAGCAGTAAAGCTGGAGGAGGCAACGGAGCGCGTGAGGGAGCGACAGATCTCCCCAGCCGCCGCGCGAGACGCCACGGGCGTCGGGAGCCGCGAGACGACTCCCAGCCAGCGTAGGCGGAGGCTGCGGACGAAGGGCTATGGGTGGCTTGCCGTCCGGCAAGGACCAGACCCGCGTCGAGGGCGCGTTCGTATTCCACGCGCGCCTCAAGAGATTACAGCAAAAGAAACGGGGCCCTCCTCCAGGGCCATAGCCTGCCGGGGCTGCGAGACGTTCGAAAGAGATACCGCGCCTCCGGAATACAAAGGGCTGAGGAAGGAACATAGATGGGTTTTAGTCAGTAAGAGTCTGACACTTCCTTCCAACCCACCCACGGCGGGAGGGGTCATTTGATGATTTCCCATCCGAAAAACAAGTCCTGACAACTGAAAGACGTCCAAGAAGTATATAGGTCTAGTAAGGGCGCATTGACTATCATTCTGAAGTTTTCTCTGGTGAATTGACTGTCCGTCCCGTATATATGAGACTGTCATTGTATATAAGTATCGGTAGAGAAATAATAAATCTATGATAAGTATAGTGTCCTGTATAGTTGCGGATGGACGCGGACTAGCTGCGATTCGACTGATTGAGAAGCGTGGGCGCCTTGGAGAGTGCGATCTTCTCTTCGTTCAGTGCACTGGGCAATATTATTAAAATCTGCTAAATTCTGCTATAAGAGATGAACTTACGATATGATAATATGATCTACAATCTATGATATAATCGACAATCTACTAATGCAGTGATTCTCGAGCAGATGATTGGTCGTAAACGGGACGATACAGTGAGGTCGCTATGACGATTTCAATAATTTGAAGAATTGATCGGGTCGGTCAGGGGGGGCAACTGACCCCATTGCCCCCCCTCTGGATCCGCGCCTGGTGATGAGTGAGTTAATAACGATTCTTCGTAAACGGGACTAAACGATTTCATTTGCATTTCCCTCAGGGGGGGGCAATTGCCCCGTTGCCACCCCCCTGGATCCGCGCCTGATCCTTATTAGTACGGAATAGAAGTCAAAATCGGTAGAATAAGCTGCAAAAAGAGTTTGGAAGTTTTTCTAGTCTTATTGTAAATGAAGTATAGGTCTGACTACAGATAAAACTCCTTCAGTTATCGTGCTTAAGCTTTATATGGTCAAAATTGGTTTAAAGGTTTTAAAAATGAATGTTCTCTTGACCGTATTTCGGTCAAGGTGACTACCTAATCTCGACAGTTAATCTTGGCGGCTTACTCATTGAAAACTGAAAAAAGGAAGACTTGGTTGGATGTTGCACAGGATTGCACAGGCCACTGCTACCGCTAGCTCGATGACCTTATAAAATATATTGGTACGTACCTTATGTAGAGGAATGACTAACTAACAACAAACATACAATCGAAAATACCATTTGAACAGTCTGCTTAGGGTCTAATTCAGCTTGAACACCGCAATCAAAACATGTAACTGTGACCACACAAAGAAACAAAGGAATAACATAATTATTATCTTATCATTTTAACGTAAAAGTGTACAATTAATTATTTTCTAAGCAAATAACTCTTAGACTTATATAAATAACAATTATCTAATGTAAATAACAATAATGTTTGTTTGTTTACTCTGTTCGCGTTCCTAAACCATTCAACTGTTTGTAATGAACTTTCGGTCAGTTATTCTGCTTACGCCAGCCAAGTTTCGTGGGGCTGTACCACCACATGTTTTTGCAATCACTATTCAGGTGTGAGAATGAGGCACAGCTGCACCCTAATTACGTAAAAAACGGATATCCAATTGCCATACCCATCAAAAGGAGTTTAATATAGGTACATTGCTGCATATGTTTAGACCTTTATATCATTATTACTTTCAACGAAGCAATGTAGGTATATCACTGAACTGTCAAAATGAAAGATATTGCAAATGAAATTGAAAGATATCGGGTTACGTAATTAGAGGGCTGGTAACAGTCTCTTTTTAACAACAAAACTATTCCTGCTTTGGCACATCATAGTAAGGCCCCTGGTCCAAAGAGCTAATGCAACGAGTTTACAGCTTTTGTTTTTTAAATAGATAAAACCAGTAATAACGACTACCAATAACGACTATCCTAAGTTCCGCCTTGAGCAAGCGTGGTGATTAATGCTCATTGTGTTCTCTGTATGAGAAGAGGCCTTTACGCAACATTGGAATAGAGTAATAGGTCGATGATCCTAGGTTCAAAACCTAGCAGTCTAGATGAGCACTCCATGCAATCGTATTTTACCTTTCTTAGTTCAGATAAAACGACTATCATGTTTTAACAAACTTAAAAACTGTATTCGACCCTGTACGTATGTGCGATATTCTCAAAAACTACTGATCCGATTTGGATGGGATGGGGCTGAATTTTTATTAAATAGTACATTATGTAACCAAGAAATCTAAATTCGAATAATTTGCAAAGTTTAACTTTATATTAAACTAGCTTTCAGCCACCGGCTTCGACACGAAACCACGTTACAGAGTTTTATATAAACTTTGATCCCCTATTTCACCCCCTTAGAATTTCGGAAAATCCTTGCTTATTGGATGCCTACGTCATACAAAGATCACACCTTCCAAGTTTCAGGTCTCTACGATCAGCGGTTTAGGCTGTGCGTTGATGCATCAGTCATTCAGGACAAAGCATTTTATTATATTTATTTATTTATATAGTTGTTAATCGTCAATAACACCTTAATTACGCATTAACGACGAACGCCTAAATATGTAATATTTTATCTATAATATCCGCATTACATTTGTATAGCAATTAAAACAACCTGAGCCAGTTACCATAGTAATTAATGTGCTTACTGAGATAAAAAAACATATCATATCGCGTGTTAATTACAATTAATTTATCGTGATTCTCGCTATCATTAAATTGAGTATGAAGGACGAAATTGTAGTAATTTGATAAAATATTCATGCGCCTGCCAGGTGCCTCTAAGAATGAGGGTACGCATGGCGGACCTTGAGCAGTACTGCTACCGCTGGCTAATATTAATACAGCTGACCTATTAAAAATAGAAAAGAAAAGAAATATAAAAGAGAAACAGAAAAAACTCGATGAGGATCACTGCAGCACAGAACAGAACTCAAATCCATACGGCATGATGCATATAGGGCTGCAAATGAGTAGAACAGCTGGCATTCCTCCAGGATTTAGGATGAATCAAAAAAGCTTTGTCACTGGTCATTAATTAAAACCGCGGAAAATCGCTAGTATGTTTATGAAAATGAATCCCTATCTCCCTTGGTCATGTGAACGGCTGGACCAATTGTGTTAAATTTTGGTATGAAGATAGAGTGGACCCTGGAGAAGGTTTTAGGCTTTTTATCTGGGTGCGTTAAGTAGTTCTCTCGGGATGAGGGTGATACAAGGGGGAAATAGCTATATTAATAACAAAGAAATTAGCATTGTAAATATAGGTACTCACAACATAAATAATAATCAGATGTATGAATGTTTGTAAAGAATGTGTGTATATATATATTTATACATTTATAAATATTATAAAATTCATATTTAACATAGAACTAAGTTACTGTACCATATGTATTTTTTTTATTATCCATTAATTCTGCTACAATAGTACTAAAGTATGAACGTTAAAATACTTTGTTATTTGTCAAACTAAGTTTAAAATTGTTAAGTTTTTAAAATTATTATTCTTGTATCATCATTTCATTATATTAAGCAGTTATTTCTATTTAGTGTGGCAAATTTTCATTGTAAAAACCTTATAATATAGACAAATTAATTGTGTGTTATATTTACTTTTCCATCTTATTGTTGTTTGTTATGTGTTTTATGTATTTAGTTTTTAATTACCTACTTTATTTGTTATTTTATAATTATTTCTACTCTCTCTCTCTCTCTCTAAAGTGTAGTATAGGTTGCCCAGGATGAAAATGTTAATAAAGATAATAAAAAAATACATCATTTAATCTAGATGACGCTAAAACATTATTTATTATTGCGTTAATCATTAAATCGACCAACAAACAAGACTTTAGCAAACTATATTTTGCGGGTATTATTTTCTTTTAATCATTATTGCAATTGTTATTCAAATAGTCACAATGAAAGAAATTCTCATTGTGCGTAAATTACGCAAGATAAATTACTATAAAACTTTAAAGGGTTATATAAAATAACGCAAAAAGTTGATCAGATGTTTTAAAAAGTTTTTAGAAAGGGAAAGGAATTGGCACCACTGCGTAATGCTTCATCGTATCAGATTCTAATAAGAAATAGTTTAAACCCATCGGAAAATTACCATGGTGTCTGTTAGTACTTATATTAAAGCAGATAATGTACATAGCATACAGTAATTTAATGCTTACCAGTAGATTGATCGGGAATTACTGCCAAACGCACCAAATTTAAATGATTACACTTCAACAAAATCCTATCTCTAGGATTCAGCGAAAATTTGACACAGATATAATTTCGTTAACACGATATACAACACTTGCGCACAATTTAAATGGTGTATATTATTTATTATTTTACAATAACAAACAATGCAGCTGACTACACAATGGTGTTCACTGATAAATTAAAATATGACAGACAAAATGACAAGTTGAAAACATAAAGGCAAGTCCAGCGATTGGCAAACTACGCAGGCGCGAATGTTGACGAATCAGGAAATAGAATTAATTTGTTTCGCCAATCACAGCTAATAACAGTTGACGTTATCAAGAGTTGTCAGAAGTGAAAATATTTTAAGCGGTTGTACACAATACCATCCATAGTTGACACTATTTACTTAAAAACAGCATTCATTATTTTTTTCATGTTTTCATCCTTTTCATTTCATTCATGTTTTTTTAAGGTTATGTTTATATCAACCCTACAAATTAAATTTAATTCATCAATAATCTGACCTGTCCTTGACTAAGAAATTCTAGTGATAGTTTCGCACTAATTTCGTTGTCATATTTAATAATATTTTTCAGTCATTTGATGAGTAGTGGAATATACTAATGACAATAAAAAACTACGCATGAATTATGGTCGATTTCAACTGTTTAATGTTTAACCAGTGCAATATATTCTGCTTATTCTGGAACGTAGTCAGGCGATCGAAGAAATCTCGATTCATTATCGTCCAAAACTCATTACTGCTCATTGCGATGTTTTGCATAACCATCAAGTAGGTTTTTATTCCAACATTATTTAAGTAGTTATGTATTAAAAAGTGTCGCTGATTTTATTTATGCCTTGCTTAAAGTTTTGTCTGAAGAAAATTTAATAAATTGCTGCAATCATACAAACAATTTAAAACTCCCGCTTTCTGATTTTCACGCCCAGTTTGACGTCACGGGGTTCTCATATGAACCGTACCGCACCCTATTTCATGCCATGCCAAAGGTAGCAAGTCCGAAAACTTCATAAATTAGTAGCTCTTTTGCCGTTCGCAGAGAGTTCGTTTTTGAATGACAAGGTTTTTAATTAATATTTTTATCAGCAGATGGCGCTATTGAGGCAAACTACACTAGCGCAGTGAACACCAATCACGTTCCAGGAACTTTGACGCAATTTGCAAATGGCCGTGAAAAGGACTGAACTCGAGAATCGAGGGTGTATGAAAGGCTAATGGTGGATTGTACCGTGATAAAAACTTGTGTATAATTCTATATTCAGTGTGGTGCTGTGCAAGATACAAAATGTGCCAAAAAGTGAGAATCCAGTCTTAATGTTGGTATAGGACGCGCCCGAAAACCGCTGGAGCGACGATCGAAGGGACATTGCTGACAGAAGGGTAAAATCCTGATATCATTTTTGCATAATCGTACGTTTATTCTTTGCTTATGTTCTGTGTTTTCAATGCGCAATAGTATTACTGCTATTACATGTATATAATAGCAATTAATCGTCGACCGAAGTAGACCTTCGTTTTGGGTGTATGCGCGTAGCTTCGCCGGTGTAAAACGTTTCGTGAAACGCGCATTAGTGTCTAGATGTGAGTGTTATTGGGTTGATAGTGTCACGTACGCTGCCTGTGGAGCGCTAGGACTTCGATTAGGTCCACCGGATGAAAGGATATTGAACATTTATTGAGTAAAGTGGGGGGTGTGTACATAGATATAGGTATGTATGGGAGGCCATGTAGCCACAGCCCTGTTGCTAGACGAAACGACATCGATTCCTTGCTATTATCCGCCTTTTACTTTAAATTACCGCCAATATGTGGATATTTGCGTGCTTCAGGCGTAATCCATGTTTATTTTAATTATAAATTTGGTTTTTACTATAAATAGTCTATAGATAAGACTGTTTTTTGCCGATACTTATTCGAATGACAGTAATTATTGATAAAATCAATCGTGGACCGGGTGTGATCATAGTTTTCGTATATTTTTTTATTATTATTTCGAACGTTTTCCTTTCTAATTGCCTTTCGTAAAATATCTAGTTTTTGGCCATGATCCACGTATTTCGTGTAAAATGTCCATACATCTCAATGGAGTATGTCATGAATGTACTGAATTAATAAACTAAGTGAACATTGGTGTGAATAATCAATGGCACCACACCCTATGAGTCTAGTGACCTGTGCTTATAAGTACTGTCAACTAATTAGAAGAAGAAAACTAGCTACCTGTGTGTCTATGGAGAAGCCATGATGGCTGGCTGTGATCATCACCTAGGCATGATGATGATAACCACTAAACTATTCCTTTAGACACATGTGCATGTCAATTAGATGGTGAAACATTACAATTAAATGTAAAATACAATTATCATTAAATCCTAGCAATACACAATATTACAAGGAAAACTATAAACAATAGGTACATGTACCGAGGTGCTTTGTTCAATCAAATAGTCTATCTATATCACTACTCCATAGGGACTCCCAAAGGTATCGCACCTATCCTATTATAAAAATTAGTGTAAATATTTTGCATATCCGTAATGAGGGTGGAATATGTTCAGTACTATACCTACATAAACTTAACATCCTATGTACCACCATATTTTCAGCAAATAAATGATTTATTATTTCCTTTATTTAAATTTTATACATATTTTTTTCATTTTTAAACATTCATTATAAAAAAAATATAAAAAACATTTAAAAATATAAAAAATAGGGATCCACCGATGTCGGGAACAGGGTCCAAGCTACCGGTGGTTAGGGCTCCAGAGACAGGAACCTCCTCACAATACGAGCCGTATCAAGGAGAACCGCCTTCTGAATCAGGCCCTTGACCCAGCCGCCTAACGAGAGCCTCGCGAGATGTTGATCGAGGCTCTTGGCCATCAGGCCATTGGCTGTCACGACTATCGGCACAATGACAGCAGAGTCCACATTCCACATGTCGACAACCTCATGCGCCAAGTCGAGATACTTTATTTGTTTCTCTTTCTCGGCTTTCACGAGATTCTCGTCATGCGGAATGGTGACGTCGACAATCATTGTGCGGCGCGCTAATCGGTCTATCACCACTATGTCAGGCTTATTGGCTACAATAGTCCTGTCAGTGATGATAGACCGATCCCAGTACAACGTAACATGGTCATTTTCCAGAACTGGGTCGGGCACATACCTATAGTACGGTACCTCAAGATCCACGAGTTTGTATTGCAAAGCAAGTTGCTGGTGGATGATCTTGGCCACTTGGTTATGTCTGTGCAAGTATTCGCCGTTAGCCAAACGAGAACAGCACGAGATAATATGTCTGATAGACTCACCTGGACGATGACATGCCCGACATATGTCAACCGTCCCGTCTTTCATAATATATCTCCGGTAGTTGTTCGTCAAGACAACTTCGTCCATAATTGCGCAGACAAACCCTTCGGTTTCCCCGAAGAGGTCACCGAAGCGTAGCCAAGATACGGACGCTATAAAGTCTACGTCGGGCCCGTGAAGGGCCCGGAAAAATCGTCCGTGAAGCTCCTTGCTTTGCCATACTTCCTTGCGGTCATTGGTAGTGAGTACTACTGGTATGCGCCAGTTCTCTTTAGCCAGCGACAGCGGGGTGAGTCCCTTGTCCACTGCAACCGCATCTCGATGCATACCCACGTCGGATTTCAGGAAGTATTCCCTGAGATTGCACACCTCACGGTTGTGGAGAGTCTTAGCATTTAAAAAGCCTCGACCCCCGCACTTCCGCGGGATGTACAATCTCATCACCGATGATCGTGGGTGATGCATCCGATTTGCGGTCAACAGTGTCCGTACTCTTCTATCCAAGGTGTCAAGTTCAGTCTGGGTCCACTTGAGTATGCCAAAGGAGTACATCAGGACTGGCATGACCCAACCGTTAAAGGCGCGGACCTTATTGCCGCCTGATAAGGAACTTTTAAGAACCTTATTCAGGCGACCAAAGAAACGCTCCCGTAACGATTGTTTCATGTCAGCCACGTTGATGCCTAGCCCCTCCGACATACCCAGGTATTTGTATGTATCGTTTGCGGAGAGTGATCTCAAGCTAATAGAATCCGAGAGTTGAACTCCCTCGGATTCTACAATCCCTCCTCGCTTTACATGCATGACTGCGCATTTATCCACACCAAATTCCATCCTGATGGAGCTACTGAAAGTTTCGGTTACCTTTAGTAACTTCATCAGTTGCAATTTAGTGGGGGCAAACAATTTCAAGTCATCCATATAAAGCAAGTGGGATATAACCTGACCGTCTCTTCGCAAAGGATAGCCCAGTCTTGACCCCTCCAGCAAAGTGCTCAGAGGGTTCAAGGCTAAACAAAACCAAAGTGGACTCAAACTGTCACCCTGGAATATTCCCCGCTCGATTTTAATAGGCTCGTCGTTCCCTTGAATCGATCGACATCCTGGATAGCGAAGGACCGTCCTCCACTGCCCCATACATGACACAAGAAAGGTGCGTAGAGTTGTATTTACTTTATACAGCTCCAGCACCCTCATGAGCCATGTATGAGGGACCGAGTCGTAGGCCTTCTTGTAATCTATCCAACATGTCGATAGATTCTTTCGGGATCGACGAACCTGCTGGCTTATGACCATGTCTATGAGGAGCAGCTCCTTAGTACCACGGGACCCATTCCTACATCCATTTTGAGAGGCAGACATGATGGAATTATTGTCAATATGTTTATTTATTTTAGCTCTCAAAATAGATGTAAGAAGTTTATAGACCGTCGGTAAACACGTGATCGGTCTATAATTCTTAGGTTCCGCGGCACTACCTGATTTATGGAGCAGGTGGGTAACTCCTGTAGTTAGAAACTGTGGTAGCGACCCGGACTCTAAAGCTAACTGGAACTGTGATGCCAAACGAGTGTGTGAACTCTGTAGCCATTTAAGCCAAAAGTTGTGCAGTCCATCCGGTCCCGGTGATTTCCAATTCGGCATTGGACGGACTGCACTGGCTACATCGGAGGAGGTGATGATAACCTCCTCCATTTCTGTTATTGATTCACACTCCCGTTCAACATCACACATCCAGTCACCTTCATCGTGGCATACGGGCGCCGACCAGATGTTGCGCCAGAACGTACTTGTGGCATCATCATCTGGGCGGCGCTCGCCTGACACACTTTGCTCAGGTCGCTCCCAAGCTCTATACACCCACCTTTGGTCGCTCTGGAACATGCGATTTTGGGTATAACGCTCCACCCGTCGCTTGTACCGTCGAATACGGTTTGCCCATGCACACACCTTTTGCTTCAGGAAGTCGATGCGCTCTGTGACACGGGACATATATTCTTGGGGGCTGACTCCAGTCCCCACATACGCCCGTCTCACAAAGCGCATCACCCTTGGTCGGGTATTGCCCTCCCTGAAGCAAGAGAGTTTGCCGATGAGTACCCTAGCCCCCTCGATACGACGCTCAATCCTGCGTTGCCAGGTTGGAACGGCTGGTTTTGGTCGTGTGGCATTGTCACTATCCGGAAATTTAACATTTGCCACACGACATGCCGCAACCGCCGCGCAGTACAGAATTGAGTTCGTATCGAAGAGATCTTCGCTGCTTTCAAAATAGCTTTCAAGCAGCGAATCCAGGGCACACACCAGCGCCCTATTTTTTTTTCCCTATGATTTATTATTATTATTATTATTATATTATAGGGGTCCCTGGGCGTGTACTAGCCAACATGTGGCTATACTGTTTATTACTTATATAACATAAATTTACCTTTTCAAAATGCATCGAGACTATTTTTCATGCATAACAGACTGATATATGTTGCTGGGGAGTTTGTTGTGCTACTTCTTTTTGTAAAAGACATAGATTGTGGTGAATGGTGGAGATGTAATTTTGATGTTTAAAGTGCTGATTTTCAACCTAATTTGAATAAATGAATATAGTCTTCCATTTAGCACATGTTTAATACTCAAATAGGAAAAGTGCATGATAATATTATTAGTATTGGTACTGATGCTTCTGTTTTAATCACACATTCAATTAACCTATATATGCATTTGTTTGGTTTTTTTTTTATTAAGGCATTACATATTATCATTATGCTATGACTTAAATCTTTTAAGATTGCATGAGGCAATTGATCACTTACAATTTAATTTCTTGCTGAAACTCGCTTCATAATCTGAAAATATTCATGATTTTATATAATGTACAATACATCTGTTTTTCCCTGAACCCGTTAGGCAGTATACACACTTATCCAGTTATGTCTAAATAAAACCCTTTGGGTGAGAATAAACATAAGATTATTAAGTATGTGTATTTAGCAAATAATAAATGATACAGAAGTTTCATGATATTTAAATCAGACTTGTATAAATTATATTAACATGAATATTATGTCAACACCTGAACTGAATCATGGTTTCACTCATTATTCTTTACTGATTCAGTTTGTAACTGCATTTACCTTTATAATACTTGACAGTTTTTTTTGATATGCTCTTTCCTGTAGTTTTACTCGCATCCTGAGAGAACTGCTTCGCATACCCAGATAAAGAGTATCCAGGTTATAAAGTATGTGTGTACGGTTTTTGTGTGATGAGTTACAAACATACATCCCCACAAACTTCCATATTTATAATATTTGTAGGATGCTTTTACTTGTATATGAAGAGTTCATTTTTGGATAACATAATGTCTCTCATGCTCAAATTCCTACCTGAGCCATTGAGCTTTGTTCATCTGTATTGTTCGGTATTCTATCTCCTCCTTTAAACAATAATTATATTATCTTTTGTTTATGTGGTTATGTTCATGTGGTCTTATGAAGTGTAGTTTCTCTATTTTACACCATAACAGGCTCTCTTCTGTAACATGGCATAGGAATAGATGCAGCCCATACAATACAATTTAAACAACAACATTATTACATCTGTCCGCATTCAATTATGTATGTGATAATCTTGGGATTATACTCTATGTAGAAATCTCATAGTCAGGATTAACTTTATTTTAGTCTACTTATTCTAAATTCAAAAGCCTAAATGGATTTTCAAACTAGGCTGAAAATCAGCTTTTTGAATATATCATTTCACATGAAACAGTTAATTGGAAGATAGGTTGCGTAGGGTTGAGTTAGTGGCTACATGTTGACTTAGATACATATATTATTATTGGTGGCTTTACTGTCTTGGAATGTTTACTGTCTTAATTATTTATTAATTAATTATTTAAGTGCAACCAACAAAGCATACACCAAAAATACATGCTCGAATATTCATAATAATCATACATTTTATGATGTAACCTTAATAAGGCTGCCAGGGCATGCATTTAATGCATAGGGGTAGGATATGCAGTTACAAAACAAATTTAATATTTGGGTAAGAAACATCATAAGATTATGATAGATTTTCTATTTCATAACTGAATTTGACTTCAATACTCTGATGTCTTATTGTCTTTAGCAGATTAATCATTATCTAATTGGTTATGGAAGTATTGCTGACCTACCATCAAAGTACTGAGTTACTGTTGTTTTAAACAATATAAAACATTGCATATGTTACTTACTTACCACATTGAATAGAAAGTGTTTCAGTCATATCATTTGTTGCATATACAAAGTTGAAATTAAAGTACTTGCCAAAATGAGACCCAAATTTGATAAACAAATATGGTAAACAAATATGGCCGCTGTAATCTGCGTAAAATATTTATTAAAAACAACTGATCAATTGTTTTAGTTTGAACATACATTTTATAATATCTCTCTCTCTTCCTGGCTATGTGTCCCACATGGTGGTGGGGACAGCCTTTCTTGTCTTACGCCTCCATTTTGCTCTATCCTCGACTCGTTTTCAGAAACTTCGCACTCCATTCCATTCTTCCATCGTGTTTTGGGTCTGCCCCTGGATCTTCGACCTGGGATGGAAAGTTGTCGTGCTAAGTTCCGTACATTTTATAATATTATCATGCTATTTAATGTTATTCTACTGTTGATCATAGGCCTCCACCGATGTAATTGGTTTGATTTATATGAAATAGGAACATAAAAATGAAAGTGTAATGAATTAGCAGTATTTTAATTTTCTACTTGTAATTTTGTGTAGGAACATGATAGAATTAAGTTGACTTATGTTTTGTTTATAAGTTTTGCTTCTGAGTTGTTTTAATAGGTACATGTTAGCTTCCTATTGATTGGAGGTCAATGTAGGTACTAGGTACTCACTTCCAGGTAAGTTTCAGTGTGTCACTGTTGTTGAATGTTTTTTATTGATATTTTGTCTATGTAGTTGGTACTGTTGTGGCTTGTAGATTGTAATATTATTAAGTCCTGACACTAATGAATTCTTTTGCCGAAGGTCATTAAACATTATTACTATTTACCTTCATTATGGATGTTTGAAACTGGATCATCTGTAATCTTTGAATTTTTCTTTCATGTTAATAGGTTTTTAAAAGATTTAATATTTTTAATTGACTCCAGTAAGATTTTGAAAAAAAAATTCTATTAAAATCATACTTACCTAAAAATACTTTATAACCGAGCTATCTCGTTTGATCTTTCACTGTTCTGTGAAAGGGTCAAATAAAAGTCAAATGATGTCATTTTGCTATCATATTTTCTAGTTCAAAAGTTCATACTGCTAAGTAGGTATATTTGCTAGGTTTTCTTGCAGAAACAACATCAAAGCTACTCTGCAAATTCAAGAAGCCAATCTTATCATAACATATTGTATTGTCACTTATAAATCTAACTTAAGATGAAAAAGATAACACATACATGTAAATATTCATTTTTTTCTGTAAGACTTCTCATGGTCTTAATTCCATTTAGAAGGTTTTATAAAAAAACGCGTTCTCCTTTTATTTGCCCTGGCTGGAGCCCCTAAAATTCATTTTAAAATACTCCACTTAAGCAGCCGACAAACTCCTAGGTTGACCTGTGAAATGCCATCCAAAAAAGGATAATATTAATTAGTTATTTATTTTATCAATTGCAAATCCGGTGCTGAAATTGATATTCAATAACATTTTTCATTTCATTAATGTCACTCCCAAATTAAGGTAAATTTAAAAAAATATATAAAAGAGGCTTTAATGTCTAAATGTGGCAAAACACTAGGAAGACATTAATCTACTTGTAATTAATAAATTAAGTCCACACAATGAATGGAAGCTTTCTGACATCTGACTAATTAATTATTACCTAAGTAGCCTTGTTATCATGTACTAGAATATAAGGTGCTGTACATACTACATATAACTTGCACTATACATATGAAGTTTATAAATAAACTAGACTGACTTTATATTAATACTAGTTATTTTTCGCGGTTTCTCCCGCGTCCTGACACTGCTTGACGCACCCGGATAAAAAATGTCATAAATCCTTCTACAAGTTTCCATCTATCTGTCTACTAAATTTCATCTACACAGTAAAAGCATAAAACATACCCAGATGTTAGTGAATACTACTTAAATATCAACAATGCTTGCCTCTACGTTATGTAGTAGTACCCTTTCATATTTAACGCTAGGAAGTTCCAAGTAGTACGTGCTCGACACGTTGCAGTGCAATTTCCCGGGAATATTCCCAGGCTCGTGTGTGCCACTAACAAGCCACAATTTCCTCACAGAAAACCCTGTCGCACTTTTCAACCTGCGTATCGATCGCCATGCACGACAGTTGCGAAAAGGTTGTAAGTTTTAAAAGTTACACCACATTTTTTTTCCCGGCGTGGGAGGGGCGGAATTGAGTGTCTGACGCTTACTGACTAAAACCCATCCATGTTCCTTCCTTAGCCCTTTGTATTCCGGGGGCGCGGTATCACGTTCGAACGTCTCGCAGCTCCGGACATAAATTGCACCCTAATCCTGTCCAAGTCTCTCTGTCTGTTTAATGCTTTTATGATAAAACGACTGAATCGATTTGTATGGAATTTGGTATTGAATAAGAAAAACGTTAGAAGTTTTTATCCGTGTCTCGGGAAATATCCTTAATAATATTACACGTTAAGGAAACTCATGTGTATTAAATGTGTTTTCACGGCAAAACAGCTGAACCGATTTAATATAAAGTGCGTAAAAAGTTCCATCCCACAGGATGTGAGAAAAACATCTGGAAAATACTTATTTCAATGTATTGAATTGTCATTTCTAATAGTCACAAGAATGCAATGAACCTATTTCATTGAATGCCCAAATGATATCAGTTGTAATAGAAATAACAAATGTGCCACACACTCAGTACTGCTTCTTAAAAGCAGTACTGAGTGTGTTTAACGACCTTGTTCTCGTAACTTCAACGTGTGAAAAGGTACAGAAAATTGACCGACTGACGGGCAAACGTACTATACTGATCTGTTGAAATTCAAATTCCAATATGACGATTTACGTGGTCAATGTATAAATAAAATGAAGGTAGGTGCTTGTAATTTAATAATACAGGAACCCCTTTTGCTTATTTGTATGCCATTGGAGTGTAAACAGGTGTTTCAAGAAGTTTTCTCATGTCCTGATAGGTCTCGGAAACGGATGAATCTATATAAGAAAGTGTCTTCAGATAGCCCAAGATACTTAGGATTTAAAAAAATCCTATAGTTTTTATTATTTTCCCGTTTTTAATTAACAGAATCAAAACATATTTCTACGTATTTGCAAGTCATACATTGCACTAAGCATTAGTTTTTAAACGACTTCCAAAGAAAGAGGAGATTCTCAATTCGACTGTTTTGTTTTATAACCTAGCTTTAGGTAGGCTCACCTTTAGCTTAGCAACTAATGATAACGATTTCTTTGGATACCTATATTCTCAATCTGTAAAAACTACATAATTAGCTCGTTACATGTTTCGGGCATAACTAAAACAAATTCTGGACACGCATAGGACATAGGCAATTGGTACACGGTGCTAGGCCCGAGAAGGGTCCCATCTCATCATCACTGCAGGCAAAAACAGGGTACATCTCCATATTTTCCTCCTCATCACTCCAGCATTAAACAAATATGAATTTTGCTAAACAATCCAGTCACTCTAAAATAAGAAATTAATTTATTAGCTTAATCCTGGATTACGAAGTTAAGTAAAGATTAGGTGAGAAATGGTTAAACTTAAGATTACAGGTTTTTTATAAGCAAGACGGTAACAGATTATGTAGAGCGAAATCTTGTTTATTTGTTGATTGAACTTTAAATGTTACGTAATGTTACAACCGGCTTATTACCGTTGAACACTACATTGTTGCATCGAACACTAGTGAAATTTATTGCACTTACGTTGTGGCTGTTGTGGATGACTAATACGTTCTGTAAACTGCTGAAATAGTGAAAATTTCTTCGAAGATATCTGTGGTTTGCATGTTTCCTTTCTCATTGTGTTTAGCTGTGACCTGTTATCAATTTCTCGTTGACGTTTCCCTTTACTAATTTATATATATATGTTTGTTCAGTTAACGGATTACGCACTCATCAACAACATAATATACAGCTTCTGAATATGAGATGTTACGTGCCTTTTTCCGTCTTATACCTCTGGGGCCTTACCATGACGTGCCAAAACAAGATTATTTTCGTTATAAAAAAGAGATGGAGCTATAGCTGTGTCACGCTCTCAAACTTGAATAGTGATTGCAAAAACACGTGGTGGTACAGCCCCTGATCGCTCCGCAAAAGCTTAAGGAATCTCGACTTGCTAATAAGCCTAGAAAGATCTATAGGCCCTACGAATATTCCTCGCGATGTTTCAACAATACTCTTAGATCGCGTAACAATGATTCAAAGCAGGTGCATTATCGCATTGTATGGGTTTGTATGGCGCTCGTGAATGGTCCTATTGTTCCTACTATGGGACAGGTGGAATTAGATGTTAATAATTCTTTAGTTCGAACTGTGGGAAGACAGGTTCTTCCTGTAATGGCGCCAACTTGTGATACCATGCCATTTGACATCGTCAAGTGACCCCTTCCGCCAAAGGTGGGTCGGGAGGGAGTGTCAGACTCTTACTAACTAAAACCCATCCATGTTCCATCCTTAGCCCTTTGCATTCCGGGGGCGCGGTAACTCTTTCGAAAATCCCGCAGCACCATCCCGTAACGCATGCATTTCTGTTAGGAAGGCTCCTGATATGTTCTTATTTCTATATTTCAGAGTTACTAACACTAGAGTTAGCGTTGGCTACTTGCATCCATTTAAGCTAAATTGTGAAATCTGCTCTTTTGATCAATTTGTGGAAATGATAAGAAATAACCTGTCTCCAATACGATTACTGACCTTTACAACTATACCTAGTTGTCAGTGGAATTTACCCAATCATTAAACAAAAAGAGTAAAGAATGCGTCACGGATGTTAGACACGACGACAGTTTGAAACAACACCATCTATGTAAAGTCTTAACATATATTCACATTTTAATTTTGCTGACTTTGACGTTGCTCAATCGTCTTCTTTTTAAAGTGTGGGCTGCAGGTTTTTACTAACCTAACAAGCCCCTGTCAGTGTTTTCTCAAATCCGACGGTCTCAGACATCGACTGCTATCAAGATAGCAATGGGGGACGACGGCTTTACGTAGCATAGGAGTGTAACGCCGCCAACTACCTGACAGTTCCCAATGCAACTGGTACTTATTTTAACAAAATACTACCATTCCTCCTAAAACAATTTGAGAGCGAATTTTCGGACACAAAATCTCTTGATGTCTGTTTTTAAGCAAATCCTTCGTTAACCTAATTGTTCAGATACGGTCGATCAGCGTTGCCCTAAAAAAACATTTTATACGGACACACCTTTAAGCCGAATGCTTCAATCTGATACTGCACGAAGACTTACCTCAATAGTGTACGAAAATGGCACAAAATACCGAAAATAGTTAAGTTTCCTTACGAAAATCGTCGAAAACGTGACTATGACGCTAACTACACGATTTCCCAATAACTCGTGCTCCGGCTCTGCTCGCAGATACGGTATTACGCGACTGGATCAACTAGTAGGTCGTTAGCACACACCTGCCGTGTGACGTGCAACAGGGCACTGCCACCGACCGGATCTATCCAATAAGGTTATCCATTATAACTGCCTTTCTTCCTGCGTGGTAAGCAAGTGTAGGCTTTTGTGTGAAGATAAGGTTCACAGGACCGCTTCACCAGTAAGTTTGGATCTAATTTTCCAACATTAAGATTGCATTTATTTCTCTGATATACCGATATGAATAGTAATATAAGCGCATTCAACACCTGAGCAGTTAGCCCCGATAACTAATAATTTAAATAGAATATTTTCCCCAACGGCTGCTTCAAGGTCTATGATGACATGTTGACACCAGAAAAGAAGAATAGCCATCATATTCGGGTTAGCTTATAGTGAAAAATGTCTGATATGTCGAACGCATAAAACCCATATCACGCAATAACGCATTTTGACAATGTTTTAATTCAAACAAAAACTGAACAGAAGTTGTATGTAGGCAAATCCCCCGTTAACCTAATTGGCGGGATCCGGTCGATACGCCGGTGCCCTATTGAACGCATGTCAGGCCCAACAGGCATATAGCCCGCGGTTTTATAAACATGTCAATATCAATAGAAGTTTTGGTGGCAACAGAATAGGATTTAATTTTAGTCCACGGTATTTTAAATGAAAGCCATTTTAGATTCTAGGTTGGCTGACCCGAAGTCTACGATATTTTCGTCCCGGACCTAATCGATGTTGGACTTTCCTTCTTAAACTTGTCTGATAAAACGAAAACAATATTTCTTACGATTGATTTGAATAACCTATTTAAGTTTATCTTATCTAATCAGGTATTGGAACATGTATTTCAACATTGACCATTATTTTTTGTCATGGCGTGACAGTTACCTTTGTGTTTTTTCAATTGAAGCGATTCTTGCAATAATCAGACTTTTATTTGTTTTCTTTTTATAAAATTAGAACTTCAACAATAATCCAAGGAATTTTATAAATCCTTTTAAGTTTCAGAAGTAACTTAGTGAGTTCTTGAATTTGTTAAAGTATTTGTCCTGATCTATATCAATCAAAATTGGTCTCTTCATCCATTAAACAACTGGATAACAAGCTGAAGACAGGAATACAAAAAAAAAATACTACACATCAGTCACCAGTGTACTCAAACGATAGTTATTTTACGCCACGCAACTGCAGTCGCTATTGACATTTGAGACAGGAAACGTCAATGAATCCGATACAATAACAATGAAATTAAATGATTATTCATAGAAATACGAAACTACGACATGCATTTTTTTGTTTGTATTATTTATAAACAATTGAATTGAAATCCTAAGTTTGTTTACTAGGATCATGAAAAAATCTGGATTCTGGCCAAAAACTGAAAACTATAGCAACAATGATAGTGTCTTATCTTGATACAAGTTGAACTATTGCTGTTAGTTTTTCATCATACTTTCGTTTAAGAAACTTCGAATATTTTATAAGGCGGTTGTTAGTCTTGTCCAATATCTGGGAGCAAAGAGTCAGCAATAGATAATGCCAAGTCTCACGCGATGCTTCTCTGTCTCACGAAGTTCAAAGTGTCAGTTAAGGGTGACAGGCTATTATGGTGCACGATAGCTTAGTTACTTGTCAAAAAGATTTTGATCCACTTTTATTACTGGTAGTTTACGGAACTGTGCTTCTTTAGTCTAATATGACTGGAATCATCAATTTAATGATTAAAAGACGAATGGAGATATTTCGTCATTTAATTCTGGGGAACTCAGAAGCAGAAGTTGTATTGAACAGCTTTTAAGTTTATTTTCTTTAACGCTCAGATTAACGGAGACATTGAAACGCCTAATACAAGTCTGCTATCAATCACCCTGACCCACGCACATATCTATCTATCTATAGTGTTTAGAAGCTGGACGGAACCTCGTCAGATATCTGTTATCTGGGTCAGGCAGCATTCTTAATCCTGTTGTCTTTCTAATTGGCACATTTTACTTCGTTCCGGTTTTCGTACTGTTGAAATTAATGATGAGGGTGTTTGTCCTTCTCTTTTTGACGTGGGATGGGTTTAGAAGTCTCATGTGATGTTTCAAAGTTTATATTGTACTCTGGTGTCTCCTGGGAATGTTCCGAACAAACTTGCATTGTTTGACTTCGTATATTGACAGTCTGTACATTGTATTATGTACATTATATTATTTGAAGTTTTGGTAGCTGTCAGTGAATATATTTTACTGTAAGGCTGATTTAGATATGATTATCTTGTCTCTGTCTCCAACATGATGTCTAAAATTTAGTTACAAATAGCAATGTTGAAGAAGATCTTGTCGTGTGCAGTATGTCCAAGTAATTAGCATAGTGATGACAATATTTCCAATACGCAAAACAAGTAAGTTCTTTTCCTTTGATCGCCATATTGCTATGGAAATATTTAGAAAGTGGCTTCACGCACTGACAGACGCCACCAATGTCAAGCATAGACAGTTGTTTATCAAAGAGGAGTGATTACTCCCTGTATAGGCTTGACCACATATTATCATTGAATAATAATCGCCTTAGATCTGACAAAGAGCAACGCAGCGTGGTTTTTAAAGGACAGTTGCTATCATTAAAATAAAGTTGAAAAGCCTGCGTCCCTTGTACCTACCTTAAGTTTTTGATCGTGTGAAAAGGTAATGAGTGGGTACTGCCAAAGGCTGCACCAATATTTGAGCCATTTATGGTGATTATGGTAACTTAAAGTAGGTCTATCTTCACGTATTACAGAAGAATTTATCCAAATAAAAACTTTTGAACAAGGATATTTTACATGATTTTATTCATTAAGTTTTATACTATATCAAGCATTCCATTAATACGTCTACGTGTACAAAGAACCCCTCCCCAGTCAATAACCTGACGATTATATCGAATAGTTGCATGCACCTTCCATTTCAGTTGCGTTTCCGGCTGATATGTGTGTTGATTGCTTAAATAACTGCTGGAATAACGTTAAAAGTGTTCGTGCAACATCACCTGGGCACGGTCCAGTGGGCTGGTTAATCTTAGATGTACGCAATAGGATGTTGTGGTGTGCTAGAACTAATTAGGTGTCGTAGGTGCTGATTGATGTACTGGCATTGGCAAATTTTGACCGGAAAGATTAGTGACGGTCTGCGAACTCTAAGACGTGTGTTTTAGGATAGGATTTTTACTGAAAACTCATGCTAAATAGTTAGTAATGAGAATCTGGTCTTCATGCTATTAGGAAGCCAGGAAGAATTGGAAGATTCCCTTCCTTTCGTTTAATTTTTCGTAGGAAATGAACATTTTTTATGGGCAATTCGCATACTGGTTTACGAGTTGGAAAGCCCGCTTATACATAAAGACAGCTATATAAAATTAGTAATTATGATAGTTGTGAACAAGGTTATTAAAGTTAATTGTGCAACTGTCTAATAGATATGATTAAGCGATTAAAGCTGTCGCCATCTTTGTTATTGGAAATGACGCTAATCAGGGCATGTTTTGTTTTTTTTTTTTGATAGATTTGTTTGTTCAGACTAAACGATCAGTGATTATTAGATAATTACTTTAATTCTTAAGTGATAGTGATGTTATTTTCAATTGGTATTAAGTTAGTTGAAAACAACACACCTATATTATATAGTATATACATACCTAGAATTGCTTTAAAAAAAACTAGGTTTTAGGAATTCTTAAAATTTTAATCTGCATTATAGATAACACTAATCCAATAATATTCTGTTTCTGAATAATACGTATGTTTTAAAAGAAACAAATACTAATGATATTATCGTAAATCGTATCTAACAAAAAAAACCTGATCTGCTGAGTATCCTTTGAAACTTCACTCAAAGAAAGAGAGAAAGAAGGTAATTTTGTTACGTAAACTCACCCACCACGTACTTCCAGTGTATTCGTGACTACCTACAATTAGAAACTTCTGAACTCAAACAATAAAAGTTTAAATAGTCTAGTTCTATTTCGACCGGTGACGTCATCGTACCCGGTTTTCCCCCGGCTACCTCGTCCGTCATAGAACTTTATAAACATAAGTGCCACAAGATATGGTTAGTACCACCGTCATGTATTTAACATTTCAGCACGTAACAGAAACTACGTGCACTCTGTAATTTAAATTCCGATAATTAACCAATCAAATTACTACTATAAAAAGACTGATACATAGACAGTAGTAGTCTAGGAACGTATAAACACTCAGTACTCTATAGCTATCCCCCACACAAAGGCGTCAATCAATTGCAAGTATCACAATAAATTATATTTCGGAAATCTTATTTACCTAACACTACCGTGTATCGTTCCAAGATTCCACGTATACATGGAAGCTATCAAAACATATTTTTAGTAATTCCGACTAGCACCGAGTTTCTCCATGTTTTTCCTCACAAATTGTTTGTTTATCGGTTCCGGAAAATGCGTTTACTAATCTCCATCTGTTTATCCTATAATCTGATGATTATTGGCTTTGCAAGTTGGAAGAAAATGAAATTTCTTCCGAGTAAGTAGGTAACGTAATTTTCAATTTGTCAGCAGCAGAATATTTAAAACAATTTTAATACTTTTAAAAATCGATGTCTATGAATCTACTTATATTGGAAACAATTTTTACAATTCATGACATTCACATAGAAACTATTTCATCCTCTCCAGATTTATACCCTTCAAATCCAAAACAATTTCACATCAATCTCGCAATCCATTATGACATAAAAATGTATTTTCATAGTTGTTACCAAATCTCAATAGTGTTGCTGGTTCGTCGGATCTTCACTGTAATCTATTTGCTTTCATATAATAAATGGGACGATAGCAATAAACTTCAGACCACTAAGGCGTGTACACATGAACCGCCTACACTTGTGTAAAGCACCAGATTTAAGTCTTGAAACAGATCGGCCGCTATAATAAACGAAGAATAAGCATGCGAAAAATCACCGGTGTGATGTGTCATACAAAAATCCTACGTAAACCATGACACATTCTGTCATTGTAGTGCGTGCCTTCGAATACAGACGGTACTGAAAATGCAACAAATGTCATACATTCAAATATGGCCGACATGAAATTCGCGCTAATAGGGCGCATAGGTCGTTAACCCAGCCTAGACTATCGATCGTCTAGCTGTCTCATAAACAACAGGCAGTTTACGTCTGCTTAGCACATAGGCCTACCCCATGGACAGGCTTATCGATCCTGGGAAACCCTGGCACGTATGATGGTATCAGTGAAATATGCTCCTTTGCGAATGAATAATGTTCCTTCGCGGTTGTGGTAATGTAATGAATTTATCTGAAATGCAGGGCTGGTTTCTATCTTAGCTGCTGAGATCGTCACGTATATACATGTTCCAATTTTCAGAATACCTATAATCGTTCTATGCGGAAATTGTAAGCAGAAATCATATGTTCAGCAATCGAATTTATAGAAATGCGCGTTCAGAAAGGTTTTACTGTCAGGAAAATGTTGCTTTTTGTAGAACCTGGGAGGAAAGTCAATGTTCTGATCAGGCAAAATATAATTAATGTGTATTCATCCTTACACGTCACTGGCCTGTATCGTTTCTAACAAACAGAGCGTGTTGCTAATACTCCACCGTTTCTCTTTACGACTGCTGCTAATGTCTTTTTCCTGTCTTTCGATTTTCCGACCGAGGATAAATACGTCTTGCGACTTGCGAGTGATGAATTGGTGTTAAGAACAAAGTTATATCAGGGATGCTAAATTGACTTTCTTGTTTACTATGCTTATGTTCGTAGTGTTTTATGGCTATTTCAATTGTAAGTGGTGTCATATCTTTGATTAGATGTGCGCTAAAATATTGCAGTTTTTGAATAGTAAATTGGTGGATTAGTAGTAGATAGAATAGATTTAATTGTTGCAGTGTTTTGATGACCTCTTATTTCCAGCTGAGATAGATTCTTCTTCCCTGCATTATTTTGGATAATGGTTTGCCTATTCAAGTTGCTATTGAATACCAGTTCTACTATGATCGTGTTACGATTTATTAATTTTAGTGACGTCACAAGCTGTTCGTAGCGTGTGTTAGCACGTAACCGCAACGCATTAGTGGCTCTAAACGAAGCGGAAATATGCCAGTCGGGTTTTATTTCAACTAGCTACTTGAACTGACTGTGTTTCGTTTTCAATATGTTTTTGTTGTGGATTATTCAGAAAGTCTAGACTTCTAGACCATTGTCATAGGGGGTTCGCCTTATATTCTAACGTATGAAAATGAATATTGATATTTGTGTCGATTGGTTTTCAACGAACACAACTTCGTTAGAAAGACAGTAAAGTAACCTTCGTGTGCTGATCGTAGTGGCATTGTCTTTTAGTAGGTTTTCAAGTAAGATCTTCGTGAGGTACTACGGTACGTAATGACCATACTTCGTATTGGTATTAACGTCATGAACACTGTAACACGTCATTTAGTGGACGCAGTGCTACAGGAATACCTAGAGCTAACCGAAATGAGTTGCGTGACGTGCGTGCATGCGCAGCTAAGCCATTCGAAGCGTAGTCGCGTGCCTTATTCTTCCTTAGATGCTGAATAGACGGTCATTAATTAGTTTCCGAGAGTGTTTTGTTTTTGCCCGACTGCTGAAGGAGATTAATGTTTTTTTTACTTAATAGCAAAGTAACTAACGTTTCTGAGCCGTCAAATTACATAAACAAGAATAATTATTTTAGCGTATTTCTGACAATTTATTTGTCAATTTACTTTGTGGAATTCTGGCGTTGACTGTTCATTCGATGGTTTCAGCAGTCTCTCAATATATTCCTGGAACTTCAGATAAGCAGGACTTGATTTTTATGTACTGCCATTGTTGTATATCACTAATGACAGTTGTTCTCCAAAAGTTTCAATAGTTATTTCACTTTCAAATCAAAAAAACTAAGAACCATGGACTACTTCCATGGTTCTTAGTTTTCGATATCCTTGTTCATACATAGATCTTTATAATACAAGAGAAGATTTTTATATGCCTATAAATTGTTATCTAAGAGAGGTGAGCGACGAGATATGGGCAGTTAGAATTTTGCACCTGTCTTGCTCGTGGGTGTAACAGTTTGATGTTAATTATGCATGCAGTCTAGCCTAGAATAGATTGCCCGGAACTGTCTGGGGTGGTTTGTCGCACCATTGACTTGCATGGGCGTCCCATGAGGTAACATAAGTGAACATAGTACTTCTGTAATGGCCTTTTGTGAATGAACTTTATACCTTTGGGATTGGGTTCTGATTAAAATTCTGTCAAATTAAAAGGAAGGTTTCCCCAAAGTGGTTTAGTCCTATACCTATAGTAAACCTATTTGACCAATTCTGTTTTTAAATCCCGGGATTCGAACGCGAAATCTCTTACTCAGCAGTTACGCCTAAGACCACTGGATTAGCAGGCAATATATAAAAGGAACTACATGACCCATTTAGGATAAATTTAGAAAATCACATCTATTCTGTTTCAGAATATTATTCGAGGTCGGTCTGCATGCTTTCCTAAAACAATAACAATTACACAATATACCCTATTGTCGTCGCTGATAGCCATCGTTTTGTATCTTTTTCCCGTTTAGTCACAAAATTACCATATAAACGCTTATCCCAATTGTTTTCATTATTGCAACGGTGTGTGTTTGGGTTTACCTCATTTTATTTTATCCCACCGTAATAGTGTGAACGCATCCTATTATGAAATTGCTAGGGTTGCACTCTGTTGTAATCATAATTAGGTTTGCTGAGTCATAATTAGTTTGGAACGTTACCGTTTTTGTTTAGAAGCTATGCTTTCAATATGCGTAGGTGAATATTACAGGAAAAATCTAGACTTGGACTACAGCACAGCCTTAAGCAAGTGTGGTACTAAATATTCGTGCTGTCAGCTTTGCTTTGTAATTACAGGGGACATTGAAACGACCTATGAGCTTGATGAATGAAGCTTATAATTTTGTTTCATCAAATTCATTGCAATACTTATATTATATGTGAGATAAACACGTATTTGAGGACATTATGTCGTCTATCCACGTAGTTTTTCGCGCACAATCTTTTATTCTCACAGTGGAAAAGTCTTTAGATATAACCCAAGAAGAACATAGTGACTTATGATCATATCACATCTTCATAAAGCCCTTATATGAAGAATACAAGCATAAAATAATGTTCGTTTAAAGAAACTTGGCAACCCTAACACGCTAACGTAAACACACCGAACGAAACACTTATAACAATAACACGCACAACTAATTTTAGACACTTACTGAATAGTTACAAAACTCTTACTTGATTTATGCACTGTGGAAATACAAAGAAAATATCTGTTAAGTGTGTCGTGTCCGTTTTTACTTTTAACTCTTTAAAATCTTTGGAACAACAGAGCTGACTATCGACGTTACTAAATATTAAAATATCAATGGGCCTTAGTCATTGCAAGAGACATGATTATTTGATGATGTTATGAACTAGCTCAGTGGCGGATCCAGGATTGTGATGGGGGGGGGGCTTGATTCTGGTGAGGGTAGGTTTTATCAAGCGAAACACTAATAAGCACAGAACATTTTATTTTGCTTAACGCATAATAAGTCTCCTTGCTTAGCTTGGGGGGGGGGCTTGAGCTCCGTAGCCCCCCCCCCCCTGGATCCGCCATTGAACTAGCTGTTTCCTTCGGTTTTACCCGTGTCCTGAAGGAACTACAACACGCGCCAGAAAAAAAAATTGCCTATACTGTTATAGGCAATTTTTTTTCATCCATCTGTCGCCATACGTACCAAATTTTGTCTTAATCGTTTACAACCGTTTACCCGTGAAAAAGCAGCAGACTGAAAGACAGAGTTAGTATCGTATTTATTATATGTATGTAGTAAAGATTACGCTTTAGGATAATAAAAACACTTTAAGCTAAACAGGCATACTTACATAATTACTCATGATAGGTCAAAACCGTCTTGAGGAAAGCCTATGGCCACTAGCGGTTTGTGATTCATCTACTTTCATATAAATTCTAAAGGAGTTAATTCATGCAACATAGTGTTGTGGCTACTAAAACAGCTAATCTCGTAGTAAAAACTTTGGTATGTTACCAGGGTCTTTTCAAAGGGGTTATAAATATAATCTTACGAACCTCTGTCAAGAGCCAGGTCTGTCTACGCAACGTTGGTTTTCATTACGCCCGAGGACCTTAACAAATTGTTTTACTTCATACGGCAATGTTATCAAACAAAGAAATCGACCGTGCTTGTCTGGTTCTGATTGCGTGGTTGATTGAGGTGCTAATACACACCCAACAAATGTTGTAATTTGTTGTGTGCTCGTTGTCAGATCATCAAATATTCGGTAATGTAAGTCAGCTCACAGAAATGTTTATCTATCTATTACATATAAAATGCTAGGTCCTGAATGACGGATCAACGCACAGCCTAAACCGCTGATCGGTCTCTACCGATACACCCCTTAAGTTTCAGGTCTCTACCTGAAACTTAAAGGGTGTATTCTTTGTATAACGTAGGCATCCAATAATAAAGGATTTTCCGAAATTCTATCCCTAAGTGGGTGAATAA
Source organism: Pyrrhia umbra (assembly GCA_963891755.1). Lineage (NCBI taxonomy): Eukaryota > Metazoa > Arthropoda > Insecta > Lepidoptera > Noctuidae > Pyrrhia > Pyrrhia umbra. The sequence continues at coordinate 1,164,306 of OY982942.1, read as the reverse complement.
GGGGGCAGAGTTTATATGAAACTCTGTCATTTTTAATTTGCATTCGTATAGCCCACGCAGGCGAAGCCAAGCTGCTGGCGGCAAGCTAGTAGAGTTATCAACCAACGCTTGTACGGTGTAACAAAATATTTCTAGAACTACAGAAGCCATACAATAAACCCAAGCACTTGTTAACGCAACAAGGCACTAATATGATCCGCAACATATAATTTTCCATGAAACTCCACAAGTACACACATAATGACACCGACGTCTGTCGTTGTGCAACGCTGACGCAACGCAGGACAATCGCAGCTGAACAATGGACGTAGATAATAACACCGCTTAGACACAAAAGATGGTCCTTCACTTTTTTTTAGAAGCAAAAGATTTTTTCTTACGTTCATTAGTCATTTTGCTGCTCTCGGATCTCATTTTCAGCAAAAAACAACATGGTTACAATCTCTCATGTATGTTTTATTCAAGTTTCTGCCTCCCAGAGTAAGCCGTATAGGACAGATGCTCCGAAATAGATTGGGTAAATAAATTATGAGTGAGGTGTCTCCCTAAAGTACTTTTGAAGGTAATTTAAAGAGGGTTGGTGAGCTTGAGCTTGATTTGATCAGATTTTGGGAGTAACATCGGTTAATGGTTTCAAAAATCTCAAGTGCTCAAAACATTGTATGAAATGTCAAACAATTCATGACATACTTCCAGCTCGTAAGTTCGTAACCAATGAAATACTCCATCTTCATAAAAACAATAGTATTTAACAGCTCAGCCAGAGTGTAACGTAATACGTTGCCAAGAAACTCTGGTTCTAAGTAATAAACTGTATTGACCGCGGATAATGAACTGGAAACATATTGCAAACAGTTTTTCCTTAAGAAATTGGTTTCGGTTTCAGTTCTGATTTTACCAGTTTTCGAGAAGTATCGTCGGCTAGCTTTTTTGCCAAATTGTGACGTTGATTGTACTGTCCTAACACAGTGTCTTAGTTTATTATGCCTTTTAATTTGTCAATTATATCTTTATTCTTGGTGTAATCATGTTTGACATGTCCTTAATTTCTTCTTAAGTTTAAAGTTAGAAGTCATTGTGTAAGAGAAGAATAAAAAAAGTAACAAGGTGAAACCAAAAGCTTCGATGCGTTTAACACACCCACTTTTTGTTACCTAGCTGTAAATTCATAATGTGTTGAGAATTATGCCTGCGAAGTTACATCCAACTTAGATGTTATTTAAAAACGACTAGTAATGTACCTAAAACACGCGGTTTCCTATTACTCAAATCGATTGCTTAGAAAAATGTGTTTCGATAATTACCACCTCGCGCAGGAAGAAGACCGCCCTTCGCTGAGTATCTCGTACGCATGCGTACTCCCGTCGGGCTTCTGTCAAACCCGCGCATGCGTAGTGCGGCCGTTCGCGGACGGCCCGGTTGCTGTGTGCATTGTTTGTCGAAACTGCATAATATTACAAGCAGGAGATCCTTGACCCCAGCCCCGGCTCACGGTGCGAGATTTTAGATCAATCTTGTTTGTGGTCTAACAACGATAGAAGGTTATTTTCACTGTGATTGATTCGTATAGTAGTCTCCAAATATGATTGAGCTTGTTTTTTTTTTGTAACCAACATGTCAGGACTTATTGCTCCGCCCAGTTGTGTACTGAAATGATGGCAATTAGTTAGTCCTTTCTAATTGATCGGTTATCGGTCATTATTAACATACATCTTCGCAAATAAGGGTGGTTGTCTGCTAGGAATTTTACATTTCCTGCGTTCTGTACTTAGTTGATAGTTCATTGATAAGCCAACCGGAGACTTTTATAGGTTATAAAATCCTTAGCACTATGTTTCTTTTGGCGCCAAGTTGTCCACATTTGGAACTAAATAGTTTTACTTTAAATTCGTCGTCCAATTTAGTAAATAACTAAACTATTTCTTGCTGATATCTTCTGAGAATCAAACTACGAATCAAAACGCATAATTTGATAAATAAGTATCTTTATTTTCCTTACAAAATGTTAAATAAACGTATGTTTTTGTTTCAGAGGTCGAAGCGTTGCGTGATATCGGACGCGGCGCGCGGTTGTCGAGCGGTACATTTGAGAGGCCAGTGGCAAAGCACCCACCATGAATGAACTAGACAGCCTGCGCCAGGAGGCGGAGACGCTCAAGAATGCTATCAGAGTGAGTATTGCACTTTACACTGGATTATTTAGGAGTTACCCAGTCTTGAAGTGGCTTGGACTATCTTGATATACCCAGAAAGAAGGAAGAAAGATACTCTGCTTATTAAAAAATCTGTCTGTCTGCTGTCTCAGCTGTTTCAACGCTAGTCCAAGGGCATACCTATAAGAAACACTTATAATAGTTTAACCAATTTACCATTAACCATATTAAATGATACTGATTACAGACTTAAAAATCGTTAAATATTTCTTTTTGTGTACAGGATGCGAGGAAGGCGGCATGCGACACGTCGCTGGCGCAAGCGACGGCGAACCTGGAGCCCATCGGGCGCATACAGATGCGCACGCGCCGCACGCTGCGCGGACACCTCGCCAAGATCTACGCCATGCACTGGGGCAGCGACTCCAGGTATCACACAACACGACAATATCAAATATCTATACACAGGCCGATGTCTGTACATTATAAATAATGTAAAAAAATATATAAAAAATAGGAGGTTTTTCTTAAAGCAGCAGAAGCCCTTTTAGAATTTTTGTTTGCCTGTCTCTCTGTCTGTATGTTTGTATACGTATCACGCAAAAACTTTTGAATGGATGTGGATGAAATTTGGTAGACACATAGTTTATAATCTCGAATAACACATAGGATACGCAGGCAAAGTCGCGGGCTGAAGCTAATTGATCATAAAATAAACTTCGGTACTCACTGTCATTATCAGATAACTAAATCATGTTACCTGGTTTGATATATTCTGTGGCTCTCATCCTGAAAAGTTAGTACATAGTGTATCCAGAGACAGGTCTCTAGCCCAGGCTTCAGGCTATATTGACTGCAAGTTTCCACCAGTTTAGTAAAAACTGGTTTCTTCATTTGATAGAATTACTACTTCTTACTATAAAATGAATAAATAAAATTATTATGAGTATCTCACATAATACCATTCAGATCAGTTGCAACTTGTAAAATGAACTTTATCTCCAATATCTTATGTTCAAATTCATTTGAAGCAAAATAATAAGACGCCTAGTTAAGACTGACCTTTGCGTAGATTCGCAAGAAATATGTTAATTTTGTTATTGGAGTAAAACTCGCTTTGCCATATGTCCGTGTATCTTAAACCATCCATCCATCTGCCTAGCCTTTTCCCAACTATGTTGGGGTCGGCTTCCAGTCTAAACCGGATGCAGCTGAGTACCAGTGTTTTACATAGAGCGACTGCCTATCTGACCTCCACAACCCAGTTACTGGGTAACACGGTACCCCTTGGTAAGACTGGTTGTCAGACTTTCTGGCTTCTGACTACCCGTAACGACTGTCAAAGATGTACAAATGACAACCGGGACCAACAGCTTAACGTGCTTTCCGAGGCACGGAGGAGTCTCGCTATGACATAGATGGTCACCCATCCACGGACCGACCGCGCCAAGCGCAGCTTAACCTTTGATCGGTCGAACCGTGCGGCTGTTACTTAGCCACGAGCTCCTCTGTATCCGTGTCCGTGTATCTTAAACATTATATGAAATATTATTCGTCACTGTATAAGCATTTAATTTGGCTCCAAAATCCTTAGCTAATTTTCATTTATGTTAAGAACCCCTTATCTCATCTTATCAACCATATTTTTGTTATTCTCAGACAAACCTCTCTTTCACATCAAAATGTAGTCGACTTTATTATGATTTATCTGCCAGAAAACTGCGTCTAATTAAAAATCCCGCCTTAAAATCAATCAATCGTTTTCCACGAAATCGAAGTCAGAAGCTGGCCCATCCAATAATAATAAAGAAATAACTTCATGAAGGAAAATCCACATTACCATTCCAACAAAGCGATACACAGTTGTGACACTCATAGCGACACAGTAAACGCTGTGAGTCACAGTGTCGTGCCTTCGTGACCAAAACTAAGTTGAGATGTCATTGGAGTTTACGATCTGATGGTATCGTTAAGTGACCTATTTATTGAGGAAGTACTTGTCCGTCACACCGTCACGCGGCAATACGTCATCAGTTTTTGGTAGATATACGTGATGTTAGGTTAGGTCTGTCACTTTCATTGCGTAGTGACCTCTAAGGAGTGGGGCTCCATATTTGAAAGATGAGGTTCCCGTTTTTTTTTTCTAAGGATGGGGTAATCTTCAAATGGCTTTTCCCGCTGGGCGGGAGTGACAGAGACTCGTCCCTGTTCCTTCCTTCGCACATTGTGTTACGGGGCCGCAGTAGCTCTTTCGAACATCCCGCACCCCGTAATGGCCTACTAATACCCTTTTAAAAATTTCGTGTGAAGCTTCTATACAAGGCAAATGCTTCCTTTAACAATGTCGAAAAAGTAATGATATTTAAGTTTCAAGACCCCCTATTTAATAAGCTGCTGGTCTAAGGTCTAATCCATATTTTTTACCCGACAGCCGAAGGGTAATGTTTTTATTTCTCCTTGTGAAGAGCTAAATTGTTCATTCGACGAGCTTTTATAAAGTTATTTAAAAAACATACCTTCTCTCCACCACAATAAATAAAATCTCAATCTTAATTAGTGTTAATTTCTGACCAATTAAATAGAAATACTCGACTGAACTGTGGATAGTAAACGGGCCGATAATAAATACATATATCATATTTGAACATCTGTGACGCTCGCCCGGCGACGCCAACAATAATAAAATGCTAAATTTATAGTCATATTGTTTGTTTTGTCTCAAAACTTCATCTATTTCTTCAGATCAGAATTTTAGTCTAGAATCTTGATTAAAATATCATATGATAATTTGATTACTATAAAAAGGTCAGAATTTGTTTTTTACCTACATAAATTAATACTATATATAATTATATGTATAATTGCTTCTACGTTAATAAACCAACGTCAACAATGAATCTGTCAGAACCAAACAATAGAACAGACAAAATCATTACTAAACATATAATATTACTCACTTTTCCTCTTGATATTAGCAGCCAACGTCATATTTTCCTCTACTGATTTCAACTACATAAGCCTTATCTTCCTAAGAATAAGGTCGAAAATAGCGAGTGAACTCGGTTGAGGACAGCCCAGTCATTGCAGCTACGGTTTTAATATCTAAACTGACACTATGACGTCAATTGGTAAATTATAAAAGATCTTTAAATAAAATCACTAATTGAGTTATTAATTAAAATGCATTAGTGAAATTTAAGTATGTGGTGTATATCTTGTGAATCATCACAATGTTTTGATTGTATGTGAACCATAATAATAACATAAGAATAATGATATCCGATTAACAACATTCAGTGTTTGCTGGGATACTTCTGTGGCTTAAACACAATTACAGTACAATTGTAATTAATTTTATTTAATTGTTCCTTGTTATATCCAAATTGTGTTAAATGTTTCGTTTCCAATACAGTTTGTTGGAAATCATCATTCATTATTGATGTTGCTATAGGAACATGATCTCCAAAATCATGATGACTCTCTTTTATGTTATATTTTTTATCTTTCTAAAATGAAACAATGTCTAAGGAAAACACCAAGACACAATTATAGACATCACCAAGATATTTAACTTATAGCAAAAAATAAAATGGTGATAACACTTAATTTTTCACCAGCGTTCTATCAAAGATATCTAAGTTTAGTGGGGGGTTTTCGATGCCTGTAACACACCCCCTATTCCTAATAGTTTTTATTACCTTAATCTTTGACCGCCACGTCAATGATGCAACAGCGTGCTCTCGGCGCCAAGCTACAGTTTCATCCTTTAATTCTGTCATGTAGTCGTGACCGTGGCGTCTGGACACATTTTGCTTTGTCATGTATAACATGACTGTCGGCGGTTAATTACTATAAGTTACATACCATACACAGGGCTGTAGCTAGAGTCGAATTTCAAGCCCGGTTAAGCAGTCGACAACCTTCTAGGTTGACCTGCGAGATGCCATACTTCAACAAAAAAAAAAGAGTCGTTGAGGTAGGGCAGCGTTGGTTACAGGTAGGGAGGAAGAAAAGTTGTGATTTCAAGGTATTATTACCCCACAATCCTCCCCCCTAGCTACGGCCGTGACCATACAATAAACTAACTTGTTAATCATTTCCTTGATCAGGAATCTGGTGTCTGCGAGTCAGGACGGCAAACTGATAGTGTGGGACAGCCACACGACCAACAAGGTGCACGCGATACCGCTGCGCTCCAGCTGGGTGATGACGTGCGCGTACGCACCCTCCGGCTCGTACGTCGCGTGCGGCGGCCTCGACAACATATGCTCCATTTATAGGTGAGTGGGGGAAATTTGAAGTATCAACGGAAAATAATCCCAGGATCCCAAAATCCCGGTCGTTTTTCGAGCCCGAAAATACCGGGAGTACTTGGCTAATGTCGGGATTCTTTTTGGTAGCTAATGGTATACTGGCAGGGGCTATTTAATATAACACTTTAATGTGTGATATGGGAATATATAAGGCGGGCAAATGGCATTAAGCCATATTTTCATTTGCCCAGGGGCTGCTAAAAGTATTTGTGCGGGTACCATAAGCTTCAAAATTAGTTAGCCAAATAGTGAGGACACTGAAAGAAAGACTTTCTAAACGTATCTTACACACCGCTGACTAAAGGTGAAAGAAAATATTGGGAGGAAACTTGAACTGAAAAATCTGAAATCTCCAACCCCCCTTGAGCAAGCGTGATGATCAATGGTCATGTCTTCTCTGTATGAGAAGATGCTTTTACCCAACAGGTCGATGATGATACCAATTTGTGTCTCCCATACCATTGCTAAGGTATTTAATGTAATTTATGTTGTTTGTAATGTTTCAGTTTGAAGACGCGCGAGGGCAACGTGCGCGTGTCCCGCGAGCTGCCCGGCCACTCGGGCTACCTCTCATGCTGCCGGTTCCTCGACGACAACCAGATCCTCACCAGCTCCGGCGATATGACATGGTGACTATACACTACGACTATACTTTTGTAATAATATTATGACAATGGGATGTAACATGATGTTTTTGCCTTCTTGTAAATCTGTTTTATACATCCCAGAAATGAAGAATGAATTATTTCTGTTTCTAAACTTCGTGGTTATGTTTGCAGGCGCCAAACTTGTCCAAATATTACGTATTTATGTATAATTCTAATCCTTTACAAAGCCGAACTTTTTAGCAATGAGTATTAAACCTACATATTAAATAAAAATTCTTGATTAGTAACGGTTGATGTGAATTGAATTCCCAATTCTCCATAGTTTATAAATGCGTGCGAATTTCAATTTAATACACAATACTTTCTATTTGATTTGCTTTTTAAACATTGATTTATAAATACATTTATAGGAACTGTACAAAGACACTTATTAATATTGTGTAAAGAATGTATTATACCCAAGTAATCATAACCCACCATAGTCGGGTAAATCAACAAAATAAATTTTACCCGTATTTATAACATTAGCTAAATGTAAATCGTATGTATTTCCATTGAAATCAACAAAAACACATGCGTAAAAAATATAGTAAATACTACATAATAATAGGTCATACAGGGTATAATTATTATAAGCCAATCAGATGCTGTATCTTGCGACAAAAAATACAAGGTTTTCCTTAGTCGTATTCCTCTTCTGCTGACTATGAGGTTCGTCTTATTGCCAATTTGAAAATAATTGAATTGAATACAAAATCAACACAATCCTTCAGAATTAAGTAAGAATACATGATCAAGACAGTTGTCGGGTGTAACTCCAACAAATAAATAGTAAATCACAGTATATACTGAATAATGGAATATTGACTTGGTAAAATGGTGATGGTTAGAGATAACGCGGCGCGGTTGGTGTCCGATCGTTAACTGACTTTTTAATAATTTCAATATTAAAATTAATTATTTGGGTCGCCGTGGAATTGCTGACTGTGCGTGGGCTTGCCGTCAATAAACTGTACTTTGTTCAACTGTATATCGATACATATAAAAATCAATGTCACTTTTCGTTGTAATTTTATAACTCAAGAACGGGCTCACCTATCCAAACCAAATGTTAAGGCTTTGTTCGGACTATTTAGTAGATGGTTTATGTGGAGTTTGCACAAAATCGGTCGAGCGGTTCATCTTTAATTTGAATTTATGTAGCTCACGCGGGCGAAGCCGCTGCGGAAAGCTAGTTAGAAAGAAAGAAAGAAAAAAATATTTTTCAGAATACAGTACAACAGGTGCCCGCGATATTTTAGCTAATGGATACAAAAACTTGACAAATTATATACTAAAATCTTCCTCATTAATCACTCTATCTATTAAAAAAACCCGCATCAAAATCCGTTGCGTAGTTTTAAAGATTGCGCATACATAGGGATATAGGGACAGAGAAAGCGACTTTGTTTCATACTGTTGGGCGTAAATCAAACAAATAAATAGTAATACACGTATGGTTAAAATTATGGTATATTGGTTTGGTAAAATGGTAATGGTTAATGGTATGAGCAAACGCGGCTTGGTTGGTGACCGATCGTTAACTAACTTTATAATAATTTCAATATTAAAACTAAATATTTGGGTCAGCGTGGAACTGGTGACTGCGCGCACGCTTGGCATCAATAAACTGTACTTTGTACACATACTATGTAGTGATTAACGTGTGTGGTGTCTGTCGGCAGCGCCCTGTGGGACATCGAGACGGGGCAGCAGTGCGGGCAGTTCACCGGGCACACGGGCGACGTCATGTCGCTGTCGCTCGCGCCCGACCAGCGCACCTTCGTGTCCGGCGCCTGCGACGCCTCCGCCAAGCTGTGGGACATCCGCGAGTGCCAGTGCAAGCAGACCTTCCCCGGACACGAGAGCGACATCAACGCCGTCACGGTAGCTTTCTTTTTTGTATGCCATCTCGCAGGTCGACCTAGAAGGTTGTCGACTGGTCAACCGGGCTTGCCTGTGGAGTGCCTTAAATGAATTTAGGGGCTCAAATTACAAAACTAAGCGACTACACGCTAAGGGCACGGCTACGGGCCTCGGCTTAGGACGTCGCTGGACAGCAAGGGACAGGCTGGATCAGAATATATTATATGATTATTATAATCGGGAATTTTAAAACTATTGGCTCAGCTCGCGGGCTGGCTCGTCGAGCTAGGGTCACGGTACCCTCGCTCCCATATACCAGTTATTCTTGGTCCTCCACCAAGATTCAATCTATCTCCATACAAATTTTCATCTAAATCGGTTTAGCAGTTTGACGGTGAAAATAGAACAGACAAGACAAGAGTTACTTTTGCATTCATAATGTTGATGTTATTTAAGGAAGTGACAGAAGAAAGGGTGAAACTAAAATAACTTGTGGGCCCCAGAAGGAGACAGCAGGATGAACTGGGCTTATTTAGATAATGAATTGCCTCGGTTTGTACTAGACAGACAAGTGAAAGAAGGGAAGTGGGCTAGGGCTAGGCTAACTTATTTATTCAGTTGAAGCCTTATTTATTTATATTTATAATCTATATATAAAAATTAATCTCTTTTTCCCTTAGTCACGGCATCACGCGTGAACCGCTGGACTGATTTGGATGAAATTTAGTACTGAGATAGAGGGGACCCTGAAGATTTTTAATAAAAACTAGCTACGAACGAATGAAACACACTAATTATAACTCGACATAATTTCCAGTTCTTCCCGTCCGGGTTCGCGTTCGCGACCGGCTCGGACGACGCGACGTGCCGCATGTTCGACATCCGCGCCGACCAGGAGCTCGCGATGTACTCGCACGACAACATCATCTGCGGCATCACGTCCGTCGCCTTCAGCAAGTCCGGCCGCCTGCTGCTCGCCGGCTACGACGACTTCAACTGCAACGTCTGGGACTCCATGAAGAGCGAACGCGCTGGTTCGTACTGTCTTCAAATCATCATCATCGGCCTATTTTACTATCCCTCCTCCTCCTTGTGTCGTATTCCTCAATACTGAGGGTCGTGACCTCCACGAATTAATTCTTGAACTATCGCTTTCCACTTGTCACGGTCTTCGGCAGCGTGTATAGCTTCATGGACTTTTTTGTTGGTGGACTATCCCACTGGTGAGTTAAACCCTCTTCTCATACAGAGACGGAATGACGATTGATTGATTACCACACTTGCTCAATGTGGTTTGGGTATTTCAGTCTTAGTTCAGGTTTCCTAACGATGTTTTCCTTCATCGTTAGTCAGTCTTAAAATGTCCCATGCAAAAATACGCCAACGATTATCATCGTACAATCGCCACAATTCATCAAATCGTCCAAGAATAGTCAAATTTAATCTTTCCAATTTTGGCTAACCGGATAATCTTTTCGAGATAGTTCTCTCTCTGTTAGTTTTGATTTGACTATAAACAAATAGATGAAGCAGTAGATTGAATACTGAATAATTATTACTAAATTACGGCACGTTTGGCGTAGTGGCTGAGCAATTGGCTGCTGCGTGGAGTGTCGCGGGTTCGATTCCCGCACGGGACAGCTAAAATTGTTCCGGGTCTGAGTGTTTGTGCATGTGTAATGAATGTTTGTAAACGCACCCACGACACAGGAGTAATTCCTAGTGTGGGGCAACGTTAAAAAAAAACCTAATTCTATTGTTCCACCCAACTTAGATTTAGTAACACATGTTTTAAAATATGTTTGTCTGTCCGCAGGTATCCTGGCCGGCCACGACAACCGCGTGTCGTGCCTGGGCGTCACCGAGAACGGCATGGCCGTCGCCACCGGCTCCTGGGACTCGTTCCTGCGCATCTGGAACTAAGCCCCTCCCCCTCCCCCCCCGTACCACCCGCACACCCTCCCGCACCTCCCCCCGCTACACCCACCGCACCACGGATGCACCAACAAGTGATGAACTGCCTTGCTAGTGTCAAATGTCATGTTTATATGCTGGGTGGGGTCAGTCCGACGAACGTCTCGCGTAGACCCCGGTCGAGCGAAGCTCTAGCAGCCGCGACGTCCTCGTAGGGCTTCGCATTCCCACCCAGCGATAGCAAGGCCCAGTTACATGTGCGGATGGAACTTGAATGAATTTCAAAGTCGATGGTTCAGCCCCAGTTTAGCCGGTGACGTCAGTTTCTAGTTTTATATTCGATATCAAATGCGGTGTGTGAATGTGTTAGCTTCTAATTTTGATATCGTACTCGCTGACGATGGCCCGTGTATTTCCTTATTCGGTTCGGCCATCGCAGGCATTGAGGAACGCTCAATGAGTAACGAAATTCGATTTTGAAACAGACCTGACAAACAAAAGGTCTCTAAGGGGCGGCTGTAACGGTTTATTAACTAAACTCTACACCTGTATAAAGACTTGTCCAGTCATCTTGTAGTTTATTATCATTAAACAATAATTTCTGATCTGATGCACAAAGGACATCGTGTATATAATGTCGTATTGTGTTATAACGTTCGTAAGCTATTAGAATTTGTAATGTATATCAGATCAATGCGCACTATTAGCACAAAGGATGTTACGCGCAGTGTACGAACGCACACGTTTAACGGCAACGCACAAAAGAACGCACATGCCGCTTAAAAGTTATGATACAATACGACACGGCCGCGTCTACACGGGACAAGAGCCCGTACAAAAAAACTCGCTTTATTTATTTATAATTATAATTTCTAACAATATTAAAAGCATTTAAACAACTTTTAGGGAGGTATGTAGTTTACATTTGTATGTATGTATGTGCGTTATAAATGTGCGCGCGTGTGTGTGTGCGTCACTGATCCATTGTTCACTGCATAACGTATTTAATTATGTATAATTATAATGATGTAATGATATAATTAACGATAGACGCTGGTGACCTTTCCGAGGAGGGGTTCAAAGCTGCCGGATACATTTTCTGTTTATTGGTAAGTAGATTACAAGTTTATTGTAATGTTTTGCAGCAATCTAAAGTAAAAAATAATGAGCCTAATTGTAGGACGGTATTAAGGTCCATAAAACTAAACAAATGTATGATCTACCAGAATATCTTACAACATTTCCAAGGCCCATGTTCACCGACAAGGTAACGGCCCGATCAACTCAAAACTGCTGTTTACCATAAATTCTAACTTCTGATCATTTTGGTTTTAAATTCCTAAAAAGGTCGATTACAAATCCGGGGTTGGACAAGATGTGGATAACACGAAAATTCCCGCTTCGTGGTTAAAAAACGTTTTTATTTAACTGACCGATTAGGTAATCATCTGTTGGTGAACTTGGGCCTTAGATATTCTAGAAGCTTCTAGATGCCTCTAGAAATTGGACTAGTTCAACCTACACTAATTACTTTGTATTTGAATAATGGAGGCATAAAGTGTACTTTATTTTGTTGCAAACATAATATTGCACATTTGAGTGTGTTAGTAGTCGATGTGAAAAAGCTTCTTCTATTCAATTTCCTTTCTATTTATGTTATTCAGCGATAAACATGTCGAAATATCCTGTATTTTTCGCAATGTTAGTCGCAACTATTATTCTACGGGACTTATGTAAAATATGGTATCGCTGATTATCAGAATTAGAGAGAAAAGGGCCATAGGTTTATTTTTATGAATTGTAAATTAGTAATGTTTAGTTTGACACATTAATGTATGACACGTAACTCTTTACTTCCAGGTGACAACATCGCACAACAGAATACTATACAATCTATAAAAAAAACTATAATTAAAGAACCAAATATTAATTATAAATGTATCTATGCATAACTTATTGAATGAGAATATTATTTTCGTTTCTCGTCACTTTAATGTAATCCTAACGTGGGTGAGCTATTATATATTTAATATATGTTTTAGATTAGTCAACACACCGGTTTGTTATTAGTGAAACGAGATTCTAATGATCTCTATTGACGAAAAACAATCATTTTTTGTACCTACATAAAGGCGTTTACAGACGAGCGATACGCGGGACCTGCATACCGGCCGACCGCTCGCTCGTATGTAAACATCTTTACATTGACGTTCACGAATTGTAAAATGAGATCTAAATCTTAATCTAGGCTTTAAGCGTACAATTACAATGATTTATACTTTGACATGCAATATAATTTATCTATATCCAATATTATTTCGTATCATTACCCCTTATTGCACAATAGCTGGATACTTGTTGGAATTATACGAATATCGTTTGACGGAAACCTCTAAAATGTAACGCGGTGTTTTAGCTCAAATAACTCGCTGAAATAATGCAAGTTAAAAAAAGCGAAATTTGTATAAATCCATTCTGTATCCTTACTTTCACCGAATGACATTCATGCTGAATTCTATTAAATCCACAGCAACTGGACAAAGTCGAATTGCTGAAATTCCATACAAAGCGCATAGTGCAGTTGTGTGCAACATCGTGAAATAGATGCATTTCTTTTCTCTTCATTCCTTATTTGGCGTAGAAACTATTTATTTCTTGTGTAAAAATTGTTTATAAAAGTACGTCTAATATTGAAGCCCTAATGATTAGTGTCGGGGTTAGGTAAGCCAAGCCTAAGGGCTGGATTGATAACCATTATTAAATAAAACTATTTAAAATGGATATTCGCGAACCTATGATATAATTCATCAGTTTATTTGCGCGGGACTAACACTGAAAATTTTAAGAAAATATGAACAGATAATAAAAAAATATTCGTACTATTTATTATCATTAAAAGGACTATTATATTCAGGATAGTGTATTCTAGTCTTTAAATATATTAAAGGTGGAAAAAGTATAACTTTGGGAGGTCATGTGGATTAGGAGAAATTTTGATCTTTTAAAATGTAAGGGCATACGTCAGAAGGGATGTTAGGGTCATTGTAGATTGAACTATTTTCGGTGCGTGGTCTTGGTCGTAGCGATAGTGCGAATACGATTTTCAAGGAGCTTTCACGCGCTGAAAATATTTTTAATCTGCAATGTGTCATAATACAACGTTTATTTTCATTTAGTTAAAGAAACTTCATAGTCTTTGTGTTTATTGATATTTAATCTTAATAAAATAGTTTTGCTATTTTGCTGAACTCAAAATAAGAAAGTATGTGGGTCAGGCGAAGTGCGGTGGCGATGTGTATTTTTTTCCAAAATCATTTCAAAGAATTTTACATCTTTCGATTTGGGAAAAATATGTCCGTATTTATTTTTAGCAAGTCTGTGAATTTTCGTTAACTTGAACGAATATAACGTTGTTTGTTAGTTCTCGCGTGAACAAACAGAATAATCGTCATTACCATTACGCACCTATTTTATATGTTTATACCGCTTTCACTATGATTAAAACGTTAAAACGTATTTACCTTACATTGTATTACAACTATCCACAGAATATACGATGTTAACATATTGAGCCTACGTTAAACCAAACCGTAGCGCGGTAATATAATTCGTATATTTTGTCTCGGTATTGTCATTATAATGTAAGCTAAACGTGTTTCAACATCTCATAATAGTACTTAGTCCGTCTTCGACACATTTTGAAACGTTTAAACTTGAAACATTTTCAATCATAGATGATTAATTTTAAAGTAAGCATAAACGGTAGCGTTTTTAATGTCATATAAGGGTTACCATGTTAAATGTTTCGTACAAGCTCGGCTCGTATTCACACGCAGACATGATAAATGTTATCCCTTCACTTGTTTTTACATGTTGGACGAGAAGATCAACCGTCGTCCCATAAGTTCATTTTACTAGACTAAGCTAGCTTTAGGTACGTAAGGATTAATATACATGAATAAAAAATAGGCATTTGTAACTCGAACATTCTGTGTTGCTAACTGCAAAAAATTGATGCCAATATTTTCTTTGTAACATTTAGTTTATATTCGTTGCAGTATTTGTTGGGATTTTAAGCACAAAATATATTTTAATTATTGTTTGTCGGCTTTTTAATTATACAATCGATGGATGGTTGTCGCGCTATTGTTTTTTTTTATATTTTTTTGTTTAAATTAAGCCTTTTTGTCTTAGATAGGTTATAATATAGATGTTTGTATTAGGCAGACGAAGTCAGACGTGGCGACTGTGAGAGCTAATAGTATGATTTGCTTTCGGAAACAATGATAATCAATTTCATTTCTATAGTTTATCGTGCTCAATTATCATAATATTTATATTGCACAAAGGCGGCGAAAAACTATAATTGAATTGAATATTTTAACAGTAAAAGCTCTAAAGACAAACAGGTGAATGTAATTTATTAATAAAAAAATGGCATATCAAACAATAATTGCTTCGCCATTTTGTATTGCAAAGTAATCATCGGGGTATAATCATATTATTGTGTGTGAATTATTATGTTGATTAAACACGTTTTGAGAATATTTAATATCTATGTCCGCGCATGCATCTATTTGTCTATACGTAAGGTAATTTTGGGGAAATTATTTGTCCAACGGACAACATGGCCGCACACGTTTTGGCGGGAAGGCAGGCGAGGCGGCGGCGAGCGACCGGCCACGGCACGTTGGACAAATAAGTAGGATGTAATCTGAACTTAGCTCCGGTCTGCTAGTTTTACGCCTAGGATAAGACTCTTTTTTAAATAATAATAAAAATTGTTTTCTACTGTAACGGCTTCTTTTCTGATCAATGTACGATAACTATAATATAGCATTATATGATATGTATGATATTTAATGGATAGTTTTGATGGCTCATATTCGGTTTTTTGTCTATTCAGACCAATTTTTCTCACTTTTACATCATATTATTGGAATGGACTGCCATATTTTAACCTGTAAACTATAAATATACTTAAAAATCGAGGGATAACAGATGGTATGGTTATCAGGGATTACAAAGCCTAATCTAGTATGAGAACCCGGTCGTGACGCAAACTCCTCGAATTTGTTTAAAAGCTAAAGTATCCCTGGAATTGTATATCATATTCCTTTGAAACTTAAAGGATTCGTATACCTTAGTTAACTTTTTATTTGCTAGTCCGCGTCTTTAATATGTTTAATGAAAATAATTATTCTTAGTGGTATAATACTAATTATAATGTATTGTGTAAAATATTTTTTTTTAGTTATTATATCAATAAATTAAAATTTGTTTATTTTAATTACCTCTTTTATTCCTCTGTAGGGGAGAAATATTTGATACTCTAAACTATTTCATAATACAAAATCTAAACATAGGTATACCCACACCCAGAACAAAATATCCGAAATTCCGAACAAACATAGAGGTAGAAGTTTTCCAAGTCTTTATAATACACAAAAAAATGTTTTTCTTGATTCTTGGAAATGTTATTTTTCTGCACATCTAAACCGATAATTGAGCCTCACTTAATCGTATTAACACACATCTAACTTATAAGCATAATCACATAATATAAGTTAGCTATAATTTACTTTCTTTAGGCAAATGGAAATGATTATGAGAATGTTGGACGACATGGTGTAGTGGCTGAATAATTGGCTGCTGTCGTGCGTGTCGCCGGTTCGATTCCCGCACGGAACAACTACAATTGCCCCGGTTCTGGGAGTTTGTGCATGTGTAATGTATGTTTGTAAATGCACCCATGACACGGGGGAAATTCCTAGAACGGGGCAAGAAAAAACGATCGGAAGATGTGCTCCAATTATTTGCTGACTATACATATATAATATCGATTAAATGACGAACTTTATTTAAAACTAGCTTTCTATCAGCGGATTCAAATAAAAATGACAAAGTTTCATACAAACTTTGCCCCCCTTTTTCATCCCCGGGGGTAGAATTTCGGAAAATCCTTATCGGATGCCTACGTCATACAAAGACCACGCCCTCCAAGTTTCAGGTCCCTACGATCAGCTGTTTAGGCTGTGCGTTGATCCGTCAGTCATTTAGGACAAAGTATTTGATATGTATAGATAGATAAACATTTCTATGAGCTGACTTACATTACCGAATATTTGATGATCTGACAACGAGCACACAACAAAGCATTTTATATGTATAGATGAATACGTTTATTTACTTGAAATAAGTTACAATAGGTGTTAAAATATACATAGGTAATTTGATAAAGTACAGACATTTCATGCTGTGAAGGCTGAAGGTTTGACAAACCTTGGACTGCGCAGGCGCTCCCTTGAACACCAGTTTCATAGTGTGCTGTAATCTTGGCACTAATATTTAGGTAAGGATATAAAATGTTTGGGCTCCCGACCTTGTGTATTGTATGGATTATGTAAATAACCGCACCGCGTACTGCCACTTTATAGAACCGATCAGAAGTAGCTACACTTGCAAGGAGAAATAAGGGCCATGTCGAAGTTTTGTATTTAAATATTATGTAAGTAAATATTTCATACTCAGGGGTTGGAGGATAAAAGCTGAAGAACAAACTCAGTGGTGTGCCATGACGTCCTATCCAGAGGACTGACAATGGCTGGTAATCAGTATATTTGCCTTAACGTGGAAAACGTTAAGGAAAGCATAGAAAAATAAAAATGGGGGTAGATGATTGTATTAAAATAAATTAGGTACTACATCCCGATCGTTAAACAGGGGAGCTCGTGGCTAAGTAACAGCCGCACGGTTCGACCGATCAAAGGTTAAGCTGCGTTTGGCACGGTCGGTCCGTGGATGGGTGACCATCTATGTCATAGCAAGACTCCTCCGTGCCTCGGAAAGCACGTTAAGCTGTTGGTCCCGGTTGTCATTTGTTCATCTTTGACAGTCGTTACGGGTAGTCAGAAGCCAGAAAGTCTAACAACCAGTCTTACCAAGGGGTACCGTGTTACCCGGTAACTGGGTTGTGGAGGTCAGATAGGCAGTCGCTCCATGTAAAGCACTGGTACTCAGCTGCATCCGGTTTAGACTGGAAGCCGGCCCCAACATAGTTGGAAAAAGGCTAGGCAGATGATGGTCCCGATTGTTAACAACAGAGTACTAGTTAATTCGTAAGTTAAACACTTGACAATAAGTCTAGTGTTGGGACTTCTGTATCTTATTACTGTAGTGACAATGTGCGTACGCGCATACGAGTTGGCATCGACTGCGCATTTCGTGCGCGTTTACGTGCGCACCGCTGGATAACTGTTAACTGGGCTATTTTGATGCAGTTTAGTTTCAGTGATTAACATTAATACTGAAGCGTTTTATTGCATTCGTTTGCGCAACTATCGTACTTTGTGAAACGAACTGGACTAGTTTATCTACTAAGTTAATAATGTTAAAGTTTTGTGAGACAGCTGTGTCCCAAGGGCACTTCATGTACCCGGATAAAAGGTAGCTAATAACCGTATTTAGGATCCAATCTATCTCTATACGAAATTTCATCTAAATTGGTTCAGCCGTTTTACCGTGAAAGCGTAACAAACAAAGAGATACGTATTCGCATTTATTATAGGTGAGTTTGGGATAGTTAACTACCTAGAGTTAACTTAGAAGTTGTAAAAATCCTAGATACTTTCTAGTACCATCGTAAAAACTAGGAACAAGTCATTGGTTTCCATCAGGTAAGATCGAGTGCCTACCTGCACGAAAATTGGCGTCAAAAGTTGACTACAATGAGGACAAATGTGAGCGCTATGTCGCAGAATCATCATCAGCCTATATGTCCCACTGCTGGGCACAGGCCTCTTCTCACACAGAGAAGGCATGAGCATTGATCACCACGCTTGCTCAAGGCGGATTGGCGATTTCAGACTTTCAAGTCCAGGTTTCCTCACGATGTTTTCCTTCACCGTGATGTCTAAGATATACTTAGTAAGTACATATGACTAGAAAAGTCGCATTGGTACTTGCTAGGTTCTGAAATCGCACGCTCATACATGAGAAGCACCACGACGCAGCTTGGGGACGGCCTACATGCAGTAGTTGTCAGTAATACACTACCTGTAATGGTGAATATACAATACCTACGTCATTATTCACAGGTGAACACTCCAGACGTGATGCAGCACCCACGTAAAGAGACAAAGTCGTCTATTCTTAGTGAGGCATGCAACATTATTGCCAAACATATTATCCAGATAATATCAGTAAGACGGACGTGGTAGTCTAGTCGTTATAGCACCTGCCTCTCGTGTACGAATGTGCTAGTTCGAAACCTGGCAAGTACCTACCAATGTGACTTTGCTAAAGTCATATGTATACTTTCTTAGTATATCTTAGACGTCAATGACTAACGGTGAAGGAAAAACATCGTACCACCTTGAGCAAGCGTGGTGATCAATGCTCATGCCTTCTCTGTGTGAGAAGAGGCCTGTGCGCAGCAGTGTGACAATATACGATGATGATGAATGATGAATCTACTGTTAATGTCGTCGACCTGTCTGTCCTGAACACATTTAAGCTTGGCCTGGCTTTTGTCTTCACAACTAGAAACAAATTACATAAAATATCCACTTGCCTAGCCTTTTCCCAACTATGTTGGGGTCGGCTTCCAGTCTAACCGAATTAAGACTGATTGTCGGAGTTTCTGGCTTCTGACTACCCGTAGTGACCGTCAAAAATCTACAAATTACAGCCAGGACCTACGGCTTAAGATGCTTTCCGAGGCATGTCTTGGTATGACATAGATGGTCACCCGTCCACAGACCGAAAGCGCAAAAGGCAGCTTAACCTTCGATCGATCGACCCTTGCGGATGTTACTTAGCCTTAGAATGGATCTCCTTGAAATAAAGTCTAAGTTAAATGTATAGTAGGTACCTATACTTTTCTCGATCGAATGATTTTAAAATCTTAAAGAGGAGTAGAGTTTAAAACGCTTATTTACTTAACCTATTTTTATATAGAATTGCAAAGTACGCTAGCGCTTCAGTTATAGGTTCCATATGATTTTTATAAAATACGCGTTAGATTCTGTTATCTACGTAAGTGATTGGAACCTAATCTTAATCCTCAGTTTCATGAATCTGAAAGGACGGCAACATGAGATATGAAATTATTTAGGTAGATGCATGAAACATGAAGTTTTGAAACTGGCGTAAATAGACGTGTTGGCTCAGAGCTTAACAAAACTCGGTTAACAATCACTACAAACCAAGCATGTACCAATAAGTAGGCACCTATTATAAATTCAGACTTTTCAGTGCTTTTAGGTGTAGACAAAATTGCGATTCAAAATTCAAAATTCAAAAAATTATTTATTCAAATTAGGTTGAAAATCAGCACTTTTTTGAAAATCAGCATTTTCCTGCCTGCAGCTTTCTCTACATGTATTTATCCGAAAGTCATTTTTATTTTTTATTTTATCATCTCTCCATTTTAATCTGGGTAGTCAAAGTCCTTTCCACTAGTAACATCTGGACATTATACTTTGTTTACATTCGGAATTAAATTACTGCAAGCTCTAGGTTACCTACATATTTCTAAGGATACGTGCGCAGACACACGTTCGTTTTATCACATAACTAACTGTAAGTAATATGGTTATACTATGACTGTATGACAATAGTGGGTCGGGTTTGATTGTTTGTGGGTACCTATGTACCTAGAGTACCTACCTATTTGTGACACAGGTCAATGTGCCTATATGGTATGGACTTGTAATGATTGATTAGTACTACCTAAGTACTGCAGCTGCATAGATTAGCCATATTAATTTTAAAGTGTGTGTATTTATTTGTTACGAAACATGGATGGATTGTGTGAAAGATAATATGGCTAGAAAGGATGTTACTAGTGAGATGACGTCAGATAGAGAAGTATGGAAGAAGAAGACATGCTGCCCCGACCTCAAATAAATTGGGATAAGGGCGGG
Source organism: Pyrrhia umbra (assembly GCA_963891755.1). Lineage (NCBI taxonomy): Eukaryota > Metazoa > Arthropoda > Insecta > Lepidoptera > Noctuidae > Pyrrhia > Pyrrhia umbra. The sequence goes on along the minus strand of OY982942.1, from coordinate 1,143,487 downwards.
CGGATGATGATGATGAATGTAATCTAGCTAGGTATTGAAATAGCTGTTAGCAGTGTTGTATTGTATAACCTTCCAAGAACAACACATGTTCTACAATGTGAACAACATCACAAATGGACGGAAATGCATTCAACATTTGGCGTAAATAAACTAAAGGTCACGTTTACTAGTTAATATTCATTATTCCATTAGTACAAAGTCACAAGAGCTTTTAGTGCAAAGAATATAATATATTTATTTTCATCCCTGATTGGAAGGAAGGCAACACTAAAAAGTGACTCCTAGTTGGTATATCTTCAGAGCGCTACGACAATGCATGTGGGATTGATGATCACCATGATAACTATTTAGTTGTTTCTTTTCAGATAAATCTCCAGGTTTTCTCCCCTTGATCATACATTGAATGACCGGTAATATTCCGTTCAATTATGTATTGCTTATTTCTCTGTCTATTTCCAGGGGCCTAAACATGACGTGCCAAAACAAGATTATTGTCGTTATGAAAAAGAGACGGAGCTATACGACGTTAGAAGCTGTGTCACGCTCTCAAACTTGAATAGTGCTTGCAAAAACACGTGGTGGTATAGCTCCAGGGTCCTGGAAACATCCCTGCATGTACCAGGTAAACACCACATCTCTGGGCGTACTGTGTTGATGCATGAATTAAATTAATAATGTTTGAATTGTAAATAATGCTAAGAGCGTGTGTTTGGATGTCGAAACTGCGGCGCGCCGTCCGCCGGACCAAATTAGATGCTGGCAGTGGACTGGTCCAACTAGGGTGACCTACATTTTGGGATTTTGAAAGACTGTCTCAAGAAGCGACAAGTATAGTTTTTTGCATCAAAGACAGAATATAGCATATGAAAAGGTGCACTCTGAGGCTAAAATCAAATATTGATATTTATTTTACCTAATTCAACGTAAAATATGAGTATAATTATGTGATTTTCCTCTTCTTGTTTTTAACTTTCTAGGTTTATTTACCGTTGGACAGACAAGAACATTTATTGTTTTGTTCCCATTCGTCTTTACTAACACTTACACATACAAGTTATATTAAATGGAGGCCGATGAGATCGCACTAATCTTTTAGCTATTTTTTTTTTCAGTATTAAACTACTCAACCAATTTCGATAGAATAAGGTATAAAAGATATTTATGTTCCTATTTTTTATCCTTCAGTTCTACAGTAAAATCAATTATTTGAGCATTCATTTATGAAAAATACAAACCCTTAAAATATAGGTACATTATATAGGTACCCCTCAAAGAGACTAAAACTGTTGACAACAGCCAAATATCTGAATAAAATCAATGTTACATGTAATATGACGAAGGATAAGTTCATAGAGAGATATTCTACTGCAGATGCATGCCTTTTATTGTTAGTTAAAGTCAGTATTCGCGATATTGACGTCACTAACTCCTTACACGGTCCAAGTCACGAGTACCTACAGCTGAACTACATAATAGCTACCTATACTGTAGGTACTAAACAAAGGAACACTCATTGAAGTTTAAAGTTCATGTTTCATCATGAGAAATATACCTAAAGTTAGTGTGCACTGAGGCTAATCAATAACTTAGTCATGATATCACGAATCTGTTTAACAATACTTTCATATCGTTGTAGAATTGATGATTTTTATGACAATATTATTTAGTCACGTCTACCGAGCCTATCTCATTGATGACTATATAGGTGCACTCTCATAGTCCGATGGGTCGGCAATTCGACACGACCGGGAAGATAACACGCGCAGGACCGACAGCTTTACGTGCTCTCCGAGGCACGGAGGGGTCTCGCTATGTTCAGAAAACGGTCACCCATCTATAGACCGACCGTGGCTAGCGCAATCTATTGAACCGCATGGCTGCTACTTAGCCACGAGCCCCTCAATCGACGAATTATAAATGTTCTCCGTTGTACTTTCGAGATTATCCGTGAAAATGTCCGCAGCGTGGTGCGCGCACCCTGGAGCTTTTCTACGTATTATGCAATGATGTTTCAGAACTTATTTTAGTTTGTGAGAAATCTCCACGCGAGGCAGACACCGCGTCGCAAATATATACAAATACGGTCTTTACCTAACTAAATATAAGAATTGCAATTGCGTGCGTAAAATAATCAGTGTAAATCAAGTGCTTTTGATTTCAGAAGTGTATTTTTCTCTCTTTTCCCGCGTGGGTGTAGTGAAAGCGGCCATATTGTTTTTTTGTATTGTTTTTTTGTGTAGGTAGTTTTGTTCCGGGGTGACACATTTTAGTGACAGGCATATTAGTGGCGCATCACTAAAGAGTAACAAAAAACAACGGCTACAAATAAATATTTCATGAAAACGTTACTAAGAAATCATAAGTTAATAAGCTTGCCTTTTGTAGGTACTTTTCGTAAACCGAATCCTGCGAATATAATGACAATACTTAATCAATAATAATGCCTTTTTGCGCATTAATTATACTATGACACAAATACCAGTGCGTAACTAAAGCAAGTGGACTGGCTTTCCCGCAACACCACAAGACAACAAACATGACGTCATCGTAATCCATAGCCTACGGAGCTTATCATTACTTTAAAAACGTAAATAATTTTATAAGACCAAATACGTACGTAAAAGGAAACTTATTTAATTATATTACTGTAACATTTAATAGATATCGAAAATTATTGCATTTGCTGGAAATTGAAATAATTCGTCAAGCATCTACCTACTAATAGTATGTTTTGCTTAATTTTTGACGTGTTTTCTTATGTTTTGACCAGATTTAATATATAGACAATAGGTAGACATTATACACTATTCAATAAAACTTATAAGTGATAAGAAATTTACTTACAATCATGTGTGTGTTAATTATTATTTATTCTTCTCCACTATTTCTTGAATAAGGGTTCCTTGTCGACTACGGAAGCGTAAAAACAGTCACTTTTAAGAAGAAGTTTTACACTGTTTACGAAATGGCGACACAAAATAATGTCAGAATATTTTTTTTTCTGTTCACAATAGTTTTTCCGTGATGCCGTTGCGCTGTCGCGACACTTATTTCGTACACTATAAATGTCCCACCGCTGTTTACATACAGACACTTGCTGTATACACTGAGTGTACGATGTATAGTATCGTGGGGTAAACCTATTTCGAGTACTACATTTCTTACAGCAAATGTCTGACTCTTACTGACTAAAACCCATCCATGTTCCCTCCTCAGCCCTTTGTATTCCGGGGGCGTGGTATCTCTTTCGAACGTCCCGCTGCATGTTCCTCGGGCTGCTAACTGTATTTAACGAAATTCTTTACATTGTAAACAAACCCGTGTGGCGAGGTTGTTAATTATTCCAAGAACAAAGAATGTATCATCTCATTTCAATTCCTTACTCATACATAATTGGTGTTAGTTTAGTTTCGTCAACGACTTTTTTCTATTACTCAAATGATTTTATTAGTCAAATCAAAGTAACCAAATTCATTCAAATACATTCATTTGTTTTCGTCTGAAAGAGTAAGAAACATACATACATACATCCTCACAAGCCTTCGCAGTATTGCTATGTTACATAAATAGCGTTATCTTTACAAAAAGGATATTTAAGCCCTGGCTGGAGGCCCTAAATTCATTAAAGGCACTTACCAGGCAAGCCCGGTTAAGCAGACCACAACCTTCTAGGTTGACCTGCGAGATGCCATACAAAAAGGATATGTCATAGTGAAGAAATTATCAAAATTCGTGCAGTAGTTTTTGAGAAAATGAAGACATTCAAAAGCTTTTAATTAAGTAAGCATTTTCTTAGCATTTTCACATAAAATAACAGCTGTTATGTAGCTTCCATCTTTCATTGCCACATGAAAAATAGCATACAGAGTAATGACTTACTAGAAACACGAACACATTCTAGAAGCCAATGATTCATCTGTGTCCTTGCCAAACGGTTCCGACGAACGTTTCACTTGTAATTAATGTTGTTCAGATTTATTGGAAGCTGTTATTGGAAGTAACTGCATCTGTCTTGCAACCTGCAATGGTATGCACATCTGGGTATTTGAACTTTACTAACCATTCGAGCAGGTACTTTTGAAAAATTATGGGTACTTTTTTACTTTGAGCTGCCCGAATACTTATAGAATAAGCTGCAATAAAAAAGAGCCTTATTTTAACTTCATATTATTTTCAGAATTATGATATTTAAAAGATGTTCCAGAATAAAATTGTGTCCAAAAATTCCACATATCAAGACAAAATTAAATTATAGTATTCACAATCAATTTATTTTTGTTGACAATCGTTGTTATACTTAATTAAGGAAGCATAAAGTTTCATAATAATTTGTAACACTACCTAGTTTTTTTTTATAATAAATATTCAATCAAAAATAAAAAAAAACCCCTACGCAAAAATGCCTTCAATCATTTTCGAAAAGAGCTAATACTCTTACACTGCTGGACCGATATTAAACAAACATACCACCGCAAGGAAACTGGCTTTCAAACAAAAAAAAAACACATCGAAATCGGTGCATCCGTTTTAGGGCTACGATGCCACAGACAGTCAGACATAGACGTCAAACTTATAACCCCTCTTTTTTCATCGGGGATTAAAAATACATACTTTTACACCCACATTTTGTACATTTATGTTAGCAGGACTAAATGTCTCATGCTTGAGCCATTATGACGCACGACCACAATAAACATTGTCTACGTAGTGCAAATAAACTGATTTGGTGAAACTTTTGTAAGACTAAGTAAAAAGTATATATCATATGAATGTATTTTTTAGTTTTCAGTCTAAAAGTGCCCGAATTTCAGTACTTACTAGACTGCTTACTGTTTTACTGATAAGGTCATAGCACTTAGCAGGTTCGTGTCCGTGGGTTACCTTTCCTTTCTTTTATTCTACTGTTACAGCCTTCCACACTATACCTATATAAATCATTTTAACCACCTCATCTCAGACACATTATTACAAAAAATGGTTACCCACTTTCCTTCCTCTTAAGCTTAGGTATAGGTAATAGGTATGGATAAACGACGCCGACTCTTCGTGTACACTAGTTTTAGTTACTATGTAATATATATTTATAGTAGTTTTTAGTTTTATATTTAATATAGTATTGTATATGTTTATATGGGCCTTGATGCCTGAAATAAATGGATAAATAAAAAAAAATAAAAAAAAGTTATGGATAAAACTATTCATTCATATTTCAATGTAAACAAAAATTTTACATCTATTCGTACCAAATTCGTACCTACCGGTTGAAAAAAACCCAGTTTCTGATGAATCAAATTGAAGCTGATTCATTTGTTTTAGTTTTGATTCTAACATTTGCATGTTTTCTGACCTACATTCGGCCGGATTAGAATACATCTTGGTACATTTTATGCTTCGTGCTGTGTGAATTATTAATTTGAAATTCTGTAGTAGGTAGCTATGTCTGTAATGTTTACTGCTGTTTATATTTTAGTTGGAAACTACATAGAGTTACGATAGGGTCGGCCATATTGTAGCGTTGTTAAACAACTTAATTTTCTCAAATTTTATCGGTAGGTACTAAACTCGTTGGAACCGCGCAACTAGTGTTAGGTACTCTTCATAAGAGCCTACATAGTCCTTTTTGAAATAAAATGAATGATTTTGGCTTTTGACTGTGAAATTAAACTTTTACTTAAAGAGAAGAATATTTCAGTCTCCAAATTAACTAGCCACTATAATATTATACCTACAGATTACATGACGTTATTAACAATATGCCTCAAAGTTTCAAACTAGAAGAATAGGTACAAGTATATATATCTAACATTTTGTCAAGTGACGTTTATCTGTATTTTATTTATTTTAGGAATACGTACAGCTAAACAGTTACAGTAAATGAAAATAATTACAAAATATAAGTACAAATATTGACCCACTTATTTATAACATCATTCGTCTTATAATAACTCTTTTAGCTATTGAAGTGTTTTGTTCCTTGCCGTCAAACTTAATTTTGACTTGACAGATAAGGACAAAACAGTTCGATAGCTAAAAGAGATAAGACGAATGGTATGGTAATAATGAATAAGGCGGTTAAAGTTTTACTTTATATATCGTTTCTAACGAGAATACTTAAACGTTCTTATAATCGTATACATATAAGTAATCTAACAGCGAGGAATTAAAAATATTCGTGTACAGTCACACACAAAAATATATGTCCGAAGCGACATTCACTTGTTTTTTTTATACACAAACAAACAGACAGATTGAAAGGAGCGCTTTACCATAGAATTATGATGGACTGTGTAAAGATATTTTATCGGACATGGGCAATTAATTCAGAAGCTAGAAAAAAGCTAGCGTAGCTCCAGTTATAGTCCTACAAGTCAATTGATCAAAGTTAAGCTGCTCTGGCTACGATTGAGCCGCGGATGGGTGACCATCTATGTCATACTGAATCCCTCGCGTCTTTTTAACGTGCTTATGGTTGCTGTGGTTCTTATTAACCTCTGTAAAGTTTTTTGAGTAAGCCAAAGAATAAATAATGTTTTTCAGACTGATTTCGGTTACTCTAATAGTCGACATGACGACAATTTGAGAGAGATCAAGCATTCATTGCAGGACCGAATGATGAGGTAAACGGTCACCCATCCAAGCAATGACCACGTCTTGTGCAGCTTAACCTAGCCTCTTAATAATACCTATAGAATATGAGAAAATCAGTAAGCGTACAACCTAGCCGGCCTGCTTAATTGAACTGCTTTTTTAAGAACAAGTTCTCATGAATATGCGTTTATTGAGAACTCGAAAGTTCACTTCAATATATTCCCAGAAACAAGAAATCGAAAAAACAATTACAAATAGGATAAATAAGTCGTAAACATAATGCTGAAAAACATCTGTAAAGCGGCCAGCAACCGAATTTTTCACAAAATTATTTCTGTACATCGTTCCCTACATTTTACTTGCGTCAAAACTATTGTGCAGGCGAAATTGAACCTTATTACTTTGTAACAAGAGCTGCCGAGTGTTGTAATTGAGTTTGGCATGGATCAAAGGTGGGTGGCATGTTTGCAGCTCGCGTCGTTTCAGAACAGTTGCTTTGCATTGATGGAATGATGAATCGCGCGTATTTTCATATTCCAACCTTGGTGGATGTTTTCTTTTGGCTAAAATCTAGCATTTTGCTATAGGGAAATAGTCTTAATATATTATTTTATTTTAAACATCTGAATTCTCTAGAAAAGTGGTCCAAAGAAGCGTAGAATGGTTTTATTCTTCTTCTTCTATGACGGTAGATACAGCCCTTTGTGGGCCTTGGTCTCCTTAACGATCCTCTTCCATTTCACTGAGTCTCTGGCCTCCCTTTGCCAAGAAGTTATCCTGCATACTCCTTAAGTCTGGTGAAATAGATAATTCTTACATTAAAGTGTGAACAACGGCACTTCTGATGTCAAAATATGCAAAATACTTTTTGTATAATGTGTAATATTTTAGCTGAATTATCTGACCGTGAAAGAAGGCGTGGTGGCCTAGTGGTTAAGGCACCTGCCTCTCGTGTACGAGTGTGCAGGTTCGAAACCTGGCAAGTACCAATGTGACTTTTCTAAAGTCATATGTACTTTCGAAGTATATCTTAGACGTCACTGACTAACGGTGAAGGAAAACATCGTGTGGACTTAAAAGTCTGAAATCGCCAATCCGCCTTGAGCAAGCGTGGTGATCAATGCTCATGCCTTCTCTGTAAGAGAAGAGGCCTGTGCCCAGCAGTGGGACTATATGTAGGCTGATGATGATGATCTGACCGTGAAACAAATAAAAATAAGAGTAATGATAGGGTAAGATAATAATTAACTGATAAAAAAGGCGACATCCCCGTAGTCAGCGCCTACAACTAAATTGGGATAAGGTCAAAAAGGCAATGATCCAACATTAATTTACCCGACGAGACATAAGAATTTCTCAAGACGAGACCTACTTTAATCTAACCTCATTTTAATCCCAGATTATATTCCATGCACTTAAAAAATCTTTAAATATAAAATTTTAGATAAATCTATCTGTACTTAAACAGTAAAATTCAAAAGTAATCGGACTGCATTATCAACGTTAGAAGTCTGAAAGTGAGGCGATGAGCTGATACACTGTTTACATTTAAAAATAGCAAGGTTTTTCCAGGCCATACTGTATGTGTATCAAACTAGAACACTCTATCGTCTGTTTCTCTTTAACTAAACCATTAAATTTATTCTGAAGTAGCCATTAATTATGTGTATACATCAGTGTATATATATACAATATGTTTTCAGAGAAAAATTAAAGAGTCCTAATCAATTACAAAAAGAACAACCAATTTTAAAGACACCCCGAAGTGATAAACAATTTGTATTTTCAACTCAAACACGTATAACGAAACTCTCAAAGCGAAATTTTGCTAACGAAGTCGATCATTTTGTATTTTTTTGCCAACTTAATTTTATTTTGGAAATGCAGTAAATTTTGTTTTAAACTAATATTTATATGCTGATATAGATTACAACGTTCAAAAAGAAAAGACGCTTCGAACTCCCAAGCACCATTAGGATCTACTTAATAACAAATTAGGTAGATATCCAAGTTGTTATTAAGTTTTTGTGTACTTATGTAGATACATAAATTATTATATGTATCTACATAAGTACAGAAAGGGAGAATAAACATTACTGTCACTATCTTACAAGATCGTCCAATTTACGCATTATTTTCATTAATTACTAATACTGTATACATTTTAAAACACAACTTTGCTCCAAAAAGTCGTAGCGCTGACGTAGCTCACGTAGCCGTGCTACGCGCTGTTGTCATATTTCAACTCTTGCGCCGGTCACCCATCATTCTATCCGCCGCGAGCCACTAGTACGCACGCATCGTTACAGTTTTATGAATACCACGACCGCCGCGCTAAATAAAATAAATTAAAAGTACACTCAACGTGAAAATTTTATTACTTCCCTTAGAACCACGTGAAAACCAGCTAAATAAAATAATAATAATAAAAAGTGTCAGTGAAGTGTAAAGAAAACTTTGCCAAAATGATGACGATAAGCGAAAGCCAGTTCTCATCCAACAAAATGTCGAGCATCCACAAGATAAACGACAGGATCGTTCACAGAGACAGCTTCGATGACACCAAGAGTTCTTCGAGCGTTAACAGCACCCTCATCACGAAGAGGGGCTTCAAGCCCTCCGACATGTACGACCCTCAGAAGAAGGAGTTCCTCACGAACCTCAGTTATAAGTTGTTCCCTGTAAGTTGGGTAAGTGTATCTTGTCTGATTAGTGGTTCGTGCTTCTAACACACGCGTATGGGGGTGCACAAGTATATTGAGTAATAGATTATTATATTATATTATTTATTTATATTTTATTTGTTAGCGTTGTCAATGCGACATACATAGACATCTACCCAATTAAAAAGGACGTAAAATATTTTATGCGTTAACTAGGTAATACATTGACGACGCTAACTGTACCTGTTGATTGGAACAACATTGTGTTTTGTTTAAAAGTTAAATTATACTCAACAACTAAAGTTTCTGAGTCAGTCGTTGATTCAATTATGTTCAAAGAAATATGCAAATTCATAACAGAAACATAAAACTCGTTTGTATGAGTTCTTACTATATTTTCAAGGCTGATCAGCCTTGTCATACAAAAAGCTTTGCAAATGCTTTTATTGTTTATCTATAATATAATATTTACGAGTTCAAACCGATCGGGAACTTTTATTATTCTACATTATAGTTTCATCTTCTAATATCTGATGTTTTATTTGATTTCTTTGTTTATAAGTATTTCTGAGTCACTCTGGTATCTGTTTTATCCAACTGCCCAAAGGAGAGTGGTGTTTTCGTGACTATGTATGTATTTTATAATAATTAGTTAATTAGAAGGCACATTATGAAAAAAAAAATGATAAAATAAGCTATATATTCCTCTCTCTATTTATTTTAGAAGTGTATATTTAATAATTAAAAAAGATATTTACATTATACACATTCTTGACAATATATTTGGACTTTTAAAATCTTATCAAAAATGATTTGCAGAAATTAAACGCAATTTTGTTTCAATGTTATTTATTATGTCTTTTATTTATATTATATGGTTATTTTTTATATATAAGTAGATAGATTACTGACGTCACTAACTTCAAATAAAAAAAAAACAAGAAATGAAAATACGACAATAAACTAGAAAGAAAATAAACTACAAAAAACTGAACGCAAAATGTAGAAAAAATATACAATAATTGTTATATAAAAAAAACATTTGAAAATATTAAGCAGTTGAAAACAACACATTTTAATTTTTAAAGATGGCCGAAAAACAGTTTACTTTTGCCAAAAGAAAGAGGCATTGAACTATCGTAGAGTTCATTACGATATTCATTTCAGTTCACCGAAAATTCAACTGTAAAAACACGCCTTGAATTATTGTCGCGTGCGATATTTGGGTTAATAATCCATTTAATTAGGTGTTAAATAATTTTGATTAGGATACGTAAATCATAATCAACTAATTATCGTTGACTGGCAGAGTGTGCCAATTAAGGCATTATGTTTGCTTAAGCAATAACTTTAATTATCAAATTTTTGCGAAGAGATTTTTTTTGTATTTAAACTGTGATAGGTATTTGACTATGTACGTAGAAGAAATGCATAAGACAAAAAATAAATAAAATAATAGTAAGGTCTAAATTAAAGTAAGATGTGTGTTATCCACATTAGTTGACATAGTCAAAATATGACGTAGAAATTTAAGATATTTACATTATATATATACATTCTTAACAATAAAAATAAAAAAAACTCTATAATATTAAAATATTGCGTCAAAAAAATCATCCTCATCGCCGTCAACCGGGAGTTTACCCAAGACGTACGTAGAAATAGAATAATATTGTATTTTAATAATTGTTTCGTATCACTATGTATAGGTATGTAATGGAATATAAATGATAGATTATATTAATAAAAAAATTTACCGAATCAAACTTAATGGAAGTTCCCTAAAACTTAAAAAAAACACAAAACATTACAATAACGTGTCGAAACTGCTCAAAACTGAAAGCGTTAGAGCCGACTATTTGAAGACAGACAGACGAACAGATTAACCTATATACGTCTCCTCATGCAAGCTGCTAAATATATAAAATGTTGGCCGGTAACAGACGAGCTTGTTTGATAGTATATTCGTATATTACTTTATTCGTCACACAGAAATGTTAAGAAAATGTAAGAAATGAACGTAGGTACTAGATGACCCGGTGAACTTCGTGTCACCTATATCTTAACTTTTTCATCGTTTAAACCTTTCCGGGACCATAACAAACATTTCAAAAACAACATCAGCTAAATCGGCCCAGCCGTTCTCGAGTTTAAGCAAGACTAACGAGCATTAATTAATTTTAATATATATATATAAGTACCTATAGTTTTTTTTTTACAATAATTGACAGAAAAGTACAATCTAATGATTGTGATAAAGTAGAGTTAAACTTCATTACCTCCATATTTTCGGAAAAGCCAGCAATATAATCTCATGTTTTCATTGTTCAAGTCCTATGTCATAACGAACCAACGGTATTCAAATACAGACTGGGTTTCTACTGAGATATTCCTTATAAAAAAACCTAATAATTACCAGGCCAGTTAGTATATCATTGAGATAATTAGGTGGTATAACCTCGTGGTCATGTTACTTGTAAACTTAAAACAATATTATTTGAAAACAGTGCAAAACTTCTTGAAAACGAACTCTTTCGTTTTTAAAGTCGGTCTTTTTTTGGATTGGAAATCATCAAATGACTTCTCCTGCCATGGCTGGGGCTGGAGGAAGTGTCAGACTCTAACTGACTAAAACCCATCCATGTTCCTTCCTCAGCCCTTTGTATTCCGGGGGCGCGGTAACTCTTTCGAACATCCCGCAGCTTAAAGTCGGTCTAAATTAAACTGCTAAAGTTACTATAGAAAACACTTTACTGCTTTATCACTGTACTACAATACCGTTTAATCTGTAACATCTATCTAAAAATAATGATCATAAATATACAACATCAATGAATGCCAACATTCCGTCAGCGCATACAACAAACCTTCGAAAAGGCCATCTTTAAATAATAACTATACCTCTTGACCCGAGCTCAGCAGAACACCGACCTCACTTCTGTATTTTTAGATCATATCTATACTAATATGAAATAGGTCAGTCCTGGAACTACTAGAACTGATTGAACCTCTTAATTCAATATCTGAAATCTATTTACGAGTAAATCTCTCAATCTTATTATTTGGCCATACTCGTTTTGGTTTTAAAATGTTTGTCGTATTCCAGGGAAAGTTTAAATAGTTTAAATAGTTATGATAGATTTAGGTGATACGAAGTTCACCGGGTCATCTAGTAAACAGTAAAACTAGTACATAAAATTTATTTTATATAAAATACTTAAAAACTATTTTTTTATCATTTTCCTGCTTAATATGGAGGGAACTATATTAATTATGTTTTCTACTCCTCAGAGTTCTGTTCTGATTATTTTTGTTTTCTGGAGAAATATCTTACGTCCTTCCCCAGGATCTGCTAAATTTTGTCTAAATCAGTTTAGCAATATACATGTAGAAACTCGATAGGCAGATAGACGGACCGAGAGACCGGCGACAGAAAAGTTCCATTTACTCCATTTAGAGTTAGTATTTGTAATATTAGTGAGGAATAAAAGATGTATTCCATATTTTTACATCATCACTACATAGTATAAAACGAAGTCGCTTTCTCTGTCCCTATATCCCTATCTTTAAAACTACGCAAGGGATTTTGATGCGGTTTTTTAAATAGATAGAGTGATTAATGAGGAAGGTTTTAGTAAATAATTTGTCAAGTTTTTGTATCCATTAGCTAAAATATCGCGGGCAAAGCCGCTGGCGGGAAGCTACTTTGTAATATAAAATGAGAAATACATATAAATCGAATAATATCAAAACCCACTATCAAAAAGCCAACACACGATAGGAACAAGCTACAAATAGCCGTGATCCGAATTTGTGCGAGTCGGGCATCGAACCCGTGTCACTCCGCACCTCTGGTCTTGGCCTCTGCGTTATTTAGGGCCCATTTACACATCACCGGCGCAGGCGCAGTCAAAAGACTGTTAGTGTGACTTCAGTTAAATTGCTGTTCGACTGTTTGTCGGCGTCTGGCGTTCGTTAATGATGTATTCAATCTTTATTAGCGACTTCAAAGGGACTTCAAACTTCCATTGAAGTTGAACATGTTAGGTAGTTCTGGTCGGTAAAGTCCTTTCTATGGCGTGCTAAAGCAGGCCATAGGTACGTTGTGAGAAAGAGACGGCGCTATACGACTTTAGTAGCTGTGTCTTATTCTTATACCTGAAAAGTGATTGATAAAACACGTGGTGGCACACCCCCTGGGTAGGGCACCCCAGTCGTAGTACTCGTAGTGGCGATGCTGTAGAAGGGCTATGTGGCTATATGATACTAGCTTCTGCCCGCGACTTCGTCCGCGTGGAATAGTGGTGCTCCGCTCCTATTGGTTTCAGCGTGATGACATATAGCCTATAGCTTACCTCAATAAATGGGCTATCTAACACTGAAAGAATTTTTCAAATCGTACCAGTAGTTCCTGAGATTAGCGCGTTCAAACAAACAAACTCTTCAGCTTTATTATATTAGTATAGATAGATTTAAGAGAATTGGTTGACTGCCTCGTTGGTTCAGTGCTCGCCAATAAGCCTACAGTGAACGGGTATTGGGTTCTATTCCTGCGCCGATATAGCTTTATGAAGATGACGATATGTATGTACCTACGTTTTATTATTCATGGTTATAAACGAAAGAGCGAGTGCTGCCAAATATTATAATTGTCATACCGAAATATAATGTTTGACATGACATTGTGAAGTCATTATTAATTACCAACGCCTGTTCAGCTGTGATCAGAGTACGGGAGGGTTTCCGAGAGTGCTTGTGTCTGAGTGACGGAATAACTGGGTGATCATAATACATAGTATATTAATCACTTACAATCTAAATTGTTTTAAGAAAGGATTCAATTTAATTTTGTGTGAGTTTGAATGTGTAAAGTTTTTACGTTTTTTTTAAAAAAGGGTACGCTTTAAAGAAATATTGATTTTAGTTCTTTATGTATCGAACTGTACTTTTCGAAAATTTGTGAAGGTTGCCCATTTTTTAAATTGGAAAATTAATAAATAACTGAAAATTCGAAATTTGTTAAAAATAAGAATAAGTACGATTTAGAATTTGGAAATATATAAGGTGGTAGAATCTGAATTGGGAACCCATCGCCGACATTGATATAATATAACAGTTTATTTTATATATCATAGCAAAAAAATATTATATTTTCACAGTAAACATTGATCATGTTTTAACAACACTGAGCGTGTAAAACTTTTTGCTTTAATGTTGTCATTGACGAATGTTAAAAGCTCATCGTAGGAAGTGAAATGAATTAAACTCAAAGACAAATATAAATACACATATGTACATAAATTGTGAAATAAATAAAAACGAGGAATCCGAAGAAATTCGTTTGAAATTTAAATTTATGTTTTCCGTGTTTCGTGTGATGTAGAAAACGTTTGATTTTAATAATTGATAAACAAGCACAATATTTCGTGATATATATCAATGAAGAATTATTCAGAATATAATTTATAACGGTAATGGTAATATCTATTTCGGTCAAAGAATCGGCATTGCCATCCAACGTGGCAATGCAGCCAGCCTTTTGGGCACGATTCCCGTTGACAGCGATGCGGATGAATATTTTGATGCCTAATTTTATTAGTACCTATTTATTATTATTGTTATATTTTGATTATCTATACTATATGTATATTATAAAGAGGAAAGATTAGTTTGTTTGTTTATTTGTTTGTAGAATTTTAACTCAAAAACTACTATTTCAAAAATTCTTTCACCGTTAGCTACAAGCTACATCTTTACGGAGTGTCATAGGCAATATTTATTTCCAGAAATAATTAGGGATCCCTACTAAAACTTGAATAATGTAACCCAAGGTGTAAAAAAAATGTCCACGCGGGCGAAACCGTGGGCGGAAAGTTAGTTGTAAATAAAACAATATTTTTATTTAAGCAACTTGGAAGACTTACAGCTAAATTAATCTAGAATAACGTACACTTAGTCAGAGAGCCAATGACAAGTCTTCACTTTATGTTATTTAGGATTTATAACTATTTAGTTATAATCCGACATTAGACAGGACTGTTATTTTTCGTGTGGAAATAGTCTTAGGTTTCAATACAGCATAATGTCTAGCAGATTAGGTACTGAAATATGCATTTCAGCATAGTAATGGGTCAACCAAAAAGTATTCGAATCGAAAGCGATTATTAAATGGAATATACTCGTTTCTTACGATATATTTTTGGATGCTGCAAATTGGTATTTATGCATTTTAAACATACATTTTCGTTTGGTATGGTTGTATTTGTTATTTGAAAATAGCTCACTTTAAAGTTTTGATTACATTAGTATATTTGTGCTAGGCCCACTGTACTTATTCACTTCTAGACTGGAAGCATCTAACCTATAAAAAATGTAGGCTGAAAATAGAAACAAAACTCAAATCCAACAATTAAACCAGTATTCTAAACTCTTAATAAACCACATTGGCCTCGATTCGTTAAAAAATCAGTCTATTATAAATTTTCATAGCGGTTCAACTTGCCAGCACAATTTGGAACTCTGCCAACCCCGATTAGTGCCACGTCAATATGGTAAACGTCAACATTTCTGACCAATCGATTTTACACGTTACTGCTTCTGTTAATAAGTGGAAAATTGAATGTGTCATTGTAATGACTTTGGTCCTTACAGAACGTAATTACATTATTTAATTTTCTATTATTTTTTGTGGAAATATTTGGTTCAAAATCATGTTTAATGAAATAAAGAAAACGTAAAAAAAAACTTTTTTTTGTGACCAATTTGCATAGACTGTACCAGTGTCTATCTAAATGTTGTATCATCTTGTTAAACTACATCCTTATAATAAATAAGTCGTACTTACATAATGCGTCCTTATATAATAAATCAATAAATTATATTATTAACTAGCTTCTGCCCGCGACTTCGTCCGCGTGGAATAGTGTTGCTCCGCTCCTATTGGGTTTAGCGTGACGATATATAGCCTATAGCCTTACTCAATAAATGGGCTATCTAACACTGAAATATTTTTTTAAATCGTACCAGTAGTTCCTGAAACAAACAAACAAACTCTTCAGCTTAATTATATTAGTATAGATAATAAATACAAAGGTTGGGCATCAAAATATACATCCGCATCGCTGTCAACAGGAATCGTGCCCAAAAAAGGCTGCATTTCCTCGTGGGATGGCAATGCCCATGTGGAGTTGACCAAACGCACAAATTATACCTATCTTAATTAATTTTCAATCAAATAATTAAAATTATTTCTACACTAATGTATGTGCCTACAGTTTGTGTTCATAGTTGAAATTATTGAGCTCACACAACAGACAGTTGGCATAGACTACACGTTCTCTGTCTACTACGGCCTGCCTACTTACTAATTTATTTCGAGTCAAGAAATATTTTGCTCTTTAAAAAACACGCTAATCTGCCTCTATTGGGGCTGTACGTTAACGTAAATAAATCTGAATTACATATCATAATTACAAATATTTTTGATAATTATCTAAATACCTTACTCGATTCACCTTAAAAAACAGAATGAAATAAAATATGAGCAAAAAACTACAAATACGTACTATAAATGTGTTAAAATTAAGAAAGTATATCTCACAGAATAAAAATTTACTAACGTGAAAAAAAAACTTACATTAAATCCCACTAAAACAAAATATAATAAAAATATGATGTACAAAAATAATAAAAATGTGTAATAAAAACATTAAAAATTATTATTAAACAGGTTTAGTACTAGTGTGACAATAAATTAATAGAAAAAACCTATGCTAATCACACAGAACGATGCGGACTTATCCCGGGAGCCCGCGCTTTTGGAGCCACTCGACTGTCTCACTGTAAGACGATCCCGAACACACACCAAATTACAAACACATTTTCATAAATATTACCACTGTAAATAAATACCATTTTCATTTAAAAAAAAAACAACAACAAAATTTTGCCAGTTTTGAGGCATTTTCATTGAAACATCGTACATAATAAAATATTTTTATTTATTTATCAGAAATAATGTTACTAACTCATGATTTTATGCTAAATAGTGTGAAAATCTTGCTTTCGCTTTATTTGTCTGTTTGTGTTTTTAATTCATTAACTTTTCTCTTTGTTATGTTTATAATTTTCCTTGTAAGCGAAATCATCAATTAACATGCTGAAAAATAAACAATTAAATGTCTGTACATGAAAATTGATTATTTCTTATTATGATTTTTATTATTATTTCTTATTCTTATTATACTTATTCTATTCATTAAGCTACCCACATATAAAAAATATCTTTCCTTCTGCTAACTTTTAATCATATTTATCATCGTTTGAATCAAAGTTGGTTCAGCGATTTTACATTGAGTAATTAATTCCTTATCTTAATTAGTTTGGATAAAATACATTTAGAACTTAGAGTAAAAATGTCTGTGGTATAATTTTCTTTCTCTCTCTCACACATTATATGTTGCTATTGTGTTGTTTCATGTTTTACACAGTACATGAAATGTACATACTTACCTACATTACATAACCCTATTAAAAGGGAAGCCATCATTTCATTATAGACAGTCCAATTGATTTTACGTAAAATGTGAACAAAATCATAACCTATAATGTTCTAATTTTCCCACATAGATAAATAAAATGGCATTAAATGACGAATGGTGATGTTTAGAGCATGACATTGACATAAATGCGCCATCCTTACGCCATTTTGTTAATTTTTGTGGCAGAATTAGAACAAAATAGGTTACAACTTGGTTTATTTTTTTCCTAAAGTCATTTGGTACTTACTAGACTGTAGTTCTATTAGTCTTGAGACTTTTTTTAAAATATATTTTCTTCACGTTTGTTTGCGATTAAAATTAGATGGAAGTTTTCATACAACTGTCATAATGTTTTATGACTCTATGACGTTTTTCAAGCTTATTGTATTTCTTAATCTATGCAAAACAATTGATTATGATGATACCTAAAATATCCATAACCTAATTCACATAGTTTTTTCTATTCCCATTAAACCAGAGTTAAATAAAACCTGCATCATCACGTTTTCCAGTAAATAATAAAAAACATTACAATGTACATTTAAGATAACTACAAATTGCCATTTATTAATTAATTAGCTTACTATCTTAGCATTTGTTAGTTCACGATTATACACGTGATAATATCACCATTTCCGTGATAATAGCCATCACATCACTAATATGACCACACCTGACATTCCAGGAGGACATGGAAAACAAGCCAGTGTTAGTTGGAGAGAAGGAGGTGGACCTGAACAAGATCTTCACGCCAGCGCCTGATGCTGAAGAGCATATCATTAAGAAGGACCGCAAGTTTGGTAAGAATCTTTTCTTTCGTCATATTTTCTATAGGTTTTCCGCCAGCAACTTCACCTGCGTGGGATATACGAATTCAAATTAAAAATGGCCCCTCTTTTTCACTCCTTTAGGGGTAGAATTCCGGAAAATCCTTTCTCATCGGATGCCTACGTCATTGAAAGAACTCACCCTCCAAGTTTCAGGTCTCTACCATCAGCGGTTTAGGCTGTGCGTTGATCCGTCAGTCATTCAGGACAAAGCATTTTATATGTGTAGATTGATTATTTATTGACTGAAGTTGCGACACAAATGTTAGAATAAATATCGTGTATGGGGTCGTAGTGTAAACCTAGCTTTAGTCGCGAAATATGGATCTCTGCAAAACCCTTTTGAGATAAAAGCGTAATGTTTTGTCAAAACTCGTGCCATCTACACAGGTATAGCTCTTCAATCATCATCAAACATCTGTTCTCGAGTGAGTCATTGCTCATTCGCGACTGGACACAAAATGACGATCATCCAAAAGGTTAGCTAGCGTGACACATCGTAGTTATAATTTATTGGATGCAGTTATTGTTTATTGTAACTGTCAGCAGTTAACCGTACTCGTTCGCTTCCGTGTAGGGTGACTATGAGCCTGGTTTTGTTCGGACAAGCTCCTCTTTCCCCCCTCCGGGAGTTTATTTCCTCTGAAGTATGTCATTATGTCCAAATTATTAGGTTTTTTATCTTGGATCAGCAATTTAGTGCATTAGTTTTTATCTCTCTCAGACGTTATCTTAGTAATCATTATAGTTTTTTCTTCATAAACACGACCCGTTAACCTATTTACTGGTCAGCAATCTAATTGGATTCCCAGTTTCACAATGAAATAACCCAGACGTGAAGATTCTTTCCCGAAGAGACCAGCTGTTCGGTGTCGGCGGCCATCTTTGTTTCATAATGTTATTGCGCATTAGGGTCACTCCCTTCGAAGAATATAAACAAAAAGATTAAGACTGACTTTGTGGACCCACCCTCACTTTATTCTTCTATTATTTTTTTAACTTTTCATACAAATACATTGGCCTACGTGATCCTCAAATTACACTACTAGTTGTAACTAGAAAAAAATATTTAAAAAAAAGAGTATCCATGGAGTTTCTTGCCGGTTCTTCTCCATAGGACCCACTTTTTGGACCCGTTCACCTAGCTTCTTTTCTTCACGTTTCTTTTTAAACTTTTTGACTCTTAACTCTTCTTCGGCGTAATAAAGGACAAGAAGACATAGGTGAAGTAAGTGTTAAAAAGAAATAGGTGCAAAAGTATAGTTTCATCGACTTAAAATTGAGAACTGTCAAATAATGCTTGCTTTTTTGTGTCACCTCCAATTAAATAATCGTATAGTAACATTTTAAATATAAACTTCGTAACTCCTTCAGCTTGGCTCAAACTTTTTCTCATCAATAATATCGCCGTCAGTAATTTCGAAAAGTGACATCCCTAGCTAGCGAACTATTTCTGGATTCAGTCGTAATTTCCACGATGTAGTTAGCTATATATACTATTGTTTCTCATGACGCTTGTTTGTCGACTGCTTTTGGTAATATTGCATGATTTGCGTCAGATAAACACTGAGTCATACAGTTCCTGATGTGGCTTTAGTAATTTCTGGATTCAGCTAAAGATATGGCCTATATGAGGAGCTGTTTATTTAATTTAAGGCTGACGACAATTGAACTTCATTTTGTGAGTTGCGTTTGAACGATTGGTTCAAAGATAAAACTGCGAATTGACGAGATGTGAATTCACAACGCAGAGAACTGCGATGCCACATTGTGCGGCAAGCCCCTTTCACGTCATCTAGCCATAGATAAATATACTAACTTCCCGCCAGCGGCTTCGCCCGCGTGGGCTATACGAGTCCAAATTGAAAATGACAGAATTTCATACAAGCTTTGCCCCCCCTTTTCACCCCCTTAGGGATAGATTATCGGAAAAACCTTACTTATCGGATGCTTACGTCATACAAAGAACAAACCCTCCAAGTATCAGGTCAGCGGCTAAGGCTGTGTGTTGATCCGTCAGTCAGTCAGGACAAAACATTTTATATGTTCTACTAACAGAAGAAGTCAACAAGTTTAAAGTCACATCGCAAGTTCGAAAAATTGCGAGCTGGGGCCTTACCATGACGTGCCAAAACAAGATTATTTTCGTTGTGAAAAAGAGACGGAGTTATACGACGTTAGTAGCTGTGTCACGCTTTCAAACTTGAATAGTGATTGCAATAACACGTGGTGGTACAGCCCCTGAGCTGTTTTGTTTAGACGCAAAATGCGTTCGAACAGTGAATGCTGGAGTTTTCAAAATAATAGCCAATGACTAATGATAATATGTTTATAGTCAATGTGTAAATAAGCTAAAGTTCCATACTTCCATTTGATGTTTGTAAGTGGAGAAACAATTTCCGACAACAGGGGTACAAATAAGTACCAGAGAAATTTCACTTTTAAAAATGCTGTAAAATTTTGCCTGCCCTAGAAATCACGGCGGACAATTTTAATGAAGTCGCAAAATAAATAGTTTTACAAAAGTTTAAAGTTATTTAATGAATCACAGTGATAATTAATTTAACCTCTGTTATCAACGTACACTATTACAACTGTGTGCTGCCCACTCACCTGACCAAGCTTATTCTTAGACGAATAGTAGTGACCTATTCTACTGCCTATTCTTAGGCCAGCCTACGACACTGTCTTACTTACGCCATCTATCGGAATTTAAACACAACACAAACTTTAATCAATGTCTTTATTCGTAATTTTAAAAATGCCGGAAAGTATATTGTGCCAGGTATACAAATTGTAATTTATTGAGATGCGGATGACTTCTTTCTTCGCAAGGTGACTACATATTATAACAAGGATGTCTATAATCTGATTGATTGTAGTACATGACAATAATTTTCTTTTACATTTTATAGCTAGAATAGATTATTTTATTTGTCACTATTCGATTTCGATTATCGACAAAATAAATCTAAGTAAAATAAAATGTATAAAGTGAACCACTCACTGAAAAATTGATTTTTTGCTTGAATATCACGTTTGCTTTGTCAGTGAGCTCTCCTACAATAACTATCCTTGATTTTGTAAAAAAGAAATTAATGATGCCTCTACCTTAAATAACTTTGATGTCGACCAACAGATGGCGCTAATTTAAATTTCTTCTTTCCAGAGAAAACATTCGCTTCATCAGCATTCTACGTGCCAGGAGTGCATCCGACAGTGAAGGAGCAGATGGACCTCGCGCGGGCCATCTCCAAGTCTCTGAGTGACTCCAGCAATCACATGAGCCGAGGACAGAGCATGTACGTCAACAGGAAGAAGAGGTCCGTCAAGTGGGTGCATGAGGGACGAGGTATGTGGTGGTGTACTTTTATTTAGTGGCAAACAACCCTAAGGATCACCTGATGTTCAGTGGTCACAGCAAAATGTAGACAACTGCAACTTTATCCACTGCTATCAGAAGTTTTAGTATTTTTTTTTAATCATTTATTTTTTTGAAGCTTTTCGTGCTATTGCCACAAGCCAGCCTCGTAAGGTATAGGTAATAAATGTAATAATTACATAATAAATAAAAATATAAACAAGAAACAACTCAACAGAAACAAAAAAACAAAATGAAATTAACTAATCTTTCCTTAAAAATATTTCCTTAACAAAAGGTTTTAGGTTACTAATAATTAAGACGAAATATCTCCTGAGCCAATTTTGACTAAATACCATCTTAGAAAACAACAAAATAATATAAATATCTTCTGTAAAGTGCACTGAGCTTTTTTTAAAGATTCAAGTTATTTCGGTTCTTTTAAAAGTCAAATTCGGCACTATAAACATTTGCTTTCATGTTGTCTTGCATGTCATATTAATTATGAAATTATTAGAATCTGTCGGCTCGGCAGATATTAATGGCAACAGCTGATATTGACAGATTGGTCGGCGGCCAGACCGGCGGCCTCGGTACATGCTACAATATTTATAGGATGCAAAATGTAAATTATTATACATAATATTGTCTAGAGTTCTTCGTAGAGATGTTTTGACAGCAATGAATGCTTTGTCAATTTTAATTAATAAATTATGCTCAAATAACAATAAAGATTAAATATTAAATATTAAAAATGTCCAGCACATTAGGTCTCATAGATTAAAAGGAGCAAAAACTTTAAATAATAGACATTTCGAGTAAACATAAGCCCTTGCACGGTTGGTACCTACTAAAGTACTAAATATTACATTACGCCTCTAATGTTTATCGCTCAAGCTGCAGCAGGTTTGTATGATGATGCAAAAATACACCCAACAGTCTTTCGAAGGCGACAACTACCAGTGTTAATTTCATTATCACCATAGACCGAGACCAGCCTGAAAATCATGAACTATATATTAAGCCAGTGCCAAGGGGTGCCGTGTTACCCGGTAACTGAGTTGTGGAGGTTAGATAGGCAGTCGCTTCATGTAAAACACTGGTACTCAGCTGCATCCGGTTTAGACTGGAAGCCGATCCCAACATAGTTGGGAAAAGGCTAGGCAGATGAATGATATTAAGCCCGTATAATTTCATAATTCTGGAGTTAAAACGGCGGATGATTCTCACATTATGCAGATAGATAGATAGAATATTCTTTAATGTACACCATAAGACAACAACACAGGTTACAATATAGACAACCTTTTGATGGAGTCAAATTGTTAAACAATACATATCGGGCAGTTTATTACAAATCTGTTCTTCATAATAATTATTTCTATTCTAACTTCCAGGTCGAAACACATCGAACGCGTGCTCCACACCGACGCCCGTAGCGAACCACGACACGCCGTACCGCCCGCCATCTAGTTTACGCAACCAGAAAACTTATCCTAAGTCGGCGCTCAAACACTCCAGCAACTGGCCCAAAATTGAGCCGTTCCCGACCTCCCCGCCAACAATTACTGTACAGAACATCGACCTACCAGTCCCAATGGCACCTACGAAGTTAAATGATGTGTATGCTTCACCTAAAAGCCCGCGATTGCCTTTAGTTTCTGGCCCAAACTTCAACGTAGCGCCGCGCGGTTGGGGTGAAATGAAGGATTATTACCGGCCGGTAGTACTAGATGGCGCTGGCGCTTCGACACAATACACGGATTTCTAAAATTATTTAATTCAAATGTTGTTAAATAATTTTAAGACTTAAATTTAATGGGGACGTGACTTTTTTTTATATAAATTTTCTTTACTTTGTTTAGTTGATAATTTTAAATGTTGTCTTTGTGGGATTTGTTTTAAATCAAAGTCATATTTGAATACAGATGTTAATTAATATCATAAGCACAATGACTTTCCATTGCATGTGCTTATTTAACATCAATAAGAAAAAAAAAACACGAGCAGAATTTACGAATACTTAATTTTAATCTAATTTAAGTATATATAATTAGCATTTTGAATTTTAAACATCTTAAATAATGACTATAAATGACTAGTTTTTAATTTTACGTTTAATATAGATGTTAATTTTAAATACCTAATGAAAAAAAATGTAGTCGAGTCCTAGTCATATTTAAGTAATTATTTAAAATAAGTATTTAATACTCGATAGTGCCTTGTAATGTAAAATATTTAACCAAAGATCTGCTGTTAGTATTTACATAAATAATTAAATTTATTACTTACAAAGTCAATAAAAGTATTTTTCCTAGTAAAACTATTATTATTGTAGGTATTTGTATACTTTTATAAATAAAAAAAAACGTAATACTTTAAAAATTAAAGAAAACTGACTAATTTTGCTAGTCGAGAAAAATAAATTAACTATTTTAATTAAATAATTATGTACGATAAGTTAGTACTTAATTACTTGAAATAACTTATTTTTATGGAAAGTTGTATTTATTTGATGTGTACGGGTGTTGTACACGAAGATCAATAAAGTACGTTAAAACTATGAGTTTTAATTTCATTAGTAAGCTTTTTTAATTTTCCAAAAAAAAAATATTTTCGCGGGAACAAAATAAACCATTTTTTTTAGTACCAGCTGCCTTATTGTAATGTGAAGACAGCTTTTATTGCACCACAGTGTAAATAAGGTACGTACAAAAACACGTATCTGTAAGATTATGGAGCGTGTACTGAATAGAAAGCTCCTGGCATACCTAGAAGCCAATGATATCCTCAGTGACCGACAGTATGGCTTTCGCCAAAACCGGTCTACTGGGGACCTTCTAGCGTATGCCATTCACATCTGGAGTGAGGCCATTGAGAAACATGGGGAGGCACTTGCCGTTTCCCTCGACATCTCAAAGGCTTTTGACAGGGTGTGGCATGAAAGCCTTATTGCAAAGCTTCCTTCTTTCGGTCTACCCGCTGGACTCTGTGCTTGGATTGCAGACTTCCTGAAGGATCGGTCTATTCGAGTGGTCATTGATGGTTGCTCGTCTGATCAATTGGCTATCAATGCCGGGGTCCCTCAGGGGTCGGTTCTCTCAGCAACCTTATTCTTGCTGCATATTAATAGTTTGCTAGTGCCCGGCACCTTTGGGTATGCAGACGACAGCACTGTTGCTGAGAGATATACGTCCAACGCGCGGGCCAGTGGGTCTCAGATCCAGTCTCTCCGCGAGGCCATGGTTGAGCGGTTGAACTTGTCCTTGAAGGCTGTCTCCGAATGGGGCGACGCCAACTTGGTCAAGTTCAATGCTGCTAAAACTCAGGCGTGTCTCTTTTCCGCAAAAAGGAGTGATTTCCAACAGTCTCCTACTTTCTGTGGTGTAACCGTGCCGATAACCGATAATATTGAGCTTTTTGGTGTTACGTTTACCTCCACTCTCAATTTTGGTCAGTTCATCGAGGCTAAGGCTAAACTGGCTGCCAAGAAGCTGGGAATCCTAGCAAAGGTGAGACGAGTATTTCACACCGGAACAGCTGCTCAACTTATATCAAGCGCAAGTTCGATCGTGTATGGAATACTGCTCTCATCTCTGGGATGGATCCGCTAAATATCAGCTTGATGCGCTAGAGTCAATTGAGAAACGAGCCAAGAGGCTCATCGGCAGCGACGCGCTGGTCGAGTCAAAGCTCCAGAGCCTGGAACATCGCCGACGCGTTGCCAGCCTTTCGGTTTTCTATCGGTTACATTTCGGAGAGTGTGCGATGGAATTACACAGCCTAATTCCGCCAAGCCCGTTCCATCATCGGACTACAAGACGTACGGCGATGCGCCACCGTTACATGGTAGACATCCCACCCACACGCACTAAACGGTTTGGGAATACTTTCATTGTGCGTACTGCTAAGGAGTGGAATTCCCTGCCGGAGTCTGTATTTCCAGATAGCTATAACCTAGGGGTCTTCAAGTCAAGAGTGAATAGGTTACTTCTAGGTAAGCGTGCTTCACAGTCGACCACATCGTCGCTTACCATCAGGTGAGATAGTGGTCAAACGCGAACCTATCAATAATAAAAAAAAAAAAAAAAAAAAACGTGACGAGATTACCAGTTGATGCTGCAACTAAGTGTAATATTAACTTAGCACTACTTTGTGTATTTACTACGTTTAGCACCGTCTGATCTTTTGGTAAGTGTACGAATGGATATTAATTGTATACATGGATGGATGACTAGCTTTTTCCATTGGTTTTACCCGCATCTTGGGGAAACTTCTTCAAGCGCCTGGATATAAAGTATCCTATAAGTAGTCCAGGTTATAAAATACTAGCTGTTTCCCGCGGTTTCACCCGCATCCCGAGGGAACTACTTAGCGCACCCGGGTAAAAAGTAGCGTAGGCGTGAAAGCGTAACAGACAGACAGACAGACAGAGTTACTTTCGCATTTATAATATTAGTAAGCATGGGCTGCGGAAGAATAGATCTAGATCCCTTCGGCCCCGCGCACACTTACACTTTTTAGCTGGTTAGAGTCCGGCACGCCACACTGTTAAAAAAGATATGTCCATAATCCGTGCAAATTTTTATCCAAATCTGTTAGTACGTAGTTTTGAGAGAAAGAGTAACAAATAGGGAATGCAGTCTTGCGAGATTGGGGCTCAGGCGAGATCTCGCGGTTTATGAATGATAATGCCGCGAGATCGTCCATTTTTTGGCCAAGATCAATCTCGCTAAAAAAGGCCGAGATCTCGCGAGAACTAGATTGCATTCCCTAGTAACAAACATACTTACATAAATTTTCACAACTTTGAAGATAATAATACATTACTAGGATGACTAGCTGTCCCGCAGTTTCACCAGCATCCTACTTCACCCACTCTAATAATAACTAGTCTATGTCTTACCCCAGCATTCAAGCTATCTTCACGCCAAATTTCATCCAAATCGATTCAGCCGTTTTACCGTAAAAACGTAACAGACAGACAGAGTTGCTTTTGGATTTCACACAATAGATCCATCATTTAGTTAGACTATTTAGAGTCTATATTTATTCCCATAGTCATGTAGATTCATGGTCGAAATCTTGTTCGTGACGTGAACATCATGACAAAAGATTTACGACACAATAAGCGACAATATTTGTTCATATCACTTTTGATGGATGACGCGTCCAGTAACAAAATGTGTAGTAATCGTGATTCTTATTCTTAAAATAGCCATTTTAAAAACTTGGTATCATGGTACTTATGGGTTCTAATTCTGCTAATAACGTACCTACTTAGTTTATTTTAAACTAGCTTCTGCCCGCGACTTCGTCCGCGTAGAATAGTGGTGCTGCGCTCCTATTTATTTTAGTGATGATATATAGCCTATAGCCTCCCTCAATAAACGGGCTATCTAACACTGAAAGATTTTTTTAAATCGGTCCAGTAGATCCTGAGATTAGCGCGTTCAAACCAACAAAAAACTCTTCAGCTTTATTATTTTAGTATAGAGAAGAGCTCGAAGCTTCGTAACAGCCGCACGTGTTGATAAAACAAGATAATAAATGATTTGAATTTCTCTCTCCTAAACATAGCAAAAACATGTGAATGGTACGGCTTCTCATCTCCACAATTGAAGACTCTAATCATCATCTGCCTAGCCTTTTCCCAACTATATTGGGGTCGGCTTCCAGTTTAACCGGATGCAGCTGAGTACCAATGTTTTACATGGAGCGACTGCCTATCTGACCTACACAACCCAGTTACCGGGTAACACGGTACCCCTTGGTAAGACTGGTTGTCAGACTTTCTGGCTTCTGACTACCCGTAACGATTGTCAAAGATCTACAAATGACAACCGGGACCAACAGCTTAACGTGCTTTCCGAGGCACGGAAGAGTCTCGCTATGACAAAGATGGTCACCCATCCACGGACCGACCGCGCCAAGCGCAGCTTAACCTTTGATCGGTCGAACAGTGCGGCTATTACTTAGCCACGAGCTTCTCCTTTTTTTTTTTTTTTTGACGATGACCACTCGCAGTTCAGCACACTAAGGCTGGTTACTGCTTAACCGGACTTTCCTGTGGTGGCCTAAGTGAATTTAGGCCCCCAGCCAGGGCTTACAAACTAGGGATTATCATTAATGGCCACTCACTGAGGGCACCCCCTGTGGGGTACGGACCTCGGCTCAGTGGCGTCATTAAGGGGGCAGCAGAGAGGCTGGGTCTTATTATTATTAAGGGATTTTTTATACTACTGGCTCAGCGTCGCGGGGACGTCGCGATGGGCCTCGTCGGCGAGGCCGGAACGTGTTACGCGGTCTGTTTTTGTGTAATCTGAGGGTGCTGGTTTCTTTACAGCTTTCCTGTACCTGTGTGATGTCGTCGTCTGGTTCGACTAGGGTGTGCCTTGGACGGCGAATCCTACTGATTTTAGAGGGAGTGTATCGGGCAGCACGAGCTTCTCCATCCAATTGAAGACTAATACTAACAATATTAGCACAAATATTTGTGCTTTTTAACCGACTTCAAAAAGGAGAAGGGATGTCCTACAGTATGCTGAAAAGGCCCGTGTCTTTCCCCAGCCGCAGGACTAGCACGCCAAAAAGGGCGAGAGAGAAAAATCGGAAGTTAGTAAATAATAAAAATATCTAAAAAAATCCGTTACCTATAAAAAAACATTTCGGTGGTTTTTTCAAAGGAACATTTCCTTGGTTTTGCCAGTCATTCTATCTATAATCCGTACCGATTGATTTTAATAAAATTGTAAACAAAATCATAACCTATTTTATTCAAATTTTCGCACTCATATAAATAAAACGGTAGTAAATGATGAATGATGATGTTTAAAGCATGAAATTGACATAAATGCGCCAATCGCCTCGCAATCTGAACGCCATTTTGTTAATTTCTGTGGCAGAATTAGAACAAAATAGGTTACGACTTTGTTTGCATTTTTCTTAAAGTCAATTGGTACAGACTATTCACCACAGCACACCACCAACAATGTCAATTAAACTAATTTCCATGCAGGTGCTCCAATGACTTGCAGATGTTACATGTTACACGACACCATAACTTTAGAACAACGTAATCTAAGAGGAAGTTAATTCAATAATATAAAACACTAGCTTTACGCCGCGGCTTCACCCGCATGCTGAAGGAACTACTTCACCCATCTGGATAAAAGCTTTCCAATATCCTTCACCAGGTTTCAATCTAACTCCATACCGAATTTCATCTAAATCGGTTCAGCAGTTTTAACGTGGAAGTGGACAGACAGACGGACTTACATTCGCATTAAATAAAATTAGTGAAACAATGAATTGACAGTGGTGAGTCAGTTGATTTAAATAAATTAATAATAACAATTAGATCGATAGTTTCTATTACTATCTACCTAAGGAAGAAAAGATCCTAAAAATAATTAAATATTCACAGCCGGTTGCACCAAATTTTTATCACTTATACTTTTACGAATGTCAGAAACATGATATCAATAATAAGCATACTTTTAATATTTTTTGTGATACCAATACATAGATATGATAATTAAGTTAACATATATCATAAATATTTAAAGGAAAAACATAAAATAATAGCAAAACAACTCAATTTTATCGTCCATTTTGACAGATCTTGAATGACAGTTCTTATGTTACACGTAACCTGATATTTTTCTGATACATCTGGGTGTTAGAATATTAAATACTCCATCAAATAGCGAATGGCACATAGTGATCTATTTAAAAACTTAACACGATCCCCCATGGCCCATGGCTATTCCCTATTAATCCCTTGTGGCTATAAATACAAACACGAGGCGGATTAATTAATCGTTCGTGGTCATGAGCAATGACGCGCAAATCGTTAACGAGTGGTCGATTAATTGATGACAATTACAACCGTGTGTACTGGCCCTAAGAATCGGATTAAAATTTTTAACTATTATATTGGCCTTCAGTCTTCAATGAGTTAGTTTTTAGTTTGATATTGAAGGCCTAGCGGTTGAGGCAAAAAAAAAAACTGGGGGTTGGGGGGTTAGACAAGTGGCGAAAACGCTAGTAGAATAGAAAACAAAATGTATGGGAATGACAGATAGCTAGTCGTGAACGAATGTCATTCCCATACATTTTGTTTTCTATTCTACTAGCGTTTTTGCCACGAATGTGCGAGTTCGAAACCTGGCAAGTATCAATGTGACTTTTCTGAAGTCATATGTACTTTCTATGTGTATCTTAGAGCCAAGTTCACCGAGAGATGGTTATCGGCCCGTTAAACGAAAACGTTTGGTGACCACGAAGCGGGAATTTTTATGTTGTCAACTTCAACTTTTCATGTGTTCAACCCCGGCTTGGTAACCGACTGTTTTAGGAATAAAATACTCAAATGATAGGTTATTTATTTATTTATACATCGTATGGTAGAAGTTTGAATTCATGGTAAACAGCCGTTTTAAGTTAATCGTTATTTTGTCGGTGAACTTGGGCCTCGAATGACAGAGTAACTTTTGTAAGAGTTCAGGAGCCTTACCATGACGTGCATAAACAAGATTATTTTCGTTATGAAACAGAGACGCAGCTATACGACGTTAGTAGCTGTGTCACGCTCTCAAACTTGAACAGTGATTGCAAAAGCACGTGGTGGTACAGCCCCAGTTTAGGTAAAAGCATATTGTTTTTCTTTGTAAGTACCCATTTTCTACCATTAATTTCAAATTTTCAAAGACTTTAATTCTGACAATTCCAAAATAGTTTGTCTACATTGTTTAAACATAATACTTAGTTATTAAGTTGAGTAACTTTTAAATAATATTGTGAAATAGATATACATAGTAGTATTGTCAAAACATGACATAGTATAAAATAAAGGCTGACGTCATTACTTGATAGATAGAGACCCCAAACAGAATGGAATTGAAATGATTTTTTATTATGTAACTAACTATTAATAGTTATTATTAAATATGTCATTTACGTACATATCTAAAAATAAAATGTATGATAACGTTAAACAATATGTAGGTACCTACATACTTATATGTATATAAATTTAAATGTTTGTTTGAACTGAATTTACATTGCTAATAATAATTAGTGATAAGGTAAATTTTAGTATTGTTTGGCGACTTAGTATAACAGGTAAGTGGACAGCTAAATTGAGTACGTTTGAGCGCACCAATCTCAGAAACTGCGTGACGTAATATGGCCACGGTAGGAACTTACCATACGTTAGGACCCGGACAAAAACTATCCAAAGTCCTTTCCCTACCTTCTTCAATCCGTCTCCATGAAAAAAAAATATCATTATCGGCCTAGTCTTTTCCACTATGTTCGAGTCGGCATCCAGTCTAGCCGGATGCAGACAAGTACCAGTGTTTTACATGGAGCGACTGCCTATCTGACATCTACAACCTAGTTACCAGATAACACGATACCCCTTGGAAAGACCACAAAATAATAGTAAGACTGGTTATCAGACTTTCTGGCTTCTGTCTACCAGTAATGACTGTCATAGACGTTCAAATGACAGCCGCTATTATGATTTAGATGCAATTCTTGGTCTATTTTTTTTTTGTATGGCATCTCGCATGTCAACTTAGATGGTTGTTGACTGCTTAACCGGGCTTGCCTGTGAAGTGTCTTCAATGAATTTAGGGCCTCCAGTTAGGGCTTAACTTACAAAACTAAGCGACTACACGCTAAGGGCACCCCCTAGTGGGGTACGGGCCTCGGCTTAGGGGGTCGCTGGGGGAGGACAGCAAGGGACAGGCTGGATCAGAATATATATGATTATTATAATCGGGAGTTTTAAAGCTATTAGCTCAGCTCGCGGGCTGGCTCGTTGAGCTAGGATTCTTGGTCTAGTACGTTGTGTTGTATGGGTCTAGTACTAACTTTCGATTTTATAAAAGCCTGTCTACTAGAACGCATTCTTGCCATTAAGGAATACGAAATGAACATACCTAGTTTAGTTGGAAATTTCCGAACTAACATTTTATTTTAGTACGGGGGTCATTTAAAATAATCTTATCGCTTAAAAAAATTGATTATGATATACAAAAACATACAGCAGCAGCCATAGATATATATGTTACTAATGTAACTAGATCTGCAATCACCGAACACAATGCGAGCCATAAAGTTGAGTCCACAGACATAATTCATGCCATTTTTATGTGGTACGCCACACCGTATTTTTCCTGGGATCATACAGATAGATGTCATGAATATTATGTTTCGGCTTGTGTGAGAGATATAGATATAATTTTACATCAAAATGATTACTAGTTTCAAAGCTACGTCTACATTCTAAAAAATGGTTACGTTTTTGTTACCGCGTAATGTTGGGGATTGCATCTGTACTGATACATCTCGATAGCAGCAACGGTTATTTTTATTAATCTATCTAAAAATAGAACATAGAACGATTATTACGTCACAAGTCAAGTCAGTCATTACCTGGCCCACAGGTTAATGGTCAATTTATGAGTGTTGTGTTTGCATAGGGCGGCCACGGAAAGGATATATTCATGTTCAAGCCTTCAGTTTTTTCGTAAACGGAATTACTTTTGAACGTTTCTTTCTTTTCTACAAAAGAAAGAAACGTTCAAAAGTAATTCCGTATTTACAACTTTATATCCCAGAACCACTGAACGGTTCGACCGATCAAACATTAAGCTGCGCTTGGCGCGGCTGGTCCGTGGATGGGTGACCATCTTTGTCATAGCGAGACTCCTCCGTGCCTCGGAAAGCACGTTAAGCTGTTGGTCCCGGTTATCATTTGTAGATCTTTGACAGTCGTTACGGGTAGTCAAAAGCCAGAAAGTCTGATAACCAGTCTTACCAAGGGGTACCGTGTTACCCGGTAACTGGGTTGTGGAGGTCAGATAGGCAGTCGCTCCATGTAAAACACTGGTACTCAGCTGCATCTAGTTTAGACTGGGAGCCGACCCCAACATAATTCGGAAAAGGCTAGGTAGATAATGATCCCAGAACTACTGAACTATATTTGAAATTTTCCAAAAATGACTTCTATAACCGGATCAGGCTTTAGGCTGAGGCTAAGGCATTATACGAGAAAGTCGCACACATCCTGCAGTGTACTAGTCTTGTTTAAATGCTAATTTCAAAATATCACGGAATAGTATTAAAAACTAAAATACCTAATTCGTAAATGGTTTGGCAGAACCAATATATTTTATAATGAGAGCCCGTGGGATTCAACTAGTTATTCATAATTTTCACCATGTGACTTGTATGCTCCTAAAATGTTCTAAAACCAAAAAATCTTTAGTGTTTAAAAAGTCAAAAGGATTTTGCATAATCAAACAAAAACAAACAAAAAATTTTAATTTCATGCATTTTATATCTAGATGGGTTTCGCAGGTCGTCCTCAAGACCGGTCGGGGCACGAAAACAATATAATATACATATATAAGTAACATACTAAGCATCGTTCACGTTTCAAGTCGCGCCAGCAACTGTCAGCCAGTACTCGCCGCGATATCGCGAATTAAGCACGCGTGTTCGCGTGTGACATTTTAACAGCCACGATAAATACAGTTACAAGTGAACATTATTAACAAAAACTTCTCAGTTTATTTATAAAAAGACGAATGTAAGTGATATTTGATATTTTTTTTAAAGATTTCAGTTACGATTTTGTTTTTTTATAGCGTTTAGTGAAAAAGGTTTTACAGCATCATAATATGTTTGATGTCGCGTGTTAGTTTGTCGTGTACAATGGCTTAAATTTGGTTTTACAAAATATAATTCAGTGGTATTTATAGTATTTTTATAGAGTGTGTAGATTTATTTGATTGGCGGTGGTCGTGTTTAACGTTATTTGAAAAGAGAGAATAGTATTATTGTAACAGTATTATTAATTAAACCCCTTTTATTATTCAGAGGTTTGGTATTGTTACGTGTGTCTATCTACATATCGGTTTTATAGTTAGTTAATTAGCTTTTAAAAGTAGATAATAGGTTTTTTTAAAGCAATCGTTCTGTCTAGGATTTTTTGTTTGTGTTAGCATTAAAATACTCATTAATAAAACTGAATAATTATCTGTTAACTTAAAGAATTCTCAGTCTGATAAAAAAAATCTTATAAACTACTTACATACATTATTACCAGAAGGTTTAGGCAGAGGTGTCCACCTCTGCCTAAACCTTCCATAGGTCCCCCCACACTAGAGCTGCCATCACCCAAATCGCCGACCCTGGACTAAAACTATAAAAACCCCGGACATTTTGAATGAGTTTGATTTTTTCCCGGACACTTTTTTATCATAATTATGTTTTATTTTTTTAATCGGGATCATCGAATATCAGGTAACAAGTGTCCGGGTTTTCTCCGGACGCCCTTTGAAAACCCGCCCGGTCGCACCCCGGACGCCCTTTAAACTAGGACAAATCCGGGGAAACCCGGTCGGATGGCAGCCCTTCCCCACACTCACATTCGCCAGATATGTTTAAGTCACATATGACAGGGAGCTAGTCTATTGCTAGAAAACAGCACAAAACCGGACACTGGACAGCTACTGAGAAATTCTTAATACAAAAACCATATTTAAAAAAATCCAACGCGGGAATTGAACCGACACCGACAGATCAGCGAAGTAGTCCATGTAAAACATAGTCTACCTATTAAATCATTTTGATATGTAATATTATGTACCTACCTAGATTTAAAATTCTAAAAAAACACACTCACTAGTCTATTGAAGTCGTTAAAACGAATAATATGAGCCCAAACTTGAGGCTCCGCCTGGCCCCACCATCAGATCAGCTGCAAGATACCAACTGTTAATATTGTCATCAAAAAAAATCAGTCCCTAAAAAAAATAGGACGTTCATAATTTTGATATCGACAGTTAGAAGTTAGTTAAAAAAAGTTATAATTTGTAAAGACTAGTTGAATTATAATAACTACATGGTGTTATGTATATTTTACACTAGCTTCTGCCCGCGACTTTGTCCCGTGGAATAGTGGGGCTCAGCTCCTATTGGTTTTAGCGTGATGATATATAGCCTATAACCTTCCTAAATAAATGGGCTATCTAACACTGAAAGCATTTTTCAAATCATACCAGTAGTTCCTGAGATTAGCGCGTTCAAACAAACAAACTCTTCAGCTTTATTATATTAGTATAGATTGTTTCGGCAGTCCACCATCATCATAATAGCCCAAGTAGTCTTTCCATGTTTTGCAATAGTCCTGCACAAACAGTAAGTTATGAATCAGTAGTTAATTTTTTATTTTTTTGTGTACATGTATGTGTCTCCAATCACGTAATTAAACGCATTTTCTTTCTTTCTTTCTTTCTAAACAGGGGAATGTCCCTGTGTGCATTTTTATAGTGTACGAGTAATCGCCGGTCATGAGTGTCGCCATCACATTTCATAAAAGTTGTCTCAAAGGGCTTCTGCGTGTTGGCTTCGGCCCCACGTTCGCCTCCCAAAGGTCCGGGACTCTGTAGTCCCGTGCATGTCAGAGACTACATCTATACTAATATAATAAAGCTGAAGGGTTTATTTGTTTGTTTGAACGCGCTAATCTCAGGAACTACTGGTCCGATTTGTAAAATTCTTTCAGTCTTAGATAGCCCATTTATCGAGGAAGGCTATATATCATCACGCTAACACTAATAGGAGCGGAGCACCACTATTCCACGCGGACGAAGTCGCGGGCAGAAGCTAGTATATATATAATCTACATAGGAATTTATAAAAACTTTACTATTTATACGTGATTGCATACGAATTTATTGCGAATTTTATTAATTCTGTAACGATTTGACATTCAATCCGAGTCGCGCGGCTCGTGCTCGTGTTATCAATGATAAACTCCACGAATATCCTGCTAACATGAATTAAACATTATATTAATGTACTGAACTGTGACTATTTTAAATTCCCACTACTGGGAAAGGATTCTTCATGGGCCAGATTATTTTCGGAGCTATACGACGTTAGTAGCTCAGTCACGCTCTCAAACTTGAATACTGATTGCAAAAACAGCCCCTGGATGGCTAAACTGGCATGCTTGGACTTGGCAATCTTTTTTAGGGTTCCGTAGTCAGACAAGGAACCCTTATAGTTTCGCCATGTCCGTCTGTCTGTCTGTCCGCGGCATAGCTCAGAGGTTCTTGGTACTAGAAAGCTGAAATTTGGTATGGATATGACATGTATATCAGTTACATCGACAAAGTGGTAAAATAAAATTATGAAAAATATTTTTTTTAGGGTATATCCCATACACGTAAAGTGGGGATGAATATTTTTTCGGATTAGAAACCATCAAATGAACCCTCCCGTTGTCAGTCTCTTACTGACTAACACCCATGTGTTCTTTCCTCAGCCCTTTATATATCAGGGGCGCGGTTACTCTTACGACCACCCCGCAGCCCCGGTGACCAGACAACCCTGCGTTTAGTTGTGATAGTAGTAATTCCCGGACAAGCCCTTTTACAAAAACGCTTGCTAATACAAAATATCTTCTACTAATATTATAAAAAGGGAAAAATTGTTTGTAAGTTTGTGAGTAGGAAGTAATCTCCGGAACTACTGGACCTATTACAAAAATTCTTTCACTGTTAAAAGCTGCATTACCCCTGAGTACTATAGGCTATGTTTTATATAGCTATAGTCATTCTTCTCATCGTGTGGACTGCAGGTTTTACCAACCTAACAAGCCCTAGTGTCAGAGTTTTCTCAAATCCGCCTGACGGCCTCTGACATGGAATTGTAACAACAACTGCTATCAAGATAGCAGCCGGGGACGACAGCTTCACGTGCCAGGCACGGGGTGTAACACCACTAACTTCCTGATACCGGGCTTCTTTTGTGACATTTTCCACAATCCACGAAGCGATTTCGGTCCGACCCGGGAATGGAACCCGAGATCGTTTACAGCAGTCACGTTCCGCGACTACTAGACTAACGACGACAGTCTGCTAGTCTATACTAATATTATAAAGAGGAAAGATTTGTTTGTTTGGGGTTTTAACTCAAAAACTACTGGACCGATTTTAAAAATTCTTTCACCGTTAGAAAGCTACATCTTCAAGAAGTGGCATAGGCTATATTTATTTTCAGAAATAATAAGGGATCCCTGCTAAAACTTGAATAATGTAACCCAAGGTGTAAAAAAAATGTCCACGCGGGCGAAGCTGCTGGCGGAAAGCTATCATTAAATACGTAAGTTACACATACACTACTTAAGACACAGGTATATATTAGTCAAAACATTCATTGCCAAATGTCGTAAAAACCAAACCAAGTTAAGTTAATCTACTTATTAATTCCAAGTTCATCACTATGCGATTTGAGACCTCAATTAATAGTATCACCTTGAAGAAACCTTGAACCAGCCTATGGTATTTAAGATATATTTTAATAACTAGCTTATACCTGCGACTTCTTATGCGTGGACTTCGAATTGGTTTCAAATCATCATCTGCAAAAGGCTAGCCTTTTCCCAACTATGTTGGGGTCCGCTTCCAGTCTACACCGGATGCAGCTGAGTACCAGTGTATTACATGGAGCGACTGCCTATCTGACCTTCACAACCCAGTAACCGGGTAACAGGATACCCCTTGGAAAGACTGGTTGTCAGAATTTCTGCATTTCAATTACATTGCTTTTATTTTGGAAGTTCAATTTAATGGCAAAATATAATTAGTAAAATGATTTTTAAATAGGGTTTATACATGTAGTAATGTATAGGTATACAATTGGGTAATTCCATGACACAATTTATCTTATAAATGCGCTTGATTTTATCCTTGTAAACCGGATAAATTTCGAATTTACTGGAAAATGTGGGTTCTGTAAAAGCTTTGGAATCAACAAGATAGTTACGTGTCGTCATAGTTTACTTTTTTTTTGTATGGCATCTCGCAGGTCAACCTAGAAGGTTGTCGACTGCTTAACCGGGCTTGCCTGTGAAGTGCCTTAAATGAATTTAGGGCCTCCAGCCAGGGCTTATAGTTTACTATTGCCATACAAAACTTATAGAAGAATCGCGTTATGACAACTCTTATAAAGTAGGTACTAGCTTCTGCCCGCGACTTCGTCCGCGTGGAATAGTAACTTTGGGCTATCGCTAACTTTAACATCCGATTTTGAAACATTCTTCATTGATGCTCCGCTCCTATTGATTTTAGATAAAATTATTTTCGTTATGAAAAAGAGAAGGAGCTATACGACGTTAGTAGCTGTATGTCACGCTCCAAACTTGAATAGAGATTGCAAAAATACGTGGTGGTACAGCCCCTGATCTCTCCCCGGTCTTGTCGGATTTTGAGATCTCTCTCATAGTCCGAATCATCGAACTATCAGAGTAAGGGAGTATAGAGTGAACCTATGTCTACGCAAGTGCTTGTGCACTATAATATTTCATGCGGTGATCGCTAGTCAAGATCGGTGCCTTGTACCATGACCTATATCAGCCTGAAGAACATTATTATGTAATATTCTCTTATTATATTCTAATGGCTGACATTTGTAGATTTACACTATAAATTACGAACCATATACATATACAAACAACAAAGTAATTTACATATTGTTCTTACAAACCATATGTGGTCAACAAAAAGTTTTTTTATGTTTAAGTTTTTTTTTGCACACTCCATTATGTTACATCATCTTAAACATAGTGCTTTGTAAAATAAACCTTAAGTTTTGCACGTAAAGTTTAATTTCAAAGGTCAAATGTGCCTGATGAGACCTCTTTGTTTCTTACAGACATCAATCACGTGAATATTATGTAATTTTGTGTTTCTGTTTATATGGAATCTTCATTGTTTGCTTAATAATTACGCTCGCATCAGCAATTTAAAGTAGGTATATAAAAGTTTCGAAGACTTTAATCATAAATAACTTCTCATCTCATCTGCCTAGCCTTTTCCCAATTACGTTGGGGTCGGCTTCCAGTCTAACCGGATGCAGCTGAGTACCAGTGTTTTATATGGAGCGACTGCCTATCTGACCTCCACAAGCCAGTTTACCGGGTAACACGATACCCCTTGGCAAGACTGGTTGTCAGACTTTCTGGCTTCTGACTACCCGTAACGACTATCAAAGATCTACAAATGACAGCCGGGACCAACAGCTTAACGTGCTTTCCGATGCACGGAGGAGTCTCTATGACAAAGATGGTCACCCATCCACGGACCGACCGCGCCAAGCGCAGCTTAACTTATGATCGGTCGACCCGTGCGGCTGTTACTTAGCCACGAGCTCCTCTCATAAATAACTTCTAGTAAATGCAAAAAGTTTTAACAAAATTAGCCCAGTATCTTAGCGATTTGCGAAAAGCGAAAGTTTTTATTCCAAATAAACAGCGTAGCTCCTAGATTGTCTTCCGCCTTTGATAGATGCGTCTAAACTAAAATAACAAAATAAAATAATATGTATATAAATTTACGAAGCGAGAATTTTCGTCGTAACACGAAAATCCGGTTAGTAAACGACTGTTTTAGGACAAAAAGCTCAAGCTTAATGTTACCCTTCGAAACTTGGAAGTTTGAAATAATGTTAAACAGCTGTTTTCGTTGATCGGACTGTTATCTTGTCGGTGAACCTGGGCTGGTAGCTTACCTTAGACAAGGTTTTTTAATAACCATAATCTAAAACACATGCCCTAGTCTGAAAAATACTGCCTAGGAAATACCACTTCCTTCTACACTTAATATAGGATTCAACTGTTGTAATCACAGTAAAATATTCTCAATTAAATATGATTGATTACTAGCAAGCCTTACATTTAAAGGTCAGGCAGAGATGTAAGTGCAGCTGTTAGTAACAGAACCATAAGTCTAATACCCTGCCGCGGAAGACCTTGTTATTGTCTAGGAAATAACATGATCGATATGGCGACAGCTGCAATGGAAGGTAATCGAATGGTATGTCCTATTCATTGTTAATTACTAAGTACTCCCGGAAGTATTTTATAATTATACTTTTTAATTAAATTCTGTGACGCGTTTCTAGAAAAAAAAATCGATCGTCTATCGAATTTCGATTTTATGTATGAAAACAACATACGGGTCGAATTAAAAATTTCCTTTTTGCAATCGGTTAAAATACTATTTGTATAGAAATGGGACTTATTTGTGTCAATTCTGTTGGCACACTTAACTAAAAATCACTAAAATTAAGTTAATTCCTGTCAAACGACGTTTCGTATTCTGAATCATCGAACTTAACTAATTTTAGTTTGACAGGATTCAAATAAGAAAGTTACTAAACATAGTTCATTTTAACGATTTTGGTATTCTGTTGTCACCGGGCCGACCGCGTCAAGCGCAGCTTAACCTTTAATCGGTCGAACCGTGCGGCTGTGACTTAGCCACTACGAGCTCCTCGTAAAAGTTCGTAAAAGTATCAATAGGTATATATATATATATATATAAAAATCAGTGCCACTTTTCGTTGTAATTTTATAACTCAAGAACGGGCTCACCTATTCAAACCAAATGTTTAGGCTTTGGCAGGACTATAGGGCTAAGTTCACCGACAAATGTTTACGTAATCGGCCCGTTAAACAAAAACCTTTTTTTAACCAGGAAGCTGGAATTGTTGTGTTACCCACTTCTAGTTCAACCCTGGTTTGGTAATCGACCGTTTCTGAAACAAAAATCTCTAATAATACTTTACCAATCGAAATTGGGAAGTCACAAAATCGGTCGAGCGGTTCATCTTTAATCCAAAAAAAAATATCAAAATTCAAAACATTTTTTTCTATTATACCATTTACAGGCACTTTTGAATTTTCAAAGTACGTTAGTCACATAGTACCTACTATAATTTGAATTCATATAGCCCACGCGGGCGAAGCTGCTGGCGGAAAGCTAGTAAATTATAAAAAAATGGTGCAATCGACTGTTAGTGTATTTTTTGCGTTTTTTGTGGCGTCAAGCATACTTGGCTGTTCACATTTTGGGAGTCGTTATTTCCCGCTGTACCTACCTAATATCCTTATCAGTTTAATGGGCCATGTAAAGTGCGATAACCTTGAACTTATTATCAACATTAGTCTCACTAGTTTGTTATCACTTATCAAACGTATCACTCTGTTGGGCTATTTACGAGTATACTGATTTTTTAAAAGTGCAAGTCCTAAATCAGCTAAATAGTTCGAAGGTGTTATCGACTGCACTGGAAAGCGAAGGGCGAAGGGACATGGATGGGTTTAAGTTAGTGAAGGTCTGACACTTCCTCCCGGTCTAGCTTTTCTGAGGCGGAATTAAAATGTTTTCCCCGCTCTATAATCTTACTAACTTTCCGCCCGCGGCTTCGCCCGCGTTGACATTCTTTTTTACACCTTGGGTTACATTATTCAAGTTTTAGTAGGGATCCCTAATTATTCCTGGAAATAAATCTAGCCTATAAGCCTATAATATAGACACTTCGTAAAGATGTAGCTTTCTAACGGTGAAAGAATTTTTAAAATCGGTCCAGTAGTTTTTGAGTTAAAACCATACAAACAAACAAATCTTTCCTCTTTATAAGATTAGTATAGGTATAGATAAATACTTACTAACATTATAAACGCGAAAGTAACTCCGTCTGTCTGTCTGTTCCTCTCTCTCTGGATAAACCTGCTGAACCAATTTGAGTATTCCATACTCAAACAAAAAACTCAAGATGCAGGTGAAACCACGAGCAACAGCTAGGGTCTAAAATAAGCTGCGGGATGTTCGAAAGAGTCACCGCACCCCCGGAATACAAAGGGCTGAGGAAGGAACATGGATGGGTTTTAGTCAGTAAGAGTCTGACACTCCCTCCCGCCGTGGGTGGGGCGCTAGCTGTGTCACTTTATTATTTTTCATCAGAAAAAAAGGGTGTAAAATAAAGTGATATACAAAATAAGTGATTCCTGCTTATATCTCCCTTCGATATAAACAGACTTAAAGTAAGCACGCTCGTTATATTCGCTCTCAAACGCATGTCGAAAATACAAGAACAATACGAAACTATCGACATGGTGATTGTGATTCACGTGCGGCCCAGCGGCTAGGAAACGTGCTGATTTGAGCCTAACATGTTACTGATAGTGAGGTTTTATTACGAGCGGTTAGTATTTTAATTAGTTACAAAAAAAATGTGTTTTGTTGCTAGTGGTTGGTTTTTAATCAGCGTCCAAGCAGAAAAAGAGGAAGGGTTTTTTTTTCATTTCAAAATATTTTATCTATGAGAAATTATAAAAGGAATCTGTTTTAGGATAAGGAGTTCATAAAAATACCACTTATAGTAAAAGTAAAATCTTATATGTGTTGTGTTGTATATATAAAAAAAAGTCGTGTTAGTTACACCATTTATAACTCGAGAACGGCTTAACCGATTTGGATAAAATTAGGTACGAAGATAGAGGGGACCCTGGAAAGAGTTATAGGGTACATTTTATTTGGGTGCGTTTAGTAGTTCT
Organism: Pyrrhia umbra; assembly: GCA_963891755.1. Classification (NCBI taxonomy): domain Eukaryota; kingdom Metazoa; phylum Arthropoda; class Insecta; order Lepidoptera; family Noctuidae; genus Pyrrhia; species Pyrrhia umbra. The sequence continues at coordinate 1,101,083 of OY982942.1, read as the reverse complement.
CTCGGGACGCGGGTAAAACCGCGGGCAACAGCTAGTGTCTAATAAAGAATCTTACTTCCCGAGTTATCAACGCATAAGTTCTGAAAGTCGGTGACAAATTTATGACCATAAACCTAATATAAATAAATATTAATTAATTAATAAAATATGCCATTCAAATGTCTACATCCAAAACCGTTTATTAACATTTAAACTTGAATCTAAAGTTCCAATCTAACTTGGCCCGATGTTTTGCAACTAACTGTAATTGAACCAGTAACTACGCACGTAGAGCTATCTAATAGCATATTACTGTATCTACCTGTGTGTAATGTTTCCTTCAGCTACGCAATACATAACCTTTCACTTGGTATATAATATTATTAGAATTTAATTACCATTGGAAGATATTCCTAATTTAGGACTCAAAATTTTGCTCTTTAAAATGTTTTTCGCGCCCCTTGCCAGTGGCGGATCCTAAGGCGCTCAAGCCCCCCCCCCCCCCAAGCTAAGCAAGGAGACTTATTATGCGTTAAGCAAAATAAAATGTTCTGTGCTTTTTTTACTTTTTCGCTTGATAAAACCTACCTCGCCAGAATCAAGCCCCCCCCAAACCAAAATTCTGGATCCGCCACTGCCCCTTACCATCTGGCGGTTGGAACGTCAGCTCCTCTCTATGGCAGGGCGCTGGATAAATTATAATGAGACCATTTCGGAATAAACCGCTTTCGAACAAAAAAGAATCTTCGAAATCCATCCACATATATGACGAAGTTACCCCCGAACATACATAAAAATATAAACATCCAATCTGAGAACCTCCACCTTTTTGTAAGTCGGTTAAAAGCCAAAACTGATATCAGCGTCTTTTTTTTGTATGGCAACTCGCAGTTCAACCTAGAAGGTTGTCGACTGCTTAACCGGGCTTGCCTGTGAAGTGCCTTAAATGAATTTAGGACCTCCAGCCAGGGCTTAACTTACAAAACTAAGCGACTACACGCTAAGGGCTTGTGGAGGACAGCAAGGGACAGGCTGGATCAGAATATATATGATTATTACAATCGGGAATTTTTAAAACTATTAGCTCAGCTCGCGGGCTGGCTCGTCGAGCTAGGGATATCGGCGTCATCATGACGTATAGACAGCACATATTCAGATATGTCTCCGTGATAATACTCAATACTGGATCTGATCACCGTCTTCTCCAAGACGGTCTGCATCTCAATCTATACCTTGAATGGAACCATTTGGGGAAGTTCCCCCCTGAACCATTCCAGACCATGTTAAGCTCAGAGAAACACCATACTAAAATATCTGCCTGTCTGCCTAAGACTCCATATTATCCTGCCGGGGCTGCGCGATGTTCGAAAGAGTTACCGCGCCCCTGGAATAAAAAGGGCTGAGGAGGCAACATGGATGGGTTTTAGTCAGTAAGAGTCTGACACTCCCTCCCGCCCCACCCACGGCAGGAGGAGTCATGTGATGATTTCTCATCCGAAAAAATAAGGCTCTATGTTATACATGGATGGTGAATAACCTTGCATTTTAATCCAAATGTTATTTCAAGTAGTAAAGTTCATAATAAGACATGTACCTATTATGTTATTGTGTAAGTTGATCGTGTGGTAACATAGCATACCAAGGTGAACTTTTAGTTAAAAAATAAGTTACACAATCCATTTAAGCTGGTTAGAAATAAAACTTAGATGAACAAAGTGTTGTTTGACAGGCATACACACACACATAGTGGCCTATTATCGCCCCACTGCTGAACAAAAAAATGTAGTTAGTTTGTTACGCTTTCACGGTAAAACGACTGGGCCGATTTTAATGGAATTTGGTACGGATATAGCTTATACAGTGGGGAAGTTTATAAGCCAGTTTTTGTCCGTATGCAAGAAGACATTCCCTCTGGAAATGGATAAAACTGCGGAGATCCCCTAGTCAATATTATAAAAATCTATGCCACTTTTCGTTATAATTTTATAACTCAAGAATGGGCTCACCTATCCAAACCAAATGTTTAGGCTTTGTTCGGACTATTTAGTAGATGGTTTATGTGAAGTTTGCACAAAATCGGTCGAGCGGTTCATCTTTAATTTGAATTCATATAGCTCACGCGGGCGATGCCGCCGGCGGAAAGCTAGTTTTCTATAATAAAGTCTGCAAATACATAAAGACGAATTATGATATACTCAAAACTTCACGCCGACATCATATTGTGTTATATAAAGCTATTGTAGAACCGTTCTCTGCTTTCTCCTACTTTCCCTGTCACATGGTCATTGCATAATGTATTATGAATGATTTTAGACTTTGCAGCAACATATAGTATATTTACAGCGTCTTATTATACTCGTGTTGTTTAGATCCAACGCAGTGTATTGTAGACTATCTCTTTTCCAAATTTCATCCCAATCGGTTCAGCCATTTTACTATAAAAACGTAGCAAACAGACAGAGATATTTTACTACTAGCTTTCCGCCAGCGACTTCGCTCGCGTGTGCTATACGAATTCAAATTAAAAATATCAGAGGTACATACAAACTTTGCCTTTCTTTTCAAAGGAGGAAAGGGGTGACCCCCTTAGAGGTATAATCCTTTCTCATCGGATGCTTACATCACAAAGAACACACTCCCTTCAGTTTTCAGCTCTCTACGTTCAGCGGTTTAGGGTGTGCGTTGATCCGTCAGTCATTCAGGACAAAGCATTTTAGCGATATTTTAGCTAATGGATACAAAAACTTGACAAATTATATACTAAAACCTTCCTCATTAATCACTCTATCTATTAAAAAACCCGCATCAAAATCCGTTGCTTAGTTTTAAAGATTTAAGCATACATAGGGATATAGGGACAGAGAAAGCGACTTTGTTTTATACTATGTTGATTCACATGTATACGACATACCTATACTTGGGAACACGGAAACAAAACAATAAATAAAGAACCGCACATCATTCTAGTAAATAGGGGGTCAATTATTAAAGTCAAGTGTGCGAAACTGATTGATATGATGATTACTAGCACGCGATGTGTTTACGGTTCAGTAGGAAGAAATACACATACATACATACATACAGGTCGTGGTCGCCTAGTGGTTGAAGCACCTGTGTCTCGTGTACGAGTGGTACAAATCCTGGCAATTGCCAATGTTACTTTTCCAAAGTCATGTACTTTCTAAGTGTATTTTAAACACCACTGACTAACTATAAAGGAAAACATCTTGAAGAAACCTGGTCTAAAAAGTCTAGAATTAAAAAAAAAATTAAAAAAATCGCCAATCCGCCTTGAGCAAGCGTGGTGATCAATGCTCATGCTTTCTCTGTATGTGAGAGGCTAATAGTGGGGAATGGGTTGGTGATGATGAAGAAGAAATAGGTTTGTGACTGTGGATGGGTAACATTTTATCTCATACTGAAACTCTCTAGAAAGCACGTTAAGCCAGTTCCTTCTGTCATTTATAAAAATCTGTCAATCTGTGCGAAACAGAAAAGGCTTCAAGTAAGATACTATAGTCTGTCTGTACCGATTGATTTTACAAAAAAATGTAAACAAAATCATAACCTATTTTGTTCTAAATTTCCCACATACATAATTAAATTGCCTTTAAAACTTTAAATCATGAATGATGATGTTTAGAGCATGAAATTGACATAAATCGCCATCCTTACGCCGTTTTGTTAATATCTGTGGCAGAATTAGAACAAAATAGGTTACGACTTTGTTTATATTTTTCGTATAATCAATTGGTTAGACTAGTATAGTGAAACACGTACCTACACGCAATATTGTTTGTCATCCCAGTTTTCATCAAAAACACTTGAGTACTAGCTTTTACTCAAAAGATAACGGATTTCCCCGTACGTCCTAGTGTGCTAAATACTCTTAATAGTAATAGCCCCTTGATGCTATCTCTTTCTTTCCAATAGAACTGTATATTTTATTTTTCTCTCGTCTAGCAAACACTTAACTTTCTTTACTTAGGTCTAGACCTATAAACACTATCATAATATAAACACGAGAATGAATAAAAAATCTTATAACTATTTATGTATACAAGCTTGCCGCCAGCAGCTTCGCCCGCGTGGCCAGGACAACTTGGCTTCCCCTTTTCACCCCTTTAAGGGTAGAGTTTCGGAAAACCCTTTCTTATCGGAAGCCTTCGTCATACAAAGAACACCTTCCAAGTTTCAGCTCTCTACGATCAGCGGTTTAGGCTGTGCGTTGATCCGTCAGTCATTCAGGACAAAGCATTTAATATGTATAGATTGTTATTTCTATCCAATGTATTGAAAATGTAATAACATTGTGTTGAAACAAATTGTCTCTGCAATATTAGATAGCGGATTTTAATTTCTTTAAATCTATCTGAAAAAGCAATGGGTATATTGTTTGTTATTAATTAACAAAACATACTTTAAAGTAATTGCTGATTCCGATGCAACGTGAATTCGTGTTTTCGTTAATGCAATCTTTCGGCGATAGGTATGTAAATTTGCGCACCATATTTTTGCCTAATTATTTTGCAATAGGTACTTTTGATTCATTTCAGACATCTATTACTGACGGATCAACGCACAAACTAAACCGCTGATCGTAGACACCTGCTGGAACTTGGAGGGTGTGTTTTTTGTATTACATAGGCATCCGATACGAACTTCTACCCCTAAGGGGGTGAAAGAGGGGGACAAAGTTTGTATGAAACTCTGTCATTTTTAATTTGAATTCGTATAGCCGACGCGGGCGAAGGCGCTGGCGGTAAGCTAGTCACGAATAAATTGACTTTTTAATGTACGTAGTTACTTTAAAGTAACTCTCAAATATGTTAGATGAGTAATACAAGTCTATCTGCAAGTGACCTAAGTGCAAAACTAATTTACTTGAAACTTTCACTTGCTATGTTTAATGCAACTTTAATCATGTTCATGTGACTAGTCTGCGTGGCTCCAGGTAAAAACAGGCAACTGACGAATAGAAAACGTGTTCTTTCTAACATAATAATAGTATTATGATCTGTGATGCAGGGATAATTAACGTGTTTCCTTTTTTCTACAGATGCCCACAACTTGAAGACTACAGAAATATACCTTGGGTTTTCTAGAAGACGAGTAACCTAACCCCTACATCATGACGGAGGGGGGGTACGAGAGGGTCTCTCCGTTTATGCGTCAGGTTTGTTAGATTTTAACTTTAACCCTATACTAACCCTTTATTTAGTTAGGTACTAATGATACCAGAAATTTAAAGAACCTATACTCCATTTACTATGAGACTAGACATTTAAACGCACCCTATTTACAATTTGTTTGTTTTTGTGTTTGTTGTATTTTGTGTTTGTGTGAAGTGAGAGAAAACAAACATGAAGTGACATGACAAAAACTGAATGCAGAATATAATATATTTGTTATTGTAAACATTATTTTGCTGTCAACACCATTCTTACCAGTAGGGAATAGAACTCAAAATCGGTTGAATAAGCTGCAACAAGAGTTTGGAAGTTTTTCTATACCTACCTAATGTAGCCTATAACCTTCAGAGTTTACCCCCTACAACCTCACAAATTTTACCTCTTAATAATATTAGTATATATAGGCTACAAGCAGGATCTGCTAAGGAACTGGTTTATCTCTCCGGTCGCTAACCTGACAATTCGTGACGGTAACCCAAGCCATTAGCTTCTCTTCTTTAGGAGAATCCTATAGGTATTTCTATATATAGTCTGTTTGTTTTGTGAAGTTTTTATGTTTAAACTGCTGCTAGGGTTTTGATGATGTGTAGAATCTAGATGTAAAAGATTATCATCCTGTCAAAGACCTTAAAGATATTTCTGATTCTGGTTCATGGTCTTCTAAAATGCAAAGAAAATGTGTGTAATTGTTCGTCATTGGCGTATTTATTGTCCCACTGCTGGGCAGAGGTATCTACTCATACAGAGAAGGCATGAACCACTACACTTGCTCGAGGTGGATTGGCGCTTTCAGACTTTTTGGTGCAGGTTTCCCTATGATGTTTTCCTTCACAGTAGACAGTAGTGAATACACAGAAAGTGCATACGACTTTGGAAAAGTCATATCACTCATTTGACGAAACATCGACGTAAATGTATGATTTCCAAAAATGATTTTAATATTGCAAAGTACTGCGAAAAATGTATTCACGTTAAAAGAGACAAAGAAATCAAACGATTCCATTCGATTTATCGGTAATTCAGGAGTCTTCATAACGATACGGTAACTGATTACAAAAGATATAATTCAATAGCTCTCCTGTAAAATTGTAAAAGTAGCAGTTACGTCGATGTTTCTCCAAATGAGCGATATTGGTACTTGCCAGAATTCGAATCCCCACACTAATTGTACACGAGATGCAGGCCTTAACCACTAGGCCACAACGACTCATCATCCTTACTAATATTATAAATGCGAAAGTAACTCTGTCTGTCTGTTACGCTTTCACGCCAAAACTACTGGACCGATATAAATAAAATTTGGTACAGAGATAGAATAGACCCCGAGGAACAACATAGGCTACTTTTTACCCGGGTGCGCTAAGTAGTTCCCTCGGGATGCGGGTGAAACCGCGGGAAACAGCTAGTAGTAAATAGTACTATCGAATTATCTTCGTAAAGTGAAACTTTTTACGTAACAGTATTTGCAAAAACCGCATCACATGACATATGGCCAGTTCGGGTGCGCGGCAGGTCAATGACCAATAAACACACATTCAAAATTCTTGAAAGTTGGAAAACACAAACTTTACAACGAGTTTTATGTGTCAAGTTTACTGTCAAAATCTGATTTTAGTTCGGTGTTATTATTTGGCTATTTACAGCTTTTGAGTTGTCAAGGAGTGGTCATTCTATTAGCCAGGAAACTGAGGCTATTTTCTTGTTTCAAAACTTAGAGTTCTGTGAGGAGGAAACTCCTTGGTTACTAAAGATTCTCCTCTTTAATGTTTTTTTTCTGCTTTAATGTTAATTGTATAATTTATTATTACTAAATAAGACGAAGGCTAATTAGAATTGTAATTTTTTTATCATCTGTACGCCGTAGAGGCTAAATATGACTGTCGAGATATTTCCTTTAACATCTTGCATGCATATGTATGTATACTCATGTTTGAACAAATAAAATAATCTTTATCTTTAACTATTCAGCAACTTAGTACTCTCAACAGAATCCAAAACTGGAGCTGAACGATCTTTAAATCTCGTAAATAATGCCTAAATTCCCAAACGTGACTTAATTTTAAGCCTTGATTAAAGCTCAAGCTATCACTGTCACTCTAACAAAAATACCAAAGATTTTAGGTTTATTAGGATTCAGAAGTCTGACAATGAACCCAAGTTTAGCCACGACCGTCTGTTTGTCTGTCCGCGGAATAGCTCCAATGTTCTTGTAACTAGAAAGCTGAAATTTAGCATAGATATGTATATTGATCACGCCAAAAAAGTGGTAAAATAAAATGATGATAAATAATTTTGTTTTTCATAGTATTTTTTTCTTATACGAGAACATAGATATACATATTAATATATTTTTATGTGCGTGAACCTCTTCACTAACTTTAACACGCGGTTTTCTTCCAGTTGCTGGCAGTAAGCGGGGTGGTTATGTACATGATCGGCACGGGCGCAAACATAGCCTTCCCAGGAGTTCTGCTGCAGCAGCTGCGAGAGCCAGGGTCTGCGCTGCGACTGACACCAGACCACGAGTCGTGGATAGGTATGTTTTGATGCTAGCATGATTATTATAGAATTATAGGATGGTATCTGTCAGATTAAACACTGTGTTGATATATTTTTATTTATTTATTTATTAATAACCACTTATATTAACAGTATAATATTACCACAAATATAAGTTAAGGTTCAGTATATTACTAATAATGCAATTAAAAGTATAGATTAAGAACTAACTTACTGTCAAATAGGAACTTATTTAATTATCTTTTTTAGCTTTTAGTATGGTCTTAGGTACCCTAAGGGCCAAGGTCACCGACAGGTGGTTACGTAATCGGCCTGTTAAACAAAAACGTTTTTTAACCAGGAAGCTGGACTTTTCGTATTACCCACTTCTAGGTCAACCCTGGTTTGATAATCGACCGTTTTAGGAATAAAAACCCAAATAATAAGGTATCATATAAGGTACATCGTAAGACAAAAGTTTGAATTAATGGTAAACAGCCGTTTTGAGTTGATCGGGCTGTTATCTTGTCGGTGAACTATGGCCTAAGGCAAGCAAAAACATCATAATAAATAAGTTTTTTTATTAAGAACCTTAATCTCATAATTTTTTATATTGTCTGGTTTTCTGGAATCGTAAAACCAATAAATCTTAAACGACCTAGCATAGCCACGCGTGACAATCTCAAGATGAAGTCAAAAATGTTTTATACAGAAAAGAACAACCAAATTATACAAAATCAAGTCACTGGTATAATTATATAAAAAAAAACCCTGTCTACGTAAAAATGCCTTACATAATTTTGGAAATGAGCTGATACTCTTACTCTGCTGTACCGATATTAACCAAACATAGCTAAGAACGAACGCAAGGAAACTGGCTTTCAAATGAAAAAAAACGAAATCGGTCCATCCGTTTGAGAGCTACGATGCCACAGACAGATACACATACAGACATCGACCATTAGACCATTTACAGGCACTTTTGAATTGTCAAATAAATAAAAAATTACGATTCAGCCCGTTAGTCAAAAAAAATAAAAATTGAAGCTATTTGCCCGTTCCAAAGCGTAGATTCCTATGGAGAAGAACGAGCAAGAAACTCCATGGTTACTCTTTTTGCGTCGGACTTGGGGGTTAAAAATGATATACAATTACTTCACGTTGTTATAAAACAGCAGTTGTATAAAATATATAAGACACGTGCGTTTGAATAGCGAATCCTAGCGTGATAGGAACCTACTTATTACAGTCTGTTATTTTATGTAGTAGATTATACTCTTTTACACTGATTGCGTCATACAGACTCCTTGCTGTAATGATATGTACATACATCTCACATCTTATGAATGAACAAAAATTTATACCCCCAGACAAAGAAACTGCATCAAAGATTTTGTTTAAAAAAAATTGAATGGCCCTTTCCAGTATACATACATACACTTAGGGATAATGATACTACGCTGTTATGCAGTTAACGAACCAAACTATAGGTTTCAATTTAAATTTGTATAAAAAGTTGGAATACTTGGTTAAAATGTTTTTTTCTAAGGTAGGTGTGTGTTGAACATTGATGCAGTTTATTAGTCCGTCAGGTATTTTATTTCTTAAAAAAAACTAGCTCGGAGCTTATAAGAATTTAATATATTCAAAAACTTTGAGGTCTCTTGTTTTTAGACTGAATTAAATATTTGTGAAAGCGGTGATTAAAAAGTAAACATGGTTTAGTAAACATTAAAAACCGGCCAAGTGCGTGTCGGGCCACGTGCAATAGGGTTCCGTAATAGGACAATTATAAGCCTGTAACCAGTGAAACCTACAAGTCGTGGTACTTTTCCTTTAAAGTTCATTATACATATATACTACGTCTGTAATATTATTCATAAATCTAGGAGCCATTCAGAAGTTAAAGGGGGGACGCTCGAACTTAACAAAAATATGCATTTTAAAGCTAGATATTTCGCAAACGGATCCCTAAATTGGAAAATGGTCTTCACACACCTTATAATAAAAAAAATGTTAATCATTTGATTGATAGCCTAGATTATCTAGTATCAAAACTTTCAACACAATAGGTTTGCTGTGGCTAAATTAACCGATGGGATTAACCAAACAGATTCGTACTACGAACGGAATTAAGAAAGTAGATAGGAATTTCATGAATGCGTAGGTACAGTCAGAATAACAACGAGAGCTAAAAAACATAAACCTGAATACAACTTTATGGTATTACCGTGACGTCATATACCCTACGACTATTTAATACTTTTGTTGATCAAGACCAATTCAAGTACACCTCAAGTGTTGGATTTAGGGAATGCAATCTCGTTCTCGCGAGATTACGGCCATTTTTAGCGAGATTAATCTCGGACGAAGAAAGTCGAGTTCTCGCGATGTGATTATTTGCAAAAAAAGACAAATCTGCCAATTTCGTGAGATCTCTAAATTGGCGAGATCTCGCAGTATTGTATTTCATAAACTCGCGAGATCTCGCTTGAGCCCCAATCTCGCGAGATTTGCATTCCCTAGTTGGAATCAGTTCAGTAGTTTAGGCTATGTTTTAAAAATGTTAAGGCACCTACCCCTTGTGTACGAGGATGCAGGTTCGAACCAATGTGACTTTTCTAAAGTCATAAGTGCTTAGTAAGTATATCTTAGACGTCATTTGTATTTTCTTTGTAGATTAATTATCATTTTACCTACAAAAATACTTTGATTAGTAAACCTATTTATTTTATGACTAGCTGTGTCCCGCGGTTTCACCCGCATCCCGAGGGAACTACTTAGCGCACCCGGGTAAAAAGTAGCCTATGTTGTTCCTCAGGGTCTATTCTATCTCTGTACCAAATTTCATTTATATCGGTCCAGTAGGTAGTTTTGGCTTGAAAGCGTAACAGACAGACAGACAGACAGACAGACAGAGTTACTTTCGCATTTATAATATTAATAAGGAAAAATAATAAGGATTACTGGCACATATTATTGTAGTTTCTAGATTCAATTCTGTCCACCGTGATAGGTTTACTTAAAGCAAATCTCTTCTCAAAAGTCCATTCCACACATTACCACTCTATTTTAAATTAATATCACATTGCTTGGACTTAAACAGAAACCATGACTGATATTGTTTCGGCATTTCTTCCTAGGGCGTTTCTTCTTTCAGTAGGCATTTCTTCTTCCTATTATAAAGCCGTGTAAATCAAATAAATAAATAAATAGGGGTCGTTAATAAATGCCGGTGCCAAGTAGTTAATAAAACATGTTGACATATAAAAGTATCTAATTTAAACGGAATTAAGAACATATTACAGATTCACGTCAAATGGAATAAAGTAATCTATACTAATATTATAAAAGAGGAAAGATTTGTTTGTTTGTTTGCAGGGTTTAAACTCAAAAACTACTGGACCGATTTTAAAAAATCTTTTACCGTTAGAAAGCTACATCTTTACGAAGTGTCATAGGTTATATTTATTTCCAGGAATAATTAGGGATCCCTACTAAAACTTAAATAATGTAACACAAGGTGTAAAAAAATGTCCACGCGGGCGACGCCGTGGGCGGAAAGCTAGTACCAACTTGATAGAGTTACCTTTAAACTTAAGTTCGCTAACTTAAGTCTAAACTCCATTGTAATGGAGCAGGGTAAGCTCGCCCACGGCCTTATTAACTCAATACGTATAACCAACGGATTGAGACATCGGTAGTCACGAGCAAGACTGTTCAAGGTTTGTCCTCTCCATCTTAGAGTAAAAGATTTATGCAGACAAGCACGTGTGTAATATATATTAAAATAACCTCTGAAACGCACAATGAAATGAAAATAAAGTTCTCTCTCTTTTGATGAGTGAGACTAATAATGAACACAGATACTTTAAAACCTCCAAAATACTTATCAACAACAATGCAATGGAACGTAGGACTTTGTCCTACAAGTTCGATTCCTATGGCATCTATACTATAATAATATTATAAGGAGGAAAGGTTTGTTTGTTTGTTTGTTTGTAAGGATTTAACTCAAAAACGACTGGACCTATTTCAAAAATTCACATCTTTATGAACTGTCATAGGCTATATTTATTTCCAGAAATAATTAGGGATCGATACTAAACCTTGAAAAATATAACCCAAGGTGTTAAAAAATTGACCACACGGGCTAAGCCGCGGGCGGAAAGCGAGTCATTTATATGCTCGTACTAGCTTCAGCCTTTGGCGTCGCCTGTGTTGTACGCAAACGAAACTTAGCCTGTATCACTCAGGGATAATGTAGCTTTCCATCAGTGAACGATTGTTTGGAATCGGTCCAGTAGTTTTGGAGATTACTCCCTGCATACAAACATACAAAGAAATACATTTTTATAATATTAGTATTATAGAGGTATCTACGATTAAGCGAAATAATGTTCATTATAGTATGTAGATTATGGTGGGTGGTTTCTAGATAAAATATCGTTGTATTGAGTATTGCCACAACGACCGATCTTACCTGAGTTGGTAGCAAAATAATCAGTGGTCGGTATGTTATTTGATTACGATTTCAGCAATAACAATAATACTGTTATTTAATCGAAATGTCACTAAGTCGAGGTTAGCCATTATTGCGAAAATGTCACATGAGAGTGGTACGTGGTATCGCAAATTGAGTGGTGTGCAAATATACTCGTATTAGGATTGTGTGCAATTATCTTATGTTTGCGAATCGTTCTCTCATCAATACACACTTATAGTAAATGCACAAAATAATTAGGCATGATGTTCACTAGACTTCATATTAATACAGTGCTTTAGACGTCCAATCTTAATATAAAAGGTCACTTTAGATTACTTTTCCCAAGTTATATTATGTCGAGTAACTATGCGACGCGGAATTCAATTTATGACTTTATAACAATTTAATCGGAAATAGCAGCATTTTTTGTACACCGGGGTTTATTTTTGAATAAGATATTCCTACTAGAGAGGATAAAAGATTGAATGGGGAAAAACCCATTTAAGTACGACTCTATTGCGAAGACTCAAGTCAATTGTAAGTTTTACTCCAAATCGTTTTAAGTTTATTGTCACAATACACATTTAACTTAAGCAAAAGGGAAAGCTAAGCGAGCCGAAAAACCCTTTTTCATCTCTTCTGGATAGGATTATCTAGTAGATTACTTCATAATTTTAACGTCATTCGTTTAAAATAATCGGCAAATAAGTTTAACTGATAGGTATGTATCCGGATTTGCTGAATCTGGTCATTAAAATTCAGTATTCGGACATACATATGTAAACGTAGTTCTCAGCTAGTTACTTCCAGAGAAACTTTAACCTACCTTATCTAATATGACATGAATGACGAATGAACGTACACACACTAAATATTAAACATGAATTATACTTAGGTTCACACCTTATATAATATTCATAATTCATTGAACGGTTTTCTGTGCGTATTTGGGAGGTAACCTTGAATGTTCATGAATACAATATAGGTAATAATTATGTATTTTTTATGACATCTACCGCAGTAGCAGTGCCATATTTGATTTGATGTCATGCCATTATAATCTCTCCAGTCCAATTTCGGTCTTCAATTAAGACTAGCCAGGTACGCAGGAGATATTATAACGCCAAGCTCTTGCGTAGACACAGGTGTACGCTCATAATCCGATGGGTCTTCAATCCGACATGACCAGGAGAGATCAGGCGCAGGACCGACAGCTTTACGTGCTCTCCGATACACAGAGGGGTATCGCTGTGTTTTGAAAACGCTCATCCATCCATCGATTGACCGCGGCTAGCTTAACCTTACTGATCTACCGATCCGCACTCCGGCTGTTACTTAGCTACGAGCCCCTCGTACGAATAATGCAAGATTTCTCGCAAACAAACTCACAAAGTTTATCTCTTTTTAGGGTTCCGTAGTCCGACAAGGAACCCTTATAGTTTCGCCATGTCCGTCTGGGTGTCTGTCTGTCTGTCTGTCCGCGGCATAGCTCCGAGGTTCTTGATACTAGAAAGCTGAAATTTGGTATGGATATGTATATCAATCACGCCGAGAAAGTGGTAAAATAAAATTTTGAAAAATATTTTTTTTAGGGTAGCTCCCAAACACGTAAAGTGGGTATGAATTTTTTTTTCTTGCGTACCCCTCCGTGTGGGGTATCGTTAGATAGGTCTTTCAAAAATATTATGGGTGTGTGAAGACCATTTTTTGGTTAAGCGAGCCATTTGCGAATTATCTAGCTTTTCAGTGCAAATTTTTGTTCGATACGAGTTACCCCCCCCTCTAACTTTTGAATGGCTGTACCTAGAAATGTGAAAAAAAACACAGACGTAGTACATGTAATGAACTTACAAGGAAAACTATCAGGGCTAAGTAGGCTTAACCGGTTACAGAGATATAGTCGACTAACTAACTCCTACTACGGAACCCTACTGCGCGTGGCCCGACACGCACTTGGCCGGTTTTTTAATATTGATGTAATAATATTTAAAGATCTTGTTGTATGCTTTCCTAACGACATGTTTATGAATGAATGTCCATGATGCAATTACGTTATGTCTGGACCTTAAAAGAGACTTTGACCCTTGAGTTTGTTTCGGTGTTTCTTCTCAAGGTAGTCAGATAGAAAATACCGGCCTCATCTAGCTTTAAAAATAATAATTGACGTGTAAAAGTGTTATTTTATAACCAATTTGCAAAATAAATATCATTTATCAATGGTTCCAGCTTCGATCTTGGGCCTGGCTCTCATCGCTGGTATTGTGGTGGCGCCCTTCAGTCTGCAGAAGTTGGGCCGCAAGCTGACCAACCAGCTCAGTACGTTGCCAACGCTCGGCGGCTGGGCATTGCTGGCTACGGCGAGGGGACCCACTGCCTTGCTGATCAGCCGATCTCTGCAGGTATGTTGAAGTAACCATCATCATCTTCTCACTGGCCTTAACCTAATTATGTTTGAGTGGGCTTCCAGTCTAATCGCATGCAGCTGAATACCGGTTTTGCCTATCTGATCGCCACAAACCAGTAACTGGGTAACGCGACAACACATAGTAAAACTGGTTGTCAGACTTTTTATGGGTTTCTGTGTGACTGAGGCCCTCAAAATTTTAAGAGTAAATATTTTGTTTTTAATATTTTTCTTGGAACTTTTGACGTTCAAAAGCAACACACACACCACAGTTTCGTCGTGGGCAAAAAGACTTGATTCTTAGCCTCATGTAAATAGCTCATTTGATTGACTGTTGATTCTGATTTAATGCATCCTCTCCAATTAATTGCCCTGTCTACTATTGTTTCCAAGTTAAATATTAAAGCTAAATATTGTTCCTGTATCAAGAACACACGCCAATAAAACCAATTGCAAGCAATATGTTTAAGTTCATTTCGATGAGTAACAAATTGACCCACTTCAATCTGACTAAAGGGTATCAATTCATTGATATCACATGATATTCTAGTTGTCTAAAACTGTGTACGATACGCCAATCTTAAATAGAATATCTTCATTTCAATAGTTCGTTAATTAAAACCAAAAACAAACATACAATAAACAAGGTATAAAGCCTCAATGATTATCATAGAGTTTCAGATGTTTTTCGGACATCGTAATAACTATTTATGTAGGCTAGGTTCAAGCTCATCATATCATCTTAAAACACTTATTTAAAATTCCAGGGTTTCGGCATGGGCATCCAGGCAGCGGCTGCACCGGTCTCCATAGCTGAGTACTCGGCACCAAAGCATCGAGGAGCTTTCCTGGCTACCATAGCCTTCTCTTTCGCGACGGGCATGCTGATCGCCCACGTGTTCGGGACCTTGCTGTACTGGAGGTCAGCTGCCTTGGCCTGCGGTAGTGTCTATGTCCTATCGCTGATCCTGGTCACTCTGTCTCCAGAAACTCCATCATACCTCGCCTCGAGAGGCTTAACAGATAAATGCAGGAAGTCTTTCCATTGGTTTAGAGGCTACGACCCTAGCGCTGAGAAGGAATTAGAGATTCTCCTCAACAGCCAGAAGAAAACTACAGGCACGAGAAGAGGATCTAGATGGCAAGCGTACAGACAGATCGTCAGGAAACCAGAATTCTATAAGCCCACTGTGATCATGATGTTCATGTTTATTCTGTTCCAAATATCGGGGATGACTGTCGTCCCATCCTACACCGTCCCGATGATGGAGGAAGTCAGTGCTGGAACCATTGACGCCAACATCAGTATGTTGATGGTAGATGTGGTGAGGTTCGTCACAGCCGTCCTCTCCTGCTTCGTGGTCAACAAACTGAACAGGCGAACAGTTCTCTTTCTCGGTATTAACATCAGCGTAGCCTCCCTACTGCTCGCTTCTCTTCTTCTCTACTTAAGGGATGACGGCTGCATACCTGATGAATACAAATGGACCCCCGTTATACCAACCTTAGTGTACATTTTCGGCAAAACTTTGGGCATCTTACCCATCCCATGGGCTATCGCTGGAGAAATCTTCCCTCTACAATACAGAAGTTTGGGAAGTGGAATTTCTGGAATGTTCCTTTCGATCATGTTCTTCGTTGTGGTCAAGACAGCGCCATTCTCCTTCGAGCAGATCGGCGTTAGTGGCACCTTCTGTGTGTACGGAGCATCTGTTGCCATCTGTGGTATGTTCTTATACTTCTTGCTGCCAGAAACCAAGGGAAAGACACTGTATGAAATAGAGTGTCATTTCAAAGGAATCACTGGTGATATTGGACAGACCGAGCTACACGAAGGGGAGAAAATGCTGGAGCTCAAAAAAGTGGAATGTGGATGAAGAGGGACGGGAGACAACAGGATGTGCTTTACTGCTTCGGCGCAGTTGTAGGGGGGAGTGGCTTTATTTAACAGTTTCAGTGCTCTGGTGTGGTGTCTCAGCTATGATGTGAATGAGTCATCTGTCAGGCTCAGTCAGGTCTCAAGTTTATTGTGGCGAAGCCGAATCAGAAAATAAACTAAATTTTATACTAAAGAACCGATAGTGGTTTTAAATGAAAATACAGTGAAATTGAACATTTCTAGGGCATTGAAAATGTTAAAACACCAATAGTTATGAGAGAAATAAACAGATCTAAATAAATATAGTTTTATTTACACTGAGATTGAAATGTACAATTCATAAATTACTCTTACTTAATATAAGGTCGCATTCATAATCATCTTAACAGTCAGCCATCGTAACACGTTATACGTAAACAGTACAGATACACTGCTATTTTCCTAAAATATTCCGATAGTCTCTAAGTCTTTGTCATCCATACACTTTTAATAAATAATAACAGAACTAACTCTCCGCATCATTTCTCCGTTAGTCTTATTCAGAGGTTCCGTACTCTTGTCTGCGGGATTTAACCCTCGGAAACTGTCTTCGATCTCCTGGAGAGTCCTGCCCTTCGTCTCTGGCAACATAAACCACACGACCGCCAGACACAGGGCCACCACGCCAGCATACAAGTAGTAAGTATACGACAGACCAATAGCATTCGTCAGCATTGGGAAGCACTTGAGGGCTACAAAGAAATTTAATGACAAACCGAGGATACTGATGCCACTGCCCAATCCACGGTATTCTAACGGGAAGATTTCCCCAGAAACAGCAAAAGGTATCGAAGATATACCGACAGTCAACGAGAACATGTAAATCCCTATCAGTCCTATTGGCACCCACTGGTTATCGAACGGCAGCTTGTCATTCTGCTTGGCGTGTACGTAAAGACCTTTGGCGATATACGACAGTATGCAGATCGTCCCAGTGCTGAACAGCAAGGTCCGTCTGTTCATAGTCTTCATCAGGTACACTGCAAGGAGGTTGCAGATAAGTCTCTCAATGTCCAGAGCCACCATAATGACCTTAGCATTAGCTTCAGGCCCCACCACCTGGCTGATAATATCAGTAGCATAGGAGCTGATGACGTTTATACCAGCAAATTGGAACATCACATATAAAAACACCATTATGGTTATAGGCTTGTAGAATTCCGGCTTCTTCATAGTCTGTTTGAAATATCTGAGATATTTTTTGGTCTTTGCACCAAATGACAGATTCTGGTCTACCACGCTAGCTTTTCGTGTCATTCTTTGAGCAGCTATCGTTTTCTCTAATTCATCCATTTGTGGTTCATCGTCTCCTCGAAGCCAGATGAAGACCTCCCTCGCTTCGCTTATCCTTCCTTTTGAGATCAGCCAGGATGGAGACTCAGGGTTGTAGATAATGAGGAGGAGACTAGTAAATGTAATGAAGGAGCATATTAAAGCGCTCTGCTCCCAGCTGAAGTATGTGCCTAAAGAGTGGCAGAACAGCACTCCTATTGTCAACGATAAAGACACGCATGTCAGGAATGCTCCTCTATTTATTGGGTCCGTCATTTCACCTATGATGATGGACCCGAGTGGTCCCAGCATACCCATTGCAATGCCTTGAATAAACCTGGCTGCGATGAGACCGGCTACATTTTTCACTAAGAGTAGAAGGAACCAGCCAAACAGTACTGGGAAAATAGTCAGCAGATGAGACTTCTTTCTTCCGAGGATGTCCATGAGAGGTGTGATGATGATGTTCCCCGTGATTAGCGCGAAACCGATGATTGATGCTGGAATAAGACAATTATTTCATATGAGATTTTTTCTTTTCATCAAACGAAAATAAGTATGTTAGATAAAAATTTTCAGTTTATTCTTCATCTTTATCGATATTACAAACTTATATGTACTTTACGGAATACGACACTAGATGGCGTATTTTTCAATTTCTTCCAACGTCGTAAAAATGCTAAAATGTACCCTCACTTTGAAGATCAATTGCGAAATTTGGACCCACGAAGAATATTTTTAGGTCATACTTTGACAACAAAATTGCCATATACATACTAACAAACATTACCGCATTTTCTATGATATCAGTGCTTACCTATCCATGACTCTTCGCTGGGTGTGGCGTGTATCTCAGACTCCGGCAGACGGAGGCTGGGGATGAGGATCGCGGAGAACCCGATGACGCAACCGTGAGCTATGATGTTCGTCGACACGCTAGCCGTCACAAAGGCCTGTAATAATATAGGTGGGTACCATTATTATGAGGCAAAGCAAATCTTTGAGCAGTTATTGTACGGGAGGATAAATGACAAGTAAGTAAACAATATTAATATGTTCAAAAGGTTTTATTTAGTAAGATTAAATCAGTGTTTTCGCTATCAAGTCTCTCTCTCAATTATTTTTTCAGTAAGTAATTTCAATTGTATTTTTGTATTTTTTTCATGCTTATCTTTACTCACATTATAAATACGATAGTAATTTTGTATTTTGGTTTGACCGTCAACATTTTGAAATGAATCTCTCCATATTTTTGTACAGGAACATCTTAAATATACGAATGTGAGTCTTTCACGGTAAAACGGCTAAACAGAGTTGGATGAAATTTGATATGGATATAGCTGGGAGGACACCGGACAGTTATATACATATATATATAGACATACTGGATTAACTCATGATTGGAACATTATTTGTATAGAATTATCTTGCAGATAAGATTTAACCAGTACCCACTTTTCAGATGTGGTTAAACTGGCTATCATTAGTTCAACCTTACACCTTAATTATGGGCTAGTTCAATGTGCGGGTCTGATAACATCCAGTTCTAGGTAGACACACGTGTCTCTTGATAAATAATCTTTATAAACAAACTGATTAGCATAGTATAGCTGAAGTGTTTGTCAAGTACTTTCAATGATGCAGAGCAATCAACTGACGCCATTTCAGGCATTTGAAGTACCTACTTGGTTGTCCACGTTCAAACTATTACAATACTACCACCAGTTTCCCGCGAGTTCACCCGTGTCCTTAAAAACCACATTAAAAATAATTTACCGGATAAATTGTAATCATTGTATTTACTGTGTAGAATCTCCTATATCGTTTCCCAGGTTTCAATGTATCTTCGTACCAAATTTTATCTAAATCAGTTCAGCACACATTCGAATTTATAATATTTAATTTGGAATGACAAACAATTTTAATAACTTTGGCTATGAGTATAATAAATATTAATTTATGTATAACCCGCTAAAAAAAACACATCTTCATAACTATGTTCGGATGCTTGCTATAAATTCAATTTATTTTTATTTTTTCCCGTACTTGATAAACTTACTTAGATGTTATTACTAAACTAATATATTATTACTAACTAAATAAACAGAACATATCGCAGAAATGTTAGAAGTGTGGATCCACCTTAACACTTATGTCTGATTAATAAAGAAAACAACTAATAAATTAACCTTAACCGACTTTACAGAGGTGAAGCTGTTTCAATACGAGTGCATATCCGATAAGATAGCGCGAATTAAAAAGATTCTGTTATAATCTACTTTATAAATACGTTATTAAATTAAACTTATTGTGAATAAATTTTGACAAAAGCGCTGTTTTATAATTGTAATTACTAATTTGATTAGATTGCCTTATCAATCGATTT
This sequence comes from Pyrrhia umbra, assembly GCA_963891755.1. NCBI lineage: Eukaryota > Metazoa > Arthropoda > Insecta > Lepidoptera > Noctuidae > Pyrrhia > Pyrrhia umbra. Next base: position 1,080,947 of record OY982942.1, on the reverse strand, counting down.
GGTAATTAAAACGCAGAGTGTAATTTAATGCGTATAATTTTAGAGCTAACGAATGTGCCACTCAAAAACTTATCTAAAACTTCAAACTTCTAAAGATATAATAATGTTCAGGATATTTTAGATTATAGATAACAGAAAATAAGTATAGCTATATAACATGCGTTCTCGTTATAAGATCAGTATATAAGAGGAACTCTGAAAGTAGCACCAGTAACCGAAAAGATAAGTGGAAACCGTATGTCATGGTATGGGCATGTTATGCGGAAGAATGAGGAACATGTTGTGAGGAAAGTTCTGAGCATGAATGTGGATGGCTACAGAGGTAGAGGAAGACCAAAGAAACGATGGATGGATTGTGTTAAAGATGATATGGCTAGAAAGGATGTTACTAGTGAGATGACGTCAGATAGAGAAGTATGGAAGAAGAAGACATGCTGCGCCGACCACAAATTAATTGGGATATGGCAGGCGGATGAATATGCGTTCTCGTTAAAATTAGTTTACTGTGGTATTTCGTGTTAAATTATCTATAGAATTATGCCATAAATATATCATAAATATTTACACAGAGAACAAAAAAAAGTTAGCAAAAGTACCTATTCAGTTTTATCGTGCATTTTGACAGATCTTAAATTACAGTTCCGTTTCACGTGTATAAGTAACCGCATATTTTTAGTGCAACTAGGTGTTAAAGTATAAAGTTAGCAATAAACAAAATAACTGAATTGTAACTACCGACTTCAAGTGCTAAGTATCGATCATTCGATCGTTAACACTGATAAATCTATAAAATGATTCTGCCTTGGGATATAAATGATACTGTTATCACTCAGTACAAACATGATACCATCTTATCTATCCATCTATTAATTTTGATTCATGAGATTGTGAATGAAACATGCGATTTTGTGTTATATACTTATGTAACGGAAAGATATAAAATAACTACGCAAATACGCGTCAATCAGCTTTATAAATGGTAGTTCTCCTAAATTAAAAGGCAGGGATTTGACAAATTAAAATCTTGTACACTGGAAAATTATACAGCCTGCAAAAATCAAATTTACAGGGAATCTAATCTAAATTTAGTGAATAAAAAAACTACTAATGAGTTATTAAAAAACTGAGAGAGGATCCGAGCTCGTGGCTAAGTAACAGCCGCACGGGTCGATCGATGGCGCGGTCGGTCCGTGGATGGGGGCTACCGTCATAGCGAAACTCCTTCGTGCCTCGGAAAGCTCGTTAAGCTGGTCCCGGCTGTCATTTGTAGATCTTTGACAGTTGCTACGGGTAATCAGAAGCCAGAAAGTGATAACCAGTCTTACCAAGGGGTATCCTATTACCCGGTAAAAATGTATTGTGGAGGTCGGATAGGCAGTCGCTCCATGTAAAACACTGGTACTCAGCTGCATCCGGTTTAGACTGGAAACCGACCCCAAAATAGTTGGGAAAAGGCTAGGCAGATGATGATGATGAGTTATTCAAAAGCTATTTATAATGTTATAGTTATTTAACAAAGATTTTTTTCTTATCATTTTCGTATGTCCATTGTGGCGTCAAAGCTATCGTGTTTAACACTTCGCACACCATATAATACATAGTTCTTGTAAACTGCCGACGACATGCTAAAATCTACTACAGTATATGGCAAATAATATACACAGATGAATGGAAAAATAACTACAGACCTGCAGTGAACGGTCACATGCAAAATATTGAGAAAAATAATGCATTTATTTATACCCCTGATAGAATGCTGATATGTTGTAGAGCAACTTCTCCCTAGCTAAATGTCATAAGAAGTGGTTCATAATGCTGATTACTTATTATAATTTATCAGCATAACTTCAATAAATAACTTAGGAGGAGCTCGTGGCTAAGTAACAGCCGCACGGATCGACCGATCTTAGGTTAAGCTGCGCTTGGCGCGGTCGGTCCGTGGATGGGTGACCATCTATGTTATAGCGAGACTTCTCCGTGCCTCGGAAAGCACGTTAAGCGGTTGGTCCCGGTTGTCATTTGTACATCTTTGACAGTCGTTACGGGTAGTCAGAAGCCAGAAAGTCTGACAACCAGTCTTACCAAGGGGTATCGTGTTACCCGGTAAACTGGGTTGTGGAGGTCAGATAGGCAGTCGCTCCATGTAAAACACTGGTACTCAGCTGCATCCGGTTAGACTGGAAGCCGACCCCAACGTAGTTGGGAAAAGGCTAGGCAGATGATGAACTTCAATAAATAACTTAGAATTTTGACTATGTCCTTCACCAGTGGGCATAGCACGAATCACTTTCGAAAAAGTGATCGTATCGAAACCGATTTTTTAATCATAAATACAAGCTTATCAGAGCAAAATTTATGTTTAGAATATGTAAATAACAATTTCCAGCATCCAAAGATATGATTAAAGTCATACATTTTAATAACTAGTTTGTAAGAAGCGAGTATATTCCATTCAAAAATCGCAGTCGATACGAATACTTTATCGAAAGTGATTCGTGCTAGGCCCAGAGGTTTCAATCTACCTATCCGTAGGTACAAAATTTCCTTAGTTGGCTCAGCCGTTTTACCGTGAGACCGTAACAGACTGAGGGACAGACTAACCTTTGCACTTTTAACATTAGTATTTTATACGTTCGTTTGTATTTCCGAGGACGTTCTGTTCCTATGTATTGTCAGTATATTAATATGAGTTATTAAACAGAATTTTCCCCTTCAAAGCACGTACATAAGGTAAACAATAGGTGTTACACAAACATTGACATTAACAAGTGCTATTGAGCGATCAATCCTGATTAGTTGAGCTCCACGAGATAATCGTTCTGCGTAATCAATAAATAACTACAAAACAATGGCGTATACTCGTGCTGTCAATAAAATATACTTTAAACCATTATCGTATGAGTAACGCTGTTTTCTTTATGACATTTTGCTAATTCGATATATGTATTTTATACCTAGGCATTTATTTATTTTATTTAAATAAATAAAAAGAACTTTATTTTTTATGTAGCTTATGGGCCATCAGCCATTAGCTGACAAGACATGGTAGAGATATCTCATGCGTCTACTATTATTGCCTAACTTGTACTCAGATGCGAAACTGCAAATGTCTGCTTTTGGTAGGTAAATACAATAAAAAATAAGACCTTGTAATTTTCTGATACATCCACTTTTAGGCGCATGAGGTTAGCATAATTATTTGTGAATTTCATTTCATAGTTTAATTTCTTTATATTCTAGTTTAATTATGAACCCTTCACATTATTCCCAGCCAATTCAACTCCTGAGTCATCTCTCAGGAGCAGACTCTAACGCCGGTTGCATCAAAAAAAATTCCGGATACTTATGCGTGAAACGGAAGAACTGTCATTCAAGATCTGTCAAAATGGAGGATAAAATTGATTAATTAGGCTATTATTTTATGTTTTTCGACTAAATATTTATGATATATGTTTATTTAATTATTATATCTATTTATTGATATCATACAAAATATTAAAAGTATGCTAATTATTGAGATCATGTTTTACGATATTCGTAAAAGTTTCATGCAACCGGCTGTAACTGTAGACTCTAACTGATGAGTTTAAAGGCCATTTTCAATATCCTATCTATCCGAAGATTCACTTACTAGAGATAGAATTTTGACATGAAGTCCATACGACTAATGTCAAAAATCTATCTCTAGTAAGCAATTCTATGGATAGATAGGATATTGAAAATGGCCGTTACTCTAACTCTAACTCTATATAAGTCTAACTGTAACAGTTATAGAGATCCTCTCATGATCTCACAGGATGACTATGAACGTAATGATATGGTAGTACTAAATACTACTTATTATATTTTTTCTTCTATCTTTTTCTTTGCCAGAATCAATGGTCTATATTAACTGCAAAGAAAAAACCATTTGCACAGGTAGGTATTACAAAATTGGAACAGCTTTGCCATTGAAAATAATAATGACGATCAGAAATATCATCGTCTCGCGATAAGACTAATTAGTTTGATTAGCAAAGACAAACAGGTAACGAGGAGTGTAGCTAAGGTGATATTTAACAGTTTTTAAATGGCTTTAACACCTCTTATTAACGAGTTGTTAAGATAATGATAATTATGGGATAGGTGCGGAAATACCAGAAGAGTTTTGAAGAAAAGTTGATGATTGTAATCGTTGCGTTTTCAACGATAGGATTTACTATTCTTATTATTTCGCTGCGGGGTGTTCGAAAGTGATACCACTCCTCCCCACCCACGGCGGGTCATCATTTGATGAAGAAAAATTAATTACGTATTTTAATTCATAGCAGGCTATACGTTACTATGTATATAGGTATGTAAAGCATGTACATATTTAAAAGACGCATATAAAGCATGCATTTTTATATACAATTCTCAATGATATGAAATTAGCCATTTTTATGACATTTTGTGCACATTTTGCAGGTGATTTTGTTGTTTTTTATTTATTATTTTTTTAGCTTTGATAATTTACTTTTAGTTGCAACTATATATAATGTTTAGGACTACTTGAGTACACAGCACACCAGCTGATTTTATTTTAATCAATTCTAAATTACGTTAATAAATCATTGACCATGCGATTATTTCTACTGTCTGTAGGACAGATCTTTTAATTGATTATCATTTTATTATTCAAATTAAATTATAATAAATTACCTAAAAAAATATATTAAATTTAATTAATTAATACAATTTACACAAACCTGTCTCATAAACGAAGACCCTTTCTTCACAGTCGTAGTTTTCTGTAATTCACCCATATTTTTCTACCAAAAAAAATGTTTAAAAAGAACACCTTTCTATCTCAAAATTGACCAAATATTCTGAAATTCATCGTTTCACGACACGTTCACTTCACAGCACAGATGTTTGACAAAAGGTCTTGTAATCGATTCGATATTAAATGCTGATAAGAGATTAGATAAATCTAATTGTAGTCGAGTGATTAATTATTTAAAAACCTATTGTGTGACTTCTAGACGTATTGTTAGTTTGTTTGTTGGGTAAGTACTGGCTGCTTTGTTTGTCTCTCGGGGATGAACGTGGTAGCTCTTAGTCATACATATGAGATATGTGTGTGAATCAGATACATGTTTCCGCCCGCAGCGTCGCTCGATACTATTTTCAGTTTCACAACACTGTGGTTATCTTCTTATCGTGAGGGCTACAGGTTTTACCAACCTAACAAGCCCTAGTGTCAGAGTTTTCTCAAATTCGCCTGACGGCCTCTGACATGGAATTGTAACAACAACTGCTATCAAGATAACAGCCGGGGACGACAACTTAACGCCTAGACACGGGGGTATAACACCACCAACTTCCTGACTTCGGGCTGCTTTATGTTTTTTTTACGCCCACAAAGTGAATTCGGACACCCGGGTATCGAAACCGAGACCCTGTGTACAGCGGCCCTACCATGACGTTTAAAGTAGGATTGTTTCATTCTTATTCCATTGTGAGAAAGAGACAGAGCTATAAAGGTTGTCTAGCGCCATCTCTTACCCACATTAGAATAAGAATGGAATAATCTTACTTTAAACGTCATGGTACGGCTCAGCAGTCGCGTTATGCGACTACTAGACCAATGCGGAAGGCAAACTGTGATTATAGTCACAGCTCAATCGTTTTTAATTGTAAAATGTGCAAAGCTAAGTCTACACTATTATAGAAATTGCAACATAAATGTCAGAATATTTTATTTTATGTAATCCTAACGTAACTAATATTTACAGAAGTTAGTTTGTTTGTTTATAACTCTTTCACAGTAAAACTGCTGAACCGATTTAGATGAAATTTGGTTTGGAGATAGATGGGGTGGAGATTCGGTATGGATGATTTTTTCCGGGTGCGTGGTGAAGTTTTTCTCTCAATAAGCGGGCGAATACGCGAGAAAAAACTAGTTAACTAGATTTTTATCCTACTTGGATACCAATTGTAGTTAGTTAAAGAATAAAATCTGGATAGTCGATAAAAGGTATATCTCTAAATATAATATAGGACTGCAATTTACATTATATAAAACAAAGAGCTCTGCTTGAGCCCTCCAATCCGAAGTACTTAAATTACGCGTAGAGTTTCCTATTTCATAACTAGATGGCGTTGTACATTGACGGCTCATTTCTGAATCGCGGTGTTAAGATTCTCCGCCGTCGAACGACCTCCTCGCCGTACCGTAGTGAAATCATACTTACCTGGCGTAGGGGATACCGTGATCAAGAAGGCGGTTCCCCCAGGGCGAGGTCTATCCATTGAACTGCGGATAGGTTGACCCCTGCGATTATCCCTAATGTGGATAACTCGGACGCGTTATTTTTGGTAGTAGGGGACTGCGTTCGCGCCGTCCCCTTCAGAATTTCAGTTACAAAATAAGCTAAAATGCATATAGATTAGTCTTTCATGCAAAACTACTGAATGAATTTGTAATAAACATTAGATTAACATACTGCCAACGTCATAAGAAAAAGTTCGTTTATTTTTATATATTGAGTTAAATGGATTAATCTGATTTTATTCCTGATTCTAAATAAGTAATATGTCAATATAAGAAAAAGGAATTACGACCGTTTTTCTTATGACAGCAGCGTATGTTAGTTTTCTTTTAACTGGGTGCGCGTGTGTTTATTAGTTTATAAACAAATTAAAAAATAATTTGCTTGATCCAATAAAAATAAATACTGAATTATTTTCAAGCCAATTAGCACAGAAATGAGGCACTGAATCGATAAAAAATTAATATCACGTTGGCTTTACTTACGTTGTTGACATTCTGTTTACAGCAATCTATACTTATAATAAATCTGTAGAGAGGTCAATTCTGTACGTGAAATATATTTCCAAAATAACTATCAGGGGGTGATTAGGGATCGATACTGATGCCAAAAATGCAATCAGTAAAATTTTTGCCTGTCTGTCTGTATAAACTCTATAGTATTAAATAAGATTGCATTTTAGCAATTCATTTTAATTATTTTACAACATCTGTCAAAATCAACTTAGCTACCAATAAAGATAAGGGCACACAAATAAGTATTAATTATGTATGAGGAAATAGCTTTTTATTGTAAACTGTTTTACAACCGTATTTTGAAGAGTTCATTGACGTAGGTAGACCTACCTAGAATTAATTTCTTATGGCTATGTTCTTGCCTTAATTTTACATTCCTATTTTTATTATGTATTTATTGTGACAGAAACAAATTAATTTCAATTTATCGAGCAAATTAATATTATATTAATTAACTTCCATTTAACAAATTAACATGTCACAAAATACAAAAAAAAACAATTTATCCAATTGGGTCTTACATAATACCCATCAAACCAAGGAGTTTAAAACGAAGAGGTTATATTTGATTTTGTTTTTTTTAAGAAGAAAATTTTATTCCTTTTACATGTTCCTTAAACTGAAGTAACAAAAAACTTCAAAATTCCTTAAAAAAATTATTAAAAATAATTTCAACCTCCTTTCCAGATTAATTTATTTTCTAAAAAAAAAACTTACAAGAAAACACTGGCTGATACTTGTCAAAAAAAATTAAAAATCGCTATAAAATTAAATAAAGAAATAATTACTTTTTTCTTTTCTTATAAATGCAAATAAATAGCCAGTAACTTATTTAGAATAATAATTTTGGGTACCAAATAATGATTGTTTTATTTTTTAACTTTAGTAGGTTATTCTAGGTTACATTTTCGTTTAGTAACAAATTGAATGTAAAAGTCATAGAGATAGGTTTTATCTAGCCAGTGAGAGTAAAATATAACGTTGGTATTTTCTGATATCTCATTTTCATATTTTTGGTACGGAAATACATATCGTAAAGTATACTAGTACATATATTTACAAAAGCCTACTATCACGTAACAATTTCAATTGATTATCGAACTTCATTATCACGTTTTGGTTAGCAACTTAAATGTCCTTTACACGCTCTATCGTATTTGGCTATCGGGTTTTCTTTTAATAAACAAATTGTACAAGGTCGGTGATAGCTATAAGATCTACAAGTTACAACTTTATCAAGGCGGCATTTGTAGATCGTTGACATTTCTTACGGGAAGTCATAAGCCAGAAAGTCAAACAACCAGTCTTACCAAGGGGTATCGTGTTACCCGGTAACTAGGTTGTGGAGGTCAAATAGGCAGTTGCTCCATGTAAAACACTTGGATTCAGCTGCATCCGGTTAGATTGGAAGCTGACCCCAACATAGTTGGGAAAAGGCTGGACAAATGATGATGTTGTACCTACATTTTACTATATAGGCCGAGTATATTGCCATTGAAGGGCCACAACCAACCCACTCTCTAAGCTACGAATAAGTTATTCATAAGAAAGTAATCTTTAACTTACTTTACCCGTAGACTTGAAAATAGTGGACATCATTTTATATGCCACTAGCTTTCCGCCCGCGGCTTTGCCCACGTGGACATTTTTTTTAAACCTTGGGTTACATTATTCAAGTTTTAGTAGGGATCCCTTATTATTTCTGGAAATAAATATAGCCTATGACACTTCGTAAAGATGTAGCTTCCTAATGCTGAAAGAATTTCTAAAATTGGTTCTGTAGTTTTTGAGTTAAAACCCTACAAACAAACAAACAAATCTTTCCTCTTTATAATATTAGTATAGATGACGAAGTTATACGAGTCAATAGATCAGCAGTTTTTTTTGTGTTGTCATTGTGACAGGTCATTATCACAATTCCCAATGATTTAATATGAAGGTATAAATGTAGTCATGTAACTAGCTGTACCTTCTATTTATATTTTTTTTCGGATGGGAAAATTATCCAAATTACTCCTTTCGCCGTGGGTGGGGAGGGAGACTTACTGACCAAAGTAGGACCACTGAGAAAAATTTGAATGTGCAAAATTATATAACTAAGTTTCTAATTCATTTGATTCAAATGCTTCTGATATATAATTTAGTATAATTACTCGGTGACTATTGCCTACTGTGCGAAAAGTCGGAAAGCCTAGCCTGATAGCCTCAGAATTCAATTATTTTGAGCGGACTGTGTTCCATCTTAATGCTTGTGAGCATCGACTCTCGTAGTAGTGTCATCGAAACATCATGTATTGGTAATCGCGAAACCGTGATAGCAAATTAAAATCGGTTACTAAGCTCGCTAATCTGATAATAATATCACTTAATATTTTTTACTGCAGTAAAACAGGATGATAACATATTAGTGTTTTTATGGGGGGGGGGGCGTGACAATGACGTCACGTCAGGACCAAAGTCTCTTCCGAGTCTATCACTAACGACGGCGTTAGCTACAGATGTATGACTACACATGTAAATGTTTGTAGCTGATATTATTTACTAGCTACATTTTAGTTCAGAGGTTCTTATACTTTGAGAATGTTTATCAACGCACGTGTGTTGATTTTAACTATAGATATCGTGTTACCCGGTAACTGCGTTGTGGAGGTCAGAGAGGCAGTTGCTGGCCGCTGCTTACGGTTTAGACTGGAAGACGACCTCAACATATTTGGGAAAAGGCTAGTCTGATGATGACATATGCACCTTTGGACCTATGCTTAATCCTATTAATATTATAAATGCGGAAGTTTGTGAGGAGTGAGGATGTATGTTTGTTCCTCTTTCACGCACTCAAAAACTACTAATGATGACAGCTATTGTGAAGGTGAACTAGTGTAACCATTACTTTAACCATTGACTTATATATCAAGGACTTTAACTTTTTTTAGTAGTGTCTTAACACACAGACTAGGGTGCCCTGGGTGTATTTTTTACTGTTAACATTTTATAAGAAAATTGAATAATTTTGCTTACAGCGCCTTCTATGTTCTGATGATTGAAGTACGCTCTAAGCACCTTATTGTGCAGGGCGGAAACATGAAAGGAACTATCGTGAAAGATAAGAGTAAGTTAATGACAATGACTCATTGTGAATGTGGATTAAAGGGTTAGGCATCTCAAAGCCTGCTACGGCTCATTCCTCAAAAGTCGAACTACTTGCAATAAATGATTTTCCCTTTGTGTTTGTCTTTAACTTAACGTTAATCATTATTTTTAATCTTGAGCCAGGTTCAGCACCACATTACCTGTTTATTCTATGTAATTATTTAAGCGTCGCTTATAATTTTGCACTATTTATCTATTCTATCAAAGCAACATAGCGTGAGTTGTGTTGTTATTATTATGGTGATCATCTAATAAGTACCTAAGTACAATAAACTGGAAAGTTACGTTGAAACGCGTCTCATCACTCAGACAATTTCATAAGGCGCTCGCGTGTTTAAACTTACGTTAATTGTATTTTTTATTAATCCTACAATTTTCGGAAATTAAAACTGGATGTATTGATTAGAGTTATTAATTTTGTTATATCTGTATATAGTTAACATGTATATAAGGGACTTTCAGAAGCATATTCAAGGGTCCCACAGCACATAACAACGGATGTTCTGTTTGTCAAGCAGACTGTGGCAAACACGATCTTGTTATACCTATTGTTGTTTAAATACAAATATAAGTACATACAATATAACAACAATTGTTAACCGCATGGTGAAGAAGCGGTTTACCAGTTAAAGTATTGTTTGTAGGGAATCAATTATACCAGTAAATAACATGGACTATAATTGGGTAAATTGGTGATCATAACTCCAATAATAAACTAATGAAGTCGGCTTTAGCCATTGATTGGTTTTAGCAAAACTAAAACCTAATCCTAAAGCAGACTTAAACCGAGACGGTGTAACGCCTTAACTGAAGTTGACTGCTGGCATTCAAGATAATTATAGGTTTTGGCAGTGTTAAGCCATCACTGACATTCGGGATTGTACGATGTCTCATTTTGTGGGAGGTGCGTTGTTTACATAGATTAGTTTCGAAACTTTGCATATTATACGTAAACAAAACAATATATTATCTGCTGTGGTATTTATACTAGTAATTCGCTACTGCACGTTTCTATATTTAGACGAGAACTCAGACAAGCGAGAACTAATGAAACTATGACTCATGTTATTTTATTTTAGAACGTTTTGTTTACGTTTGGGAAGTTATTTTTACCATGAAATTAAACAAATGAAAATGTTTAAATAAATATTTTTTTATTATATGTGCTTAATTACAGGATAAAATAAATACTGGTCACTTAAACATAACTCAACAGAGGATCGAGTGCTGACAAAATAAATATAGTTAGGTACAATCAGTCTTACAATTAATATCACAATCAGTGTACAGGTGATTGCAAATTACTTAATTTAATCGACTTCCTCCACGGTGGGCCCGCTGTTCTGCTGGCCTCCGTACCCGCCGGGCATTCCTCCGGGCATGCCGCCGGGCATTCCTCCGCCGGCGGCGGCACCGTGTATCTTGCTCATGATGGGCGAGCAGAGGCGCTGCAGGTCCTTGAGCCGGTGCTCGTACTCGTCCTGCTCCGCCAGGGTGTTGTTTTCGAGCCAGCGCAGCGCGTCGTCGCACGCCCCTCGGGCCTCGCTCTTGTCCTGCTCCGAGAGCTTGTCTCCGGCGTCGTCCAGCGCCTGCTTCACGCTGAACACGTACGCCTCGAGCTGGTTCCGAGCCGCCACGCGCTGCCTCTGCTTCTCGTCCTCGTCCTTGTACCTCTCCGCCTCGGCGAGCATGCGATCGATCTCCGCCTGCGACAGCCGGCCCTTGTCGTTCTTGATGACTATGTTCTTGCTGCGGCCGGTGCTGTTCTCCTTGGCCGACACGTTGAGGATCCCGTTCGCGTCCAGGTCGAAGGTCACGTCGATCTTGGGCACGCCGCGCGGCGCGGGCGGGATGCCGGTCAGGTCAAACGTGCCCAGCAGATTGTTGTCCTTGGTCATCGCCCGCTCGCCCTCGTACACTTGGATGGTTACCGCCGGCTGGTTGTCGGAGTAAGTGGTGAACGTCTGAGACTGCTTGCACGGGATCTTGCAGTTGCGCTCGACAATCTTCGTCATGACGCCGCCGGCGGTCTCGATGCCGAGGGACAGAGGTGCCACGTCCACCAGCAGCACGTCCTGGATCTTGGCGTCCTGCTCGCCGCTCAGGATGGCCGCCTGCACCGCCGCGCCGTACGCCACGGCCTCGTCGGGGTTGATGGACAGGTTCAGCTTCTTGCCGCAAAAGAAGTTCTGCAGCAGGCTCTGCACCTTCGGGATGCGGGTGGAGCCTCCGACGAGGACGACGTCGTGGATCTGGCTCTTGTCCATCTTGGCGTCGTTGAGCGCCTTCTCGACGGGCTCGAGGGTGCCGCGGAACAGGTCTGCGTTGAGCTCTTCGAAGCGCGCGCGGGACACGCGCGTGTAGAAGTCGATGCCCTCGTAGAGCGCGTCGATCTCGATGGTGGCTTCCGTGCTGGAGGACAGCGTGCGCTTAGCGCGCTCAGCGGCCGTGCGGAGGCGGCGCAGTGCGCGAGGGCTCGTGCGCAAGTCCTTCTTGTACTTGCGCCGGAACTCGTCCGCGAGGTGGTTCACCAGGCGGTTGTCGAAGTCCTCGCCTCCGAGGTGCGTGTCGCCCGCCGTCGCGCGCACTTCGAACAGGGAGCCCTCGTCGATGGTGAGGATCGACACGTCGAACGTGCCGCCGCCCAGGTCGAAGATGAGCACGTTCCTCTCGCCCTTGAGGTTCTTGTCAAGGCCGTACGCGAGCGCGGCGGCCGTGGGCTCGTTGATGATCCTGAGCACGTTCAGGCCGGCGATGGCTCCCGCGTCCTTGGTGGCCTGGCGCTGCGAGTCGTTGAAGTACGCCGGCACGGTGATCACCGCGTCGCGGACTGTCGCGCCGAGGTACGCCTCCGCCGTCTCCTTCATCTTCGTCAGCACCATGCTGCTGATCTCCTCGGGCGCGAACCGTTTCGCCTCGCCCTTGAACTCCACCTCGATCTTCGGTTTGCCGCACTCGTTCACCACCCTGAAGGGCCAGTGCTTCATGTCCTGCTGGATCTTGGGGTCGTCGAACTTCCTGCCGATGAGTCGCTTGGCGTCGAACACTGTGTTGCCGGGGTTCAGGGCCACCTGGTTCTTGGCTGCATCTCCGATGAGGCGCTCCGTGTCCGTGAAGGCCACATACGATGGTGTCGTACGGTTGCCCTGGTCGTTGGCGATGATCTCCACGTTCCCGTGCTGCCACACTCCGACGCACGAGTATGTCGTACCGAGATCTATTCCTACAGCTGGCATTTTGTCTTCGTACAATACTTTCACACTTGCTAACGTTCAATATAACTTGCGAGTCTAATAAACTCCTCCGGTTTGCACCGAACTCACTTCGTCTGCTTCGTGTCGCGTTTGAATTAATTCTGGTTTCGCGCCGAGCGGCCGCCGCTTATATATTGAACGAATAAAAATCGAGAGATTTCTACTCTTTGCTGGACGTCACTGGAAACAGCCAATCGCAACACAGAATGCGACGATCGTTCTAGAGGGTCATCGCGTTCCAACCAATCAGAGCGTCTGTGTGAAAGAGATAGCTACGTATCTTCTATCTCGAAAGTGTTGTCATTGTAGAAATTTTCCCTAGAAATAAGGAGATTCCCAAATACCGTACAACAGAGCTTTTTCAAAGCTTTACTAACCTAAGTTATTTAAAAAAAAGTGTCGGTTAAGTTATTTTCTGTAGCAGAAAAAAATATGTTCATTAAATTTATTAGTGAGGAGCACTTTTCCTACGGCTTCGTCCGCATGTATTCGGGCTTTTCCATACAGTACATCTATGGATGTATGGATGTTTGTGTCCAGCGGTATTGTCGTAATCTCCAGGCAAAATAATTTCAGATAATTTGATACATAATGATGAATTAATCTGGCAGATGAATCTTATCCATAAGTTCTGAAATAGTAAAAAGAATGAAATATCTTCATAGTTGTAGAAAAAAAGTATTTTATTGGGATAAACAAAAAATAATACTATAGTACAGAATAGTTTGCTGAATAATGCTATGCCATTAAATAATAACATATCATTATACAGCATACTATTACAAGCGTATCAATCGTTTAAAACTCCTTTATTTTGCCATTTGCATTACCCATATATGTTAATTAGCAGCTTCTGCCAGCGAGTTCGTCCGCGTGGAATAGTGGTGCTCCGCTCCTATTGGTCTTAGCGTGATGATATATAGCCTATAGCCTTGATTTCTATGTAGCTTTAACCATTAAGGTGCTCGCGACTGAAGCTTAAAAAATGGAGTAATTTCTCCCGTTTTCCCAACATTTCCCTTCACTGCTCTGCTCCTATTGACTGTAGCGTGATGAAAAGTATACTATAACCAGCTCAGGAGTATGAAAAATAATTGTACTAAGTTTCGTTAAAATCCGTCGAGTAGTTTTTGTTTCTATAACGATTATACAGACAGACGGGCAAAAATTTTACTAATTGCATTTTTGGTATCAGTATCGATCCCTAATCACCCCCTGATAGTTATTTTGGAAATATATTTCATGTACAGAATTGACCTCTCTACAGATTTATTATAGGTATAAATAAGCGATTATCACACACGTAGAAATTCTCGTCATCATATTATTTTTTTTCTAAAATAGTTTCATCAGGCCTTTTTAAAGAAGCAAGGAAGGGAAATTTCAACTTATTGAGCTGGCAATATCAGGGAAATTTCCAGAGCGTTCAAGACGCAGGGCGCTGAGTCACACTGCGTTTTAGCTCCCCTTGGCGCACCTGTGTGAAAGAGATAGCAACAACCGTCTGGCGGGCGCGTCTGCCGTCGCGTCTGCCCTGATTCCAGAATATTTTATTTATCTTTAGGTTTGTTTACAACCTAAAATGCAAATACGATTATTTTTTGTTAATTATTGGTTTACAGTAAAGACAGAGGTAATTGATTTGTGGTTTGCGATGATCTCAAACTACCATTTTAAATAACTTACTAATTTTTCATCCTTAGATTTTCTTTTAAATTTAATTTTGTTTAAATTCAAAATATTTTTTTTGTTTAGGTAGCTGCCTTTGCAGGCTCCTCCCACTAATTGCACTGATTAAAGAAATAGGTCTGATGGATAGGATCTGACTACTCTTACAGTCAAACAAGGATCTTTTGGCACTTGGCAGAAATCGGAAATCAGCTTGAAAGACAGTAGCCCATCTATTTTAAGATATTAAGTATATATTATATTCAGGGTTGGGCAGTATTTGAGTTACTTGTAATTAAAATACGTAATTGAAATACAAATACGTATTTAGTATTTGTATTTAAATTACTTCCTTAAATTGTAATTTGTAATTCGTATTTCAAATAATTGACGCCGAGGTAGGTATTTTGTAATTTGTATTTCAAATACTTGAGGCTTCAAAATACATTTTAACATTTAAAATACATTTAGCAGGTTTTCTTTAGCAGGTTTTATTGACTCTCCAACGAGAGGCTGTTTGTCATTTAAAAATCTAGTGTTCATGAAAAGAAATTCTGGTCTAGGTACTGATTAATTAATCTTGTTTTCCTCTGCTTTTCAGCCCGTGGTGGTATAGATATACTTATTTTGTAATTTGTATTTCGTATTTCAATTGAAAATAGCTAAAAAACTGTATTTTGTATTTTATATTTCAAATACTTTACTTAAAGATATTTTGTATTTCGTATTTTAATTACCTGCGATACAGTATTTTGTAATTTGATTTTCAATTAAACCAAAGCATGTATTTTGCCCAGCCCTGATTATATTATATTATACCTAGGTACCTACGTTAAAATGGTTAAAAGACGTAAAACCACAATATAAACGGCCTACGCCCGCCTGCTACGTCATATAAGTGCCAGAAGATTCTTGTGCGCCTGTACTAATATTATGAATGTGAAATTGCCATCAATCGAAAGAGAGAGTCAATAAAAAGCTTTAACAATCTACTACTAGATAAAGGTTTATCACATTTTTTAAGCTGCCATGCTAAATTTCATCAAAATCGGTTCAGCAGTTTTACTGTGATAGCAGACAGACTGAGTTACTTTTGGAATTACCTATGATTTAAATTAAAATTAAAGTAAAGGTAGATCTAATAAAGTTAGGATAATTTATATCTAGTATTTACCTACCTAGGTAGGTACCAATAATATTAAGGACAACAAAAAATATGGCGTCAACATTAATTGGCGCCAAAAACCTTTATGTAGGTACCTACTCCTACATTACTTAAATTAATTATGAGTTACATTTTAAAAAATAAACAATATGTTTTTTAGCTTCGAGAATTTCTAGTTTCATATAAACGTCACCTGTCACCAACTACATACATAGCGCGAGCAGTGAGTCAAC
This sequence comes from Pyrrhia umbra, assembly GCA_963891755.1. Classification (NCBI taxonomy): domain Eukaryota; kingdom Metazoa; phylum Arthropoda; class Insecta; order Lepidoptera; family Noctuidae; genus Pyrrhia; species Pyrrhia umbra. Next base: position 1,064,672 of record OY982942.1, on the reverse strand, counting down.
GAAACGTAATAAAATAAATGCGTTTTAACTTTATAGACTTTGTCCAGAAAGATCTGAGAGATTTATTGACATCTAGGTCTATAAATAAATTCTAGAACGAAACGAAATGCTTTTGTTTGGCACCCTTGTTTATTGTGTCTGCAGTTAGGGCTGTCAGACACATTTCGAATAATAATGTGTATAGTCTACAAGGCACAAAGGGAACAAAAACGTTCGATATGACGTAACGGTATCGTAGAGTTAGGGGAGATGATTCTAGAACCATCGAGTAAGTTCTGTGACTGGTGTCGAATTTGGCGCGCTTTTGTTGCGACTATGGATAATTCGAGCTGTAGCTCAGAGTAAATTGTTATACAAGGGGGCTAAAATCACCTTTGGAACTTTAGAGTAAATAGAAACTGAGTTATAATTTCCAAGTTTTAATATTTTATTCCAAATAAAATAAAATAATGTTTTTTTTGCGCCGTTACACAGATTATACTACAATATTAAATAGTTTATTGTATTGTATTAATAATAGAATGTGCAATTCCACCATCCCACCGGAGACAGTAGTCATTTTTATAATCTTCAATCTTAGTCTATCTTAATCTCACCCCAACCCCGAACAAGCCGGTTAAAAACCGTCCAAGTGCGTGTCCGGCCACGCACAGTTGAGTTCCGTAGCCTCTGCTCCATCTGCGTCTTTACGCACGCGCAGGTGTGGCCAACGTTTTAACGCGTTAACGTACTAGCGTCACTACTAATGGCATTAAACGCTAATGCTACTGCTCCACCTGCGTTTCAGTTTGGCATTAAGTTAACGTTAACGCTAAACGCAGGTGGAGCAGTAGCATTAGAATATAATCTAAAGCAGGTCTTAGTTAGTCGTCTATAACTCTGTAACTGATAGCCTACTTAGCTGTGATAGTTTTCCTAGTAAGTTGATTACATGTGCTACGTCTTACCAAATTTCACTTCAATCGGTTTAGCCGTTTACCGGGTAAGGCTGCGTTTCCACCAGACATGTGCGAAGATGCGTAGCGAGGAATGTGTTTGTTATGAACCAATAGAATGGCTGCACTGAGCTAGGCTAGGTAAATGAAGGGATTCTATTGCTTCTTAACAAACACATTCCTCGCTACGCATCCTCGCACATGTCAGGTGGAAGCGCAGCCTAAGCGTTAAGCCGAACGTCCACCGCCGGCTAAACTAAGTTAGTTTAGCTTAGCTCGCATAATTGAGCCAGTTTTTCATACATGTGCGTCCACCGCAAACTATGCGAGCGTATGTATACAATGCGAGCTAAGCTAAACTAACTTAGTTTAGACGGCGGTGGACGTTCGGCTTTACTGAGTTACTTTCACAATTCTAATATTAGCTAGGATTAGCATGAATGCCTATTTGTATTGTACCACGTGGTAACAGACAAAATAGCATTATTTTGTGGTTGTACCAATATTAAAAAATATCGCTAATTTCAGCTTCAGACTGGTGGGCTAGCAATAAACTCACAATTAACATGTAATACACTCGAGAGCAATGAATCCGGGTCACTTAAAGAATCCTAAAAATCTCGGAAACTAAAAATGCTAGGTTAATGCAATAAATTGTATTTAATAGACAATGTAATACTCCTTAAATGAAGGTATTAAAACTCCTTAGTTATTGTAAAGTTATATCATAAAAAAAACAAATTTGAAAAAGGGCCACTTTCGAAGATGGAACTACGAAATTACAGCATTCGGTTTTGCTTTTGTTTGTAATCTGTCATTTATGTGGGTACATAAACCATGTTGATAGTGCTCTATATTCATTATTCAAGCTGAAATTATGTCGCTTACGCCTGAAGAATGCACCAGAATACTTACAATGCTGGAAACCGGCCGGAGTCAGCGCGATACAGCCATGTCTGTCGGTGTGTCGCTGTCAACAGTTCAAAGAGTTCTCCGACGTTACGAAGAAACTGGTTCTAACCTACGCAGACCAGGAACGGGCAGAACCAGGTGTACCACAGCACGAGAAGACCGATACTTGGTGAACACCATGCTTCGAAATCGCTTTCTCACAGGAACTGAACTCACAAATCAGTTTCGACGCCTCGGAGGAAGTAACCCAAGTGCATGGACAGTAAGACGTCGGCTTGCTGAATCTAACTTAAAACCCCTTAGACCTGCAAACGGCCCTAAACTGGAGCGTGGGCATCGTATTTCAAGACTAAGATATGCCCAGAGCCACGTAAATTGGAGTATTGAAGATTGGTCAAAAGTTATGTTCTCCGACGAATCAAAATTTATGCTCTATAAGCACGATGGAAGACACAGAGTGTATCGAAGACCAGGGGAAAGATTCAAGCAAGCATGCATCGAAGAAAAAGTAGCCTACGGTGGTGGGTCTGTACTTGTGTGGGCCGGAATTTCTTCTGAAAGTCGCACAGAGCTGGTGATCATAGAAAACGGCTCTTTAACTAGCGAAAGATATGTGGAAGAAATCCTCAATGATCACGTTGGTCCATTTATGGTCAATTTAGGTGAGGATGCTATATTTATGCATGACAATGCCCGACCTCATACAGGTAGGATTGTGAATGACTACCTTCAAGAGATGAACATTACTCGTATGGAGTGGCCAGCGCGCAGCCCGGATATCAACCCGATCGAGCATGCTTGGGACGAGCTAGGCAGATGCGTAAAACAACGAAACCCTCCCCCAATCACGCTTCGTGAGCTCAAAATTGCTCTCACAGAGGAATGGGAGAATATTCCCCAAAATCGTATAAGGAACTTGGTGTACAGCATGCCAAACCGCGTAAACGCAGTAATGGAAGCACGAGGAGGCAAATACGAAGTATTAAAATTCATGAAAATCGTAATAAAGTTCAAAAATTTCATGTTTCCTATTTTTGTTTTAAGGAGAGATCAGCAGTTTTTTTCTATATGTAATTTTGTGTTAATAAAATGTATGGTGACTCATATTTTTTTTACTTTCATTTAAGGAGTATTACATTGTCTATTAAGGGCTGATTTTTCAATGGTCAGATAATTTTTATCTGAAGAATTAAGGTCTCAGCACACATATGGGATCGGAAAGGGATCGTAACCGTAACGCCTTTCGCCTCGCTGTCAACCAGGCGTCAACCTACCGTATGCACGTAACGAAAGCGTATCAGCAGCGCCTGTACGTCAACTCGGCTACGGCTAGGCGACACCGCGCTTACGCCTCGCCGCCCCCTGGCTGACCTGGTTGGCACCAGATCAGTTTGAATCCAAACGAAGAGATGTGAGCTCGGGTACGGAGAGACGTAAGCGCGGGGACGGAGAAACGTAAGCGCGGGGACGATGAGCCGTAAGCGCGGGAATTCAAGTTCGGAGCCTGTTCCGAGGCGAGGCGATTACGTTATTATTCCGATTAGTGTGCGTTGCAGTAGGGAGTTTAATACAAACCATTCTGAACGGCTCGAGGCGATACGGTGACGATCCCTTTCCGATCCCATATGTGTGCTGAGACCCTTAATATGCCAGTTTGACATGTTTTCTTTACAAAATCTGTCAAACTGACATATTTATTCATCAAATAAAAGTTATCCGACTATTGAAAAATCGGCCCTAAATACAATTTATTGCATTAACCTATCATTTTTAGTTTCCGAGATTTTTAACATTCTTAAGTGACCCGGATTCATTGCTCTCGAGTGTAGAATGAATTTTGAAGAATCTCAGGTCTACGAATACAATATTAATAAAGTTAAAGCAAATTAGAAATAAGTGTGTCTAAAGTGGGCTACTTTAAACACACTTATTTCTAATTTGCTAGTCAGTAGATTTGTTTCTGCTATGTCCTACTAGCTATGTTTATATATTTATCGAATTAGTAGAAAAAATATAGAGAAATAAAACAAAATAATTTAATACTTAAAAATGCTTATTTTATTTACTTATACATACATATTTACAAACTTAGTGCTAAAACATTTCCTCTGTTGAATTATGATATTTGGTACATGTACTGGCGAAATAAATTAATCAGTCTTACAAAAATAAAATATCACAATCAGTGTACAAGTGATTGGGAATTCTTAATTTAATCGACTTCCTCCACGGTGGGCCCGCTGCTCTGCTGGTATCCTCCGTACCCGCCTGGCATTCCTCCGGGCATACCGCCGGGCATTCCGCCGTGCATTCCTCCGGGCATGCCGCCGGGCATTCCGCCGTGCATTCCTCCGGGCATGCCGCCGGGCATTCCGCCGTGCATTCCTCCGGGCATGCCGCCGGGCATTCCGCCGTGCATTCCTCCGGGCATGCCGCCGGGCATTCCTCCGGGCATGCCGCCGGGCATTCCTCCGCCAGCGGCGGCGCCGTGCATCTTACTCATGATGGGCGAGCAGAGGCGCTGCAGGTCCTTGAGCCGGTGCTCGTACTCGTCCTGCTCCGCCAGGGTGTTGTTGTCGAGCCAGCGCAGCGCGTCGTCGCACGCGCCGCGGGCCTCGCTCTTGTCCTGCTCCGAGAGCTTGTCTCCGGCGTCGTCCAGCGCCTGCTTCACGCTGAACACGTACGCCTCGAGCTGGTTCCGAGCCGCCACGCGCTGCCTCTGCTTCTCGTCCTCGTCCTTGTACCTCTCCGCCTCGGCGAGCATGCGCTCGATCTCCGCCTGCGACAGCCGGCCCTTGTCATTCTTGATGACGATGTTCTTGCTGCGGCCGGTGCTGTTCTCCTTGGCCGACACGTTGAGGATCCCGTTCGCGTCCAGGTCGAAGGTCACGTCGATCTTGGGCACGCCGCGCGGCGCGGGCGGGATGCCGGTCAGGTCGAACGTGCCCAGCAGGTTGTTGTCCTTGGTCATCGCCCGCTCGCCCTCGTACACTTGGATGGTGACCGCCGGCTGGTTGTCGGAGTACGTGGTGAACGTCTGAGACTGCTTGCACGGGATCTTGCAGTTGCGCTCGACGATCTTCGTCATGACGCCGCCGGCGGTCTCGATGCCGAGGGACAGAGGGGCCACGTCCACCAGCAGCACGTCCTGGATCTTGGCGTCCTGCTCGCCGCTCAGGATGGCCGCCTGCACCGCCGCGCCGTACGCCACGGCCTCGTCGGGGTTGATGGACAGGTTCAGCTTCTTGCCGCAGAAGAAGTTCTGCAGCAGGCTCTGCACCTTCGGGATCCGGGTGGAGCCTCCGACGAGGACGACGTCGTGGATCTGGCTCTTGTCCATCTTGGCGTCGTTGAGCGCCTTCTCGACGGGCTCGAGGGTGCCGCGGAACAGGTCTGCGTTGAGCTCTTCGAAGCGCGCGCGGGACACGCGCGTGTAGAAGTCGATGCCCTCGTAGAGCGCGTCGATCTCGATGGTGGCTTCCGTGCTGGAGGACAGCGTGCGCTTAGCGCGCTCAGCGGCCGTGCGGAGGCGGCGCAGTGCGCGAGGGCTCGTGCGCAAGTCCTTCTTGTACTTGCGCCGGAACTCGTCCGCGAGGTGGTTCACCAGGCGGTTGTCGAAGTCCTCGCCTCCGAGGTGCGTGTCGCCCGCCGTCGCGCGCACTTCGAACAGGGAGCCCTCGTCGATGGTGAGGATCGACACGTCGAACGTGCCGCCGCCCAGGTCGAAGATGAGCACGTTCCTCTCGCCCTTGAGGTTCTTGTCGAGGCCGTACGCGAGCGCGGCGGCCGTGGGCTCGTTGATGATCCTGAGCACGTTCAGGCCGGCGATGGCTCCCGCGTCCTTGGTGGCCTGGCGCTGCGAGTCGTTGAAGTACGCCGGCACGGTGATCACCGCGTCGCGGACTGTCGCGCCGAGGTACGCCTCCGCCGTCTCCTTCATCTTCGTCAGCACCATGCTGCTGATCTCCTCGGGCGCGAACCGTTTCGCCTCGCCCTTGAACTCCACCTCGATCTTCGGTTTGCCGCACTCGTTCACCACCCTGAAGGGCCAGTGCTTCATGTCTTGCTGGATCTTGGGGTCGTCGAACTTCCTGCCGATGAGTCGCTTGGCGTCGAACACTGTGTTGCCGGGGTTCAGGGCCACCTGGTTCTTGGCTGCGTCTCCGATGAGGCGCTCCGTGTCCGTGAAGGCCACATACGATGGTGTCGTGCGGTTGCCCTGGTCGTTGGCGATGATCTCCACGTTCCCGTGCTGCCACACTCCGACGCACGAGTATGTCGTACCGAGATCTATTCCTACAGCTGGCATTTTGTCTTCGTATAATACTTTCACACTGGCTAACGTTCAATATAACTTGCGAGTCTAATAAACTCCTCCGGTTTGCACCGAACTCACTTCGTCTGCTTCGTGTCGCGTTTGAATTAATTCTGGTTTCGCGCCGAGCGGCCGCCGCTTATATATTGAACGAATAAGAATCGAGAGATTTCTACTCTTTGCTGGACGTCACTGGAAACAGCCAATCGCAACACAGAATGCGACGATCGTTCTAGAGGGTCATCGCGTCCCAACCAATCAGAGCGTCTGTGTGAAAGAGATAGCTACATATCTTCCATCTCGAAAGTGTTGTCACTGTAGAAATTTTCCCGCATATTGGGGAAAAATCAATAAACCTTGTATGTTATGGTATATAAATTATAATGATAAAACTTTTTAAGTGTTTATTGTTTTTACTTTATATTTAAATTTATTAACTTCCTATTTCTTTACTGACAACGCCGTATTCAAAATGTTTAGAAATAAACTGGGTTCATATTTTGCAATTCTTGTGGGAAGAGGTAAACCTAACAGCCCCGCTGTTAGGTTTACCTGATTATATTTATCATCTATCATATAAAAATGAATCGCTGAATGTTACTAAGCGCATGTCTCGAGAGCAGCTGAACCGATTTGGATGAAATTTAGTACGGAGATAGAAGAGACCCTGGATTAGCACTTATCCGGGTGCGTTAAGTAGTTTCCCCGGGACGCTGGTGAAACCGCGGGCAACAGCTAGTAATCATGTCTGCTTTCTTTTAACTTTTTATGCCAATTCGTGGACAATGGTGTGGGTTACATGTATGACAACATAAATAGAAATAGATGATGTATCAATGTATATTTAAGTGTTAATTTATAATTCTTTAGTTAAGCTCTGGCATGTAACTGTTTTTTGTCCCTAACAAATAAAAAAAAAAAAAAAAAATAATCAGATAAAATTCTCATTGATGATCACTTAAAGTAGTGTTAAACTTATCCATACTAATATTATAAATCCGAAAGTCTGTATCTGTATGTCTGTATTTTACGCTTTCATGGTAAAACGGCTGAACCAATTGAGATGGAATTTAGAATACCGCTTGAACCCTGGAGAAGGATATGGGCACTATACACGACGCGAGTGAAACCGCGGGAAGCAATAGTTAAGTGATGGTGTTGCTTTACCAAAAATACAGGTATTTTTAAGTTTAACTGTAAATTCTCTTTTTTAGTTTTCGTAAATTCTCTTTTAATCGTTCAAGTCACGTAAATAAAACCTTGATGCCAAAATATAGTATTTTATAGTATTTTTTTGTTTATTCTCTATAAATGACTTTTATTTTGTTTAAATAACGATGCGAATTATCAAATATTGTTACCCAAAATGTTCTTGATGTTAGGAGTAGGAGATTTATTTCTGAAGGCTGGCAATGAGTACGGCGCGAGTTCCCGCGCGCGTGCGAAAAAGATAGCAGTAGAAAAGGAAAGGTCGAACAACAGCTGTTGTGTGACGCCGCGATAAAAGTTCTAGAGTATTCGAGTAGCATGTCCCACGCGTAAGAAAGAGGCAGATATAGTGTGACGTACTTTTGTTTGTGTTTGTAAACAAACAGAACAGCTGATTGAATTATTTTAGTTTCTTTGCATAATTGCATTGTGGTTAATACTTACAAGAGGAATACTAGGCAACTAGGAATTTATTATAACAGTTTTTTTATTCAGGTAGCTTGAGTAGACTTGCAAAACTAATCTATACTTACATATAAAATGCTTTGTCCTGAATGACTGACGGATCAACGCACAGCCTAAACCGTTGATCGTAGAGGGCTGAAACTTGGAGGGTGTGTTCTTTGCATGACGTAGGCATACGATCAGAAAGGATTTTCCGAAATTTTACCTCTAAGGGTGTGAAAAGGGGGGGCAAAGTTTGTATTTAACTTGTCATTTTTCGGTTCCAGTTCCAGTTCAAGTTCAAGACAGACACCTGTTTATGAGTGTCAGCAACTTCGCTATGAGTGTCAGCAACATTTGCTATGAGTGTCGGCCACTTCAGTATGAGTCTCAGACACTTCACTATGAGTGTCATACACTACATTATGAGTGACAGACACTTGACTATGAATAATAGCAACATCGCTGTGAAATCAATATTGAAAAAAAAATTAACTTCGCTATAAGTTTCAGCGATTTCGCTGAGTGTCAACAGCTTCACTATGAGTGTCAGTCACATCACTGTGTAAGCAAATTCACTGAGTGTGAGACACATCACTATGAACTTGGACTTGATAACCCGATAAACCGATGAACCGAAGAATAAACCGATAGATTCGGAATTTTTGATTTGGATGAAATTTGTTATGAAGGAAGTGGGACACGAGACGTTAATGCTTACTTTTAATTATAATAATTGGTTGTGTAGTACGTTCTGATTTAAGAAATGAAAGTGTGTGCGCGACTGCGTATCGATTACTGCATGTGTAGTAGTTGCCGTGTGGTGGGGTGCCGATACATTTTCATCTACCTTACATTATATACAATCTAACGGTAGAACGTAACTAACAATATTGAGGTCACAGACTCCTTGGCTGGGTAATGTCGGCGGGATTGGTGTGTTGTCTTTGAAACAATCAAAGTATGTAGTGTTTATAGGAGCTTCAGGCCCAAGTACCTACTCCGACAAGATAACGGTCCGATCAACTTCTGTCTTACGATGGATACCTTATCATTCGGGTTTTTTATTCCTAAAACTGTCGATTACTAATCCGGGGTTGGATAAGAAGTGGATAACACTAAAATTCTCGCATTGTGGTTAATAAACGTTTTTGTTTAACGGGCCGATTAGGTAACCATCTGTCTGTGAACGTGGCCCTTTTAGTTTTAGTTGTCTGTAGTTTTTCTACTGTACCTACACTCCATTGAGTGTTGAGTACATGTACCTAGTACAGATATAGGGCTTCGTTCACACGGCATTGTCCTCCACGTTTTTTTGTAATCGTTTTTTTAACGTATAGTCAACCGGGTGTTCATATGGTAAATTTTCATTCGTGTAAAAACGAATAGCCGCAGTTTCCACACAGTCGTCACAGTGAGTGGACGTCAGTGATGGATCCACGCTTGGTTGTAGACTTTTATATTGGTTTAATCGAAGGCGCCACCGTTTTGTCCGCGTACAGACCAGAAGGTTTGGGTACATGCTATAAATAAGGCGTACTAAACTATTTGAGAAGTTATACAATGAACTTAGAAACGATGAAAAGAAGTCTCATGTTCGGTTGCTATTCGATAAAAAACGTGTGAACGAGACAGAGCTATATTATGTGCCACTGCAAACCGAATACGTCAAAGTTCATTCGATTTGCTTGACAAGTCCGTTGAGTACCTATTCGTTTGAACGTATAAACGGTGTACGATATTTTGCAGTACAAACGCCATGTGAATAGGTCTATGTACAATACATGTAGTCCATTGAAATGTTACATTTTTTAGGCCTAACCTTGCGTTTTTTAGAGGACGCAATTTTATTTTTTTGATGTGTAGGGGGGGTCAGTGTAAAGCTAAAACCAAGTTTGTGGGGTCGCCACCCTTGTCCCCCGGCCGCCATCTTGAAAATAGGGGTTGAAATGGTTTTTACGATATATCTCTTAAACTATTAATTTAATAAAAAAAAATTGTTAGCATTTTTTGTTGCAAATTAAATTCTCTACAACTTTGGTCCAGAAACTTTTTGTCGTAGAACTATAAATAAAAAAGTTATAAGTGAAAATGTTCAGAACCTTCAAGCCTTACTAGGGTCGTTGCGCCGGTTAGCGACCAGTTAGCTGACTTGCGCACTTTGAAGGAATTAAAAACTACTTAATATGTACGCAAAATCGTTACTGTCCATATAAATGATTCAGAAATATAGTCAAGATGCATATAAATAAATAAAAATAATACACTTCCATATATAAATTTGGAAAAAATATCGAAAATGTGCAAAAATAGCCAGAACGTCAGTTACCGACCACTTTGGTCAGTATGCGACCACTCGATGCCAGTTACCGACCACTATTTTAAAGGTGTTTTTTTTATTATAAGGCTATTATTATTGATGCAAAAATAAATTAAATATATTTATAAACAAATAATCATCAACACCAATAATGATTTTTCATTGTTTTTTGAGTATAATATTGATTATCTCGAGCTTGGATTGAAAGCCGCTTTAATTCGCTTTTCACTCTTCGCATGTAATACTGGGTCATTCTGGTCTTTTGGTCTCGATAACGTCACGTTTTCTTCCTCTTAGTAGACCCTCTATACTATTCTATAGTAATTCGAGGAATCCGACGTACCTGATATCATCAGCCTATGGGTTTCCCAAGTATCTTGGGGTTGGTTACCAGTCCCAACAGATGCAGTTGAACACACATGGAATGACTGCCTATCTAACCTCCACTTTCTAATTACCACGTATCCCGATACCTTTCTGTAAGAGAGAGGATGTCACACCGGGGTTCTGACTTCCCGCAACATCATCTGCCTAGCCTTTTCCCAAATCGTTAAATTAATCGTCGTAACGATTATCAAAGTTGTCAAAGTCAAAATTACAGCTGGGACCAACAGTTTAACATGTTTCTGAAACACGAAGGAGTCTCCGTATTATTTAGATGGTCACCCATCCACAAACCAACCGCGGCAAGCAGAGCTTTACTTTGACTTTCAAAGGTATGTTTTGAAGGATCTTAACTCAAATGTTATTTATTACATACTACACCATGGTGAACGCTAACTGATGTCAAATTCCATAGATTATTGCTCACAAACCGCGCGCGGCCACATATTTGCACTGATTTTGATAGGCATTTGTCAAAAATTTACAAAGAAAACATGTGGTCGTTTACTGAAAAAACGTATCTTCATGCCTAAGTTATACTATATCCAAAAATATGTAATCATAATTTGAAACCTTGGGATCATAATTAACAAAATGAAATAAGACTGAAGCAATCAGTATACGACCACCCGGCCGCTTACTAACGCATCAGTTACAATTACGTTTCAGTAAGCGACCACTGGATTTTAGTGAAAAATAAGATAAAAATCAGCAAAATTATTATTAAATAATCGAAATCACTAAATAATTGAACTAACCACGCTTTCATATTGGTTAAACATACAATACAAAGTACCAAAACATATCATTGAACGCAGTCCGTCGCGCTGTTTTATTTGCAAATTCACTGTATTTTCGCACATCACCGATTATCACGAAAATTGAAAGGCTTTTTTCTAAGTTAGGTAAAAGTATTTAATTTAAAATGTATTAAATACTAAATGCTTAACTATTCCAAAGTTATTTGGTATATTTTTTTTATGGTTATATCTCATAGAAATGTTATTATCCTTAATTAAAGAAACCTAGTCGGTCAAGTGGTCGGTAACCGAAGGTGGTCGCGTAACCGACGCAATGACCCTACCTGTTATTTCGTAGCGTTTCTTTATATTTTCTGAGAACATTTACCATAGAAATGTAAATATTTTCTATACAATCAGAAAGTAGAGATTTCAACAAACAAAAAGACCACCGACTTTTTAAAAAAAAATGATATTTTGACGCGAAAATTTTCGATTGAAAATTAGGGTGTTTTTTCGATATTAAGTCAAAATAAGGTTAAAAAATAATTATTTTAAATAAAATAAATTAGAGTGTGTTTGGGACATAAAAAGGCAAGTTTTCACCAAATTTCGTGGAAAAAAATAATTATTGTAAAAGATAAAAATTAAACTCCAAAAACTTGGTTTTTTGAATTTTTCACATAAATTTTGAGGTTATGTGAAAAAGTGTCAATGCAAAAGTTGTAGGTCTTTTTATTACCTACAATTTTGCCATTTAACTTTTTTTCATAGGACTTGTAGTTTTGCCGGAAATTGAGATAAACCATTTTTTTAACTTTAACCCCCCTCTCCCCCCACTTCCTGACCTCAGATCGCCCGTAATTTATTTTTCCTATCATTTTTATTATATTCTCCTCCTTTTACAATGGGTTTCATCCTACTATTATTTTATTCACTTTTTACTGTTTTTAGAGGCTAAAAGCACTGGCCTATTACTTCGGAGCGCTGTAAAACCTTAGCTATTGACTTAATGAAAAATGTTTTACATAAAAGTTGTTCCTCGTAAAACGATCTACAAAAATGGTCTAATATCATTTTTTCGTAAAATGATAAAAAAAAGTTATATCGAAAAATATATTTTTTTTTCTGGAATTCTGAACATTTTCACTTATAACTTTTTTATTTATAGTTCTATGACAAAAAGTTGCAGATCAAAGTTGTAGAGAATTTAATTTGCAACAAAAATGTCAAGATTTTTTAAAAATCGGATAAACAGTTTAGGAGATATATCGTGAAAACCTTTTCAACCCCTATTTTCAAGATGGCGGCCGGGGGACAAGAGTGGCGACCCCACAAACTTGGTTTTAGCTTTACACTGACCCCCCCTACACATCAAAAAAATAAAATTGCGTCCTCTAAAAAACGCAACCCCAAATGTAACTTTTCAATGGACTAATGTGCCACTATTTATTCGTTAAGACCACAGATATGGATATACATAGATAACGCAAGTATCACGATCTGTATGAAAACCAAGCGTGCCATTTTTTTAATACCTATTATGACGTCACAGGCACTATTTAGTGATGAGAAAATCAAATCGATTCAAAGACGCCGCCCGCGCACGGCGCCCCCTCGCCCCGCCCCCCGTCTTGCACTCGCGCTTACCCAGCCAGCAGCACGTTGAAAGTCTTTGTAGTAGAGGTTGCGTGCTCGAGCGCCTGCGTTCCATCGGCGTTTTTGGATACCTTTGCCATAATTTCAAGTTTACTATTATAAACACTTAATATTTGATCGAAACACCTTATATTTAAATATAAGATGTTTTTATCGAATTCTTTTAATTCTAGTGTTTACAAAAAGCAACGAGATTCTACCCTTTTTCGTTTCTTTCTATCTCTCAAAGATTTGCTGAGTGAAAACTCAATTTTGAATATAGTTCGCCTTTGTATATACCATTTCTCAATTACTATACAAATATAAGAATACTATTTAATGAGTAATTTTGTACAAAACTAAAAAAATCACGAAATGTTACGATTATTTATTAAAATTGTCTACATAATAAGTACTTATATAATTCAAAATCATTCGTCTGTTTCCGAAATCGATTCTCGAGAATCGATTTGTGTTGCATATGATGAACAGTATGCTTAGTGCGAGTTTTTTTTACGCATCGAACGCGTTTACTTTTACGCCAATTTGTATGGCGCTGGGTAAGCGCCACCTAGCGTCATACGTGAGAATTAAATTTTGTGAGTGTCAGTTTTAAAATTAACGCCGTCACTAGTGACGATCGAATACCTCTCGAAAGTGAGGAACGTTTCGACCACAAACGCTAACGATTGCACGTTTATCGCGAGTGCGAGTTACAATTTTGACAGTTTTGACAGCTCGAATTCGAAACGCAGTCACTTGCGAGCGCGTAAAGTTGTCACTTAAGATTTTGTTGTGAGATCGTTGTGAGAGTGGTGAAATAACAAAGTGATTTAATTGAATTTTATATTTTAAATAAGAATTACAATGGCATCTCGTATGTATTTCGCTTGGAGGATGTGTGAGACCGCAAGAACACAAGATGAGCGTAATCTAACATCCTTTGGTCGTGCAAGAGCACGTAATTCGAGCAATCCGCCAAGAGACCTTCCGGAGGCTTAATTTAAAAAAAGATATGGGCTTCCCAAGACAGCCGTCAAGTTTTGTGGCGAGAGCTGAGGCAGCTTTCTGGTTTAAAGTTTTCTCAACGGGTATCCTTGGAAGATAAGGTAATGTATGATCAGTACTTTTGAAACACACTTTTTTCCACCTGCCCCTGGCACAATGTCCTTATTTTCTATGAAAATTATTATTTTAGGTACTCACAGCCCTGTTTTTATATGCAACTGGGTCTTACCAGCGCCCAGTGGGAGTTGCTAAAAACATCTCACAAAAAATGTGCAGTGTCTACATTGAAGAGGTTACCAAGGCTCCAACACATAAGAACATAGTAAGAAAATATATCCAATCCATTTATACATATACCATTGCAATAATATCATTGTAATTTGAAATGCACATAAGTTTCTTGTTTGTTTCAGATTTTGTGCCAAGTATGGAATACCTGGAGTAATTGGGTGTATTGATTGTAGCCATTTTAGAATATTTGGACCTCCAAAAGATGAAGACCATCTGTATTATTGCCGCAAGCACTATCATTTAATAAATGCTCAAATGGTAAATAATAATTGGGTATGATTTATTCTTACCTGCGTAGAAGTATTTTATTTTCCTAACTGTATATGTTTTACAGATATGTGATGACCAATACAGAATTCTAAATGTAAATGCCAAATTTGGAGGTGCAAATCACATTTCTTTTATATGGGAAAACTGTGCCATCAACTATATACTATATGCAGTCATTGCACCTTAACCTTGTCTAAACAAAGATAGAGTGCTCCACTACAAGCCACTAAAATGTGCAAGAATTATACAAGCGTGCTGCATTTTACATAATATTGGCATTGATCTTAATGTTGTAGAAGAAGAGGATATCGGTGATATTAATTAATTAATAATTCGAAAAATCTACCAAAGGCACAAATGAGTATGCATGGTGGCACTAAATGATTTTTCTTTTTAGGATTGGAAAATAAAGAACTTGAAATCGATGAACCCCTTCCCACAGAGACAGTCATAGGTGGTTCAACGTCTGAGGAAGGGTTCAAAGGGAACAATCAGTTAGAAGACATGAACACATTTAGTTTTAAAATACCTCATAATCATATTTATGGTATTTAGCATATTTTGTTGTATTAGTCTCTGTTAATTATTTTCACTTCATAAATTCAGTATTTTAGTATATTAATTTTAAAATTGCATAGCACATGTGTGAGTAGGAATCATGTTCCTATTATAAGCTACTATTTTTACCTGACTGTGACAGAAGGAGGGTTATGTTTTTTAGATATATATGAATGTATCTTGCTGATGGTGGCGACGCATTGTGGATGCTTCAGATCCCTTAAAACGGTTGAGAACTTTTTACTGTTATTTAGTTTCTTTAATCATAAATTAGACATCTACATAAGTTAAGGCATTGTAATAAGTGACTGATTGGTCTAGAATAAAATGATGAAACACTTGAATAACAATATTATCTTGTTTTCCTAACCCAAATCAGACCTAAGGCTTTTCCAACTATCTCGAGTTGGGTTTCTAATTAAACTTGGTGATGTTAAATACCAATAGTATTTTTATATAGAGCAACTGCTTGTGTAACATTGCTGCATACTAAGTAAAATTAATAATACTTACCATCACTGGAATGTTTAAACTTTGCAAGAATAAATACCTAGTGAGCTCATAGTAAAATGAAGCTAAGCCACTTTAATATGTAAAAGAGGAACAGAATTAAAAGACCAAATACTAAGTTTGCATTACTTTAATTATTTTCATTAATTCTTGAAATTATATGAATAAATATTTACATACTTAATAATAACAAGTTAATTCAGACATGGGAAAAACAAACAAAATGTCAACACACATAACACCTGCTTTAGTTAAGCTCAATATAATCAGTCTATTGGTTCTAATCATTTGTTAGCATAACATAGACTATTTAGGTACATAAGATGAGTGAAAACCAATATAAGTCCGAAATTACTATTATTACAGAGACACAGAGTTCATCATAGTTTCAGCTTTTAAAGTAACATAATCAGTTAACAAGAAAACCCCTACAATTTGTAGAATGTAAATTGCATCATGTGGAATACCAAAATATAAAACCTGAGTGACACAATTTGATAAACATTAAAAGTTGTGCACTCAAACATAATGAATTACCCTCTTGTACTAAATGTGAACATTTTTTTGACCCCCTCATAAGAAACAAACATAGGAAACACTTCAAGTTTTTGCTATCGTCACTAAGCGAGATAAGCGCGAGTCTGTACTGTTGAGTGTATAATAAATATATTTTAAATAAAATAATAATATCAGCTAACTGACCTATGGCTAGCTTTAAGTAAAGGCCTTTACTTTAAAAAGAACTTATGGAACCAAGGTAACAAATATTATAACTAATTAATCTTTACAATATTTATCAGCTAGTTTTACCAAAACATTCACAACTCTTCCGCCTATTGCTTGCCAGTCCCTCCGAGCCTGTACCTCCATTTCCCTTGTTCTATTCTGCTCTCTTCTCAATTCGACGTTGTCTCTGTGCTGCTGTTCTTTGAAATTTCTCCAAAACGAATCAGCATGGAGAAAGTGTTGTGCTGCCTGCTCAGTGTGTTCCTGGCCTCGCTTGTCTACGAGGTGAACCTCGAGTTCTCTTTGCACGACGGAGTGGTTTGCACAGATGGAGCAAGCTTGGAGATGACGGCCTAGTTGGGGAGAGCAAGCCCGTCTCTATAAAAATATAATAAAAGTAATTAGGTAAATATTGTCAACAATAATTGTTGTCTTCAAAAACAAAAACAAACTAAGTTTTACAAAGCTCACAGATTGGATCACAAATTCACTAGACACCAAATTATATAAATTACACTTACTGCTCCATATATGTCACCAATATTTCAAATTGGGACGGACTAGTCTTCATTTTTAGCCATAATATTAAAACTTTATCCAAATCACAATATAATACAAACTTTTGTAAAGACGTCAAAATAAACGTCAACTTATCGTATAACCACGACTAATTGAAAAGGCAGTCACTTCTATTACGAATACAATATGCAAATGTCAATTTATTTAGGCGGATTACCAACGTTCGTTCGTTTGTCGTTCACCATTCGTCACTTGTCACGGTGAATAAACTCCAAGCGAATAGTAAACTCTAACAAAACTCACACTCGCAAGTTAACTACAGTCGATGCGTTTGACGTTAACTCGATTTACGCGATCGAGGCGTTAATAGATTTTTTGTATGAAACTCGCACTAAGCATACAGTATGCTTAGTGCGAGTTTTTTTTACGCATCGAACGCGTTTACTTTTACGCCAATTTGTATGGCGCTGGGTAAGCGCCACCTAGCGTCATACGTGAGAATTAAATTTTGTGAGTGTCAGTTTTAAAATTAACGCCGTCACTAGTGACGATCGAATACCTCTCGAAAGTGAGGAACGTTTCGACCACAAACGTTAACGTTTGCACGTTTATCGCGAGTGCGAGTTACAATTTTGACAGTTTTGACAGCTCGAATTCGAAACGCAGTCACTTGCGAGCACGTAAAGTTGTCACTTAAGATTTTGTTGTGAGATCGTTGTGAGAGTGGTGAAATAACAAAGTGATTTAATTGAATTTTATATTTTAAATAAGAATTACAATGGCATCTCGTATGTATTTCGCTTGGAGGATGTGTGAGACCGCAAGAACACAAGATGAGCGTAATCTAACATCCTTTGGTCGTGCAAGAGCACGTAACTCGAGCAATCCGCCAAGAGACCTTCCGGAGGCTTAATTTAAAAGAAGATGTGGGCTTCCCAAGACAGCCGTCAAGTTTTGTGGCGAGAGCTGAGGCAGCTTTCTGGTTTAAAGGTTTATGTTGTGTTATAAGGTAATGTATGATCTGTAGATACTTTTGAAACACACTTTTTTCCACCTGCCCCTGGCACAATGTCCTTATTTTCTATGAAAATTATTATTTTAGGTACTCACAGCCCTGTTTTTTTATGCAACTGGGTCTTACCAGCGCCCAGTGGGAGTTGCTAAAAACATCTTACAAAAAATGTGCAGTGTCTACATTGAAGAGGTTACCAAGGCTCCGACACATAAGAACATAGTAAGAAAATATATCCAATCCATTTATACATATACCATTGCAATAATATCATTGTAATTTGAAATGCACATAAGTTTCTTGTTTGTTTCAGATTTTGTGCCAAGTATGGAATACCCGGAGTAATTGGGTGTATTGATTGTAGCCATTTTAGAATATTTGGACCCCCAAAAGATGAAGAACATCTGTATTATTGCCGCAAGCACTATCATTTAATAAATGCTCAAATGGTAAATAATAATTGGGTATGATTTATTCTTACCTGCGTAGAAGTATTTTATTTTCCTAACTGTATATGTTTTACAGATATGTGATGAACAATACAGAATTCTAAATGTAAATGCCAAATTTGGAGGTGCAGATCACATTTCTTTTATATGGGAAAACTGTGGCATCAACTATATACTATATGCAGTCATTGCACCTTAACCTTGTCTAAACAAAGATAGAGTGCTCCACTACAAGCGACTAAAATGTGCAAGAATTATACAAGCGTGCTGCATTTTACATAATATTGGCATTGATCTTAATGTTGTAGAAGAAGAGGATATACAGTGATATTAATTAATTAATAATTCGAAAAATCTACCAAAGGCACAAATGAGTATGCATGGTGGCACTAAATGATTTTTCTTTTTAGGATTGGAAAATAAAGAACTTGAAATCGATGAACCCCTTCCCACAGAGACAGTCATAGGTGGTTCAACGTCTGAGGAAGGGTTCAAAGGGAACAATCAGTTAGAAGACATGAACACATTTAGTTTTAAAATACATCATAATCATATTTATGGTATTTAGCATATTTTGTTGTATTAGTCTCTGTTAATTATTTTCACTTCATAAATTCAGTATTTTAGTATATTAATTTTAAAATTGCATAGGACATTTGGGAGTAGGAATCATGTTCCTATTATAAGCTACTATTTTTACCTGACTGTGACAGAAGGAGGGTTATGTTTTTTAGATATATATGAATGTATCTTGCTGATAGTGGCGACTCATTTTGGATGCTTCAGATCCCTTTAAACGGTTGAGAACTTTTCACTGTTATTTAGTTTCTTTAATCATAAATTAGACATCTACATAAGTTAAGGCATTGTAATAAGTGACTGATTGGTCTAGAATAAAATGATGAAACACTTGAATAACAATATTATCTTGTTTTCCTAACCCAAATCAGACCTAAGGCTTTTCAAACTATCTCGAGTTGGGTTTCTAATTAAACTTGGTGATGTTAAATACCAATAGTACTTTTATATAGAGCAACTGCTTGTGTAATTTTGCTGCATACTAAGTAAAATTAATAATACTTAACATCACTGGAATGTTTAAACTTTGCAAGAATAAATAATACCTAGTGAGCTCATAGTAAAATGAAGCTAAGCCACTTTAATATGTAATAGAGGAACAGAATAAAAAGACCAAATACTAAGTTTGCATTAGTTTAATTATTTTCATTAATTCTTGAAATTATGGTTCAAACCTTACAAATTATTGGACAAATATTTACATACTTAATAATAATTAATATTACATTTATTATTTACATACTTAAAATAAATAAATATTTTAAATTCAGACATGGGAAAAACAAATAAAATGTCAACACACATAACACCTGCTTTAGTTAAGCTCAATATAATCAGTCTATTGGTCTGACCTATGGCTAGCTTTAAGTAAAGGCCTTATTATAATTAATTAATCTTTACAATATTTATCAGCTAGTTTAACCAAAACATTCACAACTCATCCACCTATTGCTTGCCAGTCCCTCCGACCCTGTACCTCCATTTCCCTTGTTCTATTCTTCTCAATTCGACGTTGTCTCTGTGCTGCTGTTCTTGGAAATTTCTCCAAAACGAATCAGCATGGAGAAAGTGTTGTGCTGCCTGCTCGTGTGTGCTGGCCTCGCTTGTCTACGAGGTGAAGCGAGAGCAAGCTTGGAGATGACGGCCTAGTTGGGGAGAGCAAGCCCGTCTCTATAAAAATATAATAAAAGTAATTAGGTAAATATTGTCAACAATAATTGTTGTCTTCAAAAACAAAAACAAACTAAGTTTTACAAAGCTCACAGATTGGATCACAAATTCACTAGACACCAAATTATATAAATTACACTTACTGCTCCATATATGTCACCAATATTTCAAATTGGGACGGATAAGTCTTCATTTTTAGCAATAATATTAAAACTTTATCCAAATCACAATATAATACAAACTTTTGTAAACACGTCAAAATAAACGTCAACTTATCGTATAACCACGACTAATTGAAAAGGCAGTCACTTCTATTACGAATACAATATGCAAATGTCAATTTATTTAGGCGGATTACCAACGTTCGTTCGTTTGTCGTTCACCATTCGTCACTTGTCACGGTGAATAAACTCCAAGCGAATAGTAAACTCTAACAAAACTCACACTCGCAAGTTAACTACAGTCGATGCGTTTGACGTTAACTCGATTTACGCGATCGAGGCGTTAATAGATTTTTTGTATGAAACTCGCACTAAGCATACAGTATGCTTAGTGCGAGTTTCATACAAAAAATCGACTGTAGTTAACTTGCGAGTGTGAGTTTTGTTAGAGTTTACTATTCGCTTGGAGTTTATTCACCGTGACAAGTGACGAATGGTGAACGACAAACGAACGAACGTTGGTAATCCGCCTAAATAAATTGACATTTGCATATTGTATTCGTAATAGAAGTGACTGCCTTTTCAATTAGTCGTGGTTATACGATAAGTTGACGT
This sequence comes from Pyrrhia umbra, assembly GCA_963891755.1. NCBI lineage: Eukaryota > Metazoa > Arthropoda > Insecta > Lepidoptera > Noctuidae > Pyrrhia > Pyrrhia umbra. The sequence continues at coordinate 1,043,907 of OY982942.1, read as the reverse complement.
TTATTTTGACGTGTTTACAAAAGTTTGTATTATATTGTGATTTGGATAAAGTTTTAATATTATTGCTAAAAATGAAGACTTATCCGTCCCAATTTGAAATATTGGTGACATATATGGAGCAGTAAGTGTAATTTATATAATTTGGTGTCTAGTGAATTTGTGATCCAATCTGTGAGCTTTGTAAAACTTAGTTTGTTTTTGTTTTTGAAGACAACAATTATTGTTGACAATATTTACCTAATTACTTTTATTATATTTTTATAGAGACGGGCTTGCTCTCCCCAACTAGGCCGTCATCTCCAAGCTTGCTCTCGCTTCACCTCGTAGACAAGCGAGGCCAGCACACACGAGCAGGCAGCACAACACTTTCTCCATGCTGATTCGTTTTGGAGAAATTTCCAAGAACAGCAGCACAGAGACAACGTCGAATTGAGAAGAATAGAACAAGGGAAATGGAGGTACAGGGTCGGAGGGACTGGCAAGCAATAGGTGGATGAGTTGTGAATGTTTTGGTTAAACTAGCTGATAAATATTGTAAAGATTAATTAATTATAATAAGGCCTTTACTTAAAGCTAGCCATAGGTCAGACCAATAGACTGATTATATTGAGCTTAACTAAAGCAGGTGTTATGTGTGTTGACATTTTATTTGTTTTTCCCATGTCTGAATTTAAAATATTTATTTATTTTAAGTATGTAAATAATAAATGTAATATTAATTATTATTAAGTATGTAAATATTTGTCCAATAATTTGTAAGGTTTGAACCATAATTTCAAGAATTAATGAAAATAATTAAACTAATGCAAACTTAGTATTTGGTCTTTTTATTCTGTTCCTCTATTACATATTAAAGTGGCTTAGCTTCATTTTACTATGAGCTCACTAGGTATTATTTATTCTTGCAAAGTTTAAACATTCCAGTGATGTTAAGTATTATTAATTTTACTTAGTATGCAGCAAAATTACACAAGCAGTTGCTCTATATAAAAGTACTATTGGTATTTAACATCACCAAGTTTAATTAGAAACCCAACTCGAGATAGTTTGAAAAGCCTTAGGTCTGATTTGGGTTAGGAAAACAAGATAATATTGTTATTCAAGTGTTTCATCATTTTATTCTAGACCAATCAGTCACTTATTACAATGCCTTAACTTATGTAGATGTCTAATTTATGATTAAAGAAACTAAATAACAGTGAAAAGTTCTCAACCGTTTAAAGGGATCTGAAGCATCCAAAATGAGTCGCCACTATCAGCAAGATACATTCATATATATCTAAAAAACATAACCCTCCTTCTGTCACAGTCAGGTAAAAATAGTAGCTTATAATAGGAACATGATTCCTACTCCCAAATGTCCTATGCAATTTTAAAATTAATATACTAAAATACTGAATTTATGAAGTGAAAATAATTAACAGAGACTAATACAACAAAATATGCTAAATACCATAAATATGATTATGATGTATTTTAAAACTAAATGTGTTCATGTCTTCTAACTGATTGTTCCCTTTGAACCCTTCCTCAGACGTTGAACCACCTATGACTGTCTCTGTGGGAAGGGGTTCATCGATTTCAAGTTCTTTATTTTCCAATCCTAAAAAGAAAAATCATTTAGTGCCACCATGCATACTCATTTGTGCCTTTGGTAGATTTTTCGAATTATTAATTAATTAATATCACTGTATATCCTCTTCTTCTACAACATTAAGATCAATGCCAATATTATGTAAAATGCAGCACGCTTGTATAATTCTTGCACATTTTAGTCGCTTGTAGTGGAGCACTCTATCTTTGTTTAGACAAGGTTAAGGTGCAATGACTGCATATAGTATATAGTTGATGCCACAGTTTTCCCATATAAAAGAAATGTGATCTGCACCTCCAAATTTGGCATTTACATTTAGAATTCTGTATTGTTCATCACATATCTGTAAAACATATACAGTTAGGAAAATAAAATACTTCTACGCAGGTAAGAATAAATCATACCCAATTATTATTTACCATTTGAGCATTTATTAAATGATAGTGCTTGCGGCAATAATACAGATGTTCTTCATCTTTTGGGGGTCCAAATATTCTAAAATGGCTACAATCAATACACCCAATTACTCCGGGTATTCCATACTTGGCACAAAATCTGAAACAAACAAGAAACTTATGTGCATTTCAAATTACAATGATATTATTGCAATGGTATATGTATAAATGGATTGGATATATTTTCTTACTATGTTCTTATGTGTCGGAGCCTTGGTAACCTCTTCAATGTAGACACTGCACATTTTTTGTAAGATGTTTTTAGCAACTCCCACTGGGCGCTGGTAAGACCCAGTTGCATAAAAAAACAGGGCTGTGAGTACCTAAAATAATAATTTTCATAGAAAATAAGGACATTGTGCCAGGGGCAGGTGGAAAAAAGTGTGTTTCAAAAGTATCTACAGATCATACATTACCTTATAACACAACATAAACCTTTAAACCAGAAAGCTGCCTCAGCTCTCGCCACAAAACTTGACGGCTGTCTTGGGAAGCCCACATCTTCTTTTAAATTAAGCCTCCGGAAGGTCTCTTGGCGGATTGCTCGAGTTACGTGCTCTTGCACGACCAAAGGATGTTAGATTACGCTCATCTTGTGTTCTTGCGGTCTCACACATCCTCCAAGCGAAATACATACGAGATGCCATTGTAATTCTTATTTAAAATATAAAATTCAATTAAATCACTTTGTTATTTCACCACTCTCACAACGATCTCACAACAAAATCTTAAGTGACAACTTTACGTGCTCGCAAGTGACTGCGTTTCGAATTCGAGCTGTCAAAACTGTCAAAATTGTAACTCGCACTCGCGATAAACGTGCAAACGTTAACGTTTGTGGTCGAAACGTTCCTCACTTTCGAGAGGTATTCGATCGTCACTAGTGACGGCGTTAATTTTAAAACTGACACTCACAAAATTTAATTCTCACGTATGACGCTAGGTGGCGCTTACCCAGCGCCATACAAATTGGCGTAAAAGTAAACGCGTTCGATGCGTAAAAAAAACTCGCACTAAGCATACAGCACTAATCGCTAAAATTGACAGAAAAATGATAAAAGTCCCTGTACTACAAAACTGAAGCGATATACGATAGTATCGCTTAATTCGATATTCATCACTTGTTAAAACAAAACGTCTCATCAACCGCTCCAAGTAAAATCCCGCAATGTAATACGAATGTTTCGTTTTTCTCAAATTTGGTTTTTCTCATATTACCAGGTATTACTGAGGGTCTCAGGTTTAAAATAATTGATTTTTAAATTAACTACGCATAATATTAATCACAAAATGATTTACCGGTGGAAGGAAACGTTTACTTTATTATTTCTCCGCGCATTTGTACAGCTTTTACAATTTATAACAGCGCAATTCACCATTTTAGTATTTTTAACTGACATCCGACTAGCGCCATACACCGATGCAGACTGAGCGCGAAAATGGCCACTTACGATTTTTGTACGTAAGCTAGGCACGCGAAGTAGTTGCTCTTGCGTTATCTAGGTATATCCATATCTGTGGTTAAGACGTATACTGCAATAAAACGTGCAGGACAATGCCGTGTGAACGAAGCCGGACTTGTCAAGCAAATCGAATGAACTTTAACGTATTCGGTTTGCAGTGGCACATAATATAGTCTGTGACAACTGTGTGAACACTGCGGCTATTCGTATTTTATACGAATGGAAATCTACCGTGTGAACACCTGGGTGAAAGTACCTGCGTGCAGGACAATGAACCCTACCTCAACGGACTTGTGAAGCAAATCGAATGAACTTTGACGTATTCGGTTCGCAGTTGCATATGGTATAGCTTTGTCTCGTTCACACGACGCGATGTCATACGTTTTTTATCGAATAGCAACCGAAGAAGCGTTAGTACCTGAGCGTCTTTTGGAGAGGTGGCACGTATTTTATGTTTGATTTGGTTTGATATTCAAAATGGTTGAGGAATCTTCTATAGATAACGAACTATTAATTTCTTTAGTGGAACAAAATCCCGTTTTATGGGATAAAACTTTGGAACTTTATAAAAATCGCGCCGCAACTCAATTGGCTTGGAAGGGAATCATGGTAATAATTGATCCTAATTTTGAAACAAAGGAAGAAAAAACAAGACAAGCCATAGGTATGTATCTTTTATTATTTATAATAAAAATTGCGTTACAACATACTCTGCTTAGTTCTAAATATGTATATTCGTTTTGCCATGGGACTGATCCTTCGTTTGATAGAAAATAGTGACTAAAAATGGACCTTACGCTGTTTGCTTGAACATTTCTGACTGACGTACCTACTTTGAATATTTTCAAATAATGGAGGATTTGCCACATCTTCAAAATTGTGTCCATCATTTTCACGAACGTAATTGTGTAATACAATGCATGTTTTTATGATTTCTGTCAATAAACTTGCTGTAACATCAATAGCCTTATGTAGAATTCCTCATTTTCCCGCTAAGATACCAAAAGCACACTCGACGTATCTCCTTGCTCTGCTTAGGCGGTAATTAAAGATTTTTTTACGAAATTCTAAATGTGTTACTCCAAAAGGGCGTAGTAAATTATTATGTAGAGCAAACCCCTCATCACCAATAAATACGTAAGGTGTGGCTTTCTCCACCTTCTAATAATGGCATTGGTTTGGGTATATTCAGCGAACCATCATTAACTTTTTTGCATAAGACGGAATTTTTCAAAATGGATGAGTCACAATATTTTCCGTATGATCCTATGTCTACATATAATCTGTATTCCGAATCAACCACCGCAAGTAGCACAATTGAAAAATAATCTTTATAATTGAAGTACCTACATGGATCCACTATGAGGAGGCTTTAAGATGTTTATGTGTTTTCCGTCAATTGCACCTAAACAATGAGGGAAATTAGTCTTTCTTTCAAAACCTTCCACTCACTTTCTGTAGAAGGCGTTTGAAGATATTCTCCCTGAAGGACATGCCACAGAGTCCAGCAAACATCCCAGATGATACCACTTATAGTCGATACTCCAACTTTGTATGAATAGTGTAAATCTTTCATGGAACATCCAGATGCTAAATACCTGAAAAACCGGCCAAGTGCGTGTCGGGCCACGCGCAGTAGGGTTCCGTAGTAGGAGTTAGTTAGTCGACTATAACTCTGTAACCGGTTAAGCCTACTTAGCCGTGATAGTTTTCCTTGTAAGTTCATTACATGTACTTCGCAAGTCTTTTTTTCAAAATTTTATTTTAACATTTTTTCGGCGTGATCAATATACATATTCATACCAAATTTCAGCTTTCTAGTATCAAGAACCTCGGAGCTATGCCGCGGACAGACAGACAGAAAGACAGACAGACAGACAGACGGACATGGCGAAACTATAAGGGTTCCTTGTCCGACTACGGAACCCTAAAAAGAAATGTATATGTACCGTATTACTTATCATGTTTGTCTTTCACAGCTAAAATGATTATTCAACGGTGGACTCATATAAGAGATAATTATAATCGATCATATAAAAAGATAAAACATCAGAAAAGCTCAGGAAGTGGCGCCAAAACAGCAAAGCCTTATGTATATAGTAAACAGTTATCTTTTCTGCAGAAAGTAATACAACCTAAAGAGACAATAAATAATGTTACTACCGAAATTAACAACACGGAATCCGATAATAACACAGAATCCGAAAACCAGAAAAATAATTCTGAGGGAGGAAATGAAACATTGGAAACAAACTCTACAGAGACACATGACACAATGGCGGCAAAGAGCCCAATACCTAATCGTGTACCTAAAAGATCTCTAAAGAATATGCAAGTAGATGCAAGTGTGCCTGTAGATGCGAAGATGATGAAAGTTATGGATTCTTATTCACATAACGAACCTAAAACAATGAATCGGCATCTTTCATTTTTTAATGGGATATTACCATCATTAGATAAGTATGACGATGATGAAGTCCTCGAATTCCAAATGGGTGTGCTACAATTAATGAAAAAAATTAAAGACAGTCGCCAAATTCGTGAACCGTCGCCTTTCAATCTCTCATCAGTTCACAGAGGATATTATACACAACAATACCAAAATAGTAATATTACACAAGAAGCTACAAATTCTATCATTACAAACATGGCTACAACGACTTCTCTTCAAAGTCCAGCCTCTGTAGAAGTAAATAGTAAAGTAAAGGTTGAAATGAATTAGAGGTAGCTGTCTACGTAGGCAAAAGAACTGCATGCACAGTGACTTTTATTTTCATTTATATTATTTATAGCGTGTACTACGCACTTGACTGACTCATCAGTCAGTAAGTAACAAACTTACTATAGTCTGTTCCGATTGATTTTAAGAAAAATGTAAACAAAGTCGTAACCTATTTTAATTCTGCCACAGAAATTAACAAAATGACGTAAGAATGGCATTTATGTCAATTTCATGTTCTAAACATCATCATTCATCATCATCTATGCCGTTTTATTCATTTGAATGGGAAAATTAGAACGAAATAGATTACGATTTTGTTAACATTTTTCTTAAAATGAATCTGTACCGACTATACGATGTGTTTACGCATGATTCTTTGAAGAAATAAAAGATAAATAATTCAATATAGAGATCATTTATTTACAAACTTATTTACAAAATTTCCTTATCAAATACGCACTAGGAACTCGTACAATACCTAACTCGTAGGATCATGTGCTAGCAAAATAAATATTATAATCAGTCTTACAAAACAATATCAGGCATTCAGATAATAACTTGAGTTATTAAGGAATTCCTTGCTTTAATCGACTTCCTCTACGGTGGGCCCGCTGTTCTGCTGGTATCCTTCGTACCCGCCGGGCATTCCTCCGGGCATTCCTCCAGGCATACCGCCGGGCATTCCTCCGGGCATGCCGCCGGGCATTCCTCCGCCGGGCATTCCTCCGCCGGCGGCAGCGCCGTGCATCTTACTCATGATGGGCGAGCAGAGGCGCTGCAGGTCCTTGAGCCGATGCTCGTACTCGTCCTGCTCCGCCAGGGTGTTGTTGTCGAGCCAGCGCAGCGAGTTGTCGCACGCGCCGCGGGCCGCGCTCTTATCCTGCTCCGAGAGCTTGTCTCCGGCGTCGTCCAGCGCCTGCTTCACGCTGAACACGTACGCCTCGAGCTGGTTCCGAGCCGCCACGCGCTGCCTCTGCTTCTCATCCTCGTCCTTGTACCTCTCCGCCTCGGCGAGCATGCGCTCGATCTCCGCCTGCGACAGCCGGCCCTTGTCGTTCTTGATGACGATGTTCTTGCTGCGGCCGGTGCTGTTCTCCTTGGCCGACACGTTGAGGATCCCGTTCGCGTCCAGGTCGAAGGTCACATCAATCTTGGGCACGCCGCGCGGCGCGGGCGGAATGCCGGTCAGGTCGAACGTGCCCAGCAGATTGTTGTCCTTGGTCATCGCCCGCTCGCCCTCGTACACTTGGATGGTGACCGCCGGCTGGTTGTCGGAGTACGTGGTGAACGTCTGCGACTGCTTGCACGGGATCTTGCAGTTGCGCTCGACGATCTTAGTCATGACGCCGCCGGCGGTCTCGATGCCGAGGGACAGAGGGGCCACGTCCACCAGCAGCACGTCCTGGATCTTGGCGTCCTGCTCGCCGCTCAGGATGGCCGCCTGCACCGCCGCGCCGTACGCCACGGCCTCGTCGGGGTTGATGGACAGGTTCAGCTTCTTGCCGCAGAAGAAGTTCTGCAGCAGGCTCTGCACCTTCGGGATCCGGGTGGAGCCTCCGACGAGGACGACGTCGTGGATCTGGCTCTTGTCCATCTTGGCGTCGTTGAGCGCCTTCTCGACGGGCTCGAGGGTGCCGCGGAACAGGTCTGCGTTGAGCTCTTCGAAGCGCGCGCGGGACACGCGCGTGTAGAAGTCGATGCCCTCGTAGAGCGCGTCGATCTCGATGGTGGCTTCCGTGCTGGAGGACAGCGTGCGCTTAGCGCGCTCAGCGGCCGTGCGGAGGCGGCGCAGTGCGCGAGGGCTCGTGCGCAAGTCCTTCTTGTACTTGCGCCGGAACTCGTCCGCGAGGTGGTTCACCAGGCGGTTGTCGAAGTCCTCGCCTCCGAGGTGCGTGTCGCCCGCCGTCGCGCGCACTTCGAACAGGGAGCCCTCGTCGATGGTGAGGATCGACACGTCGAACGTGCCGCCGCCCAGGTCGAAGATGAGCACGTTCCTCTCGCCCTTGAGGTTCTTGTCGAGGCCGTACGCGAGCGCGGCGGCCGTGGGCTCGTTGATGATCCTGAGCACGTTCAGGCCGGCGATGGCTCCCGCGTCCTTGGTGGCCTGGCGCTGCGAGTCGTTGAAGTACGCCGGCACGGTGATCACCGCGTCGCGGACTGTCGCGCCGAGGTACGCCTCCGCCGTCTCCTTCATCTTCGTCAGCACCATGCTGCTGATCTCCTCGGGCGCGAACCGTTTCGCCTCGCCCTTGAACTCCACCTCGATCTTCGGTTTGCCGCAGTCGTTCACCACTCTGAAGGGCCAGTGCTTCATGTCTTGCTGGATCTTGGGGTCGTCGAACTTCCTGCCGATGAGTCGCTTGGCGTCGAACACTGTGTTGCCGGGGTTCAGGGCCACCTGGTTCTTGGCTGCGTCTCCGATGAGGCGCTCCGTGTCTGTGAAGGCCACATACGATGGTGTCGTGCGGTTGCCCTGGTCGTTGGCGATGATCTCCACATTCCCGTGCTGCCACACTCCGACGCACGAGTATGTCGTGCCGAGATCTATTCCTATAGCTGGCATTTTGTCTTCTTGCAATACTTTCACACTTGCTAACGTTCAATATAACTTGAGAGTCTAATAAACTCCTCCGGTTTGCACCGAACTCACTTCGTCTGCTTCGTGTCGCGTTTGAATTAATTCTGGTTTCGCGCCGAGCGGCCGCCGCTTATATATTGAACGAATAAAAATCGAGAGATTTCTACTCTTTGCTGGACGTCACTGGAAACAGCCAATCGCAACACAGAATGCGACGATCGTTCTAGAGGGTCATCGCGTCCCAGCCAATCAGAGCGTTTGTGCGAAAGAGATAGCTACGTATCTTCTATCTCGAAAGTGCTGTCACTGTAGAAATTTTCCAGCATATCGGGGAGATTTCTTTTTTACTAAATTAAGAGTATTGAAATAAAAAAATAAACCTATGAACCCATTTTAGTACCATAAAATGTGGTAATTATATTTAATTCATGAAATTAAAATGATATAAATTATTTTTTCACACGCACTTACGTAGTTTGTCATATAACAATATTATCAAACAATGTAATGTGGCTTCTAATCCAACAGCCCACTCAAATATAAAGATTTATTGTTTTGGAAATAGTTTAAACATTTTATGGTCGGTTGCACCAAACTTTTTATCATTTATACTTTACAGTTTTATGAAGATCACTAATTATGATATCAATAATTAGCGTACTTTTAAATTTTTTATGACGAAAATTATAAAATAATAGCAAAATTAAACAATTTTATCCTCCATTTTGACAAATCTTGAATGACAGTCCTTCCGTTTCACGTATATGTAACCTGATATGTTTTAGTGATTACAAAAACATATCCATAATTAAAAAAAAATAAGAAATAAAAGTCAAGTATGTATTTTATGAAAACTAATTAACATCGATCGACTTTATTGGTTAGTAGAGTGATTTTTTAAGTTAAGTACAACAGCTCTACGTAAAACCCTCTTCGATGTAATGTTTTAATTTGATTTTACAAACAAAAGTTTCCTTAAGAAATCGGTGGTTATTCCTAATGATTTACTTTTCAGATAGTACTTATAACTGAACCTTTATTTAACATGCTCTTAAAAAAATGGGTACATTGAAGTTTGCCTACTGGCAATACCGAGGAGAAATATCTAGAATGCACTCGAGAACCCGAAACGCGATGCGCCGCATTTCATTGCGCAGTGTTACAGAGATAGCAATAATGTTATTATTGGTTTGTTTACATGGAGGTACCAGCTGTTTGAGCGGGGGCTGTGTTCTCGAAGCCTAGAAAAAGCCACCTAGAATTTTCTACCCCTCATAATTATTTATGTACAAGCATAACGAATTTCTTTCTTATACCATTTCGCAAGAAAATAAAAGAATGGTTAAGATTCTAAGAACAAAATATAGTAGTTAGTCACTAATATGACTAATACTAATGTTTTGCTTAGAACTCAAACTCTATTTATAATTTTTTTGGTAAAATATAAAGAAAGAAAAAAACTAATTAGCAAAAAATAGTGCTTTAATAAGTCAATGGCTTTATATCAATCCAAACTACCTACATAGGTCATTCAATAACAAAATAGCAATTTGATGCATTTTGACCAGAAAGTTATTATTTGGTCAGGTACTTAGGTAGGTACATTATTTTCTCAGAAAAATGTCTTAGTAGGTATCTAATATTATTTATTTCAAAAGAACCAATAACATCCAGACATTTCCCTTTCTGTCCTATTATAAATTTCGACTAGACAACGAACTATAGAAATAGAACGACAAAGTTTAGTTCTAAATCCGAACACGTGGCGCTGATCAACACTGTCGCAAGATAAATTATATTAGCTAAATTATTTTAATTATTATGTAGTTCACGTAGTTCCGCAAAAGATCTCAAGATATACTAAATTAACCGGTAGGGTTTTTTAAACTAAATACAAATTGTTTTCGCCTGAAACTTAAAGGCAAAAAACCATAACCCTCCATTTTGCTTCGTCGTGGTCGGATAAGACAGTCTGAGGATCTTTCTTTTCCAATTTAATGTGGTAGTGTGGACTTTACTCGCCCTTTCGAGGAAAATTCACCCTCCGCCGCAGAGGAACTAGGTCACGCCAGCGAAGTTTCGCGTCTACCACTAGATGTATTTTTTTGCTATCTCTTCTATGTAGATAGTTAATCATGTAAAATCAGATAATAATATAATCTTTTATATGCTTTTGTTTAAATTTATGCGAGAATTAGACGTAGCTTCGTCTAATAACAACTTAGGTACCTATTATACGTCTAAAACTTAATGCGTCGTTGTCCAGTCGTTAATTTTCTGACAAATTTCTTTGCGCATTTCCGGCTTAGAGAGAATTAATGAGAATTAGATAGATAGATGAGATGTTAATGATTCTAAAATACAAATACAGAAGTTATATGTTCAAAAATGACGTCAATCGGATGCGGTTGACGTCAGAATGAAGCTGCTACTTATTTACCTAGATATCTGCATCTACTAACTTACTGCATCTATGTAAGTAGGTGATAAAATAGGGTTTAGACATAACTTAGGTTTAGAAGTCGAATAGAGATCACGAATTATTAGTAGGTATGGATTAGATAGAAAATGATTATGCACCTAGTCACTGTTGAAGTAACTTGTTCCTGTGGATTAAATTATCGTTCGAGATTGTTTTAAATAAGTATATGTATATTATTCATAAAAGGAGTAGTTTGATGCCCTTATTTATTTAGAAATAAAGCCAAATATTCTTATATTTTATTACTCACTGAAATGTTTTACAAGTATTTACAGAAAGATATATTAATTAATTTAAACTACATAAAACTACTTAAGACTAAAGACTAATACTACGACATACATATATATGCAAAAACAAAAAATATAAAATACAAAAAAAAAAAAAAAAAAAACAAATAAAGCTGAAGCTGTTTCTCGAAATAGGCAGTTTTCCCTAAAAATCTCTTAATTAATTTTAGCCACTCGATACTAGATGGCGCTTTTATAAAATATCGTAACGACACTATTTTGTTTTTTTAAAATAAAAGTTACCGACCGAATATTGCCGAACTGTCAAAATAATGCCAAATTAGCTCTGGGTATGAATAGAAATTTTATTTTCCAAAATTCTAAAATAATAATATGAGTATTTTGTGAACGATTATTTAATAAAATAAACCTTTTTACCAAATTTTTAATTATGACACGCTGTAGTGTTCCTTTGTGCTCCGACATGGCAAACCATCACTTTCCCAAAGACGCAGAACTAAGAAAACGATGGCTTGAAGCTATACAACGCGTTGATTTTGTTCCTAAAGGAGCAAGAATATGTCGAAAACATTTTCAGGATAGCGACTATGTGAAGACCACTGGCCATACTGGTTAGTAATGATAGCTTCAATCTGTTATGTCTCCCGGCTGAAGGTGATGTTTACCTACGTGGTAAATACATGGCATCTAGTAAACAACCGGGGGCCCTATTAACATAGCTGGATCTGTGTAGTAAAAAGATGATAGTCTTCAGTTTATGTGCAGGTAAAAGGTTCATAATATTCACCATAATATGGGGAAACTTCACTAAAGTTCGAACTCAACACATTGTAATTTATAATTGGTAATATGTTTCAGGACGCGCACCACGACACAGGTTTCTAAAGAAGAATGCTGTTCCATCAATTTTTGAATGGAATTCAAATTCTTTCACTAGAATGAGACTTGCCAGAATTAAGCGACGGAAAGTTCGTAAGCACAGGACATGTCTCACTCGTGGCGTGCACTCCACTTGTAAAAGAAGTGACAATGTGGATGTTCATCACTATCATGACAGACGCACTAACAATGTTTCATGTGTTATAGAACATCCCGTACACTGTAGTTCTAAATATCTTGCTAGAGCACAATTGGTAACACAAGGCACACAAACTTCAAACACTTTGAGATTATTTACGACAAAACAATTAGTGTCTGATGACGAATCTGTATATTTCTACACAGGACTGGACACCTACACTCAATTTACACTACTTTTATCAACTCTGTTGCCAATGGCCTGCGAGATCAGGTACAGGTCCAGTGAGATCTCTCACTTGTCTATAGAAGATCAATTTTTAATGTTACTTATTAAGTTGAGGCGAAGCAAACCTGACTTTGAAATAGGTAAAATGTTTGGTGTTAGCAAATGTGATGTTTGTAATGTTTTTATTACTTGGGTTAGTTTTGTATGTGATAACTGGAGAAAAATTAGCTTCTGGCCTAGTCAACATTTAGTTAGTTCGCACTTGCCTACTGTCTTTAGAGGCAACTTCCCTAATGGTGTTATAGAGAGCAGTGAAATTCCTATAACAACGGAAAGTCAGCATAATGCTGTTAAATTATGTTTTAGTCAATATAGATACAGAAATAAATTAAAATTCCTAGTAGGATGTTCTACAGAAGGACTCACTGTTTATAGCACAAAACTTGAAGCATCAGCTGTGTCAGTAAGCCACAATCAAATGAAAGAGCAGTCAGGTTTATTGATAAATGTTGACCAAGACATTGCTAAGACTGTACCTGTAGAAAAACTGATAGATATGACAAAAACATATAAAATACTAGCGTGTGCACTAAATCAGACTTATTCCCCTTTGTCTCCAAAAATATTTTGTATTTGTGTAATGCTTTGTAGATTCAAGGAAGGTTTTGTTGGTAAAAATAATAATTTATGAATGACTCTGTGTTTTCTTTTTAGAAAACTAGAAAAAAAATTGAAATAAGTGCAATAATCTCTATGAATGGTGTAGCATTCATTTGGCCTACAATCTCAAACAACTCTGCCAACAGTATTAACTAAATACATAAAAATAATATACAGAGACAAAAGTTTTGTTTACCTAATTGGCAGAGAGCCAAATCATATCATGTGTGGACACTAATTACTGTGTTAATTACTGAGGGCACTAACCCTTAAATTCCCTTGAAAATAAATGTTTTGAGAAAAGGATAACAAACCTACATGACTATGGCTAGACTAAATAAGTTTCAGTTTTTGTTTATAATATTTCTATAGGTATCCGCTATGTAGAAGCTCAAGCTAAGCCCTCTACTCCTTTGTCGTGGCAGACTCCGGAAAAGGCTATGAGGGGGGAGAGAGGAATCCTGTGTCATCCCTGGCAATGAAGTACTGGTCAAGCATTCGTCTGCGGTATTTTAGGACAATGTGCTTATTTGCGTCACAGATCAAATAATACTTTTGCGTCTTCATGAAGATCTGTGTAATAATGGCATAGTCTTTAAATACTATAATCAAAGATACATACTTATGTTCCTGTCTGTTTAACTAAGTGTAACTTGGACACCACTGTCTAACGGTAAAGGAAAATCGCGAGGAAACCTGGAAAATCCCCAATCCGCCTTGAGCAAGCATGGTGATCAAAGCTCATGCCCTTCTCTGTATGAAATGTCTTTGCCCAACAGTGAGATAAAATAAATAAAGCCTTGTTTCTTTAGTCTAATTTGAAATTCTACTGCTAGGCAAGTAATACCGGGTTCAAATTTTGTGCCAGTATTTTAAAACTATTTTTTTCCCGCGTCCTGAGGAAACTAGAAATATAATAATGTCTCCAGGGCGCCATCTATCTCCATATGAAATTTCATCTAAATCGGCTCAGCCGTTTTACCGTCAAAGCGTAGCAAACATTATCATAATATTGTAGTGTAAAATAATGGATTTCTCTGTCACGATTTCATCCGAACTGCCTTGTTTATTGCTTGTTCTCGATTTATGCCAATAGGGTGACTTGACTTACTCCATAAACATAAAAGGCAGAATGATATCTAGACAGACTGACATCTGGCTAAGGGTTGATGTAATAATTTTAAAAAATATGCGTTTGCATCCGTATACATCTACTGCACACTGGCTGGGGAATCCCCTAAAAATGTATCAATTAATCAAATGCTACTGTCTATCTCTTATTTCTATCATTCCCTACATTTAAGTTTCTTAATAAGAAATAGATGGAGGTAGTTTGACTTGGGGAAGGCCAGATTAGTTTTTATCATGGTGCGTGAAGTGGCTACATCAAGATTGGAAGAATTAGCTTATCTAACGTAAACCAGCATAATAAAGGCTTATACGACTGGTGAATGCTAGTCAGATTATTTATAGATATGATAGAAAACGTTTAAGAGTTAACTGATTGATTGCAAATGCAAAGAGTTGCTCAGAGCTACTTGCTATATTTTTAGGGTTCCGTAGTCGATAAGGAACCCTTATAGTTTCGCCATGTCCGTCTGTCTGTCTGTCCGCGGCATAGCTCAGAGGTTCTTGGTACTAGAAAACTGAAATTTAGTATAAACTAGTTGACCCAGCAAACTTCGTTCCGCCTGACAGTCGATTCTTAAATTTTTTAGTTTTCTTTATTATGATACCTTTTTTTTTACGTCCATGATGATACCTACTTAATTTCATTGAATTTTTACTTATTCCAAATTAAGTTATATTTTTATTGAAAACTAGCTTCTGCTCGCGACTTCGTCAGCGTGAAATAGTGGTGCTCCGTTCCTATTGGTCTTAGCGTGATGATATATAGCCTATAGCCTTCCTCGATAAATGGGCTATCCAACACTGAAAGTATTTTTCAAATCGGACCAGCGGTTCCTGAGATTAGCGCGTTCAAACAAAGAAACTCTTCAGCTTTATAATATTAGTAAGTATAGATAGCATAGATAGATAGGCACCCGACACGAAACTTTTGTTCCATACGAGCATCCCCCCCTTTTGAACGGCATAACTTTTGAATGGCTGTTTATCGATACTTACATTACTGATTAACATTGATTTAAATGTACTAATCATAGGCATGAACTTTTATTTCTACACTTTTATCTGTGAGTACTTGGTATAAGTACCTGACGGAAACAGAACTAAAGAAACAAAGACCTTCTCTAATTACTTGTATCTTATTGTTATATATTAGGAAGGTACCTACCTAAGTATCTAATTTTATTTAATAAAGATAAGCTTGTAGTTCTGTTTGGGAAATCCCCTATATATGAAAACTTGAAACAAAGGGTAATTGTAAAGTAACCAGTTCTAAAATTAAATAGGTGCATTATTACTACGTACCTACGTGTGTAATTGTATTACAATGAAGACGTGATGGCCATAACTATCCCTAGGATATAGGTACTTACCTTAATGCAATGGCCACCACGTTATTAGGTACCTATCGCCAAGTGACACATCATGCATAAGATCAATGGGCGCCGGGTGGGGGGGGGGAGGGTGCAAGGCGATTATATCCCTGCATGAATAAGCTGTTTCTTACGGGTTCTAGTCCTGAATATGCATGACTTGCACTTTTTTATCCTACTAAATATGAAAGATAGAAATAATAAATAAATGCGAGTTTGTGAGAATGGATGTTTGTTAGGTACCCTCTTCCACGCGATAATTGCTGAATGGATTTGGATGAAATTCGGTAAACACATAGGATACTTTTTATCTGCGTGCGTTAGGTCGTTCCCTCAGGACGCAGGTGAAACGGAAACGGCTAAGTCAATTGTTATAATAATACTTACTCTCACGTATGTTGATGAACTCAAGCTTGCAAATAACTGTTTCCTAACTACCTAGGTAATTTCTTAAGGTCCTACATCTCTACACCTTATGCTGTTGCTATTCAAGTAGGTAGGTAGCATTCTCCATTCAAAAACTTGATTCAGCAGAGGCTAACTGTCCTAGCTAGTATTACACGTGTTCACTAAGAGCCAGGTTATAAGTTTTAGGGAACCAGGGAATAAAACAAGTAAATAATTTGTTAACGTTACCATTTATTTTGAATAATGGAATTTGAACTAAATCAGTCTTTGGCTGTACACCAGTGCACAAAATAACTTCGCGATACAATCACATAAACACCATTACAACATGGCTAAAAGCTGAGATTTAATCTACTTCCTCCATGCGCGACGCGTCGTCAGCGTCGCCCTCTAGCGGGGGCACGTCTCCGGCGCTGGACTCCTCCACCTGGATGGGCTCATCCTCGTCGATGCCAAGACCCAGCTTGATCATGCGGTAGATGCGGGACGCATGCACCTGGGGCTCGTCCAGGGTGAAGCCAGACGACAGCAGAGCAGTCTCGTACAACAGGATGACGAGGTCCTTCACAGCCTTGTCGTTCTTGTCAGCCTCTGCCTTCTGCCTCAGAGTCTCCACAATGGAATGGTCAGGGTTGATCTCAAGGTGCTTCTTAGCTGCCATGTAGCCCATGGTTGATGTGTCTCGGAGAGCCTGGGCCTTCATGATACGCTCCATGTTGGCAGACCAACCGTACTGAGCAGTGACAATGCAGCAGGGTGACTCAACCAGACGGTTGGACACAACCACCTTCTCAACTTTGTTGTCGAGGATGTTCTTCATGACCTTGCAGAGACCCTCGAACTTGACCTTGTCCTCCTCACGCTTCTTCTTCTCCTCCTCATCCTCAGGGAGTTCCAGACCCTCCTTTGTGACTGAGACAAGGGTCTTGCCATCATACTCCCTCATCTGCTGTACTACATACTCATCAATGGGCTCGGTCATGTATACAACTTCATAACCACGCTTCTTGACTCGCTCAACAAATGAAGAGTTGGCAACCTGGTCACGGTTCTCACCAGTGATGTAATAGATGTGTTTCTGGTTCTCCTTCATGCGGGATACATACTCCTTGAGAGAGCATGCCTCGTCACCAGAGGCAGATGTGTGGTAGCGGAGCAAGTCAGCCAGTTTGGACCTGTTCTGAGAGTCCTCATGGATGCCAAGCTTCAGGTTCTTGCTGAACTGTTCATAATACTTCTTGTAGTTCTCTTTGTCCTCAGCCAACTCCTCGAAGAGTTCTAGGCACTTCTTAACCAAGTTCTTCCTGATTACTTTGAGGATTTTGTTCTGTTGGAGCATCTCACGGGAGATGTTGAGGGGCAAGTCCTCACTGTCGACCACACCCTTGATGAAGTTCAGGTACTCAGGGATGAGGTCCTCGCAGTTGTCCATGATGAACACCCTGCGGACGTACAGCTTGATGTTGTTCTTGCGCTTCTTGTTCTCAAACAGGTCGAAGGGAGCACGGCGGGGCACAAAAAGAAGTGCTCTGAACTCCAACTGACCTTCAACAGAGAAGTGCTTAACGGCCAGGTGGTCCTCCCAGTCGTTGGTGAGGGACTTGTAGAAGTCACCATACTCCTCCTGTGTGATGTCATCAGCGTTGCGGGTCCAGATGGGCTTGGTCTTGTTGAGCTCCTCGTCCTCGGTGTACTTCTCTTTGATGGTCTTCTTCTTCTTCTTGTCTTTCTTGTCCTCCTCATCGTCCTCTCCCACATCCTCAATCTTAGGCTTGTCATCCTCCTTTTCGTCCTCTTTCTTCTCCTCCTCGGCCTCGTCGTCAGAGAGCTCCTTCTCGCGCTCCTTCTCTACCATCAGTTTGATGGGGTAGCCGATGAACTGCGAGTGCTTCTTTACGATTTCCTTAATCTTGTGCTCCTCAAGATACTCAGTGAGGTCTTCCTTGATGTGTAGTACGATCATAGTACCGCGTCCGAGGGGCTCGCCGTGGTCGGGCCGGACCGTGAACGAGCCTCCCGCCGACGACTCCCACATGTACTGCTCGTCGTCATTGTGCTTAGAGTGAACTGTCACGCGGTCAGCAACCAGGTAGCATGAGTAGAAACCCACACCGAACTGACCGATCATGCTAATGTCAGCGCCTGCCTGAAGAGCCTCCATGAACGCCTTTGTTCCCGACTTGGCGATGGTACCAAGGTTGTTGACGAGGTCAGCCTTGGTCATACCAATACCGGTATCAATAATTGTGAGTGTACCTTCGCTCTTGTTGGGAATGATCTTGATGTACAGTTCCTTGCCGCTGTCCAGCTTCGATGGGTCGGTGAGTGACTCATACCGGATTTTGTCCAAGGCGTCGGAAGAGTTGGAAATCAGCTCACGGAGGAAGATCTCTTTGTTGGAGTAGAATGTGTTGATGATCAGGGACATAAGCTGGGCGATTTCCGCCTGGAAGGCGAAGGTCTCCACCTCCGCGACATCGGTCTGCATTTCTTCGGGCATTTTAACTGATTCACTTATATTAAATAGTTCTCAATTTATAGTAAACGTTTATAGCACAGAGTACTTCTTGACTTGACTAGCGCGGTTATTTTAAACACGTGTTATAAGATCGCGTGGAATCGCAGCGTATCTCTCACTTCGCTTTTCTTGATTTAAAATGACGCCGGGCGGAATGTCAGAATGTTTATATAGACTCCACACGCAGGCGCCATCTGTGAACGAGTAGAAGTTTCTAGATTTGGCGCGCTACTCATCAGAGGTTCAACACACTAGGCACATTTTCATGGTAATAATTTGACATGATAAAATGTGCATTCTTCGAAAAAAAACCCAGACAATATTCATTAGGTAGTACACGCAAGAAGTATAAAAAAATAACACATGTTAAGTTTACTATCTTTTTATTATGAGAAGAAAAATAATATCCTATAAATTACACCTATTAAGTTTTAAGGTTACAAGTCGCATGTCTCAATCAAGATGATGTCCTGTCACTCTATATATCACCATGTGACTTGTTATCTTGCTAACAACTATTAATATTTCTGTTCAGATTTGAGCACGCTACTCTTTGGTAGTGCACCTAACATGTTTTAATGGCTTTCCCTATTTCGACTATTATGGGTTACTTAATAATATTTTTCAAAATAGAAATTTAAAATTATTAACTTTCTTCTAAGAAAAACTTTCAATGATTTTATCGCAATTATTATTCTTTTATTTCCTTATTTACACATATCTAGTACATTTCTAAATACTATTGTTTATCGCAACGTGATGATTATTATTATCATCCGACGTGCATATATTTTATTTTCATGTGATTCGTAAAAACATTGTGAATGCAAATACTCAATACCTACTAAATTCATTATTTCATTTAATTTTTATATTATTTCATACAAACAAAATTCAATCATTCAGTAAACGCACCGAAAATGTTTAGAACTCCTAGCACGACTTCATAATGTTTCTACTCGACGAACGGTGACGCTAGTATCACCGTAAAGATTTTCCGTGGAACATTCTAGAAACTTCGAGATCCTTCTAAATATTTAGCCAAAACTTTTATACTTTGTATGAAAGTATAGCAAAAACACGTCTAAACTAAAAGCTTGGACCTAAATAATTTATTTACAACCAACGCCTTTGTTAGTTTCATTCACAAACATATAGTTATTACTACTTTACTGGTTTCTACTAGAACCTTCGAACCTCATCCGGTTTGTTGTTCGGCTTCTGCCCGCCATCAGCGCTAGTAGCGTCCGGCGTAACATTTATGTCAAGTTCAATGAAATATCTGGGGATACCAGAAAAAAAATTATTGGTATTTATATTAAAATAAATATCGAAAGTTTTATGATCCATAAATATTAATTCTTTAGAAATCAAGTAAAAAAAATACCTTTTTTAGTAATTAATTTTTTGATGATATATTAATATTAATTTAACGCATCCCCATCCCGCCTAAAAGTTGCTCATGTTAGAAAAAAAATATATATTATGTATTAATCAAATAATCAAAAAAATATCAATACCGTCAATGCCCCGTGCATTATATTGTGATACACGCGGTGTGTGTGGTGTATAATTATGCAATTACATTAGTGCATTTTGAAGCCTAGTGAAATCATGATTGCTTTGTTTCTTCACACTTTTCATACTTGAAATATTATTGTGCACTGGTTTTCTCCCTTTTTGAAGTTGAATAGAGAAACCCCTCTTTTTGAAGTCGGTTTGACTTCAAAAAGAGGGGTTTCTCTATTCAACTGTATTTTTTATGTTTGTTACCTCAGAATTTTCGACTGGGTGAACCGATTTTGATAATTCTTTTTTTATTTGAAAGCTGGTGCAGATGATTTGGTGATTTACGCTTATTGCAAACCTAAAAAAGTGGTGTGTAGGTCTAGGAACCTGACATTTATACTGATAGAATAATAAGATCGAGACACTGAAAAGCGAAAGTGTTAAATTTCTGACATTTTATTTTATGAGTGTTAAATTTCTGACATTTTAAATACCTAATACCTGTTATAATCAAAAAAGGAAATAATTTAAAATAAAAAAATCCTACGTTTTTGGTGCTGTGGAGGTTGGCAACATTAATACTAGAAACTATTGATTATTACTTAGGTATTATTTTGCAGGTGTTTTATTTTAAATCCATGCCCTTAACAAGAACACAATGATCCGAATGCACCTAATAATGCAGATGTGATCTAAATCGTCCTATTCCTAATTAACACGATCAATGAAAATATGTATTTACATAGCATTCTCGAATAAACGATTCGCCGGTACCTACCGGAAACAATGTGTTTTTTAGTTCCAGACAATTCTTTGCCACCACAAATAACAAAGGAATAAAATATATCCTTATGAGAATCTAATTTAGCACTAGGTACACGTGTTTTGTTGGGTGGTTATTTTTACACAAGAACTAGCAATTATTGAAATTATTTCATAGGTTAATGAATGCTATAAAAATATCATTCATGCCGCGCTGTGCGTGCCTGTGTACAAACTTGTAACTTGGTTTCTTTAACTTAGGTTTATCTACAGAGCGTGGTTTTTAACAAAGCATCCAACACTACAATTTTAGCTGCTATTATATGCATTGTCTGCAACCTGCAACCGAAGGTTTCATAAAATCAATAAAATGATGCCGTCGGTTCTAGAACATTTAGCTACATGCGCCGCCGCGCGG
Source organism: Pyrrhia umbra (assembly GCA_963891755.1). Lineage (NCBI taxonomy): Eukaryota > Metazoa > Arthropoda > Insecta > Lepidoptera > Noctuidae > Pyrrhia > Pyrrhia umbra. The sequence continues at coordinate 1,022,340 of OY982942.1, read as the reverse complement.
TTAGGGTGTGATTTCATCATTTCATTATAAGCATAGGAAATTAGATGACTAATACCGGAATGTGATAAGAGATTTTAAACAAAAGATGTATTAATGCATGATTGAGTTCTGCGAATGTTTAAATTATAATTTTTGCATGTCTCTACTACTTAGGCACCCAACCAAATAAAAAAAATGCTGATCTAAGCTCTTTTATTTTAACAAAGACAAAGACACAATGTAACAAAGGTCGGTTACTTCAACTGGCTTATAAATTGTACTAACCCATATTTAGCCTGAAAACACAGAAGACATTATGAAATCACCTCTACATATAATTACATTTCAATTAGTAGACATATTTTATTATTCATGCTGCAAAATTCGCGCTACCATTGATTTTCGCGCTACAATGCTTATCACACGTGGTGATAATTTGTAGGTTAAAGTTTTAATAAAAAAATGAATGATAAACTTATTGAAATATACAGGAAATGATAGAGCAGAAAACATTTATTTTGTTTTAATTCATGCCAATATTGTGTCTTAGAAATCTGGTACTTTTAAAGGCAAAAAGGAATTATATACGGAAGTCATAGGTTTCTAGTAGTTACGCTGATAAAGTGCGAGGCGACGGACGGGTCAATGACATGACTCTAATAAATAAAATCAATGTCAATTAACATGAATCCAATTATTCTGCATATGATGCAGTTAGCACGTATAGGTATTTTTGTAGACAGTCCCAATTTCACTCCCAATTTCCTTTCTTCATTTATTTTATTGATGACAATAATATAGTATCTTGTGATGATTGTGTGAGTCAACGCTCTAGTATTGATTCTACGCAATTTAAGTACCTACTCAAAAATAGACAAGGATTGTTTTTAGATAATGATTTGGTTTTCTAGATTATTCCCAACCTAGCATCTTCCACAATGTTCTATGGAAACGGGAAGTCCTGTTGAAAGTTGCGGATTCATCTGTCGAATGTTCCGCCCTCTGGTGGTATCTAGAGAAAATATTTTTGTCATGTCCCAGTTTTTTAAATTATAATTTATGTTATAACAAATTACTGATGTTAGAACAGCATAGTTTACTATCGGGAATAATCCTTACTAATATTATAAATGCGAAAGTAACTCTGTCTGTCTGTCTGTTACGCTTTCACGCCAAAACTACTGGACCGATATAAATGAAATTTGGTACAGAGATAGAATAGACCCTGAGGAACAACATATGCTACTTTTTACCCGGGTGCGCTAAGTAGTTCCCTCGGGATGCGGGTGAAACCGCGGGAAACAGCTAGTGACTTATAAATAAAAAGAAACGATGAATAATTTTAGTTTATTGAACTAGTGTATTATTTTATAAACGCGCCATCTATTGGTGAATAGGTGTGTAAAATTGCGAGGAATGGTGTTACTGTTGTACGCTACTCCCCAACAGATGTCACTTTTCATACTTTCTCGAACACTATAGAATATTGTTGAAGCTTCTCGTAATGTCTTTTTCGTCGGCAGGAAATATAAAAGTAGCGCGCGCCTCTACCGGCGTCAGTATTGAACTAAACGCAAGCGACTACAAGTGAATAGCGAGTGAGATTCCAAGCGGAATTTCAAGTGATACGTTCTCAAGTAAACTGAGTTTGAGTTTGCAAGAAAGTTTTACACGACAAATACCTTGAATAATGGCACTTCTACCGTACTTATTGGACGATCTACGGCCTCGACGCCTTCGAGACCAGCTATTTGGTTTGGATTTGTCTCCAGACGACTTCTTAACGGACATAGTTGACCGGCCAATGCTCTCCGTGCGCAAGTACATTCGGCCGTGGAGGAATCTGGCTGCGGTCGCCCGGGACGTCGGATCCACCATCAAATCCGACAAAGACAAGTTCCAAGTGAATTTGGACGTTCAGCATTTTGATCCTGAGGAGATCTCCGTCAAAACATCGGACGGTTATGTGGTGATTGAGGGGAAACACGAGGAGAGGAAAGATGAGCATGGATATGTGACTCGGCACTTCAAGCGACGGTATGCGCTGCCTGAGGGCTGCAACCCGGAGACTGTGGAGTCCAGGTTGTCTTCTGATGGCGTGCTGACAGTGATTGCTCCAAAGGTATCTGAGAGTAAAGATGAGAGGGCTATACCTATCACTCACACGGGACCAGTGAGGAGAAAGGCTCATGATGAAGAACAAGAAATGAACGGCAACGCTGACGAAGAAGTCATTGAGAAGTCTCCGCAGAAGAAACGTAGAAAGTAGGATCATTAGTATTAAGTGAACATACCTAGTTAATAAGTTGGTAACCTTACTGCACCTTACTGTACCTGCGCTAAATTATTTAAATTATATAATTAATTTAATTATTAAAATAAGACTGATTCCAGTATTTGTAAAATGATAAAATAAAGCATTTTTTTTTAAATTTAATTGCATTCTTTTATTAAAAAGCCTCTGCAAAAGTGAAAATCCCAAATAGATTGCTCAGTATTATCTTGTAGGCGGTAAAATTACTAGTAATTAGTGCATGATCATGATGAAAGTAAGTTCGAGTGTGTGAGGTATCCCACCTAAAAGTCTTAATTTATTATCAGCGAATCGGTGTAGTATTTCTGATCCGTTGCTTATTATAAACGATTTGATAGTGAGTAACTTTTTGCTACCTACCTACTTAACCTACCTATTCTACTACGAACAATGTTGAACAAGTGTTATTCTTTGAAGCAGAGTTATCAATAATTTTAAACATTCACTGCTCTTGTAAGGTTTTGCAAATGTGTATAGACGAAAAAAGTTGCTCTTGCAAGGTTTCCCATTGTCGACTATTATTGTCAAAAATATGATGGGAGAATTGCAGAATAACCAACAATAATTAAATAGACGACGAATATTCATTCACTGAATTCAAATTGGGTTCATTGATAACAATAAATGAAAAAAAAACTTCTGGTGAGTAAGTCAATCGGCGCCTGCCCATGCGGGAGTGCTAAATGACTAAAGCGTAAATTGTCGTTTGATTGCTCACGCGTATTGAGCAGGGTCTGGTAATTGAAGAAACATCAATTTTATTGAGAATTGTTTTTGATTTATTGGCTATCCAAGTTACATAGCAGCATGAATTAATATAATGAAGTATATTTTCAATATTTCAAACAAGCTATTAGGAAACTCGCTCCGAGCAATACAGCTTTATCTTTGACGTCTAGTTCGGCGGGGAACGAAACTCCGAAGTTCTTAACGTCGAGCTTCGTGGCCGCGGGGAACTGTTCCCTCACCACTCCGATGGCGTGACCTCCATACACCAAGAACACTTTGTACACGTACTGGAACATGCCTTCTGCACGGATCTTCAAGACCTTCTTGCCGCTTTGGTTCTTAACGTTGTAACTGTTGATGCATGTCGGACATTCGTGCACGGATCCCACGTAGTTCCCCGGAGGTGCCCACACTAACACTTTGTTCGCACATATCTTGAAAGGCTTCTCTACATTAATAACTTCATTCCCATAGTTATTGAATATCTTAACGTTAAAAGCCTGAAAGCGTTTTTTCAAGACAGCCAAAAAAACTTTCTGTCCTCCACTGTTGAAGATAGTATAAGCTATGCCGCTTGTTCCTATAATGTCATGCAGGACATCTCTCTTCTCAGCCACAATCAGTTGATCTAAAGGATAGATGAATGCTAGACCTGGGATGGTTTCATCTTGGATACTAGGACATGACATCCAGGGCCGGCCTATTTCTTCTGTCTTGTGGTTCTGAATGGTCGGTATTGGCATTTACATTGGCATGGATTAACGTGGATATATTCCGGCTTCATGATACGTTGTTTACAGATTTAGAGGCTGTTAATAAAAACGGCTTACATGATTTTGTGATTACATTTTTCTTTACAAACTGTGTGACTACAATGACATATTTGACTTAAATTGTCAGGAATGACACAGACGTAAATAGATTTTAATTTAAAACGTAATATTTATGTTTAGGGATTATTTCATATTTATAATTTTGTATAAATTTACTCTGGGACTGAATCATGTCGTTATATTACAATTTTTATTATAATATTCTTTTAATTAACGCCATCTGCTGGCGCCGATGTAAACAACATACAATTCTGCCAAGAGGACACACAAATACGTTTGGACAGCGCCACCTGCTCCACAATATGTTCTGTTTCTTAGTGTTAGCGATTTACGATAGATGGCGTTAGCTTGTTCTTATCTCAAAACGTAAAAAAGTGGCTTGAATTAGCCAGTAGAGGGAGCATGCATCCTATTTGTCCTGATTTGATTTAAAAATGCATCATTATTACAGTATAGACATTTTCTACCATTTACTAGTGTACAACTATCGCGAATACATATAACAACCCACATATTATCTTAAATTAAATATTTCAAAGATATTTTTAATCAGATTCAGTTGATACACCGACCCTGATGACGTATTAAAAACTAAATAGAATCTTCTCATTACAAAAAGACTAGCAAGGCGCAGTTTACTAGAAGATCCAAAACATTACGAAGATCCATTGTTCGCATTGGCCATAGAAGTCGTACAAATATGAATCTTATAGCATTTCATACAGAAGAGGGGTAGGCAGTAATCAAACTGGTTTAATCAACAAATACGCGATATAGGTAGCTACTGCAGCCCCTAAGCTCGGGGTCCCATAGGGGACACCATTGTGTGGGTACTATGGGGGAGCGACTGACATGTCAGTTCCGTAAGAAGTTGTCGTAATGATGGCATATCGGATTGGCGTCAAGAGGTCGTGAGTTCGAACCCCGGCCGTTTTTACAGTTAGACCTTCAGTTTAGTTTGGTTAAAATTACCACATCCGGGTATTCATAGACCTGTGACATCTATGAAATGCAACTAGTAAAATAAACTCGACAGACTAATAAATTTATTGTTTTAAATTTGAATCTATACTTAATATAATAAAGCTGAAGAGTTTGTTTGTTTGAACGCGCTAATCTCAGGAAATACTGGTACGATTTGAAGAATTCTTTCAGTGTTAGATAGTCCATTTATTGAGGAAGGCTATAGGCTATATATCATCACGCTTAAACCAATAGGAGCGGAGCACCACTATTCCACGAACGAAGTCGCGGGCAGAAGCTAGTATAACGATAATTACCATTTTAATGGCATTATGGACACTGGCTTGTTGGTCTAGTTATAACATAACGCAAATGCTGTGAACGGGATTTCGGGTTCGAATCCTGGCTCGGGTCGAAACTGCTTTGTGGGTTTTCAAAAATTTCACTAAGCAGTCGAGAGTAGGAAAGATGGTAGTTTTACACCCTCGTGTCTGGGATGCTAAGCCGTCGTCCATGGCTGCTATATTGATAGCAGTCGTTGTTACAATACCATGTCAGAGGTCATCCAAGAGGATTTGAGAAAACTCTGACACTAGGGCTTGTTAGGTTGGTAAATACACACGATAACAAGAAGATCAAATAATTAATGGTGGTGATAAGATAAAACTTTAAATATATGTTAAAATTTGTTTCTTCATGTTTTTTTTGGAAATATTGCCATAAATTGCCCATTCGCATTATATTACACACTAGCTTCTGCCCGCGACTTCGTCTGCGTGGAATAGTGGTACACCACTCCTATTGGTTTTAGTGTGATGATATATAGCCTATAGCCTTCCTCAATAAATGGGCTATTTAACACTGAAAGAATTTTTCAAATCGTAGCAGTAGGTTCCTGAGATTAGCGCGTTCAAACAAACAAACTCTTCAGCTTTATTATATAAGGATAGATTAGGTACCATAAAAATAGTAAAATCGACACATTGCAATAAGACTTGAAGTTTCACTGGTGGTAACTCATTCATTAACTATCAATATTCTCAAGGTTTTACCCAATGGGGCTTGTCAGAACACTAAGATGTAGATAAACTAAAACTAACTATAAACAATAGACCTTTATGTTTCTACTAGCTGTTTCGGTTTCACCCGCCTGCCGAGGGAGCTACATAACGCTCCAGGGTCTTATTTATCGCCATACTAAATTTCATCAAATCAGTTCATCCGTTTTATCGTTAAAGCGTAAGAAACAAACTCACATTCGCATTTATAATATTGGTAAGGTTAGGATAGGACTAGGAAGTTAGGTTATGATGAAGGAAAACCTCGTGGAAAATCACCAATCGGCCTTGAGCGCACGTGGTGATCAATGCTCATGCCTTCTCTCTGTATGAGAAGAGGCCTGTGCCCAGCAGTGGGACAATAAAGTTGATGATGATGATGAGGAAGTTAGTATAGACAATCATCCAAAGGTTTTGAGTAAACGCCAAATCCTGTATTACTAAGACAAAAATATAATAATAATAACAACGTTACCAAATCTTCAAGATTCTTATTAAGGGAAATGTTTAATTGAGTTTCCTCCCTATTGTACGCACACAAGCACAATACTACGTATATAAATAGTTGGTATATATATATATAGTAATAAAGTATAAATGATGGAACTAACATATAGGAAAATATAATATATTTGTTCGTATAGCTACGGCTTGAGCTATATATATTGCTCGCTGATGGAATACGAAATGTGTGGAGATTATTGCAGTAATTTTTTTTTGAGAATGTTTTATTTTCTTAATTGTCTTTTTTATTAATAAAAGACTAGTCTAGTTTGATAAAAAGTTCCTCTCTAGTCTACTACCGTTTTCAGAGTCCCTTCTCTATCTTCCAAATGGGTTTAGCCGTTTTACCGTGGAAGGGTAACAAATAAACTCATTTTCTAAAATAAACCCCCAATTTGAGTATGCTCTAGTACAGGGTTTCTCAAGCTTTCGGCTTCACGAACCCCCGTTATAGCTTCCTGGTGAAAGCGAACCCCTTAACAAACTAATGAAATACCCCCCTCCCCCAAAATAAAATTGACCGTTAAAGAAAATAAGGTTTCTGTTTCAATAAAAGGCAACAAATAAAGTTGACTGACATGGGTGTGTTTGTTTCTTGTCGCAAATAGAGTCAATTCTAGGAGTAATTTTGGTCAATTTTGACCTTAATTCTGACTCGGTATCAAGTCGATTTCTGTATTTAGAGTTATCATGACCGGGTGTGGACAACCCACTCTCACATAAGTATGTTGTGGCAAAGAGTAAAAGGAAATTCACCGGTTTGCGATAAGTTCGGGATACTCTTCCTGTCTAGCTGCTCAAAAATCTATCAAAGATGTGCCTGCCAGTCATCAAGCCATCATTACGTTAAACTTGTCGCGAACCCCCCTGACGTTGAATGGCGAACCCCTGGGGTGCGCGTACCCAACTTTGAGAAACCCTGCTTTAGCAGAGATTTACTCTGCTCAACTCTTTGGCGTAATGACATCTGTTACCGATTAGATATTTTGACGGGGACTGTTATTCCAAAATTAGAGTGGTAAACTGTAATTACAGCTACCTAGTTGTTTCCCGCGGTTTAACCGGTTCCCTGAAGGAACTACTTAACAAACCCGGATATCAAATTGGTTGAGCAGTTTTATCGTGACAAACAAAAAATAAACAGACAAAGTCACTTTCGCATTTATAACATTTTATAGGATTTAAAATGCTTCAAATAACTTTCTTTAACCAGAAGCGTATTCCGCGCGAGATAATTGATTTCTATAGTCTCAAAAATACATACGTTAAGTTAATTCTAGTACTAAACTAACAAAGCCAAACGTATTATCATCATTATCAGCCTATAATATATATTGTCCCACTGCTGGGCTCCGGCCTCTCATACAGAGAAGGCATGAGCATTAATCACCACGCTTGCTCAAGGCGGATTGGCGATTTCAAACTTTTTAAGTCTAGGTTTCCTCACGATGTTTTCCTTCACCGTTAGTCAGTGCCGTGTAAGATAAACTTAGAAAATACATATGACTTTAGAAAAGTCACATTGGTACTTGCCAGGTTTCGAACCCGCACACTCGGACACGAGAGGCAGTTGCCTTAACCACTAGGCCACCACGACTACAGCCAAAGCCAAAAGTATAGTAAATTTCAATTCTTTCAAACTAAATCCAGCCGCCACAACAATTAACAGCGACTCCACGGCCCCCCTGCTCTCAACACACATACGAAGCGCGCCGCGCTCCGTCTTAAGGACGACATATGAAGTAATTTTTTTTCCAACTCCCCACCACCGGAAATTCAACCTTAACACAGTACACCAAAAGTCCAAATTACATATACATGCGAAATATTTTTTCCATTTCATATTTACGAATATGCCCCAAATTCCCCAAAAATTAGAACCGTGAAAGCGGCGGGGGAGGGGGGTGGCCCTATAAGGGTAGCAAGTACGAATTTTTCCACACACACAGACGTATTAGGGGGGGCTTGAGGGGGGATGAGATAGTAGATAGTTTTAGAGAAAGAAAATATTATATATGTTTGTTGCGATGAATTCGCTGGTACACTTCATTTGGCGTTATTGTTAATTGTGGAGACGCTAAACTGAACGAGTGAACGGTTGCCTACATCGACCGGTTGCCGCGAGGGTAGGGCACATACTGTTCTATCATCTTTATAGCTTTTTTTACTCTGAACAGAATTTTGATGGTATAATCTTTAGCTTAAGCTCAAGATAGTGTTCTTCACGCACCTCGATCAAAACTATCCTATGTTCTTTCCCTTTCACTCTATCTCTTTACCAAATTTCATCACAATCGACTTAGCCATGTTCCCGTGATAGCGTAATGGACAGACAGGCAGAGTAACTTTCGCATATTTAACATTAGTTGGTGTAATATTAAGAATGAGATGTGTTATGGTGACGTAGATTGTATGAGAAATTTTCATTCAATTTTCTGAGAGTTACACAAATGAATTCGCGTTCCCAACCTCTTGGGCTACCATAAAACTTCCACTTTTGAACCCCAAACATCGAAGCAGGGTAACTCATGTTTATTTTATTACTTACTCCAATGCGGCTCAAATCAAAGAGTTATTAAAATCACATTCGGCTGCACGTAACTGGCAGTTTTAACGACACCCAAGCACCAGTCGTTAAAATTAATGGCTCATTTGAATGCGCCGGTAACTTGTAGTTCTTATGATAAACGCTTTATCTGAACCAAATAAAAATGACATTTCAAAGGGGTAGGAGACGGGTTACGTATACGAGGCTAAATTAACGACCGGTTAAACAAAATACATTATGTTACATTATTCGTCAAACGAGTATTCGTAAACATAATGTTGTTACGACTCGCTTTTATTTTATTTTTTTACCAGCGACTTCGTCCGCGTGGAATAGTGATGCTCCGCTCCTATTGGTCTTAGCGTGATGATATATAGCCTATAGCCTTCCTCGATAAATGGACTATCTAACACTGAAAGAATTTTTCAAATCGGACCAGCAGCGGTTCCTGAGATTAGCGCGTTTAAACAAAATGACAACATTTCCCTTCACTGCTCTGCTCCTATTAATTGTAGCGTGATGAAAAGTATACTATAACCAGCTCAGGAGTATGACAAATAATTGTACCAAGTTTCGTTAAAATCCGTCGAGTAGTTTTTATTTCTATAGAGTTTATACAGACAGACAGACAGACAGACAGACAGACGGACAGACAGACAGACAGACAAAAATTTTACTGATTGCATTTTTGGCATCAGTATCGATCCCTCATCACCCCCTGATAGTTATTTTGGAAATATATTTCATGTACAGAATTGACCTCTCTACAGATTTATTATAAGTATAGATTTACCTCCAGATAACGAAAAAAGTGAAAAGTAAGTGTGCGAATTATTCATATCAGGTATGTAAAAAAACTTAATAGTGGAGTAAAACGGTACCTATATTAATTCTTGAATCACTAGCATTGGTATTTAGAGATTCCATTCAGTGAGCGGTTTAAAATTTGGCCAAATGTTGTTGGTCAGATTTTTTAAAATCATCCAGCCATTCAAAGTCAGCCATTTATTTCTGTAAAAAATAAAAAAGAAAGCATAAGTATTCTAATATAAATCTAACTAAAATATGGCGTCAATAAATTCTTCCTCATCGCCGTCAACTGGAAGTGTACCCAAGAGGCTGGCAGCATTGCCACGTTGGATGGCAAAAAAAATTAATAAATAATAAATTGCTGTAAATTTAATTTATCATTTCTGATACTTTGACATGTTATATAATGATTTTTTCAATAACTCTAAGGCGCCATCATTTTCTAACTGACGAACTCTGAGAAGAAATGCCAAAATTAACTCAGAGGCCAATACAATTTATAAAAATAAAATATACAAAAACTCGAAGGTCTCTAGTCAATGAGGAATTATCTCATCTTTTGTATCATGAATAAAAAACCGCATGTAACATTCAAATGAATGTTACAGCTATCCAGATAGGCCACAGGATGGTCAGACATGATTTGAGAAGCTCTACATGACACGCCGACGAAATGCACTTGAGTTTGCATCGAAGGTAACTTGACGCTTCAATTTATGAAGATGTTGATATTCGTTATTTTAATTTTTCTTCTTATTTTTAAGGTAATCGGCGCATTAAGCAAAAACGTTTTTTTAACCAGGAAGCTGAAATTTTCGTGCTACCCACTTCTAGTTCAACCCTGGTTTGATAATCGACCGTTTCAGGAATCCCGAATCCGAATCAGATGGAAGATGTCTACGGCTGGATATAGGTATTCCCCAAGCATCGTCAGAACGTCCTGGCATGAGCAACCCAGGTCCATGAGACAAAGGGCTAATTTTAAAGACTATACTTCATCCTGTGGGGTGTCTTAGATCAGTTTCTGAGGTTTTTTTTGTTATTTTTGTTTTCAATGCTACCTTGTAATATTGTAACAATAACAATTGTTGCAATAATTATTTTTATCTGTAACCATTACATTATGTCATGTTTCATAAACAAGTTTAATTGCCTATAACAACGTAATTTGCGGTTTTAAGACGACTTTTTGTTGACAAGTGCATAGGTGCTTGTCACATATCAATAAATAAGTGTATTTGTAATAAATAATACGCATGTATAATAGTTTAATTGGATATTATAATTGCCTTAGAGCTAGAACAGAACAGAATACAATTATTCACTTATAATTAGAAGGTTGCATAAGCAATTTTCAGCTTTCGCATAAGTAATATCCGAATACCGACAACAATATCTTTTTTTTTTGCTTTGGTTAGATATTCCAACATGATCTTTAAAAGCGATAATGGTGTTTACATGTTAACTCCAAAATGCCCGACGATAAAAAATCTTAAAAAAATTACAATGACGCTACTATAAGACCTATACATAGAATGCTTTGTCCTGAATGACTGTCGGATCAACGCACAGCCTAAACCGCTGATCGAAGAGGCCTGAAACTTGGAGAGTGTATTCTTTGTATGACCAATTCTTTGTATGCATTTTCCAAAATTCTACCCCTAAGGGAGTGAAAAAGGAAGGCCAAGTTTGTATGAAACTCTTGACATTTTTAATTTGAATTTGTATAGCTCACGCTGTCGAAGCCGCTGGCGGAAAGCTAGTCTTTAATCATCTGCCTCATCTGCCTAGCCTTTTCCCAACTATGTTGGGGTCGGCTTCCAGTCTAAACCGGATGCAGCTGAATACCAGTGTTTTGCATGGAGCGACTGCCTATCTGACCTCCACAACCCAGTTTGGTAACATGGTACACCTTGGTAAGACTGGTTGTCAGACTTTCTGGCTTCTGACTACCCGTAACGACTGTCAAAGATGTACAAATGACAACCGGGACCAACAGCTTAACGTGCTTTCCGAGGCACGGAGGAGTCTCGCTATGACATAGATGGTCACCCATCCACGGACCGACCGCGCCAAGCGCAGCTTAACCTTTGATCGGTCGAACCGTGCGGCTGTTACTTAGCCACGAGCTGCTCTGGGAAAGCTAGTCTTTAATATTGTTTGTAATCATCTAACACCGTACGGTATCGTCCGAACAACTCGTCAGAGTGGGAAATATAAGTGTTTGTTCAAAACACGTAAATATGAAATAAGGGTCGTTGTACGTCAGAGGGTGCACGGCTCACGATAAACAGATATACATGTATATATTGTCTTGTATTTTTGTATCATGAGTGTAGTTTTTAAATAGAATGTCAATGATGAACCTTATCTGCTATCTTGATATTATAAATGCGAATGTGAGTTTGTTTGTTTGTGACGCATTTGTAGTAAAACGGGTGAACCAACTTGGATAAAATCTGGTATGGGGATAGATGACACCCTGGAGACAGTTTAAGGTTTTTTATCTGGTGGTGAAATCGTAAGAAAACAGCTAATAATTAAAAAAATAAATTAACTATTATGAAAATTAATTAATTGTTATTAACTTGTAAATAACACTGGGATTTAAATAAAAGCTTTTTTTTATACTCTTGCTACGAAACCGTAGCAACGGCCTACGAATGCTACGCTATCGGACTACGCTGTATTTCTTTTTAAATCTCAATATTCAACACCCAATATTTTATTGCATTCCATAATGTATATAACAGTTGATATGCTTAATCAGCGAAATAACATGTAGGTACCTATCATTATCATCATCAGCCTATATATTTGTCCCACTGCTGGGCACAGGCCTCTTTTCATACAGAGAAGGCATGAGCATTGATGGTGATCAATGCTACGCTTGCTCAAGGCGGATTGGCGATTTCAGACTTTTTAAGTCCAGGTTTCCTTACGATGTTTTTCCTTTAACGTTGGTCAGCGGCGTCTAAGATAAAGTTAAAAAGTACATATGTATGACTTTAGAAAAGTCATATTGGTACTTGACAGGTTTCGAACCCGCACACTCTTACGCGAGAGGCGAGGGAGAACCTTAACCACTAGGCCGCCACTACTTCCTCGACATGCACCTAAAACGAAGTGTCAAAAATTTCATGAAAAAAAGAAAGGAAACCCACGCCTTCTTGATGGGGCATATCTCTATCCCTGTCACGCGAAACATCATTTAGTACTTGGAACTGTCGAGTTACTCGGCGTTTTTTGCACGATGACGTCATATTTCAAACATGCTATCCTTTTCTAGCAACTATTTTTTTTAACTTTTCTAACTGGTTCCCCTTTTGAGATATTTCATTCGCATTTGTACTGATGGTTATTTATTTATAATGTCTATTATATTAACTTAATAGGTATATTGTAATCCTACTAATAAATACAATGACAGCGAAAGTTTGTTAGGATGTTTGTTTGTTACTCTTTCACGCAAAAACTACTGAACGTATTTGGATGAAATTTGGTACACACATAGCTTATAACCTGAGTTACCACTGGGATAGGATATTTTTTATCCAGGATGTGGGTAAAGCCAAGGAAAACAATGCGATGCGTATGTAATAAATAAAGTTATTTTAGTATATTATACTTTAGTTCTCATGTCTCTAACGGTACGAGTTTTACGAGAGCTCGTCTCGTGTCAAAGACATTACCCAGTCAGCAAGTTCAGATAGCCTCGCATATGATAAACAAAAATAACTCAGCTTTGTTTACTTCGGCCCTAAAACAGTAAGGAAATAAACATTTAATATATTTAACAAATACTTACATACATATTTATGAGCTAACAGTCCAATGTAGGCGGACGGGCGCCAAAGAGGTACAGTCGACAGCGTTCGCTAATAACTACATGTTTTTTATAGGGAAACTAGACTGGTATTTTGATGGGAGGGTTTATAAGAGGATTCGGATATAAGGTAAAAAAACTTATTCTTCAGTAGTCATTTTAGGCGTCACTTGCATGGTGTTCTCTCAGATCAATTATCATATCTATACTAAAATTATAAAGAGAAAACTTTGTTTTTATTGTAGAGTTTTAACTTAAAACTACTGGACCGATTTTAAAAATTCTTTCACTGTTACAAAGCTACATCTTTACGAAGTGTCATAAGCTATATTTATTTCCAGAAATAATTAGGGATCCCTACTAAAACATCAATAATGTAACCCAAGGTGTAAAAAAAATGTTCACGCGGGCGAAGCCGCGTGCAGAAATTTCATATTATTTTTAATACGCGCAACTTTTCCGATCAATGTCTATAATTACTATAAAAGCCAAATTACTCTTCAATAAAAATAAAATTGAATCACAACATAAAAAACCGCGCCCCAACGGACGTGAACTTTCAAAAAATTGGGGCGGACTGTACACCGAGAAATATAGGCCAGTAGGAATTTTTTAAAGTGAGTCAAATAAGCGTCTTGGGAGCGAAAGGGTCGCGTTTTGTAAGGGGCTGCCCTAGCCGGGGGTGGCTACGAAGACTGCGGGATATATCCCCAAATAATTTTAACTTCCGCATTTAATTTAGTTTTTTTGTAATATTCTGTATTTTGTATTGAACCACAATTTTTTTATTGAATATGAATGTAGATGGACGAAAGGGGAGGTGAAGACCAAAGAAGAGATGGATAGATTGCGTGAAAGAGGATATGAATGAAAAGGAAGTGAATGACGTATGACGGCTAACAGAGAAGAATAGAAGCGAAAAACATATTGCGCCGACCCCAAATAGATTGGGAACAGGGCAGGAGCAAGAAGAAGAAAGAAGATTTTTTTTATTGATGCAGAGAAATTCTAAGCATGTCTATCTAGCTATGTCCTGATGAAAAAGGTTCACAAATGCAGGCACAAAAGACAATTTAGCTTTGTTTCTGGTATGACAACGCATCTGCAATACCTCGTTGCTAACGTCCGTCAAAACACGCGTGCGGCAGCTCTTCAAAATAAAAATGTTCAAAAGCAGTGGTGACCGGTTACCATGAATTGCGCTTGCGTTGCATTAGTATCCGATATATCAGTCGATGAGATAACGTTAAATTACTATGCATTTTTTTTCACAGAAACAAAGTATACTCGTACGTTGTCATGACTCAATATTTCGTATACAACTCATCATGCACTCATACGTTGTCGTTAATATTTGAGCATCGCATTCCCCGCTGGTCTCGGGGCGCCGAGGTATTACACTTATTTTCACGCTTTTTATCTGTAACAAGGTCAGCACCGGTTGAAGTAACACATTACACACAATAACAACACACAAATAAGGCCGCTGTTGTCATAAGTGGGTGTACAAACTAAAATAGTACTAAGAATATACTGCTTGACGACGGCACTGATCTGTCGGCTTGTGCCATGTCGGATGTAATCGGGAGATTTGGAATTATATATAGAGAGACAAATAAATAATAATGTTTAATGTTCATGGACGGTTAGTAAGTATATATGACAGCTATAGAAAGAGTTTAGGTTCAAAAGTAACAAATCAACGGGGATTTTTTTAGATAAATTACGAAAATCTTTGTGTCATCAAAATAATGGAAAATTTATTTAAAATTCTTGATATTTGAATTTAATCAATATTTTACTTCAATAAGCAAGAATTCATGATTATTAGAGACAAGAAGATTTTAGAAAGCGACTCCAAAATAAATGTCATTAAAGTTATCAAAGTAGCAGATATCGAACTCCGAACTACCCAGTCTATTTCCAACCTAACAACATTTACACCCACCAGTTACACGAGTGAGTTAAAAATAAACTTGACGATTGTAATCACGTATTTCCATGGGTTATTTTTGTTCCATTCTTTAATGGTAGTGACCTATTTAGCTTAATTCGAGCGTTTTCAAATTATTCAGTCGCTCGTTTTTAGACTATATAAAGTTGACAGACTTCAAAACTATACTTTATAGAGATGTTATCGGAAAAAATCACCAGATACTGGAATTAATCCAGATTATAAATTTCATGCAAATTCGTTTAGTAGTTTTCAATTTTCACCAGATTTATGTGAAAAAGCAACAAACCTACATACGTAGAAAAAGCTTTCGCATAATTTTCAGTGGGATGTGAATATATCAGAAATAATATACAGAGAATCGTGATTATGGGTCATGTGGCTTTTCATAAGGATTGCAGATAGGGCTTAGGACCGATCTAGTTTGTGTGAGAATGCGGTACACTGATAGTATTAAAATCATCTGCCTAGCCAAAAGGCTAGGCATTGGGAAATGCATTGGGAAAACCCAATTACCCAACTATGTTGTAGCCGGCTTCCAGTCTAACCAGATGCAGCTGAGTACCAGTGTTTTAATTAATTGTTAGACTTTCTGGCTTCTGACTACCCGTAACGACTTTAACGTAAAGATCTACAAATGACAAAGTTTAACGTGCTTTCCGAGATACGGAGGAGTCTCGGTATGAAATAGATGACCCATCCACGGACCGACCGCGCCAAGCGCAGCTTAACCTTTGATCGATCGATCCGTGCGGCTGTTACTTAGCCACGAGCTCTTCCAACTGATAGTTAATATATATAAAAGAAAGTCATATTAGTTACACTATTTATAACTCAAGAACGGCTGAACCGATTTGGGTGAAATTTGGTACGGACATAGAGGGGATCCTGGGGAGGGTAATAGGTTACATTTTATCCTGGTGCGTTAAGTACTTCCTTCGGGACGCGGGTGAAATCGCCGGCAACAGCTAGGTATATAAAAATTAAAGAATGCATGTATTTTCAAAAATACTTTTCAAGTATTTAAGATACACCTGTTAAACAATTAAAAATTCTAAAACAGACAACAAGAGATAGCCTTCGTTTGAACTGTGACATTTACAATAGACCCTTTTTATGAGTGAAGGTTCACTCTACGCGGACGGCGGTAGCGCGGCGTAGCGACCTCGTAGCACTGGCTACGCGACGCTACGGGATTGTGCCATTTATTATCTAACTAACAAAAATATAATATTATGTTTAGTTTTTCGTTGATATTTTTTTATTTAATCATAGATTTAGATGATACTAGCTATTTCCTATGGTTACACCCCTCTCCGTACTAAATTTCATTCAAATCAATTCAGTGGTTTTTGCGTTAAAGAGTTACAACTCACTTTCGTGGATAAGCATATTAATAAAGACTGAATTTTAATAGATGTAGATATTATGTAACTTGTTTCCCGCGGTGGCATAAAAAGTATCCTGTGTATTCATTCAGGTTATAAGCAATTAGCCTTCCAACCGCGGCTTCGCCATTTTTTTTACAACTTGGGTTACATTACTCAAGTTTTAGTAGGGATCCCTAATTATTTCTGGAAATAAATATAGCCTATGACACTTCGTAAAGATGTAGCTTTCTAACGGTTAAAGAATTTTTAAAATCGACCTAGTAGTTTTCGTGTTATATATTATAATATTAGTATAGATGTGTGTACCAAATTTCACCCAATTCTACATACATTGATACATCCTCACAGACTTTTGCATTAATAATATTAGTAAGATTTGCGAGCTACATAATGTACTTAGTTTATTTCATTATGTACTTTAGACGAACGATGATAATTTATATTAATTTTATTGCTGAAAATGTGTGCGAAAATAATGTGAAAGGAACAAGAAAATGCTTTGTTGAACACACGCCTGAGCTGTCCCTTACAGGCATATCTTACGACGTGCCTTTGATCGTTACCGATGCAACTTCCAATGACATCGCTATCACAATATCGTAACCAAACAATCCACCACTTCGATGTCTGCCCACCCCGGCGCCGAACTAAATTCCTCATACAGAACGGGACCAATCCGAATTCAATTTTAAAAAAGACGCCGAAAAAAAACAATATAATTTTTTTTTATTCAAAAACCTACAGCCTACACAGGGTGGTTTAAAAATCGAATCAGTCCCCCGGCCTTGAGGGGAGAAACGCGTTGCCGTCAACACATAAATCATATTTCTGGAGAATTTTTAAAAGTCCTATTGCTTTCGCGTATTTGCCATGTACTCCCCCCGGGGGTGGGAGTGTGTACTTACTCCCTCGTTTCCTAGTTCTGCTGTGGTACAGGGTGCTCGGCGGTTTGTTGCTTAGTGATTTGCGACGAGATAGCTGTTGCCATGTTGCAGGTGATTTAGATGGTGCTCATTGATTCTTTTGTAATATGGAGTTGGGTTTCTATATTTGTGTTTGTTTGGTATGTTCTGGAAGTATAATTAATGATTATATATAATTTAGACCTTTGTGCAGTATGCTCGTGTAAATATAGCACATACAACAAAATAACAACATGACAAAATAGTAATTCTTGATTTTACATACATATACATACTCGCATCTTATTAATAATCAAATAAGAACCAATTTCGTTATCAATTATTCCCGAATGTAATCACAAACATGTCACAGTACCGAAAACGAGACGCGTACACATGACAACAAAAGCAATAAATTACAATTAATTAAAATAAAAATAGGTTTGTATAAAACAACATGCTGTATATCTGTAAGGCGCCATGGAGGAAGGAGGCCGGGCGCCCGCGAACTCGCTGCCGTATACGCTGGGAAAACAGATAAAATGAAGGAAAATGTTTAGTTTTACTCTAGTAGGAATTAAGACAATAATATTTAGAGTTCTTTTTTGTAATTTAGCTGAAATACTTCTAGAAATTAATGCTTGAATCCGAGATTATACTAGTTTTTTTGTGACTTGTAGTGACAATTTAAAACCGATTAATTGAAATGATAAAGGGATTGTTAGTTCTGGTATGATACTAAAAGTACAAAGTTAGGTTTCTAAAAACATCAATAATATATTTCATGTTTTTAAGGCCGTCTATTCATAAACATTTAAAAGTTTTTTTAGATTGATGCCTCTAACTGTATTTAATGAACAGTTAGAAAATTGTGTTATTACAGATATGAGAGAACAACAGACTTTTTCCAGAGCTGTCAGTAGTTAACCTACAGAGATTATACAAAAGATAACAGCAATCACGTATTAACACAACACACAGAGATAACAAATAAAGGCTTCAAAACACGAGCCAGATCATACCGGAAATGGTTCGTTTTTCATCTCAAAACGTAGCGTGTACTGTGGGCAGCACACATGTGGTGGGGCACAAGGAAGAAGAAAGCGGGCGAAGAAAAAATGAGGGAGACGAAAAACTAGAGCGGGACGGAAAAGTGGGCGAAAAACGAAAAATTTTACCCCCTCCCCCCGCGGCGCCGCGCCCGCGCCCCCCGCTCGCCCCCTCGCACACGCACACACGCGTGCCTGTACTACTCGCGAGCAGTCTTGATCCGTCACACTTTCACTATCACTTTTGCTTTCTTTTTGAAAATGAAAAGTGGTTTGTTTTTAGTGTTTGTGCATTTTGAGGTGTTTTGTGATTATTGACACACGAGTTTAAAAGGAGAAAGATATAAAAAAGGGATAGAAATTTGAAAAAATAACTTTACAAGGTAAGAAAATTAATATGAAATTAAAATAGTTTTTACAATTTACTATTGCATGATTATCTGTAACATAACCGCGTATATAGTTTTATGTTAATAGTGGATTAGATTTCAAGTTTTGCAACCTTTTTGTAAGTTTTATTTTTCCTATACACTCGTACGTATTACTCATTAAAAAGTTCGTTAAATAACTTAATACGGTACTTGTACAATTGTTTTATCAAAAATCTATACCTAGCTAGTGTTATTTGAAAATCATGTATAGAATCAGGAACCATTCTTAATTTTTAATCTATACTTATACAGAACAATTTAGGTTAGCGAAATTGATTTTCTAATTTTTTTATAGTTAAATTATATCATAATATTATTATTTTTTTGCGAAAACACTACCTTAAAATATATTTTTTATTCTTTGCTGAAGTTAAAGCAACGTTCTGCAGGTCGATACAATATATCTTAAGTCGTAAAACTTAAAGATCAAATTTGCTCGTAGTTGGTGGTAGTTTCCCCTGTATCCCGTACGCGTGCGATTTTTCCGGGCGGTGAAAGTATCAAGACAGCTCGCTCCCGCAGGAGGCTATTGTAGCATGTTTTTATACCCAAAAATTTTAAGTCAGTAGGCGCTCGCACTCAGAGCCGCTAGTACGTTTATATTATTATTAATATATATTTATATTTCGTTTTAATTTACAAGTTTTCCATCGTTCATAATTTTAATATTTTTATACCGTTTTATACAATAATAAAGTGTTTATAGATAGGCGTAATTACAACGTAAACATAAAGTAACTACACCGAAAGGAGCGGCAATATTTATCGGAGGGAATTGTTCGACTATTAGGCGGTTTAAGTTCGACCAAGTTTCGGCCGGCCGGAGTTTGACAGTTCGCCGATTGGAAAATTTGAAAAAAATAACGTTTTTGAAATACAACATGGCGGACTGTGTGTTTGTCATCGTGCTCGGCGGGTTCGACGACCTCGCCAGGGTCCACTAGCGATGCTCAACTTCCATAACATTTGACGGCTGCTGTATCCGTAAGTACTTGTTATTTTTTTCATGGATCAATCGCGTTTAGGAATTATTGATGTGCGATATATTACATAAGGGCGCGTTCATAATGTCGCATGAATATTGTAGCAGTTAATATGATAGGTTCGGCGGAGCACGCAGCTTACGCCACGCACACACCGCCGGATTGTTTTTATCGGAGGTAGTAAATTAGAGGGGCTGCGATAGTGGCCGATATCCACTGACTAGTGTTCGTATTGATTTTTTTCCCTCATTCTGTTAAATTTCATTTATTGGGGGAGAGACCGGACACGGCGCGATGACGTGTGCGAATGCCCGCGATACCCATTGTGGAGCGCTGCTAAGATATTGAACTTTATCGACGAACTTTTCGAATGGTTTGCATTCGACTGCGCTGTTACCACTGCGTGGTTTACTTGTGTGTGAGGAAATGCAGCGATGTGTGACGTACGAGGAAGTTGCGTCGAATTTAATTTGAACCGGAGGGTAGTTTTGAATTTGTAATACAGTAACTGTTCGTCACTTCCGGGTAGGACCACATGTTTTATTGCTAAAATAAACTATTTTTTTATGGCGGTTACCGCTTGACCGTTAAGTATTATTATGCCTCTTATTTCTGTAGGGTAGGCAGAGTTCTTGATCTATACCTATTTAACCATCGTGACGTCATCGTTGGCATTTTATTATGATGTCCTCTGATGTGGACGGTATTTTTGTTGGTCACTCTTACTGGCACTCGGAGATATCACTTTGTAATCATTTATCATTAAATTGAATTGGCCAACTGTATGTTCAAACATGACTTTTGATAGGTGGCCTATTGGTATTGTAATGGTGGCCTAATATGAACTAAATACCTATAATAATTTCTTTCTATAATGTATAATTTCATTTTTGTATTTTTACTAGCTTTCCACCCGCGCCTTCGCCCGCGTGGATATTTTTTTTTATACCTTAGGTTACATTATTCAAGTTTTAGTAGGAATCCCTTATTATTTCTGGAAATAAATATAGCCTATGACACTTAGTAAAGATGTAGCTTACTAACGGTGAAAGAATTTTTAAAATCGGTCCAGTAGCTTTTGAGTTAAAACCCTACAAATAAACAAACAAATCTTTCCTCTTTATAATATTAGTATAGATACTCGTATATTTGCCTGGAAGAAATCGCAGTTAGCGATAAGGCCGCCCAAAGTACCTTTACTTAAATGAACTTCTTTTTTTTGTTGTTTTCATGTGTGGTGTACGATTAAGCGTAGGTATAATATAAATATGATATGTGATTAAACAAAATGATACAATTTAAGAATTGTTTATTAAAATACCACCAGTCTATCGGTGGTCTTTGTTGGGCGCCAATAGTTCTTTGAAGTATTTATGAAAAAACTAGCTTTAGCCCGCGACTTCGTTTGCGTAGACTAAGAACTATCCTACAGTCCTGATCCTATGTAGAATAAATATAATATTATGATGAGGAAAGATTTGTTTATTTGTTTGTAGGGTTTTAACTCGAAAACTACTGGACTGATTTTGAGAATTCTTTCACCTTTAGAAAGCTACATCTTTACGAAGTGTCATAGGCTATATTTATTTCCAGAAATAATTAGGGAGCCCTACTAAAACTTGAATAATGTAACCCAAGGTGTAAAAAAAATGTCCACGCGGGGGAAGCCGCGGGCGGAAAGCTAGTGTAGAATAAAGTTATCTTATGCGTTAATCTAGGTTATGAACTACTAGCTTCTGCCCGCGACTTCGTCCGCGTGGTATAGTAGTGCTCCGCTCCTATTGGTCTTAGCGTGATGATATATATCCTATAGCCTTCCTCAATAAATGGGCTATCTAATACTGAAAGAATTTTTCAAATCGTACCAGTAGTTCCTGAGATTAGCACGTTCAAACAAACAAACTCTTCAGCTTTATTATATTAGTATAGATGTGTACACCAAATCTGCTCCAAGTTTATTCAGTAGTTTTTGCGTGAAAGAGTGACAAACATACATCCTCACAAGCTTTCGCATTTATAATATTAATAGGACTAGCAGTGATCCGTGGGTTTACCTGTTTTCTGTAGGAATTATTTTATTAATCTTATTTAACTAATTTTACAATTGCGAATGTACCATCGTTTGTTTATTGTTTGTTACGCTTTCACGGTAAAACGGCTGAACAGATTAAGATGAAAATTTGTTATAGAGATAGATGATAATGGAGACAGTCATATTTATCTAAGTGCGTGAAGCCTTGTATGGATAGTTAAATAGGCTTAATAGTCCAGCATATAAAAAAACCGGCCAAGTGTGTGCCGGATCCAAATAATTAGAGTTTCGTATATACTCGATTCTCGTTCCATATTTTTTTATTACTCGCGTAAATATCTAGGTAAAGAAGGTATTTGAAAGTCAGATAAACGGACTAAAGACTGATTCTATAAGTGTTAATTTTTAGGGTTCCGTACCAAAAAGAATGGGACCCTATTACTAAAACTCCACTGTCCGTCTGTCTGTCCTGACTATTCCTCATGAACCGTGATAGTTAGACTGTTGAAATTTTCACAGATGATGTATTTCTGTCGCCGCAAAAACAAAAAATCCTAAAAACAGATTAGAATCAATATTTCAGTGGGACTCCCATACAACAAATATGATTTTATTGCCGATATTAAATCTTCGTGCGCTAGGCGATTCGGATTTGGCCGATTTCTTTTCCTTTTTAGATACGGTACCCAAAAAATAAGGAAAACAAATACCTGGGCTAGCATATTTTAATCATATTACTTATACACTGCATAATCAGCCAAGCGTGAATTGTTGAATGTAGTCACTGGCTTCAATAGCTAGTACTCGGTAGGTAGGAAGTGCTCGGTAGGTGGGTAGTATTCGGTCGGTGGGTAGTACTCGGAAGGTGGGTAGTACTCGGTAGGCAGGTAGTGCTCGGTAGGTAGGTAGTGCTCGGTAGGTAGGTAGTGCTCGGTAGGTAGTACTCTGTAGGTAGGTAGTACTCGGTAGGTGGGTAGTACTCGGTAGGTAGGTAGTGCTCAGTAGGTAGGTAGTGCTCGGTAGGTAGTACTCTGTAGGTGGGTAGTGCTCGGTAGGTAGGTAGTACTCTGTAGGTAGGTAGTACTCAGTAGGTAGGTAGTACTCAGTAGGTAGGTAGTGCTCTGTAGGTAGGTAGTGCTCGGTAGGTAGGTAGTGCTCGGTAGGTATGTAGTACTCTGTAGGTAGGTAGTACTCAGTAGGTAAGTAGTGCTCTGTAGGTAGGTAGTGCTCGGTAGGTAGGTAGTGTTCGGTAGGTTGGTAGTACTCGGTAGGTAGGTAGTACTCGATAGGTGGGTAGTACTCAGTAGGTCTTATATGGTATTGTAATTAGATAAAGGTTATTTCCTTCTCTTTAGCAAACCACACCTACTCATTCTCGACACGCCTTAGGAGTTGTTCACACAAGTTTATCTTTGTTTTTGAAAACAACATCATCAGCCTATTTACTGTCCCACTGGTGGGTAAAGGTCTCTTCTCATACAGAGAAGGCATGAGCATTGATCACCACGCTTGCTCAAGGCGGATTGGCAATGTAATTCTAACTAAAAATTGCGGAAGTGAGTTTGTTACGCTTTCAGGATAAAACTGCTGAGCCGATTTGGATGAAATTTGGTACACACATAGTTTATAACCTGGGTTTACATATGATACATTTTACCCGGGTGCGCGAAGTATTTCCGTCGAGATGCGGGTGAAACCGCCGGGCAACAGCTAGTAACAAAGACAGAAATAAATTCCTAACCAGAACATGCCGAATATGTTCTATAGAAATAACAGGAATAAATCATAACTTTAAAAGACATTTGCAGAGTACATACGCACAATAATAACACTTAAGGCGTTAACACATCCAGCAAAATGCAATATCTTATCACGCCCGCTGCGTCTGCTCCAATTCCCACGATTATTGGACATTCATAGAAACCTAAGCGGATCTAGAACCAGGTGGTAGGAATTACTCATACTACGAGTAGTTAGTACCATATCAAAAGTTTGCCTGGTAGATTTTCGGTAGCGCGCACTTCTGGTTCCGTACAAAACAACAGTATTTTTATTGTCCCATTGCTGTGCAATTCTCTTTCCAAATAGAAATGGTGTGAGCATTGATCACCACGCTTGCTCAAGGAGAATCTGCAATTTTGGACTTTTAAATCCAGGTTTAATCACGACATTTTCCTTTACAAGATACAAATACTTAATTTTGACTGTGAAGATATTATATGGGTACTTTTGGACTATGTGAGTTTCTAATCCGCATCATCTGCCTAGCCTTTTCCCAAGTATATTGGAGTCGGCTTCCTGTCTAAGCCGGATGCAGCTGAGTACTAGTGTTTTACATGGAGCGACTGCCTAACTGACCTCCACAAGTTACCGGGTAACACGAAACCCCTTGGTAAGACTGGTTGACAGACTTTCTGGCTTCTGACTACACACATTCGTACTTAAGGTACTTTGGATGGCATCACGTGGATAAAAAGTTTTTTTTGTAGTGCTGTAAGCTATCATCGACAGTAACATGAAGTTTTAAGCTGTATGTTTTTAAACATGTGCAAAAAAACAAAACACTGAAAACAAAATATTGTGTACTAGCAAAAACTTGACAAAGTATATACTAGAACCTTCGCCTTGAATCACTCTATCTATTAAAAAAACCGTATCAAAATCCGTTGCCTAGTTTTAGGGATCTGAGCATACATAGGGACAGACAGACAGCGGGAAGCGACTTTGTTTTATACTATGTAGTGATTTTAAAAAATGATTTGGACTTTGAATTTTAATTTTTAATACTGTCAATTGTCATTAATTTACACTGCATATATTTCAACGGGATAGCTAACAAGTTTTTTAAAAGGACGCGTGGTCTTAGTACACTGGCCACGGAACCCTAAAATAGGTTTCTACTAAAATTACATGTGCAGACATACAGACATTCGTCTGATCTGGTATGTGATATGACTAAGCTGAATTTTAGATTTTTTGTGAAATATTGCATGAATCGCTCTTTTGTTTTGTCTCTTTTGTTGACCTACTGCCAATGTAGGTATACTGTGTAATTAAATTCACTGTTTGTCCAAAAGATATGTATTCAGTCCTTGACACAGAACCTTTCCAGAACATTTAGTCATCAAAATAAAAATAATAACAATTATTTTTTAGCAAACCCAGTTTAAAAAACTTAATCTCAGATTTCAATAAACATTATGAATGCGAATATGAGGTTGGTTGGTTATGTCGCTTTAACTGTAAAATGGCTGAACCGATTGAGTTGAAATTTGGCACAGAGATAGTCTGAACCCTGGCGAATGTTATGAGATTTAATCCGGGCGCGAGAAAATTCCATAGTACGCGGGTTAAAGCAAAGAAACAATACTTCAAAGTCAATACTTTAATGCTTATTAACATAATTTAATTATAGTGTAGGTGTCCTGTTTATCCTGCCAACCCTGCAACCAGATTTAGATTTAAAATATTTATAACGCAACCCTTAAATAAACTTTTCCAACTTTAACCCTCTCTCCCTCACTCCATTGACATGAAAATTACAAAGCTAACTTGAATAAAGCGATTGTACAAGTTTATTCGTAATAAGGGCCAAACATACAGGTGGTATCTTTTTATTTAATTAACCTTTCTTTGGTTTTACCCCACAACTGTAGAAAAAGGAAGGGTTATGAATATGTGTTTTTCAGCGAGTGATGTAATGACGTCATTATTTAGAATTAAATCTAAATTATAAACAAAGTTTATTACCCCTAAAGTCAGGAGTATACTTCTTTTAATTCATTTCACATTAAGACTAGCCAGGTACGCAGGAGATATTATAGTGCACAAGCGCTTGCGTAGACACAGGTGCACTCTGTTCCCTCACTCTCATAGTCCGATGAGAGCTAATCTGACACGACCGGGCAGAGATCAGGCGTAGGATCAACAGCTTTACGTGTTCTCAGAGGCACGGAGGGGTAGCGCTATGTTAAGAAAATGGTCGCCCATCCACTGACTGACCACGGGTAGCACAACTTAACTTGGTTATCTCTCGATCTGCACGGTTGTCATTTAACTACGATCCCCTTCAGATCATACACACACATACATCTAAAAATCAATGCCACTTTTCGTTGTAATTTTATAACTCAAGAACGGGCTCACCTATTCAAACCAAATGTTTAGGCTTTGTTCGGACTATTTAGTAGATGGTTTATGTGAAGTTTGCACAAAATCAGTCGAGCGGTTCATCTTTAATTTGAATTCATATAGACCACGCGGGCGAAGCTGCTGGCGGAAAGCTAGTACACTCTAAAAACATTACCATCTTTCGGCAGTCGGGTAAAAAAACTGGTCCTTGTGAACTATTCTTAACAATGTTTGTGATGCATTGGCATTAGCATAGCATGCACCGTGGCGTGGTCGTGATCACGATAAACATGCCTTTTGTGTTGCCATCATACGTCGGCTGACCTTTTCAAGACACAGGATCTATAGGTGAGGCGGTTGCCACCACAGTGCATTGTCACCTGCCACTAATGGCTTTCAAATTATATAATCAAGCGCTAAAGATTATGTTAGTCATGATTGGTTCGGAAAAATGTTGTAAGACTAGCTATGTCGAAAGATATTATTAAAAAAATACCCAATTATGTTGGGGTCCGCCAACGATTTAGCCGGATGCAGCTGAGTTCCATTATTTTATATGTAGCGACTGCCTATCTGACCTCCACAGCTCACCGGGTAACACCCCTTGGTAAGACTGGTTGTAAGACTTTCTGGCTTCTGACTACCCGTAACAATTGCCAAAGATCTATAAATGACAGCCGGGACCAATGGCTTAACGTGCTTTCCGAGGCTCGGAGATGTCTCACTATGATATTGATGACCCATCCACGGACCGACCGCGCTAAGCGCAACTTAACCTTTGGTTACTTAGCCACAACCTCCTACGTAAAAAAATATGTAGTATATTGCGCAATATTGCAAAAAAGTCTGATCATTGCCATAGTAATGACAAAACAACGAACTTTAAAACCCAATGTTTAAGTCAGTCAACAGTCAAAAAAACCAAACCTTTGATCTTAAAAAAGGTCAAATCATCATTGTAATACGCAATAGTCATGACCGAAACCATAGTAAATGATCAATGACGAAAATGTGACGACATCTATTATAGAACTAGGTTTGCTATGCTATGCGGGAAATACGTCACTGCCACAGATAAGGCAAAAATAAACAGAAGGTCAACTCAATTTCATATTGCAATATTTTTTTTGCAATATACTTACTTCAACTAATTTTGACTAACTGTCAGACTCATTATACTTTGACAATTCAAAAGTGCCTGTAAATTGTCTAATTAAAATAAATGGTTTGAATTTTATATTTATTAGGAAAACGTAAAAACTTCTACATATTTAGGGGGAATCTTCAAAACTACTTTATTTACATTAGGAAAAAATTAAAAAAGAAATAAATATTCTAATATAAATCTAACTAAAATATGGCGTCAAAAATTGTTCCTCATTGCCGTCAACTGGAAGTGTACCCAAGAGGCTGGCAGTTGGATGTTGGTTGCTTAGTCTTTCTTTTTTTTTAAACTACTTAAGTAACCGATTCTAAAAAAATTTTTGAGTGACATAGATTAAGTTCAATGCAAACGCTAGTTTGTGTGTGTCCTAGATTTAGAATTGTTTGTTACTGAGCATTAACCGAAAACTAACAGCACTTAGTGTGACGTCATAAGTATTTTTGTGAGGTCATCTAGCTAATCGAAAGTAACATTAAAATTTAAGTATTTTATTTTTCAAAATAAGCTGAAAATTTCAACACTTTTTCAACGCCACATACAAAAGACAGCACCCGCCCTTCACCACTTCCATTAGCCTGCTGGAAATAAGAAATTGTGTGTGTGTGTGTGGCAACGATTAGGCATGTGGATAGAAAATATACCAATACTTGTTTGTAAGCTTTTAATTTAGCGCGTTATGTAAAGTGAACCTTCTGCGACTATTCTCTGTCGTTGCCCCAAGTATGCGCGTGCGCAGTCTACTACCGATGTGGGTTTGTCCGCTGTTTCAATGAGTCGTTTGTTTTGGCATGTGTTTTTTTATTAGATATTATGCTAATGTTATCAACTCATTAATAAATTCTGCACGAACATCTTGTATTGTGACGTAAATGAATTGATTTGGTATTCTAATTAGTATTTAGGATTTATATATATTTCTATGATACCTATAGTGTTGTGGAAATGGTTGCCTTTGTTATATCCTTATTTTGAAATATTAATAACTTTGTAAACTTAAAAAATATTAATTGGTTAATTAGTAGATATTATTTTAACGTAGTCAAAATCATTACAGTATAGTCATAGTCATCATCAGCCTATATATTGTCCCACTGCTGGGCACACACCTCTTCTCATACAGAGAAGGCATGAGCAATAATCACCACGCTTGCTCAAGGCGGATTGGCGATTTCAGACTTTTTAAGTCCAGGTTTTCTCACGATGTTTTCCTTCACCGTTAGTCAGTTACGTCTAAGATATACTTAGAAAGTACATATGACTTTAGAAAAGTCACATTGGTACTTGCCAGGTCATAGTCACGTTAGTCTAAATAATGAAGTATTTTTTCATGTCAACCGTTTACGACAGCACCCCTAAAACCGCTTCCTAGCTTTCTTAACTCTTCGAGTCACGGATGGAAAGAACTGATGATGAACAAACTTCCCAGCAAACATCAATTAAAGTTAAAACTATTCAAATTCACATACACAATTGGTTTAAAATCCAGACGTTGCAAAAACTTGTAAAAGGTACATTGTAAATGACTTTTTTCCAAAACAATGAGCTCAGTGTAAGTATATCATCCGTGACTGAGTATTTCCCGAGGTCAGCTAGGACAGACGACTGACTACCAACTCGGGACTTCCCAGTCTACCCATACATGTAACATTTGAATGGCAATCAATGAACCGATTAAAAAATATACTGAAACTAGCTATAGCACGCGACTTTGTTGCGTGGTCTTTTGGTCCAGATAGATACCAGTATAAAAAGTATTCTAAATATAAACGATATGCTTGCCAAATTTCATGCAAATATATAAATAAACTAGCGGCCTATCCCGGCTTCGCACGGGTAGCCTATGTTACTCAGGGTGAATGTAGCTTACCAATGGTGAAAGAATTTTTGAAATCGCCATAGTAGTTTTTGAGTTTATCATTACAAACATACACACAAAAATACAAATCTTTCCTCTTTATAATAGTAGTGTAGATAAATAAATTAGTAGTTTTTGCGTTGTGGGTTTTCGATACGTCAATTTTATGATAATGCTGAACAACATTTTTAAAAAGGTATCTTTAAATATACTTGTCAAAAAACTGGTTTACCTAAGGACCTAGTGTAATAATAACTAGTTCTAATAAATGAAGTTCAACTCGTCGGGTCAACGAACTCTGAACGACCCTCATACATTTGTATAGTACACTCCCTCAGTCAGACATTTTTTTGTGCTTCAGCTTTCGTACCTAGAGAATTTTACATGGCCTTGATTTTTAACTGGATTGTTTGGCAAAGTATCAGAGATAGGTATGGTTTGCATTTTTAGTTTTCTATTAAAAAATCTATGCATTTATCATTTTTATTGCGTTCCGCGGTTTTTTAGAGTAATATCTTACCCTTATTTTTTTTGGGGCACAATAAATTGTAAAAAGAAACATTCATAATGCAACTTGGTCTGTCTGTCTGTCTGCACAGCTGCTTATTTTAAAAAACTTCAAGGTAATGTTAGTTTATAAATTAATGCTTAACCTTGTTAAAGCAAATGCAAAATGAAAAAAAAAAACCTTTTATTGAAAAGGCAAAGATTTTAAATCTCATTTTCAAATTACAAATCCTAAAAATTACACATTACATTGTAGCTTCATTGATACTCGGTGATTAAAATACTACTATTTAGATTAAAATACTGGATTTGTCGACACAACTTTCACCTGGATTACTTAGAATCACGATAGTAAGACTTAATACCACCGAATCATCATAGCTCATTGAAAGACGACTGTGTCATAACTACCAAGGTCGGCAACCAAAACCGGTATAATTAAATATAGTGACCGTAGGATCTGCGCTTTACGCGGTCAGTCTAAAGATGGGTACCTACCGAGTGCCCTCCAAACCCAAAAATGAATGTTAATCGTTCTGACAGACAGACAGAATGTCAGACACATTCTGTCTGTAAACGATTAGGTACTAGACAGTAGAACAAAAGTTGACTGTCAACAAAGTTGTTAGCATTGTCTGACAGCTCAGATTGAGTTGGAATTTTTTATTTTTTAATACTGTCGCACGTGGACTTTTGTCACATAATTTATTCAGTGAGTTGACCTTTCTACGTAACTTGGGTAATATTTCACATAATTCTATTCATCATCAGCCTATTTTTGTCCCACTGCTGGGCATAGGCTAATTTTCACACAGAGAAGGCATGAGCATTGATGGCCTTCTTCTGTGATTTCCGACTTTTTAGTCCAGGTTTTCTTGCAATTTATTCCTTCATCTTTAGTCAGTGTGTGTCTAAGATACACTTAGAAAGTGCAATGACTTTAAAAAAGTCCCATTGGTACTTGCCTAGTTTCAAACCTGCACATTCGTACTTGGGATGCACGCGTCTTAACCTCAAGGCCATCACGACACATAATTCTATTAGAAACTTAAAATAGCATTTCAAAACTAGAATATTGCTGACGTAAATAAATGTATTATATTAACATGGCGTCATGATATCTGAGGAAAAAACACAATACAATACATTATATATATGACGTATGCTTGCGGTAAAGTTGCGACATCGGACGCAGAGGACCGGTGTAACCACGTCTTTGAAATGCCGTTTGCCGGATGCTGCAGGGTATCATGACGTTTAGAGAATTCGACTTTATAGATTTATTGGAAACTACATATATTGCATATAAATTGCTTATATACAAACGATGTTTAAATTATGTAAATGATATTCTTAAGATTTGTAATTCTCGGAACGTATAGTCCGGAGCCTAGGTTTTTGTTCGGTCGTTGCATTAAGTTGGCTAATTGAGTGAGATTTAAATATCTGGTCAAATGTTGGTACCTATAACATAGATAAGCCTCACTCCACCTGGGTAAAAAACTTTTTTTTTCTCATACATGACTTGTACCTACAAAAATAGTATGGTGGTGTACATATTGGCCAGTCAGGATGACCAGGTTTGATGCCTAGGTCGTCTACTGCACAGTGTATCGCCCATCATGAGGGCTTTTATATCGCCAACCAGCTGTCCGTTGTTTTACTTTCTTCCCTAAGAAATTACTTGATACCCGGACAAAAAATATGTCTTTTCTCAGGGTTCTATTTACATTTTAGGTAGGTTTAGATTTTAGGATTAGACTGTGTGTCTAATCTTATAATCTTTTTACTTTCACATTTATAATATATGTAAGGGTTTTTATGTGAATTTAAATGGAATATTAGTTTCTGAGAACTGTGCATTATAATTGTGATCGACATACGTACATGATTTTTCAATCTATTCTCAATGAAGACTAGCCAGGTACGCAGGAGATATTATAGTGCACGCACGCTTGCGCAGACACAGGTGCACTCTCTATTCCCTCACTCCACAGTCCTCAGGGACACAATCCGACCGGGAGAGATCAGGCGCAGGACCGACAGCTTTACGTGCTCTCCGAGGCACGGAGGGGCTCGCTATGTTAAGAAAGCTGTCACCCATCTATGGACTGACTATCGATCCAGGTTCCAGCCGTGCGGCTGTAACCTAGCTAAGCTTCAGTACTTTTCATAGAACCTATTATATAAAAATGTTGTAATATATAGTGTTACTCAACATTATAGCATACGTGCGTATACTCACATACGACATAGGATAAAGGAGTAGGAACTTTGGTTTCTCTATAGAGATGACTCAGTAAGGCTACTCATATGGTATGGTCTGACTTACACTTTTTGGGCAACTATAGGTACCTTTGAGGAAGAATAAGAAGAATTTGTTTGGGGGAAAAGATGTTAGTTATTCAATGATTCATCGTGGTTAGTTTTATCAATTGATTTAATTTATTCATAAAAAATACCTACTTAAAGGGGGGGATTTCCCCGATGTTTCCCCTTGTCGTTCGTGTTCTAGATAGAAAATTCAAGTTATTTATAAATGAATTTTTTTGTATTATTATCTAGATGGTACTTGCGGTTTAACCCATGTACTGAGGTACTTCAAATTTCAAAATGATTTATTTTATTTTTTCGAACGTCAAACTTACAAGAGACAGCCCCCAAAACGCCCGCCTTCGCCACTTCCTATGTGTTATTGCTGGGAAGAAGTGGCGCAACAAACCCCCCAGCAACAATTTTACCCGGATAATAAGTATCCTATGTCCGAGTCCAGATTTCAATCTATGTCCTTACCTAATTTCATCTAAATCAGTTCAGCCACTTTTATCGTTTTACCGTCTTACTTATAAAGTACGATCAATGTTTAATCTGCTGCTTAGCTATGGATTAGGAACAATCTCACTCATAAACGCTGTTTAGCGCTCGTCCGAACATGAGAAACAAAACAACTTAATCCTGGATTACGATGATAAGTAAGGATTAGGTTAGAAATGGTTCAACTTCAGATTATAGGTTTATTAAGACGGTGTATTAAGTAGTTCCTACTTTAAGCCTAGTAAATACTTAAAGGCATTAGAAAAAATAGCTTCTTGCCTACTGGATGTGTTTGTGATCGTAATTAATGAATCATCCCTCCTAAACTTATTATTATAATCAAGAATAACCCGAAGCACGTTTTCATTCGTGATGACTTACTCACCCTGGTGACTACACTAGTTACTAGAACTGATGTATTCTCATTAATAAGAATTTTAGGCTTGACATAATAATTGACTATGTACTTCTGACTGTACAAGCTGTCTCCCACTGCTTTATCCGTCCTGGGGCTTAGATTATTTTCGTTATGAAAAAGAGACGGAGGTAAACGATGTTAGTAGCTGTGTCACGCTCTCAAGCTTGAACAGTGGTTGCAAAAACACGTGGTGGTACAGCCAATGAATAACATACTTCACGTAGTTAAAGTCCTATTCTATATACATGCCAATCTATCTACATATCAGACTGTATATATATACAATTTGTACCAATCGATTTTAAGAAAAATGTAAACAAAGTCGTAATCTATTTTGTTGTAATTCTGCCACAGAAATTTACAAAATGGCGTAAAAATGTCGCATATATGTCATTTAATGCCATTTAATTATCTATATGGGAAAATTAGAACACAATAGCTTTTGGATTTTGTTTACATTTTTCTTAAAATCAATTGTTACAGACTATTGTTACTTTGAGCTTTATCAACCTAATATTATAAATGCGACGCTTTCACGGCTGAACCGATTTGGATGAAATTTGGTAAGGAGATAGATGGAACCATGGAGACGATTTTTTATCCGAGTACGACGAGCAGTTCCATCGGGATGCGGGTGAAACTTCGGGAAAGTTTAAGCAGATTGGTATAACAGACAGACAGACAGATTTACTTTCGGACAGATTAATAATAAATATTAGTAAGGATTATGAAGAACTAGCTGTTTCCCGCGGTTTCACCCGCATCCCGAGGGAACTACTTAGCGCACCCGGGTAAAAAGTAGCCTATGTTGTTCCTCAGGGTCTATTTTATCTCTGTACCAAATTTCATTTATATCGGTCCAGTAGTTTTGGCGTGAAAGCGTAACAGATAGACAGACAGACAGAGTTACTTTCGCATTTATAATATTAGTAAGGATTTGACTGTTGATTGGCCTTCACAGAAGTTATAATTGTTACAATGGGTTACTACATCGCGTTCGGCTAATCGTTAACATCCCGCGCACGTAATTAATGTTAATTGCTATAATTATGTAAGTACAAGACCAATACTTTTAATTGTTTTTAATTGCTGTGACTTACAGTTTTATTTAAAAAAACCTATTTCCTCCCCACTTCACGTGTAGCGGAGGTAACTTAAAAAAAACCCAGTTAACACGATACCCCTTGGTAAGACTGGTTGTCAGACTTTCTGGCCTCTGATTACAAGTAACGACTGTCAAAGATCTACAAATGACAACCGAGATTTCCATATCGTTGGTATGACATAGATGGTCACCCATCCGTGCCAAGTGTAGCTTAACCTTTGATCAATCGACCCACGCGGCTGTTACTTAGCCACGAGCACCTCGCAACGACCTATTCACTAAATCACGGCAATAAAGATACAGCACCATGACAAACACACAGACGGGCTGTTGGAATTGTTTTATGGACTTAAACCCTTCAGACCTTATAAGAGAAAGGCACCTTACTGAGAAACTAAATTCAGGCCCCCGATTCAGCGTAGTGTACCCCTTTTACTAACAATAGGGTCCCTAAAAATAAACAAATTGTATAAATTATACCTGTTGAAGTTTCCCCTGCAATCTGGTTCTTGGAAACCCCATGGATTTAGCCGAGAACGCCTCTACTTACCCGTTTTTCCTGTTACATCATAGTATAACAGTACAATTGCGTATTAATGCCATAATTATAATAGTAGAATAAATATTTTCCTCCTATATGCTATCAAGGACTGGGAAAATCTCAACATTTTGCGTTTAAGTGTATTGAGTGGCGATTCAAAAACTACTAGGTATAGCGAATGATTCACGATAGTTCCGAATATTTTTCGTAGATGCTCATATGTTTGGGATTTCCCACAAAAATACTATGAAGTAACAGATGTGTTGTGTGTCGTAAGATAGCCTACTACCTAATGTTATTAGCGTGAATATTTGTATGTTTGTTACTCTTTCTTTCATCGCCCCAGTGTCAGAATTTCTCCAATCCGTCTGACGTCGTCTGCTGGGGATGACGGCTTAACGTACCCTCCCAGGCACGGGTGTAACTCCGCCAGCTACCTGACTTGTCTTTATGGCCTGACCTAGCAATCGAACCGGATACCCCCCTGTAATGCGACCACTAGATCAATGAGGCTACTCTTTCATGAAAATTTTACCAAATAGATTTACTTTTTAGTTTATTTAAAATATTAGTAGGTCTCTATGTGTAATGAAATGACATGACACTGTTTTTTATTGTTTACTAGCTGTTGCCCGCCGTTTCACCCGCGTCCCGTCGGAACTACTTCAAGCATCCGTATAAAAAGTAAAAAAACCTAAAACCTTCTCCAGGATGCCCTCTATCTTCGTACCAAATTTCAGCCAAATCGGTCCAGCCGTTAACGCGTCATGCGATGACCAAAGGAAATAGGGATTAATTTTTATGTCATAGATTTATATGTTAAGATTACTTATGTTATGTATGATGTGAATCTATTTCTTAATGTTTTTCTACATCTTTTACCCAAGAAAGTTAATATATGTGACCATTCCCCCACATTTTACCCATCTTAAAATAATCATCCAGTTTTAGTATAATAAAAAAATCCATTAAAGTCGGTTAAGCCGTTTAGGAGGTGAATAAGAACTAATATACTTTACACGTATAGATTAATATGTCAATGTTATTTTTTACCGACTTGAAAAGAAAGCTGTATGTGTCAAAAAACAAAAGTATGGTGTGTCATAGGGTCCGGTCTAGCGCTGACATGGGCGGCCATTACTTATTACAATGACGTCTAAAAGCTATTAGAAGCTGACTCACCAAGTCCATGGGAGAATTAATATATATGTCTGGAATTCTAATTACAATGTCTTGGTATTTGTACTTCTGTTAAGATTAATATTAAGTTATTAAACTTTTTTAGTTATAACTTAGAGGCTGAAGAAATTATTCATAATATAATTTTTTATCTGATATATTGTGTATTTGCACTTAGTTTGGGGTATAAATAATTGAGAAAAATCGTTTTCATATAAAAAAAAGAACATTTATTGTCTATAATTAGTAACTTAAAAACTACAATACTTGGAATGTCACAACCCCATTGGGTAGTCTTACATCTACAATTAAAGCGACTAGTATTGGTGTCATAAATTAAGTCAATATTTGGATGTAAAATGCATTAATAATTAATTTATAATACCTACAATATGTTGTCATTGCACTGATCCACATTTGAAACAATTAGTTAATTTATTTACCGCACTAGCACATTATCGACACTGATTAAATGCATTTCTTGGAACACTTAAAACAGTGTTCAATTATAATCTATTTAACCCTGAATTGCCTTTTAATAACTCAGTAACTGGAGATCATAGAAGCGTCCGGCGGGTACTCCTCACTTGTCCCCCACGTATTTTTCGTTCACGCACATGATGCCGTACCAGATGAATCCACGAGGACATTTCGGAGTTCGGAGCTCGTCCAAAGACTGTAAGCTCTCAATGTCGGCCTCCCTAGCTTCTTCAGCAGACTCGGGCATGATCCTGCGCTTCTTCCTGTTGTTCTCCAAGCAGTTGCACTGGAGGAGTGGCGACAGCTCGCCGGGGAGCACGGCTCGCACGTCCTTGTTGCTGGAGCTGTCCAGGTCCGGCTGGTCTGGTTCATTGGATAGTTTCTTGAAGAACTCCCACAGACCCGTGTTCTCGAGCTCACTGAGGGGTTCACAGTTGCAGTCGTTTTCAGCGTTCACGACTACGGCGAGTAGAGCGACCAGACAGAACAGTTTGGCGGCCATGTTGACTTAACGATGTTCGCTACTGGAATGATCGTAGTTGTATAGGCTACCGCTTTTATACGCGCTAACTGACTCAGCGATAGCCAGTTATCAGTGGCCGTCTGTGCGTAAATTATTATTGTATATAATGTAACAAATGTTTATGTTTTAATTGGAAGACGTCACTGGTTTGTAGAATTGCAAGTTTTATTTAAATGTGGTTACTTACAATTATTAGTTCTGTCGTAAAATTTAACTTCTTGAAAAAGAAAACTTTTGTGTGGTCGGTCAGTCGCGAATACAGGTAAATTATGTATTTTTTTTTAAGTAAATTATTTTTCTCTTTAGCTCTTATTTTATTAATTACATTTGCCTTACAAAATAACAAATAAAGTTAATTCCTTTTTATTTTTTTTCCTTATGAATATACTGTTACTCAGAAAGAGCTCGTGTAAAAAAAGTTAAGGAACGCCGAAGTATTGACATATAGTAAAAAAAGAAAAGAGAAAATATTTTGTGTCGGTACTTACCTATATTTTTTTGCCAAATTGCCGCCTCCTGCCGGCAAGACAAATTATATTAAATTATTTCTTATACATAGACCTGTTCGTCTAATGATATCGAAAATATTTCTCAGAAAATATACTTGTTACACTGAATTTATTATATTATATTATGGACACTGGTACAAATATTTTGTATAATTATGTATTGGTATTGCCAGTATGTAATATGTCACATTATTTTATTTAGATATTTGTCTCGATATTTTTCGGGACATTTAAGAATTATTTTTTTTGGATATTTATTTTTGTTATCAAGTTGATTATTGTTATAACACAAAGCCGACCCGCTTTTATTATTATATTTTATTTAAAAAATATTAAAAGGACCAGCCATGGAGTTGATTTAGAATTAGTTCTAATCTTTGGTTCTAATGGAATCTAGTTTTTTAATAATATTAATAATTTTTTAATAGATGTAAATGATTAACGAACTTTTCTCATCGTCGCAGATATTGTACAAACCTAACTTATTCAATAAACTGCTTAGGAGTTACAAGAATATATAATTTTCTGAATTGATATGGTATGCGGATTTCAGGAAATGACTAACTCGAAAGATTCGTAGTTCCTAATAACTGGTTTCACCGAATTCGTTTTGAAAACGTTGATATCCGAACCAATTTAGTTCGGGACGGGTTAAACGAACTAATATACTCGTATATTTTAACTGTTAATATGACGATGGTTTTTGGTTAACGTGTGCCTTTTTTGAAGGTCGTCTTTGTGGTCAATTTGCGAATCCTGACTATAATACTCGGTGTTATTTAATTCATTGTTTTGCCGAAAAGTATATCTAGTCAGTTAAGTCTACATGACTACTTACTAAAAATCTCAGGAGGAGCTCGTGGTTAAGTAACAGCCGCACGGTTCGCCCGATCAAAGGTTAAGCTGTGCTTGGCGCGGTCGGTCCGTGGATGGTTGACCACCTTTGTCATAGCGAGACTCCTCCGTGCCTCGGAAAGCACGTTAAGCTGTTGGTCCCGGTTGTCATTTGTACATCTTTGACAGTCGTTACAGGTAGTCAGAAGCCAGAAAGTCTGACAACCAATCTTACCAAGGGGTACCTACCGTGTTACCCGGTAACTGGGTTGTGGAGGTGGTACTCAGCTGCATTCGGTTAAGACTAGAAGCCGACCCCAACATAGTTGGGAAAAGGCTAGGCAGATGATGATGATGACTACTTACTAAAAATAATTAAAAAATAATCTTAAAAAATAAGTATACTGTATAAGCACGACATAAGGAGTTGTCCAGGTTTGGTAATCTATATATCTAAAATTTAATCCTTATTTCCCTTGGTCACGGCATCACGTGTGAACGGCTGGACCGATTTGGATGAAATTTGGCACGGAGATAGAGGGGACTTAATTATTCATATTTTTAATTTGATGAGTAAATGCTCAAAAAGGTTCTATGTCATGACTGAGTACCTAAATACCTTTCGGAAAATCAGTGAATTTAACACCGTGAATAATTAATGCGAAAGTAAGCTTATTTCATTGTTTGATCGTTATGCTTTCACGGTATAATGACTGAACTGATTTTGATGAAATTTGGTATGGAGATAGCTTGGACCCTGGGGAAGGTTATATGTGGATTTTTCTATGACTTTACGTAAATACTCGTATTTAGTATAATATCTTAGACGTCACTGTCTAACGCCAATCGCCAATCCGCTTTGAGCAAGCGTGTTGATCAATGCTCATACCTTCTCTAAATGAGAAGAGGCCTGTGCTCAGCAGTGGTACAATACATAGGCTGATGATTATTATTACATAAATTGGATTTTATATAACTATCTAGGTACCTATCATCATCCGCCTGCCCTTATATCAATTTATTTGTGGTCGGCGCAGCATGTCTTCTCCTTCCATACTTCTCTATCTGACGTCATCTTACTAATAACATCCTTTCTAGCCATATCATCTTTCACACAATCCATCCATCGTTTTTTTGGTCTTCCTCTACCTCTATAGCCATCCACATTCATGCTCAGAACTTTCCTCACAACATGTCCCTCATTCCTCCGCATAACATGCCCATACCATGACAAACGGTTTCCACTTATCTTCTCACTAGCTTCTGCCCGCGACTTCGTCCGTGTGGAATAGTGGTGCTCCGCTCCTTTTGGTTTTAGCGTGATGATATATGCTATCTAACACTGAAAGAATTTTTCAAATCGTACCAGTAGTTCCTGAGATTAGTGCGTTCAAACAAACAAACTCTTCAGCTTTATTATATTAGTATAGATAGCGTGACGATATATAGCCTATAGCCTTCCTCGATAAATGGACTATCTAACACTGAAAGAATTTTTCAAATCGGACCAGCGGTTCCTGAGATTAGCGCGTTCAAACAAACAAACTCTTCAGCTTTATTATTTTAGTATAGTGCCCGGTGCTACTTCGAACCTACCTATTTATAACTATCTAGATATATCAATGAAAATACTTTTATCGATATAGGTACTTATTGTTTTAAGAACATACTATTGTGCTATGGACTGGTCTTTATTAAAAACCTGTTACGTCATTAAGAACCTGTTAATGACAAAGGCCGGTACCGGCCTTATCCATACTACGTATGATACATATTTCAATACGGTTGCTAATTATAGTTGTCACCAACATGTGATTACATTAAGGGCTATAAGAATAAACTATATCTATACTAATATTATCAAGAGAAATGATTTGTTTGTTTGTTTGTAGGGTTTTAACTCAAAAACTAGTGGACCGATTTTAAAAATTCTTTCCCCGTTAGAAAGCTACATATTTACGAAGTGTCATAGGCTATATTTATTTCCAGAAATAATTAGGGATCCCTACTAAAACTTGAATAATGTAACCCAAGGTGTAAAATTTTATAGGTTAAGTTTATGTTAGTAAGGTTTATGTAATAGTATCATTAAATATCACTGCCTACCTCGTTAGTCTCGTGGTGATATTGTCATTACCAGGATCAGGTCCTGATCCTAGTCCAAATCCACTAATGGCTGTAACTAAAAAAATACACATCAAACTAATATCCATACCAGAACTGGGATCGAACGCAAGACCTCAGATCAGCAGGCAGCCTGTTATCACTAGACCTAAGAGGCACTCACTATTCATCATCTGCCTAGCTGTTTCCCAACTATGTTGGGGTCAGCTTCCAGTCTAAACCAGATGCAGCTGAGTCCCAGTATTTTACATGGATAAACTGCCTATCTGACAACACTCTGTTATCCCTAACTCTGTTACCTGATAACATGATTTAATATATGATACCCTAAGACTGGTTGTCAGAATTTCTGGCTCCTGACTACCGGGAATGACTGTCAAAGATCTATAAATGCAAGCAGGATCTAACTGCTGTTAGAAATGGGTAGGGTGCGGGTTCTAAAACAAATGTGACATTTTCAAATCCTTCCTTCATTCACTACATAGTATAAAACAAAGTCGCTTTCTCTGTCCCTATATCCCTATCCCTATCCCTATGTATGCTTAAATCTTTAAAACTACGCAACGGGTTTTCATGCGTTTTTTTTTAATAGATAGAGTGATTAATGAGGAAGGTTTTAGTATATAAATTGTCAAGTTTTTGTATCCATTAGCTAAAACATCGCGGGTGAAGCCGCTGGCGGGAAGCTAGGCAATTATAAATGCGAAATTAAAATGCCATCACTGATATAGATGAAGCTTGGTATGGAAATGTTTAACCTTGTGAAGAACTGAAGACTCATTGAATTCGGACGCGTGAAGTAGGTCCCCCAGGATACGAGTGAAACCGTAGCAGACAGACAGACAGACCTATATTACCATCGCATTTTACCACCAAGTGTAAGCCCGTGTCTTGTGCCATTTGCCACTATATACTACCTATTCTTCTATACTAATTAATATAAAACTGCTTAAGTGTGAGCCAGACTTGCGCACCGAAGGTTCCGTTCAAACAGACGAAGTGAAACCATAAGGCTTTCTTTTAACCATTTTGCTTGAGAACCCTAAAAACTATAATTTTGATAGCAGCTATAGAATTTGACATGGCCAATGATGGACTGTAATAAAAATTAAGTAAATAGGACTAGGTTATCATTGAATGGTAAGTAATAAAAGTGCAATTCTAGTTTATTATGAGTGAGGCTTGGCGGGCCAGGAAATTGGGCGGCGGCGGGGTACTGACGTCATAGCAGGGGGGAGGGGGTGTGGGCTACGGTAGATGTAACTTTTTTTTGGAAGGCGTTACCTATACGTATTTTGAACATATCTAAAGCGAATAGTTTAAATATTTATGTGTTTGTTTCAACTTATTTTGGGTATTGTCCTACTATTGCACATAGGGATATATGTACGTTGACCACACTTGTGTAATGGTGATCTTGGTAGTTTTTTTGGTCTTCCACTCGTCTCGAGGAGTTGTCACTGTCACTGGGTTGTCTGACGGCTTTTTCAATAACCTACCTATACTTATTTGCTCACCAGAGATAAAATTCAAAATTCAAATGTTTTTATTTCAAATAGGTCTTTGCAGGCACTTATGAAACGTCAAGCTAGTTGTACGGTTCCAAGGAGTGGGTCTTATGGAGAAGAACCGGCAAGAAACTCCATGAAACCGGCAAGAAACTCCAGATAGGTTTTGACATCATTTGTATGGACTTTGTGTCGAAATTGGATCTCAAGTTTAAAACTCTTTGGATAGATATGTTATTAAAATTGGCTTTTAGAAAGTACAGTTGTATTATGGGGAACTAGCTAACTACATGCAACCGTTAACCGGTTAAATACGCTATAATCTTCCCCAGGATTTAAGTTATTTCCATATCAAATTTCATCTGAATCGGTTTACCCGTTTTACCGTGAAAGCGGATCAAACAATCAAACTCACTTTTGCATTTATATTACTCGTATGAGTATAAGAATTACTAATAAATATTGTCCTTTTTTGAAGGGTTTTCTTTACTTTTTGTGGTTACAATTACGACTTAGGGTAGCCTATTTAGAATTTAAGTAATTAAGTAGACTAATAGTGTTTCTAACAAACAAGCGCGGCCGCGGGCGAACCTTAGTATACTTATAATCGTAAAGCTATGACGTATGAGGTATAATAACAGGTATTAATATTTATGTTAATCCCAGGTAAAATTGGGTCTTTACCCTCTAACTATGGGAATAAAGATCAAAACAGTTCTTTTGACCTTTAAAGAAAATAGGATTACAAAATTATAATTTACATAGCTATAGGTGTCGAATCATCTATGCATATAAAATGCTTTGTCCTGAATGACTGACGGATCAACGCACAGCCTAAACCGCTGATCGTAGAGACCTGAAACTTGGAGGGCGTGCTCTTTGTATGACGTAGGCATCCGATAAGAAAGGATTTTCCGAAATTCTAACC
Organism: Pyrrhia umbra; assembly: GCA_963891755.1. Classification (NCBI taxonomy): domain Eukaryota; kingdom Metazoa; phylum Arthropoda; class Insecta; order Lepidoptera; family Noctuidae; genus Pyrrhia; species Pyrrhia umbra. The sequence continues at coordinate 979,413 of OY982942.1, read as the reverse complement.
CTAAGGGGGTGAAAAAGAGGGGCAAAGTTTGTATGAAACTCTGACATTTTTAATTTGAATTGTATAGCCCACGCGCAGCTAGTATAAATAATTTGTATATGGACAGAAAGCATTAGTAATACTACCATTTATCTTGTATTAATAATGCAGTTTATTTAATTAAACCAGAAAGGAATTACCACTACTTAAAAGGTCAAGTTGACAGATAACCTATATGTACATACAAACATATTATTGACCAACTTTCTAATATTAATCTTTGTAAAACTGTAGATTGGTAATCCCCAGGGAAAGCCATGTATGTTGTGATTAGGAAAGGTAGGTGCAGTTTGGAGTTTTTTTGTTTTGCAATTAATTAGACCTGACCATACATAGATTAATGAAAGTCTCCGCGCTGCTCCCGACCTACCCACGGCGCGGGCGGGAGGGGTCATTTTTTGATTTCCTATTCGAAATGTCATCCAATTTATTCCGCCGTTTTATTGTGAAAGTGTGACAGACAGACAGACTACATAGTAAACGCACATCCTTATACAAGGACTGGATGATTTAATATAAAATTTAATTTAATTATTTTTTTAGCACGTATTGAATTAATTATATATAAGAAATAATTTAATAATTCGATTAAACAACGCATGTAATTGTCTTACATTGCAAATGATTCAGCTCCCAGTGGGTCATATGTGACGTCGGCCATTTTATCTGCGCGACGATGATGGTGCGCACGCGCATGTGCGCAGTCATAACAACAGATAACCCACCTACGAGATTTCCCCGACACATTTAACGGGGAAGTCTTACCGTAATGGAAAATATAAATGGATTTTACTTGTAATGTATATATAATATTTTGGGTAATATAACTGATTATGTCATATCAACATTTCAATGAGTGTAATAGTTTATTTTTTATGAAAGGTTATTTTATTCCTTCATCATCCTCCTGCCCTTATCCCAATTTTATTTGGGGTCGGCGCAGCATGTTTTCTTCTTCCATACTCTTCTATCTGCCGTCATCTTGCTAGTAACATTCATTCTAATCATATCATCCTTCACACAATTATTTTATTCCTTATCTATACTAATATTATAAAGAGGAAAGATTTGTTTGTTTGTAGGGTTTAACTCAAAAACTAGTGGACCGATTTTAAAAATTCTTTCACCGTTAGAAAGCTACGCCTTTACGAAGTGTCATAGGCTATATTTATTCCCAGAAATAATTAGGGATCCCTACTAAAACTTGAATCATGTAACCCAAGGTGTAAAAAAAAATGTCCACGCGGGCGAAGCCGCTGGCGGAAAGCAAGTACAATATAACAATACAAAAGGACTGCCTCGTAGGTCCAGTGGTAGCAAAAGAGACTGCTGTGGGGCCCGGGTTCGATTCCTGAGTCGGGTCGAAATATGTGTTTTCAAAATTTCACAAAACAGCCCGGGTTCAGGTATTATTTAATTTTCTCTTTTCAGTTTTTTAGAGGTACCTAGCTTGTTTTTTTCGTAATACAAGTTTTTATAGTAAAAAAAGTAGTTAATATTAATAGGTAAGGTAGGTACATGTGGTTATTGAGTAATATTTTTGGTCAGTTTTCCTTCCTTGGCAAAAAAGTGTAATCATAATTGGGTTTATTGACATAATATTACCTATACAGTGTAGGCACGTGCCTTATCATAGTGGGTTTTTAACAATGATTTACCAGTTCAAAGTCTAGGTAAAAAGTGGTAGGAATAAATATCCTATTGCACAACTTTTATTTACGTATTTAATATCATTTTTAAATCCCATTAGTCCGACAAGGAACCCTTATAGTTTCGCCATGTCCGTCTGTCTGTCAGTCTGTCTATTCGTCTGTCTGTCCGTGGCATAGCTCAGAGGTTCTTGGTACTAGAAAGCTAAAATTTGGAATGGATATGTATATTAGTTACATCGACAAAGTGGTGATCATCAAATGGCCTCTTGCTGTGAATGGAGGTCAGACTCTTACTGACTAAAACCCATCCATGTTCCTTCCTCAGACTCCCTCCCGCCCCTCTCACGGCGGGAGAAGCTTTTTGAAGGTTTTCCAGCCGAAAAAAAACCATGGTTTGTTTTACCAAAGTTGCCTATGTAATTGAAAAAAGAAAAACTTATATATATATTTTTCAGGCTTTCAGGAATTTTGTACTAAAAGTAGTTTAATTTAGCTCGCGTGTCGCTGATTGACATAATATCGACCAATAAACATGAGACCTTACATCTAGCCACTCATTATTACTACTAAATATTTCAACTAATTGTAATTTCATTGAAATTGTTGCTGACTAATTTTTCGACTAAATTACTTGTGGTGTAAAATGTTTTTCTTAATAAACTTGGTGGCAATAAAAGCGGGTTAGTTTCAAAATTATATACGCTGTCGCTTAAGGTAAAGAAAAACCTGATAAGATAGTAAGTTAAATGAATAAATAAAAATAACTAGATATTATCAAGGTTTACTTTATAATCTGCACGATTTTATAGTATTTTAATCTATAAAATAAGATGTATCTCACTACTTCTTCCTCATTCTTCGTCAAACCTCTCGCAGGTCATCTCTGGCGAGCTTATCCTCGACCTGCATATAAAACACAAAATATAATTAATTCTTACTTTATATTATCAATCTTATAGTAACTTTGTCTGTCTGTCTGTATGTTTTCACGGTAAAGCGGATAAACCGATGAAGTTTGGTATGGCGATAGCTTAAACCATGGGGAAAGATATGGGGGCACCAAGTAGTCCCTCAGGACGCGGTAAACAGCTTAGTTTTAGTAAATAATTGACTGTCTTTGAGGTCTGCGTGTTTTGTACTATACCAACAACCTAGACAGACCAAAATGCTGACTGTCAGAGAGAGAATCACCTTTGTGATAAAACGTGACATGTATCCAGCTATTTCGTAATGGTACCCATCGAACTGATGAATAACATTAAACAATTAATTTCTAAAGTCAGAAGTATTTTTTCTGAAACTAATATTATAAAGAGGATAGATTTGTTTGTTTGTTTATAGGGTTTTAACTCACAAAAGAAGTTAGAAAGCTACATCTTTACGAAGTGCAATAGGCTATATTAATTTCCAGAAATAATTAGGGATCCCTACTAAAACTTGAATAATGTAACCCAAGGTGTAAAAAAATGACCACGCGTGCGAAGCCGCGGGCGGAAAGCTAGTCTGTAATAAAACAGTATTGTGTATAATAGTAGGAAGTAGAAGAAAGTGTGTTACGAGACATAAAAGATATTTGTCAACTAAACAAATACGAGCTAGCTGCAATATTGATAAAGAAAATTGTAAGTTTTTGACTTATAGAACATCAGTTTTAGATTTTAAATCCTACTAATAATGTTAAAATAACTTAGCAAGCTGGTCACAGCTGTCATTTGTAGATTTTTGACACTCATTACCAATAGTCAGAAGCCTGAAAGTCAGTAATTACCCAGTAACTGGGATGTGGAGGTCGGATAGGCAGTCGTTACGAATTAAATACTGCAACTCGACTATTATTTAGTTGGGGAAAGGCTAGGCAGATGATGAAATTAATACTCTAAGCTCTCTAATGTTCGACTGGTTGTCAGATGATAAGCTAACCTGAACGAAATTACTCAAGATAATTTCAGAATCTTCAGCTATTGTTTTGGGATTAATTATTTTGCAACAAGGAAACCAATGACCATCCCGACTACCAGTTAATCAATAAACTACGAGCTCCCGCTTTATTGCAAAATATTAATCTCGATTACATACACCTATATATAGCATATACATACACACACAGTCACATCTCTCGCTGTAGAAAAATCTTAGTAGCTCCCCCTTCGGCCGCTCACAATAATTAGTTTAACAGTGTTCGTACACCCCCACCCGTCACCCCCGACACCCCCAACACCCCCTCATTGGAACACACACACGAGAACACTTGTGCAGATGTGTGTGTGCGAACTATTGGGAAAATATCCAGGAAAATTGGGGAAAATAGCCATTTGTATTTAGTCGACAGTGCTTACGTAGTACGTACGGTTTACGTATGACGAACACGTCCGTTACTCAGATACGATGGATATGCTCTCGTTAATAAAGTCAAAAGTCATTTTTTTTATTTCAAATTGGCCTTTGCAGGCTCTTATGAAGAGTAGGTCATATGGAGAAGAACCGGCAAGAAACTCCATGGATACTCTTTTCAAAAATGAAATGGTGTTCACAATAACTCGGTTACATTAGTATAAGCTCAGAAAAAATACAAGGTATGCTACTCAGTTATACAAATCAAAAAAGGAAAAAAAAGAAAACAATTAAAGAAGTTTAAGATGAAAATGTACTCTAGAGACATATTTATAGGACTGAAAGGAGGCTTTAAATTTTCAACCCAGTATCTAAATCATGAGATTGTTTATTTTTATATTTGGAGATTATTCGCGATTGGATTGTATTCTCATCCTCACTAGGTACTTACGGCATTAGCCAAAGACGCGATAACATGGCCGTCACCTGATTCCATTGCCATTATTTATGGACTAACCGACAAATATAAGTAAGGCCTAAGACTAAGTAGACTAAGTAGGCCCTGCAAAACCTCTACGTTAGTTTCAGTTTCTTCAACTCGGTTGGGGATTTGCAAACCTGCTTGGTATTGATATCTTCTACCCCAACTTGATGGGCTGCCATTTGACTTCCACAGCCCAATTACTGCATAATACCTGTATTCTAAGAAAGTCTGATAACCACTCTTACCAAGTGGTATCGTGTTACCCGGTAACTGGGTTGAGGAGGTCAGATAGTCGCTCCATGTAAAACACTGGTACTCAGCTGTATCCTGTTTAGACTGGAAGCCGACCCCAACACAGTTGGGCAAAGGCTAGGCAGATGATAACCGGTATTCTAAGACAAGACTTTTGTCCAACATTCAGGCTTCTGACTAGGTCTTTACTTATTATCCTTAATAAGTAAGTTATTAATGCGAAAGTGAGTCTGTTTGTTTTTGTGCGATTTGGACGACATTTGGTTCTACGTATCTCCGTAACATGGACCCTGGGAATGATTAAAGGCATTTTTTAGATCCCTGTTGGTAGTTTGTTTCTATTTCACGCGAAAACTACTGGATGGATTTGGATAAAATTTGGTGCATACGTAGTTTATAACTTGGATTATCATGCAGGATACTTTTTATCCGGGTGCGCGAAGTGGTTCTCTTTGGAGGCGGGTGCAACCGCGGGAAACATTTTATTATGATTATCAGGGATTCAACTCTTTTGCATCGTATACTAATATAATAAAGCTGAAGAGTTTGTTTGTTTGAACGCGCTAATCTCAGGAACTACTGGACCGATTTTAAAAAAATCTTTCAGCGTTAGACAGCCCATTTATCGAGGAAGGCTATAGGCTATATATCTTCACGTTAAAATAATTAGGAGCGGAGCATCAATGAAGAATGTTTCAAAATCGAGGGTTAAAGTTAGTGATAGCCCAAAGTTACTATTCCACGCGGACGAAGTCGCGGGCAAAAGCTAGTAAGTTTATAAAAAAACATTTCACATACACAATGACTCAAATTCCATTCCATTCAGCAGGTCATGTTCCCAGTCCACCGCAGTTTTAGCACTCGACTCGAGAGCCAAATTCACTGACAGATGGTTACCTAATCGGCCCGTTACATAAAAACATTTTTTAACCACGAAGCGGGAATTTTCGTGTCATTCACCTTCTTGTCCAACCCCGGATAGGTAATCAACCGTTTTGGGAATAAAAACCCCAAATGATAAAGTATCCATCGTGAGACAGAAGTTTGAATTTATAGTAAACAGCTGTTTTGAATTGATCGATTGAGTTTTTAGATTGAATTGATTGAGTTTTAAAAAGAGTATCCATGGAGTTTCTTGCCGGTTCTTCTCCATAAGACCCACTTTTTGGAACCGTGCAGCTTCTATTGTTGACGTTTTATAAGTACCTGTAAATTGGTCTATATGAAATAAAAGCCTTTTGACTTTGACTTTGATCGGACTGTTATCTTGTCGGTGAACTTGGGCCTTAGAATTTCTTTTACCAAGAAGCTAACAAAAGCATTCGCTGAATTTTAAATAACTTTCAAGTCAGATACGTCATCAAAATTGTATCCTGTTACATAAAACATGATACTTTTTATCGATGCGATCTATGGAACGTCTATGGGTTTTCCTCCATAACCATGGTGACGTAATTGGCCATTTAATGGTATGTATGTGTGTTGCCATCCTGTAAACGATTTTCTCAGTGAACGGGAAGATAATATAGCTGAAGGTAAATTGGTATCGTTATTTATAGGAGATTAATAATGAGATATTTTTTTTATGGTTCTGAGGGAAAACCACAGAGAGACCTGATTTTAAATGCACGTCACTGACTATGGATCTTTTAAAACCGAAATGAGTTTTTTTTTTGTATGGCATCTCGCAGGTCAACCTAGAAGGTTGTCGGCTGCTTAACCGGGCTTGCCTGTGGAGTGCCTTAAATGAATTTAGGGCCTCCAGCCAGGGCTTAACTTACAAAAATAAGCGACTACACGCTAAGGGCATCCCCTAGTAGTGTACTAGCCTCGGCTTAGGGCGTCGCTGGAGAGGACAGCAAGGGACAGGCTGGATCAGAGTATAGTATATGATTATTATAATCGGGAATTTTAAAGCTATTAGCTCAGCTCGCGGGCCGGCTCGTCGAGCTAGCTAACCGAAATGAGTGTGGATGCCTTGCGAGGTAGAAGGCAGAAATATCTTATGTGCCAATTACACATAGGTACACTTCAAAAGGGAACAAAGCTTCACTGCTTTGTAGCAATATTTGTAGTACTATTGTAGTGTTATTGTAGTACCCTACTACTTTTTCATATTCAGTAGTTTTCCATTTAGTAGTTCTTGCGTCAAGGAGTAAAAAACGTACATACAACCCCACAACCTTAAAATTTCTGACCATGTGTGTATATAAGTGGGTATAAGTGGGTATAAGTATGTCTGTGACTCTTTTACGCAAAAACTACTGAATGGATTTAGATAAAATTTGGTGCATATATAGTTTATAACCTGGATCCATTCTCACAAAATTTCGCATTTATAATATTGTAGGATTCAACACATAAGCAAAGTACCTATGGTATCATCATCATCAGCCTATATATTGTCCCACTGCTGGGCACAGGCCTCTTCTTCTTCTTCTTCTTCTTCAGAGAAAGTATGAGCATTCATACTTTCTCTGTATGAGAAGAGGCAAGGCGGATTGGCGATTTCAGACTTTTTAAGTCCAGGTTTCCTCACGATGTTTTCTTTCACCGTTAGTCAGTGACGCCTAAGATTTACTTAGAAAGTACATATGACTTTCGAAAAGACACATTGGTACTTGCTTAGTTTCGAATCCGCACACTAGTATACGAGAGGCGGGTCTTATCCACTAGGCCACCACAACTCACCTGTGGTATATTTAAAGTCATTTTAAAAAATATATTTTTCTGTTGTTTCATTGTTTCGGACACCACCTAGTTTCCATGCCCTCGACCTTTTAATGTCCCCTCGAATGCGGCCTATTCACAATGCTACAGGGAAGGAAAAAAGCTAAACACACTCAACTTTCGACAGAACATGCAGTATTTTGTTTTTTATAGCTATAATGTTTCCATGATCAAATAAACATTTTGCTTGCGTGATTTATTAAATATTTAAATTATAATTGTAGTGTTTAATACACGTAATATGCTATCAAAATCTTTTAGCTTTTTTTAAGTGCATGTGAACTGGTATATAATCATTAATTTGATACCCACTATCCACTCTAATGTCCCGACCGTCGTGGTAAGAGTTTCGAATTTCATGAATTTCACGTTTTTGAACGTAAATACGGAGCATTCTATATATATATATTTGGAGGAGCATTCTATATATATACATTTGTTTGTAAATTGGTAAATTATAACAATACTTGCTTTCCGCATACGCTATACGCAAATTAAAAAAGACAGAGTTTCATACAAACTTTGCCTCCTTTTTCCACCTTCTTAGGGGTAAAATTCGGAAAATCCTTTCTTATCGGATGCCTACTTCATACAAAGAAAACACCCTCCAAGTTTCAGGTCTCTACGATCCGCGGTTTAGGCTGTGCGTTGATCCGTCAGTCATTCAGGACAAAGCGTTTTATATTTGTATTGATAAGACCTGTGTCAGTAAGGTAGACGATGTTTTATCCGGAGTTCTAGATATACACATGCATCATAATTTAATTATATCATATCGATAATCGATGCAGGTTACTTTCTCTAGTGTTTTGACGATAAATCCATACAGTATACGAGTTATTTACGACGACATTAACCGCAAATAGAAAGATTGTTACGACGGTTTTGTGGTTTAATGAATGGATTTTTGGAAGTATTTTTAACAACTGACGTACTGATGTTACTTTGGTACTGTCAAAACAAAAAAATCTGACAAGTGCGAGTCAGACTCGCCCACCAAGGGTTCTGTACAAATTTGTAGGTAGTTACATATTATTAATAGTTCAGGAACCGAGTTTCGTAGATTACGTTAATAAAGACTATATTTTTTTAATGATTTAATTACAAATGTAAAGTTTTTAGATTTTTTCCTGTACTTGTAGCATAAGATGGGATTAGTTGTCAAATTATATAGTCCTAGGTCAATGGAAAATAACCTATAAATTTTGATTTCCTTGAGTGTTGAAATATACGTTTTTTTTGCGGCATAAACGGCCGTATCTTTTTCTAACGTTAACTTAGAAGTTTGATTTTTTTACAGCTTTAAGGAACTTTAGACTTGAGTATATGGTTTGTTGGTAATTTCAACTCGATACCTGCACGCGTTCCCGAGATAAAGGGTCGTGGCAGTCAGACGGACGGCAACAAAGAGATCCTATAAGGGTCCCGATTTTTCCTTTTGAGGTACGGAACCCTAAAAATACGAATTCTCTGCCAAGTTTTAGTAAGTTCGTCTGCTATTCTGCGTAACAGTGTGTTTTTGAGTAAATTGTGTTATTTAAACGTGCTGTTGGTGACGTATTTTCCTTATACTATCTTTATGTGGTTTGCGGGTCATCTTGCGGTTTAGAACTAAAGGCTAACGTCAAACACAATGAAATAAAATAAATTAAGCATTATATAGACGTACTAACAATATACTTGCAACGTAATAAAGTATTATTAAAAAAAACGGATTGTAACAGTCATGCACAATACACTGACGGACTAATAAACTGCATCAATGTTCAACACGCATCTACCTTTGAAAAAAACATTTTAACCAAGTATTCTAACTTTTTATAGAAATTTAAATTGAAACCTATAGTTTGGTTTGTTAACTTCATAACAGCGTAGTATCATTATCCCTAAGTGTATATTTGTATACTGGAAAGGGCCATTCAATTTTTTTTAAACAAAATCTTTGATGCAGTTTCTTTGTCTGGGGGTATATTTATTTTCAAGCTTTGAAAAGCTTATGAGGAAGTTCGGCTACAAGACGCACAGTTACTAGTAGTAGGTTCTATAGGAAGGTAGAAGGAGACCCGTATTTTATACTCTTTTCAATTTTTAGAAGGAACATGGATGGGTTTTAGTCAGTAGCTAAGAGTCTGACACTCTCCCACTCCCCCTACAGGAGGAGTCATGTGATGATTTCCCATGCTTAAAAAAAGTCACAGTGGTCTGTCGACCGGGCTAAGAACAAAAACATTTTTTTTACCGACTTAAAAGAGGAGGAGGTTCTATGTTCGGCCAATCATCTTTTACTATGCTTTAGGTACAGAATATTTTGACCAGTAAATTATACAGCCTCCATCAATCGTGTTAACAAAAAAACTATACACCATTGGCCTCAAAATAAAATTCAAAGGAAATCTACATTTTTTTTACTACCTCACCCAGAAAACGAAACCCAAACCTTTTGTTTTACTGTGAAACGTTTAATATTCCTCATCGAAGCTGAAGACGCACATAAATCGTTCCCCGGTTAACAATACGGGTTCCGTACAGGAACTACATATTTATGAGGTGTCTGCGGAACCCTAAAGATGGGCAATCGATATCCTCGAGGTTGTTAATTGGAGGCCGAGATTGGAACCTTTGTGTCCTTGCCAACTTATATGACATGAGCAAATCATGAGGAAATTCGGGTTGCCAGAATAGAAATTTGATTAAAAAAATATCTGGGGGGTTAGACAAGTGGCAAAAATGCTAGTAGAATAGAAGACAAAATGTATGCGAATGACATTCGTTTACGACTAGCTATCTGTCATTCCCATACATTTTGTTTTCTATTCTACTAGTATTTTTGCCACTTGTCTAACCCCCCTGGTGTGAGATTCAAAAAGTCATAACTACTGGACGGAATCCGATACGGATTCGGATGGACGGATCCGGTGTGATAGTATGATCAAGTTCCATTGCCGCGGTCTGTCCGTGGATAGATGACCGTCTATGTCATAACGTTAGCTTCCTCCGTGCCTCGGAAAAGCACATTCATTTGATGATTAGTCGTTGGTCCCGGCTGTTATTTCTAGATCTTTGACTGTCGTTACATATAGTCTGAAACGTTTGACAGCTATAAATATGTCATACAAAGGGGTATCGTGTCACCCGGTAACTGGGTTGCGGAGGTCAGATAGGTAGTCTCTCCATAAAGCATTAGTACTCAGCTGTACCCGGTTAGACTGGAAGCTGACCCTAAGATATTTGGGAACTTCAAAATATAATAATAATATGAGGAGCTCGCTGCTAAGTAACAGCCGCATGGTTCGACCGATCAAAGGTTAAGCTGTGCTTGGCGCGGTCGGTCCGTGGATGGGTGACCATCTATGTCATAGCGAGACTCCTCCGTGCCTCGGAAAGCACGTTAAGCTGTTGGTTCCGGATGTCATTTGTACATCTTTGACAGTCGTCAGAACTCAGAAAGTCTGACAACCAGTCTTACCAAGGGGTACCGTGTCACACGGTAACTGGGTTGCGGAGGTCAGATAGGTAGTCTCTCCATAAAGCATTAGTACTCAGCTGTACCCGGTTAGACTGGAAGCTGACCCTAAGATTTTTGGGAACCTCAAAATATAATTTTAAACGTAGATACTATAATAATTCGTAAAACAAATTAATAAAATTGAAATTGTTTCATGTTATCACCCTTTTATTAAGATTTTAATGGACAGTTGTCGCGTGACACTAGCTTTCCGCCAGCGGCTTCGCCCGCGTGGACATTTTTCAAGTTTTAGTAGAGATCCCTAATTATTTATGGAAATAAACATAGCATATGAACTTCATAAAGATGTAGCTTTCTAACGGTGAAAGAGTTTTTTAAATCGGTCCAGTAGTTTTTGAGTTAAAACCCTACAAACAAACAAACAAATCTTTCCTCTTTATAATATTAGTAAAGATAAGTAACGTCATATATTTTGGTGCAACTGTCTAACGTACCAATAATTACACTGGCGGCCATAACTTTTAAGCGGGAACACAGCAACGCGACAGAAATTGCTATGATGGTTGAACTTGCGTACGACATCCATCATACAGCCATATTTAGATACCATTACGATTTCATGTACCTCTCACACCAAATTAGATGTGTTGATTTCTCAGAATTGTGGTTAAATAACCACAAGGTTCAACTTAATTATGGTCAAGTATGGTTTTTACGTTTACCACGTAATTACTTTTCGATTTTAAAATAGTACTAAGACACTCTTTCTAATTACTTCTTGTGGTTTTGATTCTGCACGTGAGCTGTGTGTCTTTGAACTCTATATTTCTCGTAGTTAACTGGTTATTCTTTTCATTTTAGCTGCATATATAGAGAACTACCTGCACGTTTAAATTTATTGGCTCTAATTTATCTACATACCAAATTTTATCTAAATTGTTTCGGCAGTTTAGACGTGAAGGAGATACATAATAAAATAGTTACTTTCGAATTAATAATACACATTAACAAAACATATGTTTCCTATTTTTCTAGACCCTTTCCCAGGGTTGGAGTCTGTTTCCAGTGCAATTAAGTTAGTAATTAATAAATTATGTACCACTTAAGATGTGTAGATATGTATTTTACTTGGACCTGTATATTTCAAATTTGACTATGTCTGTCTATCTTAGTTCTTCAATAGAGGCTCCGAATGATTATAACCAATATATCAGATACATATGAATAATTAGCCGGCATATAAAAACAAATGAAATATAACTTATTATCCACAAGATACAGCGTTCCTTTTTCAAGTGTTTCGACGAACTAACGCTTCCGTAAGAGCGGGACGGCGATACTCTCTAGACTACCACCCCCGACCTTTCAATTTTCGTCCGGCGTTTCTTATTTAGTTTCTCGCAAATTATCTCCAATTCTTCATATTATTAAACATCCAAGGGGAGAACTAACCCCCCTGCGAGGGGGTGGCGAGGGGGGCGGCGGGAGGCTTAATGACGGGGAGCGGTCAGTTCCCCTCCCCTAGCCGGCACACTTGTTTCTTGTAAAATTTTTCCCCAATCTTTATTTTCTTCGTGGACGTATATAATTAGAGTTTTGTTGCGTGCGTGTGCGTGCGCGGCGTGCTCGCGTGTGCGTGCGAGCTGCGTGTCTCGTGCGTGTGTTGTATACAGGGTGGTGTAAGACGGGTTATTAGTTTTCTTACCAGTTTCGGTTCGGGATGCTTTTGTTAGATTTCGATAATTTCGCAACGGCCGTCCGTGGGGTGGAAAAAATCAATATAGTTGTTAGTATGTTGGATATGTTTGAACTCACGCGTTAATTAATATACGAAGGCGTTGTTGGCAACACTGCCTAGATACGCTCTTATATTAATGATTGGCTTTAGATACAGAACCTTTATAGATTTCATGGAACTTAGTTTCTTAGCTATTATCATTAAGTACTTAACGAGCCACACGTGTATGTAATATAACATTATTGTGTGGCCTCGGAGCAAAGATAATATGTTAGCTTTGCGTGTTCTATTTATAAGAAAAACATTACTTGATAAGGAGCTATTGAAATTCAAATTTATCATTAACACATTCACTTATCCGGGTACTGGAAGTAGCTCGATAGGGATACAAGTAAAACTGAGGAAAGCAGCTTAGGTAAGCTAATATATAAACAAACAACAATTACCCATTTTTTGCCCGTTCATTTTAATTTTCTAAAACCACAGCAGAATATAAAATATATACTCCTTCTTTTGCAGTCGGGTAATAACAAGGAAAAAGTATAAACCATTTCCCAAAACTACTGGAAAGGGTTGGAAGTATAATAAAGCTTCCTTCAAGCAATAAATGCAGTGTTTTACCAACCTAACAAGCCCTAGTGTCAGAGTTTTCTCAAATGCACCTGTCGGCCTCTGACATGGAATTGTAACAATAACTGCTATCAAGATAGCAGCCGGGGACGACGACTTAACGTTCAAGGCACGGGGGTATAACACCACCAACTTCCTGACTTCGGGCTGTTTAGTGAAATTTTCTAAAACCTACAAAGCGATTTCGGCTTGACCGGGGAATCGAACCGAGACCCCGTTTGATTTATTTATTTATTTTTTTATTTGGGATGCCAACAGTCAGATATTTCCTAAACACAATGTGTCTAGGAAAAATCGATACATGCAAAAAAGTTACAAGCTAAATGCATAACCAATTACAGGGAAACACCACATTTTCAGCAGTTACTAGACTAAAGAGGCAGTCGATGTTGATGATGATCTATTATTTGGTACTGTGAAGAGATAATACCAATAGCTGGATCTACCTAAATTAAAACTACGGTGACCATGAGAATAATTTTTGTTGCTAAATAGTTTAAATAAAATATTTTAAATATGTCAACGGTGCGATGTAATATATAGAGACAGCTACATTTATTACATCAAAACATCAAAAAAATATTGAAAAATCTGCAAAAAATTGTAACTGTATGACAACAAAAAACACATTAACACAGTTAAACACTTTAATGTCAATAAAGATAAATTGTCACCAAAAAAGAAACAAAGGAACTTAACCTTTTGTTACAATTAAACCTCACCGTTAATTTATTGAATAAGGTACTATAATATAAAGAGAGAACCTCATACACTGAATGACTCACTGACTCGTCAACGCAGAGCCGAAACAGCTGAACGTAGAGTAATGAAATTTTACTTAATAAAGTTGTACTGATTTTAGATAGGACAAAAGATCACTACATAGTATAAAACAAAGTCGCTTTCTCTATCCCTGTATGTATGCTTAAATCTTTTTTCAGTTTTTTTAATAGATAGAGTGATTAATGAGGAAGGTTTTAGTATATAATTTGTCAAGTTTTTGTATCCATTAGCTAAATCCGCTGGCGGGAAGCTAGTTTTATATAAATAGATTACTGAAAAGAAACTAAAAATCTTTTCGAATTATTCTGATTAGGAGACATTCGGGACTTAAAGGTTACATACAAAAAGTGACATCTTAACCTATTGTAACTTAGCGTGCCGGTTCGACCCCACCTTTCTTACTGCGTCACTGAAGGTAAATATCCCGCTGTCTCCGCGCGCGTGGTGACCCTACCGCGATCTGTATACAAGTTGTTTTTTTTTATTGTAACAGTTATTGTAGCACCCTTGTGTTTTTTATGTTGGGATTTAGGCGTAATTTTGATTGACATTTAGGGTTCCGTAGTCGACAAGGAACTTATAGTTTCGCCATGTCCGTCTCTCTGTCTGTCTGTCCGCGGCATAGCTTAAAAGTACTTAGTGCTAGAAAGCTGATATTTGATATGGATATGCAAATTGATCACGCCGACAAAGTGGTAAAATATTTTTAAGGAAAGTCCCATACACGTAAAGTGTGAATGCTTTTTTTTCATTGCCATCATGTGAGATATCGTTAGGTCTTTCAAAAATGTTACAGGTGTACCTAATCGTTGATTTCTAAGGTAGTTTTGCCAGAAGTATTTAATTGCTATAGCTCCCCCAAGGATCCCCTAAGGGGGTGAAAAAGAGGGGCAAAGTTTGTATGAAACTCTGTCACGCGGGCGAAGCCGCTCGCTGGTAGAAAGCTAGTATCTATATAAAATACGACTGCTTGTCTATCATAAAATCACAACGAGTTACAATAAAATAATGCAACGGGCAATAGGTACATTATTTAATATTGATATTGTATACAGATGGTTCTTCAAACCTTACAGACAGATATGTGTTGCTGGGGAGTTTGTTACGTCACTTCTTCTTCCCAGCAAAAACACATAGGAAGTGGTGAAGGGCATTTTGGGGGCTGTCTTTTGTAAATTTGACGATCAAAAAGTGCTGATTTCAGCCTAATTTGAATAAATGATTTTTGAATTTAATAAAAAAACTAAATATTTAAATAGATAATGAAATCTTATATGTATCTTCATAGTTAATAGTAACACAGTTATCTATAGAGGTAAGCCGCAGTAGTAACAATGTAAGGTCGAAGGATTTACCACTTTTCTCCCCTTCCGTAGCCGGAGAGCGAGTCAAGCTGTTAATCCCAGCTGTCATCTGAACACATACGAGTATTACTTGTCAGTTAGATTTGTATCATGGCAAACAGTCTTGTTACGATACTAGGCCTTTTCCCAACTATGTTGAGGTTGGCTTCCAATCTAAACCGGATGCAGCTGAGTACCAGTGTTTTACATGGAACGACTGCCTATCTGACCTACACAACCCAGTTACTGGGTAACACGATACCCCTTGGTAAGACTGGTTGTCAGACTTTCTGGCTTCTGACTACCCGTAACGACTATCAAAGATCTACAAATGACAACCGGGACCGACAGCTTAACGTGCTTTCCGAGGCACGGACGAGTTACCACGCCTTAGCGCTTAACCTATGCTCGGTCGATTCGTGCGGCTGTT
Organism: Pyrrhia umbra; assembly: GCA_963891755.1. Lineage (NCBI taxonomy): Eukaryota > Metazoa > Arthropoda > Insecta > Lepidoptera > Noctuidae > Pyrrhia > Pyrrhia umbra. Next base: position 963,535 of record OY982942.1, on the reverse strand, counting down.
ACTTGGCCACGAGCTCCTCTTCTAAAGAACTAATTCACGTACCCGGAAAAAAAGCTTGCCCTTCTCCAGTTTTATTATCTTCATACCAAATTTCATCTTTATAGGTTCAGCCATTGTGAAAGTAACATAAGGAAGACAGAGTAACTTTCATAAGTAAGAATTTTTATGAGTAAGTAAGCAATTTTGATAGTAGTAGTTTTATAAGTAAAAATGTCTGTTTCCTTCTGAATACATAAATACAAGTGGTCAAAACATAAACATTCAAATGGCCGAAGGGCTGATGTAACGCTCAGATCAAATCTTTAGTTAACAATTACATTTGTAACTATTTGTAGTTTACCTAGCAAAGCTATTATTTTTAAGTTGCTGGGAGTTTGTTGCGCCACTTCTTCTTCCCAGCAAAAACACATAGGAAGTGGTGAAGGGCGGGCGTTTTGGGGGCTGTCTTTTGTATATTTGACGTTCAAAAAGCGCTGATTTTTAGTCTTAATGGAATAAATGACATTGAATATTTTTTTAATTTTTTTATTAACTTTAGAAACGAACTTAATTATAGTCGTAATAAAACAAGTTAATTGCGACTTTATTGGGTATAAATATATTTTTTTATAAGTTTGTCAATTATTTGAAAACGACTGGACCGATAGAGGTATTATTTTGTGTTTTCGTCACCGACTTCATCAAAGGATGTACCTAAGACACTTTTCGACTTCCATTGACCATTATGGTGAATGATGTATTTATAATCATCCACTTACTCCCATAAAAAATCTGATCATCCAGATATTTTATAACTACATTCTAATGTAATGTACGCTGACTGAATTTGGTAGTTTTATTTTCGCTAGTAGATATTAATGTTTGTATGGCCTTGCGGTACCCTCGCGCGTCGCCACACGGCTGGAATTCTGAAGACGAATCGCCTTAGAAATAGGTCACGTTATGAGTTCCTTATTTTTAGCGAACCTACCTAAGTTCACTGTTATTTCCTATCTACATAGGCAATCGTCAAGTTTGAGCAAGTTCTAGGAATTATTTATCTTACTTTTGCAGCTTCATTTGCGAGTTAATATGTTCGGCGGAAAGGCTCAGATGGATACAAGAGCGTACGTCTCGATACCAAAACATAAAGAAAATATTAAAGATTAGCGATAACTTGGAAATATATCAAAGTTGTTCTCTTTTCCTTACACGTGTCAGTACTTTCAAGGGCAACATTCCGACCAAACGGAATATAATAAAACGCTCTCTACAGCTGTAATGTAATACTTTTCATGTTTATTAATTCAAAGAAACAGTAATTTCACAGAATACTACAACAAATAAATGTCTAATCGCGAAATATCCCCCAACAGTGATTTGTACGTGGAACAAAGTATTTTCCACAAAATACACGACGAGAGAAAAACGTCGAAAAAGCATATTTTAAGGCGCGCGTTATAATTTCAGAACGACACAAATGTAATGTCGACGAATATTCGATTCGGCTACATTGTCATCCGAGGCTCCGCTACGTCAAAGAAAATATAATAAAAGTGAAAAAAAAAAATACTACATCACATGCGGAATAAAATAAAGTAAAATGAAATAAAAAGACATGCGAAGGAAATACATTGCCATTTCCACAGGGCGCGCACACATACGCGCCGTCCAATTTATAATATTGTTTTCCTTGGGATATATTTTTTCACTAGTGGAGGGAGGGCGTGGGGGAGCAGGCGGCGTCCCCCCAGATATTATTAAAGACGTATACTCACACATTCTTGCCGAAACGGAGTGTGATTAGATTAATATACGTTCGTGTGTTTGTGCTCGTGTCTTCGGGGAGGCAGGGGGTATGATTTGAGGACGGACAGGCGACCTAATACAATGATATGAGAACCTTTTATAACCTGCGACGGTGAGTGTCAGATTTCAAAAAGATGGCGGTAATGCGTGGATAATTGGAGGAAACAGGAGTGGAGGGGAGGAACTGTGTAACCTACTGAGCCACTACTTGACCACACACTTTACCCGACTTCCCTAGAAAGAGGGGTATGTTTGTCATGGATTTATACTTTCTGAATCTTCACTTTAAGTACTGTCAATCTTTAAATCTCTGTACTCTTTATATAATAAAGACCAGCCTTATTCATAAACGCCACTTATTATAAGCTTCTTTTAACTATCGAACTGTTTTGTCTTTATCTGTCAAGTAAAAATTAAGTTTACCATAAAGGGACAAACAGTTTAATAACTATAAGAGGCTTATATGAAGGATGTCATTATGAATAAGGTGGTAAGTAGCTATTCTTTGCTTACAAATAGTGTATTTATTCTATCGCGTATAGAATAGACCTAGATATCAGCCCACCCCGTGAGATCCTAGATGTACCTACTTGATGATCTTATATCTTATAGTAAAAGCAAGTACATCTGTCTTGATACAGATACTTCCTCGATAAATGAGCTATCCAACACTGAAAGATTTTTTCAAATCGGACCAGCGTTTCTTGAGATTAGCGTGTTCAAACAAACAAACAAACTCTTCAGCTTTATTATATATTAGTGCCATTAATCCACGCGGAGGAAGTCGCGGGCAGAAGCTAGTATTAGTATAGATTTGGAGAAAATTTAGTACACACATAATCTAGATTAACACATTATGATAAACTTTTCATCCGGATGCACGATGTATTTACCTTTAAGACATGCCTGAAACCGTAAGAAACAGCTTTCAATTAATCTTTACAGCAACTTTCATCTAAATCTTTCATATACAGATATGGTCACTTTCCAATTTAATGATGACTGTATTCTAGTTAATATGTTTCTCAAAGTATAAGAAAGGACATTATGGCCTATCAATGATTATCTCCTGATCGACCGAACTATTTACGGTCTCGTAAAAATTATGGGGGATATCATAGTTATAACCGCGTACGTATGAATTATATAGGTCACATATTATTGTACTATGAATTGAGTCTTCGAATCTTGATCTAAGAAGAAAAAATCGGCCAAGTGCCAATCGGACTCGCGCTTGATGGGTTCCGCGCCATTATCACAACATTGGACAGTATATTATAAACTATTTAGGGCTCCATAGTCCGACAATGAACCCTTATAGTTTCGCCATGTCCGTCTGTCTGTTTGTCTGTCCGCGGTATAGCTCCGAGGTTCTTGTTACTAGAAAGCTGAATACATTGATCACGTCGAGAAAATGTTAAATAAAAATTCATAGACGTAGCACATGTAATGAACTTACAAGGAAAACTATCACGACTGAGAAGGCATAACCGGTTACAGAGTTATAAGTCGACTAACTAAGACCGACTACGGAACCCTACTGCGCGTGGCCCGACACGCACTTGGCTGATTTTAGTATTTGTTATAGCGGCAACTGAAATATATCTGTGAAAATGTTAACTGTCTACCTATTTCGGTTCATGAGATACAGCTTCGTGACATACAGACAGACGGACGGGCAGCCTTAGTAATAGGGTTTTTACCCTTTGGGTATGGAACCCTAAGAAGTCCTAGTGTCAGAGTTTTCTCAAATCCGCCTGACGGCCTTTTCCATGGGATTGTAACAACGACTGGACGACAGCTTAACGTTCCAGGCACGGGGGTATAACACCACCAACTTCTTGACTCCGGGCTGTTTAGTGAAATTTCCTAAAACCACTCTTGTAATAAATTTTCCAAAGCCATATGTTTTCTTTTGGTGTACATAATAGAGAAAAGAATATTATATTCTATTCTATTAAGATATGTTTATAGCAAAAACATCCTTGCGTCGATTAACTAATACTAGCAGAGTACAAAAGCTCACCATAACATTTCATAATACAGTAACTATCAAATACTTGATCGTTACATTTTATTCTGATCCATTGCGCGACATTAACAATTTTATAGAAACAGTCGTTGTTACGAAGAAGTGGATTGTAAAATGTTATTTCTCTCGTTAAGTTTGTTGACCTTCGATCCGCCGGAGATGTATTTGACCCAAACAATGAAACTTTGAACTTTGCAACACGGACACTACTTATATTTTGACGATTATATAATTATTATGAATGATATCTCATAAATGAGTCTTTAATATAAAACTTAATGAACAAAAACATGTACCTATATTCTTATAAAGAATCATGAATCTTCAAATTGTAAATCTACACTAATATTATTAAGAGAACAGGTTTGTATTTTTATACTAGCTGTTGCCCGCGGTTTCACCCGCGTCCCGAGGGAACTACTTAACGCACCCGAATTAAAAGTAGCATAAAGCCTTTTCCAGGGTCCCCTCTATATCCGTACCGAATTTCATACAAATCGGTCCAGCCATTCTCGAGTTATGCGCTTAGCAACACATTCAGCGATTCATTTTTATATTATAGATTTTTGCATGTAACGAATAGACTTAAAATTCAAATTCTCCAACTGAACCGATTGCAATTTTTTGTTTGCTGTTAGAAAGCTACATTATTACTACGTAACATAGACTATATTTATTACTATAAAAAAATAGAGATCCTTAGAAATTGTGTAAAAAAAATGTCTACCCGTGCGACGCCGGGACGGGCCGCCTAGTTCGCTATGAAAAGGCAGACTTAAAATGTCCAAATTAAAAAGCTCTTGCAGAGTTATTGTTACCGATTAAAAAAGGTAGGGTTATAAGTTAAACAGTATGATGTATGTGTCTAGAACCAAATCACCCAGTGTAAAGATAACAGACATTTAATTTAACCTAGATGTTTCCCGTGGTATCCTGTGTTATCTAGGTTATAAACTAAATTATGTGTCTACCAAATTCCATTCAGTGGTTTTTGCGTGAAGAACTATCAAACACACATACATATTTCCTCACAAACTTCATCATTATCATAATTCATAATCGAAGCAGGACAGTCAGTGAGCCTAGCGCGAATTACCTACTTTTGAATTGAATATACTCGGTTCTCACGTACTATTTATTTGAATTGGTGACTTTAATCATATCTGATGAATGCTGCAAATTGTTCTTTATACATTTTAAACATACATTTAGCTTTGGTAAGGCTGTATTTATGATTCGACAGACACAGAAAACAGAAACAGCTTTCATTAAAGTTAAGATTACAGTGCGTTCGTAGGCCATACGTAGTTTCTACAAAACACAACGAAAGCTCAAAAAAATCATGTGTACATTGTACCAAATATAGCGATAAAAGTAATCGATGAATGATTTACTACATTTTTAATTTCGCTTATCGCTACCGCTTTATCTTTAAACTAGGCGGTACAGATAAAAATATAAAACTTTTTTCGACACAAAATCAATACCGCTCGCTGTCACATATGAGCGGTGTATACATATTTATGTCAGCTTGTCTGTTTGCCGCGACATGGCTCGCGATTTTTATCTAAGATCGCGTTCAGACGCGCGATTATTTGCTCTGTGTGCGAAAGATGTTTTTTTGTCGCCGACATTTATGACAACCCCTTTTTATACGACTGTCCACAGAATAGAGTGTTTTTTATTGTACGTTTCTGAAGTGTGAATAATTGTTGCACAATATTTTTAACATCATGTGCAACAAAAGCAGTTTTTTTTATCTTTATCGGTTACTTTTTATTCGGGTGATAGTTACGCGGGAAATAGCTAGTCAGATCTGGGACCATACCACCGTGCTTTTGCAATCACTATTCAGGTGTGAGAGCGAGACAGCTCCTAACGTCGTATAGCACCATCTCTATTTCACAACAAAACTATTCCTGCTATGGTACGTCAAGGGAAGGCCACTGGCCGATCTTTGAAAAGTTCGTTTTATCACGATATTTTTCTGAACTGGTCATAAAAATATCTTGAAAATAATTACGTAAAGCCCTTTGTTCCAAAATTTAAATATTATTTATTTTTTGTTTTAAAATACCATAATCTCAAGCAACAGTTGCTTGCAATTTCGTGTCGTAAAGTGTCGCCGTCTGAACAAGGCCTGTGTCCTTGATTGTTTGTAAATCGTTATACATAAATAGGTTCAGGGCCGTCTAACTTTGGATCTTCAAGCTAGCTAGCCGTTTGGGGGTGGTCAGTTTGAGAAGGGTAGAAAGTTAAAGGGGAAAGTTATGATTAGTATTACTATGATCAAGGAAAATCCTTTAGAGGTTATGTTAGCTGAAAGAAGTTCAATAAATTTGACTTTTTAAGAGGTTAATTAATAATAATAATAATAATAAGCCATTTATTCCATATTTTACAATGTTACAGTTTACAGTGTTTTTATGTAGTAGCTTAATCTTAGGGTTAATAGTATTTTTGCTTATAATTTGTGTTAGTATTATGAAATATGGACCCCTGTCTGGGTAAAGGCCTCCTCCATCCTCTTCCACGACTCCCTGTCCTTGCCTGACTTAATCCAGTCGTTTCCTGCTATGTTTGTTATCTCATCAGCCCACCGTTTTATTTGTCGACCGACATTCCTTTTCCCCTTTGGTCCTTTCCATCGTGTAGCTTCGATTGTCCATCGCTTGTCTGTGTACCGTGAGATATGCCCGGCCCATCTCCACTTTAGTAGGAGTGCGTGTCTTAGAGCATCGGTAAGTTTAGTTTTTTGACGAATGCTTTTGCTCTTAATTTTTTGTATTCTTCGAATTTTCAACATGCTTCTTTCCATTGGAAAAAAACAATGGAAAAGAGGTTAATTAGAAATGTTTAATTATCTTATCTAATTTGATTATCATTTCAGAGGAGAGTTGCTGGTATACTCCTTCTATATGCGTAATTTAAATGATTTTGTCTGTCTCTCGTTTAATTTCTACTAAATTCATAGGTATGTCTAGGAAACGATTTCAAAGTTACTTTATTTTATGGTGACAATTTGTTTATACCTCGAATCTTGAAAGAAAGGATCGGCTGACTTAAACATAGTTTAGAGTTAGAAATAAATTTAACCACTTCAGAGCACGGCAATAATTGTTAACTATTAAAAATATGCAGTTTAAGTAATGGGTACATCTAGGTACTCGTGCTAATCTATTGTAGACAGAAAATTAACACACATAATTAATTTATTTATCATGTTAGTATATGATATATATATTTTTTTATTATTTATCCTTTATGCAACGATTTGTACATAGGCGGACTTAATGCCCCAGGCATTCTTTCCAGTCAAACTTTGGGCGAAGCAGAGATAACATTTTGTATTTTAAATATTCAAAAATAGATTTAAATATTTTATGTTCGTTTTCGCCAACTAAGAGTGCTGCTTACCCAACAAATGATAAAGGCGCCACACTTATAATTTAGTACAGTGTAAATGCTATTTGCTATGTGGGGACATATCTGCCGACCGCTCTCAGCAGTTGATTTGTGTGTGTTTTAGGGTTCCTCAGGTGAAGAGGGAAATCCCTGGGAGTGTTAGTGGAGTGTATTTGTGCGGTTTAAAAAGCGAAAGTTTTTAGCAGGTATCAATACACAAAATAAAATTAGACTTGTAAATTGCTCGTGTAAGCTGCTCACTATCCTATTTTTTACAGAAAAAAAAACTATAAAAATATTTTCATGTCCATATTGTGGATGGTTGAGCATAAATTTTAACTTGGTACGAGAATATGGTTCTAATTCAGGTAGGAAGGATTGACTATACTAACTTAATATCGGCAATAATATTTTTTTAAAGTACAAACAACTTAATTGTATTTACGAGTATGTTATTATTTATTATTTATTTATTTTAGTTCAAATTGGAACGGCCTAGAGCTAGACCAATTACACCAACTGAATCAATTATCCAGGATCAATTTCGGCACAAATGTTCTCCCCGTGGTCTCGGAACAGCAAAACACGCTTGAACAGCATTGGAGGGCGCCACTTCTCAATTGTTGGGTCTCCGTATTGTTGGGCAGACACTTTAGGACTATAACATTATAATATGTAGTAGGCGAAAATAATTATGAATAAGAAATAATTTCACAGAAAATTTTGATGTTTATCTTGACAGATGACATATTATATATGCATATGTTGATGGTTGATGTAGACCACGCATTTCGAATATTAGGCATTTTTAAATCAGCTTCATAAATCGGGTCATCACCATAAATTTATATCTTCCCCAAACACAATTCGACACAAATGCCTTGTAAAAGTAGGTATATAAGTAAATTAATTGAATTTGCTTACATGACTGAAAATTGTAAAAATGTTAGTGAATAAGGGAATTACAGTCGGATGAATGGACAGACTTAATTATAGGGATTCCTTACAAGTATCGTATTCTAATAAAGTCTTTAATGAGGCCGGTATTAAGTGTGACATTTTAAAGAAACCATATGTAAGGTTTCGCGTGGATTTTGGCCGATAAGCTATTTTTTTACCACTTGTGAGTGTTAAAAACATTGAGATTACTTCAAGAAGGCGGCAATAATACACAGGTAATACGTGAATCCGTCTTTTAGATCCGACAGAAATAGGTTAGAATTTTTATTTATATAATTTTTTGTTCCTTGTAGCTTGCAGAAAATCTCTCTTAATAGTAATTAGTATTCAGATTTAAACTCATAGGCCTTGTTAGAGTGTTGCTTGGTAACCTTTATGTAAAGGTTATCTTGGTGAATAATATTAATATGTAGGCTCTTTACATTATGAAAAATGTTACATCCACGTATGCTTTTCTAACGTGTAAAATCAATTGAAATGTAGTTTACCAAAATAGTAATTGTTATAAATTAATCTGGTAGAAGTGGAAAGGGACCCCAAATCTCCTAAATCTGAAATCATCAACAAATAAACAAAAAAAAATTTACCCTACGGAACCCTAGGATAATTTCCAATTTCGATATCAAGTGCAGCTTTAAAATGTGCCCGCGTCGGTCACAGGCATCTATTATAAAATTATAAGCCCTTAGCACCTGGCAGCGGGGGAGTGGGTCGCGGGTTCGACTCCCGCCCCGACTGATTGAATACAAATACACGGTGACATGTCAGTTGGTTGGGAAAGGGATGGAGTTGAATTGTGCGTTCAATTTTTTTATTTTATTTCGTTATGTTCCCTATTCTTTGTGTTGGCTTTTAATCGATAATTGTGGTTTGTTTAGGTACAACATTGCTTTTTATTTATGTAAATGACTTAAAATATTGACGGATAATACTCTTGTAATAGTTACGCAATGCAGAAGTATCGACAATATTAATTTAAATTACATTAGTGTTTCTAATTGTGTTAGAGCCAGCATTCAGGCAGCTAAACTGAGGCTGAAAAAAAAGTTTCACATTATTCATCGTCGTCATAAACCTAAAACTACTAAAACAGAAACAAAACCACGAAAACCTTTAAATAGTTCACAAAAACGTTCAAAACAATATAAAAGCTAAAACGAAATTCGTCAAAAAATCACGCGCTGACATTTAGGAAGCCTCTACGCGCGCCCCGTCGGCGCCCGCATGTCATTTCATCGTCCATTATAAAATGTCGGCCGTAATCGGCCTTTATTTTTATTTTATTTGCCAACCACCCCGCCACCCCACGCCTCCCCCGCGACCGATATTTCAAAGTTAACGACTTAGCAGTAAAATATAGCACTTGACTCGAAAAAATGAATGAATATTGAGTGGTGTTCGTAAAATAGAACCACAGTTTGCTTAGCGATCACATTTTTGTAGTTGTAATTATTTGGGCGCCATGTTGTCTCTGTTTTGTTTTGGGATTTGAAATTGGAACGGCTTGTGTAGGCAAAAGCATTGAATGTACTCAGCCTATCGCGGTCTTTCCTAAAAAGCGGTTTATTAAAAAAATGATAACCTCTTTTCGGTTTATCAATTTATGAACTTTTTATATTGTTAATCAATTGCTTATCCTTATCATAAATCGTGTGTTTTGTTTTAACAAAAACGTTCCTGATATTCTCGAAATGTTTGCACTAGTAACCTATATTGTGGATATATTCTGCATAGGACAGTTTGTTTTTACAATGTTCACTGTTAATTAAAATCGTTGGCTTCATAATATTGACAAGTTCTTTTTAAAGCCAGTTCATATAAAAAAAAGCTGCAATTCAATTGTGGATTTTGTTTGCTAAAAGGACGCTTATACCCGAGAAGACCTAAAGAACCCATTAGAGTGGCCAATTCCATTATGAAAAAGAAAAACTTGAAAAAACTCATTAAAAATATTCGGAAGACATTTTAAAATGAATGGAATCTAAATGACAGAGCGGTATTCGGACAATCCACTTTTCAAAATGACTAAGTGCGCCGTGAAATGGAGTGTGATGAACTTACAAAAAATAAATTAGGTATAAATGAAAACTAGCTGCTTTCAGCCTGTGTTATAAAATACCCTGGGTTTTAATTTTCGTGGGGAACCCTAATTCGTTTCTGAGAAAAAGTAGCTTAATTTATTTCTTGTAACATCAGCTATCAGCCAGCGAATTCCGTCAAAACCGGTCACGCGGTTTTCAAGATTAGCCGAGACAAAATATCAGACAAAGATCAGAAAATTGTCTTAAGTATAAGCTCCTGTTAATATTCATATGCATTTAGTAAAAGCTATTTTGACATTAAGAACAGACATTTAAGTTCTTAGAATATTTATTTTTTTAGATCTTTTTCGCTCACACTGATCTCTGTTACTAGAGGTAAAAACCTCGTTCTCTCCATTGATAAATTATCTATTGTGATAATTTGTATTTCTTTTCTATTTTTAAAAACCTGGCGTTGTAGTTTTGGGTGCTATTGGCGTTATAAAAGTGGATTTTTTTAATACTCATCGTTTCTAGTTGATGAAATCATGGCATCTGGGACAAATTATACATTTTCCAATTTAAATGAAGAAACCAAATAATAAATGAAGAAGTCTATCTTAAATTACAATAACACTTTAATAAGGCGAATTGATGTCGGCCCCTCCACTTCCTTGTGAAGTAATTAAACTTGTTTTTCGACTTTTTAATAAAAACTTTTTACTTTGGTGGTGAAAAATGTTATGAGCGCTCGCTGTTTGTATATATAACAAAATAAATAATGCTTGCTTCGACTTTTTTTTTCTTATTTTTAGGACTTGTTTTTTGTGAAAGGTTTATTTTTTACTAAAAGCGACATAATAAAAAAACCATGAATCTGCCACAATTATATGTTTTATAAACCTAAAATGACAGCTGAATCATGAAATGAGGTATAAAAATATACCTACTTTTTTAATTTTTCGTTTAAATAAATTGCTCTTATACATATAATATATGCGATTTCTTTAAATTGTCCTGTGGTATTTAGATAATATGCGATACGATAATAAATAACGCGGAACCTACTAAAATCAATAATTGTTATATTGAGTCCTAATAATTATATTTTTATTTTATCATTAATTACATGCATAAAAATATTTTAAAAATAGCCTGCCAGCTTGCCAATTCAAAATATGAAAACTAAAAACATTGAAATTGAAAGTAAGATTTATCCATAACTCATATCTTAATAACTATTACGTCCACCACGTCGATAGAGAGAGTAAGAAATATGTGAGAGAGATAAAAGACTAATACACATACGTGTGAAAGGGAGAGAGCATGTTTGATCAGAGCCGCCCTTTTGATAGCGTTTCCAAATTTTTGGAAAGTAACGCTTATTGTTTGTTGTAACATTTGGTTTACATGGGGACAATTTATTTGTTATTTAAATTGACATTTGGAATTATTTGTGCTTGTTTAAAACTTTACTTTGACAGAAAAGTATAATTACTCACGTAAATAATGAGGATTATTTTTGAGTACATACAGGTACCTATATTTCAATACTAATGATTTTTAAGTAGCATTTGAAGAAGCCTTACCAGTTGAGTTAAGCCAAACGTTGAGAATTCTGTAGATGTGTAATGTTCAATGAGGATCAAATACGCCATATCGAGCGCAGCCAGACTTTGCTACTTTCTTGATAGTTTTCTTTATTTATTACGGAAATATTGTAGAACGTAGTATGAAGAATAACTCGATAGGTTACTTAATGAAGAAACCATCAAACAAAACATGAAAATTGACCACAGCATAAAACGCAACATATGCAACAGAATAACATCCGCGCCATGTAAACCCTGGCTATAACGTAATGCACCGGCCCCCTGTCAAATAATCGACAACGCTAGGGGTGGCCGGGTGGGGAACACCATTTTTGCTATTTTCTAACAAAAAAAAAAGAAATGCAGCACGCGTTTTTACTTAAAACATCAGTTTTAAACGCGCACGCGCAGGCGAAAGCACGTGCCAAAAAATTAAGAAAAAACGACAGTTTTCGCGAGTGACTGTACTTTGCGGTTTTTGAGAAGATACTTTTTACATTGATGATACCTCTCGTCATGTGTGCGGTGATTATCGAAATAGTGGTTGTTTTATAATGGTGATTGGGACTGAGTGATCCATGGAGGCTATAGATCTTAGACAGGATAACAATAGGTGAGGGAGTTTCTAATTGGAATCTTATTTAGAAAAAATATTGTTATCTTAACTCTAAATATTTATTTTAAGTTTTATTATAACATAATGTGCAGTTTAGCAACCTTTTTCAGGCGTTGCTCATTTCGAGAGCTCTAATTAGTTAATTAAATTTAATGTTACTTTATAATTAATTATCTACACAAAATAGGCCATTAAAAAAAATGCCAAATATTTTTTTCTCTTTTTAGTATTTTTGGAAGTCGCTTGTATTGTTTTTTTGTATTATTTTTTTTTACTTTTCGGTATCTCGATCTAATGACCTAATCTATAGAAAATCATGTACCTAGATCAGTTTTTATGTTGCAATAAGCTTAAATAATTAAATCATCTAAGTTTTGGCGTATGCCCAGATAGCGATAGACCGTTATTTTTAATATATTTACAAAACGGGTGAATCTACGTTGATAAAATTTAATGAACCTACCTCTGAAGTGTGACTTACCAAACAAAAAAGGAATTATCCAAATTGGACTACTATGTAAAAAGTTATGAGTACTACTATGTACTACTATATAAAAAATATATACGCGTCGACTTGATAAAACAACTTAAAAAAAAAGTATCAGATCATATATTATATAAAAGAGTTTTTTTTTTACGAATATAATATGTGAAATGAGTAGCCTATTACAATTGCATAACTAAAACACAATTTATATTTTTATCCTACATACTAAGCATTTCCTCTATAGATAAAAACGCAAAATGCCGGTTTTTCCACTTGGTACCTACGGTGAAAATAATAATTCGTAAATACTTTGTAACAAATAACAATTTATATTATCATATAACTTTATCACTTACTTTCAACTACAGTTTTTTTTTTATGTCGATTGATTTAATAATCATGTCAGTCAGCTTAACCAGCTATACATAGGCGGTCAGTATCTAATATATATATATAATAATATTGTCTCTATTTTAGCAAATAATTTTCGTATTGCTTCTTATGTTTAAATATTTGTCGTACTGAGAGCCGTATCCACGCAGTGTCGGACGGTTAAATGAAAGATTAATCTATACACTAAGTATATAATTGAATTCACTGTTTTCTCTAAAGAACATTTCTAGAGGACCACCTGGACAACTCCTTAAATGACGGTTTTTATACGGAAGTTTATGATAAAATTAATAATGTGCATCATATAAAGTATATATTTTTTTTTTTTTGGTACTTAGAAATTCATTAACTGAGTACATACTTTTCGGGGAAACAGTGAATTAAATTGCACCGTGTATATATGAAAATTAATCTCTATTTTCTTTGTTCACGCCTTAACCTGAGAACGAGTATGAAATTTGGTACGGAGATAGACCCTGGAGCCGATTTTGTTTAGATTTTTCGTTTTGTACTAACTTCACCTAGAGTCAACGATAGCTGTAAATAGAAAATAATAATTAATAGTGAAATGATACAAGCGTATTAAAAAACCCTTAATATACATATTTATTCACATGATCAATTTGCTTTCTTATTTACATGACTGCCCACAAAAAGGAGTGCTATGTCATGCAGTGTTTACGTATATAAAATGTATTTCTATCAAATATAATTTTCTAGATAAGGTTATCCTTGATATTTACATTCGATCCGGGGTTAAACCAAGAACCTATAGTATTGATTGAAAATCAATTTACCTAATAAAAGTTGTGTAATTTAAAATTTCTGCAGAGTATTCGAAGAGTTCTGCTGAACTAACTCCTGGGTGTAACCATGTCTGTGGATGTGACCACCTCAATTAGTTTATGTTATTGTCGCGTAAAATGTGACGATATTAACGTGATTGTTGTATAATTGCAGATGCGGCGGTGACGCGATGTCTGTCGCGCCGGCGGTCAAGCGCGAGCTGGACCTGGAGAGCGGCGGCAGCAGCCCCGGCCGCAAGCGCCGCAAGCAGGCGGCGCCCACCCGCGCGCAGCCGCAGCACCTGGCGCCCCCGCCCCTCGACCTGCACGCCAAGATGGCCGACATCTACAAGAGCGCGCTCGCCTTCGGGGAGCTCGGCCTGCCCACCTTCGACCCGCTGGCCGCCTTCCGCCTGCTGCCGCGACACGAGCCGCCGCGCATCTTCAACCCCGAGGCGTACTGCGACCTCTGCTGCAAGGAGTTCTGCAACAAGTACTTCCTGAAGACTCACCGCGCCAACAAACACGGCATCTACGACGGCGGGGAGCCCCAGCCTGCAGCACCGCCACCCGCCCAGCCGTCGCCGCCTCGCCGTGCCTCCGACGAGGAGTCGGGAGGCACTCCTCGCCGCCTCTCACCAGACTCGGCACGGCGCGCGCGCGAGTCTGGCTTTCAACCCGATGCACTGCGACGTCTTGGCGTCGTTAACCCAGAAGCGTTCTGCGAAATATGCTGTAAAGAGTACTGCAATAAATACTTCTTGCGGACGCATCGAGAGCGAAGGCACGGCGTGCCTGCGAGACGCTCCCCCGTCAACGAGCACTCGCCGCCGTCCGCCACCCCACCAGCCGGGCCGCTGTGCACGCCGCTGGGCACGCCGCTCACCACGCCACCTGCGCTGTCAGGGCCGCCGCCCGACACGCCGCCGCGCTCGCACTCGCTGCCACCACCATTAGACCCAGAGGAAATGGCAGAAGTTAAAAGAGAATGTGAAGACGAACTTGAGGCTGCCTTACGTGATGGTCAGACGAGTCCGCTTAATCTAATCGTTGAGGAGCGCGGTGTGTCGTCGCCTGGATCAGCGAGCGAAGAGTTGCGCAAGCTGCAGACTATGATCTCTCAGCTGAACGAGCTGGCGGCCGAGCGACTAGCAGACGAGCCTAACGACCCCGGCCCCCGCCCGCCCTCCGCTTCCCCACCACCGCCCGACGAGCGCCGAGCGTCTTCTTCCGGCTCGAGCTTTTGTGAGATCTGTAACAAGGAGTTGTGCAACAAATACTTCATGCGTACACACATGCAGCGCATGCACGGCATCTCACTGGAGAGCGGCACGCAGCTCGGCGGCGTCACCTGCGACATCTGCCACAAGGAGCTGTGCAGCAAGTACTTCCTGCGCGTGCACAAGCATAACACGCACGGCATCCCCGCGCCGCCCGCGCCCGCCGCCACCGCGCCCGCCGAGCCCTGCCCGCTGTGCGCGCGCCGGTTCCGCGGCCCGCGCGCGCTGCGGGCGCACCTGCTGGCCGAGCACGCTCCACCGGCGCGGCCACCACCGCCGCCGCCGCGGCCGCTGGACCTGCTCGCGCGAGACAAGCCCTACGCCTGCTCGTACTGTCCATTCACCACTGACGTGCTCGCGTTCCTGTTCGCGCACGAGCGCGCGCACGCGCAGCAGCAGGCGAGCGAGCCGCCCGAGCTGCCGCCGGAGCCGGCCGGCAGCGTGTGCGGCAGCGAGATGGAGGGCGGCGAGGCGGGCCCCGAGAGCGGCGAGGGCGAGCCGGACGCGGACGCGCAGTACTCGTGCTCGCGCTGCGAGTTCCGCGCGGAGGGCTTCGCGGCGCTGGAGGCGCACCTGCGGGCGGCGCACGGGGGCGCGGGCGCGCTGCTGGCCGTGCCGCGGGCGCCGCAGGCCCCGCTCACCATGCAGCCCTTCGTGGTGGAGGAGGCGGGCGGCGCGCTGAGCCTGGTGCCGGCGCTGGTGTTCCTGCCGGTGCGGCGGCGCGCCACCCGCCGCGCCACCGTCACGCTGACGCTGACGCCGGCCTAGCCGCCGACGTCACGACGCGAGCGCGCGCGCGCGGCCCGCGACTACACCGCCGCGAGCGCGCGCCTACGATCGCTGAACTGTACTAACTACATTTAACGCTGTGTGCCTTCAAGCGATTGCTGAAATATTATGAGACGTAATTTGTAAAGGGAGAAGCTGTCCGCGGCCGCCCGCCGGAGCGCCACACCGCGCGGCGGCCCCCGGCCTCTTTTTTGTCAGAGTCTAACTTCATATATTGAGAATTATATTGAACGGGTGATATATGAAACGTTGCCGCTTATAAATTCGATTATTTATTATTATCTCCTCGATGTTCCGTCGGGTCGGTCCGAGACGAGTTTATGAAACGTCGATTTCGATCGGGAGAAGAAATACACCCTAGGAGTAATTATTATTTAAAGGTATTTTACCGGTGAGTGCGCACTCACGATAGCGGCGTAGTGCCGGTGCGATGTTGATCACTGAGGAGCGCGCGGACGCGCGGCGCCGGCCCGCCCGCGCGGGTGCGCGGCGCGGCTCCCCCACTGAGCTGGCGCTGCCACGTACTACCGACAACCGCTCTACCTCACGACGTTAGTTTTTATATTAGCTGTTATTGTATAAATTATATTTTGGAGTTACAATAAAGTACAAATATAGTTAGTACGTTAGTACGCCGCGCCGGACGGAGGCCGCGCGATCATGTTAGCTACTCGATACTATTTATTGTTGTCTACGAGTGACTTAAAGCACAAAGATACGTACTATTGGGCAGTGATCAACATTAAACGTAATTTTAGTATTAAATTTGATTAGATATGTGGTCGTGGGGCTCGGTCAGACGGGTTTTGTTGTGGAACACACATATAATACGGGTCATTGTTTGGGGCGCGCGGGCTGGGCTAGGCGCGCTCGCGCCGCCCCGCTGCATTATACTTATTTGTACGTAATCGTAAACATTATGTGTTACTGCGGCCTGCGCGTGCGCCGCTCCGCTCCGCACGATACTCGACAGTTATAGACCGCTTTAAATTTAAAATATTTTGAACACAAGGATTTAAGATGTACATTTTGAATAGTTATATTTACTGCCATCAAGAAAGACTGAACATTTAATGAAATCATGACTTGTGCGGAGCGGAGCGGCGCGTGGCTCGCTTCAATATTATTATCTTGATAATCAAGACTTATTTGATGGGTAAATGGTAACAAAGTTTGTTTAAATAATTCATTATTGGTAGATCAGTGTGGAGGTTAGCTTGTACAAACCATGCAGCTTCTAAACAAAGTTCCTATGTATGTACGTAAGTTGTAATTTAAATTTAAAGAAACTAGAGGTCGCCCTCGTACCGGCTCCGGACCGGTATTGTTAATGTAATCTTTGTGATTTTGGATCAGGGTAAACCTTATGAGGAAATAGAGTTACTACGCTTATAGTCCGTTTGACATGGATCCGTAATCCACTTGGATCATAATAAAACATAAAAAATATTGTTAAAATTCAAATCAAGCATTATAGCGAAACCATTTCCATTTTTGTACAAAAGCATTTTACAAAAACAAAAACTGTTTTGGCTAGAAAATATTTCTCGTTATTCACAACGGATTGCCAAGAAGCCTAATTTCCTAATACATTTTCAAAGTTCCTACGTGAAGTTCCAAATCTAGATTCCTACTCCCAAAAGTCAAAATTAGGCATAGACTTCAAAATAAGGCCAGAAATTATTTTGAAAATCCATCTTCCTATTAGTCTTCCTGGATGCAGAGCCAACCGGCCGGGCTCGGAGCTGGGACGCGGGCGCGCGATACAACAAATTATATTAATAATGTTTTAAATAATAACAAATTAATACAATTGTACGCGTGATAAGATCCTTAGAGATCGTGCATTTTCTATGAGCATTCGTGGAACAATAGTAGAGGATGCCGGGTTTTTATTATATTTGGAGAATGCACGTTCGCTCAGATCGAAGTCATTCGATGTAGTGAAAAAAAATGTATTAAAAAATTGTGTTAAAAACGTTTTGTTTTCCCCAACGCGTTGTACTTGGGGTGGAGATCAGCAAGTCGGGGTCGTAGCCAAGTTGGGAAATAAGTGGTTTCCTGTTATATAATGTTGGAGGAAATTACTTAAATATTTATATATTATAATTAATATAACGAAAAATATTAACATATACGTATATTCAGTGCTAATCTATTAGTAGGGTAAAACATTTGATGACCCCGTAAGAGATTTTTATTATAATATATAAGTTATATTATATGTATTGTGTAACATTTAATAGGTATTAAATTAAAAATATATATATGACATACTTCTCAAAACTGCGTAAAATACAAAAACCTGTAGGCAGCCGGACAAAAAAATGGTTTACTATTCTCATTGATAGAAAAATATCGAGAAAGCCTTGATTTTTGGTAAAAAAAATAACCTACTTCACAACGTGTCCATTTGAAAACTCAACTTTTGATTTATATTTTGTTATATTATGAACATAGTAGGTATATTTGCTGTAAGTACCTACTGTGTCATTACAGCAAAGACAATTGGTCTCTTGAAATTCCTTATTGAATTCTTTATATATCATTAAAACAGTTCAATTTACAGCAAAACAAGATTTTATACCTTAAAACATAATTGTAATGGGGTCTTTAATTTAAAAATTCATTTTATAAAATAATTTACCCTTATTGGGGTATTTTTTATAATTGTTAGGAATAAAAATCAAATACAAATAGTTTTACTATTCTGAAAATAATAATTTTCGCAAGCAATCACGTTAATTTAATAAATTCAACAAATTATTTGGTGCTAACAGTTTTTGTTAGCCAATTCTAAAATGTAAGAGAAATATTATACAAAAAACTTTTATATGAATATATAAATTATGTTTGTCCGTCTGTCCCAACTTAGCTACGCCTGCAACGCAACAATAGTACAAATTTGTTAACCAAGGGTGCAAGGTATCGGAGATTGGTAAACAAATAATAAAACAGTACAAATTAATTATTAAGTGTAGCTGAAAGGTATACAGGAGTGATATTAATAGTTAACAATAATTCACTCAAGTACAACGCTTAGAAACAGGCTATACAGTCGCACGTTATCCGGTAATCATCTAAATTATTATCTTGCATTATTGTTATTGCAAAAAATGTTTAAATTGAACATTCATAGTGATCTTATAAAATTTATAAATTCAAGAGAAGGTTGTTGATTACTTGATGTAATACCTAAGATAAAACAAATGAATTATCTTACCGTTATAATGATTTTTATGACTAAAAGTATTTTGTTTTTATACTAACTAAACAGCTATCATTAAGTGCTTCACAAAAAACAAAATGTTTAGAAATGTGCACATGATTTAACTGTTTCTAAATTAAAACAAAAAATATTTTGACACAAGCAAATAAAAGGTAACAAAAATATTTTTTGCAAAAATAACACGTTCCTAAGTTTATAATTATATTTAAGTATTAAAATAACAAGTGAACATAGTTTGCGTGGTAGATTTCAGATCAAAGTTTTAATATTTTGTGAAGATCTGAGATGGCCCCGACAACTTTGTTTATATTTTTGTCAATTTCAAATATTTCAGAGGTTTACTATTAAAAAGAATATTTGACGTTGACAGAAACGTTATGATCTCTAAACAAAAGTTCCTTCATTCCAAAAAAAAATAATTTGTTCTAGTCGTTAGTAATTTTAGGTTAAAATTATTTTTAGTGCGACTGTATTTTGTAAAACGTGAAAATAATTTTTCGAGTTATATAAAACACTGTGTTGTTTCTAGTCAAATTATTTTATAAAAAGTTTTACTAATGTGGATGGCCATAAGGTAGAAAATATAACAAAGATATAATAGATATTTAGGAAATTACAAATTATAGATCGGGGTGGGTCCTGCGCGATTTATTTTCAACTTAAATTGCAATAGCGAGCGATTTATGAACTTCTGGCGTCCACATTGGCTAAAATCATATTTTAAAATATATTTAAAAGAGAATTATATTCTGGCTTTAGGAGAAAGCCAAACTTTATGTCGCAGCCTCTTTGCAGATCTTATTATTAATAACGCAACCACTTCCACAAAAAATAATATTCACTTACAATATTAAAAAAAACGCTCAGTGAAAATATTTTTTGGACACAGAAAAATTTACAAGGAAAATGTTTGACCGTCGTAACTCATAATTCTTGAAGTTTAAGGACATTACTAATAAAAATACGTGAATATTTTCGAAGTGGTTCCCAGTAGTGAGGTCTACAGCGAGGCCTGCGGTCGGTATATGTTCCTAGCTCCGTCTGTTTGTTATGTATTTGTTTTCCATTAATTACTACGAAGCATTTCTACCGTATTCAATAAATTAAATATACAAATAATTGATGAGTTTTTATTTTTGCCTTGCTTACCAAATCGAAGTTCCAATGATGCTTCTGAAGAGATAATAGGTAGGTAGGGGTGATGATAGGGATGCAAAAATATAGTAGTATGTAGTATTATCAGAATAAATCATTAGAAAAGACAAGCCATACAAGACATCTATCTTATTTAGTCAACTACACAAGCACGTACAGTTTAGTCTTAGATATTTTCTAAGGACACATCATATCGATGGCCGACAGATGGTAGCACATGGACTACTACAGATTTTATGCTGTTTAACATAGTATCTTCTTAATATATAAAATATTTTTGTTTTTTTGTATTTGTCTCCGTCCCGAATAGCAGAATAACTATTACAAACATTGGAAATTTGACGAAAAAAAAATTATAGGTCGGTACGAAGTTCGCTGGGCCAGCTAGTTTCTTATAAAAACGTATATAACTATTAGACCAGTGCCAATAATTTTTGAAAACAAAAAAAATAAAAGTAGGATGAAACCCATTGGAAAAGGTGTACCCTGTTATTTCGTAGCGTTTCTTTATATTTTCTGTGAACATTTACCATAGTCCCCCACTTCCCGACCTCAGATCGCCCGTAATTTATTTTTTCTATCATTTTTATTATATTCTCCTCCTTTTCCAATGGGTTTCATCCTACTATTATTTAATTCACTTTTTACCGTTTTTAGAGGCTAAAAGCACTGGACTATATGTCTGATCTGATTACTACAATACTTCCTACTATCACGAATCCATTGGAATAACATTTTTTTTATATAATAAAAAAAACGGGTGATATTGAGATTTATTTGTTTGAGGTCATTTAAAGGCAGGTAAAGTTAATAAATATATAAGATTTGTAGCTACAAATAATTCAGGCATGAAAATATAATTTCACAAATAATTTTTAAGCAGCAATAATAAAATCCATACTAAAAAAAGTTGTTAAAACCATTCGGTGAGATAATCTATAAATAAATCATACAATTACAACCCTAGCTTGAAAATGAAAAAAAAAACTCCACCAAAATAGTCTTAATTAAAGATTATATCCGCGTCAACTGTCAGCTTTAGATTAATAAAAAAAAAACTTGACAAAAATCCTTGTTTTTTGTAAAAAAATCGACATCCATTAAAAATCGCGGCGCGCGAGGGTTGCTCGGTGTCGCATCTGTCAAACTTGCCGTGGGGGAAATGCAGTAAAATTGTTGAAAAATGGGTTAAATGTTAAAAAAAACATGGCAAAACATGGAGCAGGCGAGGGGTTAAGCTGACAGTGTCAACATTACACGGGAGTTAACCCGGTCGCGGGCCGACACGCTTCGTTGTCGTTTGAACTCAACTTTTTATATTTTTGTATTAAATAGTAATAATATTTTATGATACTCTAGTTATTTTATACTGGATTTAGTGAATTTTCAATACTACTTAAACGTTACAGGATTCATTAGAATTGAAAATCAGACTAATATTGCGGTTACGATGTTTTCAAAACTGGTAATAAAATAGTATAGCTACTTTGTAAAAATATTTTCATTAATACATAAAACAATAACAGACCATGGATTTCGTAAAATTAATTGACACATTTTCATTCAACTCTATGACTCAATAAATACTACGTAACGAAAACCTAAATATTTTCCCTTTAGGGAAAAACTAGTTTTAAAGCTAAACCATTAATAATAACAATTTATGAAGCATTTTTTTTCATAATTCAGCTTTCATTAACATACGTATAAGTATAGTCATCACCATAGGTAATATTATTAGAAAAGACGCCCACTGTTGGACGTAAGTGTACCCAAGCATCAAGGCTTTGTAGATAAGCAATCTTTGCTCTCGAGAATTCAGAAGATTTTTTTGTGTAACCCCACTATATGTGACCTGATAGAGTACCTAACAGGAGTGCTAAAACCACATTCTAAAATCAAAACTGTAAATATTGGCCTTCTTAACATGCTTAAGAAAATTTTATCCTGTAGCCTCGTGAACGTCTGCTGCGGTTTGATTGGTGGGATAAGCACCAGTAGCCTCCCAAGTATGAAAAGTAGAAAAAAAACCTTTCCTCCCGAATGAAATATGTGCCAAATTGTTTAAATCAATAACCATATCCATCCACTTGAAGTTTTTGCCCGGGAGGAAATGATTAACGAAATTTGCACGTGGCTTGCAGTATATAGGAATTAGGAATACCTACATTCAAATATTGATTATTAGTATTTACGTGTGCGATAACGAGTAATATTCCTTTAACAGACTACAGCTGACTTCTTCGAATAGGTACACGTGCATTCGAGGAGTCTCCGTGTTTCTGACAAGGTAAAAACATTAGTAAACAAACGAATTACTAACGCATAACCACGAAATTAGTAAATGAATTCCTGTAAATTGAACACAAACAGAATAATAATAATTGATTCCTGTAATTGATCAATTTTTGTCGTCAGAGTTTTAATTGTTTTAGATTTATTAATATTAAATTAAACTTGTTTTTCTTTTTAAATAAATATTACTAATGGAAGCAATTAAGTGATCAGTTTCCTGTGACATTATTTTCTAGGGCTGTAAACAATTGTGCTCTAAATGAGTCAGAGGATAATGTGTGTGAATAATACAGATTATGTTATAAAGTATTGCATTACTAACACGCAAATTATAATGTAACAGTAAGCTGTCGAAAACTATTATGAACTATACTAATATAACTCAAGAGTAAAGTCTTTTGAAGATCTCTGGCGGGCGGCCAATACCAAAAGACTGACGAGCGAGCAAAAATTGCAAGGATTTTGCTAAGGTAGATTTTTTGATGGTATGTCACATTGGTGGAGTAGAGGAATAGCTTGACGTCAGTCACCTGGGGCTCCTTAAAGTTAGGCGCTGGCGGTTCCTTTAAAAAACATAAATACCTCGCAACTACTCCGCAAATACACGGGACAACTAAAATTGTTCCGGGTCTGGGTGTTTGTGCATGTGTAACATATGTTTGTAAACGCACCTACGTAATTCCTAGTGTGGGGCAGCGTATTAAAAAAAGAACGAAAACGATCACAGCTAGGTAGGCTTTACCGGTTCAAAGTATAGTCGACCAGTTACCGAACTCTAACGCGCGTAGCTCGACACGCACCTGGCCGGTACCAGTATTTGGAGAAGAAAATTAATGGGCGGCTGATCATCCTAAGAACTCGAGAGAACACTGAATTTTCTTTATGTAAACGTGCACAGACAGAACATGATGTGTCACGATGACGAATGACGATGTAACCGCAGTTCACGTCATCATTCCTGATTATATCTTCGCGGGGACTCATGTGGAATGACGTCACCATTCTCGATAACAACCTAGGCCTTGGTTGTGGGAGGAACGGGACATTTATTGTACAGGCAAACCTTATAGGACGCGGCCAGGATGGTACTGTCAGATGAGGCGTTGATTAACTCCTGGGAGAAGGAGAAGTTCTATAAAAGTTACTTAAACGACGTTGGTTATATGGTACGCTAGCCTAGATGTAATTCATTATGCGCAAATGAGACATTTTTGAGAATTTAGGTAACGACATACAGTTAATGAGGCTTTCATTACATTGAATGGAATTTTGACTACAATTTAAAAGTGTTGTAAGCATGAATTCAGTAACGGAAAATATATTATCCGTGTAAGTTCATGAATAAATCGCAATTTCAAAA
This sequence comes from Pyrrhia umbra, assembly GCA_963891755.1. Classification (NCBI taxonomy): domain Eukaryota; kingdom Metazoa; phylum Arthropoda; class Insecta; order Lepidoptera; family Noctuidae; genus Pyrrhia; species Pyrrhia umbra. Next base: position 939,348 of record OY982942.1, on the reverse strand, counting down.
TTTATTGAATAAACACCTTTTTTTGGTAACTTACTCGCCCGTATGAAATTCACGCGAAATCAGAATCAATCTCAACTTCCTCATTGATTTTTATTAAAAAACTAGTGGCCCGCCCCGGCTTCGCACGGGTAGGCAGTCTTTGTTTTTAAACAGACTTCAAAAAAGTGGCTCTGTATTTTTTTTATATATATATGTACCCGTATGTATGTGTTTTTATGTCCGCGATTATCTCAAAAACTACTGAACCGAATTTGATAGGAGTTTTCGTTCTTCAAAAGCATAGTCAAGTCAGATTCAAGGAAGGTTTTTAGTATAATACTTTATAGTATATTGGGATCTGATGAAGTTCTTCGGAGATAGCCAATGGAACTCTTCAATTACTAATAGTAAAGGAACAGCGATTACTGCAATCGTATGCAAGTGAATGTTTTCACTATTCTATAACATAACATCACACCTCTAAGCTTTAAAGGAGAAAACAGAGGTATAGAGTTCACCCTTATTCAAGGTGATGAACATTTGTCTGGACATTAGGATATTGTTATTTATTTAAATTACAAACTACTACACTCAAAAGCGAACTGAAAAACTTTTTTGCAAAAATAGAACTGGCATGGAAAATAAAATTGAAAAATAACTAATACATCGTACCAGAAGTCGGTGTATCCAATTAGGTATTGTGTTGTGTATTTTTGATCTATTTTTGCAAAAAGTTTTTTTTTTTTAGGAATAGAAAATCATCTCCCGACGCTTCCCGCTGTGGGCGGAGCGGGGGTAAGTGTCAGACTGACTTAAATCGATCCATTATGTTCTCTTCTTCGCTCTTTATTTTCTTAGGTCGCGGTAGCTCTTTCGAACAGCGCCCCCAGGCACTTTTCCTGGGGGTGGGCCCCGTCTACTATGCTACATCTCATTGAGGCATGCGTGGAACTCAAACGCGCCGTCTACGCGGGCCTAATTCTTACCGGATGGCCACTTATTGCTTAAAGTCTGCAGGCCCGGGCCTGCAGTGGCCTGGAGTCGATTCCTGGCTCCAAATGCTGATGGCTAGGCTGGGACGTGAGGTTTGTCTCTCCCTCACGCATCCTGCTATCTCCTTCTCTAGCATGACTGTTTCGCATAAGGAGGCCACTGCTTCCTATTCCCACTCGCTTTGGACCATGGTTTGATCCAGGGCCGAACGTTAGAGGTCACTGCCACCCAAGCGGGGCAAATCACCACTGTATGCTCCACTGTATGATCCTCACAGTGTCAACACCCCGACGTTAAGGAACAGGACAGGAACCTCCCAAAATATCCGTGTCCGGTGAGAACCTGCGTCAGGCGTAGGCATAGGATCTGCGGTAGGGCAAGATGCCGTGGCGCCTTCCTAACCACTCTTCAAAGATCAGATTTATCGCCACAATTGTGGGGTGCCATGCACTGGGCGTACGGGTAATCTTGATGATTAGGAAAAGCTGGAGAACGGTGAATTATGTCCGAATGTATGTTTTATTGTTATATCTATACGACATCGCGAATGCTAACAGTTAGGTGTAATACAAACGATCCTTACTCAGGTTCATCAGAATACATTCAAATGTTTGGCCTTATGATCTGTTAATTAGCAAAGGGAATTCTAGATTCTTAAGTTCTGAAGTGTAGAATAGAATTAATTCAATGCAAAGCGCAATTTTTTTTGGCTTTTAATTATTCCACTGTTATGTATGAAAAGAGGTCATTTTTATACATAGAATGCATGAGCATTAATCACCATGCTTTATAAAGTGGAATAACATCTACATAATATGATGACTTGAAAGCGCTTACTTTTAACAAATTCGTAACTTAATTCATGAAGCCGCTAAAGGTGAAAAATATTATGTGAAATTAACTAAAAGAAAAAGAAAATTGTGTATGCACCAAACTCAAAAAAAAAACTAAAAATATGTAGGATTCGATCTTGATGTAACCGATTCGCATGATCTTTAATACAGCCCCTCCGCTACAGTGCTCGTTGACATTGAAGGTAAAATTGACGTTCTAATACAACGTCTTTTCAATTTTAATTACTGCTTATCTGCTTTAGAAACGGGCGTGATGATTTTCATGTCAAAGATTGTAATGATAGCGAAAATGCATAATTATAAAAACTTGGTAGGTCATCCCATTACAAACTTATTTCAATGCCTCACTGCTCATTCCCCATCATAATCAGCGTGATGATTTGTAGCCTAAAACTTGACCTGATTCATAAGAAACATTTTTGGTGAATTTCAAGTAAAACTGTCCAGACGTTTTCGCGTAAAGTTAAAACATATTTTTAATCTTACAAACTTTAAATTTGAATTTTTCACCCTTGGGCTAAAATATTGATAAACTGTGAAACACGTGTTTAATTATTTTCATTTTACAGTGTTTCTACAAAATTTGAGTTTAATTGAATCAAAAATAAAACTTACTCCATACAAACTTTCAACCCTATTTTAGTATACTTAGGGTTGGAATTTTCAAAAATCCTTTCTTATTACTTGTCTAGGCAATAAAAGGCACCTCCTGTCCAAATTTCATTGCTCTAGGTCCAGCCGTTTCGGCTCCGCGTTGATGAGTCAGTCATTCAGTGTATGAGGTTGTCATTTTATATAATAGTATAGATAACAATACGCGATCAATCACACGCGTCCGACACGCTCCCGGCGACCTTATTATTGACAAAACAGTAAAAAATACAGCTTTTTTAACAAAAAATGTAATTTCACAAATCTGCCGCGAAAGTTCTCTAAATCATTGAATAAAAAACCCATTGTGATGTTTAAACCCTTGCTTTTTTTGGAAAAAGAGACATGCGCGAGCCACGCTTTTATTATTGCGAAAAAAAAACTTTAATTCACTAAAGTACACCCAGTGACCTATATATTTTCCCCGTTTCTGTAAAAGCACCCTTTTATAGCGCGTTTTTTCATAATTGAATTCAATCCTTTGGAAAAAAGGGTTGGGTAAATTCCCTGTAATTTAGTTTTTTTTGCAAGTTTTAGTTGGCGGCAAAAATTATGCGCACTGTCAAAATTTCGCGCCATTACGTTCGGACATCTGCCGAGAAAAAAAGTTAACAATGCAAATAGGGGACCGACGACATTTTTGGGGGAATTTCGTCGTTTTCGTGTGCAAAATGGAGAAATGCATTTAAACTATAACGGAGCGATGTCCCCTCATTTCAATATTAATGTCCGAGTATTTATTTTTTAAGATAAATTAAGCGATAAGTTAATATCGTAGGGTTCAAAATGCCGTGGCAGCACTTATCGTTGTTTTGCATTTTATGGCTTTGGATTTTTATTATTTATGGATTTTATGGATGTTACAAAGATTTAATGTTAAGTAAATTATTGTTGGAATATTAAAATTGTTTAGTATGAATTGTGAGTGTGACATTATTAAATATTATTTTTGATAGGACGAACTAGGTACTTTCTGGGTGATATTTTAGTTTAAACAAAGAAATTAGAATAGGTAGTGTTTGAAACCATCTTGGATTTCACTATTTTTCATTGCTATTTTTCAAACTTATGCCTATAACAATAAGTTTAGAAACTAACAACCAAACTTATGTCGTAAGACAAGCTCGCACACCACATACCGTACTGGTACGCGTCGTATCGTACAGCCGTTGTTCACCGCAGTCGAAGGAAGGAAAATGAAACAACAATTGAGGGCACAGTGTATTGCAAACGATATCACGCGTCGTAGTACATGTAGTCCATCAGCAGCGTGGCCGCCAGGAGCAGGGCCTTCTCCTCCACCGACAGGCCTCGCTCGAAGGCTACGCCGAACCTGATGAACAAATAAAGAAGCTTTTATTGAATGGTCAATGAAATCTTCTGCTTAAAATTTGATATTTTTTTAACTGACTTCAAAAGGAGATAGTCGACCCGTATGTGTGTGTCTGCGATTTTCTCAAAAACTACTCAAAAAATAACCGACTTCAAAAACACGAGAAATTGGGAAAATAACTAATAAATCATTCTAGAAGTCGGAGGCGAAAATACACAAAACAATACTAATTGGAGAAACCGACTTCTAGTATGATTTATTAATTATTCTTTCTAATTGTAAGCTGTATAAAAGTCGATAGGCCTACTAAGAACGTACTAATTCAATTCTAAAGATATCGTTGGCGATTTTTGAAACATGCAGAAAATCTTGTTATGAAACAAGAAACAATGTAAAAAGTTCTCGAATGTAAGGCTTTATAACATTGACTTGGTTTGGTTATTTTTGGTTTTTACTTCAGACTTCCATTATTTTCTAATTATTCTTTCTATTCTCTATTATCTGTAGAGACTTGTAATTAGCAATATGATCATTTAGGATAGATAATTTTGCATTGTTATTAGTCTGTTAGTCTCTCAAATAGCAAATAAAAAAATAAATTCCTAAATTTAGTAATTTTTCTCTCAGCAAGATTGTCCAGCTGACTAGCCAGGTGCGCAGGGCCGGGTATATTTACTAACTTAGACTAACTGATTATTCTGAAGGCATGACTAACTTATCAGTAACAGGTGCGAAGAAGAGCGCGTGCGCCAGCCCCTGCCAGCGCTTGCAGGTGGCGCCCACGGCTGCGCCGTCCGGCCGCATGATCGCGAACTGCACGTCGCGGAAGCAGCTCACCGTAATGTAAGGACCTGGAGGAGGACCACGTGCGAGGAGGGACTTTAACAGGTATGACTTGGACTGAGTCAGTAAAGACGGAAATTTAAAGAGAATGAATTTCTTTGTCGACTGGTTCTGGAATTTCGTGTGTTGTATGAGATGTTAAGTATATTTTGTTGTGACTGTTGTACAAAGCCATGGTAGCGGAATAGTATAAATAAGAACGTGCGTCAAACACGATAGCAAACAAATATTTTTTGTTGGGGTTTAACAGAAAGCTTAGAAAGAGATGAAAGATGGTCGTCGTGGGAATGTCTTTCGTTATTCTGACATTCAAAATATGCTTATTTTCTGCTTTTTTTTTTATTTTTTGTTACTTTTGTGTCAACTCACCACGAATCCAGAACAAATGATCGCCCAAATCATTCTTGATGAGGTAGGTAGGCTTGACGGCCGTCCACTGCTGCTCCACGCTGCCGATGAGCTGTCCGGGGGGCGAGTAGACCTCCAGGTGCTGCAGCTGGCACGGCAGCACGCGCGCCGTGCACGAGTAGGGCCGGTGTATCCTCATAATCTCTGTGCCGTGGCCGTTGATGACTCGCAGCTGCAGGGGCCGCAGCCCGTAGCAGAAGTACCCTACCCACCAGCTGCTAATGAAATAATGTATTCCACTATTTGTGGTGAGCATCAAGAGCATCAAGTCAATGTTGATAGAAATTTGAGCACGTATTTGGCAATTTCAAAGAATACCACTTTAGAAACTTAATAGGTACTCTAACTCACCGAAACAATACATCGGAAAGACCGAGAATAGACGATAACTTTTTTTGTGGTGTGGTAAGGTGCATAAGAACGTAAGAAACTTCAATCGAATCTTCGTTTTCGCTGAGTTAGAGTATGCCCCCAGATGTGGTCCAGACATCTATCTGTCTATAAGAAATAGTGGTAAAATAACCTAATACTCAGTGTAAATTCTTAAAGTCATGCAAATTCTCAATAGGTTGCATCTAGAGCTTGCAATTAAATATAACTGACTGCATATGGGCCCCACCCATTAATTAACATTTAAAGAAAATACGCGATGTCAAAAAGGTATGTTGCGCCAATCTATACATAAAATGCTTTGTCCGGAATGACTGACGGATCAACGCACAGCCCAAACCTGATCGTAGAGACTTGAAACTTGGAGAGTGTATTCTTTGTATGACGTAGGTATCCGATAAGAAAGGTTTTTCCGAAATACTACCCCTAAAGGGGTGAAAAAGGGGTGTAAAGTTTGTATAAAACGGTGACATTTTTGAATTCGTTCGTATAGCCCACGCGTGCGAAGATCTAGTAATGTATAATTAAATAATAAAGGCTTGCCTATTCTCCTCTTCAATAGTATAGATCAGGGTCTGATCTGACGTCCTGACAAAGAATCTGTTCTTCTTCCCTCGGAGGAACAGCACGTTCTTGACGCGGAGTCGCTTCGTGATGAGCAGCCGGTCTACTGGGAGCAGCTCGTGGAGGGGGGCGAGGTCTGGAGTCGCCTGCAATGGTCACCTATCATGCTATCACCAGAGACACCGTGTTAATTACTTAAGTTATTCTAAATCAATTGGTTGTTTTCGTTTCTTATATTTACTTATTTCGCTTTTTATAAGAATAGATATGTCACTTTTAAATACAGATAGTATAGCTACACAACCAGATCTGTAAACAGCACTCAGAAACTTAGTGGACTCGGTCACAAATTAATACATTCATTGGATTTTTAATAGCTATTTATTTTAGTTAATTATGAAGGTAAATTATACATTAGTACCTATATATAGATGACGAGAATAATATTCTACTCTGATAGATTAACCACTTGCCTCAGGATTAATTATGGCAACATAATATCCTTATTATGTATAACATAACATACAGGTATAGGAATACCTGTGCTGTACAATCCTGTACTAATTATTACATAGTTTTTTCCTTTTTAATAAATACTTAGGCTGGTGGTCAAGTTAGGTGCGAATCATGAAGTTAAAAAAAGTGATTTAATTTGCATCATCTGCGAACTAGATTTTTTCCCTGCGCAGGACCTCATCATCTGCCTAGCCTTTTCCCAACTATGTTGGTGTCGCCTTCTAGTCTAAACCGGATGCAGACGAGTACCAGTGTTTTACATGGAGCGACTGCCTATCTGACCTCTACAACCCAGTTACGTGGTAACACGGTACCCCTTGGTAAGACTGGTTGTCAGTCTTTCTGGCTTTTGACTACCTGTAACAACTGTCAAAGATCTACAAATGACAGCCGAGGCACTGAGGAGTTTCGCTATGACATAGATGGTCACCCAGCCACAGACCGCGCCAAGCGCAGCTTAACCTTTGATCGGTCGAACCGTGCGGCTGTTACTTAGCCACGAGCTCCTCTCCCTGCACAAAACCTATTTCGATAATGTAATCCTTACTAATTAAATTACAAATCCGAAATTCTGTCTGTAACTTTTTCACGAATGTCGAAATGATGAAATTTGGTACAGAGATAGTTTGTTTATACTTTGTATCCGAATCCATGTAGAAGCTCCCTCGGGATTCCATGATACCGCGGGAGGCAGCTAGATAGTACCTTATAATTGTAAGTCTAGAATTCTACAACTACTACTACCTCTAGAAGTCCATCTGTAAGGGTATACTGGTCTGATACAGTACCTGACGGGATAGCACAAGTTCCTCTGGCTCCACAGCCACTTGCGGGGGCGCCTTCACCACTTCAGGGTAGGGGGCGTGCGGAGGAATAGGAGTCGCCTGCATCATCATTGTTTGGCTCGAAGACTTCGCGCTCGATCAATTTATTACCATGTTTCTTCAAATGTGTTGAAAATGCTTGACATTGAATGCTACAACTGACGGCTGGCAGAAGGTGTCAAAGAGTAGGTACAGCTTGGCAAAAATGTCTAGAAACGGAACTAATTTTTTTTATTGCTGGCAGCCCCTGGCAATTAATGTCGTTCTGTTTATATACTCTGTGGTTCTGTGTCGTTCGATGTAAACAAAGTTCGCGAGTTACTTATTTTTTTATTTCGACCATCAAAACCTTAATAAAACCACGTTATAATAAATAAAACCATTCGGAGTACCAGCAAGGAAACAATTTATAATGTTTATAGGCGATATCTGGTCGAACATGAGGCTTAAACTCTTCTTTCCGATCTCGACGATATTTACCAAAGTACCGCCATTATGACAGGTATGTAAGAGTTTGTTTTGATGTATTTAGTTGTATCAAGTGTTAATTTATGATCTCTAATTGGTTTTGAATTGCTTGAATACGAAATAAGTGAAATTTTGAACAATAAACATCGCGCATATAGGTTATGTTTACGTTTTGTCTTTGACACTTTGGTATAGCGCGACTAGATTATTTTGATACTTGAGTGGCTTGAGCCTTGATACTCTGCAATATGTAAATTCGCATAACATCATCTATGAGTGTGATCACAAGATAATATAATACTTGTTATAACTAGCATTTAAAAACCACAAAAAAAACTTGATAGGTACCGTAAACTTTTTACATTAATTATTGATAGAGGTTTAATCATTTTTTTTATCTTTATAGGAAGCACCGAACGTGCATTTCAATCTATAATCGAGTATGAGTTCAAAAGAATTCATGCCAGCATGTTAACAAAATAGAAAAGGAGTATTATGAATTTATGAGAGGGCTCGTACTTGGACATAAAACGTTTAGGAATCAATCTCCAACATGATAGCGCAGTGCCTTTGAATCTGAGTGTGACTCAGATGAGTTTATGGCTAGCTCTAGCCAAGACATGGATGTGGCGGGCGTGGAATATTTAGAGGAAGATTTATTGAAATCAAATATAATAACGCTATATTCATACGCCTTTTTTTTATACCCAAAAAAAATTGTAAACACAGGAGTGCTTACATTATTAGTGCTTATAAGTAATTTGTATTCAGTTACATGACGTGAATACTTGTTATTAAATTTTATAATACTTACTGATTTTAATTAATTATAAAAATACAGCTTAGTATCAAGACGATAGCATGGTACGCTATACGGTCGCAGCGGGTTGCCACACGAACGGTAAAGTGGCGCCCCTATTAATTTCTACTCTTTTTTGCCAAGCTGTATAGAGGGATCGGAAAAATAGGTTTGGGTGAGGAGGTGGCGTAAGAGATGAGCAATGGGCTTTTTTAACTTAATTTCTTCAAGGATTTTTTTGCATTTCGTATACAATACTGCTCAACTATAATAGCTATTATTATAAATTTCTCTTTTCCGTGATGGGCGCTACATAACGGTGGTACGGTAATACATTTCATGCTAATCATGTTTAATTAACATGGCGCTTATCAAGAGACTTCCTAACGAACACAGACTGACGCAGGACGCAAACCCCGGACCTACTGTTCAGCAGGAGCGGTTATAAGCACTAGACTAACGAAGTAGAATGAAATCTGTATAGATTTTGTTTCATCATTTTGTTTACTTACCCAACTCACTATAAATTTTATTCAATCTTTTAACTAAACAAAACAACGCCAATGCAGTTAGTTTCCGATACTGCACTAACCCCAAAAATATATTTTCAATGCATTTTATCGATTCCCGCGCTAACCATAAACTAAAATAGCAGTTAACATGATCTGAATTCATGCAAATGTCGGGATTATTATTACGATTGGGGGAATTCATTTAAATTTTTGTGTAAAAAAACTGGGAAACTGTATCGCTTTTATCAATTGGGTGCAACAATATATGCTATTTACAATGGGGCGAAGGGTGACCATAGGTTTTGAGCAATAAGTTCGTTTTATAGAAGTTCTGTTCGTTGAAGTTTTCATTTTGACTGCGGTGCGTTTGTCTCACAGGCTATTAAAATGATCATCAAGAAAATCTGTAAAATAAAATTTTACTAGCTGTGCAGTTCTTTTGTCACTTATTTACTAACGTAACGGTGGTTAACTATTTATAGGCAACTTACAAAAACTGGAGAATTCGATAGGGAAAGAAATAGCTACAAAATTAAAAATCCAAATCAATCTTATTGTATAGTATAGTACTTAGTTTTATGATAAATGCGTTATGTAATTTTCTTCCTTACATGTAAAATAAGAAAAGACGTCCTATTATTACAAAACGCATGGTCACCGCGCTTTTTAATGGCGCACGCGCCGGCCGCGCACCATTTTATGCAAAAACGCAAATTTCGTTCGAAATTTGAAACGCTCCATTGTGTTGGCAGCTCGGATGAATAAAAATAATTGTTGCCAACTTCAATTTTTGGGGGAAATGAGTTTTGCGCAGGTCTCGCCCATTGTTGCGCAGGAGTGTGCCGAATAGAATTAACGATAGTTTTTATGCAAGCGACATTTTGAATTAATAAGGATTTTTGCATGGTCAAACTGCGTATTGATTATTTTGAGAACGGGCAGGGGATGTAGGGCGCTGTTGGACTAGGTCAGTTTACGGTAGTTATTCATCGTAGCTGATAATTGGACATTCTTTTATGTGTAGGAACCGTGAGATTTCCGGTATAGTGTTTGTATTTTTAAAAGTGTTCAATAGGTACAAAAATATTTAAATAATACTAGCTGTTCCGTAACCGTCTGTAACCGTCTCCCAGAGTCCCTTTTACGTCCGTTTTACAGTAAAAGAGTAACAAACAAACAAACTCACTTTCGTATTAAGATAAAAACAGATACAGATACATTACAGGGTAACATTTTCTAAATAAAAGACGAATATTACTCGTAAATTCATTGTTATTCACTTTTTGTACTTCAACATTTTTTAATCTCATACAATATTAAATAGCATTCATACAACATAATCTTTTGTGATTGTGTTTCGCTCGATAACGTCAAAGGAACGAATTTACACTTTATTTCATCTCAAGATGGTCAAATCATAAGGTTTATCAATTAATATAATTGACGTGAGTTTAATTTTAATAAGTATATAATTTTGCGTTTTGAATTATACATACGATAAAACATATCTTAAGATTCAAAATATAACAGAAAAAATTGTTCAAAATAATTCTGGCCAAGAAATTATATATTATTTTATATTGCAAATTATTATATAATTTAAAAGATTGTCTAAAACAATATATATATCATATAACTTATAATAAACATCCAGTTCCCTATAGCACTGTGTCTAATTCGAGCGAAATACATAATACATACAATAACATGCGCACGATCATAATAATATTAACAAAAACGATATTATCTAACAATAAGTGATAAGGCTCACTGATTCGCATCATCTCTATCTTATATCATAAGGAAAACGTTTGTTCGTAGTTCATAGCAAGTGTTTAGAATTGCCATATTTATAAATTCATAATTTCATATTGCTCAATTGTTTCAAGTATATTTATAAAAATAGTAGAAATGGGTGTTGGTTCTGGCAACCCTCATAAATGTTTTTTTTTATAGTCGATTAACAACCTTTAGCTGACTAAACCGACTGTAGAAATAAATTTCAAATGTAAAATTGATTAGTCAATCCAAAAATAGTCGATATTTATAGTCATAGTCTCAAATATATCATAAAATATCGTAAATTCATCATAAAACTTAACAAATACATAGTGTATCTCTTAACCAGTGTTAGATTTTCAACAAAATCTATTTACATATTCTCATTTAGAAAAAAAAACAAGCTTTTTTCTACTAAATTGGCTAAAAAGCAAGGCACTTCGTGAAATAACAGCTAAGTATATTATATACAAAAAAAATATAGTTTGTATATCTAAATAAATATCATCTAAAAATATATTTCATATCACAATGATTTAATCTGTACAATAGTATGGTCCTTCAGTTTGTAATATCCCAGTTTCGTAACATTAAAGTATTTATCAAAAAATATAGCACCTCTATCTACAATAGTATATAATACTTGTTTTATATATAATAATATATTGTATGTAACAAGCGTGCCTCTTTACACATTTGTAAGAATTTATTGTGTATATTTACATTTATCAATTATGTGTAATTACAGCTTCTATCATTATATTACATATCGTTCAAGGCTGTAGAAACATATTTTATTTTCTACCACAATACTTTTAAAAAATCATCATTTTACAAAGTAAAGTGAACTTTAATTAATCAAATAGAAGATATAATTACAGAAAAAAAACGTAAACTACTTTATTTAAATATAAATCAGCTGCAATTTAGACTAAAGTATAACAATAAACTTTATAATAATATACAATTTTACTATGCCATTGTTTCTTAAACATTTAGCCGTCATATACAGCGGATTTTTCATCACGCCGCAATATTATGGCTTCTAGTTAAAATAGACGCTTTGTAATTAAAAGTTTTAACTAATATACAGTGAGCCGGTAACTAGTCGATCACATCGTTCTACGTAAACCTTAACTAGTAAAGGAAAATTTGTTGCATATTAATAAATATTTATATACTGCTGGACTTTGTTACAATGAAGATGAAAAATCAATCTGTATTGATCAGATTTGTTTTTTTTTACTAGGCAACACTCAATATCATTCTATTTGCAATAATGACAGTTTATTGATAAACATTGCGTTGTTATAAATTTCAGTGCGATAATAAATCAAATATATGCAGCAATGTAAGTATACTAATCTCCTTTGAAAGTCTTGTCTATTGCATATACGTATTTTACGTAATCAGGGTCAGTGCAGATATAAATTATCATTATAATTGAAATGTTTCTTACATTATATTTTATACAACAGATGTTTGACTCACAAAAGAAATCATTGAATTCCATAACACCTCGCCTGTCTCTCCGAAGAGTCAGGCAGAAGCTAACGAATAATACTCTCACTCTACTCATATTTAGAAAGTTTTCCCTACCATAAAAGCCCCACGTAGGCAGGCCACAAAAAATGCAAGCTCCAAACTGCTACAAATTAATTCCACTTGGAAATTATCAATAATTATCATTTTGCCCTACCCCGGAATCAAACTCAGGGCAGTCTTGGGGCCTTACCATGACGTGCCAAAACAAGATTATTTTCGTTATAAAAAAGAGACAGAGCTATACGACGCCAGTAGCTGTGTCACGCTCTCAAACTTGAATAGTGATTGCAAAAACACGTAGTGGTACAGCCCCTGTTTGTTCCTAGTCACAATCATTGAATAATGATGATTTGCAGAATACGATATTATTTGGAGCGCTTATTAGGCCAAATATTTTCATGTTTTTAAACATCAAATTATAAGCTTCTCTTTGAAATAAAATATACCTTTTTAATTGTAGTTTTTGCGATGTATGTCTGTCAAGTAATGTAGTCAACATATTATGTCGTATACACGTATTTTGTCTAAATATTTCATAGTCCAGCAGTATTTAAGAGGTCGATAGTTTAAAAAGATAGTAAGTACCCATCTTTTATTGTGTCAAAATGAACTCTTTGGCTTTCGATCAACTGGGATTTTGTTTGTGTCGCAATTTGTGTGTTTATGTACGTACTTGTACGTAGGTCGTTCAGTTTCTGTGACTTTTCAAACTGCCCCTTAAAATAGGGTTCAGTTTGAAAAACTTTGAGAACCATTTAAAATATCTGACATAAGAAAAAACGGCAAATATATTGTTCATCTAAAAATTATTTTGATATAAAAATATTAAAATATTGGAGTAATTTATTTTTGCTTGGGTTGGAATTATGCGTTTAAATAATTCTGTCATATAAAATGTATTTTATTTCAAAGTATTAATAACTCGATGGTCAAATACAAATTGCCACTTTCTTCTTACGTCGTAATGTAAAAAAATATTTCATACATATAATATCATTGTCAAAGACATTTTATCTTCACTACAAGTCCATAAAATCGTTCACCGCATTCATTCTCCTACTTATCTCTGGTACTGAACACATCATAACTAGAAAACATCGATTTGGGTTCCGTACCTAAAAAAATGTTGAAAGAAAACACTTGACAAAGTGTCAGTTGTGTAGTACATTAAAATGTCTTAATTCTAAATGGATATGCGAATAGGAACAAAGTGGTAGGTACGGAACACGTGCGTATTTCAGTTCGTTCTTGTCTTAATGAGAATCTTATTCGATAAGGCACTCGTACACGTCTTTTACATTCAAACTTATGGAAGAGATCTCTAAATTGTGTTTCATGATTTTTTTCAAAAAGCTACCAATACTCTTAGCCAAGAAATTCTACTAGTTTTCTTAAGAATTGAAAAAGTGTTTTTACATATTACGTAACAGCGCCACCTATTGTTACGACCGCGAAATACTTGAAGTTACTAATCTGATACCGTGATAGATATCAACAATAAATTCATTTTATTAACATTCGTGCTTTACTCAATTTGACATATTGTCACTTGTTTGAAGACCATCACTTGAGAACGGTTCCACAGACGACAAAGTTTGTATAAAAGACCCGTTTTTGGAAAATTAGACCAGATAAGTTTAACATATGTGTGAGTGTGTTCCTCACCAAATTCGTGATTTGTGAGTGTTTGAGTGGATCTCAAGATGGTCTATATTTTGTAATAGTACCTGGTAGATGGCGCTGCTATCGCACAGTAATATTAGATGTGTGGAGTGTGGGGGCTACGCGCCCAGGTCCATGTCGAAGCAGTGCGCGCGCGGGTGCGAGTGCGGCTCGTGCGGGCGGTGGTGCGGGCCCAGCAGCAGCGGCAGGCCCTCGCCCAGCCCCAGCCCCAGCCCCAGCGAGCCCTCCGACAGCAGCAGCGACGACCCTGCACCACCACATTATGTAATGCCTTCACAATTATATCTCCTTCTCTCCCGTCCAAACGTTGCAATAAACCGATGAGACCACTCTTTATGTCACCCTATGCAACTTAATTTTCTACAAAGCAGGTACATGTATGTCATCCATCATTTGTCTTAAAGAATTTTATAGCTATTCATAATATTTTTTTAAAATTTAAACCATTTTTCACCCGGTATACTATTAAGTAGTCGTTACTTAGTCATACAGGGTGAAAAATGAACATTATCAAAAATTAATGCGTCATATTCTAATAATTATTGAGATCGTTATTTTGTACTACACCATTACTGAAAACAGTCTGGTTACAGAGATATTGAAAACAGAAAAGATGAAACGTCGAAAGAACTTTCACCATTCTAAATCATGATATTTATTTTTGCAAGTAGGTTATAAAATAACACTTTTGTACGTCAAACATATTTTTTTCTTGCTTGTCAGTGTTTCCTATCTGACTACCTTGAGAAGAAACACCGAAACAAATTCAAGAGTCACAGTCTCTTTTAACGTCCAGACAGTTAATAACCATTGCAATATCGTAGAACAATGTGGACTAGTGTCTGAAATGACCTTTTGAAGAAGGAGCCATACAAATTTGAGTGGACCTGTCCAATCAATTGGACGCAAGTGGTCTTCATTTAACTCAACAGCAACTTAGGAGCTTAACGATCCAACGAACAATACCATAATATAATAACTAATTCAAAACTAGATGCATCTCGCAAGTCAACCTAGAAGGTTGACGACTGCTTAACCGGGCTTGCCTGTGAAGTGCCTTAAATGAATTTAGGGCCTCCAGCCAGGGCTTAACTTACAAAACTAAACGACTACACGCTAAAGGCACCCCCTAGTGGGGTACGGGCCTCGGCTTAGGGCGTCGCTGGGGGAGGACAGCAAGGAACAGGCTGGATCAGAACATATTATGATTATTATAATCGGGAATTTTAAAGCTATTAGCTCAGCTCGCGGGCCGGCTCGTCGAGCTAGGGTCGGGAGGGCATGGACAAGGTCGTCGCGACGGACCTCGGCGGCGAGGTCGATACGAACGCGGCCTGTGTTTGTGTAGAGTGCTAGTGGACCTACTGCTCTCTTGGAAGAGGGTTTTAGCGTCATCGGTACGTGCAGGGAGCTATAGCGAGTATGTACCTGAGGTGTGGTAGTTGGCGGAGTCATCGTGTAGCATGGAGCTGATATTCCGGTCGGCCGCCTCCGCCACCACGTTGCTCAGGCACAGCTGCGATGTGGGTGATGAGCATAGCATGGGATCCCCTGAGGAACAAAGATATCATTTTAGATTATGTACAAATCCTGAATGTAAATAAGTGCTAGATTTGATGAGTCTGTAGAAGTGACTGCAGTAGTTTGCAGTCAATGAACTATCTTGACTATTTATTAATTAAGCATAGTTTATATTATAACACTTAAATAAGCATAGGGTAGAACTTAAGCATAGCATAGGTTAAACTTAACGTTAAGTTATTGAGCTCATTACTACGTATTAAGTAGGTAATATTGTGTATGTAATACCCAGTTGCAGACCATTTGACCATTGGGGAGCTCGTGGCTAAGTAACAGCCGCACGGTTCGATCGATCAAAGGTTAAGCTGCGCTTGGCGCGGTCGGTCCGTGGATGGGTGACCATCTTTGTCATAGCGAGACTCCTCCGTGCCTCGGAAAGCACGTTAAGCTGTTGGTCCCGGCTGTCATTTGTAGATCTTTGACAGTCGTTACGGGTAGTCAGAAGCCAGAAAGTCTGACAACCAGCGTCTTACCAAGGGGTACCGTGTTACCCGGTAACTGGGCTGTGGAGGTCAGATAGGCAGTCGCTCCATGTGAAACACTGGTACTCAGCTGCATCCGGTTTAGACTGGAAGCCGACCCCAACATATTTGGGAAAAGGCTAGGCAGATGATGATGAATACCCAGATGCAGACAGACTGGATGCCGACCCCAATAAAGTTGGGAAAAGGTTAGGCAGACGATTATGAGTTATAGACTGTACCAATTGATTTTACGAAAAATGTAACCAAAATCATAACCTATTTTGTTCTTTTTTAAACAAATTTTCCCACATAGATAAATAAAATGGCGTTAAATAATAAATGATGATGTTCAGAGCATGATATTGACATAAATGCGCCAATTTGTTAATTCCTGTGGCAGAATTAGAACCAAATAGATTAAGACTTTGTTTACTTTTTTCATAAAATCAATTGTAACAGACTATAGTGAAAATCCCAACTTTCTGAGCGACCTATGTATGTTTGTATTTACCTGTTCAAATATGAAAGGTTTTCATTAATTCCTTACCTTGCGTGACGGGGTTGTGTGAGTCATCGTCCATGAGGTCTTCTATCTGCGCCAGGTTGAGCACAGCATCGCTGTCCTCGTTGCTCAGGAGGTTGGGTGTCGGCGAGAGGCGCATCTATACCAATATAAATAAAATTTAATATTCAATGAGAGGGAGAACGTTGAAATCCCTTTTTCAAATGACCCCTCCCGCCGTGAGTGGGGCGGGTGGGAGTGTCAGACTGTTCCTGACTAAAACCCATCCATGTTCCTTCCTCAGCCCTTTGTATTTCGGGGGCGTGGTATCTCTTTCGAACGTCCCGCAGCCCATGTTGAAACCCCTTGGATATGTTGATGATGATGATGTTATGTGCCCTAACCCTTGATCAGGGTGTGGCGAGATTGTCTTTCCCCTTGGTCCCTTAAAGTTCGTAGAGGTACGGATTTATCTAAAGGCAGTCTTGCAGGATTTTCAGCGTCATTCTATGGGTTTTTAAAAATAAGATCTGGCGCGATTAAAATTTTAATTTGCGCTGAAAATTGTTAATTGCATTTATCTGGCGCCTATGTTTATCAAGTCATATCAAACCGTTAGCTTTAGCAGCATTAGCTTCCCTATCGTAATGTAGGGGTGAGTCCACCTCTCCGGCCTATGAGGTCGTCAGAGGTGAGAAAAAGAAAAGAAAACTAGCTTTCCGCCAGCGACTTCCCCTGCGTTTTCCATTCAAATTCAAATTAAAAATGACAGAGTTTCATACAAACTTTTCCCCTCTTTTTCACCCTCTTAGGGATAGAATTTCGAAAAATACTTTCTTATCAAATGCCTACGTCATACAAAAAACACACCCTTCAAGTTTCAGGTCTCTAGGATCAGCGGTTCAGGCTGTGTTGATCCGTCAGTCATTCAGGACAAAGCATTTTATATGTATAGATTTAAATTGAATCATGTTTAGTAGCAAGTCAGTCAATCAATACTTTGATTAAATTAATGTTTGAAATTACCTTAATGTCTTTATGATTGAACAGATGGTCTGGCACGGGCTCCAGACACAGGTCGGGCTCGAGGCAGCTCAGCGAGAGACCCTCGTCTCGACTGAGAGGCGAACAGGAGCCCAGCTTGAGCCCATCTGCAAGTAAACAGTTACTCATTAGTATGAATGTCGCCGGTGCATAACTTGGCAAGATTTTAAAGTAGTTGGAATAAGTTTGCGCATGTACACCCAGTGGATTGCACGGACAGTTAAGCGAGGTGAAACCATATAGCGTTCCTTTTTAGCATTTTTGGTTGGAACCCCAAAGAAAACCTTGTATAAATAGGAGATTAATCCGTATAGATGGGAGATCCGAATCTTGAGCTAAAGTAGATATGTAAATCTTGTTCTGTCTGAATGTTTGTTGGAGTCTAGAAAATAGTGGGCAGTGTCGAGGCTAGTACACAACTGTGGTGCGGCACGTACCGAGCGCGTGCAGCGCGGACAGGCAGTCGTGCGGCACGCCGCGCAGCAGGTCGGGCGCCGCCTCGCCGAACTCCATCAGCGACGCCGGCTCCGACTTCGGCAGCACCAGCTCCTGGGGGGGGGGATGTTTAAGTAGGTAACTAGATATAGGAGAGAGGCTCATGGCTATAACTGCCGCACGTGTCCATAGATCAAGGTTAAGCTACGCTTGCCGCGGTTGATCCGTGGATTGGTGACTAAGTTATACCGAACCCGTTCGTGCCTCGAAGAGCAAGTTAGGGCGTTGGTTTCGGCTGCCACCTTTGATTGTCGTTACTAATAGTCGGGATTGTAGAGGTCAGATAGGCATTCGCATCATTTAAAATAAACGTACCTATTTAGTTTCGGTTTATTGGAAAAAAGAGATACATGAAGATGAACATTTTGAATACCAGAAACATTGTAGATAAAGACAAACAAATAAAAAACAGAAATATCTCGTGTATCAATTACAGACGAGGTACCTATGTGCACCTCATCTGCCATGAAAGAAAATACAACTAAAAAGAATTTGGAAGACTAATTCTTAGTAAATTTAATTTTTTGCCTAAATAACAATCAGTGTACCCCCCTGCAAATTGTTCTTCCGACGCCTATGAAGAGATATACTTCATTTACAATAAGATGATAAAATCTTCCAATCTCTTTTTGCAGCTTATTAATCGATTTTAAGTTCTATTCCGTACTTATAAGGATGGTGTTGAAAGCAAAATAATGTTTACAATAACAAATACATCTGCATTTTGTTTTTGTTAGCACCTTAGCAATAGAGTTCAAAATCGTTTGAACAAATTGTAAATAGGGTGCGTTTAAATGTCTAATCTTATAGTAAATGGAGTACAGTGGCGGCAGAGGGGGGGGGGAGGGTCACAGGGGACATGACCCTCCCCAAATCGTAAATGTCTAATTGACAAACCTCCAAAAATAAACAATTTATGTATTTTTTGTTGATGACCCCCCCAAAATATTTGGCTGCCTGATGGAGTATAGATAATGTTGCTGCGACTTACAGGCACAGGCGTGGGTGGTGCCGGTGCCGGCTGCTGCGGCGGGGGCGCGGGCGCGGGGGCGGGCGGCGGGTCGGGCGGCTCGGCGCAGTCCACGCCGGAGTCGTCCGTGTGCGGCGACGCCCAGCCCGCCTCGCCGCCCACCGGCAGCCCGTGCAGGCGCGCCAGCCGCTCCAGCTCCTGCGGGCAGACACCTTGCTACATGAGAACGACGCCAAGCAATCAACCATCAGGTTTGGCCCGCCTGGCCGGAGAATCCTCCCTTTTCAATGGAGGAGAACCGCACACATTGTAACTCCATATTACAAACAAAGAAAATCGTAGAAATCCTGCTTGATATGGAGGGAAGTGGAAACTATGGCTATTCCTACCTCTCCACTATTATTTTCAATAAATTTAAATTCGTTGCAGGTTCCAAAATAGTTAAAATCATTTCTTTAGAATTGTTGAGCGTTTGCGTTTTCTGGTGGTCGCCACTGTTGATTCTGGCTTTAAGGAGTTGCAGTGGACCGGTGGAATAATGTGGCTGGCTTGTTCCAAAAAAGCCATAGAAGACTTCCCACAAACGTATAGGTGCATATATGTATAACGCCAGCCGACTATTATTAATCGGATACAAATCCGGACTAATTTAAGTCGAATAATTTTACACGGACACGCTTTGATCGATAGCGAACATCGAATACCAGACTAAACTAACATTTTACTTATTGGATTCATTCACAAATGATGTTTTTTTTTTGGCTAGTTTTTGCTAATAATATTTGAAGCAAAGGGCACATACCTGTATCCTCAGCATGAGCTTCCTATTATGGATCTCGATCTGCTTCCTCCTCTGCTCGCTGTGCTTGAGCCGGTTGACCTCGTCCCGCAAGCACTTGATGTAGTCCACGCTGCTCTTCAGGATGGTGCCCTTGTTCGGGCGCACGTCGCGTATCACTTCGTAGAACGGGTCGTTGGTCTTCGGCAGTAACGTGCCTAGCTCCTTTATTCGGTCGTTTATGTTGAACCGGCGACGTCTTTCGACTGGAATTTATTAAATTATATAAGAATGAAAGTTGCTGATGGTCTCATCTTCACCCTCGTGCCCTGCCTTATTCTATAGTATTTGACGGCACGTTTGGCGTAGTGGCTGAGCAATTGGTTGCTGCGTGTCCGTTCCCGCACCGGACAACTAAAATTGTTCCGGGTCAAGGTGTTGGTGCACGTATTATTGAATGTTTGTACCGCACCCTCAACACAGGAGTAATTCCTAGTGTGACAACGCTTTTAAAAGAAAAAAAGTATTTGAGGGGCATGTCTATTTAACCTTCTACTAGCCTTCTTACGCAGTCTTCCTCTATTCCGCAAGTGATAGCGAATTTAAAATAGGTCATCTATAGGATTAGGTTCATCATAGAACTATTTGTGTAGCCTTAAGCCTACATTTAGGCCAGTGCTTTTAGCCTCTAAAAACGGTAAAAAGTGAATTAAATAATAGTAGGATGAAACCCATTGGAAAAGGAGGAGAATACAATAAAAATGATAGGAAAAATAAATTACGGGCGATCTGAGGTCGGGAAGTGGGGGGAGGGGGGGTTAAAAGTTAAAAAAACGGTTTATCTCAATTTCCGGCAAAACTACAAGTCCTATGAAAAAAAGTTAAATGGCAAAGTTGTAGGTAATAAAAAGATCTACAACTTTTGGATTGACACTTTTTTCACATAACCTCAAAATTTATGTGAAAAATTCAAAAAACCAAGTTTTTGGTTTTTTATTTTTATCTTTTACAATAATTAATTTTTTTTCACAAAATTTGGTGAAAACTTACCTTTTTATGTCCCAAACACACTGTAATTTATTTGATTTAAAATAATTATTTTTTCACCCTTATTTTGACTTAATATCGAAAAAACACCCTAATTTTCAATCGAAAATTCTCGTGTCAAAATATCACTTTTTTTTAAAAAGTCGGTAGTCTTTTTGTTCTTTGAAATCTCTACTTTCAGATGGTATAAAAAATATTTACATTTCTATGGTAAATGTTCTCAGAAAATATAAAGAAACGCTACGGTTTTTTGAATTTTTCACATAAATTTTGAGGTTATGTGAAAAAAGTGTCAATCCAAAAGTTGTAGATCTTTTTATTACCTACAACTTTGCCATTTAACTTTTTTTCATAGGACTTGTAGTTTTGCCGGAAATTGAGATAAACCGTTTTTTTTACTTTAACCCCCCCTCCCCCCCACTTCCCGACCTCAGATCGCCCGTAATTTATTTTTCCTATCATTTTTATTGTATTCTCGTCCTTTTCCAATGGGTTTCATCCTACTATTATTTTTTTTGTTTTCAAAAGTTATTGGCACTGGTCTAATTTGCCTCAAGTGAAAAACAGAATTTCCTAAGTCTTAACTTCTTATTAATTTATAAATTGAATAATAGATAAAGTTTTCTATTAACCTAATTTTAATGGTATTATGTGGGCCGATCCCGGCGGCACTGCAATGCCGGGCCGACCCGTGACGGGAGTGGAGCGAGCCCCGAACATCCCGTCAGTTTACAAAAATCAGTTTAATATACTGGTCCCTCAGTGAGGGAACTTTCAGATATTAAGCTGAAAAGAACAGATACTACACTTTGATCTTAGCCAAAAGGCCGAGAAGCGATACCGTCATTACGAAAACCGAGTAGGGTCATTCAATCGCGGAGAATCTTAACACCGCGATTCAGGAATGAACTAAAAATGCACAGTGACATCTATC
This sequence comes from Pyrrhia umbra, assembly GCA_963891755.1. Classification (NCBI taxonomy): domain Eukaryota; kingdom Metazoa; phylum Arthropoda; class Insecta; order Lepidoptera; family Noctuidae; genus Pyrrhia; species Pyrrhia umbra. Next base: position 917,392 of record OY982942.1, on the reverse strand, counting down.
GGTGTTTTGAAGAACTATTTAAGCGACGCCAGCGCCATCTTGTATTGTGTATTGTCCTATTAGTTTCAACAATGTAGTTACGTGAATTAGGTAGGTTACCATAAATTACAGACATAAATTGTAGAATACCTATTTTTCGGATAAGATTTCTGTTGTTTACGGAAAACCTTGGAAGAAACCAGCTCGGAAATTTAAGTTGAAGCTAGAATTCTGAGAAGTAACAACTGATAACTCCAGTTCTCGTCAACAATGATGCTCAAATAAGAAATGTTTGTATTTTCTATCTTCCATCTTGTTTAACTTGTTTCTTTTCTTTGTTACTCGTATTTCTATCAACTTATGTTTTGTGCCAATGAAATATTTTTCTTTCTAAGTAGTATAATATATTCAGAGCCTATAATACTACATAAACTTTGTATCAGAAATACTCACTCATATTGTGGTTGTCTTTCTTCTGTCGGTCCTTAGCGAGGGCGTGCATGTCGGACTCAGTCAGCAGGGCGCAGTCCCCGGCCACGGAGCTCGCGGCCGAGGGCGGGCCGGATGACGACAGGGGCCCGGCGCCGCTGTCTAGTGATAGTATGTCTTCTAGAAACTCGTCAGCCTGGAATTTAAATGCGAATATTTAAGTATTGTGAAGATTTGAAATTAAAAGTGAAGATTTTTTCGCGGAACATAATGTTTTTATTTGTTGTTACGGTTCTGAACATCGGGAATTTTTGAGAAAGACTTGAGTTCTAAAGCATCTAGTTGGATGAGAGAAATTTTGATTCAAATCTATCCTGGAAGTTAATACCGTGGTCATTAATATCAACTACCAATGACCGTAAGATCGATCAGCCATTTTCTGGACAGTCTGTCAGAAGTCTCATCCTTACTAATTACTAATATAAATCCATAATATTAAATGTCTGTCTATTACGCTATCGCGGTAAAACGGCTGACAGCCGGTTAAGATGAAATTTTATTTTATTTTTAGACTAAGATTGATTGAAGAGATTGTAAACCTGGGGTGAACAAGTTACCTCAGGATGCGAATGTGATGCAAGTGTTTTCTAATAGTATCTGTGTTGTAGACGTACCTCTGAGTTGTTGCTAGCGGAGGGCCCGGCGGGCTCGCGCAGGCTGGAGCAGGGCCGCTCCGGGGAGGAGGCGCGCCGCGTGCCCAGCTCCGGCGCAGACCTGGGGGACACCTGGAGACAGGGCAGAAGTATTACAAATGTATATTAGCTTCCTTTGTATCGTGATGAGGAGTAGATCGGAGATATAAGTCCTTTTTCCTTTATAACGAGCTGAGGAGCTTATGAAGGGTCACATTTTTTATGATTTAAATGTACCTATTGTTAAACATAGAGCTTGCAATCTACAATTACATACAGCAGTATTTATTAGTAGACCACAATTACAACCTTTATCATTTGATCACATAAGAAATTATGACATTGATGAATGGAATTTCCTATTTTCTTCAAAATCAAATTCTGAATACAAGTACTGGATATTCCAATACCCGACTGTATCTAACCTGATAATGGCTATCAGAAGTAGTGAAGTAGTAAGATTTTGATGGTATACCTGTGTCTGTGGTTGAAATGATTCACTGAGGTACTGGCGCACTTGACTCTTCTGCTTCTGTATCACGTGATACCTGGTGGGGTTCTCCAGAACTGTTCGCACCTGGAAAACGAATACATTGCAAATAAAACATTAAGTTAAGTAAGTTTGTCATAAAAGTCGTCGAAAACGGTATCGAATGCTTTGGTCAAAACTTTTTTGAAAATATTGTCAAATTAATATAGATATTATTGAAGATGGTGCTTAAGAAGTTAATTAAAGTTCAATCTACAGATTGAACGTGAACTTAGGGAAGTTTTTATTAGGGTCATGTAGTAGTTCTGGGATGCTCTGTCGGTGTGTTACAGCTATTTTGCTTGGTGTACAGACCTGTAATACTTGTGGCGGTAGCTCAACGTGAGGCGTGATCCGCGGCACCTCCGCCGGACTTGACTTCTTCTTGTCCTCATTGTCCTTGGACTGGCCTGCTTGTTGTGCCTGTAACACAAATAATTCTATAATTAAAAAAGTGCTTATACAACAAAAATTAAAGCACTGAGATGTTTTCTTTAATGATGGGAAATCATCTTATGGCTCCTCCCGTTGTGGGCGGAACGGGAGGAAGTGTCAGAGTCTTACTTACTAAAACCTATCCCTTAGCAACACTGGTGGGCTTTGAATGAAGTACTCTGTATCAAGGATCAGAGATAAAAAGAAACCAGACTACCCAGAGAGCAGAAACTCCCATTTTGTGCCTGGCAACATAATGTGTTTGAATATTTGTTGGTGTTGTTCAGTAGCCGGGTTCAAACCACGATTACGGACGGTACGGTCGGCTTACGAAAAATAACAACTTTTTTAACTTAAGGCAACATAATAAAAGAACGAATCTACCTATATTAAAACATGACACTACCACAAATCCTAAAGAAATACAAAACACGGAGCTAAAACATTTAATCTTGGTCTAATTACCAATTTTCACAGTTGAAACAAAGGCAAAAAATGCAGAAACATAAACTCAAGCCAATGCATATATTTAAAACAAAAATAAGTGTTTAATTGTTTTGCCACATGTATACATCCTACTCTAAAAGGTTTAGACGTGAGATGAGAACCAGACGAAAACAATATAAAGATAAATAATCCATATACGGACAGTGTGTAGTTCAATCAGTTTGCTCAAACAATTGACATTACATAACATGTGATATTTGACCATGAATATCAGGATTTAATCAAAACTCTAGACATTATGCCAGTATTTGATGTAGGTCAAGGTTAACATTGGCAGAATTATGAACAGAAGACTTGGATAGGAGTTATAGAGAGGTACGATACAAATTCTATAGGTATATCAACTTCTTAGTGTCAAAATAAAAGCAAAATGATGACTCCCCAATGTTCATGAAAACACTAATGTCGTAACAGTAAACTTAAAATTATTTCAAACGGGTGTTGCACATAAGTAATAGAAAAAGATGATGAGCGAATAGCAATAACACCGCAACAATGTCTGACTGAAGGAGCAAAAATAACCAACAACAGAGTGAATGAATGTGACAATTTTTTAATGTAAACCTTTTAAGCAGTTCAAAAAGTGCATTGAACAAAGGATCAGTAACCCATAGTCTACAAAGACCATATATCAGGTTTTCCCTGGCAGAAACCTGCGTGGGATTTTAGCGGCATGATACACTTAGCGATTTTATATCTTTCGCGGAATCGCAATGGCGAGGATCATGCTTGTAATAACTATGCAGCCTGTTATTCAAATGAATGTAAGCGTACCTATCTATAAACCCTTAACTGGTTTGGGCAAACATTTTACTTAGCTTTTTCCTTATTCAAGTTTTTCCCCTGGCATAATTATATAAAGGTATACCATGCACAGTTTATACCTACTTGATGACATGGAAAGGTGTGGAAAGGAAAGATAAGTGGAATTAGGAATGCTGCTTTTAGGATGCAGTAAAACCAGTCATGAATATTGCCTCCTGTTACAGGACACTTTTGGATTATCATGGGTTGATCAGTCACCCTCTAGGTCTACTCTAACTCACCGAAACGAAACTTCGGAAAGACCGGGAATAGACGATAACTTTTTTTGTGATGCAGTAAGGTGCGATCTGATGCTCTGCACATAAAGAGATTTACTTTTACTACCCATATACTCGTATAACAATTATTTGCACCTTACGGCCCTAAAACCCATAAGAAAACGTACGAAACTTCAATCGAATCTTCGTTTTTAGGGTTCCGTAGTCCGACAAGGAACCCTTATAGTTTCGCTTTGTCCGTCTGTCTGTCTGTCTGTCTGTCCGCGGCATAGCTCCGAGGTTCTTGTTACGTGATATGTATATTGATCACGCCGAGAAAGTGGTAAAATAAAATTTTGAAAAATATATTTTTTTAGGGTAGCTCCCTCCCAAACACGTAAAGTGGGGATGAATATTTTTTTTCTCGCATACCCCTTCGTGTGGGGTATTGTTAGATAGGTCTTTCAAAAATATTATGGGTGTGTGAAGACTATTTTTCGGTTAAGCTAGCCATTAGCGAAATATCTAGCTTTTAAGTGCAAATTTTTGTTCGATACGAGTTACCCCCCCTCTAACTTTTGAATGGCTGTACCTAGAAATGTGAAAAAATTCACAGACGTAGCACATGTAATGAACTTACAAGGAAAACTATCACGGCTAAGTAGACTTAACCGGTTACAGAGTTATAGTCGACTAACTGAGACCTACTACGGAACCCTACTGCGCGTGGCCCGACACGCACTTGGCCGGTTTTTTTAGGGTTCCGTAGCCAAATGGCAAAAACGGAACCCTTATAGATTCGTCATGTCTGTCTGTCTGTCTGTCCGTCCGTATGTCACAGCCATTTTTTTCCGAAACTATAAGAACTATACTGTTGAAATTTGGTAAGTAGATGTATTCTGTGAACCGCTTTAAGAATTTGACATAAAAATAGAAAAAAAGTAATAAATTTTGGGGGTCCCCATACTTAGAACTGGAACTCAATTTTTTTTTTCATCAAACCCATACGTGTGAGGTATCTATGGATAGGTCTTCAAAAATGATATTGAGGTTTCTAATATCATTTTTTTCTAAACTGAATAGTTTGCGCGACAGGCACTTCCAAAGTGGTAAAATGTGTGTCCCCCCCCCCTGTAACTTCTAAAATAAGAGAATGATAAAACTAAAAAAAATATATGGTATAGACTACCATGCAAACTTCAATTGAAAATTGGTTTGAACGAGATCTAGTTAGTAGTTTTTAAGTAATCAGCAATTTTCCTGTACAAACAAACTTAATTATGCGGTCGGAAAAAAAACAAGATAATTGCGACTTTATTGCGTATTTTTTCTTTCCAATGGTCGGAACCCTCGGTGCGCGAGTCCGACTCGCACTTGGCCGGTTTTTGTTGAGTTAGATTAGGCACCCTGTTCGTTGTGGCGATCCTTGGAGGAGGTGATGTCCAATAGTAGTCGGTTACGGGCTGATATGCTGATAATTAGCCATTTGCTCCGTATTACCGAACGATACTCGAGCATCGATCAATGGAAGCCAGTCCAGTGTCTGTTATTTTAAGGGTACAAGAAGAAGGTACCTACTTGTAGTGACTCTCTGCGCAGCTGTTCCTGTGCATGTTCTCGCATCAACTGCTGCTTCAGCTGTGTGCGAGATGTCGGCGTCAATGTCTTGAACGTAGGCGGGCTGCAACAACGAGAATATATTGTTAGCATTGGCTGCTAAAACAACAAACATGATGCTAAAAGATACGTAGGAGATGGGGGAGATGGGGAAATTGAACAATCAGAAGAGTTTGCTAATTGTTAGGACCTTGTTAAATTGCTTTGGAGTGGAAAAATAGCTGCCTTCTTGTATGTTGTTTTCAGGTAAAGCTTAAATCTTAGAGCAGTAAGCATACCTCATGAAATGACACAGTCCTGTTTTTCACATATACCTAACGAACTATTATTGAAAGTATAGAAAAAGGTAAAAGTTACATAACCATGACTAACAATATTTTATAAACTATCATCTTGATATTAAAAGAAGAATCTGTGACGTCACGACATAACGGCTAACACATAACATCGGTTTATCCTCGATCACAGTTACGAGTACATGCGCACGTCCTAGGCTGCGCGCGCGCATACTGAGCCGATGGTCGCGCATGAGTTGAAATACAGGTGGGAATTTCGATTGAATGCCTTTTATTTGTGTTTAATACGTGTATGTTTCGAATTTCAAGGGCTTAGACTAGACTTGGATATTTGGATTACCTAATACCTAGGTGGTATGTGTAGAATGAGTGTATATGAGTAAAGGACAGAGTTTTAAAGAAAATACCATCCAGTGTTCTCCAACTAGATGACACTAAATTTAAATTGTGTATTAAACGCACACATTCATTTTATTAGACAGAATAAATTGTAGCATTTGTTTCATCTCTCACTGATGTACATGTGAGTACCATGTAACCATTTACTAAGTATTAATCATAAAAGTCTACTCGTAAAAGTTTAGTCTGGCATTTGGAGTATGTCATGCTCGCTTAAAGGCCTCGCTGATGGTGGCGCGTGTATTGGATCGTTTGATTCCCTTCAAAATGGTTGAGTTAAGCGGTGCTGATGCACGCGTCAAGTTCGTGAACGGGCGCTGTCAGTTGAGGCTGGTCATCTCTAAATTGCCAAGAATTAGCATATTAGAATTGTTAAATGTTAACATTTACATCGTTCTCACATAAAAAAAAATCATTATTGATGTATATACGAACATTGTAAAACATGTTGAAAAAGAGTAACCATGGAGTTTCTTGCCCGTTCTTCTCCATAGGAATCTACGCTTTGGAACGGGCAAATAGCTTCAACTTTCTTTTCGACAAACTGACAGACTTATGACTCTTTGACAATTCAAAAGTGCCTGTAAATGGTTAGTTGAAATAAATGATTTGAATTTTGAATTTTTTGATTTTTTGATTTTTATCTGTGTTTGATACTTACCTAGACTAATCGAAGTTTGCTGGGGAATAATAAAAGAAAAAATAATATGAATTAGCATAATATATTATATTTTCCCCGTGGTTTCACCCACGTCCTAAGAGAACTACGTCACGCACCCGGATAAACCTTCTGATATATTACCGTCTCCAGGGCCCCATCTATCTCCATACCAAATTTCATCTAAATAGGCTCAGCCGTTTCACCATTATTGCATAATTAACAAAACGTAGAAACAAGGGTGAATCGCATCCAACATTGGAGTGTACTAGAATTACCTGCTGATAAGATCATTATTATCTGCTTAAGCTTTTCCAACTATGTTGTGGTCGGCGTCCAGTCTACACGGATGCAGCTGAGTACCAGTGTTTTACATGGAGCGACTGCCTATCTGACCTCCACAACACCGTTACCGGGTCACACTACACCCCTTGGTAAGACTGGTTGGTGCCTTGCTAATTATTATTTTTCTTGCATACTTATTATTTTTCTTAACGTGCCTATCGACGCGTGACTGTTATGCATTCACTAACAAGTAATATACATATATGCTTGATTACAGCGTAGATTCAACATATCAGTTATTAAATGTCAAATAGGTACTATACGGCCTCAGACATCGGTGACACGCACGATCATGAGGGGATAATGTCGTAATCTCTACCCTTGGAATCTGCTAGATGATTGCGGTACGTACATTACATGTAGCTATTCCCGGAAAAAGAAAATGTCCTAAAATATTCCTATCTATTATCTCTTTCATCTCATTATTTCCTTTTGTGTGGGTTTCCAACCCAATCAATCCAGCCATCGCGCTACTGTTTGTTGAGGTTTATCTATCACTAAAGTGTTGAAAATTATCACACAGTTTTCAGAAGAACATGAATAGTTAGAATATTCTTTATTTTACACTAATAGGACAAACATGCAGTAGTACAATAAGCGGTTATATCGCTAAAAGTAATTTCTTACAGATCTTTTGATGGAGTCAAATTTTAATTCGCTGTAAGTAATATTTGGATGTTTATCTAGGGGAAATAGCCACTTTTTTCTTGGAATTCGTTGAAAGAAATAACTTACATACGGATAAAATAGAGAGCCGGACCAGTCTAGCTATTCTTGTAGCTATGACAACAAATAATATATTTGCTTAGACTATTACTGACGACAATGTTACAACCATTTGATACACAACTGTAAACTTGTCAATTGATGTGCTATTATGTCCTAGGATTTACATACGGTAAACGTTAATTAATTTGTATCCACAGTTTCCGCCTTGGATAATCGTAATAATTTCCATTAACAGGTAAAGGTTTTTTAAAAGCTTTTTCCGTCAATAGGTTCCTTTCCTGTATCGACGATTTTGCTACAAAAATACATCCATGCAAATGGGATCAGTAATATGCAGGGCATCAGTCAATCGCCAAGCCATTGCGCTTGCGCCGGATTCTAGGAAGCCTTATGCTTTTCATTGCGAAACAAATATTCAGTAAGGATTTCCACTTTTAACGGTACGTAGATATTTCTTCACATTACAGGGCCTGTAGGTTGTAGTAATTGTTTAAACCATGCAATAAGTGTGTGTCGTGAAATAAGAACATGTAGATCAAGCAAGAATGATCAATGTTCCTTATTGTAAGAAGAGGGTTACCAGTGGTACATTACAGTACAGACAATTTACAGTATATCTACATAAGCAAGTGTGGGTATTGACTTGAATTAATGGTCAAGGCTCACTTCTCGCACACATGCGCAAGAGTGTGGTAAGAGTAAATTTTTCAGTGTGTGCAAACATGGCCGATAGTTAGTTATAAATGCGCCGCGGGTCTGTTTGTTAAATGTGTATGTGAGCTTTTATGAAAAAAAGTAAATTGCCCGACTCTAGGATCATAGGTGCGTTTACAAACATAAATACACTAGCACAAACACTCAGAGCCGAAACAATTTTGGTTGTCCAGCGAGAATCGAACTCACGACACGTAGCGGAGCAGCCACTACGCTAATCGTGCATTCAAATATTTCAGTCGTCTTGAATAAAATATTTTTTTCAGTAATTCAGTATCTTCTATACTCACGGCGATCTTAGTCGCAAAATGGTTTAGTGTCTAGCTGTGTTAGCTTTTGAATAGTGAAGCTTTTGAATAATGAAATAGCTTAGGTATGTAGTAAATGTGGAACAGAAAACCGAACCACCACGCGAACCAATTAGGAAATACATTTTTACCATTACTACTACACGGGGCTATCGGGATAAAGATAGGTGAATTATTATATAAATGTATGCAATTATGAAGCATTTCATTATACGTATACTAGCTATGTATTGAGCAAACTGTTATAAAATATAGGTAAATGATTATTAGTTATGACGTACTAAAAGTTTATTGCCGTTATTAGTGAGCGCACGTGACACTTTAAAAGCTTTGCACTTACGTTATTAAGAACTATTGAGGTTCATTGTGGCCCACTTTTGAATATTTTTGCTGCCATAAAAAATATAAATGATATCCGAAAACAAACTTGATAGTAACATATATTTTTATTTATGACTAGCTGACCCGGCGAACTTCGTTCCGCCTAACAGTCGATTCTTAATTTTTTTATTACTTTATTTTTCTAAAATAAAAGATGTTTTCTAAAATAAACGTAGCCTAAGTTACTCTTTATAACATCAGCTACCTGTCAATAAAAGTCCCATCAAAATCGGTCCAGCCATTTCAGAGATTAGCCGGAACAAACAGACAGACAAAAATTAAATAAAAATGCTATTTAGGTGTATGTGCCGTATGTATATTCATGTAAATGTAGTAAAAAACGGTTATTTCAATGTTACAAACAGACACTCCAATTTTATTTATATGTATAGATTGGTTTACAGGTTCATCAAGAAATTCCAAAACAACTCTACTTCGAATATGAGTATGGCACGTTTGGTGCTGCGCTGCGTGTCGCGGGATGGATTTCCACACGGGACAACTAAAATTATTCCAGGTCTGGGTGTTTGTGGATGTATAATGTATGTTTGTAAACGCACCCACGATACAGGAGAAATTCCTATAGTGGGACAACGTTTTTCTAAAAATAAAAAAAATATATAAAGTGTTAGAAGTCAAAACCGAACACCTACTTCTTAAACTCGTCAGTAGCCTTTACCAAAGTAACTAGAAGACTTGGATTTTTCACTCTTTTACGATCTAATCTAATCTATATAAAATTATAATAAATACGTTAACGAGACTCAAGGAGGATATATTTTCATGAGCATAGATTTAAAGCCATTTGATTTGTTGAATCTCGTTAAAAAATACGCGCCCATTATTTCAGAACTTCGAATGGACTTAACAAGATTAGAATGTAAAAAGAAAACGTTCCAATCATTTAGAAAAAGCTTGGCAATCGTTCTGACGCTAGATTAAGAGCACTATGATACGGTTAGTGCCAAAAACAGGTGGCGGATTAAAGCACTAATTTATACTGCTAAATACGACTAACTGACACGTTACATCAATAAAGGTCTTTCGATAGGGCTCGAAAGTCCCTCCACATTAACGCACCTTTCAAAAGTAAATAAATATATATTACTAGCTGATTCCCGCGGTTTCACCCGCATCTCGAGGGAACTCCTTCGCGCACCTGGGTAAAAAGTAGTTGTTCCTCAGGGTCTATTCTATCTCTGTACCAAATTTCATTTATATCGGTCCAGTAGTTTTGGCGTGAAAGCGTAATAGACAGACAGACAGACAGAGTTACTTTCGCATTTATAATATTAAGTATAAGTATATACATCCTGTAGGACTGTATTTCAATATTTATTAAATTGTAGTTCCGTAGCAGTAATCTATACTTATAAAAAAGGTAAAGTTTGTTAGTTTGTGAGGCTCTAGGGGGTAATCTCTGGATCTACTAAACCGATTTAGATAAAATTTGGTACAGAGCTATAGGCGACCCTGGAGAAGGTTGTAGGCTACTTTATCAGGGTGCGCGGGAAACAATTAGTTCCCTCTGTTTTCGTTTATTTAGTGTGGACAGTGAAGATTGAATGAAAGAAGTTTTATATAGTTACAGGTAAATAAAACGGGCATTGACGTGTGATTAAGACTGCTATAATTTAACTCAGCGGATAAATTTGGCAAGAACAATCCATCATCAAATTAAGCCACTAAAAACAATGTGTGCACCATTAGTATAAATAAATACAATAATTAGCCGCACGCGCATGTTCAAATGATGCGCTTGACCCGGCCATTACGGCATTTCGACAATTAATAATATATTTAGGACGCGAACGTACAAGAGTCGCGAAACTGCGCGCGCGCAGAATACAGATCGCGATTTGTGTTCGCGATTTTTTCTAAATTAACATTTTGATGCGTTATAGATTCTCATGGCTCCCTAATGTTGTGATAGCAGCCTTCAATGGGAAAACAACGGCGTAGCGAAACGTAAGTACGCCATTTTCAATTCATGTCGCGTGCGTCGGATTGACAGCATGTCGTGTTTTCGTTGCAGTAACTTGTTTATAATTTGTAGGCATATGAATAGTTAAAGAATCTTGAATTACTGTTATTGGATTATAATTCTACTATATCCCTGACATTTTAAATTATTTATAGATTACTCTGATTGGGTGCGATACCGTATCAATAAATTATTAAATCCCTGTTTTGTCTACTTGTCTAGAAAACGTGTCAGAACCTAGGTGTCTACCTCATTTACTTGCTTATATCGTCTAGAGCAGCGGTCGGCAACCCGCGGCCCGCGGGCCGCATGCGGCCCGCGGACGTCTTACTTGCGGCCCGCGAATGTTTGGTAAAAAAGTTTACACCAAAATAAAAATACAACCGACTTCCAAAAATACTAAAAGAGTAACTAAGAGTAAAATTAGTTTAAGACGACGACTACCGCCAATGACCTTGAGCAAATTGGCGGAGCTTGAGCTTCCCCCCCGCGACCCTGCAATGCACACCGCACGGTTGTCATTTTATATTTTGAAGAACTTTGACGGGTGACCATAATATTATGTAGAGATTCTAAGGACAGTCGCATATTGTATTTTAATATGCATGTCTAAGATATAAAATCTAAATACAAATAACATCTGTCTGAATAATACTTCGAAACACTAATTTTAAATTTCCAACCCCCACTGCATATCTACTTCGTTTGCCAGAAAACCAAAAATATTTTCAATTTCTTTAATCTGCAAAACATGTTTATCGATCTAAATTGTTACAAGTTTCAAGAAAAAAATCTGACAACTAGCATTCTTGAATTAATCCGCTGTGAAAGATGGACAGACAGACAGACAAAATCGCACCATAGGAGTTAATTTTTAGGCCATATTGGTGTCCACTTTGAGCTCTTCTAACAGAAATGCACGCAAGATTTTTTCATATTTGCATTTTACGACATCTGCTGCTTCTCAAATATCTTCAGCTCATTCACTTGTATAGGAAAATCGTATTAGTTTTGTAAGGAGAGCCTGGAAGCCAATTAATTAGTCCGACATTTCTGATCCATCTGTATAGTGTCCAACCAAACCTTTGGCATTAGCTTTGGCCGAACCATCAGCTTTGGTTAAAATTGGCCTAAGTTTTGACAGCAACAGAACGGAAATTGAATAATCTATTACGTTTAAAGACCTAAAAGTGAGTGAGACTGTATTACAAATGATGTTAATATTTTAAATAAGCTGCAGGTAGTTTTATTTATATCATTAAGTTGATACACCGAACATATTAGTAAAAAGTCATTGTGGCTTCTTTGCTAAGGCACCTGCATCTCATTTATGAGTATGCAGATTCGAACTTCGAAACCTTGAAATTACGAATCTGACTATTCCAAAGTTTTACACTAACGGTGAAAACATCGTGAGGAAACCTGGACTACACGGTCTGAAATCACCAATCCACCTTGAAAAAGCGTGATAATTAATGCTAATGCATGTCTATGTCATACCCAAAAGTGGGATAGTAAAGATTCCGATTATGATCAGGATTTTTAAAATTTTTACCTATCATGAACAATGGAATATCACCCGTTTTGGGCCCAATTATGAAAGTGCCGTAAAGCAAAAAATCAATGCAAAAATAAATGTGCTAAATTCGGATATAGACTTTGTCTGAATGAGAATTAGCTGTTACATTTTCAAGCACCAAATTTGTACGACCCTTTTCCACGGTTTCATGCATTTTTGAAGAAATAAAGTAATGGAAAAAAATCCTACCATTGTATGGCATTTCGATAATCTTTTAGAAAGATGCAATATCGATTTTTGACCTTGAAATCATTTATAATTACCGATTTAAATATTTTTGATCTTTATCTTTTTACCTTATATTACTATTATAAGGTTTTTATAATATATTTTATCAGAAAAACTCACCGCAAAAATTGACAGATTTTTTTATAAAAAGATTATTAAATTGACATGCAGTAGCTCAATTTTCATTTAGTTTTGTTATTACAATTCATCGGAATTCAAACATAACCTTGGAAAAACATTTTAGAGAAAAATGTACGGAAGTCTAATTATTTCGGAATGTTTGTTTTACAAACTACGGAGAGTTTTTTTTTTAATTTAATTCGTATACCAAAAGATGTCAAAGAAAACATAAAAATATTAGAATATGCATCAAGCCTTCATATCAAGCCCTTTCATAATTATGATGACGTACAAACTACACTTTGTAATTTTAATCCCCATTTTTCCTCGAAAGTAATAGGTAGTATTTTTCTACTTTATCCATTTGCGATATATTTCAACAATTATTCCAAATCGATAAGGTTAGTTATTCCTGAAGTAATTATCAGCTCTGACAGACAGACAGAGAAAGTCGCACCCCATAAGGGTTACTTTTTACCATTTTGGTTCGGAACCTTAAATATACTGTTTGAATATATCTTTTTTTTTCGTTTCAGTTCTTGTCTTTGACTTCTGGACCAAATATTAAAGAAGATCACGTCCTTTTTATTTATCAGGGCTTTAGCCAAAGAATTAAGCGATTGCCTATTAATCGGCTTAGGCCTAGCCAAAAATCGACGTTCTGTCGGATACTATTTGGTGTTGAAAATAAAACATGAGAGTGGCATAGTGAAGTAGGACCTTCATTTCTAAAACACTATGCTTCGTCTTATCTTTTAGATTGTGTGTATATAATATTATCCCACATTAGATACCTTGACTAATAGATTAATATGTATATCATATGTGACTGCTTACTTGGCGTTTTTACTAAACTTCGAAAATGGTTGCTATGTAAAGCATCACTACCCAATGTTACCAGTAAAAAACCGGCCAAATGCGTGTCGGGGCACGCGCAGTAGGGTTCCGTAGTAGGTCTTAGTTAGTCAACTATAACTCTGTAACCGGTGAAGCCTACTTAGCCGTGATAGTTTTCGAAAGTTAGTTTTTTTTTATTTTTGAAAGATCTATCTAAAGATACCCTACATGAAGGGTTACGCAACAAAAAAAAATTTCATCCCCATTTCACGTGTTCGGGAGCTCCACTAAATTATTTTATTTTTTTTACCACTTTTTCGGCGTGATCAATACACATATCTATAGTAAATTTCAGCTTTCTAGTACCAAGAGCCTCTGAGCTATGCCGAAATTGCGAAACTATAAGGGTTCCTTGTCGGACTACGGAACCCTAAAAATAAAACTAATGTAACCAATCCAAAATAGGAAAATGGTCTAGCTAAAATAGTCAGACAATACAATACATTTTACAATTATACATTTTACAATTATACATTTTACAATACTCTTTTAATAGCGTAAGCTTATTTTTTTATCATATTCTGCTTTTTTTTTCAAATTCGTCTCGTAGCAAAGAAACTCGAACCCAAATTCACGTGTTTAGAAAAATATTTTCATTGGTAATAATTTAGAATAGCGCCACCTTGTTACCCATGGATAAACCGTTTTATTTACAAACCATTAAGTTTTGTTCTAAGATATCATCCCATGCCCTGACTTATAGCTACTATTTCTATAAATTCCAAACTATTAGGAAATATTATAACATAACATGAAAGAATTTTAATTTTGACGACTATCTCCGACCTACATGTAAAATTTAAATGAGGTAAGTATGCAATATTCTCGTTTTGAATATGTGAAGTATTAAAAGAAATACATATTTAAATCCTAAAGTACATTTAATTATTTAGTAAGTCAATAACAAAATATATTTGTCCTGCCAAATTTAGATACACACATTTAAGATTATGACAGATTATGGATGATTTGGTTTGAAAACACGTTATTCACATCAAAAAAATATTTTATCCGCATGTAGTGACTTTCCAATGTAATAATTATAATTCACCAGTCATCTTATCACAAATATAATAATTTATTTACATCGTAATGTGCTCGCTCTGAGTGACAGCGTCTACCCGTGACAGTGGTCACAGACGTACTGCCCCCGTCGCCCGGTGGAGCCCCTCCGTAATTTCAACTCAACGTTTTGACAAAAGCACAAAAATTGACGTAAATATACGATTAAAAAAAAATGTTCGTATACAAAAAGACTGATAATTAACTTTTCTATAAAATGGTACAGGTTTCATTAAAATCCGCTTGATAAATTCTATGTAAAACTCAGTTTTTCTTCTGCGGTAGACCTAACTTCATGATTTTTTTATGCAATGTTATAAATACATAATTAAACAAAACGGTATACAAAATTATCAAGCATATGCTCTAGTTTAGTATATATACTTTTTAAATCATGAAAGCAAGTCGTTAAAGCGTAATCATTAGCTTTAAAGGGGCCAAAGTCGTATATCGCCGCCTTAATTTAAACCTTAGTCAGTGTCTCCAAGCTACTGTTGTTAGTATTTTGCCACCGACTCATAAATTAATGAAATACGCTGGATGTATGGCTTCAAGGTAAAAAAACCGGCCAAGTGCGTGTCAGGCACGGCAAATACTTTTTTAAACTCCCAAACACGTAAAGCGTTAGTTAGCGTTGATCATCCTATCATATCAGCCTAATTATTGTGATCCTAAAAAAAAAAAAATTGCGCTCACTACGCTCGCGCCTTCAACTGATTTGCTTTTAGTTTAGTTTTTGCTACAATTTTGAGTTCTTTACTCCAAACCTTATTATGCAACAAACAAACAAAACTCAAAAGTATTTTTTTATTGCGATCCTACACAAAAATTCGCGCTCGCTTCGCTCGCGTCTTAAACTGCCCCTGTTTTTTTTTTGCTACTATTTACAGTTCTTTACTCCAACTATTATCGTGCAACAAACAACTCAAAAGTATTTTTTTTATTGTGAACCTACAAAAAAAAACACTCTCGCTTCGCTCACGCCTTCAACTGTTTTTATTTTATTTAAAATTTAGTTTTTGCCACAATTTTGAGTTTTTTACTCCAAACATTGTTCCTGTTCTTTTTTCTTTTCACATTTACTTTTTGCTACAATTTAAGGGTTCTTTACTTCAAACATCATCATGCAACAAACAAAAACAACTCAAAAGTAAAAATTATCATTATTTTATTGTGACCCAAAAAATACGCGCTCGCTTCGCTCGCGCCTTCATCTGTTCTTTTCTTTTAACAGTTTGTTTCACTACAATTTATAGATCTTTACTCAAAACGTTATCATGCAAAAAACAAACAAAACTCAAAATTTAATTGATTTTTTTTTGAATTTTTGATTTTTTGAAAACCGACTTAAAAATACTACTACTACCACTACAAATTGAAAAATAACTAATACATCGTTCTAAAAGTCGGTGTCTCCAATCGTTATTGTTTTGTGTTTTTTAACCACCAACTTCAAGAACGATCCATTGGTTATGTTCTATATTTCCATTTTTTTTTTCATTATTGTTAATGGGGCGGCAAAACTATTAAGCTCGCACTTGGCCGGTTTTTCTATGGGAAATTATACGTAGGTATATCAGGTAGAACCTAGGCTAATATCATAAGTGCGGCCCGCCTATAGTTTATTTTGCTACCTTGTGGCCCTTGCTTGCCAAAAGGTTGCCGACCGCTGGTCTAGAGATAAGTCCGGGTCTAGACAGTAACTACAAGCATGTGTGTCTGAAACCTACAATAGTCTTCAAGTGTAAATCGAATCGTTTATTGTGTCAGAAGCACATTGTAACACACAGACACACGCGTATTCCTTTGACGCAAACGGCGACATGTTTGTGATTTTCATAAGCATCGCGTGACGGCCGTGTTAGCGGCTCACGGCGAACAAGGACGACCATATTGTGCTTAGATGTAGGTATTATCTTATATTAAGTTAATGGAAATTGTTGCTAAGTTATACGGTGAAGTATTGTGCTGTATCAGCTTGAAAAAAGTTTTGAAGTTGTAGTTATTCAATGGAAATACTGACTTGATGTCAAGACAGTGAATCAAGTTCGTATCCTCGATTATTCGGGAATATTCTGACAAATAAATTATCACTTTCCATATTTAGGTACTAATTACGTATTTCAGTCGTTATGGATAAGCTCAGTGATAGAGACAAAGTAATTACTCCAATAAAACTCACAATGCATGACCCCTCAGTAAAGCCGTCTTTCTCAGAGAACTTTAATCAATCTAGAAAATGCCTCATTTGAAATAATTTACGTGGGAAAATTTCGTACTTTGTCTTGACTTCAATCAAATTATAATCAGCTTATTCGGACGTAAAACAAACAGGCTACGATACAAAATCAACTTGACGACACAGCTTATATTATGAATTACCTAATAGTTACATGTGTGACGAGCGACTACGTATCTAGTACAATAGATACAGTAGGATTACTTGACATAATTTGTGATAATGAAGTGACGCACGACACACGGTGGTAGGTACATAATTATATCATAAGAAGAAAAATCTACGAAGACTCTCTTCATAGTGGTTTTTTAATTTGAGTGATGGGTTATTATTTTTTTATTCGTTTTGGTATCCCTCCGTAGTTTATTTGTCAAAACGTTTGATTTTTATAATCATAACTATTTTTTAATAATGAAAATGCATAATCAATTAGAGATACAGATGCTGTGTAACAAGTTACTAAGTGTTATCTAGACGTATCTTTTTTGTTAGGAAAACGCTTTTCCTTTCTATAATGTGTACTTGGTAATATAACATTGTTAGTGTTAACGAACCTATCTTTTAGCAATAACAAAACGCTGCTGCGTGTTATTAGAAAAGACTATACTTCAAAGAAAAATATTTCAGATTAGTATATGTCGATACATAGGTACTTTGTAATACAATTACTTACTAAGTAGCGCCAACCTGCCAATCCCTACACCTATCAGTTAATCGCAATATAATCGTTATTTACTTTTACTTATATCTAAGTAGAACCGTATCTTTTAGCAATAAAATTTTGATTTCATTTGGTTTTCCCACGAGTGTATCCTGTGGTAAAATTAATGGTTTTACAGTGTAAGTGCTTTTATTGGGTGCCTATATTTATAACTATTTATTTGGTATTAAAGATTAGGCAATTTTACTACATAGATATAATTTGTAATTAAGTTGGGATATTATCTTTTTATTGTTGGTGAATATTTAGGTTATTGTTTTATCGAAATAATAAAACAAACACAAACATTATAATACTATCATATCGTTCATATTAAATGAGTCTACACAGAATGTATGATGACTAGTTCAAATTATTTTGCGCCACAATTTGATCAAGATACTTATTAAATCTTATCAATATTGTTATTTTTAATCTTTGATTTAGACGTGGATATCCTTGGGGTAGCTTACGAGGAAAGAACTAATGATAAATATTCTCTGTCTGGCGCCATGTATATAACGGCAATAAACTTCTTTTCTCCCTCTCTTTTCTTCGGCCACTAGCATAATATCTATACATCCACAATAATAATTATGTAATTTATAAAGCTATAATTATAATCTATACATTTTCTATAATATAAAGAGGTATTTGTAAGTCTATGTATAGGGGAAATACAGAAGGGATTCTAAAAAATCTTTTTCCAACAATAAGTTACATTAGTCCAAAGTGCTAAAGGCTTTGTTTAATGTGCTTAAAATGCAGATGCTAGTTTTTTTTTACATATGTTACTGCCTACCCGTTTTTCATCACTCATTGCTTGTTTGTCAGCTGTGAATTACTTACTCGGTAACAGTTATTACAAATGTTTTGTTAGTTTGTTACATATAGGAAATCATTAAACCATTACATATGCGATGTAAAGTACTATAAATAGCATCTATATTAAGCTACAGCTGATTACAGGTAAATATGGTAAACAACAAAAAGTATTTTATAAAGTCATTATTTTTGGACGCCAATCTTAATATTAAAATGTAGTTATTTCGATTTCAGGTAGGCAACTACTGTACAATGTACAGTACTACTTTAAAATGTTGTAGATCTTACACACATGTTAGATACACTTGAGAGAAGTTGGAATTGAATTTAAAAAAATAACAAAAATCTTCAAACACCTACTGAAAAGCAGTTAATATTTTTAACATTGTTCTATCTTGTACATAAAAACAACAGCCTCCGTATTTCAAATGATTATTATCAATATTAAGATTTCTATATTTTTCACTATAAAATATTAAGATTTTTCAAACTGACCCAAATTTATTTCTCCCGAGTGTATTACCACATCTCCCTCTCTTTTCTTCGTGAGAATTTGCATCAGCCCATAGCACCAAAACTAATGTAACAGTACCATGCCACGGAGTGACGTAACGACAATGATGACGTGGCACAGCCCTGTAATGATGGTGGTCGGCGATGACTGGCCGATTCACGCGGAAACCAGGCTGGCTTCCCGTCATTACCGTAATCACGGCTGTGCGCTATGGCTGCGACAAACACACACCACGTGACGTAACGAATTAATTGGTAATACTATGTTACGGTTCAACCACGCTGTAGGTCAAATATTTAATTGTATACACTTTGTCCATCATCAATTGGGGGGTTACTTGAAATTTGGACGTCAAAAGGATTGGAAAGCTCCATGAAATTAAAGCCTTGGTCTTCTTGTATAATGGCGGTGGCGAAGATTGTGCCATTTCATTGTCAAGAATTTTTCGGTTTTGAGTTGTAACTTCCTGCTAGCTGAAAAAAATGTCCAGCAGTAGGATGGCACGAGAAAAGTGCTCAAGGTAGGGCACCTACAAGATGGTCTGATCCAACCAAGAAGGCGGTGGGCGGCAGCATGCACAGAGCCTTACACGCGGCGTACGACCGCTCCCGCTGGAAACAAATATGTGGTCGCGATCCTCAGTAGTGAGGGACCGAGTTAGAAGAATGATGGCACAAAATTTTTGGAGATGCACGCCACAAGTAATATTTCATAACTGTTCGCAAAAATAAATGTCGTTTTAAATATGAATGAATGGTACAGTTCCCACAGTTGGGGATAATAGCAATTAATTCATAATTGTCGTGTGGTGCAAACGATGAACGGTAGGCGTTTACGACCGGAACACAAAGCTGTTTCGAAGTATATTGTGCGATGTCCAGGTGTAAAATGTTGCTACCATCAGTGGTCTGTTATTGCATTTTGAACTGTAAACCTTTAAGATAATGTTTAACACTGCTTAGCTTTAGGCTGCTTACAATTTTCAGCACATCGACATTACCCCAATACGTGATTCTTTGCTGCGTATTTCACCATCTAGACCACAGTTAAAAAGCGTGCGTAAGCGCAGGCAGATGCTAAATGCCATAGCACGTAGAGTAAAACACGTTTTTAAAATACATAAATCGCTGGTTTTCGATGCCAAAGTATAGTGTGTTATAATCGGTTAATGACAAACCACACGCGATCGTAATATTTCGTCCCACTGACCATGTTATAAAGCACTGGATAAATTGAGGCGAATCGTTTTTAATTGATCAGAGTAATCTTTGTGTGACATACTATGATGTAAGGATTGAAATGATGTCAGGGATTATATACTCATACGTTTTGGGACATGCTAGTTACGCTTTTAAGCTATGCTTGCATGGCTCGACAGCTCACTGTCAGATTTCTTATTAAATCTTGAAAATAAGGTACCTTGTTATGGAAAAACTTGAACCTTTTCAAAGCCCGCATCCAGGATCAAGTTAGTCCAGAGAAAAAGAGTCTTGCTAATGCCTCCAAACGTTCCTTTGGCAAGACAATTATTTGACACTCGACCAAAGTTCAAACACTGCACATCATCGCTTAATAGCTATGGTAAACACCGACCTGCAGGCCGAACTCTCACGGTCAGTCAGCCTTGACAGCTGTGCAAATGACGCTCTTCCTTTAGCCAAGGACGACGCAAATCGCGTGAGAGACCGCCTCTCCGCTGTGGCGTGACACTTCCGTAATATACGGTAATCATTACTGCTCATTTGGCTCGTAGTAAAGCGGGCTTTACTATTTAAATGGGTAATTGAGTGTGAAGTACGCTTAAGAGCTGGTAAGGGTTGTGTTACGAAAGAAATGAATGACGAAAAGGTTGCGCGGTAAGGGACACATTTGCATTGGCATGGCAAATCATTTATGTCAAGAATGGCAGCCATGGAGACACTTCATTGACAGCCCTGTTGACAGGCTATAGTATAGCCAAAAATATCTCGCTTCTATGCAAGCGAGATATATTTTGAAAGCTTGCGATAACAGTAGAAAAAGTGCACCCTTAGAGGATTTTCACTGAAAAGAATCGCGTAAACACAAGGAAATTATTTAAATTAAAGGAGTTCAGCCATTTAGCTTGCTGTTCAAAACGAAGAATTACAATTAATCTGGCTATGAGACACGTGTTTTACCGGGAGGACTTTTTTTTTGGAAAGAGAAGATACCTTCTCAAGAATGCCTGGTTCTTTGGTAATCATCATTCTGTAAAAAAAAACTCATTGAGCCATCCAACCATCTTCCTTCCGTTAATTAAATAACATTCTCATCTTAATTAATTCCACGATACAAACGGCAAACTTGAATGAGGTTACGAAACTGGGAACACGATCAGTTTGTGACTCCATGCTACACGATAGCAATCTTGAATACTAATGCTACATTCAAAGAGACCTAGACAATGTAGTTAGCACTAGTGGTCTTGTAACGTCACGTACCACGGAGTCGGTTAAACACCTATTGAGGAACGTGGACCTAATATAAAAGAGCACTATTTCATCATTAATATGGTGCCGAAAACTTTCACTGACAATAGTCTCCGACACGTCTGCGACAGCCGAAAACTATTTTATGCTGATCTTCCGTGAAAAGTATTATTGACTCGACTTTTTAGGGTTCCGTAGTCCGACAAGGAACCCTTATAGTTTCGCTCTGTCCGTCTGTCTGTCTGTCTGTCTGTCTGTCTGTCTGTCTGTCTGTCTGTCTGTCTGTCTGTCCGCGGCATAGCTCCGTGGTTTTTGTTATTAGAAAGCTGAAATTTAGTATGAATATGTATATTGAACACGCCGAGAAAGTGGTAAAATAAAATTTTGAAAAATATTTTTTTTTAGGGTAGCTCCCAAACATGTAAAGTAGGGATGAATATTTTTTTTCTCGCGGACCCCTTCGTGTGGGGTATCGTTAGATAGGTCTTTCAAAAATATTAAGGGTGCGTGAAGACCATTTTTCAGTTAAGCGAGCCATTTGCGAAATATCTAGATTTTAAGTGAATTTTTTTGTTCGATACGAGTTACCCCCCCCCCTCTAACTTTTGAATGGCTGTACCTAGAAATGTGAAAAAAATCAAAGACGTAGCACATGTAATGAACTTATAAGGAAAACTATCACGGCTAAGTAGGCTTAACCGGTTACAGAGTTATAGTCGACTAACTGAGACCTACTACGGAACCCTACTGCGCGTGGCCCGACACGCACTTGGCCGGTTTTTTATTAGGCTACTATAGTGTGTACCGATTGATTTAAAAAAAATGTAAACAAAGTCGTAACGTATTTTGTTCTGATTCTGCCACAGAAAATAACGAAATGGCGTAAGGATGGCGCATTGATGTCAATTTCATGCTCTAAACATCTTAATTCATCATTTAATGCCATTTTATTTATCTAATCGGGAAAATTAAAACCAAATAGGTTATGATTTTGTTTACATTTTTATCCCGGGATTTTACCTAAAAATTACCCATGACCGGCTCCCGAGTCCCATCTATCTCTAAATCGGTTCACCCGCTATACCGTGAAAGCGAAACAAACTCACTTTTCTATTTTTAATAATTATATACGAGATACATAATTAGTTACGAGATGTTATTGCAAAAAGTTGCAAACTGCTAAATTATTAGAAAAAAATGTGGGTTGCTAAAAAACTGTACCCAGATCAAAAGTACGAATTTCCTACCATGAACCTTCTATACGCCAGTTTATGAAAGCCACACCATTTACCATACTCATAGCGATCGGTAACTAAATACAAGACTTCAGTATAAAACTGGTTTAAATATACCTAATACAAACGTGGCCATGATAAATACACGATAATACTTTCTTCGCACTTCATCTAATCACGTAATCTAATAATTATCAATTAATCTTTTATACGCAATTGATTGTTAGTCATTGAAATCCTCTTAGGAATGTTTTTGGTTTTTGTTTAGAAACTTTGAGAAGCTTTACTACATAATATAAATGTGAAAGTAACTCTGTCCGTCTGTTACGCTTTTATGGTTGAACGGCTGAACTAATTTTGGTGAAATATGGCAACGAGATATATTGAAACCGATGGAAGAATAAAGGATAGTATTTATCCCGATGCGCGAAGTAATTCCATTAGTACGCAAGGAAACCTCGGAAAACAGTTACTAGGCACTTTTTCCAATGGCTTTCAAGAATTTTCTATTAATAAAAATAGTGAAAAAAACGGAAAACATTTTTTCTCTCATTAGATTAATACCACTTACGGCTGGCGACCCTGAATGGGACCTAGACCCACATCGTACCCTCATAACAACATAACACTTGCAGTGCAGTAACCATCGGATTCCAAGCCGCGATTAATTATAACAAGTATTGGAGCGACATGTGGAATATTTTTTATCTTCCCTATGAGATATAGAACTCGGAGAAGGGGTGTTGCTAAATGAGAGAGAGGCGATTGTTATGGCATGGATTTTATTGACATCCAAACAACAATTTACCAGTTTTTTTCATGAGTTTCAGAGTCAGAAAGAGAGATAATAAAATAAAATAGCACTGCGTCCTAGAATAACTATTTTAATCAATGTGAATAAAGATTAATAGAAACAGTTGCAATTCATAAAATGCTTGGCGCTTCAAGAATTCACGTTGCTCGACACAGTTCGAGCGATGTTAATTTGCAGTAGCATTTTATGTCTATCAATGTGAGTTTGTGACGATTCTGAAATCATCATATTAATTAGTATAATATTTCCACATGGCTCATACATATTTTTGATATTTTCAAAATGACTTATATTCTGTTATTTGTTTTAAATTGATCTGGTTTTATTTCTTTTTCTCTTCATTTTGTAATTGCCTAGCAACGTGTCTTTAACATGAGTAAAATTTCGTTAAATAAAAATGCTACTAAGTGAAACCAATTTCAGTCACAGATTGATGCTAAAATCCTTTCTTTTTGGCGCTTTTAATAAAGAAAAGATTAAATAAAGTATTGCATGAATATCACCTCCTGCCGGGACTGCGAGACCTTCAAAAGAGATACCGCGCCCTCGGAATAGAAAGGGCTGAGGAAGGAACATGGATGGGTTAAACTAGCCAGTAAGTCTGACACCCTTTCCGCCCCACCCATGGCGGGAGAGTCATTTGATGATTTCCCATCCGAAAAAAAAAAGGTTTTAATTCTCATTTCCAATCTCGTTGACTAATCTACTCAACTAATATTGCTTGTTAAACTTTACCTTTGTTAAATTTTATCTACATAATTATGACACATTATCTGGTGCAACTAAACACAAAAGTGCAACACGATAAGACAAAATGCGTCACTATTACGTTTCATAAAAATTTATACACAGCTACTACAAATATCTTGAATGGAAACCATGAATGAACCAACGTAGTCCATTATATGCAAATGCTATCGGAAAATCATCTTAATTGCCCACAATAATAGGGAGAAAATCGCTTGTTTCCGCTGCGATGACAACTACCAAGGATGACTGGTTTGTCGTTCATTTAATTATGTATTTTTTTTATAATTAGATACAAATTGAATAGTTGAATCTTTATTCTGCGTCTGTGGATGACTATATTCAAAATGTATATTGTTAAACAATTTGAATTAGGTTGATAATTCAAGTAAATGCAGCGGACTTGAAAAAAGTTATGGAAAATAATTAAGGTCGCCTCTGGGCTGCTAATATTTATACTTTACAAGCTTCCCGCCAGCGGCTTCGCCCGCGATATTTTAGCTATTGGATACAAAAACTTGACAAATTATATACTAAAACCTTCCTCATTAATCACTCTATCAATTAAAAAAAACCGCATCAAAATCCGTTGCGTAGTTATAAAGATTTAAGCATACATAGGGATAAAGGGACAGAGAAAGCGACTTTGTTTTATACATACTATGTATTTATACTTTATGCATTCGAAAGATGATCGCTAGTAAATATCTCACCAGGATAAGGTCAACCTCTGGACAACTCTTAGGATTTTTTTTTCCATTTAGATCTTCCTTTTTTAATGCAGTCAAACTTGGGGTTAAATAAATTAATCTAAAAGGCTTGCCAGTTTTGTTTTTTTGGATTACAATGTGTGGTCATTTTTATTACCAGCACGTGTAGTTGCGAAGAGTATAGTAAAGTACGTTTCCCGACATCATTAATTCATTGACTCCTACTAGTCAATATTAATAAACACTAGAACGAGGAATAACAACGTGACTTCTGAAGTCTAGATACACTTTACAAAAAATGATTTTGCTTGAAAAAAATATTTTGTGCGATTTTTTTTATAACGTTTTATAAAAGAACTGCGTTTTGTATTCAGAGAATGCAAAGACTAAAAACTAGTATTTCCTGATAATACCTTAGAAAAGAAAAAATAAACTTCGTAGGGTAAATTACACTATGCGGATGTAAACTTTTAACTGCAAATGCTTATTGTAAGGTGGTGCACATAACACGGTCACGGGACCAATTTGAAATTTGACACTAATAACAATTAATTCTAAGACACCGAAAAAGCTTTCCAAAAAACATCTCATTTAGCCATGATAAAACGAATATTTTTAATTAACTCTAAAATTGGATTTTTAGTTGCTTTGGGATCAAAAATATTGAATTGAATAGGAAAATAAGTGACGTCACAAATCACTAACCCCCCCCCCCCTTACAAAATCGTTTTGACAGCTCATAAAAAGTATGTCAACTGATTGGTGCTCATACCCAGATGAATATTGCTGTAAAGTGGAAAAGTGGAATCCTATCTTATTACGATGGCATCCGAAACTTGCCGAAGCTTTGTACTTTACAATTGAAAGCAAATATAAAAAGCAATAGAATACTCACTCTTTCTTATTGTTGACTACAATGACTAGCTTCACTTTCCGAGGGCCCTTGGTCATTTTGCAGATATCCTTGCTATTATCCTCCGGGCCCTTGGATAAAATTTTTAATAGGGGAATGTTTTTAGTTTCACTAACGCAGCCAACCGGCTGGATTTCTCGTCACCTCACTGACATTATCACTTTTGTCGTCCACTGTTCCTTTGTAAACACATTTTAATAAATCACAATTTGTCCATTAATACTGATAGAATCACGTCACTGATATACTGAATACTGTTTGTTGCTGAAAAGATAACATATCGTCAATCGAGTCGCTTTTTTTAATTACATAACAACTTTAGATATTTTTGATTGATGCAATTTTTTTCGAATTATTATAATGATACTTGGATTAACAGTGATTACGATAATTGTGAAATAATACTTTTAATCTTATTTAAGAAAGCATAATAAATACATAAGTCAAATACCGAGATATGATAATTAGTAAACGCCAGACAAGGGCCGTATTATGAAGTTTTAAAACCTTAAGACGACGACTACCGCCAATGACCTTGAGCAAATGGGCGGAGCTTGAGCTTCCCCCCCGCGACCCCGCAATGCACACCGCACGGTTGTCATTTTATATTTTGAAGAACTTTGACGGGTGACCATAATATTATGTAGAGATTCTAAGGACAGTCGCATATTGTATTTTGATATGCATGTCTAAGATATAAAAATCGAAATACAAATAACATATGTCTGAGTAATACTTCGAAACACTAATTTTAAATTTACAACCCCCACTGCACATCTACTTCGTTTGCCAGAAAAGCAAAAATATTTTCAATTTCTTTAATCTGTAAAACATGTTTATCGATCTAAATTGTTACAAGTTTCAAGAAAAAAATCTGACAACTAGCATTCTTGAATTAATTCGCTGTGAAAGATGGACAGACAGACAGACAAAATCGCACCATAGGAGTTAATTTTTAGGCCATATTGGTGTCCACTTCGAGCTCTTCTAACAGAAATGCACGCAAGATTTTTTCATATTTGCATTTTACGACATCTGCTGCTTCTCAAATAACTTCAGCTCATCTTCACTTGTATAGGAAAATCGTATTAGTTTTGTAAGGAGAGCCTGGAAGCCAGTTAATTAGTCCGACATTTCTGATCCATCTGTAAAGTGTCCGACCAAACCTTTGGCATCAGCTTTGGTTAAAATTGGCCTATAAGTTTTGACAGCAACAGAAATTGAATAATCTATTACGTTTAAAGACCTAAAAGTGAGTGAGACTGTATTACAAATGATGTCAATATTTTAAATAAGCTGCAGATAGTTTTATTTATATTATTAAGTTGATACACCGAACATATTAGTAAAAAGTCATTGTGGCTTCTTTGCTAAGGCACCTGCATCTCATTTATGAGTATGCAGATTCGAACTTCGAAACCTAGAAATTACGAATCTGACTATTCCAAAGTTTTACATGCACTTTTTTTAGTATAACTTAGACACCATTGACTAACGGTGAAGGAAAACATCGTGAGGAAACCTGGACTACACGGTCTGAAATCACCAATCCACCTTGAAAAAGCGGGATAATTAATGCTAATGCATGTCTATGTCATACCCAAAAGTGGGAGAGTAAAGATTCCGATTATGATCAGGATTTTTAAAATTTTTACCAATCATGAACAATGGAATATCACCCGTTTTGGGCCCAATTATGAAAGTGCCGCAAAGCAAAAAATCAATGCAAAAATAAAAGTGCTAAATTCGGATATAGATTTAGTCTGAATGAGAATTAGCTGTTACATTTTCAAGCACCAAATTTGTACGACCCTTTTCCAAGGTTTCATGCATTTTTTTTGAAGAAATAAAGTAATGGAAAAAAAACCTGCCATTGTATGGCATTTCGATAATCTTTTAGAAAGATGCAATATCGATTTTTGACTTTGAAATCATTTATAATTACCGATTTAAATATTTTTGATCTTTATCTTTTTACCTTATATTACTAATATAAGGTTTTTATAACATATTTTATCAGAAAAACTCACCGCAAAAATTTACGGATTTTTTTATAAAAATATTATTAAATTGACATGCAGTAGCTCAATTTTCATTTAATTTTGTTATTACAATTCATCGGAATTCAAACATAACCTTGGAATAGGAAAATGGTCGAAATACCATATTAAGAAAAACATTTAAGAGAAAAATATACGGAAGTCTAATTATTTCAGAATGTTTGTTTTACAAACTACGGAGAGTTTTTTTAAAATTTAATTTGTATACCAAAAGATGTCGAAGAAAACATAAAAATATTAGAATATGCATCAAGCCTTCATATCAAGCCCTTTCATAATTATGATGACGTAGAAACTACACTTTGTAATTTTAATCCCCATTTTTCCTCCAAAGTAATAGGTAGTATTTTTCTACTTTATCCATTTGCGATATATTTCAACAATTATTCCAAATCGATAAGGTTAGTTATTCCTGAAGTAATTATCAGCTCTGACAGACAGACAGAGAAAGTCGCATCCCATAAGGGTTACTTTTTACCATTTTGGTTCTGAACCTTAAATATACTATTTGAATATATCTTTTTTTTTTTTCGTTTCAGTTCTTCTGTCTTTGACTTCTGGACCAAATATTTAAGAAGATCAAGTCCTTTTTATTTATCAGGGCTTTAGCCAAAGAATTAAGCGATTGCCTATTAATCGGCTTAGGCCTAGCCAAAAATCGACGTTCTGTCGGATACTATTTGGTGTTGAAAATAAAACATAAGAGTGGCATAGTGAAGTAGGACCTTCATTTCTAAAACACTATGCTTCGTCTTATCTTTTAGATTGTGTGTATATAATATTATCCCACATTAGATACCTTGACTAATAGATTAATATGTATATCATATGTGACTGCTTACTTGGCGGTTTTACTAAACTTCGAAAATGGTTGCTATGTAAAGCATCACTACCCAATGTTACCAGTAAATAAAAGCGTGTTAAAAACCGGCCAAGTGCGTGTCGGGCCACACGCAGTAGGGTTCCGTAGTAGGTCTTAGTTAGTCAAATATAACTCTGTAACCGGTGAAGCCTATTTAGCCGTGATAGTTTTCGAAAGTTAGTTTTTTTTATTTTTGAAAGACCTGTCTAACGATACCCTACATGATGGGTTACGCAACAAAAAAAAATATTCATCCCCATTTCACGTGTTCGGGAGCTCCACTAAATTATTTTATTTTTTTTACCACTTTTTCGGCGTGATCAATACACATATCTATACTAAATTTCAGCTTTCTAGTACCAAGAGCCTCTGCGCTATGCCGAAATTGCGAAACTATAAGGGTTCCTTGTCGGACTACGGAACCCTAAAAATAAAACTAATGTAACCAATCCAAAATAGGAAAATGGTCTAGCTAAAATAGTCAGACATACAATACATTTTACAATTTTACATTTTACAATACTCTTTTAATAGCGTAAGCTTATTTTTTTA
Organism: Pyrrhia umbra; assembly: GCA_963891755.1. Lineage (NCBI taxonomy): Eukaryota > Metazoa > Arthropoda > Insecta > Lepidoptera > Noctuidae > Pyrrhia > Pyrrhia umbra. Next base: position 887,861 of record OY982942.1, on the reverse strand, counting down.
TCATGTTTTGCATTTTTTTTCAAATTCGTCTCATAGCAAAGAAACTCGAACCCAAATTCACGTGTTTAGAAAAATATTTTCATTGGTAATAATTTAGAATAGCGCCACCTTGTTACCTATAGATAAACCATTTTATTTACAAACCATTAGGTAAGTTTTGTTCTAAGATAATATCCCAGCCCTGGCTTATAGCTACTATTTCTATAAATTCCAAACTATTAAGAAATATTATAACATAACATGAAAGAATTTTAATTTTGACGACTATCTCCGACCTACATGTAAAATTTAAATAAGGTATGCAATATTCTCATTTTGAATACGCAAAGTATTAAAAGAAATAAATATTTAAATCCTTAAGTACATTTAATTATTTAGTAATTCAATAACAAAATATATTTGTCCTGCCAAATTTAGATACACACATTTTAGATTATGACAGATTATGGATGATTTGGTTTGAAAACACGTTATTCACATCAAAAAAATATTTTATCCGCATGTAGTGCCTTTTCAATGTAATAATTATAATTCACCAGTCATCTTATCACAAATATAATAATTTATTTACATCGTAATGTGCTCGCTCTGAGTGACAGCGTCTACCCGTGACAGTGGTCACAGACGTACTGCCCCCGTCGCCCGGTGGAGCCCCTCCGTAATTTCAACGCAACGTTTTGACAAAAGCACAAAAATTGACGTAAATGTACGATTTAAAAAAAAATATACGTATACAAAAAGACAGATAATTAACTTTTCTATAGAATGGTACAGGTTTCATTAAAATCCGCTTGATAAATTCTATGTAAAACTCAGTTTTTCTTCTGCGTCAGACCTAACTTTATGATTTTTTTATACAATGTTATAGATACATAATTTAAGTAAACGATATACAAGATTATCTAGCAAATGCTCTAGTTTAGTATATATACTTTTCAAATCATGAAAGCAAGTCGTTAAAGCGTAATCATTAGCTTTAAAGGGGCCAAAGTCGTATATCGCCGCCTTAATAAAATTGTTGCGTTGTGAAAAAAGGACACCGTTCTGCATCTCTTTTGCACTTGAACAATTATGATCATAAAACTTTATAATACAGCCACATGTCAAAACTTAAAAAAAAATAATTAAATATTGTTAAAAACTGCTTGTATTATATTCAACTCGCAAAAATAAAATATCAGAATTTCATTATTACTTCAATGAAAAACACAAACCGTAATACTACAAAACTTCCACACTATTATTACAAAGTTATATAACTACTACGAGCTTCACAAATTAGCGTGCCTACGCACAAACAGTGACGTTTTCAATAACACCCTACGATTACATAAAAAAATATCATAAACTACAGTAAAAAACACATGTTAACCTGACCACGAGATTGAACGAAATGGCACACGGAATCAGTTCAGTGCAACGTCAAGCAGATGATGAATGATGATGAATGTGGCTGATTGTGGAGATTCTGATAACAGTTATCTTAAACGTGGCGGCCAAATATTTATTGTAACGTCAAATTTTAACGGGCTTTCCTTTTTATCGTCATGAATTTGTCGAGAGACCAAGTATTCTATTAGTAAATATATAAAGGAGATTTTTTATCAGTCTTCTTAATAAGACAGATTATCATTTGGACCAGGGAGGTATGTAATATTATTGGACTTGCAAGATATTTGTATAGCTTTTGTATGTATGTAAAATATTTGCTTGTTGCTAAGTGACACTCGCGTTAAACCTCAGTATATAATGTTTGAGGCAGCTCTTAGAGAGAATTTATAAAACTTCACGCCACCTTTAGGGGTAAGTCAGATATGTATCTATAACACCATCCCAATTAGCCAGATTTGTTAATTTCATTGCGATAAGGACCGAGTCTTTAGTCTACTGCCTTCTGCAATTAATTGGAATAAGTTTTTATAGTTACTAGGTAAACTTTATACAATATTAACATCGTAGAAACATTTTTTACGTATAAATTATGTTATAATCAAGGGCCAGACTGCTACATATCTTAGGATAGATTTAAATATTAAAAGATAATATAAGTATTAACATTTCTTATATCTTTTAAACCGTTAATCCAGATTACACTGGAAGCCAGTCAATGTTCTTTTATAAAAATATAGCGATTTATATTTAGGCTTGAGTGAAAATTACAAGAAAATATTGCATGCATTTAGTGAGGAGAATTTATAACACCTAGTTGTAAATCTGATATTTTTATTTAATCTAGATAAGTATATAGTCTTCAAAGATTAAAACATGCAATTCACAGAAGTGGCACACGAACAGATATGTTTTACGATGTATCATTTCATTTTGACAATGATTACCTACGTTAATCCTGACATGAAATTCACTGTTATTAAAGTTTTGTTATTTAATATTATAACTAGGTTTTTCCCTCGGTTTCACTTGCGTTCTGAGGGAATTACCACAGCCGGATGAAAGCATCTTATAATCGTCTCCAAGATGCCATCTGTCTTCATACAAAACATCTACCAGTTTAACCGTGATGGCGTAACCAATAAACCGACAAAGTTACTTTCGCATTTCATATTAGTGAAGATCCTATTAATCCACTCAATCCAGCTATAACATTTTTACGGATGTGTCAGACTCTTACTGACTAATGGCCATTTTCAATAACCTATCCATCCGAAGATTGTCTTACTAGATATATAGTTTTAACATAAGGTCAATACAACCAATGTCAAAAACCAATCTAATAGTAAGCTAATCTAAGGATAGATAGGTTATCGAAAATGGCTGTAAAACCCATCCATATTCCTACCAAAGCTCTTTTTATTCCGGGGGCGTATAACTCTTTTGGACATCCCCCAGATCTTACTTAAACTAGACTTTAAAGTACGCAGATCCTATGTACTAACTATACAAAACTATATATTTCCGTCAGTCCTAACCAAAAGAGTGTGATCATCAAATTACTGTCTCATTGTCAAACAATTTACGCAAGCATTGTGTGTTGGAGTTTATTCGGAAGAATACGTACATTTTTATACCTAACTTAAATATAAGTAAATACACAACTATGTTGATAGAAGACCTTGGGTTTAGCTGAGATTTTCTCTTGTATGCCAGAGATAATATTAAGTACGTAGTTTATTGCTATGGCGGTTGTAAACTATGGTGGGTCCTCAATTTAGGAGTAAATTCTTGCTAAATATAAAATATAAGAAAGTAACTCTGTTACTTACGCTATCACGGATAAACCACTGAGCCGACTAAAATGGAATTTGGTATCGATATAGATTAAGATATAGTGAAGTACATAGAATTTGATTTATCGAAATTTGATCTGGATTCACGAAGTAGTTTGGGTGTAAGTAAAACCATGGGAATCAGGCACTACTAGGTTCTATCCGCGATTTCGTCTGCGTGGATTTGAACATTAGGTTCAGATACTGGGATAAAGAAGTATCCTCTGAGTCCATAGTCAAATGATGTAGTATACCTGTGTGCTAAGTTTCATGCAATTCCGATCAGTAGTTTTTGCGTGAAATATCAACAAACGTTCGCGTCTATAATATTAGTACAACAACATATTTTTAGAGTAAACTATATTACACAATTTTGAAGATTTAAAGTTAAAAAAATGCAGTGAATTTAGTGCGTATCTAACACACACGATACGATATCACTGTGATTGATGATCTGATACGTTCAAGTGGACTATAGGTCTTAAGACATGTTTCTGACACGTGTTCAGCAGATAAACAATAGTGTATTGATTACCTGATCGCGCATATGATCAATTGCAGTAATTGTCGGCCTGTAAGTACGTACCGAGGGTTAGAATAGATTAAAAACTTTTCATTCAGATATATTGAATATAATAAAGTCGATAGAAAAAGAGAGTCAGTAATCGTTCAGACAAGTTCTTTTGTAGCGGGTGATCTCAAAAATAACCAAGCTGATGCCTTAAATTTACATAATATTTAAATAATAGAGAGCTACTTTACCCCTAAGTGCTAGAAACTTTATTTCAAGTCGTTAGGATCCGGGTGACATCGCGGGAATAGTAATAAAAAAATTGCGTCCAAGGAACAAAATCTACCATATCTACCAGCCTCGTTTGTATGAAAAGAAGGATCAAGGACGAAAGACGATGAGCTAACGAATCACCTAGCAACAAAATAAAACTTTCCTCAATACCTCAAAAGCTCACACAACAAATCTTTATTTGAAATGTATAAGAATCAACATCAGCCTCTTTACGGTTCGCCTGTTAGACAAAGAAGACATGACACATTGTTCCTCACGCTTGCCCTAAGTATGCAAGATGTGACACAATTGGTAAAACCACGTCTCATGCCGTACCTTCAGGTAATTACGATTACTACAAGTTGTAGGTAACATTATCACAGACTGTTCTTATCGCAATTATGTCAGGAGGTTGATAAATTGTGATAAATGTGCCACCAGTCCATGTTAAGAAAATCACAAACAATTGTAACGTACTACATTTTTTTTTGAGAAATAGTCGAAGTGTCGGCAAGATGGCGACTGACGATATGATAAAAATATTCTTTAAGCCTAATTTTAAAAAAAACTACTACTATATTCTACTAGGATTAACTAATTCTAGATACTTAGAGCTTTTATCGAAATAACAGTCGCACGGGTCGATCTGGGGCTGCGGGACGTTCGAAAGAGATACCGCGCTCCCGGAATACAAAGGGCTGAGGTAGGAACATGGATGGGTTTTAGTCAGTAAGAGTCTGACACTCCCGCCCCTCCCACGTTGGGAAGGGTGATATGATTTCCCATCCGAAAAAAAAAACGGGTCGATCTATCAGGGCTAAGCTGCGCTTACCGCGGTCCATAGATGGGTGACCAATTACCATCGATGATAGCGAGACTCCTCCATGTCTCAGACAAACGTGGAACAGTTGGTACCAGCCCTCATTTATACTAGATCTTTGACAGTCGTTACTCTGACATGACATAATCAGCATTTTTCAGTGCTAATTGCAGATCACAACTAGTGACTAGTTGCCACCCAACACGGCACCATCCACTTAACGTGACTGACTAAACGATTCGAGTTAAAATGCATATTTTTATGTCGCATCACGCTGACTGATAAAAAATACATGAAAATGATCTCGGTATTTATATATATTGACTGGCGCCGCCTTGTTACAATGATTTCTATAGAATGTATTGTGTGAGAGTCGTGTTCTCTTCAGTGAGGGTAGTTAAATGATCATATTACTTGTTGTTTTCCGTTGTAAGTAGATACCTTACTATTTACTTATAAATATTACAGGCGTGAAATATAGGTTCTGAGTGTGAACGTTAATGTAGCGAAGTAGGAGAAAAGTGAGTTCTAATAAACAGCAGTTAAAATCATTCTATGTCTAAAGTTCGAAGAATATCAAGAGTTTCAGGATGAATGACTAAATATTATTAGTATAAAATATATAAAAAGGATAAGAAATATATATATATATAGAACGGTGACAAAGCAAATGGCAAAGATGAATCAGATTATGATGATGAATGAAATTTACAAAAATCAAAAAATATACTTTCTTAACTTAATAAGGAAATAGAAAATTATTGTAAAATATTTTCAAGCCTGCATTTCAATGTGTTAAATAAGGATGCAGTTGACAGTCATTACAGCACAGAACACATGCATTTACAATGAGCCACACAACTCCATACAATGTAGTCCTCGCGTCATTTCTGAGCATTATACCTGTAATAACGTGTATTACTTTAACTGCATTATCTTCAACTTCATGAGCTTGTCTTTCAGCGGCACCGTTATGTAATGCGACGTTCTAGAATGACGCGGTTACTTGTATTGTTTCAGTTATGTTAACTGTTACTGTTAAGGTGTTACGAGTTACCTAAGGCGGAAGATATGAGTATTTCCCTTTTTTATCAGTAGCCAATATTACGAGCCTTATTCCCATAATAATGCAAGCACTATTCCTATAAAATACTTTACAGGTTTGGTGAATAAGAGTTATCCATCAGATCTGAAACTCTCTTCTCATTCAGAGAATATATCATCAAGGAGGAGATACTACAGGATTGTGAAATAAAAACTAGTAACGAACAAGTTACTAGTTTTTATTTCACAATCCTGTAGTATCTCCTGAGGTTTATCAAAACTTCCATCAACATTGTTATCTTTACGATTACTTTACTAAAAGTGAATCTTACAAAGATAATATTTAGATATACGTAATTTTCCATTAGTGTTTTTTATTACTGTTCTAGAAACTCAAGTCGTTCATTTGAGTGATGAACAAATAGATATAATAATAGAAATAATAATGCTTGCTAGCGCTCACACAAGCTTAATACAAGCTTAATATAAACAAACTTAATATAATAATCTCAGACTTGGGCTGAGAGAACCAATTGCAAGGTTAAAAGTAATAGGCTGTACTCTATACAGCCATAGAGAAAAAACCTTTCAGAGTCATCACTAGAGTAGAAAGTCTCACGTATATCGATAAAGATACGTGCATCTGTATCAAGCATACGTGAGGCTTATGATAGCTTGTATATCAATCAGCCTTTCATGTTACAATGGAAAGGATGATGATGACGACGAAGAAGATATTAATCCAACCATTCACATTAGATGTATTAAAACGCATGACATATTTAATTTCTGATTCAACCAAATAACACTTGAAACGCTTACTACTAACGTCAATGTAAAAGTTAACACACAAAGTTAAGTATTTGCATCTTAAACTTACTAAGGCTGAGCCACCGTGAACACTATCGATGATCACCCATGGCTATCGATGGTCACATTACACCTGTCAATTTGTGACCGGTGAACGCTAAATGGCCGAGCAGCGTAAATTTGACGGCTTATAAATTAACTATGCTGGTCGTTAATTGGAATTCCTGAACAATTGTATGCGTAGCAAAGTTTGGTTTTTACATGGATCAGTTTTAACTGAATCCTAAGTTGCCATATAAAAAAGGTTTTGTTATGAAAGCTTTTTAAACATGTCGAATTTCTAGTTTGCACAATGAAAAATAGCATGTGAGAGCAATTTGTAAAAACCATCATTCAAATTCATCAGTCAATATTATGCTAGAGGTTGCAACACAGTTAATGACAGCAATTTTAGCAAAATATTTTTTTTTATAAAGCTATATTTGATATTATAACCAAAGTACCAATGAGAAGATTGATAACAACCAAAACCAATAATAAATACAAAACATCGGATTGAATTGGATAAAAATGTATTGCAGAGGAAGAAATGTTAACCCTCAATTTTCATGCTATTTTGTGGAGTTAGAAGTAATATGACCAAAATAATTAAATAACTTACTTATTATAAAGGATATTAAAACTATAAAACATAATGCCAAACCAGTCATAAATCAAGTAGACTTTTTAGATATATTTTTTGTCAATACTTTACATGAATACATTGCCAGACACGGGTATCGAAAAAAAATCTAATAACGCACATAGGTATCAGACAACGCAGATAAAATAACAGATAAAGGTTTAAAACCAGAACGAAAATATGAATACCGATAATATTGAGAACCTGTAACTTAGTTCCTGTCGAAACTCAACCTGTGCGGTTAAACCGATTGATTAAAATTTGACAGATGATAAAGATGACAGTGGTTTCAGCACAGCTGATAAATGTTATTTTTCACGATAAGTGTTGCTTTGGGATAACCGTATGAACCTGAAACGATAGCGTGTTTAAATTTAGATATTACAAATAATAGTATTCTTACACAACAAATGTAATACGAGGCTAGTATTCTATGACGCTATTTTTATTGATTACTCTAAACAACTGTTGTATTGGTTTTTGTAGTTAGTTAAGCAGTGATTATTGTAACGGATAGATAGAAAATTAATTTCATAGTATTCTAATAAAGTTATATTAAAAAATATACAGAGAGAGAGAGAGGTGAGACACGTCATAAATATCTTGATACGACTTCTAAAGAAATTTATTTAATTTCACTTTCAGCATATCACAAATGAAAATCATCTGACTACCTAAACGATTTGAACTATAGAATCTAGTGCAAGAACAGTTCAAATCGATTATAGCGACACTGTCGCCATTAGCCATGTGACTGGACCCACGTGAGGAAGACAATTACATGGTATTACATGAGAAAGTGTTAGCAGTTCTAATTGTATTACTGCACGTGATTACTTCAGACGATGTAAACGACTTGTTATTGTAAACAATGATTGAATGGTGAATGATAGGCATCAAAAGGCAAGAGGCAGATTATTGAAGGTAAAATAAATAGAAAGTTAAGTAGTAGGTAACACCAGAGTTAAGATATCAACTTGTTTTTTGAGCAAATCACGGCAAGTCCAATATTAACAAATAATCAAGGTCGAAAATATTAGGTTTACATAAGAACAAAAACCATGGCCAGAAAATAATAATGATGAATGAATCGAGGAAAAAACTGAAGAATGCTAATGGTATACAGGCCAATAGTGATTATAATAATTCAATAATATTACTAAAACAAGGCTAAACAGGTAAAAAATGTTTCAGGGTTAGTAATGAAAATGGAAAACAACAGGATGTGGTAACATTTCTCAGGTGAGTAAGTGGTAAAAGCCAGGTCACAATTGAGCAGCTACCTATTCTGAAGTCAAACTTAAGCTGGTAGGTACAATGGTTTAGAATTTAAAATAATAATGGGTAATTAGTCACGCATCAGTAGTTGTAGTCTAAAGGCGTTTGTTACTTGCTTGAAATTACAATTGAAATATAATAATACTGAAACAAATAATTAAGCAAGGTAGCCAATTATGGCAACAATAGGTATAAAATGCTATGAACATGTAAAAATATTAATCCAAAATACCATTGTTTAGTAAAAATCATTAACAGTAGATGTAAACAGGAAAATACCATCGGTAGATGAATAGCCATCCACAAATACTATGTTTAGTAGGCCAAACGCTGTCAGTAATATTACAATAAATCTAGACAATGGCACAGAATCTGTAGCAAACCACAATTACAATAAAGTGTACACTTTGTTTAGAATTGGATATTGAAAAGATCAATTGTGTATTGTTGTGACATAGGTAGATTTATTATTTGAAATGTATAACGTAGGTTTGTTTGAATAGCCAAAGTTAATGCCCTTTTTAGAAAAGGTGTTAATAACGATATACCTACAATTAATCCCACCATCGAAAACCACACTAGATAGGAACTGAAGCATGAGAAATTTGAATAATAGTATATCTCTTATCATGACAAAGATCCAAAAAAAGAATGCATACTAGGTAAGCTATAGCTTGCTTGTACCATGTACCTACATGTAGCTAAAGTAATATTAACAAAATTATGGAATAACAGAAACTGTAATTAAGCCTGACTAACGATATAAAAATGTAATATCGTAAGTGTAACGGGCAAATATTTAAATAAACGACAGATAAAATATTTTATAGACAAACAAATACCGCTCCATGATATGTCGCGATAAGATAAATGCATCTGAGTGATATGCAGTTGTAAATTAGTCAGATTTGAGGTGAAGCAGCAACATAATTCAAAGTGTCGTTTAAAACCATTATGATTGCGTACCTATTATGAATCGTAATAAGCAAGATGTTGTGCATTTAATAATGTTACATCAAATAAGAAACAACAAAATATCTTCTCACTTTGATACAGATATTAAATTGGAAACACATTCAAAATACATTAGAGAATCTAAATTGGTTGAATTAATTAAAGAAACTAAAGTGACGCAAAGTATAGCACGGGACAAACATAATGACATTCCATTAGTTGAAATTTCCGAGAATTAAAGATACTTAAGTAATTATTCCTAAGGTAGCGCAGCCGACTAGATTTTCTTAAATTTTCACCTATTTGAACTTACTAGCATGGCGACCGAATAAAGTGTAAGAGGTGTGTTTTTAGTATCAAAAGAATCACGCAACTAAAGATAGACAGGATGAGCTGCCAGATCGTCTGGGAACAGACAATCTAGACAGTTCGTTTAGATTTTAAAAACTTGCATCTGATATTGCATTTAGCCACTATGAATAATACTAATAATACTCTCCATTTTAAACGCTCACGAATCTGTGAAAGTTTTGCCACTGCTGAATTTAAAACATAGTTTTGACAAAGGATTATAGTCGTCAACTGATCTAGTTTATATAAGCAGATACATTGTATAATTTAAGCGATGTCAATAACCTTATAAACGATACTGTTGATATAAATGAAACTATAAAAGGAATACATTCCCTTCTTACAAAGCATGAGTCACACTACCTAGAAAATATGGATACAACAGAAGTATATATACTTTTGTTTGTATACAGTGAATCAATCACTTCTGGCTCCAATTTCCTTTATCTGTTGTTGTAATAACAAGATTTGCACTTCAAGTAATTGATATCATATTGTTTTATGTTTACATTGTGTAATGAAGTAGTGAAAACAATCATTACAAATACTGCCAAGATAAGAGAAGTGAGGACGGCTGCTTTCAATATTTTTTTCATTCTGTTTTCACATTCTGTTTCTTATAAATAAGTAGTTTTAAATGTGTTAACATGACATACTTACAAATCTATTTACAGTTGGTATAACAAAAAGAATTTATTGCATAAATCAAACTTCGCTAAATCTATAACATCTACTAAAAGTAATTATACCGATAACCAAAAGGATCCAAAGCATTCATAATCATATGACCATCAATGAAAGTCATAATTAGTTTTACACTGATCCGGAACTAAGATTCAATTATAAATGAATTAATGATGCACTATTTGTCACAGTTACAGATGACGGCTCGTAAGGGATAGCTGTTTCATGCTTGAAGGTGTACGAAACTTCTTGCCGAGGTCATTTGTCAGCCACAATCACAGAATCTTATCGTGACAGGAGCTCGGCCGACAGATTTGAAAATGTATACTTTTTATCGTTATCACATATCGATAAAGGGATTTTGGAGATTTTGATTTGGATAGTTTTTCATTGTGTTTAGTTTCTTTTTGTTAAATAATATTATTAACAAAGATTACATCGATAAGTTTATTTTTTAAATCTTACTTAAGTGTTACAAAAATTAAGTCATTGAGATTTTTGTTCAATCATTGTTTTTGGAAAATTAGTTTCACTGAATAGATTGAATGCTAATTCCTTTGTTGTTTCTATACTAGTGCAAGAATAGTATTAGGAATGTCTTTCTATATTTTGTTATCAGCACAATTTTTGTATCTTATTCCTGAATTTGTGGCGAAAACTCACCCACCGCGACCCCCTTAGAAGCTGCTTGAGTGCAGAGGGTAACTAAAGTACAAATGACTTAATTTGCGAAATAACCAGGACATGAGAATGTTGTAAGGGATTTGTTTCTGATAAGGTCTGACACAGTTATCTCAGAACTTGGACAAGTTATTGAAGATGGAGCAGTTATTTCAATGATAAGCTGTCACGTCTAAGATAGATGCTGATAGGAGCAGCCCCAAGGTCATGCGACTATGTTCACAAGTCAGATGTTATATTTATAAAGTATATAAATATATTGTATAAAGGGAGATTACAATGGCTAAATAAAATTTATTCAATTTGGAATTTACATTGAAAATCGAATCGTTTATTTAAATTTCCTCATTTAGACTGTCTCTTTTGAAGGTTCAATCATGTCCAAAACTTTAATGAATGAGCACAAATTAGTTAACAGTTTTACAGGTCGTTACTACAGTTACTGGTACCCATGTTCTGTGTCACTAAATAGGTTGCAATTACTAGTCATTACATAATACTCAGTTATGCAATAACTGCCTAAATATTAAGAGGGGATACGGACATGTTTTCTTTTTTCGTCGGAACCATTACTGTTAGTTTCTTTTTAGAACTTCAAAACTCGTTTTCAAACAGGCATTTTGACTTTTATGTGTTGTTTTAGATTCATGAAGAGCATTTGAATTACAAATGGTGGGGGCGTTTGTTTTTGACTGATTTCAAAAAAGGAGGAGTATGATGGATACACACTGGTAATGGTATTATTGCATATAAAAAAGATTGATGGAACAATTTACGATTGACCAACGCTTGACTTGGTGTAATTGTATCAAGCAAAACGCTAACTAGTAAGGACTTGAAAATAAACACTTGGTGGGAAGCCGGGCCTATATAATAATTAAGTGTAACATGTCAAAGAGTGGCTAACAGCAATTAGAACAATAATTAAAAACAAGGAGACGCTTGCGATCGTCACATCGTTCTAGAGTTACGTCATCAGAAAAAAACAATGGCGTCCGGGACAATTGTTAAAATTGAATATGACAAAGAATCTTGGTATCTTTTGAGGTTCTGTATATTTATACTAAATTGTGTAGCTTTATTTTGAATAGCCAATATGCTTTTAATTATTACTCTTCTACATCAAAAAGGAACTGTAATTTCGTTATAAGCAAGAAGATTTATTTTCCTTTTCCAGACATGTCAAGTGATTTTATTGCATTTTCCAGTCGCGGCGTATCATCTAATGTTATCATCGCATTACTAGAAAGCTTTATAATCACAGCTATTACAACACTCAACTTAAGGACATCACATTATATTGCTTTTCAAGTGTATAATACTCTCTCCTTTAAAACCCATGTAGGTATTATTTTACAAACGTCATTATAACACTTGAATTGGACTACCCTGAAATTATCTAACCAATTGTAAGACACGATTTTGACTTTAATGAGATCGTCACGAACGCCAATGAATTCTGTATGATCAATTTGTTATATTGACACATATTTTGGAGTAATGGCGACACAGTAACGGGTAGTCAGCAACGTCATATAATATCAGACACGCTTATGAAACAGTTGCCATCCAAGTTTGTGATCTTCGAGTATCAGGAACTATGCCCGTTTCTAGAAAGTTCAACAATTTTTAAAGTACCTACCTAAGCTTTTCTTTTTGTCTTGGTATTAATTACTTACATCATTAACTTTTGTATTTTTTTTTCTATCCCGTGATAGCTCTTTCGATCTCAAACCTATTCACACTCTTTATCATAGCACATGCAGAAATACAATTAACTATTAACAACAAACATAAATGCACATGCAAGGTGGTTATTTCCATGATTTTTTCTATCGTTTTCCTTATACGGAACTCCACGTTTGTCGGTCAAAGTTTCAACTAATCGATGTAAGTAGCGTGAAGCAGTGGACGACGACGTATGCTAATACATTCACATAGGCTATTGGCAAAATGAGTGGTTATGTTCAACTTGCCTAACTGTGAAGGCTTTAGTTTGCAAAAATTATGCAGAAGCATCTGCAATTGATTATTATGTAGATATGTAGTCTAAGCCTACGTAAATTTTTCTTTGAATGACAAGTTAAAAATTCTTCTTAGTTGTGAACCAACAGTTTCGTTAGTATTTCATAAGTAGTGCACAAAATGGCGATGGCAGTAACATTACTGTATTCAACATTAATTTCTAGAACTTTCTTGCAATTATTCCTCTAGGATATTTTCGATACCGAGCTTCCAAGAAATTAGTGGCTTCTTAAAAAAAATCTTGACGATGCATTAATGAGATGATATTTTCTAGAAACGTAAGCAAATGACTGAACTTCAGAGTAATCGTACTTAATTTACGTGTAACTAAAGACGTTAAAGGTTGCAATCAATTACCTGATGGGAACAGACAACCGTGAAACAAACGAGGTTGCTGAAAAACTTTATCAAGTAAAATAAAACAAGGATATAATTTTATTCCTAGATGTGAGAGTCCTAGTGTCTGGGGCATGGATGAAGATTTTTGAAAACTGGATCTGTTAGCGGAAATTAAACATTTATATTTACCATGATTGGTGTAAAGAAAGCCTACTAGCAGTAGGATATTGAGTCATAGAAGAATCCAGTGAATTGCAAAGGTATGCTTCGTTGAAGACCAAGAACCAACTTATTGTTATCATAAAAGGTGTTAAGGCAGCACAGGTTGCTTGCCTCACCATAATATATTTCCTAAGCTTGGCTGGGGTGCCAACGTTTTACTTGGTAAAGCAGAAGTTTTACCAAGAGACCCCATATTCAAAAGAGTAGATACGCTAATATGAATATTGTCAGTCTGATTTGACGTCATTCTTAACAAGATATCAGTGACGATAATATGGCAGACGATATGTGAGGCGTTGCCAACAGCCACGTCACAGAAACATAATTCATGTAACACGAATGTGACGTCATTAGCAGGATTGTAAAATTATCACAATTTAGAACATTACCTGAGATTACGATCTGTTTTGGCATTAATAAGTAGGTTATATCTTTTGTTTTGTGATAACGTGCTACAGTGATTAATTTGTGATTTGCTAAAAGAAACGTGTTTTATTGATAAAAACCGAATTAAAATTGAAATCGTCATTGGGCACAGTTTTATACGAACTGCAGATTTTTATCTTCTAATTTACCGTAGGCCAGGAGATTTTAACGTCATAATTTTAATCAATCAATCAATCATAATTTTAATCAAATCAGCAATATGGCTGACATTGTTACGGAGATAGATTTGACCCTGGAGGCTTTATCCGGGATCGGGAACAGTAGCCTGTAACAGCCGTGAAGATTCCCTGGGACGCGGGTGATACCGCGGGCACCAGCTAGTAACTAGTATAAAAACTAGAGTTTTTTATACTAATCTTGCAGTCGTAAGACTTATTAAAAAACATATTTAAATAGGAATGTAAAGAATGCTAAACAAGCTGTATGTGTTTCATAATAGATTAATAGTAGTTTTTTTAAGAAACGGATGTTAGTGCTCAGTTTTATTTAACACCTTAGATTTATTTTACATGATGTAATTATGTATCTTACAGACATATTTTGTTCGGGCGTGTGTCTGTGTAGTATTGTGTAGTAGGTCGTAGCATGATGCAATGCAATACAAGTTTTACAAAATTATACAAAAACCTTTTAATTAGGATAGGAATTGATTAAGTTGCTTTCCAAGAAAAGTCCAATGAGGATCCGTAACGTTTTTAGTTGACAATGCAGATTTGTAGAGCTAAGTAATCCTTAACATACAGTGCAAAAATTTTTGATCTACGATAAAAATTGACGAAGTTATGACCAAATTACTAGCGAAGTTCACCGAGCGGTCGCCGCGATAGCTGTGACGTCACTCCAACGGTTAGCCGTTGGCAGCAGTATGGCGCGCAGTGTTTTGTTTGATTAATTGTGACTTTCAAACAAATTAAGTGTCCGATTTGTGTCTAATTCACCTTTTCAAACATGTATTAATATTGTATAGTGCCAAAATGTACAAATACTTCTATTATTACCTTAGAAAAATTATTTTTAACGTGCCGAAAAACGCAAAACTTCTTCAAAATGGTATCCTGTTGTAAAGAGATGATTGATGATGATTTTTTCAAGCCATCCTAAGTAGGTACATACTGAATGAATTATTTGTAACAATGAACGAGGTGGCAAAAAATAGCCATTGAAAACCAATATTAAGGTTTCCGTTATAGATCGACAAGTATATAGGGAACTATGAACTAAATAAAGCGCAAGTTGGTTAAATAGCCATCCGCGAAATGATCCGCATAGGAATGAACATTTGTTTATCAAGATTTCTGTACCAATACATTATATTCATTATTTTTTACACCTACCTACTGCTGCCTCCACACAATCACCGATGATCGCGGTGATTTGCTATACATTGCTGCGTTGGATGAAAAACTCTCAAGAGTTTTTGAGAGTTCACAGCAATGTACAGCGATTCACCGCGATAATAGCCGATTGTGTGGAGGCCTAAAGATTTTAAATCAATATCTTAAGATTACTAATAAGTAACGTAGATTAACTTAGAACTAGATTACTGAGATAATCAAATGTCATGAAAGAATCCACCTTTGGAAGATTATCTGACTGAGCTCGCACAAAACCAGCCTCTACTTTATTAGTACTCATATTTTAGGACGTTTTATACTCAAATATCACAAAACACACTCTAACAACACTTTACGTAAAATAAATTGCCAAATATACTGACCAACCGCGTCGCAGCTCCGCCGAATAGTGAAATATGAATGCAGACTGCGCTCGGTTCCGTTGGAGTGACGTCACACGCTCCCGCGGACATTAATTTTTAGCGGCCGGAACGGCAAATGTTTATTACTTAATATCTTCATAAGTAATGGTCCGATTTCGATAATTCAAAAAGATATATCATTCTTATGTCATAAAGAATAACATAGATACTAGTTTTATTGAATTTGCTATTACATTACTGATCCTCATTGATCATCCAGATTTGCTAACCTTGTACATATTTTCCCATTAGTTAAATGAATACTTAAAAAAATCATCTATACATATAAAATGCTTTGTCCTGAATGACTGACGGATCAACGCACAGCCTAAAATGTTGAACGTAGAGAACCTGAAACTTGGAGGGTGTGTTTTTTGTATGACTTAGGCATCCGATAAGAAAGGATTTTCCGAAATTCTACCCTTAAGAGGATGAAAAAGGGGGGCAAAGTTTGTATGAAACTCCGTCATTTTTAGTTTGAATTCGTATAGCCCACGTGGGTTAAGCCGCGTAAGCTAGTCTAGAAATAAAAAGGTTAGAACTTTATTCATAGAACCAAATGTAACAAATAGCTGTCACTTGCAATATGCGTTTATTATTTAAGTCAAAATACCTACCGCCATCTAATCCCAGTTCGTTTTAACAAGTGGGCATGAAAAATACCGTGACAGAACACGCAAACACGTGATTATGTGTTGATGCGTGAAAACCATCGCTGCCATTCATGCTTATATTAATATTTGAATTATGCAGGAAATCAATCAATCTTCGTCCTTCAAGACTTGGCTTCTGCCTATTGCCATTAGAATAAATTGTAAGTTCAAAATTATCGAATGAATGAAAATCTTGGACATACATATTTGTGTTATGAAGTAACACAGATCTTTAATAGAGTTCTGCCAAGCAAAGTGAAAGCCTTTAAAAAAAGTTTCTGTAGATCAAATACGTACTGTGCCATGTGCCATTTCGATGTTACTCTTTGAACATTCCATTTCAAATTTAAGTAGAACCACCACAACGACAGTAACTTCAATAACTCCTCTTTCAAAAGGCGAAAATATCAATGACGTTTATACGCAATTCTAATGCATTCTGGCTAAATGCATTCACCGTTTCCAGAAGTCTACTGTCACTGTGGTCTGTGAATTTCTAACGATCGACAGTCTAAATACTATCTAGTACAACATTACCTATACATTAAGCTGTAAGTTAAATTCATGAAACAAAATCTTAATATTGTGTACCATTCAGTATACCACGAGCGACTCCAGTCACTGAAGCGTTTCAATCCGAGCCACACGATAAAAACACACTCGCGTAAAATAGTTATGTATTGAAATCACAACACTAGTGAATGGGCATAGAGATGCGCTACGTCAATCCACGCTTAGAACCCGAGTGGGACTGATTACGGCGTTGCCATTATCGCGTAAAAAAAACACAAATAAAAGTCAACGCTGTGATAAACCACAGGTATCGGCAGTCGAGGACAGGCGGTGTGCGCGGACGCACGTCGCCATAGTATTTGATAAACTATAGACTTGACTTTTGAATGAGGATTTCTTTGGAGGTCGGTATTTTTTTTTTGTTCAGTTGTTGAAGTTAATAAGGCCTTATCTGATTTTCCAATTTCCTGGAGATTTTTCTGTTTCTTGAGAGTTAATTTATATGATTAGTTTGAGATCCGGACCTATGAAGTGCTAATGAGTTGGTCGCGACAATAGTTACAGATCATCAAGGCCATTCATAGTAAAACTATGATCCGTTGTTTTTACACCTGGAGTAGTACAAACAAATGATAGTACAAATAATACAGTTTAGGTTCTCAGTTTCGTTGTTTACGTTCATAAATAAGCATTATTAGGTAATCACTGTTATCGTGTATTGAAAGAATTTCATTTTCGTTTCGGCTTATTAGTTGAGCGTTGTTTTTATTTGGATATCGATATCGAATTAAGTCCGTAACTACGCAGCCATGATTTATTCACATACCCTTACTAGAATTGTACTCTGAAGATGGAATTTGTGACATAAATGGAGCTATTTCTGCAGCAATATCACCGTATACTAAACTTATTTAAACCTTTTCGAAAGAGTTACCGCGCCCCTGGAATACAAAGGGCTGAGGAAGGAACATGGATGGGTTGTAGTCAGTAAGAGTCTGACACTCCAACCCACCCCACCCTTGGCGGGAGGAATCATTTGATGATTTCCCATTCGGAAAAAGAAAGTTAAGACCCCAGGTTAGTACAGTTGGTGTACAAATAGCCATCTAGCAAAGTACTTATAGTAAGCAAAATGAATACTCATCTCTGTCTATCTTTTCTATCAACACGAGCGAGATTCACAGAAAAAAATACACAGGAAAAATACAAATCCTTATCACGAATTTAATTACAGCTGTAATCACGTAACACGATTACAGAGATACAAAACTAAATCGCTATAAAACACACAATAGTATAATATAAGTCATGGAATTGTTGAACCATCAAGGTCTTGTGTCAACAGTAATTCTTATGGTTTAAGATTCTTCTTGTCACTACGATATCTTGAATATTACACACGAACATCTTTTTCAACATTTGAAACACAAATATCACGCCTATGTTGGTAGTAGTTGGAAAGGTTCGGTTTCATCCAACTCCTAACTAAAGTTATAAATTTAAAAGTGAGTTTGTTACGCTCTCACGGTTAAACGGCTGAATTGAATTAAATGAAATTTGGTTCAGAGATATATAGGACCGTGGAGACTATAATAGGCTACTTTTTATCCGGGTACGTTTATTAGTTTTCCTGTACGCGCGTGAAATCTAAGGAAGCCGCTAGTCTACATGTACTTATTTAAACGTAGGTTCATGCTGACATTGCTATACAAGATCATAATTTGGAAACAAATGTCCCAAAAAGCCGTGATCGAAGTAAATTGAATAAGCAGCAAGATGTTACGGTAATTAGCCGTCCTTATCCGTCGCTCATGAATATTAACGTGCAGCACAATACTGAGCTATTTGCGGAGACGCTCGCGTGCGCCTGCGCACCGTCACATCGATAGATCGATGTTAGGGATGTGACACCTAAACTTGCTATTAAGGTTCTTACAAATAGTTTCTGGAATAAAAAAAATGTTACATGTTTTTAGATAACTATAAAGATTAAAGTAGGGTTCTAAACATATTATATTAGAAGCTTTTTGGTATTTTTTTATTTATATACCTGAAAATTAGTCAAAAAATTTAGTCTTGTGTAATATTCAATAAGGTTCCTTTTGACCTAAATATTGTTGCTAATGTCGCAATACAGTGAAATTCACCTACATTTATCATGTAAATAAAGAAATCATGAAAATCGTGATGGTTATCACACTATGTGTCGATGATTGCTGATATTTTTAGGTTATCTTTAGATTCACACATGTGTGCTTCGAATTACACCTAGTGTAGCAATACCATGCTACTCTACGTAATTGATACATTCCTAGTAATCGTAGTTAAAATGACATAAGTAACTGATAGAATCACATTTGTGTTTATTTATTTTTTGTTTACTATTTCCAAAAATAGTTTAAAATGACCCTTATCCTCTAACAGTCAAAAATCTATAAGTAGCCTGTGATTATTTTCAATTCTATTTTTATCTAGTACACGTGCTCAAGCTGCTGAAATGGATGCTAAGCTACTATTCCACCATACCATACCATACCATCGATCACGGGGCCCTCCCCCAGGACCATAGCCTGCCGGGGCTGCGGGACGTTCGAAAGAGATACCGCGCCCCCGGAATACAAAGGACTGAAGAAGGAACATGGATGGGTTTCAGTCAGTAAGAGTAAGACACTACGGCGGGAGGCGTGACTTGATGATTTCCCATCCGAAAAAAAAAGCTACCATTTTTGTAAAATGTTTCCGAAGAACATAAGTGAAATCCCCAAAATTAATATTTTCGTGGTGATGTTGTAACATCAAGTGAAATTCATCCGATATTGATTATATTTCATATTCAAATATAAAAATCATGAAAATCGTGATAGTGCCGGTTAGTGGTGAATACCAAAAGCGAGTATGCGTCGTGTGCTTCCAATTTGTACGTCTGTATGTCACACGTGAAGAAATCAAGGATTCGGGTTGAGGTTGGCCGACGTGTCTAATAGTATTATAATCAGGTAATTTGCGTATTAGATAGATGTCTTGTGAGGCCTGTATTTTATATCGATGTTAAGTTTTAAATCTTGGTTTGAATATAAAATATTTCACATCAGTTCTATGTTTTGTTTCTGTGTATTATTTTTTTATGATGAAAATCACTGATACTAGAGATTGTAAGCAAGATTTTTATCCTTGAAGTAGTAAGTAATAGACATTTGATATTATAAAATTAATTACTTGTAGTACTGTAAATTTATTGTTTGTATAATTAACCTAATTTTATCTTCGGATGCACCCTTCGTAATAAATGACTTATTTTATAAGAAAAGTTTTGATTAAACAAGACAACCAATTTCATTTTTATAGTTACTTTTTTCATAAATCTGTAGATCGTGGTACTAGTACTATTTTTAATGATCTATAAGTTCAAGTTGATTTAATTTGGCAATATTCTACTTCTAATATTAGTGTACAATAAAACTTTTTACATACATATTTTATGACATAACAAGTCTATAGTAAAATACAAGACCTTTTAAATGTAGTCACGTTTGTGACATAAGTACGTGAAACGGTACCTCACGCCGCCATTGTGGTATTAATATATAATGTGAAAAGGTGTGAGTGTGTATGTCCGTAACATTGGACGAACCTCGGAAGCAGTGGACACGAGCGATGTTAAACAGGTTTCCAATTGTATTGTTTTAGCCATACGGAAATAATTATAGACATACCTACTTTAAGTTTAAAATAGGGATTGAAATTTTGCGTATTCTTACTATTCCTGACTGATGGACAACCAAAATTTTCAATGTTCAAATAAATAGTAAAATGTAATGAATGATTTATCACTGTCCCTAGCTGTCATAATGTACCTCTAATAAAATATGAAGACGAATCCGGTTGTATATCGTAGTAGAAAAATCTGAATCTTAGCAATCAATACATGGAGTATTTAGATGCACTGTGCTTCTAAATATGTAAGTATTAAGGTACGTATATATGTATGTGTCAAGAGAGGCGATAAATGATAACGTTTATATTTGCGGAGCTTGTCAACCTATGTTTAGTTTGCGGAAGTAATAATATTACAGAATATCAGCTGATTATTTGCTGAGGTAAACAATAACAGTGTGTTTAAATATTAGTAGTTAACAAAAGCTTAGTTGCAGCCTAGGCAACAAATATCGATGGTATCAAATGGACCAAAAATAGTTCCTGTTTTTTTTCTCGCATTCTGAAGGATATAACTTATAGAAATAGTGCTAAGTATAAAGTTGTTTGGACAGATCCAAACATTAACTCTATATCGACATTCGGTTAAAAAGAATCACTATAGTTCCTTCTATAGGTATTCCTCTATCCTTACTAATATTATAAATGCGAAAGTAACTCTGTCTGTCTGTTACGCTTTCACGCCAAAACTACTGGACCGATATAAATGAAATTTGGTACAGAGATAGAATAGACCCTGAGGAACAACATAGGATTACTTTTTACCCGGGTGCGCTAATTAGTTCCCTCGGGATGCGGGTGAAACCGCGGGAAACAGCTAGTAGTTCATAAAGGATGAAAAAGTACAATAACAATACAGAACAATTCATACAAAGCGAAGTTACAAATAGCTAGCGATTTTTCCTACTAATTTAACGTTAGTCAAATAGGTACTACCAAACAAGAAACATTACAGAAGGTGTTCTCTGTACAAAAATTGTAAATAAAAAAATAATTACAAGAACTGTATTAGTTTTTAATCATTTTTGACCACTGTCTAGAATTCTAGATTATGTTAGGGTTTTGACATAACATTGTATGAAATTTTTGTCAAAATTCTATCTTAATTAGACAAGCATTGTCCTTCCCCAAGGTTCAAGCTATCTCCATACCAAATTTCATCCAAATCGGTTTAGCCGTTTTCCTGTCAAGCTAGAAAGACAGACAGCATCACTTTCGGATTTATATAATATCAGTAAGGAAGTAAGGAGGAACATACATTTTGGAGATTGAATATACTTAAGTTTCTTATAACCTCTCTATTGTATAAAAAGTGCAGGAATTGGGAATATTATGTCTGTTTGTATATCACAATGTGGTACTTCTATATTTTATTTACATACCACTGTCGTCCAATGGTAGATGAATCGTGTAATGACGTCACGTGCGCAGGCGCCGTCTCCTCACGTTCAGGTAAATAATATTTGCCTTGTGCCATATTGTTCGCTTCTTCTTACGAAGTCCCACTATCTTTGTAATTTATGGGGTTAGATATAACTGCATGTTTGTTATTATACGAACATTGTTCTGGTTTCTTTTTATCGTCTGTGTTGCTTACTGAAGTTACCTAGCTGGAAACTGCAACTACATCTTGGCAGTACATATGTATATTATGTTCGTTTTAGATGAGTTTGTCATCGACAGCATGATCATATACCTAACATCAGGTGAAATAGCGGTCAAATGGAGAATAATAAAGTCTTTGCGTGCCACTTTTGACAATTAGGTACTCCACGTAACACGATTTAGTAAAACAAGTCATGAAAAATGACGGATTAAGGAAAAATAAAGTAAAAAATGTAATGAATTATTTAAATGAATAAAGCCTCCAGATCATTTTATTATGTCCCACGACACAGATGCAGTTATCGTTCAAAGGAGTCGCGAGAGATTTGTAATCAGTCAGACTGGGCTTAATCTAACATATTCAGGTCAGACATTTCAGGCTGTCAACAGATTTTTTAAGACAATTGGTAAAGATTGCATCTGTTCGTGATAAGGTAGTTTACATACAGACGTTAATGCTTCAGTACTTACGAAATTGTTACTTACGTACACATTGTCGTTGACAATTTGTACAAGAGGTTAGAGTCCTTTTATGTATGTATATTCATTTTTATCAGACTAGGTAAAGCCCGTAGATTGGTTTGTACAAACTTCATCTATAGTCTCCTTAATCAATAGTCCCACTTGATGACTTGAAGAAGTTTTGACAAAAAGTCCCTCCTTCATTTAAAGAAGATTCTACCTTCAGGCATTCTAGCAGAATATTCAATATTGTCAGGCAATGGATAAACATAGCCAAAGGACAGGACGGTAATAGATGTAGCATTCACAATAAAGGATTACTAGAGTCATGTGAAGTTCTTATTTAGTTCATAATTAAGAGGACTGAAATGAGTCTGAAGATTTTGAAAAAGATTCAGATACTTATTAATAAAAAAGACAAAATAATATGTTCCAGTTGTAAGTATTGTAGAGTGTTTGTTATCTTATCTCCCGGAGGCTGCCAGATTGCAGTGATCCATCATACATCACACTGACAGGCAAGGCGCCTAGTTGCTGAGCGAAGTTTTCCAAGCATTATGTAACTTTGAAAGAATTTTCTTATGAATCCGTTTTAATGTCAGATCGTGCTAAAGTCAACATATTTATTAACATTGTAGACTAGTAGCGTAAGAAGAAACTTTAAACATAGCATTTTTACGCTTGTTTACCACTGAAGGATTGGGCAGCGACAAACTTTGGGCGGAGATATTAGTTGTAGACATTGCAGACCCTCATGGAGTGATGCCGTGTTATAGGAAAAGGTCCTATCTCCATTAACTGAAAGCAATCTTAAGCCTCCGGACTGCTACAGAGAAATTCCTTATGGAAATAATTAAAACATTTAGTCCGATCTGGGAATCTAACCCTGGACATGATGCGACTACTAACGTAATAAAGCAGTGACTAAACTAGGTTTATTTTATCTATGTTATCAGCTTCCAGTCAGTGTAACTATAACCGGATCTAAACAAATATTTCTTCACATAGGGATTTCTACATAACCTTCAAAAATCATCGGAGGATGTATTACTTTTGATTGAAGCTTCGTTCAAGGCTGATTCATTAAACTTTGGCCGATAAAAACTGTGTTCAAGCTAAACTAAGATGGCCAAAGACTTTGGACTATTCATCATTAGAATGACGTACGAGGAAAAGGTCCAGAGCACGCTGATTCGTATCCGAAGGTCATCTGAACAATAACCCATATATCATCTCATGCACGTGTTCGTCAGATTGGTGCGACGGAATTGTTTCCAGGGCAGGTTGATCGGAACTAACGTGTGAACGGTGTTTCAGATAGACATCTCACGGTTTACAAAATTAATTCGTTTGTAGAACTGCCTGATTAATTGCGTTTTCAATATTTACTTCTAGGTCAATTGCACTATAACTCGTCAGTAATCGTCCAAGATTATCGCTTACCGATACACTCTGAATTTACAATAATAAAAACGACTAGTAGCTTGATTTCATTTTTATAAATGAGTCCTAAAGCATTTTCTATGATATCAGAATCGACAATTCACAACAGTGCAAACTCTGAAAAGTTTAAATGTACGACATACATTGAGAATACTGTTTTCTCACTATTAATAACATCAAATCAATTACTCCCAACGTATACGGAAAGTCTATCAATTAACTGTAATTTATAGTTAAATCAGCATCTATTGATACAGCCTCCGACTAATTATTTGAACTAATCTTTGTAAGACACAGCCTTGGCGACCATTGATAAAAAATGGCGACTACAATAGTTGGTGAAAAATTCTTAGAGTAAAGGCCCATCCTTGACTATTGAAATTTAGTCTGAAAATTATAATAAAAACTGTGAGGCCATGTCGACCTTAAGCCGAACAATTATTCATGTAAAAACAAAGCTTATCGCTCCATTTACTGTTTATTGTTTGGATTTAACTGTTGGTCTTGGTTTCCGCGTCAATTGGGATTATTTATTTTTCATAATCATCCAAACAGATGAAAACCGTACAACTTATATTCTATCACATTGTTCTCTAGATGTCCTTAAAGAGGAGACCCCTATTCAGCAGTTAGAACGTTAAATGCTTATTAATGATGTAATCGGTAAGCGTCACTGTCGTTATTACTGGGTGGTCCATTTTACCACAACCATGCAAATGGGAATGCTGTAATTTTATAATACTTCTGGTGTCACAAATGTTTTGAATATTAAGCTATATTATATTATCAAAGCCATCACCATCATCAGTCATCACCCTATAGAAAACATCGGAAAGCTTCTATTGGTTTCCAATTTACATATTAATCTGGTACACTTGAGCTCTTGAATATGGTATAATACTGATGCAAATTGCTGAAATCACGTTTAGTAGCACAATATACAATCAGTTAGAAGATTTTAATGTCAAAGAGGATGCTACTACTCCTATAAATTCAAAGCTGTTAATATATAGGGTGCTACCGAATGCTAGAATAGATTTTTCTAGAGCCTTGCAATGACAACAGCAAATAAATATAAGTATCATAAATAAGACTGCGAATGGAAGGGAATCATTACGCCGGAACTAATTTACTCGTTAACAAAGCCAAGGTTACGGTGACTGTTTAGTATGCAAGGCACGGACGATGCATAGATTACTTATTAATTTCGTTACATCTTTTAGAAACAATAGCTTTCAGTGACCAAGGTGATGCTGAAAAATCTAGGGAAATAAGATTGTGGTTTAAACGTTCATGTTCATCCATCAAGTAATTTGATTGAGACAGAATAAGAGAAAATAAAAAATGAAATCTCCAACCTTGGTTATCACTTATGCAAGTACAACAACACTCTTTTTGAGAATACACGAAACAAAACGACCTTAACCATTTGTTTTTATGGCTTAATTAATGAATGAATGTCCGCGGAATTCTTTGAGAATGAAACGAAACCACCAGACACCCATTGATGGCATTTTAATGATGAATAACATGGTAATCAAAATTTTATTAACTTTAATTATCTTAATTGTTGTCATTTTATAACATATTTTGTGTTTAATGTAGTGTGCTATAATACAATGTAATGTTTCCTCAAACTGTACACTAATTTAGTTCTAAGATAAGAATTATACTTTGTTACAGCAAACTTGGTTTCACAACTTTTCTCTCGTTTAAGAATGATCTAGAAACTACAAGGATTGGGCGTACAGTCGGTAGTTTTATTATGCAAAATACCATCTATCCAAAATGCGGTACTGATCAATTTGTCCTGAGGTATCAAATCGCCATCAGCCTAATTGTGCGCATACAACCGTTGCGCAAGTGATCGCCGCAAATCGGGGACAGTACTATTACGAAGGTCGTCGAAAGTGGAGTCATTTGGGGCTCTCGCTTGCAATATGTTACTGACGGTCCCAAACCCGTCATGGGCAACAGGTTACGATGCAGGTTTGCTCGATTTGTTTTTAATATATTTCCTTGGCACTTGTCTGTGTGATAGATGTAAGAATGAGTGTAGCGTTGCGTATGACAGCTACAATTTTATTTTTGACCTCTTTAAGTTCGTCTGCTTTAGGTAAATGGTTTTTGAGTTTTATCAGTCAAGAAATGCATTATAGTTACCTGTATATTAAATTTTGCGAATTCAATAAAATATATACCTAATCCAATTTCTAGAAAAATATTTTACCTAGTCGAAATTTCGAAATATTTAGATACCTATTTCAAATTATGCAGGTTGCCTCGAATTTGATACTTTTTTTATAAACAGTGGCCAATATCTAAGTTAGCTAAATGTTCATAAAAAAATCTTTAATATCAAATGTTACTTTAATAAAGTCTATCGATACCACCACTACTCTTGTTATAAGACACTAGCTACTCTTTATTGATACCTCTATCTGTCATTCTATAATTAGAAGCTTTTTGGCGTTTTTATAAATGCTGTTGAAGTATAAGGCATCACATACACTTGGTAATAGCAAAAAACCTTGAACTTGAGTAAGGTAAATTACGTCGTTCGGGATTCCCAATGCTTATATATCGTAGCCTTGCATTTTAGGTTTGTGTGTACTGACGTTGTTAATTAGGTAAAGATTATTGATCGCCGTTTAAATTAGTTATAGTTAGATGATAAGAAGCTGTTTTGTTAATTAAGACGACGACTACCGCCAATGACCTTGAGCAAATGGGCGGAGCTTGAGCTTCCCCCCCGCGACCCCGCAATGCACACCGAACGGTTGTCATTTTATATTTTGAAGAACTTTGACGGGTGACCATAATATTATGTAGAGATTCTAAGGACAGTCGCATATTGTATTTTGATATGCATGTCTACGATATAAAAATAGAAATACAAATAACATCTGTCTGAGTAATACTTCGAAACACTAATTTTTAATTTCCAACCCCCACTGCATACTTCGTTTGCCAGAAAAGCAAAAATATTTTCAATTTCTTTAATCTGCAAAACATGTTTATCGATCTGAATTGTTACAAGTTTCAAGAAAAAATTCTTGAAACTTGTAACAATTCAGATTATTCAATTAATTCAGATTATTCAATTAATTCAGCATTCTTGAATTAATCCGCTGTGACAGACAGACAGACAAGATCGCACCATAGGAGTTAATTTTTAGGCCATATTGGTGTCCACTTTGAGCTCTTCTAACAGAAATGCACGCAAGTTTTTTTCATATTTGCATTTTACGACATCTGATGCTTCTCAAATAACTTCAGCTCATCTTCACTTGTATAGGAAAATCATATTAGTTTTGTAAGGAGAGCCTGGAAGCCAGTTAATTAGTCCGACGTTTCTGATCCATCTGTAAAGTGTCCGACCAAACCTTTGGCATCAGCTTTGGCCAAACCTTTAGCTTAAAATTGGCCTAAGTTTTGACACCAACAGAACCGAAATTGAATAATCTATTACGTTTAAAGACCTAAAAGTGAGTGAGACTGTATTACAAATGATGTTAATATTATAAATAAGCTGCAGGTAGTTTTATTCATATTATTAAGTTGATACACCGAACATATTAGTAAAAAGTCATTGTGGCTTCTTTGCTAAGGCACCTGCATCTCATTTATGAGTATGCAGATTCGAACTTCGAAACCTGGAAATTACGAATCTGACTATTCCAAAGTTTTACATGCACTTTTTTTAGTATAACTTAGACACCATTGACTAACGGTGAAGGAAAACATCGTGAGGAAACCTGGACTACACGGTCTGAAATCACCAATCCACCTTGAAAAAGCGTGATAGTTAATGGTAATGCATGTCTATGTCATACCCAAAAGTGGGATAGTAAAGATTTCGATTATGATCAGGATTTTTAAATTTTTACCTATCATGAACAATGGAATATCACCCGTTTTGGGCCCAATTTTGAAAGTGCCGCAAAGCAAAAAATCAATGCAAAAATAAATGTGCTAAATTCGGATAAAGACTTTGTCTGAATGAGAATTAGCTGTTACATTTTCAAGCACCAAATTTGTACGACCCTTTTCCACGGTTTCATGCATTATTGAAGAAATAAAGTAATGGGAAAAAAATCCTACCATTGTATGGCATTTCGATAATCTTTTAGAAAGATGCAATATCGATTTTTGACTTTGAAATCATTTATAATTACCGATTTAAATATTTTTGATCTTTATCTTTTTACCTTATATTACTAATATAAGGTTTTTTATAATATATTTTATCAGAAAAACTCACTGCAAAAATTGACAGATTTTTTTATAAAAAGATTATTAAATTGACATGCAGTAGCTCAATTTTTATTTAGTTTTCTTATGACAATTCATCGAAATTCAAACATAACCTTGGAATTGGAAAATGGTCGAAATACCATATTAAGAAAAGCATTTAAGAGAAAAATGTACGGAAGTCTAATTATTTCAGAATGTTTGTTTTACAAACTACGGAGAGTTTTTTTTAAATTTAATTCGTATACCAAAAGATGTCGAAGAAAACAATTTTAATTCCCATTTTTCCTCGAAAGTAATAGGTAGTATTTTTCTACTTTATCCATTTGCGATATATTTCAACAATTATTCCAAATCGATAAGGTTAGTTATTCCTGAAGTAATTATCAGCTCTGACAGACAGACAGAGAAAGTCGCATCCCATAAGGGTTACTTTTTACTATTTTGGTTCGGAACCTTAAATATACTATTTGAATATATCTTCTTTTTTCATTTTCAGTTCTTCTGTCTTTGACTTCTGGACTAAAAATTAAAGAAGATCAAGTCCTTTTTATTTATCAGGGCTTTAGCCAAAGAATTAAGCGATTGCCTATTAATCGGCTTAGGCCTAGCCAAAAATCGACGTTCTGTCGGATACTATTTGGTGTTGAAAATAAAACATAAGAGTGGCATAGTGAAGTAGGACCTTCATTTCTAAAACACTATGCTTCGTCTTATCTTTTAGGTTGTGTGTATATAATATTATCCCACATTAGATACCTTGACTAATAGATTAATATGTATATCATATGTGACTGCTTACTTGGCGTTTTTACTAAACTTCGAAAATGGTTGCTATGTACAGCATCACTACCCAATGTTACCAGTAAAAAACCGGCCAAGTTCGTGTCGGGCCACGTGCAGTAGGGTTCCGTAGTAGGTCTTAGTTAGTCAACTATAACTCTGTAACCGGTGAAGTCTACTTAGCCGTGATAGTTTTCGAAAGTTAGTTTTTTTTATTTTTGAAAGACCTATCTAACGATACCCTACATGAAGGGTTACGCAACAAAAAAAAAAATCATCCTCATTTCACGTGTTCGGGAGCTCCACTATTTTTTTTTTTAAATTCATTTTTACCACTTTTTCGGCGTGATCAATACACATATCTATACTAAATTTCAGCTTTCTAGTACCAAGAGCCTCTGAGCTATGCCGCGAACAGACAGACAGACGGACATTGCGAAACTATAAGGGTTCCTTGTCGGACTACGGAACCCTAAAAATAAAACTAATGTAACCAATCCAAAATAGGAAAATGGTCTAGCTAAAATAGTCAGACAATACAATACATTTTACAATTTTACATTTATACAATAATCTTTTAATAGCGTAAGCTTATTTTTTTATCATATTCAGCATTTTTTTTCAAATTCGTCTCGTAGCAAAGAAACTCGAACCCAAATTCACGTGTTTAGAAAAATATTTTCATTGGTAATAATTTAGAATAGCGCCACCTTGTTACCCATAGATAAACCGTTTTATTTACAAACCAAGTTTTGTTCTAAGATATCATCCCATGCCCTGACTTATAGCTACTATTTCTATAAATTCCAAACTATTAGGAAATATTGTAACATAACATGAAAGAATTTTAATTTTGACGATTATCTCCGACCTACATGTAAAATTTAAATTAATTAATTAATTAATTTGAATACCTTTCAATATTCTCATTTTGAATACGCAATGTATTAAAACAAATACATATTTAAATCCTAAAGTACATTTAATTATTTAGTAAGTCAATAACAAAATATATTTGTCCTGCCAAATTTAGATACACACATTTTAGATTATGACAGATTATGGATGATTTGGTTTGAAAACACGTTATTCACATCAAAAAAATATTTTATCCGCATGTAGTGCCTTTTCAATGTAATAATTATAATTCACCAGTCATCTTATCACAAATATAATAATTTATTTACATCGTAATGTGCTCGCTCTGAGTGACAGCGTCTACCCGTGACAGTGGTCACGGACGTACTGCCCCCGTCGCCCGGTGGAGCCCCTCCGTAATTTCAACTCAACGTTTTGACAAAAGCACAAAAATTGACGTAAATGTACGATTTAAAAAAAATATACGTATACAAAAAGACAGATAATTAACTTTTCTATAAAATGGTACAGGTTTCATTAAAATCCGCTTGATAAATTCTATGTATAACTCAGTTTTTCTTGTGCGTTAGACCTAACTTCATGATTTTTTTATACAATGTTATAAATACATAATTAAAAAAAACGTTATACAAAATTATCAAGCATATGCTCTAGTTTAGTATATATACTTTTCAAATCATGAAAGCAAGTCGTTAAAGCGTATTCATTAGCTTTAAAAGGGCCAAAGTCGTATATCGCCGCCTTAAAACTTCAGTGACGCCGTTAAGTTATTCATTAGGAATAAGTTTAGCTTTTGTAGATTGATTAATGATTAGCTATGGAATTAGAAATAGGGACCAAAAGTGTCAGTTTCAACATTGATCATATTAATAATGTTGCTTATGACCGTTTTATGTGTGAAGAGGTTATAAAAAGGCAATGCAATTTATTATCGTTGTTAAAATTAATTTGGCCAGCTTTAAAGTTAAAGTGAGGTAATAAAACTTAGCACTCGTTATTTATATCTTATAAGTTATTGAGCTTGAGCCGGCATCGAACCTTCACCTTAAAGAAACCGGGCCAGTTGGCAGCGCAGGCGCAGCGGTGCACACTACACTTGCTTTGTGCAATCAATGGCGCGTGCGGACACATTGTTTGATACGATACGACAAATTGACTGATGAACTGAGACTGGTGAACAGAACTTCATTATAAATTAAATAAGAAGAAACGACGAAAAGGGTTTTTAAGTGGTGATTCAATTTCACTGCAGCATTACAACAACACCTAATATCACGTTTGCAAGTCGGCAAAGGGTAGACAGACAGTGGACGAGGAGAAAATGCGCACTACTGACTGGAGAACGGCAGTAGTACTAACTTCTACAATAGTTGCTACAATGGAGTCTTAAAAAAACTGACTCTCAAAAAAATAAATTATAAATACAAAAATTAAACGGTCACATACATAATGTATATACAAAAGGTATACATTTTTTTTTCATAACTTATTGACAGTTCAATTAATTATCAGCTTATTGTCTAAGCAGGCCGAATAAAGTTTACTGAAGCTAATTAAATTCTTAACCCTTACATTCCTGTGGGACTATCGCGACATTCCTCTACCGTCTAAAAATCATGGATGGTCTACATACCTAACGAAAAAAAATGTATGTTTAACCTCTTTTTTAGGAAGTTGGTTAACAAAACTCGGATGTGAAAATGGGAACACGCCAAAATATTTCGCACGAACCGATTGTGAGTCAGTGTTACCTAACGAAGTTTTATCACTTAACCTTATTATGAATACTAAACTTAGTTTTTTTGAAGAAAATTAAAAAAAAATGTTCCGGGAACAATCTTAGCTAATATGTATTATAAATGTCAATGTGGTTTTGATATTTTTTGTTTGTTACGCTTTCTTAGTAAAACGAATGAACCTATTTTAATTTTGGTATGGAGATCTATGAGCTCCTGGAAACAGAAAAAATATTTTTTTATCCAGGTGTGTGAAGTAGTTCATTTAGAATACGGGTAAAATCGCGAGTAATAACTAGTAAAAAACATTATGACGCACGATATCGTAGTGAGGGAACGGAAACTACAATTGTACGGATTGGGAAAACCTAAGTTTGATGATTAATCTAGGTAAATTAACATCATAATAGTAATTTTGCTAAGATCCAATGTTAAAACTAAAATTATTGGGTTAGACAAACATAAAAACGATTGCAATCACCAAGAAGGTAAAAAGAATGATGAAAACGATTTAGTTAAACTTATAATGTAAGTTATCAAAACTTCCACATTGTTTGTAGCGTCATCACTTATCAAACGTAATTAAGATAAATTAGTTATAAATAATAGAAAAAAAAAGACAAAAAGAGCAAGGGTGAAGACAAACAATATATAAAACATGAGAGCGTCGCGTGCAGTACCGCCCCCAAGTTTTATCAAAAACTGTAGTAACTACGTCACACCAATGTTAATGTAATTACAATATTCTGATAAACAATTTGTATCCGAGTCGAATGCTGCAGTGCGTACAATTGATACGTCAAAATCATAATGAATTATAGTTATCATAATTAACTTGTAATATATTATCAATTGCAGGAACCGTATAAAAGCAAAATTGGTTTCATTTATCATTTGCTACGTCATTTTGGTAACTTTCTTGTATATTATCGTTTATGTGTTGAATGCCACATAAATGCCAGCTTACTTATTCACAATGTAAACATTACTTGATTATAAGTAGAGGTAACTTAATATGCAATAATATCCATATAATTGTAAGTAACGTGAGCAGTCATTGGTATTAATAAGGTATCATACGAAGAACCAATTACAAAAGATACCGATAATTTGTACGTGTTAACTAATAAATATTATGTATTAAAAGTTTCGTTAAAATGTGCATCTCATCAATCTTTTTTAAAAGCAAAGAATCTACAGCAGTATGAGAGCGCTGACAGTGAAATCTATTTCGATAAATTTATGGGCAGAAAATGAAATATGGTCTGATGTGATACAAACCAGACTCTGTGTCGGTGAAAACAAACACTTCTGAACACCTGGTGTGTTGGTTAAACTAATAATGTAAACTTTACTAATTGTCTGAATCATTTGGTAAAATTGGGAACGTAAGAAGAATTTAAATTGGTTAGGGATATTAAAAGTAGGCTGTTTTATTCCTTGAAGATCAAATCTATCATATAGCTTCTCAGTTACAGTGAAGAGGACATTCAATTAAACTTACATAATTGTCTGAGACTATTGTATCATTAAAATGAGTATGTGCATGAAACTTTAGTTTTACTATAGCTGCAATCTATCTAATCTGAATACTTATTCATTGTACGTGTTTGAAATAATACATTTTTACATTCGTCCAACTTAATGATGTTATTCGTACTGCAATATTGCAAGTATTTTTACTATCGTATGAGCTAAAGGGACTTTATAGGAATATAAAATCCTTTAGTTCTGAGTTATCATTACTTGTGATCCTAAACTAAAAACTATAACCATTGTTATACGAGGTATAATAAAAAGAGAAATTATAATATCTGTCATGACATTCACTAACTACACCACTGCAACTAGCCACCAAGTTTAAAAATGTAGTCTCTATGGATACGAAGTTTGGATTTAAGCCATCACATAATGTAATGATAAACTTAGACCTTGTTCTTCGTAAATTGAACTAGACAGGTGACAAAATTAGCAACTTGATTAGCACATTCTTGAAAATACGAGGTTCACACAAATTGTGATATTCGAAACAGATCATCAACGAACAAATAACCTGCACGTTCTATTTTAAAGTACTTATTGTATTCAAGTTTAACAAAACAAGACAAAAATGTTATAAACTATAATAGAAAAATTAAGATACAATATTGGTCCTAGTTGCGTACCCTGTGATACACCCAACTTTGTTTAAGCATGATATTAATATATATATTTTTTACTTATTATTACGAGTCAAACATAAGGAATTTGCATGTTCTTACTCTACTATCTTACATCTAAGTAGCAGTTGCCAGTTTTTTCTTCTAATTTGTATGCAACAACATAGTCAGTTGCATCTGCAAATTCGGAGTCAACGAAACTGGATTTCCGTGACCCAAATATTAAGAGGAAAGTCCTTGCGGGGTGAAACTTGGAGGTCAAAGTAATAATTATGAGGTTATCGTCGGCTTCATCAAATTCAAGATGTTGATAGTACAGGAAAATCTAGAAATCGTGCATGCCAGTTCTTTTTAAGTCGAGCGAGTTGCATTATCTTTATTTCACAAATAAATCCTTAGCGCAGGTCTTTTTTGCATAATATTGACATGTTATTTCATATTTAGTGGGTCTTGGGTAATATTTATCATTGCATTGCACATTAAATCAACTTAGCACAAAGAACAGGTTTTTTGTAGGACTATTAAAATTTAATCACTAGTCATAAAGTTTTTTTTTGGAAATAACACAAATGGAATATATTCATCAAATAACAACAAGATTAGTACAAGATCTAAACATCCTTTTTTTATTAGCAAGAATCGACAGAAATCAGTCATTGAGCAAAGGTCAAATCTTAATCGCAGCGTACAAAAAACTGATGTAACGAATTTCGTATCTTGACAATGGCTCAGTGGATCTGGAAATTCGACAGATTATATTAAAACTTTAGTCAGCAAAACTCTAGACTACTCATATAGCACTGTGATTGACCTAAAGATTTAAGTTAAAGGGAAACATCGTAGGCTGGACATCAAAGTACTGACATTGAGCAACCGTAGTTATAAATGCTAGGTCCTTCTCTGTATCAGAAGTGGCCTGTTTAAGGGAAGGTTATAGTTTAAATAATACACTAATGGTCAATTTCACCATCCCCGGATGAATACCGTTTAAACTTAGTCGTACATATTCGTTGTGGCCTAGTGGCTAAGGCACCACCGGCATTTCGTGTGCACGAGCGTGTGTGTTAAAAATCTGGCCAATAGGAGTTTTCTTAACTTAGATGTAATTTCTAAGTGTATCTAAGACATCACTGACTAACTGCAATGATTTCTCTGTATGAAAAGAGGCCTTTACCCTATATGAAAGTGGGATATTAATAGGTTGATGATGATAAAACTCATGTACCAGAGAAAATCATTCAAATGATGTTCTAATTTTAATTAATTTGGTAGAGCATTTCATTCCAAAAATAAGTGAAACGTAAAAAATAAAAAATAAATGTAAAAAACGTTGTAAGCATGTTCGACTGGGTAGGCTATGGATTTCTTCCTTAGTGACAGACTTAACATTAAGATTAAAGTTTATGTAGGTATACCTAAACAATGTTCCGTAGATCATAAGTTAAATTGCATTGCTCGTCTGTCTGATTAATAGCTTACAATATTGACTGAATTCCTACAATGATATAATGTTTGTTTCTTTATATTTACCATGAGGTAGTACCTAACTCAAAACCAAGTTCTTTAACTGATATTGTGAATAAGTAAGGCAATCTTTATTCTAAGACGGTATTTGAAATATCCTACTTTTCTAAATATTACAGGATTATACCACCATTTCAGTTGTCGATATTGCCTTCTTTAATTATACTATATCAGCAATAATACTCTTTCATGAACTATCATCACATAGGTATATAAATAATCTAGTGTTATCAGGCTTTTGCTTATCAGCTTAGAAGCGAATAATTGTAAAATTAACAGTAATCTTGAACCTGAGACCAGTCTCCATTTTCGTTGCAGTACTTATAACTACAAAAAGTTCAAACGTTTCATGTTTACCCTTGACCAGTAAGACTGTACTTGGAATAAATTAATCATGATAAAAAACATACAGTCAATGCAATTTATAGACATTATTAACACAGAATTGCAATGTATAAATCAAAATTTTTGAAGATGTTAGCACGCGAATGGAGAACAAATACTTTTGGAATGTGTCTATAATAAAAATTTTGATAAAAATATTGTTTTTGACTTTGACGTTGTTTGACGCCCACAGCCTA
This sequence comes from Pyrrhia umbra, assembly GCA_963891755.1. Classification (NCBI taxonomy): domain Eukaryota; kingdom Metazoa; phylum Arthropoda; class Insecta; order Lepidoptera; family Noctuidae; genus Pyrrhia; species Pyrrhia umbra. The sequence goes on along the minus strand of OY982942.1, from coordinate 851,454 downwards.
ATGACAGCAGCTGGGTCTTATTGTACGCATGCTGATGTGTAGTTGAGATTTAAATAAAATACTTCTACATACAGTTTGGTCTACGCCACAATTTGATCTGTACAGATCTTAAAGGACATCCAGCGCTGCTTCAACTGGTATTTTGAAAATTGATGTTGGCTTACAATGAGCAATAAATGTTCTTTCTTGAATAATATTCAAATCATTGTTCAAAGGTTACAATAACAATAGCTTATAAAATCTGAACTTATGTTGCGAATAATCTAAGCATGTATTTGAAAGTTGAAACATGTTAGAAAATGACATACAACATTATTCAATCACATTATGATAATGATTCTAATTTAGACACAGACGTAATTAATGCCGCCAAAAGTACTGTTATCGTGTCTATCAGCTGTGATACGTATTATGTCAAACTTGTTTACGAATGGTACTGAGGTTAACTGACTCGTGCTGCTAGTTGTATAAAAAGTTGTGGTCATTGAACAACGTATGCATATTTGGTTCAGAATAATGCATGGTTCTAGAAGTTTTATGTCTGGTCAACTGGTGAAGATGAATTATTAGCATGTTCTGTTGTTATATCTTTAGATTTATCAACTAGCATTAGTGCTTTATTATTTTTTGGGATATCTCTCCTATGTTTTTGTTGGAAGTGCCTGGATCAAAAGTCAGAAGTCAATGTCATTATTTCAAATAGGCCTTAAAATAAGGCACTTATGTAACGCATAATATGCACTTATGTGCTCAAATTAGCTGCACTGTTGTTTCTGTAGATACAAATAGATTCTAAGGAAAAATATTTATAATGTGGCAACACCGAAGCCCTTAAAGGATAACAATAACAAAAAAAATGACTTTTGACTTTTTTAATTCATGTGTTTCAGAATCGTCATTTGAAAATAACTTCTGCTTGGTTGCACCTGTTTTTATGTATGACAAGTGACAGGTAATAACGGCAGCCTGTCAACTGTGTCCGTTGGAGCTTTTGGTTACTTTTTATGATCCTGTTCATTTGTTTAGCATACTAAATGAGGCTTTGGTGTCGAAATTTTTCACTATTGCATAAAATCTTTGCATAATATCCTTATTTAATCGTAAAAGTTAGGCATATTGCAATCAAGCGGGTAGAAAATCAGCCTCCAGTAACATTATACACTGACCGACCTAGGAATGGAACCTATGAGCCTTCTACTATTCAGGCTTTTGACAACTTGACTATACGACGAGGCAGTGAGTGTTTCGTGAATGATTTCTTCGTGAATGTCTTTACAATTGCCAGTGTCACTTTCACCATACCACTCAACAGTCCCATACACTCAATGAACAAATAATTAATCAAAATCGAGTAACCTTCATTCTCAACAAATACGATTTGTAACAACCAATCAGAGATTGCGACTCGGTATATAAGTTTTCCGCAACACGGCACAAACATGGTGGCACAAGTATTTGGCGAAAGCGCCCACAAGGACATGCGTACGCGCAGCCAGGGTGAACTGTGTCATTGACATTCGTGCGGAATTTTAATATTGAAATTATGACTGTAACGGACCTTTCGATGGATTTAAAGATTAAGTGCAGGTTCACAAGTTATAGTGCACAGCGAAGAAGTCGACAACTCAGTCACTATACTAATCGGGCCACCATTGCTAGTTTTACATGGAAACGACAAAACACACGAACAACTTATATCCCCGACTACGGTAAATTAGCAGGACGCATAAATCTTCTTCAGTGCTCCCGGTCGTTCGCAAACGTTACTCTGCTAAGGAGTTAAACTAGCAAATCATACGCATGATTGAAATTAGCAGGCGTTCATAATATGTAAGTCGAGACGGGTTAACAACCTGCTATTGGTTTTTATCGAGATAAAAAATCTATATATCTTAATGCAAATTGTTTACAGTACTTCGGTACTGATTAAGGCTTAGCCCGTGATGACCGGCACAATGACAAGAGTGGTACTAAAGATGACAGCAACATTCCTATGTATAAACTTACAAATATTTGATGTAAATCACAAAGAGTTATATAAAAATACTGAATTTGTAGATTCCACAGATCAAGAGACCATCGCTAATAGCGAATTGGACTTCATTGAAATAGAAATGAAACTAAGCGATCCTAAAGTGTTTGCAGAACCCAACCCACACTTTGTTTATAAGATAAGGAAACAGACTATTCTGCTTAACCTATTCCTAACATTTTGGGGTTGACTTCCAAACGAATACAGCTGAGTTTCAGTCCTCACCCCGTTACCGGGTAACAAGATAACCTTCGCTAAGACTGGTTGAGACTTTCTGGCTTCTGATTAACCGTAACGACTGTTGGAGATCGACGGCTTAACGTGCTTTTCGAGGTGCGGGGGAGTCTCAGTATTATATAGACAGACCCATCCATGGACAAGCTTAGTTCTAATTTGACCAATCGACCCGTGGAGCTGTAAACTAGCCGTGAGCTTCAAAAAAAGAAATTGCTCGAGGAAATCTCATGTAAAGACGTAATGAATGATCAATCTTTCAGATTCAAGCTTTGTGTTTCCAAGAGGCGTCAATTATTTAACCACCAACATGACAAATCAAAATCCAGAGAATACAATAACAGACGCAGATGTGTTGATGAGACGTCCTCAACTTAATTGAGAGATAGTTGAATCACGTCTCGATCAAAACGCGTCCACTTTGATTGAAATATCGGGTGCGAAGCAGATAGCTATCGAAACCGGTATCTAAAATTGTTTTCGATATAACGTTATGTATTATAACAACATCTGCAATGTTTCAGGATAAAATTTATGAATTTTGTTATGTTTTAATTTATCATTGACAGGATGTGTATGGATAAGAGTGGAGTTGACTCTCGAAATTCGGCTATTGGATCAAACCAAACCTAATCGTCGGTCAAATGCTGTCTCTGTATTACTTTTAGCAGTGAACGACACATGTATAGTAACAGTTCAGTGTCATTATCCAATGAGTATTGCGATCAATTTAGTATTGCGCAAGCTGGATTAGAAATTAACATACATTAAAGGGTCATTCCACAAAAATAGTACCACTCATTGTCCGCGACACATTTCACATAGCATAATTAGTAATATTTTGTTCCAAAATTGTTAACTAACAGCTCACAGTGTGCTTTATTTATTACCCATATATTTAGAAATAATTTTATTTAAAATAAATCTGAAATCTCTCATAACAACCCCAAAATATCAGTCCCTAGGCATGTCCGTACTCCAAAAGTTTAGGTTTTGGCAACCATATTTATAGTTGCATAAACTATATACTTTATTTGATCTAACAATTGTCTAGTTTATCGTACATACACTGAATTCTATTAATATTTTGTAGTTTCAATAAAAAATAATTTGCTTTTTTGAAGTTAAAAAAGTGTCCTCGATTTTATCCGTCATTCCCTAGTCACGCCAAGATTTACAAATTTCGCGCCATAATATGAATAAGAAGTGAATGACATCTAGTCGATTTAAAAGAACGACACCAAGTTATCCATAGGCCACACTCGCTGACGGGCAGCAATTTTGTGAATCAGTGAAAACGTGGCAGTTGTTGCGGAAACACGTGTTGATTCAGTCACTTGGTCATTCCCTCGGTGAGTAGTTTCATTGTTTATAATAGGAAATTGATAATCATTAAATAATATGTACGTGTGATTTGTCGGTCTTCTTCGATACATCGTATTTAACAGCTTTAATTAGAAGTTAACCAGCATTTGTCTTAAGTTTTACACCAAATCGTCAGTCCCTGGACCATCAGGCCCTAGCTTTTAACTGTGCTAGGGACTGACGGATACAGCTAGGGAATGATGTTTAATATATAGTGATATTAACAAAATGTGTAAATCTAGGTTATAAGTACTGACAAGTTATACACTAATGACAAGTTGTTTGCGGTCGTTGGTCACAATATTTTCGTTGGTCGCATTAAGTGTTACTTTTCCATTTTGCAGAAAAATGCCACCTAAAAAGCCAAAATTGTCCACAGAGGAAATAGCCAGTAAAAAACCAGCCGCCGCAAAAGCTCGTGTGGAAAAAATCAAAAGCGATCCAGTTCTTTTGGCAGAATATAAAGAGACTTACACCGGTATAAAGTTAAAAGTGACATCCACAATATAAACATAAAATCGTCGTCCCCAAATTTAGATTAAGCAAATGTAATAAATCTTTTCTAGGGAACTGTGTACGCTTTTATAATAAGCTACCTAAATGTGTAACAGATCTTACCGATAAAAAGTTCAAAAATTTTGTCAAATCTACCCAAACTGGAAGAGCATACTATAAAATTAAAGACTATATTGATGACAAGGATGTGTGGTGTTAGTCCATCTCTGTACATGTGGCTTCCCCTGGCGACCAAGATTATATTAGGTCTACGATAATTCAAAATACTTATTGTTATTTTGTATAACTTAATAGCATCATATTGTATTGTATAATTTGCTCAGAAAACTATTGTAACCATAATATTGTTAACTCAACTTTTGAAAAGAGTATCCATGGAGTTTCTTGCATGTTCTTCTCCATAGGACCCACTACTTGGATCCGTGCAACTAATTTGACTTTTCATAAGTTCTTTATTTGTAGGCCTATGTGAAATAAAAATTTTGACTTTAGAAAGAAAGACTGTCTTATTTAAAAAAGAAAGAGAAGGGACAACATAAGTGTATTCAGGATATGACCCCACGCGAGTAGAGAAGAATTAGAAAATAGTGGAAGAAGTATTCAACTGATTACAGGATAAAGAAAACAGAAAAGATTGTGAAAATTATGTTGCTGAGAATACGCCACCTACATCTGAAAATGAATAAAATGTAGCTCCAGAACCGCAGATCAAAAATAACAATAACGAAAACCTTAGACAAAGACAAAGTAAAATAGAACAAATGGCAGAAAATCCTAGTCAAAGTAAAGAATTGGTCAAAAAGGCTTTATTTGGTGAAGTTTTGCATGCTCAAATTACAGAAAATATTTCAAAGCTCGAACTCATCAACAAAAATCCACCTTTAAACAGATTTTGGTCCCAAAGTAGAAAAGCTCTATATTGTATAACAAGATTCGGCGCAAAACTTCTAAAAATAATGATAAAACTAAGAAAAATGTATAAGTCTAAATTAGGGAATGCAATCGTGTTATTTATTATAGTCCCTAGATGCCCAATAATCAGTCCCTAATCAAAGCTGTCAGTCCCTAGATGCCTAAATTTAAAAAACTCTAAATTTCTTCTAAAATAAAGCGTAAAATGACTGTTCCTTTTAGATGTAAGATAACTCATCAATTACATATAATATTCACTACTCAAATATCCAAAAACATAATAAAAAGGTTTAGGACAAAAAAACATCAAAAGTATACCCATTTTTGTGGAATGACCCTAAAATATTGCAGGTGCTTCAGGGGAAACCCAAGAGTCACTTGCATAATAACATGATGAATGGATGTTTTTAGCCCAAGCTAATGCCGTCCACGCAACGAATGATTCTGATTTTTCATGTTTTGATTAAGAACCAGGCAACCAGACGCCAGACAAACACAACCTAGTACATCTAGACTAAATCAACTGTCTATCAAGCATATTTATTTAGCTCGACACGTTTTCCTCATAAGTTCTGCAAATTATTTCCATATGTGAAATGACCTACATTAAGGACACTGTCTTGATAATACAGGCAATCGTTTAGTAAAATAAACTGCATAGTATTAAGTCTTGACACTAGACGTTTATTTGACGTTTTCCTTATACTTACCTAAGAGAATATAATTCTTTGTTAACCCCGTCGCACGTGGAATTAGGTATCCTTTCACATTTTAAGGTCCTCTGACAAATATTTTACTTTTCATGACTGTCTGTAGGTCAGTAACGAGATCGTGTGAAAGATCTGCTCACTTGAATGTGTCAGCGGTGGCTTTGATATTCCAAGAGACTGGTTTTAACTCGAAAAAAATTTAAATGTGTACATTAACAAGTACCCAGAAAAGTTGAACACTCAATTCAAAATTAAGTAGGTAGTTTTTTATTAAATTTATTTAAATAGGATGTGTATAAAATTTAAGTACCTAGCATGACATAGAACGACAAACTCGTATAAATCTACTATTTTTAATCTCAATGAAGACTCGCCAAATACGCAGGAGATATTATAGTGCACAAGAACTTGCGCAGACACAGGTGCACTCTCTATTCCCTCACTCTCGTAGACCGATGGGTCGGCAATCCGACACGACCGGGGAGAGATCAGGTGCAGGACCGACAGCTTCACGTGCTGTCTGAGGCACGGAGGGCTTTCGCTACATTAAGAAAACGCTCGCCCATCCATGGACTGACCGCGGCTAGCACAGTTTAACCTTCTAATCTAACGATCCGCATGGCTGTTATTAGATATGAACTACACTATTATTATCTATACTAATATTATAAAGCTGAAGAGTTTTTTTGTTTGTTTGAACGCACTAATCTCAGGAACCGCTGGTTCGATTTAAAAAAAATCTTTCAGTGTTGGATAGCCCATATATCGAGGAAGGCTATAGGCTATATATCATCACGCTAAGACTAATAGGAGCGGAGCACCACTATACCACGCGGACGAAGTCGAGCAGAAGCTAGTATAAAATACAGTGACGAAATTTTCAGTAGAACTAATGTTTTCGATTAACCGTTTCCGTTATGAATCAAACATTAACTATTAAATATATGTAATTAGGTATCTAGCTGTATTTTATATTGTTAATTGAAATATTATTAGGTATCTTATTACTAATAGTTTATAGTTAAGTAAAATAGCGGCAAACTTTGATTTAAAATGGTTAGGCTTGAGGTTACAATTTCTACGTTTTATTATAGGTACATGCCACTACACTAATAATGATGTGCTTAAAACGTCCAGATTAATTCTTAGTCGTGGACTTCCAGAAGTATTTAAACTAGATTATATTTTCTCAGGTTATCGTGTAGTTAGTGCTACTGTACACACATTTTTAACACTAACGCAAACTGCATCCTCAGGCCAGTCTAGACCTCCTTAGATACAATTTACAATGTTACATTGAACTCAGTCTCATATCCATAGTTTCCTGTGCAAGGGGAATAACGACGCTTGCGCAGATATTGCGAATGATTCACAACATGGCGGCCATTTATCTGCGGCGCAAGTAAAACTCAGCGTTTTGCGCACTCGAATACATTTTCAAGTGGAGTTAATCGATTCCAATGCAAATACTGTGGATAATTTTCAAAAAAGATTCATAGCACTGAAAATGTGTTCAAAACGGGAGGTTTTACAAGAATGTAGCACAATTGAATTGTAATGTATACTTTGTAATGTTAGTGTAGGTATTAGCTTACTAATCGACACGACAGTTGTTAGTCATACGATATGGAATTAACCGAGCAAACCACTAACAAATAAAAATTGTGTAAAATTTATTTAACGGCATTCGTTCCATTGTAATGAAGGCCGTGTTTGAAGAGACTTCTTAGAACAACAGTTTACAAAAAAATAAGATAATGTGCACTTTTCAATAACTCCTACCGCTGTGGGCGGAGCGGGAAGGTGTGTCAGACTCGTACTGACTAAAACCCATCCATGGTCCTCCTTCGCCATTCGTATACCGGGACACTGGTAACTTCCGAAGCATATTAAAAACGTTGATCTAACTTTTTAGTTGACATTGTATCTACACACAATACACTAAAGCCTTCAATGATAAGGTCATAGTGGAATGTTTTGGTGTATTATTTGTAAACAGAGGTACGAAGTTCACAACCATTGCGAGAACGCTAGTATTAATATACAGTGTTACCAACTCTTGAAAATAATTATCCCTAAAGCTAAGTTAAAAACCCCTAAAACTGCCACAATTACAAGAAAATCCCCCTAATTTTTTTTTAAATTAAAATAAGAGTAAATAATAAATTAGTAGCCGAACTGAAAAAATATATCCGGGCATAAAAAGAAATATACCTCACATATGTGACATATGATCTGGATCTGTTTCCAAAATCTTTGTATACTTTTGAATGTATTTCTTTTTTCTTTAGGCATTATTAACAAATCGCTGGTCGACACAGCAGTACAATAGAAAAATTAAACAAATAAAGAACAACTAACCTATTTCCAGTAAGCACAGACCACCAGTCTTGTGTTTATTACGCAATATTTCTTAGTATTGAGGAACCGTACTAATATTTTCACTAATACTTTTATTATTTTAATAAAAAAAATATGAGAAATATAAAAAATAGGGAAAAATATAAGAAGGAAAAAATCCCTAAAAATCCCCCTAAAGATAGAACGCCCCTAAAAAAATCCCATCCCACCTATACATATACCCCCTAAATTTAGGGGGAAAACCCCTAAGTTGGTAACACTGTTAATATACGCGTATCTAACGAACTTTGCACTGATATCAAAGCAAGATACACTGGCCATTATTCATCCAAATCGTGAATTTCTTCATCAGCTATTTTAATTTTCATTAACAAAATACAATTAAGTGTATCACATGACGTATGTTACACATGAACTATTGCTGTTAGCTATTACCCCACATATTCAAGGTTGATAATATTATCGTGAACCAGCTTTGGCCTGAGGCGTTGGCGCAGTCGCAGAGTCCTTTCTCAGATACATCTTATGTATGATGCTAAGGTGCGACAGGAAAATAAATAATGATAGATATTTGCTTATCATCACGAGCAAAACCCATTACTTAAAATGTTATAGACAAATACATTTATAGAAGCAATTAAAGAAGAGAGCGGAAAAGAAGCGTCGAAGCATAATGAAGATGAAGAGGTGTTAAGTTGAGAATAAAGTACAGTTAATTTTATAACTCTGTTTATGGCTTCGTGGCCCAAAATAGTAGCAATAAATTACAAATTAATTGACAACGTATAACATGTCCTTTCCGGAACACATCGATACAAGAATAACTTGGTAATGGTGTGATTATGCTTATTTCTATTTCAGTCCAGATGTTATCAATCACAATTTTTTTGACGTCGACCCAAAATTCTCTAAATAGTCAAATCAAAGTTCCTGTGTGAAATCATTAATCATACAATGTGTCTGTCACTTTCAAAGTGCTCTAAAAAGGGCACCTGACTTACAATAAACTTGAGAACAGGTTACTTGCAGATCATAATCAATTGTTTACACTGAGTTACTGTGGGTCAAGGCTGCTGGGAGGTCGTACTGTGTAACATTTCTTAGGTCTAGCTACAATTTTAAGGGCGTCCGATTGATTTCATTACTGTGTTTGATGTAATGAATAAATAATAATTAATTAATCGTTTTATGATGTCTTATATAGTAAAAGGTCTAGTGATTTGTTGTTAATTTTGTTTACTGCAATATCATGATTGGTAATGTTGTCAGTTATTTAGAACAACCAAAAATGTGTATAATAAATATCCTGTCTAATTTTAAGTATTTTTGTATTATTAATTTTGCTTTACCATAATGTATCTCTACCTCAATAACCATTTTGGTATATATCCTTATTCGAAGTTGTCTCACTTTCTATATGTTTGTAAAACAGTTACGTTTTTTTTTCGATTGGTCATCGCAGCATTTTGATTTTGTCATTTGACCACAATTATACTACTTTCGGAATCTTGTCATATACGCATTTGTCTTATGATTGCAATAGTTTTAGACAAGCCTCAGACATTTTAAAAGAAATTAGGTGTACGTTTTTAATTTTATCTTGATTCGCGTTGTTCTAGAATTTTCGGTCGAAACTTCTTGATCTGTTATGAGCAGTGTTTCTACAATGTAATGTTCTTTAATTCTTAAGTTTTTAAGAGGAAGCTTTTCATCAGTGTCATTAAATAAATACACCATATACACAATTAGAGCAGCAGTCGCAGCTACAAGGCGACGTGTGTAATTATATAGCTAATTTAGCTTGTTTAGATAATTAACTGTTAGCTCTTGTTGCCGAACTAAAATGGCCGACCTAGTGCCATGTCGTTGGTTTTGGTTATGTTTTGTGAAACGTTTCGTTTACGCGCAGTTTTTATTAAGAACCTTTTATTCTGTACTTTTTATTCTTACTATTTAATGAATTCTTGAACCCAATGATTGAAAGTGATTAATGAGGTCTACGTTGATTAGCGTATCCAGTGGTGGAAGATGTGTTTATTCTTGCTTGAAGTTTGATGGGTAAAAGGTAGAAGTACAGACAGTGGCAATTAACACATATTAATAATGCCCGGATTCTACCATGAGTAGCGTAGGCAAAATATTTTTAAAAACCCAACTCAGATCTATGCACTTTACTGCATAATATTTTAATAACATGCATTTAGCACTGAACCAGAACAATGAATTATAATGCCTCCGTTAAACAATGAGTTATTTGTCGAAGTAATTATACTAATTAGAGAGTTAGCAGCCAGTTAAACGCTGTCAGTTTAAAAGTTATTAACGTATGCATACAAACCTGATGATATGCTTGTGTCATTGACTGATTGGAAAGTCACTAAAGTTATTTGCAACGCTCGAATGGGTATAAAGATAATTTGGCATACATACATTGTTGATAGTGACGTGACGAGAATTCACAAAAAACTTTGGGCACAAGAGAATATTTACACTGAATAAAGTGGTGAAGGCTTGTGTCTGAATTGAATAAAATGTCGCCAAAAGTTGTTTGTATGGTGCAGAAAATACTGTTGGTGGCCTAAAGATTGCAAAGTGCAATAACGTCATATAATAATTATATTTTACCATGCTGACAAAAGCACGGGTGTTAAAAAAGTTACAAACATTTACGAGCCGGTAAAACATCTAGAGTTAAAAGCTTTGAGCCCTAGGAATTCCTGATGAGTAAAAGTTATTTGGCTACAGGATCTTACGCAAACATGTGAGCGTTCATAATATTCATTTTCACCAGTGGAAAGAGGCACCTTATAATTATATCTACTATTTTTATTTGACACTTTGGAGCGGTTTTTTATTTCATCAAACACTTGTGTTTATAAATATATTAAATCCCTAAAGTTTATTTATATTCGTTCTTCGTTACTGTTATGGTTTTCTCATCCGGACTACGATGCCTGTGTCGAGAGCATGTGTCGTTATTTGCATCATTATCATCACATGTTGATAATAGTTATGCTGATTCTGACGCGTTGCTGTAGTAATGACAGGCGAGTATACAATTAGGTTTTAATTATGACCTTGCTGCTTCCTATTGATAATCGTCATTTTGGAATGCGTAATCTTCATAGCAATATCTGTGGTGGTTTCAAAAAAAGGCAATTTGTATAGAAGTTGTTGATGAATGAAAACTTGTTCTTAGTTTTGTTATTTTAATTAGGTGTATCGTGCACAGTTTACGAAGGTAAACCAATGTATACAAATCGTGAATATCCTCCTCCCCCAAATCAAAATAATTCAGAGTTTTATTGATTTGGTTACTTGAATATCAAGGATATTACCACGAATTATAAAAGCCCAAACAAATCAGAATGCCTAATGAACTGATGTTGCTTCTTCTTTAGCTTAAATTTTTAAGAATACATAATGTCCCAATCTTCAACATCGTCCTTAGCCAGCCACTTCAGCCAATTACTTACTGTAACACCACTTGTTTTCATTCAATCCCGTTTATTTTCCATTGATTATTGATACAACACTATCAGTAGTTGCTCAATTATATTATCTAAACCTATAAAATGATTGTTGTTCTATTGTCATCCTTAAAGTAAAGACATAAGAGTCAGTCGACTTAAAACATCGTTCAATTTAATAGCAACTCTCATTGACAACTAGAAGCTATTAAAGCAAGCGTAAACGAATTGATTACTACCATAAACGATGTATTTGCTCATTACCGTTTGTTGTTACGAGAAAATTCGTAGTAAGGTCTTGATGATCCTACGTTTCCTCAAGTCGTAAATAAACAAAGCGACTCGATTTTCGTACCGTTCGTCTTAATCCTTAGGTGCAATCCAATAGTGTCACTAGTGCCAGGGCACTTGTTCACAAACACAGTCCATACCACTTGTTTGTAATTGGTGGCCACTGATTATTTACTCACAAAAACACGTGGCGGTACAATTTATAGCGGCACAGCGCGTGCGTTCGCGGCGGCGTTCTCAGTGACACTGACAGTCTTTTACGCTATGGTCGTGGACCGTGGATCAGAGCCGGCGCCCGCGTATACTTATCACTGTAATCAGGTATGTAGCAGGTAAATTGCCTCTGAAAATATATATAGATGCGTGATGCAATCGCCATGCCTGCTCTTTACCATCCTTCTCAGAACATCGTGATTCTGTTTGGTTTGATTTTGTTTATATTCATTTTGAGGTGGAAGCCAAATCTGATGCCAAAAGTAATCGTGCGTTGAATGGAATGAAATGGAAAGTTGTGCCAATAGGGTAAGATGAAGGCAGCAGTTTATTACGAAAGTAAATGCATCAGATAAGACGCTCATTATAAAATATGGAATAAAAACTGTAATTTTTTTTTACTTCAATGATAATAAAACCTAATGATGTTTCAATTGTTTTCTTTTTACGACCTGACTTTATGGATGCACACTAACAAGTCCGTAGTGAATAATCGTGTGATTAAAACTGCAGGATTATTTAGATTATTTGCCAAACTCAAAGGTCGAAATAAAGCTGTATAGCTGCATACAGGTTCATTCAGACGTGTCAAGTCAAGGATATCAGAAACTACGCCAGACAAGGACAACCGGATTCTACGTCACGAATTATCGGGTTATGTGTTTCCCCTGAAGCATTTGTGCAATGATTTATTTTTATTAACAGCATTTACATGTATATCACCTCTCCTGCCTACGTTGCTTTCTGTCTGATGTAGATTGTGAATTTCATTACATAATGTTGGCATTGTCTAGAATTTTGTCTAATTTTGTACCCTCCCAGTCATTGTTGACGGTTTAATTAGTAGATTGTGAATTTTCAAAATCGTGTCTATATGATTTATTACCTAAATATCATTTTTGGTAGGTATTAGACACGATACAATTGATAGCAGTAAAATGTAAACGGAATCTTCTTACTAAAACTTAGTTTTCTAAAATTAGACGACGATAATGCCTCAGTTAATCATTATAATACAGTCATTAAATAGCAAGTAAATAACACATCATCATAGTCCCACAACGGCGAAGACCTTACGAACCCAAAACGATCAAGCGCTCAAACATCCATTATCTCAATTGTTTCATACGACACGCGTGCGCCGCTGTCCTCGCGTGTCGCCCGTTGATCATTAGGGTGAGTACACACGAGCGGTTGGATTGAAGATTAAGTTCACAGTGCGTGTACTTTGTGGTCAATAAGAATATGACGGCCTTGGGACCCCTTAAGAACTTCATAGTGATGTCACAGCGCATTCTTATAGAAAACTTTATTACTGATAATAGTTTGGCAGAAGAACCAGAATTTGAGAAATGGTTACTTAATTTTGATACCATGATCGCTATTTGATGTTTAGTTTTTGTATGTATAATATATCACTGGGGCAAAATACTTCACGTTTACTTGCAATATTTTGCACAACACATTTATGGGTTATCAATTATATGAGCCAGAGTAGAGAGTCAACTGCAGTCCTGGCGGTATTTCCCGTGAATTATAAGGATCAAACAAATGTTTTTTTTTCTATCTCCTCTTTTTCACTCGGTATCTGCTTATTAAGACCAATAAAAATCATGATATTAAGGATAGTCTACGTACAGCTTCTTATAACTGGTTTCTTCAAATATTTCAAAGCTGTTTTTAGGGATGAGAAATTATCAAATGATTCCTCCCGTTATGGGCTGAGAGGGAGGAATTGTCAGAATCTTACATACTAGAAATCCATCCATGTTCCTTTCTTTGCTCTTTGCAGCCCCAGCAGAATATTTTAAACCTTCCATCTTTCTTTAAGTCTTAGCAGGTAAATTAAATTGATTGACAGAATTTAAACATTTCACTAATGATTAATTCTAAAAAAACCTGTTATATCAACCACGTTTTCCCCGCCTGATTCACACAACTTTCCATTACGACCAGGTTAATTCCACTACTGGACTATAAAACAATAAAGCGAACTGAATCAGACATAAAACAATATAGATATTTAGGTATCATAACACGATTTCGTGTATTACGGCAGTGATACGTTCGTCATTGTATGACATCATCGTAATACGATCAATGCGTGTAACAATATACCGTTTGTGTTACGATGTCACTTTTAAGGAGAGCTTGGTAGCAAATATGTTTGAGCCACCATTTTAATTAACTATTAGCATACAGTTGTCAGTTGACAATTCATTGAATGTTGGTTGTCTCGTATTTGGATCAAACTATTTCATGAGCAAAAATCTTCCTAAGCAAATATAGGTATTTATGATCCCAAAAGGCTGTACACTCTTCATCAACTAATTTGCTGTATATCAGTACCTATATAACATGGAGCGACAGCCTACCTGTCCTAAAGAACCCAGTTACCGTGTAACGCAACATATCTTGGTAGGATTGGTTGTGATTTTTTCGTTCTTAAGGCTTTATTTCATCATTGATAGTCTTCGCGGGTTTCTGAGGATCCGTAAAGGTTGTCTAACATTTTTTGACATTCCGGAGTTCCGTGCTTTTCTAAGCACGAAGACGTAGGTAAGAGGACTATATAAAGTAGATGGCCGTTGACCCATCCACGGAGCCACCACGACTAGAGTAGCTAAGCTTGATCGATGGGACCGTGGAGCTATCACTGGGCCATGCCCTCGCAGTTATAATAGTTTATAATTACTGCACTGTTCAGCTCTCCAGTGAAGGTCCTAAAATAAAGATGAATTTCGAAGAGCTATCAACGTAAGGAGCAGTCTCTACCACTACTATCCTTGACTTCTCACTTACACGTATATTCATCGTGACTTGAATTATTATTTTACCAACATGGTTGACAAGATAGGCAGCTGATTTGATGTGGTTATCGCTATTCTATCTAGTTTTATTGTACCAGTTAGTAACAAAATGATGATAGCTAGTCATTGGCGTTTTCTTTCGCCGGTGCTTATATCATGGCGTGATGCATGAAAGTGCAACTCCAATTAATTAGAATATAACGTCTCCACAACTCAGATGAAGGGCCCAGCCCCAGCACCTGGCGACGTGGTCAGGAATTTGTGCGAATTGGTGTAATTTACTATTCGGTTTGCTAGTTCTTCATGGGGTTTTTCCTCAGCGAAGCAAACCGCAGAAAGTTAGAACCACACCGACATAGGCTTGAACTAGTCACTTTCCACTAGACCACTACAAGACACTCTTACGCTGAAGTGGTGAGACAATTAAAGCTACAAAATAAAGAAAAACTTCACTTCTAAATTCAAGAATATTCCATGTTCATTATTGTAATTTGTAAGATTTCCTATTGCAATAACCCTGGATGAATCACAAGGCAATGTGATAACCATAAGACGTGCTATACTCGTATACATATAAAACTTCAATTGGAATTCACCATGGTATTCATAAGAACTTTTTTTACAACAAGCTATCCTTGATGATATGTCGACTTCGTTTTGTGTTGCCACGGGTTTCTCAGAAACTGTTGATGAAATAAAAACCACTTTCATAAGGATAAGGGATAACATTCTTGGTTTATATAATGTACAGGTAGTTTTACTTGTTAATGATGTTTTGACGATTGAAGAGAATGAACTAATGAATCAACTGAAAATAAAAAATAATTATTAAAACAGAGAAAGAGTTGGCTATGGGTATAAACACTAAAAAGTAAAATTATGTATGTATATTAGTAGTAGATGAGGAGTTTTATACGGATAAAGAAGTTTCAACTTCAAATGTCATGGAATAAGGCCAAATTTGACTATTTGGCTACCACTAGTATTGTTAATTTAATCGCCTAAATAAATTGGGTGAACATGAACATTGTAATTCCTCGGCATGGTCAGCCACTCAGCTACATCTGCTTAGGACTGACTCCCAGTCATTTATACGAAAAGTGTTTGATCCACTTTATTGTTCATTGTATCCGTACAGACAGACGACGTGTTTACACATAGACTCGTTATAGAATCGTGAAGTGCGATTGATAGGTAGCTACGTCATCGTTACACGTGTAGTGAAAAATGCAGTTTACTGCTGATCTTGAATTAAGTCTTTTGTTAAAGGGATGTTTTTAAATAACCTCTACGTATGGTAATGCTGAATTTTGCATCCAAGGCAGGATGCACGATTTGGATGAAATGTGGTACGTAGATAGGTGGGACCGTGAAAACGGTTATAGGGTACTTCTTATCTTGGACCTAACGTCCCCCGGGACGCAGGCGAAACCGCGGGAAACAGCTAATTCTCCTGAAAAAATATAAATATCCTTAGCTCATGCCTAGCTAGAAGATATAATCTCAAGTACTGTGGAACGTGCGCATACGCCGACATCTCTACGACAAAACCAGAAGATGATGTTATTGTTACTATGACACATCACCATTCATTGACACATCTGAACTATAATAACACTTACAATAGTTTATCAGATAAAGATCTTAACTAATCCTAGATATGTATGACATTCCCAAGACGGGCGGCGCAAGTCTCCTAATCCTTTGATAACAAACTGATCAGTCATTGTGTGGGTAATTGAGATGCGTTATACATAGCCTAAGATAGAACTACTTATAATAACATGACATGGAGACTGTTTTCTCGGTGTATCTATACATATAAAATGCTTTGTCTTGAATGACTGACGGATCAACGCACAACCTAAACCGCTGATCGTAGAGACTTGTACGGTGTTCTTTGTATGACGTAGGCATCCGATAAGAAAGGATTTTCCCAAATTCTACCCCTAAGGGGGTGAAAAAAGGGGGGCAACGCTTGCATGAAACTCTGCCATTTTTAATTCGAATTCGTATAGACTATGCGGGCGAAGCCGCTAGAGGAAAGCTAGTAATAAACCTATAATAAATACTTCATGCAATATCCTAATAACCCCCAGGGTTCAAGCTATCTCCAATCCAAATATCATCTAAATCAGTTCAGTCGTTTCCTTTGAAAACGTAAAAGACAGACAGAGGTTCTTTCGGATTTACAATATTAGTAAGGATAACGGATAGGCTATGGTCATCAACTGGGAGCAAATCTAGATATCAAACTAGTTTTGAAAATTCGTAATGAAAAAACCTATAAAATTCGAGAATCAAAGCTACGACCTCACACACGTGAAAAACGAGACGCGAGACATCACAAAATTGTATGCAATGCAAATCAATCAACTGAAGGAAGGGGCGAACGCTTATTTATTGCTGATGTCACTATACTTAAGGGATATTACAGATTAATTTAAAATATGTACCGACCAGACGGTATCTACCGTAAATTTTGTCACAAGCCGCAGTTCGTGCAGGCTTTCACTTGACAGGGTTTTATTAATGTGCATCGTAGAACATGTTTATGTCTAAATACTATGATAATTCAAATAAATAGGCAATGTTAGGCCTTTGTTTTTCTACATTTTAGAAGATGTATGGTCAAAGTTAAAAACAGTTATAAAAGCTACAGATGATAATGGTAGTAATATTAACATCTACTACTGGCAAAATTCTCTCTATTTCCATCAAAGCTTTTTTTGATGAACTTCTTGTTTCCAGTACGTCAGTAATTTTAAAGCAGTCACTGATTTGGGTAAATATTTGGCACGCACGTTATCTATGACGTTAGTACACGCCCAGGATAGGTGACGCTTCCAGTTTCCATCCAACTCATAATATTGCGTATTAGTGTACCCTGGCACAGAACAAGCCAACTCAATGTTTACGTACGTGGTTTTATTTAGAAATGCGAAAAATCTGTTTTATAAAACGTCTGTCTATGTGCTTGCAGTCCAGCGCTGGACTTTACTTACATAATTATTTAGTTTAAAAGAAAAATATTTTCTCCAGAACACGACAAGAGATGAAAAATGATGGTTCTTAGTAGCCGTCAGTAAATAAAAGAAGTCGAAAGAGAGTTCGTTAGTAAGCCTTACCTAATAAGCTTCAGTCCTTCACTGGAATATTAAATAAAAATAATTGTGTTTGTTAATTCACTACAAGTAAAAGTTGCAGAAGCAATGTCACTAAGTGTTTTTTTATTATATTTAACTATTTAGAATATCATTAATTAAATATTTAGATATCCAATAAAAAAAGATTCATCAAGGCCCTCATAGCTATTACCTGAGTTCTATTGAACCGTACCTATTTTATTTTCAAAAACATTCAATTTTGTTTTTATAGGACTTACAACAGAATTCTGTAGAAACATCGCAAAAACTATGTCAATCAAAGTTTAAATACCAAATAATCAAAGGTTATTAATTAATCCGTTATGAAACTTTAGATTACCCCGTACACGCCCAACTTTATCCGCAAATAACTATCTAATGTTACAAAAACACACATGCCGAAACCTCATGGTGCGCCTGCGCGTAATACTCCGTCCAAAACAAACAATTGCGCCGACTTGCGCATCATAACAAAACGCTCATGACCGCACAGACAGTCCAATAACACTACACCGCACCACTGAAACATCAACCTTAACTACACTAAGATACAACACTTTTTAGGCTGTAACTGAGATCACAATGGCGGCACTCGCGCGCATCTACCAACCGTCAAAGCCGAAGAACGCGCGAAAATTTATGTCGCTATCCGCCATTTTATTTGTAAACCGCTCGTTACACATTTATAGCGTATTTTATTCATATTTAACTGCGGTTATTAGCGATTGTAGAGACGGTCGGCGCCGCGCGCGCTTACTAGCGGTCTGGTCCAAAATAGAAAAACTAATTGGCCAGACGGCCAGACGGTTAGGGTTGAAGCTATAATTATGTATTAGATCCGCGAAGATTCACATCTGAACGTGCTCGTCCAAGGTGTCTGACAGCGAAAGCTCCAAAAATAAAGTTTGTTGCGTTAACTTTGTGTTTATAAACCTTTCATGCTTTACAAACGTATCTTGCGGTACTAAATTTAGATCCGCCATGCAACTATTCGGTAACCAATAAATAATTTTGGAATTCCAGAAAAGTAAACGTTATAGACATGTCTTAAAAACACTTTTGATCAGAGTAAATAGAATGCCAGCTTTATTTACCTGCTAGATTAAGGAGAGACTTTCCACTTAGCCTTATAACTTTTAGAAGAAAAACAAATCTTCGTCTGCCTTGACACTTGAGAGTAAGAATTATTTCAAATTGGCCCAATTGCATGTTCCAGTAACGAAGATTTCAAATAAATAAATATCTTAACAATAACATCAAACGAGACAATAAAATCATAAACAAGAAACCCAGTTCAATCAGTCAAGCGTAATCGACGTAATAGGAGACTTTAAGTAACCAATGGCACTTTGAACACTGGTGTCAACGTGTCAGTTCAATGACATAGCATTTAACTGTAAGAAGAGACTGTAATTTGTCTCAGAAGACATACAGTAAGACTAGTCATTAGCTAATAATAAGGAATTTGATGATAGCTCACAGATAAATATGGATGCTATCAAATAACGTTTGTAACTTCAAATTAATGTCTTAGTTTATTAAAATTAAAAGGCAAAAAGCTTTTTAAATAACCATTGCTATTCTCTATCGGCATCTGAGTACATGATACATTATGTAGGCTCCACGCAATATGGACTTACATTACATGAAGTGCAGTTAGCAATCCTCTGGATACGACCAGTATGCCTTATTAGTCTTTGCTATAATTCCAGAGCAGCATAGGCAAGAAAATATATCTTGGCAATGGGAAGCCAGACACAGAGCGAAATGGAAGAAGATCGTTTAGGAGATTAAGACCCACAAAGAGTTGAAGCGCCAAAGAAAACAGAAGGAATGAGAAGTCCAGAAGTCTGCGTCTTTTGGCCGCTGTAATGAAATTAGTAATGATAGCACCAGATTTTAACCTGAGAGCACTAGAGTTAAAATGTTGGCAATATATGTAGTATATAGCTACATTCCTGTAATAAAATTTACGCTTAATTGAAAATGCTGACTGCTCATGAAAATTACATATTATGTAGGTTTAGACTATCGTTGCATACCTACCTTATTAGTGCTAGGATTCGACTTATTCACCGTGAGTTTTAATTTCAAATGCTTTCAAGCATTTGCTCCGTTGATATATTTTTATGCAATATTTATCTAATGTAGATAATTAATTTAGGTTTTCCGTCATTTTCCCATGTGAATAAAAATCTACAATTCTCATTTTACAGCAAGTTGTTTGTCATTATCCACTTTGTATACAAAGCCTTTCGTGCAGCATCACGTGTTGCGTGACGATCATCATGATACCAATTACCAATCGTTAATATCTGCACGTGGGACTTATAGTACTACTAGATACTGAGTGTCCTTTAATGTTTATATCACTATCTTTATGTAATTCTTCAAGTAGGGCTTCAATTATTACACATAGAGAATTAGAACCCTTAGAAATATAGGCTATCGGCGTTAGATCAACTTAAAATGCACGACCAGAGTTGTGAGAAATCACGTTCTTCCAGGCAAAACAAACCTTGGTACCACCTAATAACCGCAAGTATGAAGAAATGACAGGTTCTTGGCTCATTTCCAACATAACAACATCCTTCAGACTTGAAGATCTTAATTCAGAAAGATTAATAGCGGATCAACATTGAATGCAAATATTTAGACTTTTTATCGCTTTTAATATACAAGTAGAGGTAAACAATGAAATTGTTAGCCTCGGTCCAATAAACGAGATAATCAATTTTCTAGAAACATTTAAACCTGCTCAGAAAGGACGAGGCCTGAGGAAGGAAAGGCTCGTTATGTTATACATCATGTGGTGCCTTTTCCTTCTTCGTTTACATACTTTGTGGTCATTAACTTAGACTGCAAGTTGTCACTAGGGGTTTCCCCAATTTTGTAACATGTCTATCTTTTCTTGTAGAGTGTCAGTAATTATTAATAATGATATCACTTTCCAAACTGAGCCATTAAAAACTT
Source organism: Pyrrhia umbra (assembly GCA_963891755.1). Taxonomy (NCBI): domain Eukaryota; kingdom Metazoa; phylum Arthropoda; class Insecta; order Lepidoptera; family Noctuidae; genus Pyrrhia; species Pyrrhia umbra. Next base: position 830,421 of record OY982942.1, on the reverse strand, counting down.
TCAGGCAAGCATAAGCTACGTACCTACAATGTAATGAAAATTACTGCGAATATTTGAGCAGAAGTATTCATATATTTTCTTAACAATTTTCTTTTACCAATTGAAAGAACCATGTCTATCAGCGTAACCACTATGGACTAATCGATAAACGTAATAAAATAAATACAGAAGAACATTGAAACTTATTTTGTTGCATTCAGCAAAAAAAAATATTCCAGAAAAACAACACATAATATTAAACTAATATTGGTAAAGCAATGTCACAAACGCAGTGTTCTACAGCAAAACTTATTTTCGTAAGAACCACAGAATCCAGAATTCCATTAGCTATGACTAAGCTGGAATAATTAACTCAAATAATCATTACAAAATGAAGTAATTTCTGAGAATGTCGCTCAGATGTTAGTAACATTGTACGCACATGGTTGGCACTGCCAATGCGTAGACGCCGTAAAATTAGCCTGCATTCGCACTTGTGACGTCACGACGCGTCATATATGTCTGACATCACGAATGTTCCACTTAGCATCTGCCGCGGTGGAATTTTGTGTTGCAGGAAAAGCTATTCCTTAAAATCCAGAAAGTTAAACGACTTTTGATTGTATTATTGTTTTTTAAATAGTGATTTTAATCAACTGCATGTTTATCCTTAAATACTGGTTATAAGTTGTGAAACCACAGAAAGCTTCAAGCTCAATAAGAGTTAAAATGGACCTTCATTTGAACAAATACTTTTTGATAATTTCAGAAAGTGACTGCTAATAATTTACGCACTTACGACTTACTTAGACTTCAAAAACTGATATGGGTGATAAAAAAAACTAAAACAATGCAATAACAGGAAAAACAGATAAAGAAAAGATGGTATTCAAAGCTCAAAGCAGAGCACATCATTACACCACAACTCGTGTAGTCAGTGACGTATGCAAAGACCACTAACGAAAATAGAAGGCGCGCATAATTTTAGATGGGAGGTTAAACACAGATGTTATGACGGCCGGTGTCATAAAACATTTCTTTGTTTGGGTGCTGACGCTGAATCTCATGCGTAGTTTCACGAAATTGTGGACGCAAAACGTCATTAAAAACCTCATGAATACTAAAATATAGAATTAGATGTAGAGGGAAAGAAATACGCAATGAAAGAGAAATTCCATCATGAAGCATCTGGCTAAAGACGGACAGTTTTGCCTTGTGTTTAATTGGTTCGACGAACGAACGAGCTTTTTCGTTGAGGAGTAACTTAATGTACCCCATAGGGTACGAAAACGAAAAGGAAACGAAAAGGCTTAGCCACTAAGTACGGCTACTAATATTTTTAACGTGAAAAATTATGATTCTAAGCATGAATGATTGTTTGGATAAAATTTGATACACACATATTTTTTATCTCAGTATCTGGACCATCCATGCAGAAGCTATGTTTTGCAATAGTCAAAGTTTTGTTTGTACTGTTTAGATTAAATCAAAATAAAAACTTATTTAGTAAATAAAACGACACTACCCCAGTGCACTAACGTGCATCAAAATGGCATAAGGATTAATATTTTTATTGTCTTACGTTGAAATATTAAGTAAGACAAGGCGGCCAAAATACGTCTTGTGCAAGCGTACAGTAACGACTAACAATAAATTAGCCGCAGTTTTGACGTCATCAAAACAATAACCATTTGCTTTGTTAAGCCTTGGTCACACGAAGAACTAGTAAATGACGTTACTCAGTGAGTAAGCTTGTCAATGTTAGACGGAGTTGGTTTGCACCGGTGACATTATGTTTTTACAAAGAATATTTGCCTGTGTGACCGAGGCTTTAGCAAGCTACATAGTGTCACATAAAATCAACAATAGGATCTCACATACATTTCGTGGAACGTATTGTAAATGAGATAAATATTTCAGTTCTTTTATTTGATGTCCATATCTTCGAGTGCCTTCGACTTAAGTTGACTCCATAGAGAGTCTAGCAGGATCTTTTATATTCTGTATTTTTAGACACCTTTGATACGAAACTGTATGAGCCTTACAAAGGATTTATTTACATTATAAATAAACCATTTATCTACATGATTTCATAACAAAATCGTATGGATAACGTTATCAATATCGGCTTAGTATAATGTCAATCTTACTTAACAAACAAACTACAATCTTTAGCATACTAATCCAAAAGGGAGGATAGGGTTTTTCCTATAAAGGTGTTGTTTTTTACAAAGAGTTAACTTGAATAATTTTGAAGAAGAAGTAGAGCAGAGAAGAGACGGGGTGGCTCTCGTGAAAAAAGACGTACTAATATGAATATTAATGCCATGGCGACAGAAGGAAGAGGGATAAAAACCACCGACTCGCTGGAAGAAAAAGCAGGGTACATTATGAAGAAGCTTCAGTGCGATTTTTTCTATCATTGCCATAAGATTTATTGTAAAAGTTTTATGCGTTAGTAAAAAGATATTCCAGTTAGTTCTTTTGGAAATAGCGTTGAAACAAAAGTGCTTACGAATTGTCACTGTGTTTCAATGCGTTCTCAACTTTGAGGCTCTACTTCATCCATTTAAACACAAATTAAATAGTTTTGATGATTCACCATCACGAGTTATGTACATGTTTATAAAAATATCACGGTTCCACATTATGTACATTGAGTACATAATATTTGTATGTACATTATGTTATACGTCATATAGAAAATTACTTCGCAGAATTTGTATATTTGCTTCTCGAACAGAGATCCGGCAATTGGTTATTCTCACAGTAAACTGTTTTTTTATAAGTTCTAGATTAATTGTTTCTTGTTATATGCTTACTAGGGTCTTTAAAAAATATCTCGTCTGTTTTTTTTTTGGCACAGGCAGCGCAGGTAATTCCAGTGGTCGAAAGAGATACCGTGCCCCCGGAATACAAAGGGCTGAGGAAGGAACTTGGATGGGTTTTTGTCAGTAAGAGTCTGACACTCCTCACCCACGGCGCGAAGGGTCATTTGATGATTTCCAGAAAAAGAAAAGATCATTCCAGTGGTACCTTGGACGAGGCTGACGCGATGCAAGTCATTGGTATCAATTCCTTTTCACTTCATACTTCACATCGTTTCTCTGACAGAATTGCGCACATGTCGTACAACTCATCAATATAATCCCACGGACATATCCAAGGGTCCCAGACGCACATTAATGACCTCCAACGACAATATTAGTGAAGCATTCCTCATCGTTATTGATACCGGCTCGCGTCGGTTTTAAGCGGTCACGCGTTTGTGGTTTAAACTTTTTATTAAGCGGTTAAAAGTTCATTTTTGTTATGTCCCGGGAATGGAACTTGAGGGTCTAGAGCATGTTTGACACTGTTTAGTATGGTATTATTATAACTGCATTATTTTCCTTGGTTTCACACTTTTGACTAGTGCTTTATGAGACTTGGCAAGATGACAGCATCTTTGGACAATCATATTTTTTTAATGAATGTTACTCTTAGAGTTTCAAATTAAAAACAAGGAGAAAAAAAACATTTTCACCTATCATAAACCATTCTTTAACTTAACATCTTCAAGTCTTTATGGGCATAGTAACATGTAAATACATTCTGCGTGTGCGCAAGTCGTGAGAGCACTGTGAGAAACAGGTTACTATGGTTCACGTTGTACATAAATAACTATTGTAATAGCTCATTTCAATTAGTTTGCAATTGCAATTCAGATGACAGGGGTTGCATAGAGTTTGTTGGATATACCCATGAACTGATATTTTTATTAAATAGCAATGTAAGTGACGAGGCTCTTCAGATGTGAAAATGTGACAAAAATCGCTGTGCTAAGTGAGCAATTTTAAATCAATTGTCTAAATTTCGGTGTTTTGGAACGTTTATATTCAGCAGTGGCTGATATGCAATCAAAACTTTTAAAAAATCAAACTTCTCGTCGAGTTCATCAAGCAGAATTGCTGAAATTTATAAAATTTAGCTGTATCCGAAAAGCGAACCCATGATAACTAGCTGCTTTTAACCATTCAAGCTTTGTAGATATAAGCTAACTCTACGTCACTATTGACACTCACATATTAAATATTTGACAATACCAAAACGGGTATAGTCAAATTTTATTTACAGCAATGTACCTAGCTAAATTTTAGTTTTTCAAACAGAAATAAACGTTATCTAGAAAATTCGGTAAACCTAATTTAAATACGCCTACTCAAATTATGTTAACTAAATTTAAATACACTTACTTTCTAACGTTCTTATCTATAAAATTCTCACTTAAAATGAACTTCATATAAAAAAAACATAAGACAGGCAACATAAATTTATTGGTGACATACAAAAAGAATTTAAAACACCTTTTGTTCGTAACAGTTAAGTCGGTTAACATAAGAGCACAAGGTGTTATTTGAATAAGATCATAACATCACACATCGCAAAGTAACCAGTGCTCTTGATAACCGAGACAGGTGTGATAACGAGATAAATTCCAAACAAAGTTACGGCACTCGTTTGTCGCGTGGTTACCGGGTATAAAGAGTAGAAAATAGGTACATTTACAGCAATTTTAATAACCTACCAATCCGAAGATTTTCTTACTATAGTCTATACAACTAATGTCAAAGCCTATCTCTAGTAAGAAAATCTAAGGATAGATAGGTTATTTGAAATTGCCGGTATAGGATAACGTTAGTCAAAAAAGAAGGGGTGTTAAGTTTTAAGTGTGTAGCTACGTATCTGTGTCTATCTTTGGCATCGTACCTGTCAGTTTTTTTTTTAATTGAAAGCTACAAGGCCATAGACAGATACTTTCCCTACCAGTTAACCTTAGGGTTAATTTTTTTATGAGCATTATCCAAAAAAAAAACGTACCCATGTATAACAGTAGAAGAAGACAGAAATATTTGCCACCGTCGGAGATATCCGAGCTCACCCGAATTACAAATTCGTAGGCTCAGTTTTCTGACTGTCACAATATTTGCCATTCTTGACAGGCACACGTGACACCGTGGTAGAAAACTAGTATAATTTGTACTATGACTGCAGACTTACCACTCGTGATGCGACGCGAAATGTTTTCCAGGGCAATGACAGCTTACCTGAAAAATAAGTAATTTATTAAAATATGTTATTTTACATATACATACCTATATATAAAGATAAATTCTCACGTGAGTACACGCTAGTGTAAATATTATTAAATAAGCGTCTACAATGTAGAAGAGAAAGAGAACAGGAGAAAACAGAGGCAAAGAAAGGTCTCATATTTTCAATCAAACTCCAAGCCGACCGTAACGTAATTGGGAAAAGGCTAGGCAGATGACAATGTTTTGCTATCAAGCGCTATGTTTATTAAATTTGATGAGCTGAGCGTCAAGCTGAGGATCGGGCAATATGGCACACGTTAGGAGAGGTCCTGTCCAACATCATCTGCCTAGCGATTTCCAAACTATGTTGGGATCGGTTTCCAGTCTAACCAGATGCAGCTCAACTAATTTAACCAGCGTCGTCAGTTATCCAAAGATACAACACAATAACACAAAGCCGACCGTGCGACCCGCTTAAAATTTTTCCTAATCAAAAACTACAATTAGTTGTCTACCAACAAATACGCAACATTACATGGTATAACGAGCTCTATGAATCTTCTGTGATATGAAGAGCGGTCATTTTGATGGGGTGACCCAATTCCTCAACTCGGTACTTTACAGTTTTAATGACTCATCTAGGACTGGATGAATCTATGAATTCAATGTCACCAAGGGACCCTGACATGATGATTATATCAAAAGTACTACGTAGCCACGTAGGTATGTTTAGGCATAATGGCTTGTGAAATAATGCCCTTTTATTTTGACGGGGAAGTACAACTGCCGTACCTACCCACCCTTTTTTTTTTTTTTTTTTTTTTCGGGAGGAAATCCTCATGGACGAACCCGGCCTGGGGAGGCCGGGAACAGTGCCGGACTCTTACCGGCTAAAACCACCCCGGTGTCGCTTCTCGCACGTGGGCGCGGGGCCGCGGGAATCCAGATTCGTCCGCAGCCCCGCACTGGTGCCGGCCCGTCCTGCCGGGCCTCGTCTCCACGGACGAGCACGGGGTAGTGAGGTGTCCTACCCCGTGCATCGCCTCGGGGGCGCGCGTGGACACAGACGCGCGCCGCCGGCTCGGGTCCTATCATGGGGGGCGGGGACTTCCCCAAGTCCGTCGCCCCTGGACCCGTTTATGGGGGGCGGAAGAGGGCGTTGTCCGCCCTCCTCCGGCGCCCGGTGCGCCTGCTGCGGGCGGGGTCGAGAGTGGAAATCTCCCTTTCCCGCTCCGCAGCTTCCTTCTGCGACATCACGTCCTCGCAGAAGGACACCACCGCGTCCCACGACTCTACGCTGCCGACCATACTCCGAACAACGGCCGGCAGCGAGTACCTACCCACCCTGTTCCAAGTTTAATAATGTAATTTTGTCTTCAGTATAAAAATATTCATTGATGAATGAACAAACCTTAATGCCTCATAAGACACTTTTTTCACACTTTTTATGATACAAATATGGGTAGCGAGATGCAGTTAGAAGCCAGATAAACATTTTTGTAATCCATAGAGTATATTGCTGTGGCATGAGATGCAAAACTTAATGATTTGTTAAATATTTAGAAAAGCAAGAAACTAAAAGATATTAAAACCAGTTACTTTACAATGTACTTGTTAATAATTCTAGATATCTATTCACGGCGCCCTCATGATTTCAACAAATACCTTCATACATATTGTTTTGTACCCTTATCAGGAGTATAACGCAACTAATTCTATTTCATGCTATCAGCAGCACTATTGTTAGATAGTCAATGCCATTGACTTAAAGTATGTTGGCGTACCTGTTTTATAAAAATAATCCTAAACAATTGCTGGTACTGATGCAATCAATTAAAGTACCACAAAAAATGCACGGACTACTTTGGTCTTGCTGAATTATAAATTAAATTAAAACGAAACCACACTTTCACAATTAATTTAATTCATTAAAATACCAGCGGTTATCGGCTAACAAGAACAATTATCAATAAAAACCAAGTAGTATTTCCATATATTTCTTCTGATCTAATTAAAAAGTGTTGTCATTTGACACGCAATGGACAACATCCCGTCTTAATGAATAAGTGAATGCTTAGGACCAAAACTACAGAAGGCAAACACTTACATCATTGAGTGTGCAAAACCCATTGACGGTATTAATTTTGCGAAATATCTACACGTAAGGAGAAAAATGCCACGCTGATCCTAAAGTAGGAAAGGTACAGGAGGACGAAGCGAAGCCTTATCGTTTGGGCTGCAGGTTAACCGACCAATACACGAAAAAGAACCACTCCACACAGGGCGTTGTTTGCTTAGCCAATTCAACCGCCTTTAATATCCTTGTATCGTATTTAATATCGTTTTGGACCCGTCAGGACTTCAGGAGTATTTTGAATTCAAGATTATTTGAGACATAGTAGCATCCGTAAATGTTCTTCATCGAAAATCTCTGTGTCTGCTTCTACATTTCTTTTCGTAAGCAAAATTGCATTTTTCGATCATGTCTAGAATAAATCTTCTGAATGTATTTGTTTAGTGCGTCTGCGCACATGGAAAACTCCGGCGCATGGTTAAGGACGTAACAATCAGGTCAAGACGAAAGACGCCCTTACATACTAATGCTTGTGACTAGCTCTGCCTGCTGTAACGTCAGATGTGTTCCTAGAAACTACGAGAAAGGAAAATGGTCGAGTTTTTAATACATTTATAAAAAGTTTGTATTTTAAACATTTCCTTCTGAATGTTAATTTCGTAATACGTCACTCCCATTTTTGTATCTAAGGAAAAACCAAAGATGTAAGGAAAGTTCTTTATGAAATGTTGTTAGCTATACTAAAATTTACTTGAAAATATTTTTAAAATTTAATGCTTACTGAAAACGCTTATACACTTACACTGAAAAAGCTATGTATATTTATAACAAAAAATACAACCAAACTGGGAATCAAACCTAAAACTATGTTTAAAGTCATTAGCGCTTATTCCAGCTACTTATAGAACAATCTAATCATAAAACTGAAATCATTACTCAAAGATTTATTTTCCCGCGGATTTAGGATCTACGGCGCACCAGTAACGCCATCTAGCGGCTAACACCTGAACTACCTAAACCGCTGATCGATCCACGTAATGCTGCCAATACAATGACAGGTAGAGCTACTAGTCTATATTGTTTACTATAATCATTATGTAGGATAAGGATGATAATTATGTATTCTAAGTACAACTTTCACGATTTCTTTATCGCGTAACAAAAGAGAAAATAGCATTTAAAAAACTTATGAACGTTACGCGAAAAACATTCTCACGTGTAAAAAACACAAAAGAGTATAATTTAAATGTTTTATTTATTCAATGATAGTGGTAGTAATATTTACAAAGGCTGAAAGATGAAATACTTGACATAAGTGGGGTAGTCAACGGAGTGTACGCCATACAAGTCATATTTGCGACCTGTCTCATGATACTACAGATTGTTATAGCACTATATACTATAGCACTTCCGTGCTGCTATCCCAATTGATAATAAAATTAGCGATATCTAAGGCATATAATAAAGAGAGGAAAATTCTTTCATCCACCAGTCTACTGGAGAAGATGTAGATATGAACTGAACTAAAAATTTTAACAACATTCTTACCGTACTGAACACGATATGAGAAGTCTAACGTCAGGGGAATGTATAAACACTTGGATATGAACATAAGGAATAAGCTGTCGCAGGATAAACTAAAATGGCAGGCGATGTCGTACAGGCAACCAAATTATATTATTCTTCTTGAAGTAGGAATCTTGATCTCAACGGTTTTCCTAGAAAACAATTATTGTATTTGAATTATCATTCTCCTATCCTCCCAGTTATTTGGGCGCAGCATCTATTTCTCTTCCATACATCTCTACCTATCAGCAATAATATATCCTCTTTTACTTAGTACATTTAGCGTTTTTTCGCCTTTCTCTATTCCTAAAGCTATTTACATTCATGATCAGAGCCTTTTCTTGTATTATGTTCCTTACTTCTTCGCATCACATGTCTCCACGACAATAGTAGTAGACATAGAACATAGAAATAGTATATTTGAATGATCTACTGATTAGCATGCCCTATATTAAATAGAGGTATACTGGTTACACCAAAAAAATAATGTTTTTATAAATTCACAGAATTATATTGCTACGTTAAATGGTTGAAAATACTTATAAGGTAGATACATTAAAAGTTACAATAAATAGAATAATATTGATGCAAACAGATAGCCATTAGATTTAAATTGTGGAAGTAACCCAAGTTGTACAAAGAACAGAGAACATAACAAAATACCTGAGATATTGCATAACACTTTTCATGAGACATTATAATGGGGGAACTAGATTTGTTTAAAAACACGTGACTCTGCATCGCACATTCTTTACTTTCACTTTACAACAACATAGACAATATGAGACCATGAAGTTACTATTTCATTCGACTTCGTCTGCGTAGTTTTCGAATTAGGTCCGGATAACGCCCGGGATAAGAAGAATACTACGTGTATCCGGTATATGTAATAACAATTAAATCCCATCAAAATTTGATTTCAATTTTTAAATTAGTAAGCTGTTTCCCGCGGTTTCACCCACATCTTTAAGGAACTGCTTTGCACACCCGGGTAGCCTATAACCGTCTCAGGTTATAAACTGTGTGTGTGTGCCAAATTTCAAACCTGTCCGTTCTGTGGTTTTTGTGTGAGAGTAACCAACAGAAAAGCATACAATTTTTCATATTTTTATATTATTAGTAGAATAGCTAATACTATAACTAAGTCTATGCAGCAGTTTTTTTAGGATAATCTTAACGAATTCATTATGAATAATTTTGAATAAAAATGTCTCAATAGATCAAAATACAATTAACGTTATGATAATGTGTAGGCGATTTAATACATTCATGTTAAGTACTAGTTTGTTATGGAGTAAGATCGAAACCTGTGGAAGGGCGTAGGATCAGGATACAAGGGACACCACGGCAAAACAGAAAATTTTCCAAATCCCACCAAGATAAATTAATCAATTGACTAAAAAGAACAAGGCTCTAAAAAGAATATCTGATAGATAAAATTTTGTCTGGACTTCGAGATACAAGATATAATTTAGAAAAAAATATTGGCCATTCTATTAGAAGGCCAAGTTCAAAGCCAAGAATATCCTGTCCTTTAACTTGAGATGCATCGTGCGACTGATCAGTGGAAGCGACACTTCATACAATAACATTATTGTTATCAATATAGCAAACATAATCCATTATTATCTACTAATGTTTCTCTTCTATTGTTCTAATCCCGACGTGACATTCAAGAATATCCGTTGCGTCATGTGGGGCTATATTTTGATCTGCAGTTTTGAATTTGGTAGTTTTAATGACATCTAGATTTTAATTGCGATAGGTGATAGATATCTATACTAATATTAAAGCAATGTATAATTTGTATGTTTGTATTTATAGAATTGCACTTGATGGATGGATCCAGGGTGCTACAGATAGACTAATTCATGTGCATTTAACGCGGGCACCGAAGCGTTAAGAAGCTAGGTTATTAATAAGAGGCTGTTCTGATCTGAAAGGAGCCAAGGCGCCTCTATGAGAACCGGTACAGGTTTCATTAATATTTTCCTTAATTCGAAGGCATCGATGCGGTAAGTGGTAGCACTTAGTAATTACATAACAAATTAGAGATGCTACTTCGGTAGCCAGAGTTTAATGGAGAACTCTTAACCTTTAAAGTCATCACAGTTGTGTTTCTGCTATAGAATGTAGATCAAGAATTTGGTAAAGTACTCCTTATTCACTATAGAACTAGGATGAATGATGATATTATTTTAATGGATTTGCACCAAAAATTACAAAATTTTCATATAATAGTCGTTAGACTACAATAAGCGAATGTTATCTATTGATTAACTTAACTTATTCATAAGCACGGTTTGTTTAGGGTTGAGGTCATTTGATGAAGCTAATCATCATTTTGTTTTCATTTTCATTTTGGTTATTTGATAAGCTATAAAACCGAAAACTCGACTGACATAGGTGATACACTAAAAACAACAGAAGTCAGATTGCTTTACACAATAAGCCGATTAATACAACGGGCTGAATAGATGATTCTAATTGATATTTGCCAATATTATTGCAACGGTTATCTCCACAATTAACTCTACGAAGTTAAGAAGGAGCGAAAAATTCCGAATGGGTTACAATAATACTGTTTAATATTTTATGCCATCTATTCCGATGATTCAATGATTCGATGACAAATCATGTTTGATGTACACGTGTATTGTTTCGTTCCAAACAAGCATTGGAGAGGTTTATGCCCAACAGTGGACTATTCTAATATTTAATACACTAATGATGATGATATTGCATAGATAATAGTTAACAATAGTATAGAGACATTCTTCAAACATGACAGACAGATATGTGTTGCCGGGGTGTTTGTTGCGCCATTTCTTCCCAGCAAAACGCAATGGAAATGGTGAAAGGTGCGTTTTAGGGGCTGTATTTTGTAATTTTAACGTTTTGACTTTCAAAAATTGCTGATTATCACCCTAATTTGAATTAAATTTTTGAATGTATGTAAAACGTAAATTTATCAAATTCATCTAGCTTATGAGCTGGTACTGACACATATAAAATTGGAAACGATGTATCATTTTAAGCTTCCAATAGAACAAGGGTCTAGCACCGCCAAATCAGTACTACAATATTTTTGCACAGCATTACGCAAAACGATTCACGTTCAATCAGCCCGAATGATCTACACGTGCTTCTTGAGGCTCCGAAAGGTAAAACACTTAACGGCCTTTTATAAATGATTGTCGATGAATCGGTGCCAAAGTCATATAGTACTGTAGTGGAAAAACTCCCAGTAAAAAGCTTCACGATATGTCAATAACAAAACAACATCGAAATATTTGTCTAAATATAATGTATTTTACTTTTTTGTCTAAGATCAGGAGTCTTACCAGCACGTGTTTTTGCAATGACTATTCAGATATGAGAGCGAGACACAGCTACTAAAGTCGTATAGCTCCATCTCTTTTTCACAACAAAATTATCCTGCCCAAGTGATGCTGAAAAGACTATCTTGCGGTGATATTATTATTTAAGAGGAACCAATTTATTGATTGGATTTGCTTCGTAACTACTTGAGATCTCACTTAGATAAAAAAGAGCAATGAACCCAGTGTTGTAACAGCAAAAAATGTATTAGACCAAGATGTAATGAATGTATACATATAAGGCACTTTATAGCACTAACCATAAAAAAATACCATTAAAAAAACACGGGCGCCGGGTCTATTGGCAAACTAAACTGTATTTGCTAAAGTTTTTTTTACCAACAGTTGTATCTGAATTTGTGCTGTCAGATTAGGATTGACAAGATTTTTTAAGCATCAGGGATCCGACTAACTGTATTAACATTAAGAAAAAATAATCAATATTTGGTCCCAGAATGGGTGCCAGTATGAGTAATCACGATTGTTGGAGGTGAAAGATCATTGGGGTCAGAATATTCACAATGAGAAATTGTGTCTTCAATGTATATTTCGTAATAACATGTACTGCCTTTTATTTGGGCCACGGCTGGGCATAGGTCCCGTCTAATGATGGAAAGATTATGTTGAGTATGACATAGGTAGGTACTATTTTTAAGAAATTTAAAATCGCATATTGTGAGTTGTGTCAAACGTGATTTAGATTTAGACTTAGACCTAACTGAAGAGTTACAGTCAGATGATGCAGTATCTCTAGTATATGTAGGTCATCAGTAGATGATGACAGTACTAGTCGCGAAAGCAAACTAATAAATGTTTCATGTTCTATTTATTTGCAGAAATATGAAAAAGTAATTCTGGTTAAACAAAGCAGCGTACTTGTAATTACCATATTATTGTTAAACCGTGACAAACTGACACGAAACACGAGGAAATTGTTTGAAATTATATTTGCGAGCACATGTTCTGTCATGCTTACGATACTGAAAGCGTTAAGAGTCAGAAACGTTGCCAAAATGTTTGTTGAAACCGCATTACACTCCCACGCTTGCAGTAAGTGCAAGTAACAGGCTAGTGCAGCAACAATGAGATGAACTATTCACTGTGAACAACCGATTACCCACAATATTTTGGTTAAACTAGTTGTTCATTGACTGCTGTCTAAAATGTCGTTCAGACAATCGTTCGTAAGGCTAAATTAATTTATTCCTGAGACTACGTAGAACCGCCACAGTGAGAAAGACTGAACAAGAAAGTCCTAGACTCTATTTTTCTATCATGCGTGAAGAAAAATCGTTGAAGATTTCTCTATGGATAACCGCAGGAAGCATATATCTTGTTTAGGGTTGAGGTCCATATATTCACGTAGATCTCTTATCTGTACCACAAATTACCTGAAACAAAGAAATAATAATTAATTTATAAAGTCTTGGCAGTAAATTGAAAGAACTTCAACATGCAACGCAACTGTGGGGCATATTGACCTGGAAGCCATGCCATTCTCTTATTGCCTGAGCTATTTGCATTCATCATTTTCATCAACAACAATAATAAAAATGTCTAAATAACTATTCATTACATGTTTTTCAGCACATGGCGCTGTCAGTCCTGCGCCTGATTTTCCACCGATCGTGTCGGATTGCCGTCCCATCAAATTTCGAGTGTGAGGGAATAGGGAATGCACCTGTATCTGTGCATTATAATATGTACTGCACAGGTGGCTGGTCTCTTTTGAGATTGCCGCTGTGACCAAATTTCTGTCTGGAGGATGTTATCATTTTCCGAGGGAATAGCTCCTAGCAGCTCAGATCATGGATCTCGCTAGTTATGTTCAAGTCCTACTAATAGAGAGCAAGCCTATTGGTGTCAACCAGTTACCAATCACCATTCCCGAATCGACTAACAATTTGCCCGACCAGAATAGAATACCAGGACAAATTCTAGCGAGGCAGTACACGTCATTTTTTTTTTTTTTTGCATAATTCCATAAGTACACAAAAACTGTCTGATATCTAATCATCATTAAACATTCAAGTCTAATGTAAATACAGGCTTAAAATTTTATCTAAAATTATAATGACGTTGCTAATTATTTCAACCAGCGGTCCACTGCTTCATAAAAACTGCTACTTTTGGGAGTTTATACAAACATAATATTTTAGTGTTTGGTTATGGATCATCTGTCTAGCCTTCTACCAACTATGTTGGGGTCAATTTTCCAGTAACCTGATCGGGTAAAACGAGACCCTTTGGTTCTCCATTTGACCGGAGTTCAAGGCAAATTGGTTTCAAACACGCTGTTTACCTGTATAATTGCTGCGTATGAACGTTGTCACTCTGTTTATAAGGACAGGGGGATTAAGTAATTTAAAAAATCAGCATTGCAGCGTTTTGTACAAATACCGTGGACAGTTTGTCGTCAGAGAGAGATATTTACTTCAGGATGACGTCAAATGATAACATCCGTGATGAAATCGTGATAGTTATCTTTGTTGCAACTTCCAGACGCCAAATCGGACGCTAATTGAAACGATTAGTGCAGGCTATCAGTCGTCTAGCAGACAACTCATCTCTTTTCTGTTACATTAAAGAAAAACTAATAATTCCATTACCAGTTAAGATATATGAATATCCTTGTACCTAGGTTTATGTATAATCTAATAAAATTACCTATAAACCTCATCTTAAGTCTTCTGACAAAGACATAGCATTGCAGCAGAATCTTCTAATAAAAATTGCAACAAAATTCCGAATTCCTTGATTTTTCGGCAGGATCTTGTCAGTACATAAATATCCACAATTATAATAAGCATCAACCTTAGAACAATAGATGAACATATATATATCTCTAAAAACAAAGACACGATCCTCGTGGCAATGTAAGGTAATTTGCGTTTGTCTGACATTATCCTTTATATTGGCAACATCCGCAAAATTGGAAGCGTCAATAACCTAGCAAATGAAATAGCCGAGATTGGGAGGATTTGTATGTGATTTTCCGTTGTATTATACAATAACCTGGGCAGGAAGAAGTGTCATATGGGTAGGGTCCACTTTCGCTTCTGCAGTGATACCGGTTTTCATGATGCACTTAATTTACATAATCCAAAAGTTGATTTGATGATGCCTCAGAACATGCTTAACATTATAGAAGTAGTTTATGTTGAAGCACTATGAACACTGCATTTTCGCACATATTTGGAAATCTCTGTGAGCACAAACGTCTACTAAATGTCAAAACAAAACAAATAATTTATTGATTTGCGTACTGGATTGGAATCAGAGATATGTTGACTCGTTCGGAATATTTGAAAGATAAAGGAGCGCAAAGAGCAATTGAAGGAACACTGATGTTTTAGTAAGAATCTGACTCTCTGATAGACGGAATACGAAAATAAATTATGTAACAATTACAAAAAATATATATTTTTAAGACAATTAAGACGAATAACATTTTGTTTAAAAAAAAATCTCCTATCAAGGGTTAGGTCCTCCATCTTGACCCCTACCCTCAAACATAATCACGAGGTTGTAAGTTCATCAAACACTGGTCTGTGTAAGTCTGTAATCGAATGAGTTGGTCATTGTCCAGACTGGTTGAACTAGATAATAATCCTCAATATCAAGGTTTTGCTGATAGGCCACTGGGGATTGAGGTCGGACTAATAAATACAGATTTGCATAAGACATTTGTTTTAATTGAGAGTGTAATAAACGTTAGGGTTTTACTTCGATACTTAAAGATGAAAAAAATAAGATGTTTCGCATTGAAATCCCAGCCGTTGAAAAAAGACGACTGAAGCTAATGTAGTAACAGTTACAGATAGAAGTCAGAAAGTTTGACAATCAGTCTTACCAAGGGGTAAGACGTGGAGCGTGTTACGTTCGGTAACTGGGTAGTGGAGGTCAGATAGGCAGTCAATTCATGTAAAACACTGGTAATCAGGTGCATGCGGTTAGACTGGAAGCCGACCCCAACATAGTTTAGACACATTCAAATATCGGTTAATATTTCAGTCTAGATAGTATTTGCTATATTATAAGACTAATATCGTTAAGGTCAGTAAATGCTACAATATTATGTCAAGTACAGCGACTAACTATCTTATATATGAACAAAACCGTTCAATTATTTAATTAAATTGCATTATTTTATGTACGTAATTATGTAATCGGGTTTTACTTAAGAGTTCTTTCTGCAAAAGGCTGCAGGCAGAAGTAGAATGCGTCTAGCTGAAGAACAGTGGACCAATGGATTGTTGAGTTCTGACTTATAAATTAAATTATATTCAAAAGAATCTGTTTATTATTGTTTTTTTATTACCGGTATTTTTTCAAACAACCCATGCCCAAGTTTTCACGTGTTCATCCACATTCTTAAAAAATCGCAAAATTCGCTATCTCTAAACTAAAACATTACGTCACACGTTTGTGGTGTGGTAATCAAAGTATGTACTTCGCAACTCCAGTACACCTAATGATGTTGCTATAATACTACAAATTACTACAAATAGCATCTTTTGTACAATTTGTATGGGCACAGTTTTACGCAAGTAAAATGGAATGTTAATATCTGTGTTTTCTTTTATGAAAGGTGTCAGCTAATGTCCGGCGGCCGGGCCATCAAGTGTCATACGCCATAGTCATTCCAGTGTGAAGAAAGGTTATGAATTTATAATTAATAGGTCGTACTTTTTATCCAGTCACACCTCACTCTTATTAGATGCCATACTAAATTCGCTCCTACTCTTTACTAATATTTGGAGGTGTTGTATATTTGTATCTGAAGCCTCATCTTGCACCAAGAATAATTTAATAATTTGGTCTTAGTTTTCCTCAACATATTTCCTGATTTGTTATCTTTCGTTTTCCTCAAGATATATTTTCTAATTTCGTTGGCGCTTGAGTCCTAGATATCTTACTAATATGTAGCCATAGGTCAGTTGGATTATGGACATTGTGAAATTCACATAGGGACTAAACAGTAAAGTTATAACCCGCAATAGTATTTTTATGAGAATGCTATGCACATTTAAAATTGAACTAGAACATGTTTCACGTGCAGTTAATAAAGGTCAAATAAAGTTAAATGCGGCTATTTTTACTAGCTTATCGGTAATACCAATAAACCTGTTTTTCGCCTCATAGTTTACCGATCTTTACCGCAAGTCCTATAAACCCTATGATCTCAAAGTACATAGAAAAAATAAGCACTATCATAAAATCCAATGCGTCGTTTTTACGTAATTGTACGTCAGCGTGCTCATTGCTTAGGTTATTAAAGCCTTATGTGTTCACTTAGCTTATAATAGGTTTCTAGTCTAGGTACCTATAAGTAAACAGTTCTTAGGTATCATGTTCCATTTCTTAACGATCTTACTACGGTTTATTTTAAAGGCCAGGGGCCTTACCATGACGTGCAAAAACAAGATTATTTTCGTTATGAAAAAGAGACGGAGCTATACGACGTTAGTAGCTGTGTCACGCTCTCAAATATGAACAGTGATTGCAAAAACAGGGGCCGTACCTCCTGGTAGGGGAGCCCTAGAAGGGATTTCGGGATTTACTAAAGCGCGGCAGATTAATATACAGGGGGATACCTTGTACCCGTTTGAGTACCTCCACCAAATATGAGCCCCATATATAAGGACGCGCGTCAAGGATAAAGGATCAGATTAGTAAAAAAAAATCGATCATCAGACAATCTCGAGCGCGTCAGATTAAGGTAGACTGAGTTAATTACATGCTAAAAAGTGTATATTCCACTAATCTGACAATTTGAGAGAGACGCAAAGAAAGGGGAGGGCGGAAAAGTTGTAAAAAAAAAACGTCATCTCGACATTCTCGAGCGTGGCTGATTTTTTTTTTATTTTGTAGTAAATTATTCAAGGATAACGAAAAATATATAATCTGACCATTTCCACAAGCCGAAGTAACAAAAATTCGTCGATAAAGTTTAATGCGTGCAACTGCGTGATGATGATTATCCTCTCCGCGTTTCTATTCCCCTCTCACTCTTTCTCTATCTATTACTATCTCACTCCGTCCCTACTCTGGTTTCGGTTGCTATGACGCCTTCACAGCTGATGACACAGAACAGACTCGTTCGTGGCATAATATTATTAACAGTATTTCCAACGTTTTGGCTTTTCGTTTACGTTTTTTTTTTGTTCGTGCACGAAAAAGATGAAGATGATTCTACTGATGAAGATGATGATTAATTAATCTATTAATTATAAAAAAATAATATTTTTTTGAGCATTTAAAAAAAAATATTTTCGAAAATACTTGTAGTATTCTACTTAACAAACGTACACGTTTTTATATGCATGCTATTTCCTGAGCTTTTCAATTAATTAAGTCCAATGGTTTGAATAAAAATGTTTTTTTGTCAGATTAGGCGAATCCCTCTAGATAATCGTCAGATTATAAGACAGCACGTCTAGGACATAAAGATGAACCATATATATCTTAATCTGACGCGCTCGAGTATTTCAAAATGGCGATTTTTTTTTGCACATTATAATAATGGCCACGAGTTTGCGTCACATCGAAATCGTCAGATTATTGATTGAGAGCGTTTTTTTAGGTTCACTTAACACCCCCTTAGAAAATCTGACGCGCTCGATTAAATATTTTTTTTTTTCATTTTCAACCCTTACGTACGACCACCCCCATCATGCAAACGATCAGATTAACATACATACATTCTTAAAAATACGTAGGACATTGATGCTATCAATATCTGACGCGCTCGATTATGTCCATGCAACAGATTTTTTTTACATTTTTGAAAATCTATAGCTGCTCCCCCCACCGATGAAAACGATACATTATATAACATTTTTTTCTTCTTATCATCTAAGCTTTGCATCCCAATAGGTCTCTATGACGCTCGAGTAAATCCCCATTTAGCATCGTGGGCTCCCCTACCACCACGTGTTTTTGCAATAACTATTCAAGTGTGAGAGTAAGACACAACTATTAACATCGTATAGCACCATTTCTTTTTCAGGACGAAAGTATTCGTAATTTGGCACATCATGGAAAACCCCTGGGCAGTTTCTAACTCGTCTTCATTCAACCGAATTATGAAGCAAACAAAGATAAACTCTTTTAAATCTATTTATTATGTGCTTATTGTATAACATGCATTGTATTATAGCTTTCTACCAAGAAATATTCAGATTCAATCAGCAGTTACAGAGATTGGAACCTACAAACTTACAAAGTTTTTTTAGGAATTTATGGGAAATGACAATGATGAAAATTATTTCTAGTAGACATTGTGTGATGGAATTCTTCTATTTTTTATTATAGGAACACGTAGTTGATCTCGAGGAAGTTTCAAAATGAAAAAAAAAACACTTTTCTGTAAAAAAAATACATTAATAAGATAACTAATGTTTAGCCAAGTTTTCTTTTTCTATAGTAAATATAAAAAAATTGGCTCATACATAGTTATGTAGATTTGGCAAACAAGTGCGTGTTTATTACCGCGCCGACTATTTTTATGCGCCCGCGCCGCGCAAGTTCAAGGGCTGGAGTGTTGTCAGTTGGAAAAAATATGAGTATTTTTTTTAATAAATCAAATATGTCTCAATAGATTTTATCAGAAAAAAGCCCACTGTACCTAACCCCGTGCACGGTAATTTCAATTAACATCAAGCTTCAGCTAAAAAAGCAGATAAAAGATTTTGAAGGACGTCACAACTTTATTTTGTAATTTATTTTTCTAAATACCAAACCGCTAATGGTTGCTATTTAACCTTGCAAATGCCATTATAAATTACAAATAAAAATACCAAACATTTGATTTATCACGTACTAAACGTGAAATAAACCTTTTATCATCCAAACACTCTGTGGTTGCCAACATCAAGACGGATGGCGCGAGAAAAGCATTTCAGCAGGCCTATTCGCTAACTTTTGAATTGTCAGTTATCAACTGACGCCAGTTGTCAACCGAACTTTGATGATAACTGAAAATACCATAACATTGGTATTCTGTATCGCATGAAGTGGACATCGTGTTACGGTGACTAACGGGCGAAGGACGGTGCTCATCAGCAATACACTTGACAACTCTATTTTTTATCGACTGTTATACGGACAAATTAGGAAGACCTTTTGAGCATTATAATACTACGTTTGAGAGAACGCTTTATTTTTAGCGGGTTATATATTAGTATGGCGGTAAATTATATTTGTTTTAAAGTGCTTTCAATGCTTTGTTTACGTTTATGACAAGTGGAACTTTACTGTGTATGAGTGGATTGACTGTTTTGTGAATTTAATAATTTTAAAACGTAAGTTGCTTTTAACAACGTACCTAAATAATATTTTGGTAAATAGAAACCTAGTGGGTGCATTCAATATAAATATTGTTTCGTGATTTTGTTATTATTTTAGGTTTAAAATGCCTGCACGTAGAAAAGTGTCTATGAAGCAATTGGAATTACTTGTCGACTTTGCGTAGTCTCAGCGTGATATACCGTTGGACCGCTTTCCGGCAGGTCCACAGGGTGATCGAGAAGCTTGAAGTCCAGCAGTGAAATTTAATTCATTAGCGAATAGATCAACGAAAACACCAGACCAGTGGTGTAGTGTAAGTTTACATATTTATAAAACAAATATATTTTAAAACCAGCAGTTTAGCATAAACCATTAAAACAATACCTACTACCTCAAGACAAGCTTTGGATGGATTTATGAGAAATTTGTAAAGGAGTAGTGTTTATGCGCGGTAATTTAAAAAGTGGCTGAACCGTTTTGTATGAAATTTGGCTCCCACATAGGTAACAGGCTGGTTTAAGCCTCTGTATTTGGTCTCAATTGGCATTCATAAGAAGTTGCGGGCAGCTATAGAATACATTGTTACAATGAAATGTGTTTTTTTCAGTTCGCAGAGACAAGACAGAACAGACTTACAGAAACGCTGGAAACTATTTTAGAAGGAAATAAACACAGTAGGAATGATTACTTCAGTCAATTAGACCATAAGGATTGACGGAGAGCTTTACACGCTTGCCCATAAAAATGAGTGTGATGTTTTCTAAATTTATGTATTCATTTATATTATTACATTAATACATACATATATCAATGTATGCGAATTTCTTTATCCTACAATTTCTCTCTCGCCTAGAGGATCGGTTTGTAATTTATCTAAATTACACAATGTCTAGTAAGGGTGTACCTGTGCTTTCTTCTTTAGAGAGGCGTGATATTATGTTATGGAATGGTAAAAGCTATACATAGGCGTACGATTGCAGTAATCGCGCGTCCTTTGCTATAAGTAATTGAAGAGTTCCATTGCCTGTCTCCGAAGATCTTCATCAGATCTGAATATACTATATACTAAAACCTCCCTTGCAAAATATGCATTTAAATAGCGAAAACCCCATCCAAATCGGATCTTTAGTTTTTGAGAAAATCGCGGACATACATATGGGTCGAATTCAGGAACCTTCTTTTTTGAAGTTAGTTAAAAATAACAAATTATTATAAAAACGACAACAATAAACAATTTATTCGATTAGACTTCACAAAATAACAAATACTAAGTGCTAGCTAGCTCCCGTAGTTATTAAATAGCTCCAGTGATGATCACTGAAAGCATAAAACACTACCCTTGAGTAGTGTCTTTCAAAAAATTACAGTGACTATCAATTTGATGTCCACTGCGCTTACGGAATCGCAATCTTACGAGTATCGATACAGAAACAGCTGTCAAAATGAGTTACGGTGACTATCAACCATAATGGGTGCCTATGACGTCATCTCAGTTGGTCACTGAGGTTAGCGAATATGAAACTAGCTGTTTGACAGTTCACTGTTATACACTTGACCAAGTGATCATCACTATGAGCTGTCAATTGAGATAGTGAATAGGCCAGCGTCCCTACGATATGTAGACGTCATTAAAACGTTTAAAATACAAAGAAGCAATGAAAGATATGTGTAGTATTCGTGTCTGTGGCATTTTAATTAATTAATTTGGTAAAGGTCTGTCGCAGACGCAGAATCGGCTCAAGCCGCCGGTTGGAAAAAGCTTCATTGCGAAATTACGGTCTATTCTGTTCGGACGATGCGACGGGACGTCAGCTGCAAAAGGGGCGACGCGGTTTTCCGATTTACCTATCGCTTAGGTAACGTTGGTATTACTGATAATGGCCGAACGCAATCGTCATGGGCTACTAAAAAACTATGAGAACTCTCGAATAGCATCCGTCCAGATCCCCCAAAACATCAGTTTCCTACCTAATACTGTTTTTTAGATTTTCGACCATAGCGATTTTTTAGGCTTTGTAGAATGACGAACTTGGCTACGTGCCTTACAAGCAGAACATGCAAGGATATGCAAAAATCTTAAGTCAATAAAAGTTATGTTGCCAATTTCTTCAAACAGATATTCTGAGAATCTAGTCTTGCCATGCTTAGGCGGCCTGCTCAATAAGCCAAAGATTAGATAATTTTATCAAAACGACAGCATGTAGGTGCAGTCTTCATTTGTTTACTATATTTTATGTAAATAATCGCAACAAAGTAGAAAAGAAAGTTTCACGAGTCAGGACGGATTCTTTGTCTGCCCGTATTAGCGGTGATTTTTAAGCTATAAAATGTTTGATAAACCGAATCGGCGAGTACATTAGATTGAAGAGGAATAAAATATATCCACCATTTATGTTGACAGAACTTTTTAGCAGAAAAATATGGCGAAATGGTACAGCGTTTTTTCTTGCAAGGCAACTTTGTTTAATCCGTTTTTTAAAGTCCGTGGGTTCTATTGCCGGTAAATAAAAAACCACGGGCAAAGCCGAAAGTAAAATCAATGTTGCGTCAAAGATAATAACATTAATACAGAGATAACCTTTACCTCCAATAATCGTAAATAAATATTATTCAAAGACAGTTCTGTTTCACAAATCTATATAAGTAAGTTCAAAGTCTGTGCTCGGTCGAAGTAAGATGGTCCCGCCGCGTAATACATAATTTGTCGTGTTCTAGGAAAACTGATTGTGACAAGGAGGAGATACAATTAACATTGTTTCTATATAGTTTATAGTACAGGATCCCTGGTACATCTTTCATCATTTATTACTAACAAGCTGATTTTTCGTGAGTAGGTTCCTTTTGACTAGACGCCCAACTTTTTTCTTTACAGTAATGTTGGTAAGTGGTAGCTTAATAGGGGTAACAAGGATAAAACATGTTGATTTGACGAATTTAAAAAAATTATTGCTAACCGATTTTTTCTTTGTTTATTATCAAGATAATTATCTAAATAATGTGAAAAAATATTTGTCCTACAAAATGTAAGGTTTTGTTAGGGAGTCCCCCCGCTCCAACATGTATCGTAAACAAGGTCATGAAAAATTATTACTAACCAGCTGATTTTTTTTTTATTGGTTAGCTAACATTTGCATAGTTTACCACCCACATTGTCCTACAAATTGCGTGGTATGTCATCTTGGTCCTACGCTCAAAAGTTGTCAATACCGCGGGACTTTTTTTTTTATTAGTAACTGTAGGACAAAGGTATCACGTGATAGGTTAATATATTCTTCGTCCAAATAAAACAATGTCCTACAAAAAAAAAGGTATGCTTTATTAGTCCTACAAGATTTGTAATTTTGGAGTATACAAATGAAAGGATATATGTATAAAAGGGTATAAGGACATATAAAACATTATATATATTATATATAATGTATTATATATATATACATACATAATATAATGTTATATATTTATATAAACATTATTTTTTATCTGATTCATCTGATAAATCTCAATCTGTCTCTGACTAGTATATAGTAATCTGTGGTGCGCATCCGTTTGTGAGCAAGGATAATAGTGTGCCTCAGCTCCAATAGCAAAATGTACAAAATAATATTATTTTTAATTTCATGAATTTAAACTATGTAACTGGAGGGCTGGAATAACGTACCACGCAATTTGTAGGACAATATGGGTGGTAAACTATGCAAATGTTAGCTAACCAATAAAAAAACCGGCCAAGTGCGTGTCGGGCCACGCGCAGTAGGGTTCCGTAGCAGGTCTTAGTTAGTCGACTATAACTCTGTAACTGGTTAAGCCTACTTAGCCGTGATAGTTTTACTAATAAGTTGATTACATTTCATCATGAATTTATTCAAATTTCTAGGGATAGCCATTCAAAAGTTAGAGGGGAGATGCTAGTATCGAAAATTTTTTTAACTTTAAAGGTAAATATTTTGCAAACGGATTCCTAAATCGAAGTATTGTCTTGACAGACCTACTATATTTTTGAAAGACCTATCCAATGATATCCCACACGATGGGAAACATGAGAAAAAAATATTCATCCCCACTTTACGTGTAATGGGAGCTACCTTATAAAAAATATTTTACATAATTTTATTTCACCACTTTGTCGATGTAACTAATATACATAACTATACCAAATTTCAGCTTTCTAGTACCAAGAACCTCTGAGCTATGCCGATGACAGACAGACAGACAGACGGACAGACAGACAGACGGGCATGGCGAAACTATAAGGGTTCCTTGTCGGACTACGGAACCCTAAAAATCAGCTGGTTAGTAATTATTTTTCATGATCTTATTTATGATACATGTTGGAGAGGGGGGACTGCCTAACAAAACCTTATATTTTGTAGGACAAATATTTTTTCACGTTATTTAGATAATTATCTCGATAATTAACAAAAAAATTATCGGTTAGTAATATTTTTTTTTCATTCGTCAAATCAACACATTTCATCCCTATTATCTTAGTTATAAACCACAATCGAGAAGTTTCGTACAAGAATTTGTTGGGCGTCTCATTGAAACGAAGCTATTCTCGAACATTCAGCTTGATAGTAATTATTTTGACATTAAGTATAAGTACTACAACTTTTGAGCGTAGGACCAAGATGACCTACCACGCAATTTGTAGGACAATGTGGGTGGTAAACTATGCAAATGTTAGCTAACCAATAAAAAAAAAATCAGCTGGTTAGTAATGATTTTTCATGACCTTGTTTACGATACATGTTGGAGCGGGGGGACTCCCTAACAAAACCTTACATTTTGTAGGACAAATATTTTTTCACATTATTTAGATAATTATCTTGATAATAAACAAAGAAAAAATCGGTTAGCAATAAAATTTTTAAATTCGTCAAATCAACATATTTTATCCTTGTTACCCCTATTAAGCTACCACTTACCAACATTACTGTAAAGAAAAAAGTTGGGCGTCTAGTCAAAAGGAATCTACTCACGAAACATCAGCTTGTTAGTAATAACTGATGAAAGATGTACCAGGGATCCTGTACTATTAATCATCCCTTATTCAAAAAAAAATTTTTTTACCTTGTCATTTATTTTTGGTAACTGACTGCATTTCTTGATGTTTTCTGTAGCGTCGAGCAGTCGACATCGTATTTACGGCGCGATTTACTGCACAAGTGGTTCATTCAACGCTGTATCTCAGTTCTATTATAGATCTTCACTCCCAAAACGACGAGAAGACCCAATCACTACTTAAAATAAGATAAATTTAATCAATCAAATGGTCAACACAGTATCTATGATTGAGTAACGTTCTGTAATGATGTAGTAAGTTTTATAACAGAAGACATTACAGAACAGAAGGCATTACAGCAAAACGCATGTATGCCCGATTGATGTGTATACAGCTTAATTTAAAGGAATTTAAGAAACTGATTAATGTTTAAAAAAATCTTCGTGTAATAAAAAAAATAAACTGTGATTTATATTTGCCAGAATAAGATAGACACACCTTCATTCGCGTGGGTGCTGATAAATAACCGGCATTTCTTTTTCTACACAAAAATACAAATATATTCCTCTTGTCTCCCTTGACCAATCAAAGGTTATCATAAGATAAGCCAGCAGAGATAAGACCGCAATTGAGCTATTAACTCTATATTTTAGTATATTTACGTTCTTCTAATGGTCATGGGGGCATTGAGATCGGTGCATAATCTACATATTTAACTCAAGGTTCTGTGAAAAAAACCACAGTGATAGATAGAAGTTCTTCAATTACTCCTTCGGTAGACGCCGACTGGTAGAAATTGCTCTATGCGACGCTCTGTCTCTCTGCGTGTGTTAGGTACACATAAAAAGACAGAGAGACAGAGCGTCGCATAGAGCAATTTCTACCAGTCGGCGTCTACCGAAAGATTAATTGAAAAACTTCTATCTATCACTGTGGTTTTTTTCACAGAACCTTGAGGCAAATATGTAGATTATGCACCGATCTCAATGCCCCCATGACCATTAGAAGAACGTAAATACATGCGCGCGATTATCGAAATTCGAGTAGACGAACATCGTGCGCGGCCGGTTGTATAACATCAATTAGAAACATAGTTCTTGGGGATCCCCCAAACATACACGCTTTTTTTTTATATTCGTTATGGTAAAATAGTTTTTTTTTTAATCAGTATGGCAAGCAAAAAGAATCCTGTTGACCTTGGAATCAAAAAAAAAAACGTGGCACTAAAAACCGCTTTGTAACACAAAACTCTTTCAACAAACACTAATTATAAATAGCGTGTCTGACTAACAGACAATAATTACAAGACACTCTAATATTATTATTCCGGATGTCACGCTGTGGTATGCACCGTGCCGGTGGCGTCTAGCCAAGACTGGGTAACGCACTAGGATCCCCGTGGCTTACCCATGTGTCTAGCCATCGTTGACTAATGCCGTTCTGAGGAGCATGAGCCAAATATTTCGGGAGATTAGGAACTGCTGGTTGATGGAGAGAAAAATTGATTCTTTTGATGTTTTTGAACGGTTAAGATTGATTGCATGATTGATTAATTAGCAAATAACCAGGCCAGGCATAGCAAAAATTGAAGATTGTTATAGGCTACTTAAAAGAGTAGACGAATACTGGGAAAACGCAACTAAAATGGATGAGAGAAAATACTATTGAAGGATCATAAGAACTCTAGATAGACATGTGTCATCACCATCATGTGTAGGACTGAGTGGTTCAAACCTGGCAAGTGGCTACTAATGTGAACCTTTTCTAAAGTCTAAGTATATCTTAGACGTCACTGACCAACGGTAAAGGAAAACATCGTGAGGAAACCTGGAGTTTTAAAAAGTCTGAAATCGCCAATCCGCCTTGATCAATGCTCATGCCTTCTCTGTATAAAAAGAGGCCTGTGCCTACTACTAGCAGTGGGACAATGATGAATATTATGGTGTAAGAATTAATTGACCAAAAACCGGGCAAGTGCGAGTCGGACTCGTGCACCGAGGGTTCCGACCATTGGAAAGAAAAAATACGCAATAAAGTCGCAATTATCTTGTTTTTTTTTCCGACCGCATAATTAAGTTTGTTTGTACAGGAAAATTGCTGATTACTTAAAAACTACTAACTAGATCTAGTTCAAACCAATTTTCAATTGAAGTTTGCATGGTAGTCTATACCATATATTTTCTTTAGTTTTATCATTCTCTTATTTTAGAAGTTACAGGGGGGGACACACATTTTACCAATTTGGAAGTGCCTGTCACGCAAACTATTCAGTTTAGAAAAAAATAATATTAGAAACCTCAGTCATTTATGGGGCTAGGTATACGCATTTATAATAAACTTCCTTTATCTTTGCTAGAACTGCCATTTGACACATTTAAATTAAGAGTTAAATCTATTCTTTGCCAGAAGGCATATTACACCATTACAGATTATTTGAATGATAAAAGTAGTTGGTCGCTATGTTAAACGCAAGACAGCTTCATGAAGTTATCGTTATACAAACTGATTGACATTGTTTTTATAATGATTTTTTTTTATTGTTGTTTATATTATGACATAGTACTTTCATTAATTGTTTCATAATGATTGTATTGCAATATGTTTTGTGGCTTCCTAGTGACTGCAGCATTAATCAGTTACTATTTTTGTTTGAGTAGCAGCAAGTACGTCATGCTCCCTTAGACGGCATGGCTTGCGGTAGCGTCGGGGGTCGTGTTGCCTCCTTCCCTCAAAAATGGCGAAGGGGGTGATGGCTGGTCCTCGCGTTATACTCGTGAACGGGTGCTGCTTGCGGTGCCTGGTCGTTTTGCTGATACATTTGTTTTTGTCATAATAGTTCTTTATTTATTACCTTTTCTGAAAAATGAAATACTGTAGTCCTAGTTTACCATGGTCGTGTTGTACATTTACAGTTGCAACAAAATCTGCACATGTAGGTGGGTACGCCCTTTATGCCTTATTATTTTACAAACGGAGGCTATAGATTTTATTTTATTTATTTTTTACATTTTAGAGTTAAATATTTCATAATAATAATTAAATGCTTGAGTATTTACTTGTTATAGGTATAAAGGTGTGTGCTAGCCAACATGTGACAAAATTATTTAAAATTTATAAATTATGTTAAATATGAAAAATTCCCATTTTTTTTTTTTATTAATATTGTATAAATTAAGGTTCTTCAAACCTTACAGACAGATATGTGTTGCTGGGGAGTTTGTTGCGCCACTTCTTCTTCCCAGCAAAAACACATAGGAAGTGGTGAAGGGCGGGCGTTTTGGGGGCTGTCTCTTGTAAATTGACGTTCAAAAAGTGCTGATTTTCAGCCTAATTTGAATAAATGACTTTTAAATTTTGAATTTTGAAATTTTTTGAATTTTCAATATCATTTTTGAAGACCTATCCATAGATACCTCACACGTACGTGTTTGATGAAAAAAAAAATTTTGAGTTTCAGTTCTAAGTATGGGGACCCACAAAATTTATTACTTTTTTTCTATTTTTATGTCAAAATCTTAAAGCGGTTCACAGAATACATCTACTTACCAAATTTCAACAGTAGATATAGTTCTTATAGTTTCGGAAAAAAATTGCTGTGACATACGGACGGACAGACAGACAGACGGACAGACAGACAGACAGACAGACAGACATGACGAATCTATAAGGGTTCCGTTTTTGCCATTTGGCTACGGAACCCTAAAAAATGACACCAATATCATTGATACAATAAATATTGTTACAAATTATCACTAAATCGCTCAATATTATTCCGTTTAAATCGGTCTGTTTATTGTAGCGCTAACGAAATCGTGGAAGCGCTAAATACTTCATCACGAGCTACCAAGGTGATACCTTCCTTTCGAATAATTGCAGATGAGCTCAATACGATAGGAAGTACCTTTATAAATGTGAAGCCTGTTGTGAACGGAATGTTAAAGTTTATTTTAGAACAGGGCAAATTATCCAATAAAATAATAACTACAGGCTAGGCTAGACTAGGCCATAAAATGTATTCAATGACAAAGTTTTTTTTCATGCATTCAGAAATGAATTTATTATCGAAACGCGTGGTGTTTTAAGTTTACTAAAATGACAATAACCGAATTGATAAGTAAACAGTTACTGTAGGTCTTCAGGTATGTCTGTTTGATCAGCCGCAGAAGCCTCCTACACCACAAACAATCTCAAGAATAGAATGAATAATTAAAGACTTGTATTCAATTCCTGTAATAAAATATAGAACCGTAAATCTGCGAACACAATGAAAACAGCATCGAAGCAAATATTCACGGAGCGGCCGCATGATGAGATTAATGAATTAATTAGCAAAATGGACGTCTTTGTGCCTTGTTGTGTGTCAGTGACAAATAATAACAGTTTGTTGATAGTGGGGCATACCCCACTGCATGCATTTTACTGCATAATGTCCATAAGTTCTTATGTTAACAGGATCTATCTTGGGCAAGAACGGGAATACAAATAAACTGCTACAATCATCCATGACTCGTTACAGGATGAGCAGCAAAATCTGGGTCAGCAATAAGAAAGTTTTGAATGAAAGTGTTGTAATAATAACAATGGTGTCCAGACGAAGACCAGAAAATCATAACAACAAGTTCAAATATATGTACAATGAACTTGATACAGCCACGAGATAACAATTTGCCAACTGTGTACGCAAGTATTATTCCGCTAAATTGCTATCAATTCAAGAGTCGCCAGCGATTGGACGAACAGACCGACGTCCATTAGAATCGATGTCGTTACCCAATAGAGCTCAGACTTCACGTGACAGCGATAGGGTTAAATACAATGAATATGAACTGGTATTTTGCAAAGATTTGTAATTTTTAGTGACGTCTTGTATCTACGTCTTGGTGTTTGGAAGTTGGAAAAAGAGTTGCCCAATCTTATTGATGTAAATTAAATTCTACTATTGTATAATTTTAATAAATTATGCAATTTCAGAATTTATTAGTAGTCACTATGTCAAGCACGTTAAACTATTTTGGTAGTAGTAATGGCACATCAAACACCTTATTCATTCTAAACGACCTTCAGAAGAAAATAAGAGCTCAAATTTTCATAAACGAGACAAAAGATGTTATTTTTGCTTATCTACATATTTTTTTGTTATGTTATAGAAATACTTCCGATCCAAACAAATTGTCCTTTAGCTTGTGATTCTGAGTTAGTATTTT
The DNA here is from genome assembly GCA_963891755.1 of Pyrrhia umbra. Classification (NCBI taxonomy): domain Eukaryota; kingdom Metazoa; phylum Arthropoda; class Insecta; order Lepidoptera; family Noctuidae; genus Pyrrhia; species Pyrrhia umbra. The sequence goes on along the minus strand of OY982942.1, from coordinate 799,849 downwards.
GTTTATTTTTTTGTATTAAATTGATATTTGATTGGATAAATTTGTTTTGGTTTAAAAGATGCAAACGAATGTTGTATGAATGTGCAAGAGTCATTGATTAAATCACATTGTCTATACGCAATAAGAGGGCAATGACTTGTCACGGTATTGGGAAGGTACCATATTAGTGTGACGCCGACAACCACTGACGGCCACTTCATCTACAACGATTTATATGATTAGAATAAATATTATTTCATTACAGAACTACAAATCATTATGTTAGAACAGCCATTGTTGTTGGAAAGAGAGATGTTTTTAAATGCTTCAATGACAAAACTAACTGCTTCAATGAACTCTGGTATGTTAAAGCTATTAATCCAGTTTTATCTGATAAAAATTTTAAACAAGCACATCGAATGGATGCAGGGATGATAATCACGCACAAACCACGACAACTGTAAGTCATTCAATCAAAAAACTATTCAATCCCATTGACCAGTGAGCAGCAATTGGCACAAACTATAAACGAACATTATTGCTTTAGAAAAACCAGTGGAATCAAATACTTTGGCACGGACTCCGAAGCCATCGCGTGGCGAAACGCGTGTTCAAATTGTTGTGAGTGTGACTGTACTGCACAGAAGAAATCTATGAGTATTACATCCTTTACTTCGATGATTTCTTAGAAAGGTGGAGACCTCATAGCTAAGTGTATGCCTTTTACTTGGGTTGTTCGATCAAAGGTTTAGCTACGCTTGGCGCGGTTGGTCCCTTCTTCCATATCATACCGCGACTCCTCCGTGACTTGGAAAGAATCAATTGTAAATCTTTGAATATCGTTACGTTACGGCTAGTCAAAAGCCCGAAAGTCTGATAACCTGTTCTGTCAAGGGGTATCGTGTTACACGGTAACTGGATTGTGGAGGTCAGATAGGAAGTCGCTCCATGTAAAAAATCGTATTCAACTGTATCTGGTTAGACTGGAAGCGGGCCTTTACATTGTTGGGAAAAGGCTAGGTAGATGATTTCTTAGTAAGACTGGGACTTCCTTGCTGAATACTATCAGACTGTGGAGTGATATTCGGATTGATTAAAACTCACAGTAGCTTTTCACTGCATATAAGCATCCCAGGTTTCCATTCCTTCCCGATGTTCCTTGGTAGAAAAAAATTCTTCGCCCAGAAAATCGAAGTATTGTATGAAGAAATACTTCTAAAGGATTATGGTCTAGAGCAGCGGTGTAATTATATGTTATATCTTAAAATTCATACCTCATTAGAGCAATATTTATAAACGAACGCCATTCAGAACCCCTCAAACACATTCCTTTCAGAACATTGTTTTTTTTTTTTTTTTTTTTTTTTTTGTTAAAAAATTTATTGTCTCAAGAAAGATACAACAAAGTAATTACACATGATCTATAACAATCTTAAAAAGTATTACAATATTATTTTTTGTTGACCACTGGTACCCAAAGTAAGATTTAACTTGTGGTATGGGTACCAGGGCTCTCGTAAGTATTAGCAACAGGCAGATAATAAGAAAGTGTAGTGTATCGTAGATGCATATGTTTGTGCTGAATTACTAAAGAGAAGCTATATATGGTAAGAATACATACATACAAATATTATGTAGATTATATATAAATGTATACGTATGTGAGAGTCTGTGCGTGTTTGTGTGTGTGTGTGTGTGTGTGTGTGTGTGTGTGTGTGTGTGTGTGTGTGTATGTGAGGGATGCATTGTATTCTTTAATAAAATCAAAGTTCTACATGCATGATCTACCTTTTAAACTCAAAGGCACTTTTCAGTTGCTGATAAACAAGGGAAAAACTCTGACGTCACATTTTCACACATACTTAAAATTTTAACACCGTAAGATGAGTGCATATTATATGGCCAAAATAACTCCATGCTATTTTGGCCGTTATGTCTTTGACAAGAGAGCGATAATTGCGTGAGGTTTTTCTTACAGCAGATGATGCATTTCTTTGACAGTATTTAGCAAGTCTGCGCAATTTGGGTCGAATAACGAAAATGTTTATTAAGTACAAGTACTACTAATTTCTTGGCATGAAAGGAATTAATTTTGTCTCTCCCCTCTCTGCCACTCGTTAATTTTTCTTGGCCTTAGTAATTTTAAATAGTTTATCTTTAACTGCATAACGTATTTAATTAAAGCCCCACTGCCAGCTTTTACTAAATTACTTCGCCTTAATTATATCAAAATCAGACGACCGCCATTTATAAAAGTTCTTCTACCACAGAAAATTTTATATTAGTCTTCAAGAACTGCTCACCCACAGACAAAACAACCATTAATATACTATACACATGTCAGTTTTGTTGTTTGTTTTCATATGAATTCTTCACGCCGACTGCCGGCTTCGATGCTTTCGCATACCAACGATGATTGAATCGACATTCTTCTTCTAATGAATGAGGTGCTAGAAAATCATAATAGTGCAATAGGGTGGGTGGCTACTTAACAAGGTATTGTTAATTAGACTTATTCTTTATGTCGAATCACTACAAAGTTCGGGCATTCATCGCGATATTGATTATCTTTATTAAATTAATGTAAAATGCTTTGTCCTGAATGACTGACTGACCGCCGGATCAAATTAACGCACAGCCTAAACCGCTGATCGTAGAGACTTGAAACTTGATCGGATGCCTCCGATAAGAAAGGTTTTTCCGAAATTAGGAGATGAAAAAAGTTTGTATGAAACACTGTCTTTTTAAATTTGAATTCGTATAGCCCACGCGGACGAAGCCGCTGGCGGAAAGCTAGTTAAATTATCATTCTCAGTAATAAAAGGATGCATTGTTGCACTTTTGACTTCATTTTCTTAAATAAGGTGATTGGTTAAAGAAATCAAGCTCAAAGATAGTATTTAATGAAACACAAATCTTAACAATTTTCGGGATGGGAAATCATCAAGACTCCCGCTGTGGGCGAAGCGGGAGGAAGTGTCAGATTCTTACTGACTAAAATCCATGTTCCTTCCTTCGCTCTTAGCTTTCCAGGGCCTCGGTAACTCTTTCCAACAATCCCACAATAACAAAACTACTTCTCTCCCAAAATATACTAGTATATATCATGTATGTAGTACCAAAAAGGGAGAACAAGGCAAGGAGATTATATACTGCACCGTCATTGCCAAAATACATAATAAAATGTTGGTACCAAGAATAAAAATAAGAAACTGTGCCGCCTTTCTTTAACAAAATAGCAGTCCTGGCTCGTTGCCAAACATAATGTTTTAAAACTATGTATACATAAATTCACTACGCATAATCGCCTTAAATATAGGTAGAGGCAGCTGTACATCAAATTTAGAGCTGAAGGACGTAATACAACATGAATTAGCTGTCTTAGTGAATAATAACCACTTTTCCTAACGTTATTTGAGTAGGTAGGTGTTACCACTATCTTCTAACAAAAGAATACTCATTAGGTAGACCAATCACGCTCGTGGACATCGCTCTAGAAGTCGGTGTATCTAAACTGTCAGTATCTTGCCAGCGACTGCACAAGAGTTTCAGTTTTATCTATCTATATTAGAAAGTAAATTTATTTTTCTCAAACTGTTTTTGGAAGTTGATTGTACTTTATTTTCAGTGACCTTATTCGATAACCTACACACCACTTTTGTTGAAATAATCATATATCATCAAATCATTTTATTATGCGCAGATACCCATACCCATAAACCGTAATTTTAATATATTTACAAAACTACTGAACCGATTTTCATTAAATTGATCTCTGAAATATGATGTACCAAACAATAAAATAATCATCAAAATCGATTCATAATTGGCGGAGTAATCGTGTAACAAACATACAAAAAACATTCAGTGGATTTGAGACCTTCCTCAGCTTTTGAAGTCGGTTAAAAACGCACAGATTTCTATAGAAGATGCTAAGGAATTATGTATTTAAATCGAAGCAATAAAGGGGCGAAGAGGGACGGTCCATACAAGTCTTATAATACGAGATATAATTCTAATACTTGTAACAAACATTGCAAGCAAGTTATGTTAATTGTCATACACGTGCTGTATCAATAATGATGCAGATGCAGGTAAGAGATCTTTATCAAGAAATGAATTGTAGTCATCTTGATATGTTAAGCATTGGCTTAATGTTGCTCATGTGACATGGACGCTATGATTATAAACACAACTTATGAAAATGTTAGTGTTTAAGTGACCTAATTATTGCCGATAAGATCTTCGTATTGACGAAAACTTCAAAATTCAGCTAGCATAATGAAGTATTCTTTGTGTAAATAGGCCAACAACTCTTCCACCATAAATATTTATATTTTTTAAATGCATAACCCTACGTAGATACTTATATATACTGATACCTATATTCTGAATCAAGGGCTTGATTCAGAAAGCAGTACTCCTAGACACTGCGCGTATCATTTGTACCTATCATTATTTTTCTTGACAGCGTTGTGGGCTGCATTAAAGCGTATATTTTAATGTATATGACATATAGACAAAATGTATAATGTAGCTGTTTGTTATTCCTATTGAATAAAATAAATTAAAAAACTAAAAAAACACGCTTTTATTGCTGACCGAACTAAAAAGTAGAAAATAATTTTTAAATAATTCAATTCAGAGTAAAAAGCGTGGGGTGCATTTTCCTATATTTTCATGACTCTCCTCTCATAAATGGTTGCCAATAGAATAGGTGTAATAATTAAAATATCAAGCACCCCGCGCTTTTTACTCTGAATTGAATTATTTAAAAAATATTTTCTACTTTTTAGTTCGGTCAGCAATAAAAGCGTGTTTTTTTAGTTTTTTTTATCGGATTATTGCATTGTCATCGGCCCTTAACACGTGTGCAAAGTTCCAAGTTCATCAGACATCTAGAAACCAGTGAAAATTAGGTTCAAAGATTCCGTTACATACATACATACATACAACCCAAGCTAATAAAAGCGTGTTAAAAATCATCAGCAGGTTCCTTTCTCTAGAGCCCTGACCGTCGACCTGTCGGTAGCTTGGACCCTGTCTCGTTACCGGTGAGATACAATTTTTTATATATATACCTAAATGCTATTTGTAAAATAATTATGGGACTCGGTATTTTTTTGTTCGGCATATACAAGAAAGGAGAAAGAAATAGCACTGAAAAAGCTGCAACTCATTCCTTGAAGGAGGTCATTCAATATTAACTATCAGCTATGTGACCTTGAATACCAGTCTGCAGTACGTTTCTATCAGAACATGCTGGCACGTATTGTCCTACTTACATGCAAAAGAAACTTAAACACTTGATAACCAATAATAATAAAAACGAGCTTCGTATCTTACAAAATAATAGGCAGTCAAATAAAACCTTTCCCAAAAACATGGATTTAAATAAAAGAAAAATAATTCCATAACCAAAATATAGAATTTTTTAATGAACTTTCATGCATGTCTAGCCAGATCTTTAGATGCAACCAAAAACAATCTAAATATAATCTGGACATTGAAACACAAAACGCTAATAATAACGAATTACTTTAGCGATTATATATTCAATTAAATATTTGGGGCATTCCATAGTGACTGGTGGGACATTTGACTCCAGAATTTGACCTACTTTGAGTTATAACTATATCCAGGAAACTTAAATGTTAGTAAAATATACATTTAAACATAGATAAATAACTAATGTATCAAATCCCATTAAAAAGAAAACGAAACAGTTAATAAGTTTATTTATTTTTTTATTTATTTTAATTAGGCAAACCAACTAAATACACACAAAAACAAATTAAAAAAAAAACATATTTACAAATTCAATAGCATTGCATGCATCTAAATTAAAGGTAAGCACAGCATTTTAATTAGATCTCAATATTCAATAATAATACTATAAAAATGGATAACAATGTACATAATTAGAACTAATATCAATAATATTTTTTATACTTAAAATTAAATAAGATTGAATTAAATAACAAACTAAAAATACTTAAAATAATAAAAATAAAAACACGCACAAAAGGGAAGAAACATTTTGGGCAAAAATTACATATTATTGAGCACAGCTCTTTTAAACTTAGTGATGCTGCCTGAAAATATATCTAAGTCACAATCGTGAAAAATGTCGTTACATTTTCTGAGAATATAGGAAAGAGGGGCATTACTACCGTACTTGGTTTTGCGGCCAGCGGGGGCAAAAGGTTTATAATTATGAAGTCTAGCTGATGATCGGGGCGTATTAATATTAATTGAAGATAGAAGCTGTGAGCAATCAACGCTTTGATTTAATATCTTGAATAAGAAGATTAGACCTGCAAAATACCTGCAAGACCTGCAAAAAAGTTCTGAGTAAACATCATTTTAATGAGTGTGACTGGTGGGACACTTAAAAATCCCTCCCTTCTACCTTTGTGCACTCAATGATGAATTTCAGCCAATCCACGTAATTTTCACATCTGATTTTTTCGTGTTGTAAACTTTATATTACAAAATTTTGTTTTCATAAAAAAATAAACTGATAACCTTCACAGAAAAAAAATGAAAAATATTTGAATTTGTGACTGGTGGGACAGGTCTTTGTGACTGGTGGGACGAGTACGAAATTTGTGAAAATAGTTGTTTTTTTAATCAGTTTTATTACTGTTTTGAACATGGTTAAACTTGTTATTACTAAATTTTACTGAACAGCATAAGAAAACAGCTTCTAACCTAAAGAAAATGATCTTTAAAATATTCAAGGACGTGTAGAAATTTCAGTGCTGAACTGGTTTTTTTTCTATATCTATTGATATTTTTTTATTTTCCATTTGTCTGTTTAACGTTATATTTCATTTTTTCTCAAATATTATCTCTTTTTGTAATTTTCCTCACATTCATGCCATTTTTTTCTCCGTTTTTTATGCCACTCTTTTGGGTTATATTACATTTATATGTGTCCTTCTTCATCTTCTCTCGAGATTTCCTCTTTCTCTCTTCGCTAAAGAAAGCATCAATCACCCAGTCAAAGTTTAAGGTAAGCAGAAGCTTACATTCCAATTAAGATCACAGTTATATGAAAGTATGGAAACTATCACCCAGCTAACATTCATGTTATATAAAAAATATGTGTAGACCATTCCAGTTTAGGTTAGAACAGACAATAAAGCTACAATCAGCAGTAGCCAGACATAATTTCGCTTTAAATCAATTCTGAGCAAGAGATATTTTGGTTTTTAAGCTGTCCCACCAGCCACGTGTGACTGGTGGGACAGATTTCAAAACCTGCTCAAAACCGTAATATTATATTTTAAGATATAAAAACACGTCAAAATAGTAAAGAAAGTGTATTTTGTTACTTCTAGAAAAAAACTGCATTCATAAAATCATATTTGAGCTTAGAAAAACAACTTTTATCTCTTTTTGCGTGACTGGTGGGACATGCGACATGCATCTGTTCAGAGAAGAATAACACAAAAACTTACATACATTTTAACTTTATTTTTATGTTGTAACAAAGTATTTTTCATGCTTTCTGTAAAATACACGCGGCGACTTTCTACAACTTCCTAAATGGCCAGAAAGAGTCTTGCAAGTCAAACCTAAATTTGTCCGCTGAGTAATTTTGTATGAAGTTGAAGTTTAGATGGTCAAAAATGGTAGTAATTTTTATTTTTATTGATATTTTTCTACAGAATCATAAAATATAGACATTTAACTATGGGTTATGATTGAATAGGGCAGAATTATAGCAATTTTAAAATTTACGTCGTTTTCCTATTTTACGTGGAATGCCCCATTTATCAAATCCTGTATCAATACGTCAAATTAATTGCCCCAAGAAATAATTCGCTTTATAATCACCGTTATCAACTATTTCGGCACACACGTGTATTTGTAATGTTCCTATCTGCAAGGACCATTTCAGTACTTTTCCCTCTATCCGTGATAATATTTTCATAATCAATATCCTGTTTAATTATCTCTTTTCTTCAGACTTCAGACTATTAATATCCAAGGAGGCCGCTTTCTTATCTGATAAATAAGTAGTCAAAAAATACGAGAACTTCTTTCTGCTGGCCATTACGGGTTTCGACCACCAACAAGTATCCGGTCTATCTAAGGTCCGTATTACAGAACGATGCTCAACCATAAGATCTTGTCTCGAGACTTGGAAGGTGTGTTCTTTGTATGAAGTAGGCATTCGATAAGAAAGGATTTTCCGAAATTCTACCTCTAAGCAACTGAAAAGGGGGGCAAAGTTTGTATGAAACTCTGTCATTTCTAATTTGAATTCGTACAGCCCACGCGGACGTAGCCGCTGGCGGAAAGCTAGTTATACATAAAATAAGATTGATACCTCGTGTAAAGAGTGAGTCAATTTGGGTTCGTTATCAATTGTTGTCGCATAAAAATATAAATTCACGTCCTATCTAGATGTTGATGGATAACTTTAAATAAATTATACTGCGAGCAATGTCCTCTGATATATACAAACCTGATAAAAACTCTCGATCTGCGTGATGGCAGCCTTCTGTCCGGGTTCTTATAAATTATCAGAAGTACTGATAGTGCTAAAACTATAGTTTAAAAATAAATCCAATGCTTATCTTATGAAGTTATGAGTCAAGAGTCATTATATGCAATCATTGGTTTTGTGGTAAGAGAGAGATATGAAAATTTAAAGTGATTCTTATTTTCTACGATAGGGTCTTAAGAAACGTAAACGCAAATGAACAGTTAAACAAATGACATCGGTCAGGTCGAGTAAGCACCCTATGAGTAAGACCCTGATACCTGGACTGCTACTCTCGTAGAGTGTTTGCTCTATCATATCCAGGATCAGTGGCTCTTTAGTCTAGCTTTGTCCTGGACGAGGCAGAAGATACAGCCTTAAAAAACAATGAAATATTATTTTACCTACGGATATTGTAGAAAAATACATCAAAACAAGTGTAATGGAGGCTTAAATGTCCCGATAAAAACGTAGTACGATCTCTTGCTATACAGCCGACAGAATCACATGACGAGATAAAACACCGAATCTCACCGAGGTCAGGTAATGCGTTCAAGGCTTCTATTTCAATTATATTTTTCATTTTATAGCTATTAAAGTCTCAACTCTCATGAACCGAGGAACGTATCAATCGAAGACTGCAAAGAAGTCTGGAAATGCAGCTTGATATTCCAAATATGCATATGTATTCGTTCTTTTCAACCATATTTGTTGGTTTTACGACTAATTTATCAAAAATTATGTGCTTGAATACCAGTAAAAAGCTACTTCTAATCTTGATTTATATTGTATCAATAAAAACACGGAATCGTTCACTGGCCCCTGTTATTTGTAAAATTGACACTTTCGCCGATTAGGTGTAGTTCTGTTGAATTACGTAACTTATCAAATCGAGTCATGAACTCGATGAAGCGGTCTTAATCAATTACTTATCGATATGCTATCATTTTATCTATTGTTTAAAAATGATGGAGGAGTATTTTGAAAAATTACAGATAAGTCTTTTTGCAAAATCGGATCTAGATAAACGTTGAGTATAAATAGGATCCAGTTCGAATCTTATATTTCCAACAACATTAATAAAATTCTTCATTTGTGCCTTCTGTGACGATACTGACTTGTTATCAGCAGTGTCGCATCGCTTGTTTGGTAACATTAGATATTCCAAATAAAGAATTTTTATTATCTTTTATGTAAACATTACAATAGTCACACAGTAGTGTCTAGGACTCCTCACAAAACAGCTTGTTATGTCAGAAGGCCAAAAATACTCGTAATGGAGAGGCTCGGAGGTACTTAAGACATAGCCGTGCGGATTGAGAAATCAGCAAGGTTAAGCTATGCTAGCCGCGGGTAGTCCATGGATGGGTGACCGTTTACTTAATATAGCGAGACCACTTCGTGCCTCGGAGAGCACGTAAAGCTGTCGGTCCTGCGCCTGATCTCTCCCCGGTCGTATCGGACTGCCGACCCATCGGACTATGAGAATGAGGGAAAAAAGAGTGCACCTGTGTCTGCGCGAGTGCTTGTGCGCTATAATATCTCCTGCGTACCTGGCTAGTCTTCATTGAGATTGGCCGCCGTGACCGAAGTCGGTCTGGAGTTTATTAATACTCGTAATTCAAATTAAAATACTTTACTTGACACTGGCACAGTAGAAGGCATATTTTCAGAAAAATAGACTTGCAGAAATATTTTCAAACTGCTTTAGGTTTCACTTTAAAATACTTTAGTAACCCTTGAACAACATTAAATGAAATGAAGTTGAATAACAAAATTAAACAGTATTTGTGAACCTTTGGAAATGACACTAGTTAATAAAATGCCATGCGTGATAATTAACTAATTACTCCAAATTGTTTATGTCATTTGGGGAGTAGTCGTATTTTAGCTATATGCACATTTTATAAAGATTTGATAGGAAACGGTCACCACTCACCAGTTAGGGGTTTGTGAGAGACATCGAAGTGCCAGGCAATGAATGCGGTATGACCGGTATGCATTCATTCTCTAGAATAGTAGTGGACCAACTGTGTACAAGTTATTTCTTGATGGTTACAGCCTTATTACACCTTTATACTCTTTACTACACGATCAATACTTAGAAATCATCTGCCTAGCCATTTCCCAACTATGTTGGTCTAACCGGATGTAGCTGAGTAACAATGTTTTACATGAAGCGACTGCTTATCTCGCCTCCACAACCCAGTTACCGGGTAACATGATACTCCTTTATAATTTGATAAAATTGGTCGTCAGACTTTCGGGCTTTTGACTAGCCGTAAATTGACAGCCGGGCGACTAACGGGTTAACGTGCTTTTCGGGGTAGGGAGGAGTCTGGTATGTCATAGATGGTCAGCCCGTGCTCTCACTTAGCCCCGAGCTCCTCAGGGTAAATAACTTGGAAACAGCGTCGTAAAACAGAGTTCATAAACTAATTATCGCTCTCGGATACAAAGAACTGCCCAGTTGACTGTCCTAACACAGGTGCATACGACCCACTCATGTTATGAACTTTCAACGATAGTTTAGGTGTCTGCCGAGTGTCTTCAAGATAAATATATTGTAGTAAACTCAGTACAAACAAATAATTACACTGATAAAAGGTTATTTTTCATTATAAATCCGTATTTTTGTTATTGTTTGGATACAATAATTGTAGTCAATAGTGGAGGGGAGTGGTCTTAGTAGTCTTAGTGAGTCTTCTTTGATGAGATCGTCACATTCTAAGGCTTAGGACTTTCTAAGTCGAAGCTTGAAGATGATGGCGGTAAACTGTTTTGGAGCTTGGATGCTGTGGGCTACTGAGGACTAAGGAGTGCACAGAGGTTAGGTAAAGTAATTTTTAAATGAAAGAGGAACTAAACAAGGCCTTTATTTCGTGTTCGGTAAGCGATGTGCGATTCACATGATATCCTTACTTGCTTACTAGTATTATAAATCCGAAACTAACTCTGACTGTCTGTTACGCTTTCACGGGAGAAATGGCTTAACGGAATATTATAAAATTTGGTACGTACGATTTGAAGCCTAGGCAAGGATAGTTCAGTTTTTATCCGGGTGCCTAGTTCACTCAGGATGCTAGTGAAACTGCAGGAAACAGCTACTCCAACTACATTTTCTAAATCATACATTCTCCAACCCGAATTTCATGTAAATCAGTTCAGGTGTTTTCTTGTGAAAGCGTAACAAACAATATTCACATTCGTTTTTATAATAAAAGGCTGTTTCCGCTGTTCGAAAGAGATACCGCGCCCCCGGAATATAAAGGAAGGAACATGGATGGATTTTAGTCAGTAAGAGTCTGACACTGCCTCCCGCCCCACCCACGGCGGGAGGGGTCATTTGATGATTTCCCATTTGAAAATAAAGGTTATTACCGCGGCTTTGCCTACATCCTGGGAGGAATAATACTTCAAGCACCCTAATTTAACAACCCAAAAAAACATAGGATATTTCTTCCGCAGAGTTCAGTCAAAGATTTACTTCCAGATTTTATAATATTAGTAAGGACTAGCTTTTCGCTAGCGGCTTCGCCCGCGTGGGATATACGAATTCAAATTAAAAATTACAGAGTTTCATACAAACTTTGGCCTCCTTTTTCATCGCCTTCGGGGAAGAATTTCGGAAAATCTTTCTTATCGGATGCCTACGTCATACAAAAAACACACCCTCCAAGTTTCAAGTCTTTAGGTTTAGGCTGTGTGTTGATCCATCAGTCATAAAGGACAAAGCATTTTATATATTATAGATAAACATCTTTTCTTGCTATTGCTTATTCTTGCTTTTCATATTCTTAGAATACAAAAATATAGCAAACAAAGATTACTGAACCAGACTGGTCTCCTGGTCGCCCAATGTGGTCGCCGCTACGGGAAATGCTCGGATAGAGTTCGTGGGTGTTTTGAGTTCGATGCATTTATCAGGTCATTGATCGCCGCACACAAGTACCTACCTATATTAGCGAAAAATAGATTTTTTTTTGCACCTATTTAATGAAGCGAAATTCTAGAATGACGTCAGTATATTTTATCTAATAGGTACTGTTGATTCTACGTTCGAGACGTGTAGGTAAAAGCTAAATAGGGGGCGGTTATCCGTCGCTGGACTTCGGACTTCTATAGAAACTTCATTAAATAGACTTCAAAATGATTGTAGGTAACTTGAAAAGCGAGCGTAATAAGTGTCTGTGACGAAAAATAATGAATGCCTTTAACCTGTTTACGAGTACCTACCTAATAAGAAGACATTTTTAATGTAGTACCATCACTGATTAAATGAGTTCATAGGTCGAACCACCATCTACTACCTATCTTGTCTAATTACGGGATTTAGAGACTTCAATAATTAAAACTGCGAGATTATTTGTCTTTTAAAAATTACGTAAATCGTAAATGGAGAACAACACAAAATTATAATAATCTAGTTCTTTTGAACACCTAATAGGCATTTATGTGGACAAGTCGTCGGGCGTTTTAAGATTCGCAAAGGAGGTCACATTTGAAAGTAAGTTCTGCATACCAAAATATTTACACTTCCTACCTATTTTATCATCAACCTTCCTGTGCCATTTCATTTTTTTTTATTTTGTCCCAATCCCAAAACGGCGGGAAAATTAAAAGTCTCTAAACTTGTTGGAACCAATTTAAAAATAGAATCACGCGTTTACTTTATACGCTGATACTACTGAATAAAGCGTAAGTTTCGTTTTACACACATTACATCCGACGATGGAATGTTTGCAAAATTGTGTAGACCAAAGATAAACAAGAGGTGAAACTGGGGGCTTTGCCAAGTCCAGCTTTCAGGGTCGCGGGCGTTCGAACTACGGTGAAATTGTTCCTCATGATGTGCTAAAAATATTCGTAATGTAGACATTCGCCGTAGCGCTCCACCGAATAGATGATAGACATGTTTATAAAAAAATGGCACTCACCTCTCTGTTATCGGCACTGCTTTCGATTTGAGCTCGTAGAACATGAAGTCCTGGTGTTGCTGGGCTGCAGTCATCTCCTCCAACACTTTTTGGTCAACACTAAAATCTTTCGTCAGGAACGTTGCGAGATCGAATCCCATGTCGATCCCGGATTCATCCATTTTTGAACGTAAAACACAAACACAAACTTTCACCAATAACACGCAGTATACGCGATACGCTAAAATCTCATAGTCATAACCTGAACTGACTATTTATTAGAGTATTGGATGAAAATCACAACAGCATCCATCCTCCCAGCTGTCGACTTGTTGCTATTGTATTTTGGCCATTATTTTGACGTGTGAATGTGATAAAAGGAATGACCAAAACTCTACCAAATTAAAATGGTCATTTGAAAACGTGGAATAACTTTAAATTTTGTGTGCTCTATCAATTTATTGGGTAACATTTGCAAATGTTTTTTTCTTTAATGGCAATGATATCGTATTAATTTAATAAAAAAAGATACCTTAAAATATCAAGTCCAAGTAAAATTATTATTGAAAATACTAAGTAAATTAGGACAGTGTTTACTTATCACACATGTTTTATGTATTTTTTTATAATTATCCAAATTAATTATCACAAATTTTACAACATTTTGTTATGGCTACACAGAAACCACCTGAACAAAGTTGTGTTCGAAAACCAAATTAAATTCCCATTGGCAATTTATTGGGTAATTTCATTATTTTATTAGTGCATTTGAATTTTTATGCATTAATTATGTATGTTTTAAAAAGGTTCTGAGTAATATTCTTGGAAGTATGTCATGCTGGCCTCCTTAATAGATATATCATATTATGCTACTCTGCTAAATAATTTATCTTTGATCTATAAATAAACCATTAAAAAAATATGTAAATTATTAAATCGGTAAACTAATTTTAGGTTCGGAAATTATATTTTTTTACCTTTGAAACATGAAAATTAAATTTATTGTTTTTTTAACATAGCAATACTGAACTCCATCTTGTCATTTGGGCAAGCTGAAGTTTCAATTTTAAGAAGTTTGCCGGATCCAAAATTCGCTATAGTTACAATTAATTGGTGATTATTTAGATAAAAACAGTAAAAATGTCGAAAGCTCACCCTCCGGAATTGAAAAAGTAAGTTACTGAGTTGTATTTAGTGAAAAGACTGTGATTCGGAAATAGCGTCCCATGCGCGCCATTGTTAACCTAAACAAAACTTTTTTCGCATTATTTTTTATTCGTTACACGCAAATGTTTCATTTTTTGTCCAAAAGCTAACCTTCTACAGTTGAACCTGCATACATAACTCCTAAAAAAGTGTTTCCAATTACAAAATATATTGAGAAAACCGTAAATTGACCCGGTGTTATTTGGCACATTATGTTTTAGGTAAACCTATTCTAATCTTCACGAAGCCCATCTTATCGACTTCCTCCAACAATGTTTTCAGGTTCATGGACAAGAAGCTGTCTATCAAGCTAAATGCTGGCCGAGCTGTGACTGGGGTGCTCCGAGGATTCGATCCCTTCATGAACCTTGTGCTGGATGAGTCTGTAGAAGAATGCAAAGACGGCCAGCGCAATAACATAGGCATGGTGGTGTGTATTGCAATTAAATGATATCTATAAATAAATGTAGTTATGGGGTTATTAAAGCCGAGAGAAGTTGTGGTCCCATTTGAGGTTCTAAGAACTGGTTCTGGGTGGGAAGGTACCATCATCATCATAATTATTAAGAAGGCTCAGAGCTGAAGCAACTAGCTTGTTTAGCATTAGAATATGTGTCTGAAACTAGACATGTACCGATGTGGCTTTTTCAACCTCATAAACATTTAACAACACCAGACACCATATTGGTCATCGTTCATATTGGACACTAGGTTAGGTTAGGTTTAGGCGGGCTGTTATCCGCAACTCCACAACAAAGCGCGTATTTTGCGTGAGAGGGTGTATGATTTATTTGATCCACCCCGCTTCCTCGAGAAAATATTGATACTTTGGGTGGTTACTCCAAATATTAGACACTATTGACTAACAATAAAGGAAAACATTATGCAGAAACTTATATATCAGTCTTAATCACTAATCTGTTTTGAACTAGCAAGGTGAATGGTGACCAATCTGATTAAAAAAAAAGATTTAATCTGCCTTGAGCAAGCGTGGTGGATCAATGCTCTTGCCTTCTCTGTGTAGAACAGGCCTGTGCCCAGCAATATATAGGCTGATGATGATGAATGATATAATTACTGATTATACAACAGCATAATATAACTTACTCATCCCAACTGACTAATTCATATGTTTTCTTGGTAATTAAAATCTTTAATCCCTTTCTGGTTGTTAATGAACTGATATTTGACAAAGCACTGCTGAGCTACAAGGCTCAGTTAGTCTGCCCACTCTACATTATGACATACTCGGCTGGAGCTTCGCTGGTGCTTGGCATGTCTAGCGTAGAAGCAACTTCATATTTTCATAGCCTTTAAAATTTGTTAAGAGACCTTTAATTAATCCTTTTTTTTTTCTTTTCAGGTGATCAGAGGAAACAGCATCGTTATGTTAGAGTCATTAGATAGAATATAGTATTAATTTCATTCCTTAATTTAAGTTATCATAGGAAAATGTGTGAGAAAATAAATAATTTCATGGAGTGTAACATTAAGTCCTATCAATAGCTCCACACCAATAACTATTGAAATTAAATATGCACATATTGAATCTTTCACAGAGTTGTCTTTGAAGTGAAATGGTTCCACACAATTTTGTATGCAGAAAAAAACATTATTAATTTCATTTTTGTACCAAGGTAAAGGGTGAGAATAAAAATATACTAAAGCCTGTTCATTTGTATTGTTTTAACCAAATGTGTGGAAAATTAAATAATGTGAGATAATAAATATAAGTATTTTCTTGAAATCGCATCGTAAAAATATGTATTACGTACGCGCAGGGGTCAGGCCTGTCTACTAGGTACAAAGCTCATCTATTTGATAACTTCGTAGTTTTCAAAAATAATGTTAAGAAGAATTTGAACCCTTGAATAAGAATGAACAACTGACATAACATCTTAAATTGTGCTAATACAATAATGAAAATGACTATTTTTCGTTTCATCCAACTGCTTGAATAAACAACAATCTGACTGTTCAGAAAGTTATTTAAGTTATTTTTTTTAATAAATGTCAGTTTAAACAAAAAATATTTCAGGATAAAAAAAACAAGAATCTAAACATCAATATTTATTATATATCTGTCATTTTCTTGAATTAATATTCTTCACGAGATTTACCGAAAATTGACGCACTATGAGTGTCAATAAAGTGTTTTGTGTAATGACTCGCTTTCCCAAATAGTTTATCCAAGAATGCTTTGTAAGCACTGCTGCCGCGGTACTTGTAGCCATAAGAGTTGGTGATGGTACCCGAGTCGCTGGAACTGCTTAAACTACCACTAGAAGGCTTCTCACCGGCCATACCTAAAAGGCTGTTGCTGTCGCCCAAAGGTTTGATGTAGATGTTTGAAGAATGTGCTCCAGCACTGGAGCTAAGACCAGTTTGTGCATTGAACTCGAATTCTTTGTCTCCCCCAATCACACCATCTCCGCCCCACCCATGCGTTATGGGTAAGACCTCACTGTCGAAACCTTCATTCGTTAATTCGTCTCTCTCTTCACTTTCATCTTTGTCATTGTCGTCATCGACTTCATACTTCTCATTGTGCTCTGAATTTTCGGTGGAGCTGTCGCAGTTACACTTATGTTGTTGGTTTTGTTTGCAACAATCGCAGTGACAACTGCAGCTATTGCTGCAACCGCAGTTGTGTTCACAGTGGCAGCTATGTCGACAGCAGCTACCACATTGGCAGTCACAGCTTCCTCTACAACCTCCCTCACCACTGCTCTCGGAATGTTCATTATGCTTGCACCGTTCACAATGATTTATATTTGGTTTTAAACGATGCTGTGATTTTTTGGTGCAAGGTGCGCAAACAATTGGGTTCGATGTTGTAATTTCTATCCATTTTGGTATCATTTCTATACGTTTTGGTGTTGTAAATTCTGTAGCTACATGATATTCGTGGGGTGTAGTGGGCTTTTGGGTGACACGTTGACAGTTCCCGCCCTCACAACTGTGGTCATAGTTACAGCTACAGGTACGGTGACCACCGTTCTTAATGCTGCAGTAGCATTTACTACCATAAGAAATAGTTTGATCTTCCTCGATAGCACTTGGAAACACGAAGCCAATATTTTGAAAACGGTCAGCCACATCCGATTTCCCTTCGGCATTGGAATTAGTATTTTCAGTGATGCTTCTGCTGTTATTATTATTGTAGGAAGCGCTTAGAGTGTGGCCGGTGACCTTATTATTCAATAAAGACTTAATATGACTTTCGCTAAGTTTATCAAATTCAGGAGCAAGCATTTGCAAATCTATGCCAACATATTCACTATTAGAAGCGCCAACGCTATCGATAGGATGGTTGATGACATCTTTGGGAACCGCATTGTTATCATAAGGAGCATAGCCATCCTTAGCCAATCTATTCGCAACATTAACCAAATCGGCAGGCTCACTTTTATCCGGTTTGCCACGAGCAGCGCGGTCTTTTAAGTTAATATCAATTAAGGATGATGGAACTTGTGGATTTTGCTGGTTAACTTCGATTTCAGTATTCGCTTGGGTACACGGGCGCTGAGTAGGTTCAGTAATTTTGCCAAAGCGATGTGATATATTTATTTCATGATTTGGATTACTTCCATCAACACCAGCACTTAGGTTTAATCCATTTAAGTTTTTAATATAATCCTTTTGGTCATTGCTTCCTTCTCTGACTACGGAGTTTGATTTATCAAGATGATATGTTTTTTTAGGATATTTTCCTAGACTTAAACCATCAAGCCCAGTAAATTTTGTTCCAGTTCTAAGTAAAGGCGCCGGTGGACTAAGTTTACTTCTGACGATCTTGTAAGCTTGGTTATCCGCATCATTCAAATTATTTCCCTGGTGTCCAACTCTCCCTATTTCATTTAAATGGTTGGGTTCTTGACCAAAGTTACTGTTTCTACGTAGTCGAGCAGCACTTTCATAATTACGGTCTTCACCATATAAATTATCAGTTATTCTTAATGAAGCTGGATTTTGTGATTTATCTACATCAACTTCTTTATCTAGATTGTCGTTAGGATTTGGATTAGCTACAATTGGAAGTTTGCCGATAGCCGTAGTTGCAGACCCGATGCTTTTTATTTGAGAAAGGTCAATTTTGCGTCTCACGTAAGAATAATCATTGAGACCACTTGTTCTTCCAACATTAACTGCTTGACCAAGACCTGCTCTTTCAACATAAGCTGATCTACCTACATTTCTATCTACATAGCCGCCTTCCCCGTATAAATATTCTCCTCCATTGAGATCATTTCTTAATTGTAATTTAGGGTAGGCATTCAACTGCCCCTCATTAGCGCGACAAGTCACTAGAATAGCCAAGAGAAATAACTGCAAATAAAAAGGAAAAAATCATATTATTAAAAATTGCTAAAACTCAATTGTGAACTCTAAAAACATCATCATTCTCCTCCTGCCCTTATCCAAAAGTGTCAAATATTTAAACAAACAGACAGACAGACATGACGAATCTATAAGGGTTCCGTTTTTGCCATTTGGCTACGGAACCCTAAAAAGCGATCAGAAGAACAATATTAAAAATAGATTCCTGTGTGTTTCTTATGTGTGTTTTTTATTATAAGGCAAAGTTAATATCATTAAAGACTGGCAGGCGTGCCAATTGTTGCTCGCTTAAACTTTCGACGAACAGGTTGTCTGTCCTGTACCAAGACGTACTAACTAAAAACTAACATTAGTGTTTCAGTGATCAAATAAAACGTTCATGCTTACCAGGTATATTTTCATTATCGTTTCCAGTTTCGTGTCAAGTGTCAATACATAATGATGCGGCGGGCGTAGTTTGGGCGTCTTTATTTAGACGTTTGGCTTCTTTAACCACTGAAAATACATCAACGGCAATTTGTCACAGTTGCCAAACCAATAATTACTTAATTTACAAGTGATAAGGACTGATTGGGCAGATGTTTTCCTTTATAACACTTCTGGGAACATTTTACAATTAAAATTCGAGTTAATGGGTGTTTGATTCGCCTCACACGGGTAACCTTTTTTTTCGGATGGGAAATCATCAAATGACCCCTCCCGCTGTGGGTAGGGCGGGTGGGAGTGTCAGATTCTTACCGACTAAAACCCATCCATGTTCCTACCTCAGCCCTTTGTATTCCGGGGTCGTGGTATCTCTTTCGAACGTCCCGCAGCCCCGGCAGGCTATGGCCCAGTGGGAGGGCCCCGTCGCTAGTTGCTGTCAGCTCTTTGAGGCGCGCGTGGAATCACACGGGAGACCAGACTTCCTGTTTTTGTGCTCACCAATAGGCACTACTGGCGAGATAGGGTCTACTCAATGGGGCCTTCCCCTAGGGCCATAGCCTGCCGGAGCTGCGGGATATTCGAAAGAGTTACCGCGCCCCCGGAATAGTAAAGGCTGAGGAAGAAACATGGATGGGTTTTAAGTCAGTACGAGTCAGACAAGCTCGGATCACATATTTGATTAGAGATACGAACAAAAGGGGTCTACTCAATCAACTGAAAAACCGCTTAAAACTTTGTATAGATTTTACTGTAGTAAAACAGCACAAATAATTTATTATCTAATTAGTTACCATATCATATATTTACCATCATCATATATTTGCCATTACGAAGCCAATCGGATAACTTTAGACCTAGATTGTGTACCTACTTAGGTACCGACCTCGGTTACCTAATAGATTTGGTAAGACGTTACGATGCATGGTAGCTGTGCCATTTTCAAACAATATAAACCCTATCACCACACCGTTTAAAGGGTACTAAACATACTACATATACTGGGAGTCGTATGCATTACCTACTAACTTAAAACATTATCCAGTGATTAGGTGGAAAACATTAAACTGTAGCGAATGCAATCTATACACAAACAATAATTCGAGTGTTTGTTTGTAATGTCAAAAACAACAACCAAAACTATAATATTTACTTTTTGTCTGTTTGTCTTTTAATAATATCTGAAACTGCTTGACCGATTTTGTCACTAGCAGATTGGAAGAGCTCGTGGCTAAGATGTTGGTTCAGCCGATCCGTAAATGAGTGACCTTCTATGTCATACCGAGGCTCCTCCGTACTTCGGAAGCCGTTGGTCCCGGCTAGCGTTGCCAAGCGTCTGGATAAAGCCGGACATATGTAGGCTTTTTGATTGCGTGTCCGGCCAAAATAAACTGTGTCCGGCTTTTGTTACGCTTTTTGCATTTCATTAGAATTTAACAAGATTTATGATAATAATCAAAAAAGCTTGATTTTACATACAATTTGTTCGTCGTACCTATTAATACTGAGACACAAAATCCTCAATAATATAGGGTGTCCGGCCTTTCTACCCAAATGTCCGGCCAAACTGGCTGGTCTGTCCGGCTAATAGGTTCATTCATTCGGTTAATGGAATCCTATGCCAACGTAGTTGGAAAAAAGGCTAGGCAGATAGTGGTTTCACTAGCAGATAGATAGATCATATTATAGAACAGTGGCGGATCCAGGATTTTGGTTTGGGGGGGCTTGATTCTGGTAAGGGTAGGTTTTATCAAGCGAAACACTAAAAAAGCACTGAACATTTTATTTTGCTTAACGCATAATAAGTCTCCTTGCTTAGCTTTTGGGGAGGGCTTGAGCTCCTTAGCCCCCCCCCCCCCCGGATCTGCCACTGTTATAGGAGTAACTTAGCCTAAGTTGGCTAAGTTGCTATAATTAGGTATACACTTTTATTGGAAAAAAAGCGGGGAACGTCGTGGGAAGCGGCTAGTTTATTGCCCGCATGAATTAGTTAACAAATCTCTCGACTGATCAAAATTACAAAAACATAATCCATTAGTGGCATAAAATGTAGAGAGAGGTACATAGTAAATAACGTAGGTATTCTTTTCATTTTCTATTTTGGCAGGGTCGCGGCGACGCCGTCGCCCTAGCTCTTGGTCAGGGTAGAGCGAGATTGTCTGCCTACAATCTTTGATCTTTTGATCCTTAGGTTTTAGAAAATACTGCACCTAGATGTACGAGTATGTATTCATTGTCACCATACGGATTAAAAAAAACTCATCTGGCAACACTGCTCCCGCGCTCTCAAAAGGCGCCAATCAAATTTATTTGGCGCCGTAAATAGTTTTTCTCATTATGCTGTGTGGCGTCTGGCACCCCTTTATATAAACGCTTCTCTGTATTACCCGATATAACCTATCGGGAAATACAGGCCTGCGGCCCTACCATGACGTTTAAAGTAAGATTGTTCTATTCTTATTGCAGTGTGAGAAAGGGACAGATCTATAAAAGTTGTCTTGCGCCATCTCTTTCTTACCCACAATAGAATAAGAATGGTACGGCTGCTGTTATGTTAGAAAGTAGATATAAATTAGATACCTAGTTGCAACGCAACGTGAGATCTAAGCAAAAACAGGGTGTAGGTGTACTTATTTTACCTTTGTGTACTTATTTCCTACCCTATTTTAATATGACATGACATATTTCATCAATCATAATTTACATTCTCAACGTCTGTTACGAAAAAAATTGACGTTGGATAAATATGAACATCATATATTTTTTTATTAACGTTAAATGAATTACATTTTCTTTATTGCTCTTAAACAAGTGAAGATAATTGAACAGTAGTTAAAATAATCGAATACTAATTTCTCAGATGTTTCCATTAAAATACTCTATCACTTTTTCATAATACTAATTTCGACATTATTTTGTAATTATTATCAATTAGGTATAAGTATCTAAAAAAGCGTGGGATTCATGGTATCAATAGTAATATAAATATTTTATAATCAGATATGAGTAGGAGGATTATTTTGATAATATACTGAAAAGCACCCCACGCTTTTTTACAATAAAATCATTTTTTCTTACATTATTTTTAATTCAAATTTATTAAGATTTATTTTCTATTTTTTAGTGGGATTTTCTAAAAAAGCGTATTTTTTTAAACTATTATTTATTTTTAGTTGAATTCTCTTTTAAAATATTGAATTGTCATCGATCCTTAATAAGTATGCTAAATTTCGAGTTAATCCGAGGTTTGAAGGGGGTCAAAATCATGTTCAAAGATTCCGTTATATACTAACATACATACGTCTGAAGCTAATATAGGCGTATTAAAAATATTTTTAAGATATGAGTAAATTGTAGATGAATATTTTTTCTCGTGTACGTGGTGTGAGGTGTCATTGGATAGGTCTTTCAAAAATAAGTAGGTGTGTGAAGATCATATTTCAATTTAGGAAGCCGTTGGCAAAATATAAAGCTATAATGTGCGTATTTTGTTGTCATGTAAGTCTGCTGCACGAATTGTACCTAACTGTACCTACATACTCGTAAGTATCATGTTTCGTGTACCTGCCCCCTAATAATCCCCCCCTATTCAATCCATTTATTTCAATTAGGCCTAATAATAAGCACTTCTAAAGGTAAAAAATAATAATTTAGTTGCTATTCCAAAAAGTCGTTTCCACTCCATGGTTACTTTTTTATAAATAATTTTATATATATGGTTACTTAAAATAATGAGGAGCTCGTGGCTAAGCAACAGCCGCACGGGTCGACCGATCAAAGGTTAAGCTGCGCTTGGCGCGGTCGGTCCGTGGAGGGGTGACCATCTATGTCATAGCGAGACTCCTCCGTGCCTCGGAAAGCACGTTAAGCTGTTGGTCCCGGTTGTCAATTGTACATCTTTGACAGTCGTTACGGGTAGTCAGAAGCCAGAAAGTCTGACAACCAGTCTTACCAAGGGGTACCGTGTTACCCGGTAACTGGGTTGTGGAGGTCAGATAGACAGTCGCTCCATATAAAACACTGGTACTCAGCTGCATCCGGTTTAGACTGGAAGCCGACCCCAACATAGTTGGCAAAAAAGCTTTTTACAAAAAAATTAAAACCGACTTCCAAAAAAAAAACTGAAAAGTAAAAAATAATTTTTATTTAAACGCTTTACGACCAAAACATCGCTCTAGAAGTCGGTGTCTTGTAAGTTACTATTGTTAGTATTTCGCCACCGACTTCGAAAGCGATGTTTTGGTCGTAAAGCGTTTAAATAAAAATTATTTTTTACTTTTCAGTTTTTTTTTTGGAAGTCGGTTTTAATTTTTTTGTAAAAAGCTTTTTTATTTTTTCGCTTTTCAGTGTCTCGGTCTTGCTATCTTAACAAAATAAACACACCACTTTTTTAGGTTGTAATAAGCGTAAATAACCAAATCATCTAAGTATTTGGCATATCAGCAAGTAGAGATAAATCGTTATTTTTGATATATTTATAAAACGGCTACGAACCGGTAGTGATAAAATTTAAATGGGACCACACGGGCAGCACCAGCTTTCAAATAAAAAAAGAATCATGAAAATCGGTTCACCCAGTCGCAAGTTATGAGGTAACAAACATAAAAAAAAAAAAATACAGTCGAATTGATAACCTCCTCCTTTTTTTGAAGTCGGTTAAAAAGGCTAGGCAGATGATGAAAGGTAAAAAAAGGAATTTAGTTGCCACTCCAAATAGTAGTTTCCTATGGAGAAGCACGGGCAAGAAACTCCATGGTTACTTTTTTATAAATAATTTTATATATATGGTTACTTAAAATAATGACATGCGAAGATGTAGAGTCAAAATTGAAAAACCGGCAAAGTGCGTGTCGGGCCCCGCGCCATATGGTACCGTAGTACGTTTTAGATGGTCGACTATAACTCTGTATCCGGTTAAGTCTACTTAGCCGTGATAGTTTTCCTTTTAAGTTCATTATATGTGCTACGTCACATTTCTAGGGACAGCCATTCAAAAGTTAGAGGGGGTTGGGATGCTCGTATCGAACAAAAATGTTCACTTCAAAGCTAGATATTTCGCAAATGACTCATTTAATCGAAAAATGGTCTTCACACTAATATTTGTCTAATATTTTTGATATACCTATCTAATGATACCCCACACGAAGGGATACGTGAGAAAAAAAAAATCTTCCCCACTTTACATGTTTGGCAGCTACCTAGGTACCCTAAAAAAACAATTTTATTTTACCAATTTGTTTACATATTATTATCTAAACTAAATTTCAGATTTCTAGTAACAAGAACCTCTGAGCTATGCCGCGGTCAGACAGACGTACATGGCGAAACTATTAAGGGTATCTTGTCGACTACGGAACCCTTAAAAGGCTAGTTGCTGTTTCCCGCAATTGCACTTGTATCCTGAGAGAACTATACAAACCCGGACGAAAACAATCTTATGTCCTTCCCCAGGTTTCAAATCTACGTAGTACCTATACCAAATGCCGTCTAAATCGGTCGCCGCCGCAGACCGCCCGAACGAGGACAAGGCGGTGCTCCGCCCAGGCGGGGCATACTTGCACTGTATGCTCCACCGTGTCCTCCGGGCATCCGCGTATCCTCCCGCCTGATTCTGTGCAGGAACCTCCCAAAGCAACTATTCCCGGTGAGGATTCCTGCGTCAGGCGGTTCGTCAGGACGCCGTAGCGTCTCCCTAGCCAGTCCTCAAAGCGGGGACTTACCACCGCGATTATGGCGTGCCCTTGGTACGGAACCCTAGAGTATCTAATCGACCATTAGCATTAATACAGTACAGGGTAGGTCCTATAGCAGTGTCTGTTTTTTACCACTGTACACAGTTTTGGCGACTGTGTCAAAATCAACAAAAGAACTATACATGTAATTATAAACCTATAGGTATTACGTAACGTCTTAAATTGAAACATTACAAATAGTTGTACTCAATTATTACTAGACATTTTTCAATTACTCACACTCGAAGACCAAATAATAGTCGTAGTGAATATAATTTTTGTTGATTACGAACAAATGGAACTTAATTATATTTTGTGTCAATGGGTAATAAAAAATTGAAATCGTGTCCACTAGATGAAGGGCAAGTACCTATGATAAATACAAAATGTAAGAAGGACAGTTTGCTCAGTAATACTTTGAACAGCCATCCGAGTCAAAGACTTTAACATGACCGAGAGGATAATACTTACATATCACTCTCGCTTATGAGCTTGGGTATTGGTTTACGACAACAAAACGTAAGTTTTTGAAAACTTATCTCTTGAAAATATCTTGACAGTAGTCAAAACTAATTCTTCTAAATGATAAACATAATTTATTGGAAGAAGAATAAATTATGGTCAGCGGAATATAGTTAATTTTCTATTGATTGGTATTTAAATGATGATAACGTTAATACCAGTTAAGTCACAGACATAGCAGCGGTCGAAATCGATAAACACTTTTGTTAAGGAACATTTTGCTAATTAAGTGTTATCACAGTTATATTAAACAGTTATTTGCTTGGAAGACCGTGACAAATGTCGATTACTGCCGCTGTTCCCAACTGTAAGGCTGCCTTATTAATGACTGTCATCCGCCTTTGTCAGGCATACCACTGCCAACTACGAGCTAAGCTGAGCGCGACAAGGGAATTCACAATAATGAAAGACGTACTTTCATTATTGTTGTATCAGGCTCTGGTAAGTTCTATTATAAAAATCTTCATTAAATTTATATACTTACGTAAATTAACTGCAAGTGCTCAAGGTGTAACGGATTTTTTAAAAAGGCTTTTAATTTACGAAATTTGCATTAATACCGAATATATATTTACTCTCAGTGTAATTAACACAATGTATATTATGATAATTTACGATCGCAAGTTTTTCGGGAAATCTTGCTGACTTCAGCAATTTTAGACTAACTCTACCTAATGTAAAATAGTCTCAACGAAGCCACATGTCTTTGTTCAATTTGTCTTTCATCAGCCATGAATACTGTTTTCTATGTTGCACCAAATTTTCAAGGTGCAGCATGAAGGCCGAAATGATATACCTCCTATAATTTAACATGAGATAGGTACATGCACAAATAATGTTATTCGTTCTTTCCAGGTTATTCTTGTTTTTAAACACAACTCGTGTCGAGCTGACAAACCCAGAGAAATCGACTTTGCAGGAAATAACTATGAAGACAATTTTAACAGAGCAAGTTATTATGAACAGGATAATTTTAACGGTGCAAATAAATTTTATGAAGCCGGTTTCGCTGAGAGAACAAAAGCTCAAAAGCGAGCTAATCACATCGGAAGAGAAGGACCAGGTAAAGCAGAAAATGAATACGATTTGCAAAATGCTTTTGTAAAGTCTCGTAGTTACGGTAACTCTAGAACTGGTGACAATAGTGAAGGTGAAGGAGAAACTACTAACATCAGCATCATGAATGAAAACGGGCTTAGCAATAGCACATTCATGGGTTCGGCATTTTCATTCGCTCCTAAAATTATAGATATGTCTCAGCCAAGTAATGATAACTGCCTTTGTAAAGGTGCAAGTGATATAAGCTTTTTCTGTATTACCAACAAAGATGGAAGCAATACCTTTAGTATTAAATACAATGGCATAGCAAAGTTTTCTCTTGAAGATATCTTAAAGGCTTACCTATTATATTTTGAAAATATTAACAGCGGAATTCATAATATCATTGATATAAATAAATCAGTATTGAACACTGATAATATTGTATTCAACATTGATGCTTTTAAAACGTTTGATATAAATAAGATCAGGAATAGTATTGATACAAACTTACTCGTGATTTTGGACTTTTTGAAAAATATTAATCAATACAATATTGAAGCGTCTTCTAAAAATGATCTTATTAGCCAGATCCTTGCCATGATTAAACATGGATCTAAATCAGAGTCGACGCTCAGTACCAATGTTAATATAAACTCTAAATTAGAAGCTTTAAAAAACATTATAATGGAATATATCGTAAACGGGAAAAAAAAAGATAATACTAACAGTAGTAAAAACCACAATAATGAATTGCAAATCGACGTGCAAGCTTTACTCGAAGCAATTGCTAAAGCGAAAATGACCCTAGAAGCCGAGGCTTCGGCTCAAATGAAAGCTGATGCCGAATCGAAGGCTAATATGATCACGCAAGTCCAGATTAAAAAAGTTCAAGAGAAAGCTGAGGCCGAGAGCCAAAATACCCAACACCAGTTGGAAGCTCAGAGCAAAGAAATTGCCGCAATCAAGGCCCAAATGCAAGCCCAGTTGGAAGCCATAATTAAAGGCCAAAAAGAAGCCAAGACGGGCATGGAGATAAAAATTCAAGGCGAAAAACAGGCCGAGAAACAAATCGAAGCTGAAAGTTCAATACAACATATACAAGTGTTTCCTCCGGTCTTTCACCATCCTGGTAAAGTGCCAGGTTCGATATTTGATACCGGTTTTAACTTTGGAGGGCAATTTGATGCAGGTGGATCGATATCTTTGGGTGGAGGTGGAACCTTTGGCTTGACTGGAAGTAAAACCGTTACCATGGGATCCACCCAGGGTAAAGCCTTCACCTTAGGTGGAGGTGGTATCATGGGTATGGGTTCAGGTGGTACTATGGGTATGGGTGCAGGTGGTGCCATGGGTGTAGGAGCAGGTGGTGGCCTGGCTGTGGGTGCTGGTGGTACAATGGGTATGGGTGGAGGAGGTGCCATGGGTATGGGTGCAGGAGGTGCCTTGGGTTTGAGTGGAGGACAAGCCATTGAGTTTGGTAGAAGTGCTCCTGTACCTAGTCACATTGATGGCCAAAACTTGGACAATCCTGTTTACCCAGGACGTACATTTTACAGAAAAGGTATTCATAATGATGTTAATACTATCCCAGGAAGGGATCCTGGATTCACTCAATACGGCGGTCCTCGATATGTATAATCGGTGAATACTTACGTCCTGTATTTCAATATTAAATTTATGTTAAAAATTAAATTGGTATTTTTATTTAGTTTGTACATAGGTACGGGAGTCACATCTACTATCTGTGTAGAACATCTTTTTAGGGGTTGGGTTCTAACCTAAATTGGTAAAAGTAACTCTTATGATGCGAATTGGTCGGTGCGTCATAGCTGCACACCCTACTATCAAAGACACAATATTCTCTGCCATGACATTTTGGAAATGTACCGTGTGTTCGTAATAACCAGAATTTCATTACCACAGAGGAAAATAAGGAACAAAAATATACATTACGTCATAAAAATAGATAAAATTTACCATATTCTAGATTTAAAATTCAATCAAAAACGCGCGTCAGTATCGCTACTAACGCGTGTTAGTCGCGTTTGTAACGCGCTACTGCATCGCGACTGTATCGATACAAACGCGCGACCGTGTTGGACGACATTGGGTGAAGAACGGATCGTTGCCTACGCTTCGGCTGCTTACGTAAAAGCAGCACCAAAGACAACATGACTAATGTTACCTCAACGGAGTCCATCTTGCAACTGTAGCGATCGTAGGTATTTTTGTGCTGTTAGGGAGCATTCAAGTATTACGTAACGCAATTTGAGGATTTGGGAGGGTCTTGTAAAACGTTACAAGGGCGGGAGAAAAGGTATTTAAACAACGCGTTACGTAACATTTTTTTATTTTAATAAAAAACTAGGGAATTAGAATCTTCCAAATCGGCAACCCTTTTCGTTTATGTTTTACGGGGAATCCCTCGAAGAAGAAGGGCAAATTAGCTGCTCTGCACTGTGCGCCATAGTGAGGCATTGTCTGAGGATGCCGATTGGCTCAAATGCGAAGTTGATGCAAGTGTTTTAACAATACCGGAACCTTCTTCGTCTGCTCTCCAAATACCAATGAAAGAGTCTGAGTGGCTGGCAAACCCGTGGACAGAGTAGCAGTAATTACAATTGAATTGTGTTTTTACGTACCTACAATTATTTGATTTATGAATAAATAAAAACATATAACTTAAAAATCTCTGATTTTGTTTATTACTACTGCAAACGCAATTAATACAATAACAAAGGTATACTTTGTTCAACATAATTGTGACTTCAATGGTCACTTAAATGTTACGTAACGTTTAGGGAGGGGAGGGGGGTACAGAAAAAGGTTACCGTGCGTTACATTTCTAAAATCTTCAAAAAATGCGTTACGTAGTACTTGAATGCTCCCTTACTGAATCGCGTTTGCAGCGAGACAGACGCGCGACAGTATTGCGTTTGCATCGCGACTGAAGCTGAGCCCGTGGGCGAGAGCACACATCTAGCGACCGCTTCGCGACTGTATCGATGCGGACGCGCGACAGCATCGCTACAAAAAGTCGCCGTGGGCGAGGGCCCTAAAATTAAAATAAACTTCCGGAAATAATTAATAAAGAAACCAAATTAAACCAATTTATAATTAAATTAAAACAGTTCTTGCTAAAAAAATGTTATTACAACGTCAACGACTACCTGAATGAGAAATAGACTAGAATAGTACTTATATAAATAAGATTTATTAAAGCTCTCTTCCTCTTTCCTACTTTTACTCTGCTATGTCCGACACAGTAATGATGATCTAATAATTTATAATTTACCACTAAGTAGGCAATTAAAGTTAAAATAAAATAAGTATAGAGGTAACTAAGTAGTGAGTAACTGAGTATTGTCTGTCACACCTGATTATTACCGGAACTACTGACACTTTCGATTTGAAGTTTTGAATACTTATTAAAAATGATAATCTATCCTAAATGTGTTCTTAATGAAAGCAGTTGAAAAATAATATTGTTTTCACGGATAAGCTGGAGGAAATTGGGGTTAAAATTCAAAGTGTATTTCCCATAGAGAATTATAATAAAAAGGCTTGATCTGCACATTTTGTGTTTTCTTTTATGTCTTTATAGTTTTCGAAATAATGTAATGAATAAAGGCAACAAAAGGACTTTTCCACTCTCATTGCCGAAGTGCGATAGGCCAAAATATTACAGGAAAATAAACAATGGTTTTCACAACTCACAAGAGTATTAGGACTATTAAAAGTATCATCATATTGAAAAAAATCGGCCAAGTGCGAGTCGGACTCGCGCACCGAGGGTTCCGACCATTGGAAAGAAAAAATAAGCAATAAAGTCGCAATTATCTTGTTTTTTTTTCCGACCGCATAATTAAGTTTGTTTGTACAGGAAAATTGCTGATTACTTAAAAACTACTAACTAGATCTCGTTCAAACCAATTTTCAATTGAAGTTTGTATGATAGTCTATACCATATATTTTTTTTAGTTTTATCATTCTCTTATTTTAGAAGTTACAGGGGGGGGGGACACACACACGTTTTACCACTTTGGAAGTGCCTGTCGCGCAAACTATTCAGTTTAGAAAAAAATGATATTAGAAACCTCAATATCATTTTTGAAGACCTATCCATAGATACCCCACACGTATGGGTTTGATGAAAAAAAATATTTTGAGTTTCAGTTCTAAGTATGGGGACCCCCAAAATTTATTACTTTTTTTCTATTTTTGTGTCAAAATCTTAAAGCGGTTCACAGAATACGTCTAATTACCAAATTTCAATAGTATAGTTCTTATAGTTTCGGAAAAAAATGGCTGTGACATACGGACGGACAGACAGACAGACAGACATGACGAATCTATAAGGGTTCCGTTTTTGCCGTTTGACTACGGAACCCTTAAAATCGGGAGTTTCTCAAGGCACAGTATAAATTGGAAGTACCTACTGATCCATCTACATTAAGCTACGGTCGGTCCGTGGATGGATCTTGCCGAGGAACCAGTCTGCCCAAGGAGTTTTTAGTAATTCAGAATCAGAACCGAGATGTAATGGTTTGATAAGCAGTCGTTGAATATTTAATTAGTTCTCGTTCAAGTTCATTCGTCGTAAATAGTTTAATAAGCCCAGGTGCCCAGGCAGACATTATCAAACATGTAAAGATGCTCGTGTGTGTTCACGTCGAACTAGGTGGAGCGAGTACCTAAATAAGATTAATCAGTTCAAATTTTTAGGGTTTAAAATTCGCCGTTTTTTTTTATTAATTTCGTGTACCTACACCAATTCTACTTTCTGTAATTTCCCGCTTTAAGTTAAAAATAAAAACTATTAAAAATACCATGTTTACAACCTCTGGCAAAACGTCACACTCGCGCAAATTCCAATGTGAACACAAGCTAGCCCAGACCACCGCGTCCACAGCCGCCCCCGCGCCTTCGCGTCTTTACGTACATATATGTATTATGAATGTGAACGAGCACAATAGAAGCCCGGTTAAGCAGTCAACAACCTTCTAGGTTGACATGCGAGATGCCGAGATGCCATACAAAAAAAAAAGAGCACCATAGATAAGTTTTATAGGTTTCGCTCAGAGTGAGGAAAGATGAACCAAAGCAATCGCTTTATCTATACATTTAAAATGCTTTGTCCTGAATGACTGACGGATAAACACACATAAGATAAGAAAGGATTTTCCGAAATTTTATCCTTTTTCACACCTTCTTCACACCCTTAGGTGAAGAATAGGTGAAAAAGGGGGGCAAGTTTTGTAAGTGAATCTGATATTTTTAATTTGAATTCGTATAGCCGATGCGGGCGATGCCGCTGGCGGATATCTAGTCGTATAAATAAAATTAAACTGGAGGCGAGGGTAAAATGAAATCTACGTAGTTTTATTGATGTGTTACAAAATTTCTCAGTCTTCTTCCGGCCACACGACGCTCTCGATCCAGGGTACATAGTTTCGTATCCTGGTGAAGATGTCAGGTACTCTTGGTGTCCCACACGATTCAATCTGCCCCGTCACACCCACTACAGTATATTGGCATCTGAACTGATCTATTTGTAAAGGACTGCCGCCGAGGCGCTGTAAACAGACCAGAGAATATCAGTATGAATATATGACTTGATATATTTATGTATTTACATCACCCCCGACTTTATTTGCATCCGTAAGGATTCCTCCCTTATACATGTCTATTTGTATTGTTTACACAGCTGCTGCAGCTCTTAAAACTCCAGGCTCCGTCATTGATGCTGACAGTTCTTTGAGGCACGCGTGAAACACGAACGCGCCGTCGACTTATACCCAATTCTTGGATCATCCAAAGAATCCATACTTTTTCCACATGAACAGTGCAGATACTGGGTCAACGAACTTACCCCAAATTACCTAAAATACTTTAACTGTCGAATATGTAGGTAACCCTTTGCAATCGCCTTCTAACCAGCAAGCAGGCGTTATGTAATATATGATTCTTTATTTATTACCTTGCAAGTATCGTCATTCTTATTATGCACTCCATAGCACAGTTGCGTATTATAATCATAGCCACGCATTAAATTATTGTTTGGTCTGTATATGATCCTGCATTTTATTCGGTTTAAGTTATTGAGGTACACCTGAAAACAGAAATTGCTACGATGTGATACTGGAATAAATGTCAAAGCCCTTTCTTTTACCGGTTGTCCGGCAAAAAGCTAGCTTAGAAATTGATTTCATCTTTTGTCTTTAGTATGAAAATACTGCTGGTACCTACTAGGTTTTCGATTGTTTTAATGATTTCTTTATTACATTAGAATTGTTTAAATACAATAGTTTAGTAAACATGAACGATTGTTTAGAAGCAACACGTGATAATTATGTTTTTCAGACTAAACCTGGAGCTGTCACGATTCAGGTTTGAGAGCATGACACAGCTACTAACGTCGTATAGCTCCGTCCCTTTTTACAACGAAAATAATTTTGTTTTGGCACGTCATGGTAAGGCCCCAGGAAGGCACCGCTAGTATTTAGTGCTTTATAAATAAATTTTAATCTCTCACCGTTCGCATCTCTTTTGTCTCGGACTGATTCTTGGCCAATCCGAGCATACCAGCTGCTTCTGCTATTGATGTATCATGAGCACCGACATCCAGACATGCGGGAAGGAGTTCACTGTCAAAGCTTATCCTGAGAACAAATTATTTGATTCTGAGTGATTCTGTACAGAGATCAACTCACAATGGAGCACAAAATACATGAATTGGACAAAGCTTTGCTCATCATCATCAAATCAGCCTATCGCCGTCCACTGCAGAACGTAGGCCTCCCCCAACCCAAACGGTTCCCTCCCCCAGGGCCATAGCCTGTCGGCGCTGCGGGACGTTCGGAAGAGATACCGCGCCCCCGGATTACAAAGGGCTGAAGATTACAAACGGGTGAGGCCGGTGGGAGGTCAGTAAGAGTCTGACACTTCCACCCGCCTCACCCACGATGGGAGGGGTTATTTGATGATTTCCCATTTGAAAAAAAAAGCCTCCCCCAAAGAGCGCAAACCATCTTGGTCTTAGGCAGCTTGCATCCACCCGCTGCCCGCCACCTTCGTTCCAAGATTTGCTGAATAAAAGAAAATTTGAAGTCTTATGGTAGTATCTGACTAGAGGATGGCTTAAAATAGAAATTTCTAGAACGAGGGACCTTACGTGACTTGCGGTAGAAGATACTAGTAGAAATAGTCACGTAAGAACAGTGTTTGCCCTATAGAAGTTCCATAACATATTTATTTATTAAATATGTTATGGAACTTCTATAGGGCCTATTATTATTAGAACCTATTGAATATATCTATTTATTTTGGACATAATCCATATAAGTGTTAGTAACAATTTTCTAAAGATCTATGTGAGTAGGTATATAGTATAGGTAATAAAGTAAATTACGAATGCTGTTTATGTTACCGCGCAGTCTTTCTATAATAATGGCGCCACTTTCTTACGTACTAAAGCATGGGACAACGCGCGCATTTGCGACGACATTTGTGACGAACTGCAATGGCGCGGCAACCCCAATAGCATTCTGAAGGCATTATTGTACGGAATACGCAGGACGTTGTAGGCTCATTGCATATTGGCAATATGCTAAAAAGTTATCTTTACTCCCTTAAGTACATCAAGCGAACCTACGGACCAGCATATTGTTCCTTAGTGCCTACGCCTATTTTTCTTTCTATATCTAGGTCATATTTTAAGTCCTAATGACCCAGACATTTAAATTTATTAAGACCATGATCAGAAGGCCTTAATATCAGTACCTCACTTTTCTGTGTGTTGTACCTGAGACCATGCTCGGACGCATACCTATTTGCGAGCGACATCGCGAGGAAATCCAAATAAATAAATAAATGAGGCATACTCAGTATCGGTCTTCAGCAGCGCTATATCATGGTACCACGACGGTTCGTTGTATTTGGGATGTACTATAATTTTCTTGATCTTGTAAATATTCCAGTGGTGGTTTTCGGTATGATTTCGAACACCAAGTGAAGCAAATGTTACAGTGCCGCTGAAATTGTAAAAAAAGGCTATTTTAGGGTTTTTGTTTGACTGAATAAGATATTGATGAATGAAAGCACGAATGTAAAAAGAGTAACGACATACAATAAACCAGCGTTGGTGCAACGTGCAGCAGTCAGTATGAACCGCTCGCTGATCACGGTCCCCTCGCACAACCACTGCGCATCAGCGGCATTATCGCCGTACCCAAGCAAAGCCTAAAAATCAAATAATAATACTTTCTTGAGACCGAATTTCAGTCGCGTCGTCTAATCTCAGGCCTATTCAGGATATAATAATGTATGTGCATTTTCTATTCCCTCACTCTCATTGTCTGATGGTATATAAAGGCGAATTTACAAATTATTAGTCTCGAGATAAGCTTTTGACATCGTCACTTATGTAATAGAGATTAAAATCATCTGCATAATTATCAGTTTTTACTTCTCAATTCAGCTTATAGAAAGAGGTGGTGAACACCACGTAATAGTGAAAATACTCGTACAATTGTCAATTGCAAGCTATTTAAACTGGCTTAATTTATACGTGTGTTGCTAAGGGTTCCCCAAGGTACTATATTTGGACCTATTAAGTACATATGTTATAGGAAAACACAAACAGAATAAGTCGCCATTAATCCCGCAGATACTTAAATACTAATCTTAACCTCTTTTAAACATATATCGATTTGGCCTGAGTTTAATTCCAGTGCTAAATAAAACTACTAAATGAAATGACACCGTACCAGATGAGGGAATTTCCAGCGTTGAGGATTAAGTCGATCTATGTTTAATGTGACCTTTAAAGTGGTGGTGTGGCACTGCCTTAACTGAGCCAAACTCTTTTTGATCTGGACGTTACCTTTGCCGTGGCAAGGGTAAGGGAGTCTGTGGAAGTAGTCCACGCATTCTGAAACATTAAGATAAAAGAGTTTATTTTTGAAAATATCCTAAGTAGTTATAGAGTTCTTTATCTAATAACTTATCCCGTCTTCCATACCTCGTATCGGATGGGATATCTTTGAATATTTGTGGGATCTTTGAATAAGTCTTTCAAAAATAAAGCAGACATGTGAAGATCATTTTCCAAATTAGGGAGCCATTAGCGAAATATCAAGTTTTAAAGTGTGAAAAAAATTTAAGACGTAGCTTATATAACGAACTTAAAAGCAAAACTATCACAGCTAATGCTTTACTGTTTACAGGGTTATAGTCGACCCACTAAAACCTATTATGGAACCCTATTGCGCGTGGTCCGACACGCACTTGACCAGTTTTTAGGGTTCCGTAGCCAAATGGCAAAAACGGAACCCTTATAGATTCGTCATGTCTGTCTGTCTGTCTGTCTGTCTGTCTGTCCGTCCGTATGTCACAGGAACTATACTGTTGAAATTTGGTAAGTAGATGTATTCTGTGAACCGCTTTAAGATTTTGACACATAAATAGAAAAAAAGCAATAAATTTTGGGGGTCCCCATACTTAGAACTGAAACTCAAAATTTTTTTTTTCATCAAACCCATACGTGTGGGGTATCTATGGATAGGTCTTGAAAAATGATATTGAGGTTTCTAGTATCATTTTTTTCTAAACTGAATAGTTTGCGCGAGAGGCACTTCCAAAGTGGTAAAATGTGTGTCCCCCCCCTGTAACTTCTAAAATAAGAGAATGATAAATCTAAAAAAAATATATGATGTAGATTACCATGCAAACTTTCATTGAAAATTGGTTTGAACGAGATCTAGCAGGTAGTTTTTAAGTAATCAGCAATTTTCCTCTACAAACAAACTTAATTATGCGGTCGGAAAAAAACAAGATAATTGAGACTTTATTGCGTATTTTTTCTTTCCAATGGTCGGAACCCTCGGTGCGCGAGTCCGACTCGCACTTGGCCGGTTTTTTTTAATTATTTAATGAACAGTACTAAGCATCTTAATTCTAATTAAAAAAAAACAACTTACTCCTCCAAGCCTTTGGACCTCGCCTACTGATTAGAACCCCATGAGGTGCAACGGCAGAGTGCCTAAACCTAAAACAAGGTTTTAGTTTCAGCACCTATGTAATAAGGTATAGATATTTTTTCTTTTAGGTATTAATATTTTTTATCCCTTATCAAACAACCAAGGAACGGATGAAAAAGATACTTGCAATAAGAAGAAAGTCTTACAGAATTACAGATTTCAATTAAAGTGGGTTTACTCCCTAGATTATCACACGCACAGGATTATTAGCTAGGGAATAGACACTATTTTTTTGGAGCAATGTTTCCCATTACCAAGTATTATTCGTCATTATAAGCATAACTTGACACTGATGATGGCTTTGGCGTATCTTACTTTTATGAATCTATCATAATAAAAATATGATCTATAATCAATAGATTTGGTTTATTAAAGATAGAATTATTTAGGATTTAATGTTCAAACAAATCTGGCCTAAAGCTTTTTAAAGATATAATGGACAAAGTTTATTCCGTATTTGGTGATCCATACGGTAATATCCGTCTCATTCGAGGTGATATTTGGACCACATTTGTTGAATATCCTTCATGAATAGCATTGAATCTCTTCTAGTACTAACTCTTATATCTCGTTAGTACTAACGGGGAACCAAAAGGGATATGAAAGAATGTGTAAAGCGAAGTTTCAAAGACTAAAGCTTAATACTTAATAAAAGAAGTAAAATAAACCAATCTGAAAGGTACTATTAAAAATGTTGATGGTACTTATAAAAAATATGTCCTTACGCATCTTTGTAACTGAAAACACAGTCTGTGCAACAAACCACCGGCTCCTCTTTTATATGGGAGCACAGTTCAGGCAGCGGCGGCAGGGTTCCGTTGACAAATCCAGCATTATGCTGAAATAATAACATCATTAGTCGCAAACACGCTGTTTTTAGTATGATTTGTAAAATCAATTTAAATTTTCCATCAGAGAGATTCGATTTTATGAGACTTTGAAATGAGCTTTTTTTTTCGAATGGGATATCATCAAATGACCCCCGCACTCACTCCCGCCGTGAGTGGGGCGGAAGGGAGTGTCAGACTCTTACTGATTACAACCCATCCATGTTCCTTCCTCAGCCCTTTGTATTCCGGGGGCGCGGTACCTCTTTCGAACGTCCCGCAGCCCCGGCATGCTATGGCCCAGTGGGAGGGCCCCGCGGCTATTGCTGCAATAGCTCTTTGAGGCGCGCGTGGAACAAGAATGCGCCGTCGACGCGGGTACTTACCGGACGGCGAACCACCCATAGCTCACCGTCCGCAGACTTTGAAATGAGCTAGGATGATGGTATTTCCACGAGCTAGGAGATGACGTCGAATGCAGTATTGAATTGAATTGGTCACACCTTACAACATAAATCAAGGTAATGCTTAGTTTAATTACTTTTAAACTTTTTCATTTTTAGTGAACAAAAACCTGCAGCCTCTACGATAACATGAAGAAGAATTAATATACCACTGTCTGTAATATTAATTAATAGAGCTATAGGAATATATTTTCTGTGCTCAAAAGTTAATCAAACGCAATAAAAAAAACTCTCCAATGAAAGTTAAAATTGGTGAAGTTATCTTCTTTATAATCTTCTTGGTGACAAGGCAGGAAGAAGACGAGCATCGGAGAACTTATACACATAACAAACACAGTACAATTTTGAACCTACATGTTAGTTTGTACCTCGCTTGTAAATTACCATGATTGTACATTTTCCTCTACAATAATCAACATAACATTAATACAAGATTTAGCATTTGAGAACATAACACTGAGTAAGAATTTTTTATACAAGATTACCTGATTAGGTACTAGTTTAGTAGAGGAATATTTTGGGCTTTAAATAACTTACATACAAGTACGTCAGGACTGCTGACCCGCATCTGTGTAATCTGACACATGTACCACTGATGTTTTGAGAAAGACAAGGTGAACCTGAAACATTCAAATAAAAATCTGAGACAAAATATTTCACACAGATCCTCGTTATATTGTACCGTATAAGAAACGGACGGGTTAGCTTTGGACAAAAAATTGAAATCAGTTGAATACTTCTCAAGTCTGACTGACTAGTAAAACCTATATTATACATTGACATAAATGTAATGTAAATCAATGATATTATAGTATTTTTATCTTATGTTCTCCATTGTTGCTTTTACTTACTAACTTCTGCTGGTCTGCATGGTTGATTTGATTCCAGATACAGGCTTAAAAAGTATTTTATGTATCAATCCTCATTGTAAACTTATATATTTAGTAGTTGTTGCGTAAAAAAGCAACATACATTCATCTGTAAATAATCTTTAGCAGAGAAATAGGATATTCGCAAAGTTATTTGTATCATTTTAGTTTAACTCACCGTTGTCGGACCAATGGTCTTCCATGTCAACCTAATTTGCATTCAAAATAGGTTTTAAGTTTCGCTTTGGTTACCATAATCTTCATTATAATTTGTGTTGGCATATGGATTTTTAGTGTTATACCTTCCACATGTTTGCTTTTTGTAATAACTTCCCTATGATGAGTTACAAAACGATTGCGTTCGCTTGCTAACCCTATATTCTTATCAGCATCTTTAAGGATGATAGCAACTCAGAAATAACTAACCCTAACAGTCGCATCCTCAACTGGCAAACAACCCTGGGAGGATCACTCCTACTTATAAACATTTTTTGAGCTATATTTTTCCCAAGTTTCCCAAGTTTTTCCTTACCTTCACTCAGGTTGATTTGGCACAATCCACAGCAAATGCAACTAAATAATATTAAAACTATACATTTAATTTCCGCCGCCATGTTTTCGCGCATGCTTAGGGTACAGACTGCGTTCGCGCCGAGACTAATACTGTATACTAGATTTCAATTAATTTTCGTAGTTTTTTTACATGTTTTTATTAGCTTGACATGTATATTATATTGCTACTCTATTGTTACATCAGTTTTAGTGTAGTCGTAGTGGGTACATAGTTATTTCGAAACTAGCTTCTGCCAGCGACTTCATCCGCGTGGAATAGTGGTGCTCCGCTCCTATTGGTCTTAGCGTGATGATATATAGCCTATAGCCTTCCTCGATAAATGGACTATCTAACACTGAAATAATTTTTGAAATCGGACCAGCGGTTCCTGAGATTAGCGCGTTTAAACAAAATGACAACATTTCCCTTCACTGCTATTGATTGTAGCGTGATGAAAAGTATACTATAACCAGCTCAGGAGTATGAAAAATAATTGTACCAAGTTTCGTTAAAATCCGTCGAGTAGTTTTGGTTTCTATAGAGTTTATACAGACAGACAGGCAAAAATTTTACTGATTGCATTTTTGGCATCAGTATCGATCCCTAACCACCCCCTGATAGTTATTTTGGAAATATATTTCATGTACAGAATTGACCTCTCTACAGATTTATTATAAGTATAGATAGATTTCTATAATTTCATCAAGCTCGAATTGAATAAGATGCAAGCATCTAAGTCGTTGGTATGTATGTACGGCACGTACAAAAATAATTTATATTCAGATAAGTATTAACATAATATTATATTTTTCAAATTTTCTAAGAAGAGGGGTTTTTCATGTTTTATTATTAAATTAGTTTATGTTGCATTAAGCCACTTATCCAGCCATACATCATCCTTCTTCCTTCGTGCTTCAATTTCTTCAGGCCACACGACGCTCTCAATCCAGGGTACGTAGTGCCGGACCCTGGTGTACATGCCAGGAGAGCCGAGGATGCCGCAGTCCTTGCCGTATGATGTCACACCAGTTATGGAAAATTGGCATCTGATCAAGTCTTTATTATATTGAAGAGGTCCACCACTGTCACCCTGGAGAAAGGTTAATTATTTAAATATCGTCTCATCGGTCTAGCAGCCACAAACTCTAGCTCTGAACCTCAGGTCTTGGCTCCAACTCTAAAGTCTCAATTACGTATTGAGATTAATTTGAGTATTATCAATCAAAGGCAGCCTAAGTTCGATTCGAAGTGAAGTAACAGCTCGTCCAAACGCTACCTCATTAAGATATTTTATTGAAAATTAAAGTTGAATCGTGATAGGAATTGTGGTATGAGAACAGAAATTTAACTTAGATTGTTATTCAGAAAACCACTATCAAATCTTGATTTACCTCACAAGTGTCAATGATGTTCCGATGAGAACCGAAGCACATTTGCTTCTCGTGATCGTAGCCATGCTCCAAGTGTCTGTGTGGTTGATAAATTCCTGCGCACTCATCTTCTCCAAACGCTGCAACATGCACCTGGTGAACAAAGCTAAGACTTACTGCTGGTATACTAGAACATGGTCAAGTGGGTTGAATCTAATTTGAGTTGTTTTGAGTCTTAATAAGTTAGGTGATTGAACACCGACTTAAGAGTTACGACCATGGAGTAAATATAAAGATTTGCTCCATAGTTACGACACTCCATGCAGTTTTAAATTATTTAAATTAGTGTATATACGCTACATTACAATTTACATGCATAAAAAAAAAAACATTGCCTGTGTCTTAACGGTAATAATATGAAGACGAATTTGTACGTGAGGTATCATACAAAACTATTTCTCAATTATAGTGATACCTAAATTCAACATTCTGACTCGTATTTTTTATACTCAAAAATAAGACAAGAGGAAAGAGCTAGGATGGTGGTCAAGAGTTGATGATTGAAGGAATTTTATCGCTGACATAAAAATTACCACTTACAACTTGTAACGTATCAGCTAAAGCTTGCCTGTGACCCACGCGACCCCAGCCTGCAGCTTCTCCGGTAACCTCATTTTTAGGGTCTATATTTAAACATGCAGGGAGTAGGTCATTGCCGAAAGCGATCCTGAAATTGTCATTATAATTTAAAATATACATAGGGCCTAGCATGTACCCTTGGGGAAACCCCACACAACAGCACCTTTTGTATTCTCTGTAGAGGATTTTTCTTAAAAAGTATACTAACAGAAATATATTTTCAAGGTGACAGTTACCGAAATACTTTCAGAGTTAACTTATTTTGCACAATTTTAGAACTAGCAAGGTATTTTTTTTGTAAACAGTTTCGAAAGCTTTATTAAAAACGAAGTAACACTTAATAATTTCGCTAACACGATCCATTTCAGCTATTAATACTAATGCTGGACCAAAACCAAGATACTTGGCAACAGCAGGTGCGGTCGCTCAAATGCAGTCATCAACTTCTTCAGTAATGTTGCTTGGACTTACTCAGTCTCCGTCTCCAACAGAGCGATGTCGTGATACTTGGAGGGTGCCTTGTACTCTGGGTGACTTACAATCCTCTTGATTTTATACACTTTCCAATATTTCTTTGGGTCAGTTCGTTTCAGGAGTCCAAGTGCCGCAAATGATATGTTCCCTCTGAAATTTACGTAAATGACTATTATTAAACACTAAACTTTAACTGTATGATTCCCGGAATTTGCGTTAAGAATTGACGTATACTCACAGTGGTCCAGTGGACGTGCAGTGAGCTGCAGTGAGTATAAACCTTTCGCTAATCACAGAGCCTCCGCATAACCACTGCGCGGTCTCCACGTCATCTCCATAACCGATTAGAGCCTAAAACATGGAATTAAAACACATACGTTTTCACATTACAATGATATTAAGCACGACTTTTATTTGGGACTAGATTCTTTTAGGAACCGATAAATTATGTGTTTGGTATTCAATTAAATAAAATTTGTTAGTTTGATGTAAGGTTTATTAACTGGAGTTGCTGATCTGATTTTGATTATTCTTTCACGGATGGGAAGCTGAATTATTCTTTAGTTAAAAAACATACCCGTAGGAATTAGTGAAGGGTAGTCATTTATGGGCTTGTGTACAATGTCTTGTTGACGCATTTTTATTTTGAAATCTGTGCATAGTAACTTTGCCTGCGGTTAATAACTTTGCCTGCGGTTTTACTTAAAACCGCAGGCAAAGTTATTATCCCAAAACATAGCAAAAACTATGGATAGATCTTTCGGACATAGGCGCACTTAGCTCCGTATTATCTTCCAATCAACCAATGATTTCATTCACTATTATGTACTGTTTATTCTATTGATACAACAAACAGTTTCAACCAGATATATATCAAACCAGTAGTAATGTAAAAGACTTGTGTAATTTCTTTTCATTTATAATGTATTAAGTACAGTACGTTTTTATATGAAATTTTAGCATAATAACTATACCATATGAGGGAACTCCCATCTCTCTGCTTGACGCCCTCCGACCGCTAGAGCAACGGTGAAGGCAAATGCGTGACATTGTTTATCTTCCTTCCAAATCTTATTAACTCTGACATTACCGCTACCCCGACAGCGGTACGGCAATGTTTGGAAGTAATCATAACATTCTGGAAAAAATAAAAAATAATTTGTATTACTCTAGAACAGTGTATAACATAACGAGTGTCTATGGAGTTTCGTGCCGGTTCTTCTCCATAAGACCCACTCCTTGGAACCGTGCAACTAGCTTGACGTTTCATATGTGCCTGCAAAGACCTATTTGAAATAAAAACATTTGAATTTTGAATAACACGATTATACACGATGTCTGGTTTCCACAGAGTTGTGTAAAAATAACACTTTGCAATACTTGGGGATCGAATTTACTTCTTTTTTTTTCTACATGACCTCTTGCAGGGTGCTTCTAACAGCATTCGACCTGCTTAACCGGAAAAAATCAGCAACACGTGTTCAGTAGTAGGTTAGGCTCAAGGGCTGGTCGTTGACAGTATTATGTTAGGTATCGAGATTCGATTTTTTTACGGCAAAGCAAGTGAAAAAAATAATATTTAATTTATTAGTTTTTCATACAATGATGATATTTATATGACACAAAACTGCCGCATTTTAGAGATAATGCAGTATTTTTAAGCACAAAAAAGGGGCATTTTAAATTGCCATAATATGTTTGCTAGATCACGAATATTTTATGTTTTATTTGGTCCTGTGATTGGGACACCTATATACTCGTTTCGGGTCGGATATAAAATAATA
This sequence comes from Pyrrhia umbra, assembly GCA_963891755.1. NCBI lineage: Eukaryota > Metazoa > Arthropoda > Insecta > Lepidoptera > Noctuidae > Pyrrhia > Pyrrhia umbra. The sequence continues at coordinate 756,172 of OY982942.1, read as the reverse complement.
TTATATAATGATGTTGCCGTTATCGCGCATATTATCTCTACAAGTATTGTGAAAATATACCTACTGTTCATAGCAATAGAATCGCCTTTGTTGCGCAAAACTCCACGCGGTGTAACCACCATGCTTCTCAGGCTGCCAATAAACAAAAAGAAATCGCATTTATAATAGGTATGTTACCCGCGGTTTCTCCCGCGCCCTTAGCGTAGGGCACGCGCTTAGGGTTCTACTTTGCGGATATAAACGACTTATTTAGACCAGAATGGGAAGAGCCCGTGGCTTAGTAACAGCCGAACGAATCGACCAATTTTAAAGGTTAAGCTTGGCGCGGTCGGTCCGGGGATGGGTAACCATCTTTATCATACTGAGACCCCTCCGTGCGGAAAAGCACGTTAAGCTATTGGTCGCGGCTATCATTTATTGATCTTTGACAGTCCTCACGGGTAAACAGGAGCGAACAACAACCATCAGTCTTACCCAACGGGTATAGTGTTAACAGGGTTCAGGAGGTCAAATAGGCAGTCGCTCCATGCTAACACTGGCACTCAGCTGCATACGGTTAGACTGGAAGCCGACCTCAACATAGTAAGGAAAAGGCTAGGCAGATGCTGATTTAGATCGGAATGTAAATAATTCGCGCCTTCAATGAGTTCAACGACAGAAATTACAGGATTAATTATTGTACTGTTCATACTTCAACAGTTTATATTTTGTGATGCCGCTGTCGCGACACTTTTCTTGTGTCACAGTAAATGTCCTACATTTATCTGCACACAGACACTCGCCGTGTACACTGACTGTACGATGTTTGTAGTGTAGAATTCACGCCCTAATTTTGGTAATTAAAACAATGATCGAGACAATGAACTAATCACAAATGTATTAGTTTTAAAATATGTTTATCAAACACTCACGAAGATGCATTACGGTTGCAATCCGTGCAGCAGACTATAGGCTCATTATTCTGATAAGAACAGATATCTGGCATTTCTGGAAACCGGTCGTCCATATCAAATCCAGCATTACCCTGAAAAAAATGAGCATTTCTATATTCGTAGAGCAATACATCCGTGATATTTTTTGAACAAGAATAAATCTGTTTTTCACATAAAGAGCGGTTAATAAATAATAAAAGCCTTTATTGTTGTTAACAAGTTTTTTTTTTTTACACAGAGTAGTTTCGTGTGCCGGTTACAAGTATTTAAATACATTGAAGAAAGTGTTACAAATTCAAGATGTTTTAAATATTCGTAATACTTATTTAATTTTTAAAAAATCTTCTTCCGTTTTGCTATATGAGGAACGATACCTTAAAAATTTGATATTTTACAAAAGGAAATTTATTTTAATCTCTTCATCATCTGTCATCTCTTTTATTGTGTGAGCTTATTGCTGCTTGGTGTATAATTATTCAAACAACCTTGTACATTTACCTGCTATATTTTTTTCGACAGTAAATTATTTTTATTTCGTCTTAAATTGATACTGGTTATACAACCAGTATCAATTTAAGACGAAATACGAAAGACGAAAAACGAGTCAATTGAATTTTCGGGTTTCAAACTTATAAATAATTTTTAAATGCTATGTCACGACCTATATTATTTTAATAAGATTAACAAACTAGTTATTTAATTCATTTAATAGTCAAAATGATATGTGAACGATAAGATATTTCATTTTAAACACAACTAATGGCCCGCCCCAGCTTCGCACGGGTAGGTCTTTGTTTTTTAACCGACTTCAAAAAAGGTGGTTCTGTATTTGTTGTATATATGTGTTTGAATGTATGCGATATTCTCAAAAAATCTGACTTGGATGAGGGTTTTTGTTCTTCAAATGCATAGTTTTCAAGGAAGTTTTAGTATAATATAGTATGTTGGGATCTGAAGAGGTTCTTCGGAGATAGCCAATGGAGCTCTTCAATTACTAATAGCAAAGGAACCGCGATTGATGCGATCGTATGCCTGTGATTGCTTTCACTATTCTACAAGATAACATCACACCTAGAGTTCACCCTTATTAAAGGTGATGAACATTTGTCTAGACAATAGCATATTGTAATTTATCAAATTGAAAATAAAAAACTGAGCGACTATAAAGCAATCTAATTTTTTTTTTGCAAAAATAGAACTGGCTTGAAAAACAATACCTACAAATTGAAAAATAACTATACATCGTTCTAGAAGTCGGTGTCTCTAATTAGGTATTGTTTTTAGGAATGGAAAATCATCTCCCGACTCTTCCCGCTGTAGGCGGAGCGAAGGAAAGTGTCAGACTGACCTAAACCGATCCATTGTTCTTTCCTTCGCTTTTTATTTCCGCGCGTCGCGGTAGCTCCTTCGAACAGCGCCGCCAGGCACTATCCCTGGGGGTCGGCCCAGTCAACTATGCGAACATCTCATTGAGGCACGCGTGGAACTCAAACGCGCCGTCTACCCGGGCCTAATCCTTACCGGACGGCTAGCCACTTATTTCTCAAAGTCTGCAAGCCCAGGCCTACAGTGGCCTGGAGTCGATTCCTGGCTCCTAATGCTGATGACGTGGCTGGGGCGTGAGGTTTGTTTCTCCTTCACGCATGCCACTATCTCCGTCTCCTGCATGATTGCTTCGCATAAGGAACTGATTGCTTCCTATTTTCACTCGTTTTGGACCATGATTTGAACCAGGGCCGCCACCGCCGCCTAAGTGGGGCAGACCTCCACCGTTTGCTCCACCGTGACCTCCAGGTGATCCTCACAGTGCCGACATCCCGACATTTCCTCTCGCTTGATTCGTTGCAGGAACCTCCCAATATATCCGTGTCCGGTGAGAACTTGCGTCAGGCGTAGGCATAGGATCTGCGGTAGGTCAAGATGCCGTGGCGCATCCCTAGCCACTTCTCAAAGAGGATTTATCGCCACAATTGTGGGTTGCCCTGCACTGGGCGCACGGGTAGGTAATCTTGATGATTAGTAAACGCTGGAGAACTGTGAATTATGTCCGAATGTAGGTATGTTTTATTGTTATATCTATCTATAAGACCTGCGCCAACATATCGCTAAAAAAATATTGGTTGTTTGATATAAATTCAAAATATCGAATAGATACTTCAACAAAGTTATAAAACTTAATCAAAAGCAAAAGCTTGATTTTACCATGCCTATAAAAATCTTGAACATTCAACGCTTAGGTCACTGCAGCGGCACGCTCGCTTTGCTCGCTCAGCTCGCGCATGGTACACAAACATAAACTACAGAAATCGAATTTCACTTATTTGATTTTTTTTCCAATCTAACCAGACTACGTAACCACGTAGGCGCGTACTAAAGGATTTTTGACTATTTTTAGGTGTTATAAAGGATTTAATAATACTGCTGAATAATACTACTTTAGAATACTACTGAAAAGTATGCATAAGGATTCAAAGTTAGATTAGTCGTTTTTGAAAAACTCGCGGACATACAATCATACATACATACGGGTCGAATACAGAACCACCTTTTTAGGGTTCCGTAGTCCGACAAGGAACCCTTGTAGTTGCGCTCTGTCCGTCTGTCTGTCTGTCTGTCTGTCTGTCTGTCTGTCTGTCTGTCTGTCTGTCTGTCTGTCTGTCTGTCTGTCTGTCTGTCTGTCTGTCCGCGGCATAGCTCCGTGGTTATTGTTATTAGAAAGCTGAAATTTGGTATGAATATGTATATTGATCACGCCAAGAAAGTGGTAAAATAAAATTTTGAAAAATATTTTTTTTTAGGGTAGCTCCCAAACATGTAAAGTAGGGATGAATATTTTTTTTCTCGCGTACCCCTTCGTGTGGGGTATCGTTAGATAGGTCTTTCAAAAATATTATGGGTGTGTGAAAATCATTTTTCGGTTAAGCGAGCCATTTGCGAAATATCTAGATTTTAAGTGAATTTTTTTGTTCGATACGAGTTACCCCCCCCCTCTAACTTTTGAATGGCTGTACCTAGAAATGTGAAAAAAATCACAGACGTAGCACATATAATGAACTTACAAGGAAAACTATCACGGCTAAGTAGGCTTAACTGGTTACAGAGTTATAGTCGACTAACTGAGACCTACTACGGAACCCTACTGCGCGTGGCCCGACACGCACTTGGCCGGTTTTTTTTAAGTCGGTCACAAATAGAAGTTACTGCGGGTGTGTGGATAAGGCCGCCGCGTTTCGCTATTTAAAAATGTATGTATATAAGAGTTCAGAGTAAGTTTTTCTTCATAAATAATATTTATAAGTAGTTATTTCAATGTTTGGCCTTATGATTTGTTTATTAGCAAAGGGAACTCTAGATTCTTAATTTCTGAAGTGTGGAATAGGATGAATTTAATAGAAATAGCATTTTTTTTTTAATTATGCAACTGTTATGTATGAAAAGGGCTTCTTTTCATACATAGAACGCATGAGCATTAATAACCATGCTTGGTAAGGTTAATAACATCTACATATTATGACTTGAAAGCGCTTTCTTTTAACAAATTCGTAACTTAATGTTTGAAGCCTTTAAGGTAAAAGATATTATGTGATATCGACCAAAAAAAATTAAGAATAATATGTGGGATTCGAACTCGATGTAACCGATTCGCATGATCATCAATGCAGTGCTCGTTGACATTGTAGGTGAAATTGACGTTCTAATACAAGTTTTTTTAAATATTTATTAGGTAAGTACTGCTTAAATTTTCTTTAGAAACGGGCGTGATGATTTTCATTTCAAATATACCTAATAGCGAAAATGCATAATTATAAAAACTTGATAGGTCATCTTATTACAAACTTATTTCAATGCCTCACTGCTCATTTCCCATAATATTTAGTGCGATGATTTGTAGCCTACAGCTTGACCCGATTCATAACAAACATTTTTGGTGAATTTCAAGTAAAACTGTTCAGACGTTTTGACGTAAAGCTTAAACAGATTTTTTTGGTACAACTTAAAATCTTGATTTTTCACCCTAGGGCTAAAATCTTGAAAAACTGTGAAACACGTGTTTAATTATTTTTATTTTAGAGTGTTCCTAAAAAAATGAGTTTAATCAAACTGCGTTGATGAGTCAGTGAGTCATTTTTATATAATAGTATAGATATAGCCTTTTGACTTTTGACTAGTAGTAAGATATTTTACTTACATATAAAAATGTCAATGTAGCTAGAAAGCAACCATAGATATTAATACACGTGCCATTGACTCCTCCAGTGACACACGGGGAGCCTGAAATTAAAACAACATTAATTTATTTCGACCCATGTAAAGACGTTTGTTAAATTTCACAAGTGAATGTACCTATGTATGTAAGTCTTTCCACTTATTTCTCGGCAACTATAAGTCGGATTGTGACCATTCTATTGGCTTACATTTATATAAATAAATAAAAAACAATTTGTGAAAAAACTCGTCCTTCATTTTGTTTGTGCAAAAGTGGTATGGTACATAAATATTCATGCAGATATTCGATAAAAACAAAACTATTTACTAAAAATAAAACCGGCCAAGTACGTGTCGTTGTATGTTTTAGTTGATCGACTACAACTCTGCAACCGATTGAGCCTTCTTAGCCGGGATGGTTTTCATTTTAAGTATACCTACATGAACTATGTCTGTGAATTTACATTTTCAAGGACAGCCATTCAAAAGTTAGAGAGGGACGCTCGTATGAAAATTGCACTTTAAAACTAGATATTTCGCAAACGGATCCCTAAATTGAAAAATGGTCTTCACGCACCTGCTTTAGACTTATCTAATGATACCTCACATGACGGGATACATGAGAAAAAAATATTTATCCCTGCTTTACCTGTAAAGGAGCTACCGTAAAAAATATTTTTCATAATTTTATTTTACCACTTTGTGTGCGTGATCAATATATATACATATCCATGCCAAATTTCAGCTTTCTAGTATACCAAGAACCTTTGAGCTATGCCACGGACAGACAGACAGACGGACTTGGTGAAACTAGAATCGTTCCTTGTCGACTACGGAACCCTAAAAACTGATTTCTAAAACACTAAAAGGTAAAAAATAACTTTAATTTCTGCTTTGAATCTTAAAGTTCGCGTCTTAAACACAACTTAGAGTTAAAATATCGCTCTAGAAATCGGTGACTTACTTCTATGTTTCAATAGAAGCTAACTTTATTTCTCCCTTTTCACGTGCTCCCCAACCTAAGCCGGATAAGGTGTTATTGAATTACAAAATCATATTAAATAACGTTATAAGACTATTTCAAATAGAAACATCTGAGAAACCAGTATTTTATTATTTTATTTTACCTACCGTCCGATTATCTTCACTAGATTAACAGTAATACAGAGAATCAAAATTTAATAACTAGTAGGATTGTTTAAAGTAGTACTTACCTTCAGGAAGATTGAGATCGCAATAAACACAATACAACAGGCAGAATAAACCAAAAGATATTAGATATTTATCGCGCGCCATATTGCTCTCGTCTTCCAACCCCAACTAAACCTAAGCACTAAGTTTCAAACAAACAACATTACAATTATCGTCTAAAAATAAAATAGGTACCTTTGTATATAAACGAACAGGTTCCGTCAACAATATTTATTTAATTACATGATATTATTTGTTCGAATGACTGATAAACGTAAAACCTGATCCGCTGAGACCTGACACTTGGAGGGTGTGTTCATATAAAGGTGGGTCCAAGATTAAGCGGCAAGTGTGTGCGGCTGCCGCGCTATGATTGGACGGTTGCCGCGCGGCAGCCGCGAGCTTCATGCCGCGCGCAAACATTGCTCGTAGTGTCTCGCATATTGCCGCGCAAACATTCGTCAGATTGTCCTAGCTAGAGTGCGGCAGAATTGTTTCCTGGCCATGCCGCGTGTTGCTGCCGCGCTCTTGCCGCTCAGTATTTGGACGCACCTTTGAGGATAGATTTACCGAAATTCTACTCCTTAGGGGGTGAAAAAGGGGGGCAATGTTTATATGAAACTGTAATTTTTAATTTGAATTCGTCAGCAAAGCCGAAAGAGCCAGCATAGTGCCTATGTTGGGTGATGGAAGTGCATGAAGCCAAAGACCTGACTCCCACTGTCCCACAGCCAGAAGGCAAGCACGCTCAGCAGTGTTGGTAGACGTTTCGTTACGTACGTTTATTATTATTTTGAATGTAAAATATGTCATAAAGATTTTTTTGTTTAAAATGTAGCAAAAGACAAACCACGTTCATCAAAGTCGGCCCAGAAGTTCGGTACTACGGTGTACTACTGACTGACGCTTAAGTCGTAATTCTTACTTTTAGTAGTTAGTCAAAATTTTAATCCTTGAAAACAAGTGACCGTCCGTGAGCCGTACGACAAACGCACCGCTTCGGCACGGCAGCGGTCCGACACCAAACGTCTAAATTGAAAGCGCCCTTAGTTTCTGTCCGACCGAGGTTGCGTCTATCAGGTAGTCAGTAATAAGATGCACATAGTGCAAGCCAGTGCATTAATTATAGCAGGTAGGTAATCCTCACCAATATGTTAATGACACCTTGCTATATCAAGATAATAAATAATAAAAACGATGGGATCCTTTTATAATTTTAATATGTAGGTACATAAAATCCTTTTTTAGGTAACTTACGAGACAAACAGGAAAATTCTTCAACAAAATACAAATTCAATAAAATGTTTTATATAATTTGCAACTCAATGAGCTTAAATATTTTTGGGATTATAATTTGCACTTTAGAATTGGGCATGTCCTAATATTGAAGGTTCTTCATTTAAATCAATGGCATTTAATGGATAACATAACATAGAAGCACTTGAATAAAAAATAAACGGTGTTTTATTCACTTCTGTAAACTACTGCCTACTAGAGTATATATTTATCTTCAATAAAAATCTAAAAGATAGTTCCAAGACTGTTGGATGTTTTTAGACTTCTTGTACTCATACATTCATGGCCAGTTTTGCCACCTCCGTATAAAAACCGGTAAAACGTATCTGCCAGATAATTCTATACGAAAGATACTTCGACCCTAACCGTAGCCACTAGTGTATGAAGAACCTTTAGTTAAATATTTGTTTGACTTTCTTCCTTCGTGCTTTAATTTCTTCAGGCCACACGACGCTCTCAATCCAGGGTACGTAGTGCGAGACCCTGGTGTACATGCCAGCTGAGCCGAGGATGCCGCAGTCCTTTCCGTATGACGTCACACCCACGATGGTGTACAGGCACTTGGAATCGTGAATTTGAAGAGGGCCACCGCTGTCGCCCTGAGGAAATGTTTCAAGATTATTTCCTTGATACTTCTATGCAGTGCAGTGCTTTCGCTTAGTGTTTTATCTTTCTGTTGAAGTTGACTAGTTTTAAAAATAGCCTATAACTTATAACCTCCTCCAAGAATACGTCTACCAAATGTATTAAGATTTTTTAAGTGTTGTAGTTCATGCTAGGTACATTGTACCACTTCTTACCTCGCAGGTATCCACAATTTCATTCTTGGATCCGTAACACATCTGAGTATCATGGTCGTAACCGCGAGTGAGGTGTCTGTGTGCTGGGAACATGGCACTGCACTCCGTTTCGTTGAACTCATTGAGATCCACCTGCCAAGTTGGATTGGAGACTTTTGACTAAGATGAGAAGAAGATCCTTATGATTTTGTTTATTAACGGTAAAAGGATGCAATTACAGAAGTCTTCTTCTTTTTAACGTGTTTAATGCAGGTTTTGCCAACCTAAAGCAAATTGTCCACTCGCAAGTAACGTCCACAATTTCTTGCAGAAGTCAATTGACAATTGTTTCCACTGGCTGCAATGCTCTCTTTACACGTGCAACTTGCAGTACGTTCGACAAGTCACTAAACCTTGCAGAAGTCAACCTGTACGAGCATTTACACGTTGGAAGTCACTTGCGCAAGTCAACTTCCGCAAATTTTATTGCCAGTAGATACTTCGCTTAACAAGCCATAGTGTCAGAGTTTTCCCAAATCCGCCTGACGCCTTTGATTATAAAGATGACTGCTATCGAGGTAGCAGCCGAGGACGACGGCTTAACTTTTTGACTCTGCCCTGCTTTGTGACTTTTTAAACCCAAAAAGCGATCGGCCCGACCCGGGAATCGCATCCGAGATCCCATTCACAGCATTCGCATCCTTCGCCCACTAAACCAACAAGGCAGTTCCAGAAGCACGCGCTGTTTACACTAATTTTATCACTTCAGAATTAAGCTGATTTTCATGTCAACGTAGGTAAGTCATATTTCTAGATGTTTGTTCTTTCTTTATTATAAACTGCCGTTGTTTTATTATATGTTTGAAATTAATCATTTAATACACTTACAACTTGCAGCGTATCTGCTAAGGCTTGTCTGTGTCCAAGACGACCCCAGCCCGACGCGCCAGCAGAGACTTTCCACTCTGTCCCGGTATCTAGACATGCAGGCAATAAGTCTTTGCCGAAAGCTATCCTGCAAATAAGGAAAACAGATATTAGTATCATCACTAGTTTATTTACTATCCAACTACTGCTTCTTCAATAAAGGCCTCTTCTCAAACCTACTGAGATTTCAAGACTCAGTAGTCTACGCTACGCTTGCTCAAGGATTGACAATTTCAGACTTTAATTTCCAGATTTTCTCACGATGTTTTCCTTCACCGTTATTCAGTGGCATCCTTCAACTCGTAGGTCATCACGATTTTAGTACGATATATGGTACAAAACTGATCTAAAACATTTCCCTGTGGAACAACAAAAAGGTACTTTTAAAAGAAAACGGCTTCCTTACTCGGTTTCTGTCTCCAGGAGTGCAATGTCATGGTACTTGGAAGGCGCTCTGTATTCAGGATGAATGATGATTTTCTTGATTTTATATATCTTCCAGAATTCTATGGGGTCGGAACGTTTAAGAAGCCCGAGGGCTGCAAATGATATGTTGCCCCTAAAAACATTCAGATTAAAATAAAGTGAACTAACAACTCCAGAACTGATAAAGAGACAACTGAAGACTTACAACACTCCTGTGGAAGTGCAGTGTGCTGCAGTGAGTATGAACCTCTCGCTGATGACCGATCCACCGCACAACCACTGCGCAGACTCCACGTCATTCCCATAACCGATCAAAGCCTGAAAATTGTACATTAGCGTGACGTGCTAGACCTCGAGGAGCTTGTCGTTAAGTTACAGCTGCACGGGTCGATCGATCAGGGTAAGCTGCATTTGCAGCGGTCGCTCCGTTGATGGGTTACCATCCACGTCATACTGAGACACCTCCTTTTTTTTTTTTTTTTTGTGTATGGCATCTCGCAGGTCAACCTAGAAGGTTGTCGACTGCTTAACCGGGCTTGCCTGTGAAGTGCCTTAAATAAATTGAGGGCCTCCAGCCAGGGCTTAACTTACAAAACTAAGCGACTACACGCTAAGGGCACCCTCTAGTGGGGTACGGGCCTCGGCTTAGGGCGTCGCTGGGGGAGGACAGCAAGGGACAGGCTGGATCAGAATAAATTATGATTATTATAATCGGGAATTTTAAAGCTATTAGCTCAGCTCGCGGGCTGGCTCGTCGAGCTAGGTGAGACACCTCCGTGCCTTGAAAAGCTAAGTTAAGACGTTGGACTCGGCTGTCATTTGTAGATCTTCGACATTCGTTACGGATACCCAGATAGTTTGACAACTAGTCTTACCAAGCGGTATCGTGTTACTTAATAACTGGGCTGGGCAGGTCAGCTAGGTATTCAATCCATGTACAACACTGGTACTCAGCTGCATCCGGTTTGACCAAAATAGTTGGTAAAGGCTAGGCAGATGATGATGATGATGACGTAGTAGGCCTTATTCTTCTTCTACCTCATTTCTGAGGGATGTGTGTGTAAGTGGATAGTGCGCGTTACGCGAACCGTTCTCACTTTGGCAGATATCTTTAAGTCCCATAAACCAGAGGTGAAGTTACTGATAGCAACTGGGCGTGAACTCCGAGCTGCTAATAAAAATCTTCATGGAACTCCCTGCACTTAGCAGTAGCGTTTACAAGGACTGCATCAATAAGGCAGAATTTTTAGTTGATAGGAATGAATAGAACATGATAGCATACCACATGAGGGAATTCCCATCGCTCTGCATTTCGTCCTCCTGCTGCGAATCCCCCATAGTTACCATATAAAGTATAGTTATGACACGCCGAGTCTTCGACCCATCTATCAATTGAAAAGCGTGCGGAAGCACGACACGGAAATGGTAAACTTTGGAAGTAATCGTAGCATTCTGAAAAGGCGAAAAAACATGTAAGTTTAATTTTAATTTAATTTAAAAATCGGTTAAGTGCGAGTCGGACTCTGTCATCGAGGGTTCCGAGGCCTTACCATGAGGTGCCAAAGCAGGAGTAGATTAGTTGTAGAAAAGAGATGGAGCTATACGACGCTGCGTTTCGCTCTCACACATGAATAGTGATTGCAAAAACATAACATGTGGTGGTACGGCCCCTGCACTTTGAAGGGAAATTGTACCGCATAATTATAATTTTTTTGTAAAAGAAAATCGCTGATTAGGTACTTAAAAACTGTAGTAATTAGAATCATATTTTTTGTCGGGTAATATATAGTTTTATAAAAACTTAATCTTCATAATGATACCCCCATAACCTAGTAGCTACACTTTGACGTATTAAACCCCCCCCCCCTTTTTTATAAAAACAATATTATTATTCGACTGTTTCACTCGCAGCAGTTTTTGGACAAATCATTCTTTAAATTATCAGCTGTGACAGACGGATACAAACATACAGACGAATTAGAAGATACGGAACCCTAAAAAACGGAATAAGATTTACAGCTGGTTGCACCAAACGTTTTATTATTTATACTTTATACTTATGATATATATATAATACATAGACATTATAATTAAGTAAACATATATCATAAATATTTAGACGAAAAACATAAAATATAGTCCGACATGGCTATTTATGAACGTGGCTAACAGGTGACTAACGCTAGCCACCATCTTGAAATGTCATTTTTAGTGATAATGATACCAATTAATGGAAATTTACATTTTTTTAAGTAAATCATGACAATATAAATATAGAATTATTAATGTACCATTTAAGTTTTAATAATAATCTTAAATTCGAAACAATAAAATGCAATATTTAAATATTTAACACACATTTGGATGTTAGTAGGTGGCTCACAACCCGAAACCCTCCTGATTATTAAGTAGTCACCGCGGCCGATGGATATCTACAACACCAGAGTCATCGCAGATCATCATTGCCCTTTCTAAACTATTTCAAGGACAAAATCTAGTCTTATTGAATAGCGCTAAATTTTTACTAATAGTTGGGTAAGGATTTTCCCTTGGCCGGTATCACCAAAATGACATTTCAAGATGGTGGCTAGCGTTAGTTCAGCTAGCAGCCACGTTCATGAATAGCCATGTCGGACTATAATAGTCAAATAATTCAAATTTGTCATCCACTTTGACAGAATGACAGTTCTTCCGTTTCACGTAAAATTAACCGCATATTTTTTTGATGCAACCGACTGATAATGTAGTTGATTTGAAAAAAAAAAGTTTGTTAAGCCACAAAATAAACTTACTCTGTTTGGCAATTGGACCTGCTTTATCTACCGGGTTTCCATACGGATCTACGCCGGTGTGGCGGTATCTAAAATAGAGTGCACGTTGATTACTGTAGATCTATGTTTAGTCTTAAAGGAGGCTATATTTATTTCCAGATAAAATTAGGGATCTCTACTAAAACTTGAATAATGTAACCCAAGGTGTAAAAAAAATTTCTTAGCGGGCGAAGTCGCTGGCGGAAAGCTAGTAAGTTATAAAACAAATGTATAAATAGAAATAGCTTACTTCTCAACTCCAATTTCACAATCAGTGCAGCAGACAACTGGCTCGTTGTCCTTATACGAACAGATGTCGGGTAATTCTGGGATTTTATATACTACCCGATCATAGCCTGCGTTTGCCTAAAAAATATCATACAATCAAATTGGTATTCTTACTAAAATTATAAGTTCGAAAGCAACTCTGTTTGTCGGCTATGCTTTTGCGGCCAAACGCCATAATCGGTTTAGATGAAATTTACCGAGCAGGTATGTAGATTGAAACGTGGGGTAGGACGTAGTTTTTACCCAGGTCTTGAAAGAAATAGTTCTCTCAGGATTCTAGTGAAACCGCGGGATATATGTATACATATAATCCGTCCAGGGTCTCATCTATCTCCATACCAAATTTCATCTAAATAGTTTTAGGTGTTTAACTGAAAAGCGTAACAAACAAACGCGCATTTGCAGATTATTATTAGTTAGGATTTCTACTTTATTACGACGATGCAAGTTAATACATAAGCACACAAATGTGCAATATCGTCAATATAAGTAGTACATAAGAAATACTTACATATATATATATCAGAGCAGCCGAATTACATTTGAATATATTTACACAGATGCCTTTCAATCCTTGTGAGACACATGGAGAGCCTGGAATACAACGTATTACGCTTTGACATATATTCTTAGTTTTATATGCAGTTGGTGGTAGGCATCATTGGTGGTAGGCAACCATTGGACAATGAATCGAAAATCCGTTAATCTAAATATATATAAAATTCAAAGGTGACTGACATAGTGATCTATCAACGCACAGCCCAAACCACTGGAGGGATCGGGCTGAAATTTGGCATGCAGGTAGATGTTATGACGTAGGCATCCGCTAAGAAAGGACTTTATAAATTCTACCCCCAAGGGGATAAAATAGGGGATGAAAGTTTGTATGAAACTTAGACAATTTTAATTTAAATATATAGGTATAAAACTCAAAGGTGACTGACTGACTGACATAGTGATCTATCATCGCACAGCCCAAACCACAGGAGGAATCGGGCTGAAATTTGGCATGCAGGTAGATGTTATAACGTAGGCATCCGGTAAGAAAGGATTTTGAACTTTGTCAATTTTAAACCGATCGGGCTGAGAATTCATATAGACCACGCGGGCGAAGCCGCTGGCGGAATGCTAGTAATAATAATAAAATAATAAGAGGCTAATGTTTGTGCACTTCTTTATTAGAAAAACAGATTTTAAAATATTTGTTTGTTTGCCTGTATACGCATCACGGAAAACTACTGAACAGGTTTGGATACAATACCTAACTAATATTATTAATGCAAAAGTGAGTTTATTTATTTGATTTTTTTTTGTTTCGCTTTCACGATAAAATTACCGAACTGGGGGGTTAGACAAGTGGCAAAACGCTAACGCTAACGCTATAGAATAGAAAACAAAATGTATGGGAATGACATTCGTTTACGACTAGCTATATGTCATTCCCATACATTTTGTTTTCTATTCTATAGCGTTAGCGTTAGCGTTTTGCCACTTGTCTAGCCCCCCTGGTTTGGATGAAATTTGGATAGATATAAAGATGGGATGGGCTACTTTTTATCCAGGTATACGAAGTAGGTGCCTTAGGACGTGTCTAAAACCGCGGGGAATTAGGATTTTATAGTATTTTTTTTCTAAATGATCTCTTGCAGAGTGCTTCTAACAGCATTCGACCTGCTTAACCAGACAATATGGCGAGGTCCTCATTTAATTAATTAAATTAAGGCCTCCAGCCAAGGCTTACAACTAAAATTTTATAGCTAGCAGGCACATGACACTTTGCCCTTGTCCCTAGGATGGCCACACTTCATTGACGAAAATTGAAATATGTGAATAGTTGGTAGAACATCAATGATATTAAGGACCAAGGTCACCGACAGATGGTCACGTAATCGGCCCGTTAAACAAAAACGTTTTTTAACCAGGAATCTGGAATTTTCGAGTTACCCACTTCTAGTTCAACCCTTTTTTTTTTTTTTTTTTTTTTTTCGGATGGGAAATCATCAAATGACCCCTCCCGCCGTGGGTGGGGCGGGTGGGAGTGTCAGACTCTTACTGACTAAAACCCATCCATGTTCATTCCTCAGCCCTTTGTCTTCCGGGGGCGCGGTATCTCTTTCGAACGTCCCGCAGTTCTAGTTCAACCCTGGATTGGTAATCAATCGTATCAGGAATAAAAATCTCAAATCATACGTTACCCATCGAACGCTGTATTTATGTAATTTATGGTAAACAAACAGCTGTTTTAAGTTAATCAGACCGTTATCATGTCTGTGAACTTATGCCTAAGATTGAAGGATTTCAAAAATAATAATATTCACAAAACTGGTTGTGAAACTGGTCTGGCGAACTCTGATGTCATTGTAAATTGTACATATAAACATTTCTTGTACTTGATAACCTTGAATGGGTATTTTTTTGACATAAAAACGATTATTGACTTACTCGTGTACGAGTGTGTGGATTCTAATCCTGGTAATTACCATTGTGACCATAGAGTCATCTAATTTCTAAGTGTATCGTAGACACAACTGACTTACGGTGAAGGGACACATCGTGAGGAAACTTGGACTACAAAACCTGAAATCGCCAATCCGTCTTGAGCAAGTGTGGTGACCAATTTTACCTAACAGTGAGATTGGAAAAAGGCTGATGTGACTACGTAACGTTAAGTGTATATATTAGTGAGTTCGAGGCCCACTGGTCTTACAAAAAATTGGCCTTTTAGAGGCTGGACGTAGTATCTTAAATATTATCAACGAGCTGTTTCCTGCAGTTTCACCTGCATCCTGGCTGATTGACGCTATAGATTAAACCCTATGAAGGCCCTTCCCATTGACATAAACATAAGGACAGGGCAGACCGCATGTTAAAATGGCTCCACGAATTTGGTGCTAAAATGTTGCGCACACTAGTTCGCGATCGGCTTTCTCGCATGCCATGATCGCACTTTAGCTGTAAGCCTTTGTAACATCCTTTTGTATCATTATGGAATGCAAATATATATATGAATATGAATGTAGAGAAATATTTAAAAACATAACTTACAGCAAAATGTTGGCCTACATTTTGGTTAAAGAATCAGTATTGCGATCCAACGTGAATTACAAAAAAAATTATGCCTAATTTCTTAATTTAACTATTACACATGTACATGTTATAAGATGAATGAATGATCAATATTAATATTTTGTGATCAATAAGTTCTTCATCTATGCATAAGTATTACGACATGCGTATGCACATGGCTGGTTAATTACTTTTATAAATACAACACTTACCTTCAGGGAGACTGAGGTCGCAAGTAACGCAGCACAAAATACTCGAAATGTATAATAATATTATTTTTGAGAGCATTTTTTTGAGTCCGCGGCAGACGCCGGTTGAACTTACAAACAGCAAATGACTCAACTTTTATTATGATAAGAATATTTAAATTTTGAACACATGATTAAAGTTTTATAATATCAAAGACTACTAGTCTCTTATAATATGTATATTCATATGACAACGTAACATGTAGGTGTGGGTCGTATTAGTATGACATGTTAAAGGTGCTTCAGATTCGCGCTGTTTTTAGAATAACATCATTTTTTCTTACACTATTTTGAATTCAAATTGATAAAATTTTATTTTCTATTTTTTAGTTGGGTTTTCTATAAAAGCGTATTTTTTTAGTTTTTTTTTTTTAAGTTGTATATCGCAGCTTACTGGTAGAAATCGTCACGTAAATAAAAAAACGTTATGCAATTTACTCTTTGTATTATTAAAACCAGTCCGAGTTTCGAGCAGGCGAGCATTCCGCGAAGTAATAAGTAACTTCATTCCTCAAGTCGAGCCGACCGCACACTTGTATGACTATAACTCTATTTAGATGACTATAATATATGAGGAGCTCTCTCCATACCTATAGCTCCCACTCCTCCGTCCCATTCCTACTCCTGAACCAAGCAACATATGATAGCAAAGACACTTCATGCCAAGCATGGAATAAAACAAGATTAAAATATTCAGACTTGGTATTTTATTTGTTTGGTTCTGTAGAAGAACTGTTAAACAATGTGTCTAGCCATTTATTGTAATTTTTCTTTGCAGCTTCAGTCTCTTCAGGCCACACGATGCTCTCAATCCAGGGTACGTAGTACGAGACCCTGGTGTACATGCCAGGAGAACCGAGGATGCCGCAGTCCTTGCCGTATGACGTCACACCAGTTATCGAGAAGAGGCATCTGATGTTATCTTCATTATATTGAAGGGGTCCACCGCTGTCGCCCTGGGATGAGAAATAAGGATTTAAAATCTCTGACAAACACCTATTATTGTGAAGGAACTCATCTGGATGAGTTCTTTACACTTTCTTCTATTTCAAAGCAGCTTTAGGCTTTAGCTTTACACTTTTTGGGGCAATTGACTGACCTGACAGTTAATTCAACAGTACCTGTAAATAGTCTTACTGACAATAAATGACTTTTTCTAGGTCGTGGGTGCATTTTGCCTGAGTAAAGCAGGAGTCTTTACCTCGCAAGTGTCGACAACTTTGTCACGACGTCCGAAGCACATCTGTTTGGCGTGGTCGTATCCCTCCAGCAGTAGTCTGTGCGGTTCGTATATAGCTGCACACTCTTTGTCACTGTATTCTTGCAAATACACCTGGAAAACAAGAGTTCACACAATTATTAATTTTGTTTAGGTATTTATTTCCCGCGGTCTAAGGAAAATGCTTTATGCACCTGAATTAAAACTACCCTATGTACTTCCCGGATCTTAATCTATTTCCTCAGCCGTTTTGTCGTGAAAATGTAACAATGAAATCCATATTCGTATATTCACAATATTAGTCAGGATTTCAGGTGTGCAACTGTGCACTTACCACTTGTAATACGTCGGCCAGCTCTTTGTTGTGGCCTAGCCGGCCCCAACCGGACGCCTCAGCAACTATTTGACGATGATCAGTATCTTCATCCAGGCATGCAGGCAAAAGATCTGGCCCAAAATTAATCCTAGAACAGAATATAAGATAGGGGCGCGACCTATGTCGAGCTACCTCCGGATTACTGCGCTACTGCTTCGGAAAACCTCAAGCAGCGGAAATATAATTTAACTAGGTTTCCGCCAGCAGCTTCGCCCGCGTGTGTTATAAAAATTTAAATGAAAAATTAGAAATAAGTTTCATACAATCTTTGCCCCTCTTTTTCACCCCCTTAGGAGTAGAATTTCGGAAAATCCTTTATTATCGGATGCCTACGTCATACAAATAACACATCCTCCAAGTTTCAGGCCTTTACGATCAGCGGTTTAGGCTGTGCGTTGATCCGTCAGTCATTCAGGACAAAACATTTTATATTAATAGATAGGTTAGTAACAGTATGCATCATAGGTAACTATATATTATTGTCATTTGGGGTTGAAACTATTATTTTACTTACTCGGTTTCTGTCTCCAGGAGTGCAATATCATGGTACTTGGAAGGAGGCTTGTACTCAGGATGAGCGATGATCCTTTTGATTTTATATATCTTCCAATATTTCTTCGGGTCAGTTCGTTTCAAGAGCCCGAGAGCAGCAAATGTTATGTTGCCCCTGAAAAGACGTACATAATTTGAAAGTTGAGTTCTTTCTTCTTCATCGTCTTTCGTAGTTATAGTCTTTGTAAGTGTAGGCGACATAATATGTTCATATTTTTTTAAATTTAGGAATAACAAGAGTAGACTTCCATACTCATTCCTTCTATGTGGGAATAGGAAAAGAGCTCTTTGAAGAGCCAGCAGTAAATACCACTAGAGCTCTAATGGAGCAGGAGGCTGGAGCGAGGAGGTGCAACAACAACAGACTGCATACTTACAGCGCACGAGTAGAAATGCAGTGTCCAGCTGTGAGGATGAACCTCTCGCTGATGACTGAGCCTCCGCACAACCACTGGGCAGACTCCACGTCATCTCCGTAACCGAGTAAAGCCTATACGAACAGAATACCTATTACTCAAAATTTTATACAATCAACTGTTCACAGGGTCTACATTTTTATTATTTTGAAAAGTGTTACTACATAGTTGCATGGTTTCTAATGCTTTAAGATCTATGGAGAAGAATCCATTAGAAACACTATATTTGCAAAGAAAAATATCCCTAGTTAACTTTCCATTTAGAATTCTTAATTCGTAGCCTGGTAACCCTACAAAAAATAGGCACAAGCCGCAAAAAGTGCGGGAGATTTTATTGGCATGTGTTGGGGTTTGGTTTTATCATCATCAGCCAATGCTGCCCCTACTGCTAGACATTAGCCTCTCCCATGGTGCGCTACTGAGCTTGATCTCCAGCTCAGCTCCTCCAAACTCTGCCTTGGGAATGTCATTGCGCATCAGTGACGCCCCCCTTTCCAAGACCAAGCCACAGCGCCGCAGCTGCCGGTGCTGCGGGATGTTCAACTGAGTTACCGCCGTTATAATTTCCCATCCAAAAAAACTCCCAACCATAGCGCCCTACTCTACGTTTGGTTTACGATCCTTTTAAAAGTGTGTTTGGCATACCACATGTGGAAACTCCCATCTCTCCGCATCACGTCCGCCCACGGCCAGAGCAACTCCTAATTGAAACTCATGACATTTCTTATCTTCCTTCCAAATTTTTTTGACTTTTATGTTGCCCACGCCTCGGCACGAGTATGGCAGACGCCCAAAATATTCTAAGCATTCTGAAATATTTATTATTGCGTATAAATCATGTTTGTACTTATTATATATATTTATTACATAATTATATATATCTATCAATAAATACTTATAATATTTATTGAAAGGTTTGCACTTACTCATTGAAGCAATTGTGGCGCCGCGTTCTTTGAGAACCCCTAAAGGACCAATTACGCTTTTTCGGAAACTGAAAAAATAAAATTCGAAATTCATTTATTTAAACTAGGCTGAAAATCACTACTTTTTGAAAGTCAAGACAGCCGCCATAACGCCCTCCCAGTTCCAAGTGGCGGAACAAACAATCCCTCTCTAACCATTGTAGAAAAGAAAGCTTACTCAATATTCTTGCAAATGTCATCCTCTATCTAGCCTTTCAGAACTATATTGGGGTCGTGAAGCCGACCCCAATATAGTTTGGGTCTGACCGGATGCAACTGAGTCAGTGTTTTACATCGAGCGACGGCCTATCTGACCTCAACAATTCAGTTACCGGGTAACGATACTTGGTAAGACTGGTTGTTAGACTGTTATGGCTTCTGAATACCCAAAGATCTACAAATCTGTCAAGTGGCTGTCAAAGATCTACAAATGACAACCGAGTACAACTACTTAACCTGCTTTCCGAGGCTCGAAAACATAATAATATCCACGTATCGACCGCGGCAAGCGCAGCTTAACACATTCCCAGTCCCAGAACAAAAGTAAAAAAAAATATTCGTAGGTACGTCAATCTTCAATTTCTTATAAGAAATTTGCGACATTTTACGGTGGCTTTTTTGTTTTTTTTCTAACCTATCTATCTAACCATACGTCCATGATAATGTTTTCACTTAATCATACGTTCACTGATAAAGCTTTACATTACATTAATCTTTGGAGTATGACTCCAACTAGAGTCATAGACGTATGACTTCGGCACAAACGTGTCTCCTTTGGAGTCATTGGACAGAGAACTCGTTAACCACGTAGCCATGAACTCCTCAATTTTCTAGTAAACTGACGTCTTAAAGAATTTTGACCTCAAGTCAGACTACATTAGCAAATCTTACTTTTTCGGGACTCACGACATTCGGACACACTACTGCTTCCCATGACCTACTGACCATCTTTTGTAGGTATAATGAGGATTTCTTAAATACTTACTATTCGCCTTGATCAATATTACAATCAGTGCAGCAGACTACTGGCTCATTGTTCCTATAGGAACAGATATCTGGCAGGTCTGGTAATTCATGCTTCTTCGGGTCAAAGCCTGCATTTGCCTGGAAATGACAATATTTTTTTTAATGACCAAGGTGTTTATATTGTAAACCGATACGGCTAAGGTCCACCTGCTACCCAATCATGGTCGATGCTTGATGTTGCAGATGTGTTACTAAGTACTAAAGACAAAGAGTATCATTTGCCTGTAAGGGTCCGTACACATCTGGTGAATGTGCCTGTTTGCGAAAGGTTCACGAACTGCATGCGTGCATTGTGTATGTATAACGTTGCCAGGCGTTCGTATAAAGCCGGACATATGTAGGCTTTTTGATGGCGTGTCCGGCCAAAATAAACGGTGTCCGGCTTTTCCGGCTTTTGTTAGGTTTTTTTACATTTTATTAGAATTAAATAAGATTTATGATACTTAAAAATAAAAAAAGCTTGATTGTTCATAATGTTTTTTGTCGTTACATTAATACTGAGACACAAAAACCTCAATAATGTAGGGTGTCCGGCCTTTCTACCCAAATGTCCGGCCAAACTGTTGTCTGTCCGGCTATTAGGTTTGTCGACCTGGCAACCCTAATTGTGTACCTTATTATTAATGTAGCCCCCGACACGTATGCTGCATACGTGCCGCTCTCGAGCAAGCTTTGCTTGAGTTGCGTAATTTAACAGTTGTTATACCATATAGCAGTATATGCAATGATTATGTGTATTCTGTAATCCTTAGAAAGATTTCTTCTACCATATTGGTAAGAATTTTATACGCGGAGGTACTTACATAAAGGTAGGTCAAGGCAGCAGAAGTGCATTTAAATATGCCCACACATGTGCCGTTAAACCCATCTGTGATGCAGGGTTCATCTGGAATAAAATGTTAGGTACTTACATTTTTCAATATAAACTATTAGGTAAGACATATATGTACCTACTTATATTCAAACATAAATTTTCATGACACAGGCATAGGTACCCAAATGTCTACTTCTACCCTACCCTTTCTACCTATCATCTCTACGTAAGAAAGAACAATATATTAAAAGCTATGAAAAGGACAATCGTGAACTTTTGAACGCCTTCAACATTCAAAAACAAAACTTCCGAATTTTAACTAGGTACCTACCTACTTACAACATTCGATTTAAAAGACGGAATGTACAAGATAACTCGCGGTAGATATTTTTTTAACAAAATAAAAATGACCTAGGCCCTATTTTCTATTTCTACATGACCTCTTGCAGGGTGCTTCTTACAGCATTCAACCTGCTTAACCGGACAATGTGGCGAGGTCCTAATTTAATTAAGCACTCCAGCCAAGAACACTAGGTAATAGTGTTTAATGTTTGCTTTTTGAACTAAAATTGAGGGTTGTTAAGGGTTCTGAATGATTTGACGATATGGGTTCGGCGGGTTCGCCGAGAACTTAGGTCTACCCGTGCTAGGCCTGCAGGAGGTTCTGTTTACTCAATTAAACCCACTCACCTTCTTTAAGATTCAAATCGCAAAAAACACGACAGACAAAGCTAAACGTACACACAAAGAATATATATTTATTCACCGACATGTCTTGCGCACGCGCAGAACGCAACGAAATGCCCAGTAAAAATAAAACAAGTTTAAATCAGTAGGTATACACTTATATGTATACATAAACACATACAATAATAATCTTTGCAGATGTGTGCTATAATTAACAAGAATCCAGATACTTATTTAGCATATCGAGACTTAAGGTACCTACCTACATACAACACATGCTATGCTACTCTTTACCGCAAAAGTTTTTTATCCCCAGCTTAATGATATAGATCATTTCAGATATAGATATAGCTTTCTAACGGTGAAAGAATTTTTAAAATCAGTCCAGTAGTTTTTAAAACCCTACGAACAAACAAAGAAATCTTTCCTCTTTATAATATTAGTATATATGTGTCTCAGTAGAATTGTGTTTAAAAACAGCTTAGGTCACTTAGGTGGTGCCAGGATAGATGAAGTTGAATAAACTAAGCTAATGACTCTAAAGCATTTTAGGAAAATACTAACAATTTCAATGTGACGGCGTGAAAGGTGCTTGTGATATCTATAAGATTGCCAATCGTTTTCAAGACCAGTTCAAGGTCCGGCCTTGATATGATACGAAAAAAAGGATGAACATACACAACTTGGCACCCATTTAGATAATAAAGTCTTTTGCCGATGAAGTCGACAGACGGACAACCAAATTATAATTATCATAATATTGAACTTGGCTCTCATTTTCAGATTTATGTTTTTGGTGGGATTTTGAAATAATTTATTTTATACGTTTAGTTATTGCTATAACTGAGCTGTATGTCCAACAAGATCTAAACAGATATGAGAATGACAGTGACAGCGTCAGGTTTAATCAATCAGTCAGTTTTGAATTTTGTATTCTGGTTTTGTGGATGTGGTGAATAAACACATTTATTTATTGATTTCAGTGTTTAAATAGCAAATATTATAATTATACGTGACGATGATATGAATAACGATTTACTTAATAATTTAGAAAAGTAGTTTTAATCATTTGACTAATTAATAAACGGTATGTATATTTTTTGTTTGTTTATGATTCATTCGAGTTTGAACAATAGCTTGATACAAATCTAACTCTTTTATAACAATTCCACCTTCCCACACCTGCCTAAAATGTATAAACTTCTTAATTCTTCAAAACAAACTTGTAGAAATGTTTGCTGAACATGATATTGCTGTAAAATTGATCAAACTCGCAAAATTTCATTCTTGATGATGTCACTGCATAATTTAGGTCAAAGAATATATTTAGTGCTTAGATCCTTCGTTTTATATATTAATCTGTGATCTATGTAATTATTTTTATCACTTATATAAAGAACACAGAGTTGTTGATGCATTTTTTTGTGACTAAGGAATTCATATTTGGGCCTTCGTAAATACTGTTTATCAGAAAAAACGTTATTTGTTTAAGTCAGAAACAATTCTGAAGTCAAAATTGCTGTGGAATATTTTTGCTAAACAATTTATTCCCATACAATATTATGGCTTTGGCAAACTAAAAATAAAATTGCTAAGAACACAAAAAGAGAATGATTTTATTGTTACAGAAAAATAACTATAATATATAAAATAATAGAATGCTTCTGTCTGTGTTTTCATTTGCATGGGCTTCAGGGTTGGCACCAGATACATAAAAAGCAACTTTCATCACAATTGGGTTAATGGTTTAGGAATGCATACAGGACAAACATTCATTTTTATGTATACATATTAATAGGATATAATTATGATCTTCTTAAAATTGCCTTTGCTTTACGTTGAGGTAAGCATGCTGTCGATACAGGAAAAATAAAGTAATGCATGTGCCTTGCTATAATTAATTTAATCAAAAGTAATAATACTTATCAGGTTAGATCACATTCTTAGGATGTAAACAATATTATAATCTAGCATGTTTTCTGTAGTTGCAAATTAGTTTAGCCATGTTACTATGAATGTGTAATAGACAGAGTTACTCCATGTATGTATGTTTGTCTGTTACTCTTTACATAAATATTACTCAATGGATTTGAATGAAATTTGGCACACAAATAGTTTGTAACCTGGATGTTATGTGTACTCATAAAAAAGTTTTACAACAAGATGTATCAAGCGAGTTTCTGTTAAATAATTTCTTAATTTGGGTACAATTTGTGTGACCTTGGTTAGATTTCTTTAATGGCTTCATTACTCAATAATCCAATAATACCAAGCCAGGCTTAATATCTAAGGCAGCACTTATATCATACTAGCTTTCTGCCAGTGGCTTCGCCCGCGTGGGCATCTTCCACAAATATCATTATATTTAAGCCAATGTATACAAAAACTTGACTAATTATCTCATTTGTCTGTAAGAAATATATCTTTATGTATATACCTAATTCTTCTGTATATAAGTTTGTCTTGATTCATTCTAAATGATATGACTGGGCTGACTGAAAAGAAAATGATGTTAGATTTAAGCCTGAAGAAGGATATAGTGTAGCGATATCTCCCTACATAAGAACCACTAAACAAATTTCTACATCGCGCAAGAAGTATTCGCAAGCGAGTTAGAATATATAGAACTTCCCGACATAGCCAATCAGGCAGTAGCCCGCCAGGCAATATCACACACCTGACCGGAGGATCCTCCCTTTTCAATGGAGGGACTCCACACAGTGTGCCTCTATAATAGAATATAAATATAAGGTCCTTCAGAATGACAGGTGCAACCATGGCAAATGGCTAGTATACATAAATGAGATGTATCCTGTCTGCTTGGGAATCCCTAAGTGTTAGTACAATAATGAAAAACGCCTACCAAAACACAAAAAAGTTCCAAACTTTATAAGTTATTTGTTTTTATCATTGTCTGATAAGAATTCTGTGGACAAATAATTTTAATTAAATTTTAGACTATTATAAGTAAGGCTCCACAATCAGAGCCTCATTACCAAATCCAATCTATCGGATTCCCAAAAAATAATCTTAGATGTAGTAGCCAATGAAGAGTTCCACCATCTACTTCCTGGCTCCATCATCACACCAGCTCTACATACCAAATTATAGATATATTTTTTTAAACAGTTTCTTGATTAATACTTCTTATAGTTTACTAGCTTCCCGGCAGCGGCTTCGCCCGCTTTATTTTAGCTAATGGATACAAAAACTTGACAAATTATATACAAAAACCTTCCTCATTAATCACTCTATCTATTAAAAAAAACCGCATCAAAATCCGTTGCGTAGTTTTAAAGATTTAAGCATACATAGGGATATAGGGACAGAGAAAGGGACTTTGTTTTATACTATGTAGTGATGTAGTGATCAGTATGCATTCATACAAATAAAACTTACTTTGTATGATAATAATAACAATTAGGTACAATTGAGTAATACTTCATTGAATGTGACGATAATTAGTTGGTATTAATCAGAATACTTATTACAAATAAATAACAACTTTATAGATACCTATTTTCAATACAATGTGTACACATAATATAAAACAAGACTGCTTGATTAATGCATAATAAATCCATTTGTCATTACCTCCTGTCATAACATACAAATTGATTATTCAAAATATCCCAGTTGAAGCATCCAAGGTATGCAGTTACAACTTCTGGTTACTTAATTATTAGTTTTACAACTGTCTCAGCATTATGCTCTAAGTGCATGAAGTTTTGCATTTGATTCCAAGGTGGGATGGTGTTATTGATGTTTCCTTGTGGAATCTCTCAGTAGTGGCATTGTGTCTAGGCTAGTTTCATATCACATGGGATTTGAATATAACTGGCGAAACGGGTTTGTTATAAGTTAGTAACGTATGGCTGTACTGCCTTGAAAAACTTACTTAACTGTCCTTCCTACACATGCCTAGCCTTTTCCCAACTATCTTGGGGTCGGCTTCCAGTCTAAATCGGATGCAGCAGTACCAGTGTTTAACATGGAGCGGCTGCCTATCTGACCTCCACAACCCAGTTACCGGGTAACACGGTACCCCTTGGTAAGACTGGTTGTCAGACTTTCTGGCTTCTGACTACCCGTAAAAAATAAAATAAAAAAACCTTTTATTTCATGCACACTTAAATACTACATAGTTTTCAAAGAATAGAAGTGAAAAAGAATGAATTAATGTTGTATTTAAAATCCAGTTGCGATATATTTGCAAATGAAAGAAAATTTTTCTTCGGTTGCATGAACCCCTCCTCAAGTGAAGGTGAAGGCCTCCTCTAAAGAGCTCCATTTGTCTCTATCTTGAGCTATTTGCGGCCAGCAGGTACCAGCTGTTTTTATCAACTCGTCTGCCCATCTCGTGTAGGGTCTGCCTTTGAGGCGCTTGCCGTTTGGATCCCTTCCACGTTGTTATTCTGCTGGTCCATCTCTCGTCCGTTAGCCTGGCTACGTGTCCAGCCCACTTCCAGTTTTGTTTTTTAGCGTATGTTAGAGCATCCAACGCTTTGGTGGTGTCTCGGATTTTTGTGTCTTATTTTTTGAATGTTTTTAATATTGAGCATGCTTCGTTCTATTCCACGTAGGCACGTTACCGTACCTACCCGTAACGACTGTCAAAGATGTTACAAATGACAACCGGGACCAACAGCTTAACGTGCTTTCCGAGGCTCGGAGTCCCGCTATGACATAGATGGTCACCCATCGCCGGACCGACCGCGCCAAGCGCAGCTTAACCTTTGATCGGTCGAACCGTGCGGCTGTTACTTAGCCACGAGCTCCTCATTCTAGTCTAACTACCTATTATTTACAAAATAAGAGTTTACTATAGGAGTCAATTCAATATTGTTGCAGTGACGAGGCCAGTTATGGCTGAAACTTTGGACCCGCTGTCTCCCAGCTTGAATAACGCTGGACGAGCTGACTCAGGCATTATGCATAAACTGAGGATGAGGATCGGGAGAGGGGGGCCAGCTAGCAGACCTGTTGGTGAAGGTATACATCAATAAAAAAAATGAATAATAAAAAAGTTGATTTCGATTACAAGGGGCAATTTGATACATATTATTGGAGATCACCTTTTAAGCAGGGAATTGCTTTTATTAGGAAACTCCGCGCTTTGACTTATTTTACGCAATTGAAATGTAGACAATGTAAACTTGCAAAACTAAAAATAAAAGGGGGTAATAAAAATAAAAAGGGGGAACTTAAAATTACACAAACAGCTTTGCAGATGAAAATGCTTACTCATCTGTAAAACAGTAAAGTAACTCTTATCTGTCTGTTACGTTTTTGCGGTAAAACTGCTGAAGCGATTTAAATGAAGTTTGTTATGGAATATAGATTGTTACTTGGGGAATGGAAGTTACGATGCACGCGATGCTAAATCTATTCTAATGGTATTTTTACTATAGCTACAACATGAACTGTTCTGGAAAATACTCTCGGTCACAACGAAATATAAAAGTTGTATTTTTAACTATACTCTGTACCAATTGATTTTAATTAAAATGTAACCTATTTTCTTCTAATTCTGCCACAGAAATTAACAAAATGGCCGTAAGGATGGCGCATTTATGTCAATTTCATGCTCTAAACATCATCATCATTAAATGCCATTTCATTCATCTGTATGGGAAAATAAGAACAAACAAAATAGGTTTTGATTTTGTTTTAATTTTTCATAAAATCAATCGGTACAGACTTTAAAATCATGCCGATTTCAACTAATAATAGTACACAGAATTTCAAGGCCAGTTTGTCTACCTAAATTTTAAATAATCCAGCCTAGTTCCGAGCCGTTAAGTTTGAAATGAGCATGACACCTCGGGTCCATTGTTCGGTGAAGGTCGATAAGCACTGGCGATAATGTTGCAATGTGGTCAATTGG
Organism: Pyrrhia umbra; assembly: GCA_963891755.1. NCBI lineage: Eukaryota > Metazoa > Arthropoda > Insecta > Lepidoptera > Noctuidae > Pyrrhia > Pyrrhia umbra. Next base: position 728,061 of record OY982942.1, on the reverse strand, counting down.
TCACTGGCCTATCAGTTATACTGCAATAGTGATTAAGTGAAGTCGTTGGAAATGGGAGAAAAGTGCCCCAGAGGTGATATTAATGTCCTAAAAAAAGACCAAAAAGAAGCCGTATTTCCATTCGGGATATTGTGTTTTTGTTTTGATGTGGTAGTAGAAACTTGGAAGTCGTGTTTTCTTTAGCTCAGTTGTTATTAAACTAGCGACATAAATAACTAAAAAATGCATTAATCAACACTTACTTTAAGGAGAAAAATAACCCGATAACTTCGCTATTTATGACAGAACAAAAACGCTATGCAATAAATTGAAGAGCCTCAAATATTTGCTGGAGGAATTCTTCTTCACATTAATCTGCCTGCCTTTTTGCAGGATATGTGGAATTCGGAGAGTTCAGGACCGAGAGGCCTGGCATCAAGAAGGTCGGGACATTTGCCGGAGTCTTCTGTCCCGTCGTCCTGTCCATGTTCAGCGCGCTGGTGTTCATTCGGATGGGTAAGTGTATATTTAACACTTAATTTAACACAAAATCCGAAGCATTTTCACGCTAATTCTTAAGAAAGAGAAGAGGAGATTTTCTTATTTGTTCCTTTCCGCCAGCGGGGGTAGAATTTCGGAAAATCCTTTCTTATCGGATGACTACGTCATACAAAGAACACGACCTCCAAGTTACAGGTCTCTACGATCAGCGGTTTAGGCTGTGCGTTGATCCATCATTCAAGGCATTTTATATGTGTAGATATAGCATTTTATATCTTCGGCATTTTGTCCACCTCAACTTTGAGCAAGTGCTAAAAAATATAGAATTTATGAATCACCACAGTCAAATTGTGGTTAAATGATGAACCCTGGGGATTCCCATTTACACATGTCTAACCAAAGGAGACTATCTCCATATGATAGCTCCTGGATTTAATAATTTACTTGAGAAAATACCCTCAGGCAACGTAGAGGTCGTACAGAAGCTGAATTATTAGCGTAGGATCATCTTAGATGACTTTTCCAGTAGCCTTTGCCTTTTAGAGACTTGGACTACTATACATAGATGAATGAGATAGTGAAACAAAAAGAATGATATGTGTTGCTGAAAACTTTATTGCGCCACTTCTTCTTGAAGGACTGGCTTTAGTTATTTGGACATTAAAAAAGATTTGTTGATTTTCGGCCTAAGAGTAAATTATTTTTGATCTGAAAGATTGATGGAGGATTCTGGTTTTAGCTAGCAACATTAGCTGATTGTCCTAATAAATGAATGTCTATAATAACAAGTGTAACATGTTATGTTTTCAATAAAGCTTTATCTATGCAATGACTCAATGCGCGCAAGGTCAATTTGGGCAGATAATAACACGCGTGAAGCGAAATTGCTGAATGATGTTCTATCACTGGTACTTGCCCTTTAGCCTGATGAACTGGGGGAATTGTATGGTTAGCAAAATACTATTTAGGCCCAAGTTCACCGACGAGGTAACGATCCGATTAACTTAAAACAGCTGTTTACCATAAATTCAAACATCTACCTTCCGATGGGTAACGTATTATTAGAGAATTTTTAGTCCTGAAACGGTCGATTACCAAACAAGGGTTGAACTAGAAGTGGGTAAGTACTAGAAGTTCCAGCTTCCTGGTTAAAAAACGTTCTAACGGGCCGACTACGTAACCATCGGTTGGTAAACCTGGCCCTTAATATGCGATGAATCCCAAAACTCGTTACAGACTTTTGATTTTGTGTGTGTGAATTTGAAGTACTTAAATAATGATCTCATGATCTATGTTAACACAATCAGCAGGATTTTGTTAAGTTATACTAGCTTCTGCCAGCGATGTCTCCCACATTATGTACCTACACATATTACATAGCCTATAGCAGTTAGGGATAATGTAGCTTTCTAATCCTTACTAATATTATAAATGCGAAAGTAATTCTGTCTGTCGCGCTTTCCCCCCTCGTTATATACAAACTACAACATACAACTACAAAATATATTACAATTAAAACATAACATCTTTATAATATACTAGCTTTCCGCACGGCTTTGCCCGCGTGGACATTTTTTTACACCTTGGGTTACATTATTCAAGTTTTAGTAAGGATCCCTAATTATTTCTGCAAATAAATATAGCCTATGACACTTCGTAAAGACGTAGCTTTCTAACGGTGAAAGAATTTTTAAAATCGGTCCAGTAGTTTTTGAGTTATAACCCTACAAACAAACAAATCTTTCCTCTTTATAATATTAGTATAGATCAGGTGTTTCTACCATGTCCCCGATAAAAGAAAAAAATAACAATTAGCTGGTTTGTCTCTTTTAGGTTACCTAGTAGGCAACGCGGGACTGCTGGTGACCCTAGGCCAGTTCGGGCTGGCCTACCTGATCGTCATATTCACTGTGACATCAATCTGCGCGATATCTACCAACGGCGCGGTTGAGGGCGGAGGGGTTTATTGTATCCTTTACTAAACTTTATTTTTTTTATTTCACCCTTGAGTTTGTTTATGTGTTTCTTCTCAAGGTAGTCAGATAGGAAATACCTGCCTCATCCAGCATTAAAAAAATAATTGACGTGTAAAAGTGTTATTTTATAACCTATTTGTAAAATAAATATCATTTATCATTCGTCATTTCCTAAGCTGATGAAGTGATGATTGAAAATGTTATTATTACTTATACTATGTCCTAAAGCTTTAATGGAAACTGAAGAAGGAAAGTTAATAACTTAATTATCTGCATAGGTTTAATTAAGTATAATTTATAATAATAATAATTTATTTATTTCATAACATTACACACATTATAAACTATTTACAAAGTTCCTTAATAGCTATAATCTATATAATTAGTTAAGACATCTGTGTCTGAACTAGATAAATTAATATCTGTAACTCAGACAGCAGCGCTCTTCCTTGCAACTAGTCATGTAAGAGCTATTTAATTGTAGTACAAACTATAATTAACATTTTTGGGAATAATACAAAATTAAGTAACATTAAGAATGCACATCCATTATAGCAAAATTGAATTGAATAAAGTAAATTATACAAATTAAAATAAGAAATTACAAAATAAATTAAAATATAATAATTAACAAAGAATAAATAAAGAGTAACAATGAATATTTGCAAGTACCAGTATGGTTATGTAATCAATGGTAATTTATGGTATTATAATTAAAATTAGTTTGTGTCGATTTCCAATCAAGATTTTGCATAGTAGCAATACAGCAATTGTCATTTGCTACCTAACTAAAAATTAATATAATAGCTATTTAGGCATCTTTATGAATCTACCCAGCGAGGAATCTTAATCAATTAGATAGTAAAGTTATTTATAAATAAATAAAATATTACAAACGGCGCGGTTGATGCGTCGACTGGTGATCTGTGCTTTAGAAAGCACGTTAAGCTAAGCTGTTGGTCTCGGCTGTCATTCGTAGACCTTTGATAGTCATTTTGTATAATTTACAAGCTTAAATTATTATATTAAAAAATGAAATAAAAATAGCCTCTTAATGTAGGTAAATATTACATTTTATACGGCTGGTAATGATGAAATTCATGTGAGGAAGCGAACAGCGTAGGAAAACAAACCGCACTAAGAATCACAATCATTCTGTATCCGGTTAGATTGGGAGCCGAGCCCAACATAGTTGAGAAAAGGCTAATCAGATGATGATTACAAAAAATACTCATGGATTTACTTGACAACTACTTAGGAATATTTACAAGAAAAATGGTTACGAAATCCCTGCGGAATGTGTCCCCTTGACTCGGCATCAGTCATGATAAGTAGGACGTTGGGTCCGGAGTTCGGAGGCGCTGTGGGCACGCTGTTCTTCTTCGCCAATGTGGTGTCCAGCGCGCTCTGCATATCAGCTTGTACTGAAGCACTCGTGGAGAATTTTGGGGAAAATGGTGAGTGTTCATTATCTTACTACTAGCTTCTGCCCGCGACTTCGTCCGCGTGGAATAGTGGTGCTCCGCTCCTATTGGTTTTAGCGTGATGATATATAGACTATAGCCTTCCTCAATAAATGGGCTATCTCACACTGAAATAATTTTTCAAATCGTACCAGTAGTTCCTGAGATTAGCGCGTTCAAACAAACAAACTATTCAGCTTTATAATATTAGTATAGATAACTGGAGAAACCCCACCCAATTTTTCAGGATACCTAGTGGGCTCCCACACAGGTATTCCAGACGGCTGGTGGTACCGCTTCATGTACCGCTCGGGGCTGAACGCTATCGGGCTAGGCGTCTCCTTAGCTGGCGCCTCGCTCTTCGCCAGAACCAGTCTGGCTATTTGGATGACAATGCTGATCTGTCTTGGAAGTGCTTTCATCAGCTTCTTTGTGACTCCGCTTTCCTTGGTGAGTGTTAGATATATAGAATGGTGTCCTATCTTGAAACATGTGCTTGCAATTTTAATTATAAAAATAATAATTATGGCTATGATATAATTCTTACTAAAGTTTTGTAGATATATGTATATAATAATATGTCTGGATGGATGCTTGTTACTCTTTCACGCAAAAACTACTGAACGGATTTAGATAAAATTTGTTGCACACATAGTTTATAACCTGGATTAACACTTAGGATACTTTTTACCCGGGTGAGCGAAGGAGTTCCCTCGGGATGCGGGTGAAACCGCGGCAAACAGCTAGTTTTACCATAAACTGGTCACAGTACACATAACAGTACACAGTATCGTATAAACACGACATTTAAGTACTTGTCCGGGTTTGCTAATTATAAATCGACACTGTCGTAGAACAAAGTCAGATGTGATAATACAATGTGATTTTTTCAAAATCAGCTTCAACTAAATCTAAGTTCAAATAAATATCGATATAAGCAAGAAAAAAAACCGGCCAAGTGCGTGTCGGGCCACGCGCAGTAGGGTTCCGTGGTAGGTCTTAGTTAGTCGACTATAACTCTGTAACCGGTAAAGCCTACTTTGCCGTGATAGTTTTCCTTTTAAGTTCATTACATGTGCTACGTCTGTGAATTTTTTACATTTCTAGGTACAGCCCTTCAAAAGTTAGAGGGGGGGATGCTCGTTACGAACAAAAATTTGCACTTAAAGCTAGATATTTCGCAAATGGATCGCTTAACCGAAAAATGGTCTTCACATACCCATTTACCATACATACCAATTTTCATCCCCCCTTTACGTGTTTGGGAGCTACGCTAAAACATATATTTTTCAAAATTTTATTTTACCACTTTCTCGGCGTCATCAATATACATATCCATACCAAATTTCAGCTTCCTAGTAACAGGAACCTCGGAGCTATGCCGCGGACAGACAGACAGACAGACGGACATAGCGAAACTATAAGGGTTCCTTGTCGGACTACGGAACCTTACAAATTATATATCTGGTACTTTCCGAGATATTAAAACGAACAAAGTTGTATTTCCAATACGTTCCAAAGAAAATCTAAACTTTAAAGTGCTTTCCTGTAAAGTAGCTATTTTGTAGATCCGACTTTGTTCTACGACAGTGTCGAAATATTAATATTTTTATTTTCATGATGAAATGCTCTAGAAAGGTTTTATGTCATGGACTGAGTACATACCTTTCGGGGAAACAGTGCATTCATTTACACCGTGTATAGTACGTTGGATAAAGAAAATACAGTGTTAATCGAAGATTTAAAATATTCCCTGATGATTAATGTTTTATTTGAGGAGCTCGTGGCTAAGTTACAGCCGCACGGGTCGACCGATCATAGGTTAAGCTGCACTTGGCGCGGTCGGTCCGTGGATGGGTGACCATTCCTTGTCATAGCGAGACTCGTCCGTGCCTCGGAAAGCACGTTAACTGTTGGTCCCGGTTGTCATTTGTAGATCTTTGACAGTCGTTACACGTAGTCAGAAGCCAGAAAGTCTGACAACCAGTCTTACCAAGGGGTATCGTGTTACCCGGTAAATGGGTCGTGGAGGTCAGATAGGCAGTCGCTCCATGTAAAACACTGGTACTCAGCTGTATCCGGTTTAGACTGGAAGCCGACCCCAACATAGTTGGGAAAAGGCTAGGTAGATGATATGATTAATGTTTTTTTTTTCCAGATTGACAAACCAGACACGAACCACATAGTGAACACAACGGGTTTCTACTACACGGGCCTGAACTCCACCACCCTGTATGACAACCTGTACCCGCAGTATGGGCGGGACTACACCACCGCTGATGGACAGATGGTGGACTTCGCGTCGGTTTTTGGGGTCCTGTTTACGGGGGTCACGGGGGTCATGGCTGGCGCTAATATGAGTGGTGAGTTAGATATCAAGTTTTTAAAATGAAAAACTTTTCACAAAAAAATAAAAGCGACTTCCAAAAAAAACCTGAAAAGTAAAAAAATAATTTTATTTAAATGCTTATCGACCAAAACATCTCTCTAGAAATCGGTGTCTTGTAAGTTACTATTGTTAGTATTTCGCCACCGACTTCTACCGTAATCGGTAAACATACATAAAAAAAATGATTCCGACGAATTGAGAATAAAAAAAAAATCCTCCTTTTTTGTAGTCGGTTAAAAAGTTTGGTCTGAAAGACCTGTTGCCTGTTGTAGAAAGCTTAATGTCCCCTACCATGTCACTTACTCTCTCTGTCTTTCTGTCTATTTATATACAACTAGCTTCTGCCCGCGACTTCGTCCGCGTGGAAAAGTGGTGCTCCGCTCCTTTTGGTTTTAGCGTGATGATACATAGCCTATAGCCTTCCTCAATATGTGCTATCTAACACTGAAAGAATTTTTCAAATCGTACCAGTAGTTCCTGAGATTAGCGCGTTCAAACAAACAAACTCTTCTGCTTTATTATATTAGTATAGATTACTTTCCACCAGTTGCTTCGCCTGCGTGGGCTATAAGAACTCAAATTAAAAATCACAGAGTTTCATAAAAACTTTGCCCCCCATTTCCACCCCCTTAGAGGTAGAATTTCGTAATATCGTAAAATAAAATAATAATTCGTAACATTTTTTTTTAGTGCTTAGACCTAACAAACTGAAAATAAATACGTGTTTGTTAAAGAGTGTTAAAGTTTATTTGACTACTTTCAGTGTTAAAAGACTTGTAAACATTTCCTTTTGAAAAGAGTGTCTATGGAGTTTCTTGCCGGTTCTTCTCCATCACATCATCATCATCTCTTTGGAACCACGCAACTAGCTTGACGTTTCATAAGACCTATTTGAAATAAAAACATTTGAGTTTGAATCAAAATTTGCCCACTGGTTAAAAAAAATCCTCTAATCTTTTCTGTATCCAGGTGAGCTGAAGAACCCGTCCCGCAGTATCCCGTTCGGCACGCTGGCGGCGCTGCTGTTCACGTTCGTGTCGTACATGGCGCTGAGCCTGCTCACCGCGGCCAGCTGCTCGCGCGACCTGCTCATCAACAACTACGTGTACCTGCTGCCCATCAACATCTGGCCGCCCTTCATAGCTGTCGGTAAGATTATGGAATTAGTGATCAATTTACTCGTAGAGGATGAGAAAGTACGTTAAAATAGCCGATGTTTTTAAGAGTATTTTGTTATTTGACGTAATGTCTGTAATGTCAAATTATTCCGCTGAAGTTTACTTCTTATCCTTATTCTACTATTATTTAAAATGCGCAAAAGTAGAAAAATATAATCTGGTTAACAAAACTGTGTTGTATTTTGCAGGCAGTGGCGTGCAGTTCATATAGGCAAAAAGACACTGCCTACCCTACATAACTCAGAAAATATTTACTATCTTTATTTTATTTTAATAAGTATCTAATATTTTATCTCAGAGTAATTACTATCAATAAAAAATCTTGAAACTTAAATCAGCTCCACCTGTCGAATATTGGTGGTATTACGAAGAATACTCGCGATACATTTCAACAACACAAAAATGTTTGCGCGGTACTAGGGCGCCCCTAGCGAATCTAGGCAGAAAACGTGAATGCCTCATTTCGTACAATAGTATTTGTAAGAAGACTCGTAGACATGCGAATACAATGCAGTGTGCGTTCGTATAAATATTTTGCACACATTGATACAAATTACGCACACAAATAACAAAAAAGGCAATGTCTTAATTCGATTTATACGACGGAAACATCGGTTCGGAAACCTTCGGCTATCGACAAGGCCACAAGAGACGGTGGCCGATGTTTTCCGAACCGATCTACATTATGATGTAATGTAACTATTTTAAAAAGTAGCATGTTTTGACTTTCTTATCTCTAAGTAAACAACATTTCTTTTAGTCGTATTTTTTTTTCTGTGACGTGAGTTTCGCGCGCGTCGCCATTGTTATTGTTTATCTGACTTGTTCTGTGCTAGCGAATATTTCTTAATATTTTAATAATAGTGAGTTTTAAGCGTTGATAATAGTGTGAAATGGAATATATTCACTGTGAAAGTGGTGTGTGTGTACAGAAAATTAAAAATTATGAGTTTTTAACACTATCTTTCGGAGAAAAAAAACAAGTGATCGCGAAAGGCCGTTGTACACCAGATTTACAATTAATACAAACTAAAGGTAAAGTCAATCGTAAATTCAATACAAAACAATTCGATTCATATTATTAGCTCTCGGATTGCATACACGCTATTTCCCTTGCCTACTATTTTACACACACAATAAATTAATAAAACCGTCTGAAACGACGCAGGTTTCAACTATTCATATTTATCTCCTACGGTAGCCAAAACCATGAGCAATCTGACTTAGAAGCTTCCGTACACTTGGAAAAAATCGTATTGAAACACGATGAAAGTCGATCGAAACCGAAATATTATTCAATCACTTTTGATATTGTTTGTTTTTGGAGTAAACATGAGCTCACTTTGCGTGAAAGAATTTGTTCCTGAATGTGAATATGGGAAGTTATTAGGAGAGGTCAACTTTCATGCGAAATACGACGGAGTTATGGACAACTATTTATGAAATTCGTTCTTAGGTCGGTACTCATGTTCGAGATTTTTAAATCAAATCTGAATCTATGATTATTTGAGGTGGCAAATTACATGCATCATTATTTGATCGACAAGACGACGAACCAAAACGGGAAAGGTATTTTTGAAAAGTGGGTACCAAAGCCAGGCGGGTGTCACCCGGCGCGGCGGCGCATTTCACGGGCAGGCGTACCTATCGTAGTATCGAAGGTCGCGCGCCGCTCGTCCGCACGCTTTGGCTTTTCTGCCTACCCTGCCTAAAATCTCTGTGCACGCCACTGTTTGCAGGTATGCTGATGGCCACGTTCTCAGCCGGGCTGTCGAACTTAATAGGCGCCTCACGAGTACTGGAGGCCTTAGCGAAAGACAACATATACGGTAAGTTTGCTTGCGAGTAGTGTTACCAGCATCGGTTTTCGAAATTTTGTGACGGAAAAGAAAAAAATATATATTTACCGGTGTTCTAAAAATTCATGCATGTTTCTGGCCTGTGGCGTCTCATTGGCTGATGGTTAAGTTTTCTTGAGTTAGTTAACACCGAAATATTATATTAATATTTATCAATAATAAATATATCATAGTTTAAAAGTATTCCACAAAATTCTTTTACAAAAAATATTATTCCTCCCTAATTTCGAGAAATTTAATTGCGAGTCCGGCTTGCACTTAGCCTTTTTAATATTGATTATCCCACCTAGGTTTCCTCCTCCGGCCGATGGTCTCCCGGTCCGGCAACCCGGTGCTTGCCGTCATCACGTCCTGGCTGCTGGTGCAGGTGGGCATCATGGCCGACTCCCTGAACGCCATCGCGCAGGTCAACTCCGTGCTCTTCATGACGAGCTACTTCGCTATCAACCTCGCGTGCCTCGGTCTAGACCTGGCTTCGGCGCCTAATTTTAGGTAAGTTTATTTTTATATGTCACTAACTACGAATACCGTTGTTTTATAATCTAACTCGTAAGATTATAAGCTGACGAAAAAAATGAGAATTCTAACAGTTTACAATATTAGGTATTCATGTTTGGTGGCTGATGAATATTATTTTTCTTACGTATCTACTTATGTGGGGTATCGTTGGTTAGGTCTTTTAAAAATATAGTATGTTTGAGAAGACAATTTTCCAATTTAGGGATCCATTAGCGAAGTATCAAGTTTAGGTACATGTTCGCAATGACGATTTATAATATAGTCTCGTCATTACCTAAAATCACGGGTCTCAAAAACACATATTATGATATCGTCCGGTGTACCTGTCGTTAGAGAGAAATGACTGCATGCTTATTGGTCGAGCGACTGAAGCGGTTGGTGCGCGACGAAATGGAATTAGGTCAATTGCCTTCATTTCATATTGTCAGATCTGAGCGCAGGCAACGCTTATTTACAGCTGGTTGCATAATTTTTTAAATCATTTATACTTTTACGAAAATCACAAAACATAGAAATAATAATTAAGTAAACATACATCATAAATATTAAGACGAAAAACATAAAATAATAGCAAAATTATTCAATTTTATCCTCTATTTTGACAGATCTTAAATGACAGTTCTTTCGTTTCACGTGTATAAGTAACCTGATATTTTTTTTATGCAACCGGCTGTTAGTGTGTAAGCCCCTTCACCCACGGCGACTTTTTGTAACAAATGCGACTAATACTAACGCGTGTTAGTCGCATTTGCAACGCACTACAATAGCGATGCCAATGCGCTACAATAGCGATGTCAACGCGCTACAATAGCGATGCCAACGCGTTACTGTATCGCGACTGTACAACGTAACTTCTGAATTAAAGATTATGGGTTTTTAGTATTTTAAACGTTGTTACATGATGTCCACAAAGTAATCTCTCTTTATAAAATGGGTGCATCCAATATTGCCGCTGCTTACGTAAAAGCATTACCAAAGACAACGTGACTAATGTTGCCTCAACGGAGTTTAACTTGCAACTGTAGCGATCGCAGGTATTTTTGTGCCGTTATTGAATCGCGTTTGCATCGAGACGGAAGCGCGATAGTATCGCGTTTGCATCGAGACAGACGCGCGACAGTATCGCGTTTACATCGCGACTGAATCTGAGCCCGTGGGCGAGGGCACACAGCTAGCGACCGTTTCGCGACTGTATCGATGCCGACGCGTGACAGTATCTTTAAAATTCTCGATTATAGTAATAATATATATATATCCTGATCCAGCCTGTCCCTTGCTGTACTCCCCCAGCGACGCCCTAAGCCGAGGCCCGTACCCTACTAGGGGGTGCCCTTAGCGTGTAGTTGCTTAGTTTTTGTAAGTTAAGCCCTGGCTGGAGGCCCTAAATTTATTTAAGGCACTTCACAGGCAAGCCCGGTTAAGCAGTCGACAACCTTCTAGGTTGACCTGCGAAATGTCATACAAAAATAAAAAGCGCGACATTATCGCTACAAAAAGTGGCCGTAGGCGAGGGGTCTAATACGCTTGCATGTGGTGGGCGCAGGCCGACGTTCAAGCAGTTCTCGTGGGGCACGTCGCTGCTGGGGCTGCTGGGCTGCGCGGCGCTGATGTTCGGGCTGCGCGCGCTGTACGCGTGCGGGGCGGCGCTGGCGTGCGGCGCGCTCGTGGTGGCGCTGCACCTGCTGTCGCCCGCCGCCGCAGACCCCACCTGGGGCTCGCTCAGCCAGGCGCTCATCTTCCACCAGGTGCCACAGCCTACACCTACACTCTCTAGTGAATACTACCACAGATTCCAGTCTTCTGTCTCTCCATAGGAAATTTATAATCTATACTAATATAATAAAGCTGAAGAGTTTATTTGGCGCTAATCTCAGGAACAACTGGTCCGATTTGAAAAAATTATTTCAGTGTTAGATAGCCCCATTTATTGAGGAAGGCTATAGGATATATATTATCACGCTAAGACCAAAAGGAGCGGAGCACCACTATTCCACTGGGGTCATTTGATGGTTTCCCATCCGAAAAAAGGCCTTGCACGGAGTCTGACAAAACCGTTTTCCCCTCACTTTGTCTATGGACTTTGTATTATACAAGGAGACCAAAAATGGAGGACAAAACGCGTTTTCCCCCCTTTCATGCTAGGCCTACAGGTTATCATCTGCCTAGCCTTTTCCCAACTATGTTAAGGTCGACTTCCAATCTAAACAAGATGCAGCTGAGTACCAGTGGTAAACCTATGCTAGGCCTATTACTATAGCTTATAGTACATAGACTAATGACGCTATCGACGGTCCAGGTCCGCAAGTACCTGCTGCTGCTGGACCCGCGGCGCGAGCACGTGAAGTTCTGGCGGCCGCAGATGCTGCTCCTCATCGCCTCGCCCCGCCAGGCCGCGCCGCTCATCGACTTCGTCAACGATCAGAAGAAGGTAACCTCTTCGAACTGAGTTATACTTGTTAATTAACAATTCGACAAGGAACCCTTATAGCTTCGCCATGTCCGTCTGTCTATCTGTCCGCTTCATAGCTTAGAGGTTCCTGGTATTAGAAAGCTGAAATTTAGTATAGATATGTATATGGATCACGCCGACAGAGTGGTAAAATAAAATTATGAATTTTTTTTAGAGTAGCTCCCAAACACGTAAAGTGGGGATGTTTTTTTTTCCCGCGTATCCCTTCGTGTGGCGTGTCGTTACACTTATAACCCCACACGAATTTTTTATTATTATTTTTGTCTTTTAAAAATATTATGGGAGGGTGAAGACCATTTTTCGGTTAAGTGAGCTATTTGCGAAATATCTAGCTTTTGAGTACAAATATTTGTTCGATACGAACATTCCCCCCCCCACTAACTTTTGAATGACTATCCCTTGAAATGTGAAGAAAATCACAGACGTTGCTCATGTTATGAACTTATAAGAAAAACTATCACGGCTAAGTAGGCTTAACCGGTTTTATATTATAAAATAAAAAATATAAAAGTACATCAGCTTTTCATGAACATCGTCAGGGCGGGCTGTTCGTGGTTGGTCACGTGCGAGTGGGCGAGCTGGATGGCTCGGGTGACCCCCTCGCGGCCGAGCACAAGTACTGGCTCAAGCTGATCGACCATCTCAAGGTGAGTACATATAGTGATAACAACTTGCGCTGAGTAAAAATACTACCATTTTTATTCATTGTCCAAAAAAAATTACTAGGGGCTAATATGGTAAAGGACTTTTGATTTGATTTAAATAATAATCTGTTCAACAGTTTCAATACTTCTAAATTGTTTAAAATAGAACCATTCCTCTCTCTTCAGTTCACTTGGAATTCAATTCTTCTCTTTAGCTTTCTTTGTCTTTCTGGCTGGCTATAACAGTTACAAGTTTATTCCTAAATTTTCCAACTTTCTTTACGATACGAGTGGTTTAAGAGACACAATGATTATGCTATGAAAATAAAATTTTGGTCTGGCAACATATTTTTAGAGTACCTGCTGAATAAGTACAAATTCCATTTACAGGCACTTTTGAATGCTCAAAAAGTCATGAGTCTGTCAGTTAGTCAGAGAGAAAGTTGCAGCTATTTGCCCGTTTCAAAGGGTAAATTTCTATGAAGAAGAACGGGTAAGAAACTCTATGGTTACCCTACTATCTCTTATCCAGGTGAAAGCGTTCGTGGAGCTGAGTCTGTCTTCGTCCGTGCGGTCGGGGGCCGCCCAGCTGGCGCGGCTGGCGGGGCTGGGGGCCATGAAGCCCGACACCGTGCTGCTGGGCTTCCGGGACACAGCGCCGCCCACCGACTTCTTCAGAGAGTAAGAGCACTGAAGCTAGCTAAGTCGGCACCAATAACGATCTTTCTGAGGCACGGAGGAGTCTTGCACGGTCATCCCTCCAGGACCGATCGCGGCAATCGAAGTTAAATCTTGACCGTTAGACCCGTGCGACTGTTACTGACGTTAATCACCATGAAGTAAACCTATATTTTCCTGTCACAGCCCCCTCTCCCCGTACAAGACGGACATATTCGACCTGGAGTCGGGCGAGACGATCTTCCCGTGCCGCAAGGTGTCGGACGAGCGGCTGTCCGGCACGGAGTACGTGCGCATCGTGTCAGACGTGCTGTGCGTCAACAAGAACGTGTGTTTGTGCAGGAACTTCCACAAGCTAGATATGGCTAATGTTGAACGGTGAGTCCGATGCACACGCAATCAATAAGTCAGTCAATTAATCAGTTAATCAATAATTCAGTCAATCAATCAGTTAATCAATAATTCAGTCAATCAATTAACCAGTCAATCTATCAGTCAGTCAGTCTCAGTCAATCAGTCAGTCAATCAATCAACTAGTCAGTCAGTCAATCAACTAGTCAGTCAATCAATCAGTCAGACAATCAATCAGTCAGTAAGACAATCAATCAGTCAGTCAGTCAATCAATCAATAAAATATGCAGCAAGTCAGCGTCGCTGCAGTATATCGACGTGTGGCTGGTGGAGGTGCTGTCGCCGAGCTGCGAGGAGGCCTTCACCGTGCGCGGCCTGTTCGCGCTGCAGCTCGCCGCAGTCGTGCGGAGCGCGCGCGGCTGGCAGCACCTGCGCCTGCGCCTGCACGCCGTGCTGGCGCCTGCAGCACAGCCCACCACCATACACGGTCAGTTACTTGCACACTTACCCTAGGCCGACGCCTACCGTACGCCGACGCCTATCTTAGGCCGACGCCTATCTTAGGCCGACGCCTACTCTAGGCGGACGCCTATCTTAGACTGACGCTTACACTATACTGACACCTTTTAAGTCCGACGCCTACCTTAGGCCGATGCCAATCCTAGGCCGATGCCAACCCTAGGCCGATGCCAACCCTAGGCCGATGCAACCCTAGGCCGACGCCAATTTAAAGATCCTTTAAGAGTTCATGCCGCTTTGGACATTCAAAAAATGTGACACTTTTAAAAGTTTTTTTTTGCAACTGTATAAAACCCATCTACTACTACTAATAATAGTTACAAATCACAGGAAAAACAGCGCTTATTAAATAATTCAGAGCCCTATAAATTTGAACTCAACAAACTCAGATTTGGTAAATATAACTGAACTTACTATGGAATTTCTTGCTTTTTCTTTCCAGCCAAAAACATATAGGAAATGGTAAGGGGCGGGCGTTTCGTTGAATTTCGTCTGATGCTTATTTTCTGTCTAGTTCGAATAAATCACTTTTAACTAGACTTATTTAATGTCTAAATTGTAAATACTACTATTTTTTTTAAAGAAATTGAAACCTTCACTCATGTTCGTTCTTTTCACTGAATACCAGTTGCAACATTTTATAAAGACGACTTTGGGTAATGGAACGTTAAAATTAGCTAAAAATGTTTTGGCTAATATGGCTGCATCAACTGGTCTCGGCTGGAAGGACCTCGAATTCGCCGCACAAGATCGCAAAAAATGAAAATCTCTTCTTAGAGCCCTATTTTCCTGATGAGGGACCACAGGGTCGCATCATCATCAAAGATAATTTGTGCAACATCATAAATTAATAAAATTATTAGCGTTAATGATACATTACGTGATGGGGCATTAATGTTTGTCTGTCTGTCTGTGCAGAGGCGGGTCGTACGGTGACGGTGGGCGAGCACTCCGCGCTAGAGTCGCTGGCCGCGGGCCGCCCCCTAGAGGAAAGGCTTGATAAGCTGCTCAAGCTGCTCAGAATTAATGCCACCATACATATTGTAAGTACCCATATCACATTTAATTACTTTAAATAATTAGTCATCGATTCTGTACGACAAATGACAATAGGTCTATACTCAATGGAATAATAGTTAGAAGTCCGATAATGATGATCATGATAGTAATAATAGTATTTTAATTGTTATTATTATAAATATTTGCGTGCCTAGGTACTACAGGCAGAATATAGCTTGAACTATGCACCATTGTTAAATCTTGTATCACCTGTATTCTGTGCAAATAAATGTTTCTTTCTTTTTTCTGATCGTCACCCATTTTGTTGTGACGAAATGAAAATTGTTTTCTAAATAAAAATACCTACTAAAATTAGCGTCTCGGCTTCGCACGGCTCTGCATTTTTTTCTGAATTTCATACAAAATTAAAATCCAATTATTTTATAATTCTGGTGGATTTTCCAAAAATCTTCACCTTCTTATTCTGTGACCTAGTGTCAGACATTTCTTAGTTATAATCCAAAAATGACCCATGATAATGACTCTGTTATAGCAGTTTTCATAATAAACCTGAACTAAAATCATTCCTGTTTCAATTGCAGGTAACCGATTGGCCTAAATTAGATGAATACAGCAGATTTTCTTACGACGATGAGAACAGTATGTACCAACGTGTCCCCGTCAGTTATTTACAAATGTAAGTACTATATTATCATCTCAACTGTACCTAGATTTTCTTGTACCTTTGTAATATTTATTCCTTTTTTGAAACCGATTGTAAATGTGTGTCAAAACGTAAAAAAATGAGATGATTTTTGGTAATCAAAACGATCTATTTGACGTTAAAATGCCTTTCAAATTTTTGTTTAGAAATACCATTTTTTTTTTCGGATGGGAAATCAAATGACCCCCTCCCACCGTAGTGACAGACTCTCACTGACTAAAACCCATCCATATTCCTTCCTCAGCCCTTTCTATTCCGTGGGCGCGGTATTTCTTTCGAACTCGCGATTCTCGCAGCCCCGCAGGCTATGGCCCTGGGGGAGGACCCCGTCACTTCGAATTACCCTTGTGATTCAATCAACCCCGTTCACTCTATACTTAACTAAAGCATTTATGTCTGTGTTGCAGCGTGAACAATATCATCAAGCAGCGCAGCTCGCAGGCGACGGCGGTAACCTTCGTGCAGCTGCCCGCGCCGCCCAAGCTGTCCAACACTGCAGCCGACGACTCCGTCTGCGAACATTACCTGAGGGTAGGTACAGCCGGGGATGTAATACGCGTGGACTGCTAACTCGTCCCTTGATGGCTTGATGGATTTCAAAAATTCTATTATTCTCAAAGGGTTGAAATCACACTATTACGATATCTCCCTACAGTAGCGCAACGCTTTTGATGACGCGATGCCGCCGCTGGCGTAAGTAGATCAGATACGATAATGTTGTTACAAAATGGGAAATAAAATAATGAAGCGAAACAATTTTCAACAAAACACGACCGCGTCAGCCCTCTCGCGCTCCGTCTCGCAAAGTAAGCGTGTTTGCGGGACGCGGTTGACACCGCCCGCCTCCCGCGAGTCCCCCGCCGTTGCTCCGCGTAAGTACATTCGTTGCGCTACTATAGGGAGATATCGTAATACTGTGGTTGAAACTGTAAGATAGAATAACGTAGTCAGGGCTGCTTAATAATCGTACTTTTTGCATTGAAGAAAAAAAAACCTTTACTAGTATATAAAGTTCGAAATACCAAAATTAACTCACAGATTTAACTGTAGCAGAATGAGAGATCTCTTTTCATAAGTTAGGAGATTTACGTAAAAAATCTTATGGATAGAAATAATATAATCTGCCTAGCCTAGCCTCTTCCTAACTGGGAACCGTGGACTACCTATCTGACTACAACAACCCAGTTACCGGGTAACAAGATACCCCTCAGATCAGACTTGCTGGCTTTTGACAACGAACTACCCGTAACGACTAACAAATATTATCATGAATATCTTATGTTTTATAATAAAAGTTATTTTTATTTGACTTTTCAGGTGCTAGACGAGTTTACAAAGGATCTTCCTCCCACAATTCTAGTGAGGGGCCTGAAGTCAGTCACCTCGACCGCGCTGTAACTAAAGGAGTACCTGTGACGTATTTATTAGATCTCGAACTTAATTATGATCTAGCTAGACAATTGGACCAATTTGTAGACATACTCAATTTGTTAGGTAATTTTTAATGGTGCACACACATGTATGAGTGTATGAGATACATTTTATTAAGGTTTTGATAAAAAAAATGTCATCGATTTTCAAATTAGACTTTAAATGCAATGATTTTGATGTCTCAGATAAGTTGCTACAACGTTCCTTATTTTATTGTTTATTTTAAATATTTGTCATTTTTATTCTTTCGACTTAAAGCAAGGACTTAGCTAACATAAGATATTGCATATATACAACCTAATTTTGCAAGAGATGACTGAGAAGATACTTCCTCCTTTGTTCAAAGTGCGGTAGTTATGTGCGCATCTGTATAACTAATACATATTATATTCTTTTCTTTAGTCGAAATCACGCTAGGTCTTTGCAAAGTGTGACAATACCCTCAATCGACACAAAATTAATACAGACTCACAGGATGAACGAGGGACGTGCTCTAGGACTTGATTACTACCACCAAAACTAACAACTTTTATTTTAAGATCTTGTAAAATTCGCAAAAAAAAAATAGTACAATTCACTTCCAATACAAATTGGTCAATCAGCTGACGACAGCCGACGGGAAGTTATTTTTTTTTTAGTTTCAGACCAAATCTAAGAGCATAGCATATCTCAAAGCAAAACTCTGGTACTCAGCTACATCCGGCTAGACTAGAAGCCGACCCCAATATAGTTGGGAAAAGACTAGGCAGATGATCATGGGCTGAAAGCGAGACTACTACTATTTTTATGTATTAAATTAGCAATTTTTAGCTGCAACCATTTTGAATACAGGCACTTGTTTTCAAAATAGTTTAATGGTTCATGTTCAAATCCACCTTCCTACTAATGTGTAAAAACGAAAATTTATGAAGATGTATGTATATTTGTTACTCTTTTACACAAAAACTACTGAATGGATTTGGATGACATTTGGTAAACGCATAGCTTATATCCTGGATTAACACATAGGTTACTGTTTATCCGGGTGTTCAAAGAATTCCTCTCAGAATGAAAGCGAAATCGCGGGAAACGGCTAGTGTGTCTCGATTGAGTGTCTTGTCACACATGAAACTATCTACATATATTTTTCTATAAAACTCCATTAAACGGTGCTATTTTTCCATTACTATTAGTATGCCGAATCTTGGCAAAACATGTTTTTCATCAAGAGCATTCAACATATTTGTGTGATCTTATGCTATAAAACAATTTTCTTAGACTAAAGCCTAAAAGTCTTTAACGAGTATATTTCCTTACGCAATGTATGTCATTATGATGGTAACGTACACTTTATATGACGTCATTGCACGCACGTCCAGCGTAGTATTAGTGTAGTATTGTAGCGATAATCTTGTAGTTTAAATAATTAAAGTAAATTAGCCATCTGTTCTATAAAATATGGAAATTAAGTATATTTTGTTACTTAATGCAAAGTTGAATTTTTTTATCTCTTCTCTATAATAATTTTATTTCAACCTTGGTTCTATATCGACCAGTCTATCCTGGAAGACACTCAAATTTTCAAAGATTTTTAAATGTCAATTCAACAGTTCAGAGGCCGTATTATGACTATTCAGTATCTTATTCAAATCTTATCATGTGGGCAGCAAACCAGCCTGACGGACTCTGACATGGAATAGTAACAATTACTGCTATCAAGGTAGATATACTGCTGTTATCGTGCTCTCCCGGGCAAGGTGGTGTAACACAACCAACTATCTGACACGGGCTGCTGAGTATAATTTAAAAAAAATCACAGAGCTTTGTCACCCAACCGCGCTTGCGACCACCAGACCAACGAGGTACTTTTCTCGGTGACTGTAATTGTTAGTTTAAAAACCTAACTTTAGATAACTTCAGTTACTAAAAACGTACTGTAAATTGAATTCCCTCTCATGGACAATGAAATCTTTCTATTTAAAACTTGATACATTATTAGATAAATTAGAAAATGTTAATTATGATAATGAAGCCTTATTGTCTTACACATAAGGTTGATATTGGCTTATTTTTTTGTGACTTATCTAACACAATGATATTTTTAATTTTCTTATTTACGATCTTTCTGAGATTTTCTTATTAACTGTTTATTGGGTTTCATTAATTGAAATACGCATTTTCTTCATGACTTCGATATTATTTTTCATTTTAACCAAGAAATGTCCATTATGTATTGATTCACAATATTAATTAAAACTATGTGACATTTTTCGGTTGAACTTTATTTAAAATGTATGTCTCTTATAATTCCTAAACTGACTTTTATTAAAATTAAGTTACGATTGTTTACCAATATGTTTAGTATTTGATATTATTATGATTAATTTTTAAGTTTATGTATACCTAGATTAAATAATGACATATTAATTATGGAAATGAACACCATTATTTTTTTCTGCAATCATGTGATCTATTTTCTTATATTATTCGCGTTGTTTATTGAAATGAAGATTAATATGGAGTTAAGTTTGACTGTCTGTAGGGCTGCATTGTGATATGTTAAAATAATCCGAATTTCTGTGTGAAAGAGATACACAACTCGAATAGCTTCGTCCCTTTTTCACACTGCGTCTTACAGATATGTAAAACAGCAGTAGGTAGATATAATCTTTGTTTCACTATACAATCTTATAAAAACTTATAATAATTAGTTATAATAATATAAATCAACGTTATTTAAAATAAGTGCACCACACAAAGCGAGCACCAAATTATTTTTATATAAATAGTATAAATATATTTGTGTATAATATTAATATTATGATGTTTATTGTAATTAAGCCTAATTTTAAAACAGTATTTTATGACAAAATGTGATATGACAATAAATCATTGATTATATTTTTTATTCGTGTTTTTTTCACCCTTTTTCTCAGAAAACCTTTAAAAATTATACACTTCTCATCAAAAAAATCGAAACACCTCGCAGTTTATGATTTGATAAGGATTATCAGAAAAATGTGTATATTTAGGAATAAATGTAAAATGTCATTTAATAGTGAGTAGTATGAGGTTTTTAAATCCTAATGTTATTGTTCTAAATTCAAATTAAGTCTTCATAGATTTCGTATTTTGTATAATGAGTAATTTTTACCCTGTATGGAATATGAAGGATATGGGTAAAACAACACGCGTAAATGAAAAAAATAAATTAAGAAACGTTTATTTAATAACTTGTATTCCCTCCGCGAGCTCTTATTACTGCTTCCATACGGTTCTTCATCGATCGGATGAGAGTTACGATCACATGTTGTGGTATATTATCCCATTCCTCTTGGATTGCATTTTGCAGCTGGCTAAGTGTTTCTGGGGCTGGATCTCTTGCTCGAATTCGTCTCTTTAATTCATCCCATAGATGTTCAATGGGATTCATGTCCGGGCTTCTTGCTGGCCATACCATAATGGAGATACCGACTTCGGTAAGATAATCTCGTACGACGCCCGCGGTGTGAGCTCTAGCATTGTCGTGCATGAATATGAAGTCGTTGCCAATAAAATGTGCATAGGGCATCACATGAGGTTCAAGACACTGTTTGATGTACCGATGAGAGTTTAGTGCAGGCAGCCGTGGCCCAGACACAAAGGCAAGTTCTGTCTTACCGTCGGCGCTGATTCCTCCCCAAACCGTCCACGAACCGCCACCATAGCTGACCTTTTCTTCAATGCAGCATTGTGCAAAGCGTTCTCCATCTCTTCTGTAGACCTTGTTCCTTCCGTCGTTACCATACAGCATAATTTTACACTCATCAGAAAACAGTACTTTGCTCCACTGAAGGTATGACCAAGTTAGGTGCTCGCGTGCAAAGTTAAGGCGCGCTCTTCGATGGTCTGCAGTTAATTTCGGCCCATTCGCTGGCTTATGCGGTGCCAATCCGCGTTCCTTCAACCTTCTTCTTATTGTAGAGTCACTTACAGCTACTCTTCGTACAACGCGAAGCTGCTGCTGCAGTTGAAAAGCGTTAAGGCGTCGATTTCGTAAAGAAGTTGTTACAATAAATCGATCATCTCGCTCAGAAGTGACCCGATTCCTGCCAGATCCTGAACGGCGCGTGAACGAACCAGTCTCCCGATAGCGTTTGTAGACTCTATGAACAGATGATAAGCTTAGATGCAATCTTGCAGCCACAACACGCTGACTAAGTCCAGAATCCAGCAATGCCACCACTTGGGCGGCTTCTGCGGGCGAAGTATCCATATGTTTTAGAAAAAAAAGTTTTTTCAGACGTCCCAAAGTCACAGTAAATGAAATAAGAAACAAAAAGTTTAAAGACAAGCGCTAATTTTTAGTTTTTAAACGAGAAACGTACTCCAACCCTAAATACACATTTGTCTCAAAACAGTGATTAATTTCATTTTAGGATAAACAAATGAAATTCTAATTTCGAATTTTGATTTTTTTCTTCTTACTGTAATGACCAAACTGCCAGCTACACAATAATGTTTTTTTTTTCATGGAATTAATTCTCTTTTGTAAAAAATTAGGACAAAAACAATAAAAACGAAGTGTATTTAATTAGATGTGATCCCTCTTACATTGGGTTAAGTACACAAAAAAAAATCAATTCGGTTTTCAATTTGTCCTGTATTGAAACAGCCTCAATGGGATTATCTATCTATAATATCTTAGAGCTAACCAATTAATACAAAAATAAATTATATTTACAACTTTTAAGCACAATATTGTTAATATTCTATTAAAATATTCTTACAAATTAAACAAGCAAAATGAGTGCGCTGTCTATTCCTTATGAAAAAGAAAGCGTGTTATGCTTATTTAGTACTAGCTTCTGCCCCCGACTTCGTCTGCGTGGAATAGTGGTGCTTCGCTCCTATTGGTCTAATCGTGATGATATATAGCCTTCCTCAATAAATGGGCTATCTAACACTGAAAGATTTTTTCAAATCGTACCAGTAGTTCCTGAGATTAGCGTGTTCAAACAAAAAACCAAACAAACTCTTCAGCTTTATTATATTAGTCTATACTAATCCTATCTATATAGTACATAGTATATTGACGTTTCATAACTTCGTGTTCAAGCGCAGACTATCAGGCGGTAAAGCGGCTAATGAGATTATACATGGTCCGTGTAATATAACAATGAAGTACATACCCGTAGCGAACTAGCGTGATATCCCCAGACACGAGTAACGGTAAAATTCATAGCCTCTACCTACGGCTGATGTTACGAAATTAAATCATGTTAACAGACTAATCGTTGACTTCCGGATAGAAATTATTCACTAGATTATTTTTTTCTTGGAATATCATTTATTGAAATTTTCTAGCTGATAAGAAGCTTATCTGGTGGGGAAATTGGCTATAAACATTGTATAAATTACTATACCGTCACCATTTTGTCTGTTCAAATAGCCCTAGGATTAAGTACTAGTGCGCTACCGAATAAAATATTAATGTTACTTTTACATGTTATTCTGATGTGTACATTTTTGTGATGGGACTTTTTACACCCTTTATAAAGCAATAATTCACAAGTTCATTAATACACATATTTATATTCTCATAAAACAACCGGATTACTACATCTTCTGTCCGTTGTGAACGCCCTCAAAGACGCCAAAGACTGCACCGATTTCAACTCCTCAGGAGACAGCGGTCTACCTCTAAACTCATCCTCAATATCCTGAAGGGTTCTATCCTTAGTTTCCGGCAACAAATACCATACAACCACCAAACTATACACCATTAAAGAAGCGTACAAAACATACGTCCCATACAGATCTATAGTACTCAGTAACAATGGAACCGTTTTGATGGTGACAAATAAATTCGTCGAGTAAAACAATACGCTAATCCCGCCGGCTAAGCTTCGATATTCCAAAGGGAATATTTCACCAGCTATTATGAAGCATAGTGGCAATGAACCAGTGGCTACTGCGAACATATGAACATGAATTATACTGATACCTAAAGTAAATTCATCTGCAGAGATAAAACCAGTTTCTTTAGCGTAAGAATACGCAGCACTCGCTATCAAAGCAAGAATGTTGATGCACACTGTTACACCTAATATAGTTCGTCTTTTCACTTTCTGTATCACATATAGAGCTGTTGTATTCGCTATTATCCTATGTACGTCTAAAGTAAGTACTAATAATGGTATGTTACAGTCTTTTCCAACGATTTTGTGGAATAAATCTATGGGATACGCGACCAGCATGTTTATCCCACTCCATTGGCCTAAAATGTAAATGTGTATCATTATGATGATCGGTTTCAAAAACTCTTTCTTCTTCACTGTCGTTTTGAAGTCCTCTACTTTGTTCCTGAACTTCTTGATCAAAGACTTAGTTTTTCTCATTTCTGCTTTCGCCTCCTTAAGTTGTATGCTCGCTTCAATGATTCTTCTCAGTTCCTCCTCCTCAGTGTCTCCTCTTAGCCATCGAAAGGATTGCTTGCAAGCGTCATACCTTCCTTTCTCAGCCAACCAGCTTGGAGACTCTGGTGAATACATAACTATGAACAGGTCTATGAAGGATATACATCCGCAGACCAGGGCTGTAGTCTGCCAACTGAGGTAGGATCCTAAACAGTGGACTGACATCACTGCCATGGCGATAGAAACCGAAATCGTCATTAGAAACACTCCTCTATTCTTCGGGCTGGTATATTCTCCAAGTAGAACTGATGCTAGCGATGTGCACATTCCCATGCATAGTCCTTGAAGAAATCTCGCTAGTAGGAGGACGGTGATGTTCTTGGCGAAGTAGATGGCAGCCCAGCCGACCATAAGCGGCACTATGGTTATGAGGTTGGCAGTCTTTCTGCCATATCTGGACATTGTTGTTGGTGCTATGAAGTTGCCGAAGACCAGGGAGATGCCGGGTATTGCCGCTGGAAAAAAAATTAAGATTATAACTTTTATTTCATTCACATAATGTCATAGGGGCTTGAAAAAGCTGTCTTAAGCACAAGAGTAGACCGGCGTAACTTTGATACTTAAACTTTATATCGAGATCTAAGTACATTGGAGGAGGAGAGAGTTGAAGATCATGCTCAGTGCCGTGCCATGGGAGTGGGCTCTGTTCAATAGTGGACAGGCTGATGATGCCATGCAAAAATAGACATTATTTCAAATAAAATTTTGTATAAGTAATATATGAGAAAAATCAAAATATAGAGTTAAATTCTGTCATTATAATGATTTAATGTTTCACAACAATTAACGTTAAAAACACAATTTCTTAATTTTATAAAATTGACGTCTCATGGCTTGTCCACACCGTCATTTAACGATAAGAGGTCAAGGAGATCGTAAAGATATTGTAAAGAGTAAACTAACGTTAAACTGGAACCTGATACGGAAAATTTGTTTATAAACAATGAGTACCTATACCGTTAAATCATTATCTTCGGTTGAGATTCCTGGCTAAACTAGTTCGATCCACACCTCACATATTGTGATAAGTTTATTATTTTTATGGTAGCATTAGCTAATTTGGTTGTATAATATGGACTATTTAATATAACCGTCAAAAAGCAACTTAGAATTATTCACCACAATTAACCGACTAGGCAAGCAATATAATGTTTTAGTCAAGAAAAACAATAATATTGATATCTTTTCAGATAAATACTCCACTTTTCGCCGTAAAATCCTGTTATCACTCACTACGCATTAATTGTTGAGCCTCGTCCTTGAGTTTTATTTCTTTATGTCAGCATTTTTTTTTTTTAACTTTTACATTTTCTTCCTTGCATTGTAAAAAAAACTTATATTAAGTAACAAAGATCCGACCACATATTAAGCATGCTGTGGCAACCTATAATTAAGTCTACACTTAGCATAAGATTTAAGATATCATAAGAACATTGTAACTAGTGTAAGATTTGTTGGTTGTCCTAAATAAATAAATAAATAACCAGCGTAACTACTGAAAGTG
Source organism: Pyrrhia umbra (assembly GCA_963891755.1). NCBI lineage: Eukaryota > Metazoa > Arthropoda > Insecta > Lepidoptera > Noctuidae > Pyrrhia > Pyrrhia umbra. The sequence continues at coordinate 702,440 of OY982942.1, read as the reverse complement.
AGAATTAACAGTAGCACCTGATAAAAGTCAAGGAAATTAAACTCGACGAATCCCAGAGAAATGATTTCACCGTCTTTGAAACCGCAAATTAATCAGAACAGCGGATAAGTAGCCCCCTTTATCCTTTTTTGTCACACTTGTTGGGAATCGAACCCAACACCGAGGCGAGCCGCGCGCGGCGTGCGCGCTGCCTGCGCGCGCTCGGCGACTTCGGGTGCCTTCGGCGCGACGGCGATCGCAACGGTCGGCGGCGACGGCGACACTCGACCTCGGAGCAACACTCGCGCTTTGAGTAGCACTAAGAACGGTCTAGGCCTAAATAAAAAAAAATATTTGTTTGCTCGGAATTAAAAATTTTGTAATTTCTAACGGCAATTAGAACCTAGTTTGTACAGTCCACTAGTCTTTATTTACTGAGCCCGAGGGATCCTAAACACACTCATAGTGAAATTGTAGACACTTAGCGAAATGGCTGATACTCAGCGAAGTTTAATTTAATTTTATATCAATTTCATAGCGAAGTTGTGAACATTCATAGTAAAGTGTCTGACACTAATAGCGAAGTTTCTGACACTCATAGTCAGGTGTCTGACACTCATAGTGAAGTGTCTGGAACTAAGTGATGTGTCTGACACTCATAGCAAAGTTGCTGACACTCATAGTCAGGTGTCTGACACTCATAGTCAGGTGTCTGACACTCATAGTCAGGTGTCATTTACAATATCAATTTCATGGCAAAGTTGTTAACAGTCATAGTGAAGTGTCTGACACTCATAGTGAAGTGTCTGACACTCATAGTGAAGTGTCTGACACTCATAGTGAAGTGACTGAAATTCATAGTGAAGTGTTTGACACTCATAACCAGGTGTCTTTTACATTATCAATTTCATAGTGAAGTTTTAAACATTCAAAGTGAAGTGTCTGACACTCATAGTGAAGTGTCTGACACTCATAGTGAAGTGACTGGTACTAAGTGATGTCTCTGACACTCATAGCAAAGTTGCTGACACTCATAGTCAGGTGTCTGACACTCATAGTCAGGTGTCATTTACAATATCAATTTCATAGCAAAGTTGTTAACAGTCATAGTGAAGTGTCTGACACTCATAGGGAAGTGTCTGACACTCATAGTGAAGTGTCTGAAACTCAAAGTAAAGTGTCTGACACTCAAAACCAGGTGTCTGACACTCATAGTCTGGTGTCTGACACTCATAGTCAGGTGTCTGACACTCATAGCCAAGTTGCTGACACTCATAGTCAGGTGACTGACACTCATAGTGAAGTGTCTGGCACTCATAGTCAGGTGTCATTTACAATATCAATTTCATAGCGAAGTTGTTAACAGTCATAGTTAAGTGTCTGACACTCATAGTGAAGTGTCTGACACTCATAGTGAAGTGTCTGACACTCATAGTGAAGTTGTAGACACTTAGCGAAATGGCTGACACTCAGCGTAGTTTAATTTCAATTACAATATCAATTTCATAGCGAAGTTGTTAACATTCGTAGAGAAGTGTCTGCTACTCATAGTGAAGTGTCTGAAATTCATAGTGAAGTGTCTGACACTCATAGCGAAGTGTCTGACATTCATAGTAAAGTGTCTGACACTCATAGCCAAGTTGCTGATACTCATAGTCAGGTGTCTGACACTCATAGTGAAGTGTCTTAAACTCAGTGATGTGTCTGACACTCATAGTCAGGTGTCTTTTACATTATCAATTTCATAGTGAAGTTTTTAACATTCAAAGTGAAGTGTCTGACACTCATAGTGAAGTGACTGAAATTCATAGTGAAGTGTCTGACACTCATAGTGAAGTGACTGAAATTCATAGTGAAGTGTTTGACACTCATAACCAGGTGTCTTTTACATTATCAATTTAATAGTGAAGTTTTAAACATTCAAAGTGAAGTGTCTGACACTCATAGTGAAGTGACTGGTACTAAGTGATGTGTCTGACACTCATAGCAAAGTTGCTGACACTCATAGTCAGGTGTCTGACACTCATAGTCAGGTGTCATTTACAATATCAATTTCATAGCAAAGTTGTTAACAGTCATAGTGAAGTGTCTGACACTCATAGGGAAGTGTCTGACACTCATAGTGAAGTGTCTGAAACTCAAAGTAAAGTGTCTGACACTCATAACCAGGTGTCTGACACTCATAGTCTGGTGTCTGACACTCATAGTGAAGTGTCTGACACTCATAGTCAGGTGTCTGACACTCATAGCCAAGTTGCTGACACTCATAGTCAGGTGACTGACACTCATAGTGAAGTGTCTGGCACTCATAGTCAGGTGTCATTTACAATATCAATTTCATAGCGAAGTTGTTAACAGTCATAGTTAAGTGTCTGACACTCATAGTGAAGTGTCTGACACTCATAGTGAAGTGTCTGACACTCATAGCCAAGTTGCTGATACTCATAGTGAAGTTGTAGACACTTAGCGAAATGGCTGACACTCAGCGTAGTTTAATTTCAATTACAATATCAATTTCATAGCGAAGTTGTTAACATTCATAGAGAAGTGTCTGATACTCATAGTGAAGTGTCTGAAATTCATAGTGAAGTGTCTGACACTCATAGTGAAGTGTCTGACACTCATAGCGAAGTGTCTGACATTCATAGTAAAGTGTCTGACACTCATAGCCAAGTTGCTGATACTCATAGTCAGGTGTCTGACACTCATAGTGATGTGTCTGACACTCATAGTCAGGTGTCTTTTACATTATCAATTTCATAGTGAAGTTTTTAACATTCAAAGTGAAGTGTCTGACACTCATAGTGAAGTGTCTGACACTCATAGTGAAGTTGTAGACACTTAGCGAAATGGCTGACACTCAGCGTAGTTTAATTTCAATTACAATATCAATTTCATAGCGAAGTTGTTAACATTCGTAGAGAAGTGTCTGATACTCATAGTGAAGTGTCTGAAATTCATAGTGAAGTGTCTGACACTCATAGCGAAGTGTCTGACATTCATAGTAAAGTGTCTGACACTCATAGCCAAGTTGCTGATACTCATAGTCAGGTGTCTGACACTCATAGTGAAGTGACTGAAACTCAGTGATGTGTCTGACACTCATAGTCAGGTGTCTTTTACATTATCAATTTCATAGTGAAGTTTTTAACATTCAAAGTGAAGTGTCTGACACTCATAGTGAAGTGTCTGACACTCATAGTGAAGTGTCTGACACTCAAAGTAAAGTGTCTGACACTCATAACCAGGTGTCTGACACTCATAGTCTGGTGTCTGACACTCATAGTGAAGTGTCTGACACTCATAGGTGTCATTTACAATATCAATTTCATAGCGAAGTTGTTAACAGTCATAGTTAAGTGTCTGACACTCATAGTGAAGTGTCTGACACTCATAGTGAAGTGTCTGACACTCATAGTGAAGTGTCTGACACTCATAGTGAAGTTGTAGACACTTAGCGAAATGGCTGACACTCAGCGTAGTTTAATTTCAATTACAATATCAATTTCATAGCGAAGTTGTTAACATTCATAGAGAAGTGTCTGATACTCATAGTGAAGTGTCTGAAATTCATAGTAAAGTGTCTGACACTCATAGCGAAGTGTCTGACATTCATAGTAAAGTGTCTGACACTCATAGCCAAGTTGCTGATACTCATAGTCAGGTGTCTGACACTCATAGTGAAGTGTCTGAAACTCAGTGATGTGTCTGACACTCATAGTCAGGTGTCTTTTACATTATCAATTTCATAGTGAAGTTTTTAACATTCAAAGTGAAGTGTCTGACACTCATAGTGAAGTGACTGAAATTCATAGTGAAGTGTCTGACACTCATAACCAGGTGTCTGACACTCATAGTAAAGTGTCTGACACTCATAGCCAAGTTGCTGATACTCATAGTCAGGTGTCTGACACTCATAGTCAGGTGTCTTTTACATTATCAATTTCATAGTGACGTTTTTAACATTCAAAGTGAAGTGTCTGACACTCATAGTGAAGTGACTGAAATTCATACTGAAGTGTCTGACACTCATAACCAGGTGTCTGACACTCATAGTAAAGTGTCTGACACTAATAGCCAAGTTGCTGACACTCATAGTCAGGTGACTGACACTCATAGTGAAGTGTCTGGCACTCATAGTCAGGTGTCATTTACAATATCAATTTCATAGCGAAGTTGTTAACAGTCATAGTGAAGTGTCTGACACTCATAGTGAAGTGTCTGAAATTCATAGTGAAGTTTCTGACACTCATAGTGAAGTGTCTGACACTCATAGTGAAGTGTGTGACACTCATAGTGATGTGTCTGACACTCATAACCAGGTGTCTGACACTCATAGTAAAGTGTCTGACACTCATAGTCAGGTGTCTGACACTCATAGCCAAGTTGCTGATACTCATAGTGAAGTGTCTGACACTCATAGCCAAGTTGCTGATACTCATATTCAGGTGTCTGACACTTATAGAGAAGTGTCTGACACTCATGCAAAAATGCTGATACTCATTGTCAGGTGTCTGACACTCACAGTGAAGTGTCTGACACTCAGCGAAATGGCTGACACTCAGCAAAGTTCAATTTCATGATCTTAATCAATTTCATAGCGAAGTTGTGAACATTCATAGTAAAGTATCTGGCACTCATACTGAAGTGTCTGAAATTCATAGTGAAGTGTCTGACACTCATAGTGAAGTGTCTGACACTCATAATGAAGTGTCTGACACTCATAGTGAAGTGTCTGACACTCATAGTGAAGTGACACTCATAGTGAAGTGTCTGACACTCATAGTGAAGTGTCTGACACTCATAACCAGGTGTCTGACACTCATAGTCTGGTGTCTGACACTCATAGTGAAGTGTCTGACACTCATAGTCAGGTGTCTGACACTAATAGCCAAGTTGCTGACACTCATAGTCAGGTGACTGACACTCATAGTGAAGTGTCTGGCACTCATAGGTGTCATTTACAATATCAATTTCATAGCGAAGTTGTTAACAGTCATAGTTAAGTGTCTGACACTCATAGTGAAGTGTCTGACACTCATAGTGAAGTGTCTGACACTCATAGTGAAGTGTCTGACACTCATAGTGAAGTTGTAGACACTTAGCGAAATGGCTGACACTCAGCGTAGTTTAATTTCAATTACAATATCAATTTCATAGCGAAGTTGTTAACATTCATAGAGAAGTGTCTGATACTCATAGTGAAGTGTCTGAAATTTATAGTGAAGTGTCTGACACTCATAGTGAAGTGTCTGACACTCATAGCGAAGTGTCTGACATTCATAGTAAAGTGTCTGACACTCATAGCCAAGTTGCTGATACTCATAGTCAGGTGTCTGACACTCATAGTGATGTGTCTGACACTCATAGTCAGGTGTCTTTTACATTATCAATTTATAGTGAAGTTTTTAACATTCAAAGTGAAGTGTCTGACACTCATAGTGAAGTGTCTGACACTCATAGTGAAGTTGTAGACACTTAGCGAAATGGCTGACACTCAGCGTAGTTTAATTTCAATTACAATATCAATTTCATAGCGAAGTTGTTAACATTCGTAGAGAAGTGTCTGATACTCATAGTGAAGTGTCTGAAATTCATAGTGAAGTGTCTGACACTCATAGCGAAGTGTCTGACATTCATAGTAAAGTGTCTGACACTCATAGCCAAGTTGCTGATACTCATAGTCAGGTGTCTGACACTCATAGTGAAGTGACTGAAACTCAGTGATGTGTCTGACACTCATAGTCAGGTATCTTTTACATTATCAATTTCATAGTGAAGTTTTTAACATTCAAAGTGAAGTGTCTGACACTCATAGTGAAGTGTCTGACACTCATAGTGAAGTGTCTGACACTCAAAGTAAAGTGTCTGACACTCATAACCAGGTGTCTGACACTCATAGTCTGGTGTCTGACACTCATAGTGAAGTGTCTGACACTCATAGTCAGGTGTCTGACACTAATAGCCAAGTTGCTGACACTCATAGTCAGGTGACTGACACTCATAGTGAAGTGTCTGGCACTCATAGGTGTCATTTACAATATCAATTTCTTAGCGAAGTTGTTAACAGTCATAGTTAAGTGTCTGACACTCAAAGTGAAGTGTCTGACACTCATAATGAAGTGTCTGACACTCATAGTGAAGTGTCTGACACTCATAGTGAAGTGACACTCATAGTGAAGTGTCTGACACTCATAGTGAAGTGTCTGACACTCAAAGTAAAGTGTCTGACACTCATAACCAGGTGTCTGACACTCATAGTCTGGTGTCTGACACTCATAGTGAAGTGTCTGACACTCATAGTCAGGTGTCTGACACTAATAGCCAAGTTGCTGACACTCATAGTCAGGTGACTGACACTCATAGTGAAGTGTCTGGCACTCATAGGTGTCATTTACAATATCAATTTCATAGCGAAGTTGTTAACAGTCATAGTTAAGTGTCTGACACTCATAGTGAAGTGTCTGACACTCATAGTGAAGTGTCTGACACTCATAGTGAAGTGTCTGACACTCATAGTGAAGTTGTAGACACTTAGCGAAATGGCTGACACTCAGCGTAGTTTAATTTCAATTACAATATCAATTTCATAGCGAAGTTGTTAACATTCATAGAGAAGTGTCTGATACTCATAGTGAAGTGTCTGAAATTCATAGTGAAGTGTCTGACACTCATAGTGAAGTGTCTGACACTCATAGCGAAGTGTCTGACATTCATAGTAAAGTGTCTGACACTCATAGCCAAGTTGCTGATACTCATAGTCAGGTGTCTGACACTCATAGTGATGTGTCTGACACTCATAGTCAGGTGTCTTTTACATTATCAATTTCATAGTGAAGTTTTTAACATTCAAAGTGAAGTGTCTGACACTCATAGTGAAGTGTCTGACACTCATAGTGAAGTTGTAGACACTTAGCGAAATGGCTGACACTCAGCGTAGTTTAATTTCAATTACAATATCAATTTCATAGCGAAGTTGTTAACATTCGTAGAGAAGTGTCTGATACTCATAGTGAAGTGTCTGAAATTCATAGTGAAGTGTCTGACACTCATAGCGAAGTGTCTGACATTCATAGTAAAGTGTCTGACACTCATAGCCAAGTTGCTGATACTCATAGTCAGGTGTCTGACACTCATAGTGAAGTGACTGAAACTCAGTGATGTGTCTGACACTCATAGTCAGGTGTCTTTTACATTATCAATTTCATAGTGAAGTTTTTAACATTCAAAGTGAAGTGTCTGACACTCATAGTGAAGTGTCTGACACTCATAGTGAAGTGTCTGACACTCAAAGTAAAGTGTCTGACACTCATAACCAGGTGTCTGACACTCATAGTCTGGTGTCTGACACTCATAGTGAAGTGTCTGACACTCATAGGTGTCATTTACAATATCAATTTCATAGCGAAGTTGTTAACAGTCATAGTTAAGTGTCTATCACTCATAGTGAAGTGTCTGACACTCATAGTGAAGTGTCTGACACTCATAGTGAAGTGTCTGACACTCATAGTGAAGTTGTAGACACTTAGCGAAATGGCTGACACTCAGCGTAGTTTAATTTCAATTACAATATCAATTTCATAGCGAAGTTGTTAACATTCATAGAGAAGTGTCTGATACTCATAGTGAAGTGTCTGAAATTCATAGTAAAGTGTCTGACACTCATAGCGAAGTGTCTGACATTCATAGTAAAGTGTCTGACACTCATAGCCAAGTTGCTGATACTCATAGTCAGGTGTCTGACACTCATAGTGAAGTGTCTGAAACTCAGTGATGTGTCTGACACTCATAGTCAGGTGTCTTTTACATTATCAATTTCATAGTGAAGTTTTTAACATTCAAAGTGAAGTGTCTGACACTCATAGTGAAGTGACTGAAATTCATAGTGAAGTGTCTGACACTCATAACCAGGTGTCTGACACTCATAGTAAAGTGTCTGACACTCATAGCCAAGTTGCTGATACTCATAGTCAGGTGTCTGACACTCATAGTCAGGTGTCTTTTACATTATCAATTTCATAGTGACGTTTTTAACATTCAAAGTGAAGTGTCTGACACTCATAGTGAAGTGACTGAAATTCATACTGAAGTGTCTGACACTCATAACCAGGTGTCTGACACTCATAGTAAAGTGTCTGACACTAATAGCCAAGTTGCTGACACTCATATTCAGGTGACTGACACTCATAGTGAAGTGTCTGGCACTCATAGTCAGGTGTCATTTACAATATCAATTTCATAGCGAAGTTGTTAACAGTCATAGTGAAGTGTCTGACACTCATAGTGAAGTGTCTGAAATTCATAGTGAAGTTTCTGACACTCATAGTGAAGTGTCTGACACTCATAGTGAAGTGTGTGACACTCATAGTGATGTGTCTGACACTCATAACCAGGTGTCTGACACTCATAGTAAAGTGTCTGACACTCATAGTCAGGTGTCTGACACTCATAGCCAAGTTGCTGATACTCATAGTGAAGTGTCTGACACTCATAGCCAAGTTGCTGATACTCATATTCAGGTGTCTGACACTTATAGAGAAGTGTCTGACACTCATGCAAAAATGCTGATACTCATTGTCAGGTGTCTGACACTCACAGTGAAGTGTCTGACACTCAGCGAAATGGCTGACACTCAGCAAAGTTCAATTTCATGATCTTAATCAATTTCATAGCGAAGTTGTGAACATTCATAGTAAAGTATCTGGCACTCATACTGAAGTGTCTGAAATTCATAGTGAAGTGTCTGACACTCATAGTGAAGTGTCTGACACTCATAATGAAGTGTCTGACACTCATAGTGAAGTGACTGAAATTCATACTGAAGTGTCTGACACTCATAACCAGGTGTCTGACACTCATAGTAAAGTGTCTGACACTAATAGCCAAGTTGCTGACACTCATAGTCAGGTGACTGACACTCATAGTGAAGTGTCTGGCACTCATAGTCAGGTGTCATTTACAATATCAATTTCATAGCGAAGTTGTTAACAGTCATAGTGAAGTGTCTGACACTCATAGTGAAGTGTCTGAAATTCATAGTGAAGTTTCTGACACTCATAGTGAAGTGTCTGACACTCATAGTGAAGTGTGTGACACTCATAGTGATGTGTCTGACACTCATAACCAGGTGTCTGACACTCATAGTAAAGTGTCTGACACTCATAGTCAGGTGTCTGACACTCATAGCCAAGTTGCTGATACTCATAGTGAAGTGTCTGACACTCATAGCCAAGTTGCTGATACTCATATTCAGGTGTCTGACACTTATAGAGAAGTGTCTGACACTCATGCAAAAATGCTGATACTCATTGTCAGGTGTCTGACACTCACAGTGAAGTGTCTGACACTCAGCGAAATGGCTGACACTCAGCAAAGTTCAATTTCATGATCTTAATCAATTTCATAGCGAAGTTGTGAACATTCATAGTAAAGTATCTGGCACTCATACTGAAGTGTCTGAAATTCATAGTGAAGTGTCTGACACTCATAGTGAAGTGTCTGACACTCAAAATGAAGTGTCTGACACTCATAGTGAAGTGTCTGACACTCATAGTGAAGTGACACTCATAGTGAAGTGTCTGACACTCATAGTGAAGTGTCTGACACTGAAAGTAAAGTGTCTGACACTCATTACCAGGTGTCTGACACTCATAGTCTGGTGTCTGACACTCATAGTGAAGTGTCTGACACTCATAGTCAGGTGTCTGACACTAATAGCCAAGTTGCTGACACTCATAGTCAGGTGACTGACACTCATAGTGAAGTGTCTGGCACTCATAGGTGTCATTTACAATATCAATTTCATAGCGAAGTTGTTAACAGTCATAGTTAAGTGTCTGACACTCATAGTGAAGTGTCTGACACTCATAGTGAAGTGTCTGACACTCATAGTGAAGTGTCTGACACTCATAGTGAAGTTGTAGACACTTAGCGAAATGGCTGACACTCAGCGTAGTTTAATTTCAATTACAATATCAATTTCATAGCGAAGTTGTTAACATTCATAGAGAAGTGTCTGATACTCATAGTGAAGTGTCTGAAATTCATAGTGAAGTGTCTGACACTCATAGTGAAGTGTCTGACACTCATAGCGAAGTGTCTGACATTCATAGTAAAGTGTCTGACACTCATAGCCAAGTTGCTGATACTCATAGTCAGGTGTCTGACACTCATAGTGATGTGTCTGACACTCATAGTCAGGTGTCTTTTACATTATCAATTTCATAGTGAAGTTTTTAACATTCAAAGTGAAGTGTCTGACACTCATAGTGAAGTGACTGACACTCATAGTGAAGTTGTAGACACTTAGCGAAATGGCTGACACTCAGCGTAGTTTAATTTCAATTACAATATCAATTTCATAGCGAAGTTGTTAACATTCGTAGAGAAGTGTCTGATACTCATAGTGAAGTGTCTGAAATTCATAGTGAAGTGTCTGACACTCATAGCGAAGTGTCTGACATTCATAGTAAAGTGTCTGACACTCATAGCCAAGTTGCTGATACTCATAGTCAGGTGTCTGACACTCATAGTGAAGTGACTGAAACTCAGTGATGTGTCTGACACTCATAGTCAGGTATCTTTTACATTATCAATTTCATAGTGAAGTTTTTAACATTCAAAGTGAAGTGTCTGACACTCATAGTGAAGTGTCTGACACTCATAGTGAAGTGTCTGACACTCAAAGTAAAGTGTCTGACACTCATAACCAGGTGTCTGACACTCATAGTCTGGTGTCTGACACTCATAGTGAAGTGTCTGACACTCATAGTCAGGTGTCTGACACTAATAGCCAAGTTGCTGACACTCATAGTCAGGTGACTGACACTCATAGTGAAGTGTCTGGCACTCATAGGTGTCATTTACAATATCAATTTCATAGCGAAGTTGTTAACAGTCATAGTTAAGTGTCTGACACTCATAGTGAAGTGTCTGACACTCATAGTGAAGTGTCTGACACTCATAGTGAAGTTGTAGACACTTAGCGAAATGGCTGACACTCAGCGTAGTTTAATTTCAATTACAATATCAATTTCATAGCGAAGTTGTTAACATTCGTAGAGAAGTGTCTGATACTCATAGTGAAGTGTCTGAAATTCATAGTAAAGTGTCTGACACTCATAGCGAAGTGTCTGACATTCATAGTAAAGTGTCTGACACTCATAGCCAAGTTGCTGATACTCATAGTCAGGTGTCTGACACTCATAGTGAAGTGTCTGAAACTCAGTGATGTGTCTGACACTCATAGTCAGGTGTCTTTTACATTATCAATTTCATAGTGAAGTTTTTAACATTCAAAGTGAAGTGTCTGACACTCATAGTGAAGTGACTGAAATTCATAGTGAAGTGTCTGACACTCATAACCAGGTGTCTGACACTCATAGTAAAGTGTCTGATTCTCATAGCCAAGTTGCTGATACTCATAGTCAGGTGTCTGACACTCATAGTCAGGTGTCTTTTACATTATCAATTTCATAGTGAAGTTTTTAACATTCAAAGTGAAGTGTCTGACACTCATAGTGAAGTGACTGAAATTCATACTGAAGTGTCTGACACTCATAACCAGGTGTCTGACACTCATAGTAAAGTGTCTGACACTAATAGCCAAGTTGCTGACACTCATAGTCAGGTGACTGACACTCATAGTGAAGTGTCTGGCACTCATAGTCAGGTGTCATTTACAATATCAATTTCATAGCGAAGTTGTTAACAGTCATAGTGAAGTGTCTGACACTCATAGTGAAGTGTCTGAAATTCATAGTGAAGTTTCTGACACTCATAGTGAAGTGTCTGACACTCATAGTGAAGTGTGTGACACTCATAGTGAAGTGTCTGACACTCATAACCAGGTGTCTGACACTCATAGTAAAGTGTCTGACACTAATAGCCAAGTTGCTGACACTCATAGTCAGGTGACTGACACTCATAGTGAAGTGTCTGGCACTCATAGTCAGGTGTCATTTACAATATCAATTTCATAGCGAAGTTGTTAACAGTCATAGTGAAGTGTCTGACACTCATAGTGAAGTGTCTGAAATTCATAGTGAAGTTTCTGACACTCATAGTGAAGTGTCTGACACTCATAGTGAAGTGTGTGACACTCATAGTGAAGTGTCTGACACTCATAACCAGGTGTCTGACACTCATAGTAAAGTGTCTGACACTCATAGTCAGGTGTCTGACACTCATAGCCAAGTTGCTGATACTCATAGTGAAGTGTCTGACACTCATAGCCAAGTTGCTGATACTCATATTCAGGTGTCTGACACTCACAGTGAAGTGTCTGACACTCAGCGAAATGGCTGACACTCAGCGAAGTTCAATTTCATGATCTTTATCAATTTCATAGCGAAGTTGTGAACATTCATAGTAAAGTATCTGGCACTCATACTGAAGTGTCTGAAATTCATAGTGAAGTGTCTGACACTCATAGTGAAGTGTCTGACACTCATAATGAAGTGTCTGACACTCATAGTCAGGTGTCTTTTACATTATCAATTTCATAGTGAAGTTTTTAACATTCAAAGTGAAGTGTCTGACACTCATAGTGAAGTGTCTGAAATTCATAGTGAAGTTTCTGACACTCATAGTGAAGTGTCTGACACTCATAGTGAAGTGACCGAAATTCATAGTGAAGTGTCTGACACTCATAACCAGGTGTCTGACACTCATAGTAAAGTGTCTGACACTAATAGCCAAGTTGCTGACACTCATAGTCAGGTGTCTGACACTAATAGCCAAGTTGCTGACACTCATAGTCAGGTGTCTGACACTCATAGAGTGATGTGACTGACATTCATACTGAAGTGTCTGACACCTATAGGGAAGTTGCTGGCACTCATAGTCAGGTGTCTGACACCCATAGTGAAGTTGCTGACACTTAGCGAAATGGCCGACACTCAGCGAAGTTTAATTTCATTTGCAATATCAATTTCATAGTCAAGTGTCTCACACTCATAGTCAGGTGTCTGACACTCATAGTGAAGCGACTGAAATTCATAGTGAAGTGTCTGACACTCATAACCAGGTGTCTGACACTCATAGTAAAGTGTCTGACACTCATAGCCAAGTTGCTGATACTCATAGTCAGGTGTCTGACACTCATTGTCAGGTGACTGACACTCATAGTGAAGTGTCTGGCACTCATAGGTGTCATTTACAATATCAATTTCATAGCGAAGTTGTTAACAGTCATAGTTAAGTGTCTGACACTCATAGTGAAATGGCTGACACTCAGCGTAGTTTAATTTCAATTACAATATCAATTTCATAGCGAAGTTGTTAACATTCGTAGAGAAGTGTCTGATACTCATAGTGAAGTGTCTGAAATTCATAGTAAAGTGTCTGACACTCATAGCGAAGTGTCTGACATTCATAGTAAAGTGTCTGACACTCATAGCCAAGTTGCTGATACTCATAGTCAGGTGTCTGACACTCATAGTGAAGTGTCTGAAACTCAGTGATGTGTCTGACACTCATAGTCAGGTGTCTTTTACATTATCAATTTCATAGTGAAGTTTTTAACATTCAAAGTGAAGTGTCTGACACTCATAGTGAAGTGACTGAAATTCATAGTGAAGTGTCTGACACTCATAACCAGGTGTCTGACACTCATAGTAAAGTGTCTGATTCTCATAGCCAAGTTGCTGATACTCATAGTCAGGTGTCTGACACTCATAGTCAGGTGTCTTTTACATTATCAATTTCATAGTGAAGTTTTTAACATTCAAAGTGAAGTGTCTGACACTCATAGTGAAGTGACTGAAATTCATACTGAAGTGTCTGACACTCATAACCAGGTGTCTGACACTCATAGTAAAGTGTCTGACACTAATAGCCAAGTTGCTGACACTCATAGTCAGGTGACTGACACTCATAGTGAAGTGTCTGGCACTCATAGTCAGGTGTCATTTACAATATCAATTTCATAGCGAAGTTGTTAACAGTCATAGTGAAGTGTCTGACACTCATAGTGAAGTGTCTGAAATTCATAGTGAAGTTTCTGACACTCATAGTGAAGTGTCTGACACTCATAGTGAAGTGTGTGACACTCATAGTGAAGTGTCTGACACTCATAACCAGGTGTCTGACACTCATAGTAAAGTGTCTGACACTAATAGCCAAGTTGCTGACACTCATAGTCAGGTGACTGACACTCATAGTGAAGTGTCTGGCACTCATAGTCAGGTGTCATTTACAATATCAATTTCATAGCGAAGTTGTTAACAGTCATAGTGAAGTGTCTGACACTCATAGTGAAGTGTCTGAAATTCATAGTGAAGTTTCTGACACTCATAGTGAAGTGTCTGACACTCATAGTGAAGTGTGTGACACTCATAGTGAAGTGTCTGACACTCATAACCAGGTGTCTGACACTCATAGTAAAGTGTCTGACACTCATAGTCAGGTGTCTGACACTCATAGCCAAGTTGCTGATACTCATAGTGAAGTGTCTGACACTCATAGCCAAGTTGCTGATACTCATATTCAGGTGTCTGACACTCACAGTGAAGTGTCTGACACTCAGCGAAATGGCTGACACTCAGCGAAGTTCAATTTCATGATCTTTATCAATTTCATAGCGAAGTTGTGAACATTCATAGTAAAGTATCTGGCACTCATACTGAAGTGTCTGAAATTCATAGTGAAGTGTCTGACACTCATAGTGAAGTGTCTGACACTCATAATGAAGTGTCTGACACTCATAGTCAGGTGTCTTTTACATTATCAATTTCATAGTGAAGTTTTTAACATTCAAAGTGAAGTGTCTGACACTCATAGTGAAGTGTCTGAAATTCATAGTGAAGTTTCTGACACTCATAGTGAAGTGTCTGACACTCATAGTGAAGTGACCGAAATTCATAGTGAAGTGTCTGACACTCATAACCAGGTGTCTGACACTCATAGTAAAGTGTCTGACACTAATAGCCAAGTTGCTGACACTCATAGTCAGGTGTCTGACACTAATAGCCAAGTTGCTGACACTCATAGTCAGGTGTCTGACACTCATAGAGTGATGTGACTGACATTCATACTGAAGTGTCTGACACCTATAGGGAAGTTGCTGGCACTCATAGTCAGGTGTCTGACACCCATAGTGAAGTTGCTGACACTTAGCGAAATGGCCGACACTCAGCGAAGTTTAATTTCATTTGCAATATCAATTTCATAGTCAAGTGTCTCACACTCATAGTCAGGTGTCTGACACTCATAGTGAAGCGACTGAAATTCATAGTGAAGTGTCTGACACTCATAACCAGGTGTCTGACACTCATAGTAAAGTGTCTGACACTCATAGCCAAGTTGCTGATACTCATAGTCAGGTGTCTGACACTCATAGTGATGTGTCTGACACTCATAGTCAGGTGTCTTTTACATTATCAATTTCATAGTGAAGTTTTTAACATTCAAAGTGAAGTGTCTGACACTCATAGTGAAGTGTCTGACACTCATAGTGAAGTTGTAGACACTTAGCGAAATGGCTGACACTCAGCGTAGTTTAATTTCAATTACAATATCAATTTCATAGCGAAGTTGTTAACATTCGTAGAGAAGTGTCTGATACTCATAGTGAAGTGTCTGAAATTCATAGTGAAGTGTCTGACACTCATAGCGAAGTGTCTGACATTCATAGTAAAGTGTCTGACACTCATAGCCAAGTTGCTGATACTCATAGTCAGGTGTCTGACACTCATAGTGAAGTGACTGAAACTCAGTGATGTGTCTGACACTCATAGTCAGGTATCTTTTACATTATCAATTTCATAGTGAAGTTTTTAACATTCAAAGTGAAGTGTCTGACACTCATAGTGAAGTGTCTGACACTCATAGTGAAGTGTCTGACACTCAAAGTAAAGTGTCTGACACTCATAACCAGGTGTCTGACACTCATAGTCTGGTGTCTGACACTCATAGTGAAGTGTCTGACACTCATAGTCAGGTGTCTGACACTAATAGCCAAGTTGCTGACACTCATAGTCAGGTGACTGACACTCATAGTGAAGTGTCTGGCACTCATAGGTGTCATTTACAATATCAATTTCATAGCGAAGTTGTTAACAGTCATAGTTAAGTGTCTGACACTCATAGTGAAGTGTCTGACACTCATAGTGAAGTGTCTGACACTCATAGTGAAGTTGTAGACACTTAGCGAAATGGCTGACACTCAGCGTAGTTTAATTTCAATTACAATATCAATTTCATAGCGAAGTTGTTAACATTCGTAGAGAAGTGTCTGATACTCATAGTGAAGTGTCTGAAATTCATAGTAAAGTGTCTGACACTCATAGCGAAGTGTCTGACATTCATAGTAAAGTGTCTGACACTCATAGCCAAGTTGCTGATACTCATAGTCAGGTGTCTGACACTCATAGTGAAGTGTCTGAAACTCAGTGATGTGTCTGACACTCATAGTCAGGTGTCTTTTACATTATCAATTTCATAGTGAAGTTTTTAACATTCAAAGTGAAGTGTCTGACACTCATAGTGAAGTGACTGAAATTCATAGTGAAGTGTCTGACACTCATAACCAGGTGTCTGACACTCATAGTAAAGTGTCTGACACTCATAGCCAAGTTGCTGATACTCATAGTCAGGTGTCTGACACTCATAGTCAGGTGTCTTTTACATTATCAATTTCATAGTGAAGTTTTTAACATTCAAAGTGAAGTGTCTGACACTCATAGTGAAGTGACTGAAATTCATACTGAAGTGTCTGACACTCATAACCAGGTGTCTGACACTCATAGTAAAGTGTCTGACACTAATAGCCAAGTTGCTGACACTCATAGTCAGGTGACTGACACTCATAGTGAAGTGTCTGGCACTCATAGTCAGGTGTCATTTACAATATCAATTTCATAGCGAAGTTGTTAACAGTCATAGTGAAGTGTCTGGCACTCATAGTCAGGTGTCATTTACAATATCAATTTCATAGCGAAGTTGTTAACAGTCATAGTGAAGTGTCTGACACTCATAGTGAAGTGTCTGAAATTCATAGTGAAGTTTCTGACACTCATAGTGAAGTGACTGAAATTCATAGTGAAGTGTCTGACACTCATAACCAGGTGTCTGACACTCATAGTAAAGTGTCTGATTCTCATAGCCAAGTTGCTGATACTCATAGTCAGGTGTCTGACACTCATAGTCAGGTGTCTTTTACATTATCAATTTCATAGTGAAGTTTTTAACATTCAAAGTGAAGTGTCTGACACTCATAGTGAAGTGACTGAAATTCATACTGAAGTGTCTGACACTCATAACCAGGTGTCTGACACTCATAGTAAAGTGTCTGACACTAATAGCCAAGTTGCTGACACTCATAGTCAGGTGACTGACACTCATAGTGAAGTGTCTGGCACTCATAGTCAGGTGTCATTTACAATATCAATTTCATAGCGAAGTTGTTAACAGTCATAGTGAAGTGTCTGACACTCATAGTGAAGTGTCTGAAATTCATAGTGAAGTTTCTGACACTCATAGTGAAGTGTCTGACACTCATAGTGAAGTTGTAGACACTTAGCGAAATGGCTGACACTCAGCGTAGTTTAATTTCAATTACAATATCAATTTCATAGCGAAGTTGTTAACATTCGTAGAGAAGTGTCTGCTACTCATAGTGAAGTGTCTGAAATTCATAGTGAAGTGTCTGACACTCATAGCGAAGTGTCTGACATTCATAGTAAAGTGTCTGACACTCATAGCCAAGTTGCTGATACTCATAGTCAGGTGTCTGACACTCATAGTGAAGTGTCTTAAACTCAGTGATGTGTCTGACACTCATAGTCAGGTGTCTTTTACATTATCAAATTCATAGTGAAGTTTTTAACATTCAAAGTGAAGTGACACTCACAGTGAAGTGTCTGACACTCAGCGAAATGGCTGACACTCAGCAAAGTTCAATTTCATGATCTTAATCAATTTCATAGCGAAGTTGTGAACATTCATAGTAAAGTATCTGGCACTCATAGTGAAGTGACTGAAATTCATAGTGAAGTGTCTGACACTCATAACCAGGTGTCTGACACTCATAGTAAAGTGTCTGACACTCATAGCCAAGTTGCTGATACTCATAGTCAGGTGTCTGACACTCATAGTCAGGTGTCTTTTACATTATCAATTTCATAGTGAAGTTTTTAACATTCAAAGTGAAGTGTCTGACACTCATAGTGAAGTGACTGAAATTCATACTGAAGTGTCTGACACTCATAACCAGGTGTCTGACACTCATAGTAAAGTGTCTGACACTAATAGCCAAGTTGCTGACACTCATAGTCAGGTGACTGACACTCATAGTGAAGTGTCTGGCACTCATAGTCAGGTGTCATTTACAATATCAATTTCATAGCGAAGTTGTTAACAGTCATAGTGAAGTGTCTGGCACTCATAGTCAGGTGTCATTTACAATATCAATTTCATAGCGAAGTTGTTAACAGTCATAGTGAAGTGTCTGACACTCATAGTGAAGTGTCTGAAATTCATAGTGAAGTTTCTGACACTCATAGTGAAGTGACTGAAATTCATAGTGAAGTGTCTGACACTCATAACCAGGTGTCTGACACTCATAGTAAAGTGTCTGATTCTCATAGCCAAGTTGCTGATACTCATAGTCAGGTGTCTGACACTCATAGTCAGGTGTCTTTTACATTATCAATTTCATAGTGAAGTTTTTAACATTCAAAGTGAAGTGTCTGACACTCATAGTGAAGTGACTGAAATTCATACTGAAGTGTCTGACACTCATAACCAGGTGTCTGACACTCATAGTAAAGTGTCTGACACTAATAGCCAAGTTGCTGACACTCATAGTCAGGTGACTGACACTCATAGTGAAGTGTCTGGCACTCATAGTCAGGTGTCATTTACAATATCAATTTCATAGCGAAGTTGTTAACAGTCATAGTGAAGTGTCTGACACTCATAGTGAAGTGTCTGAAATTCATAGTGAAGTTTCTGACACTCATAGTGAAGTGTCTGACACTCATAGTGAAGTTGTAGACACTTAGCGAAATGGCTGACACTCAGCGTAGTTTAATTTCAATTACAATATCAATTTCATAGCGAAGTTGTTAACATTCGTAGAGAAGTGTCTGCTACTCATAGTGAAGTGTCTGAAATTCATAGTGAAGTGTCTGACACTCATAGCGAAGTGTCTGACATTCATAGTAAAGTGTCTGACACTCATAGCCAAGTTGCTGATACTCATAGTCAGGTGTCTGACACTCATAGTGAAGTGTCTTAAACTCAGTGATGTGTCTGACACTCATAGTCAGGTGTCTTTTACATTATCAAATTCATAGTGAAGTTTTTAACATTCAAAGTGAAGTGACACTCACAGTGAAGTGTCTGACACTCAGCGAAATGGCTGACACTCAGCAAAGTTCAATTTCATGATCTTAATCAATTTCATAGCGAAGTTGTGAACATTCATAGTAAAGTATCTGGCACTCATACTGAAGTGTCTGAAATTCATAGTGAAGTGTCTGACACTCATAGTGAAGTGTCTGACACTCATAATGAAGTGTCTGACACTCATAGTGAAGTGTCTGACACTCATAGTGAAGTGACACTCATAGTGAAGTGTCTGACACTCATAGTGAAGTGTCTGACACTCAAAGTAAAGTGTCTGACACTCATAACCAGGTGTCTGACACTCATAGTCTGGTGTCTGACACTCATAGTGAAGTGTCTGACACTCATAGTCAGGTGTCTGACACTAATAGCCAAGTTGCTGACACTCATAGTCAGGTGACTGACACTCATAGTGAAGTGTCTGGCACTCATAGGTGTCATTTACAATATCAATTTCATAGCGAAGTTGTTAACAGTCATAGTTAAGTGTCTGACACTCATAGTGAAGTGTCTGACACTCATAGTAAAGTGTCTGACACTCATAGTGAAGTGTCTGACACTCATAGTGAAGTTGTAGACACTTAGCGAAATGGCTGACACTCAGCGTAGTTTAATTTCAATTACAATATCAATTTCATAGCGAAGTTGTTAACATTCATAGAGAAGTGTCTGATACTCATAGTGAAGTGTCTGAAATTCATAGTGAAGTGTCTGACACTCATAGTGAAGTGTCTGACACTCATAGCGAAGTGTCTGACATTCATAGTAAAGTGTCTGACACTCATAGCCAAGTTGCTGATACTCATAGTCAGGTGTCTGACACTCATAGTGATGTGTCTGACACTCATAGTCAGGTGTCTTTTACATTATCAATTTCATAGTGAAGTTTTTAACATTCAAAGTGAAGTGTCTGACACTCATAGTGAAGTGTCTGACACTCATAGTGAAGTTGTAGACACTTAGCGAAATGGCTGACACTCAGCGTAGTTTAATTTCAATTACAATATCAATTTCATAGCGAAGTTGTTAACATTCGTAGAGAAGTGTCTGATACTCATAGTGAAGTGTCTGAAATTCATAGTGAAGTGTCTGACACTCATAGCGAAGTGTCTGACATTCATAGTAAAGTGTCTGACACTCATAGCCAAGTTGCTGATACTCATAGTCAGGTGTCTGACACTCATAGTGAAGTGACTGAAACTCAGTGATGTGTCTGACACTCATAGTCAGGTATCTTTTACATTATCAATTTCATAGTGAAGTTTTTAACATTCAAAGTGAAGTGTCTGACACTCATAGTGAAGTGTCTGACACTCATAGTGAAGTGTCTGACACTCAAAGTAAAGTGTCTGACACTCATAACCAGGTGTCTGACACTCATAGTCTGGTGTCTGACACTCATAGTGAAGTGTCTGACACTCATAGTCAGGTGTCTGACACTAATAGCCAAGTTGCTGACACTCATAGTCAGGTGACTGACACTCATAGTGAAGTGTCTGGCACTCATAGGTGTCATTTACAATATCAATTTCATAGCGAAGTTGTTAACAGTCATAGTTAAGTGTCTGACACTCATAGTGAAGTGTCTGACACTCATAGTGAAGTGTCTGACACTCATAGTGAAGTTGTAGACACTTAGCGAAATGGCTGACACTCAGCGTAGTTTAATTTCAATTACAATATCAATTTCATAGCGAAGTTGTTAACATTCGTAGAGAAGTGTCTGATACTCATAGTGAAGTGTCTGAAATTCATAGTAAAGTGTCTGACACTCATAGCGAAGTGTCTGACATTCATAGTAAAGTGTCTGACACTCATAGCCAAGTTGCTGATACTCATAGTCAGGTGTCTGACACTCATAGTGAAGTGTCTGAAACTCAGTGATGTGTCTGACACTCATAGTCAGGTGTCTTTTACATTATCAATTTCATAGTGAAGTTTTTAACATTCAAAGTGAAGTGTCTGACACTCATAGTGAAGTGACTGAAATTCATAGTGAAGTGTCTGACACTCATAACCAGGTGTCTGACACTCATAGTAAAGTGTCTGATTCTCATAGCCAAGTTGCTGATACTCATAGTCAGGTGTCTGACACTCATAGTCAGGTGTCTTTTACATTATCAATTTCATAGTGAAGTTTTTAACATTCAAAGTGAAGTGTCTGACACTCATAGTGAAGTGACTGAAATTCATACTGAAGTGTCTGACACTCATAACCAGGTGTCTGACACTCATAGTAAAGTGTCTGACACTAATAGCCAAGTTGCTGACACTCATAGTCAGGTGACTGACACTCATAGTGAAGTGTCTGGCACTCATAGTCAGGTGTCATTTACAATATCAATTTCATAGCGAAGTTGTTAACAGTCATAGTGAAGTGTCTGACACTCATAGTGAAGTGTCTGAAATTCATAGTGAAGTTTCTGACACTCATAGTGAAGTGTCTGACACTCATAGTGAAGTGTGTGACACTCATAGTGAAGTGTCTGACACTCATAACCAGGTGTCTGACACTCATAGTAAAGTGTCTGACACTAATAGCCAAGTTGCTGACACTCATAGTCAGGTGACTGACACTCATAGTGAAGTGTCTGGCACTCATAGTCAGGTGTCATTTACAATATCAATTTCATAGCGAAGTTGTTAACAGTCATAGTGAAGTGTCTGACACTCATAGTGAAGTGTCTGAAATTCATAGTGAAGTTTCTGACACTCATAGTGAAGTGTCTGACACTCATAGTGAAGTGTGTGACACTCATAGTGAAGTGTCTGACACTCATAACCAGGTGTCTGACACTCATAGTAAAGTGTCTGACACTCATAGTCAGGTGTCTGACACTCATAGCCAAGTTGCTGATACTCATAGTGAAGTGTCTGACACTCATAGCCAAGTTGCTGATACTCATATTCAGGTGTCTGACACTCACAGTGAAGTGTCTGACACTCAGCGAAATGGCTGACACTCAGCGAAGTTCAATTTCATGATCTTTATCAATTTCATAGCGAAGTTGTGAACATTCATAGTAAAGTATCTGGCACTCATACTGAAGTGTCTGAAATTCATAGTGAAGTGTCTGACACTCATAGTGAAGTGTCTGACACTCATAATGAAGTGTCTGACACTCATAGTCAGGTGTCTTTTACATTATCAATTTCATAGTGAAGTTTTTAACATTCAAAGTGAAGTGTCTGACACTCATAGTGAAGTGTCTGAAATTCATAGTGAAGTTTCTGACACTCATAGTGAAGTGTCTGACACTCATAGTGAAGTGACCGAAATTCATAGTGAAGTGTCTGACACTCATAACCAGGTGTCTGACACTCATAGTAAAGTGTCTGACACTAATAGCCAAGTTGCTGACACTCATAGTCAGGTGTCTGACACTAATAGCCAAGTTGCTGACACTCATAGTCAGGTGTCTGACACTCATAGAGTGATGTGACTGACATTCATACTGAAGTGTCTGACACCTATAGGGAAGTTGCTGGCACTCATAGTCAGGTGTCTGACACCCATAGTGAAGTTGCTGACACTTAGCGAAATGGCCGACACTCAGCGAAGTTTAATTTCATTTGCAATATCAATTTCATAGTCAAGTGTCTCACACTCATAGTCAGGTGTCTGACACTCATAGTGAAGCGACTGAAATTCATAGTGAAGTGTCTGACACTCATAACCAGGTGTCTGACACTCATAGTAAAGTGTCTGACACTCATAGCCAAGTTGCTGATACTCATAGTCAGGTGTCTGACACTCATAGTGATGTGTCTGACACTCATAGTCAGGTGTCTTTTACATTATCAATTTCATAGTGAAGTTTTTAACATTCAAAGTGAAGTGTCTGACACTCATAGTGAAGTGTCTGACACTCATAGTGAAGTTGTAGACACTTAGCGAAATGGCTGACACTCAGCGTAGTTTAATTTCAATTACAATATCAATTTCATAGCGAAGTTGTTAACATTCGTAGAGAAGTGTCTGATACTCATAGTGAAGTGTCTGAAATTCATAGTGAAGTGTCTGACACTCATAGCGAAGTGTCTGACATTCATAGTAAAGTGTCTGACACTCATAGCCAAGTTGCTGATACTCATAGTCAGGTGTCTGACACTCATAGTGAAGTGACTGAAACTCAGTGATGTGTCTGACACTCATAGTCAGGTATCTTTTACATTATCAATTTCATAGTGAAGTTTTTAACATTCAAAGTGAAGTGTCTGACACTCATAGTGAAGTGTCTGACACTCATAGTGAAGTGTCTGACACTCAAAGTAAAGTGTCTGACACTCATAACCAGGTGTCTGACACTCATAGTCTGGTGTCTGACACTCATAGTGAAGTGTCTGACACTCATAGTCAGGTGTCTGACACTAATAGCCAAGTTGCTGACACTCATAGTCAGGTGACTGACACTCATAGTGAAGTGTCTGGCACTCATAGGTGTCATTTACAATATCAATTTCATAGCGAAGTTGTTAACAGTCATAGTTAAGTGTCTGACACTCATAGTGAAGTGTCTGACACTCATAGTGAAGTGTCTGACACTCATAGTGAAGTTGTAGACACTTAGCGAAATGGCTGACACTCAGCGTAGTTTAATTTCAATTACAATATCAATTTCATAGCGAAGTTGTTAACATTCGTAGAGAAGTGTCTGATACTCATAGTGAAGTGTCTGAAATTCATAGTAAAGTGTCTGACACTCATAGCGAAGTGTCTGACATTCATAGTAAAGTGTCTGACACTCATAGCCAAGTTGCTGATACTCATAGTCAGGTGTCTGACACTCATAGTGAAGTGTCTGAAACTCAGTGATGTGTCTGACACTCATAGTCAGGTGTCTTTTACATTATCAATTTCATAGTGAAGTTTTTAACATTCAAAGTGAAGTGTCTGACACTCATAGTGA
Source organism: Pyrrhia umbra (assembly GCA_963891755.1). Lineage (NCBI taxonomy): Eukaryota > Metazoa > Arthropoda > Insecta > Lepidoptera > Noctuidae > Pyrrhia > Pyrrhia umbra. The sequence goes on along the minus strand of OY982942.1, from coordinate 678,201 downwards.
AGTGACTGAAATTCATAGTGAAGTGTCTGACACTCATAACCAGGTGTCTGACACTCATAGTAAAGTGTCTGATTCTCATAGCCAAGTTGCTGATACTCATAGTCAGGTGTCTGACACTCATAGTCAGGTGTCTTTTACATTATCAATTTCATAGTGAAGTTTTTAACATTCAAAGTGAAGTGTCTGACACTCATAGTGAAGTGACTGAAATTCATACTGAAGTGTCTGACACTCATAACCAGGTGTCTGACACTCATAGTAAAGTGTCTGACACTAATAGCCAAGTTGCTGACACTCATAGTCAGGTGACTGACACTCATAGTGAAGTGTCTGGCACTCATAGTCAGGTGTCATTTACAATATCAATTTCATAGCGAAGTTGTTAACAGTCATAGTGAAGTGTCTGGCACTCATAGTCAGGTGTCATTTACAATATCAATTTCATAGCGAAGTTGTTAACAGTCATAGTGAAGTGTCTGACACTCATAGTGAAGTGTCTGAAATTCATAGTGAAGTTTCTGACACTCATAGTGAAGTGACTGAAATTCATAGTGAAGTGTCTGACACTCATAACCAGGTGTCTGACACTCATAGTAAAGTGTCTGATTCTCATAGCCAAGTTGCTGATACTCATAGTCAGGTGTCTGACACTCATAGTCAGGTGTCTTTTACATTATCAATTTCATAGTGAAGTTTTTAACATTCAAAGTGAAGTGTCTGACACTCATAGTGAAGTGACTGAAATTCATACTGAAGTGTCTGACACTCATAACCAGGTGTCTGACACTCATAGTAAAGTGTCTGACACTAATAGCCAAGTTGCTGACACTCATAGTCAGGTGACTGACACTCATAGTGAAGTGTCTGGCACTCATAGTCAGGTGTCATTTACAATATCAATTTCATAGCGAAGTTGTTAACAGTCATAGTGAAGTGTCTGACACTCATAGTGAAGTGTCTGAAATTCATAGTGAAGTTTCTGACACTCATAGTGAAGTGTCTGACACTCATAGTGAAGTTGTAGACACTTAGCGAAATGGCTGACACTCAGCGTAGTTTAATTTCAATTACAATATCAATTTCATAGCGAAGTTGTTAACATTCGTAGAGAAGTGTCTGCTACTCATAGTGAAGTGTCTGAAATTCATAGTGAAGTGTCTGACACTCATAGCGAAGTGTCTGACATTCATAGTAAAGTGTCTGACACTCATAGCCAAGTTGCTGATACTCATAGTCAGGTGTCTGACACTCATAGTGAAGTGTCTTAAACTCAGTGATGTGTCTGACACTCATAGTCAGGTGTCTTTTACATTATCAATTTCATAGTGAAGTTTTTAACATTCAAAGTGAAGTGTCTGACACTCATAGTGAAGTGACTGAAATTCATAGTGAAGTGTCTGACACTCATAACCAGGTGTCTGACACTCATAGTCTGGTGTCTGACACTCATAGTGAAGTGTCTGACACTCATAGTCAGGTGTCTGACACTAATAGCCAAGTTGCTGACACTCATAGTCAGGTGACTGACACTCATAGTGAAGTGTCTGGCACTCATAGGTGTCATTTACAATATCAATTTCATAGCGAAGTTGTTAACAGTCATAGTTAAGTGTCTGACACTCATAGTGAAGTGTCTGACACTCATAGTGAAGTGTATGACACTCATAGTGAAGTGTCTGACACTCATAGTGAAGTGTCTGACACTCATAGTGAAGTGTCTGACACTCATAGTGAAGTGTCTGACACTCAAAGTGAAGTGTGTGACACTCATAACCAGGTGTCTGACACTCATAGTAAAGTGTCTGACACTAATAGCCAAGTTGCTGACACTCATAGTGAAGTGTCTGACACTCATAGTCAGGTGTCATTTACAATATCAATTTCATAGCGAAGTTGTTAACAGTCATAGTGAAGTGTCTGACACTCATAGCCAAGTTGCTGATACTCATAGTCAGGTGTCTGACACTCATAGTCAGGTGTCTTTTACATTATCAAATTCATAGTGAAGTTTTTAACATTCAAAGTGAAGTGTCTGACACTCATAGTGAAGTGACTGAAATTCATAGTGAAGTGTCTGACACTCATAACCAGGTGTCTGACACTCATAGTAAAGTGTCTGACACTAATAGCCAAGTTGCTCACACTCATAGTCAGGTGACTGACACTCATAGTGAAGTGTCTGACACTCATAATGAAGTGTCTGACACTCATAGTCAGGTGTCTTTTACATTATCAATTTCATAGTGAAGTGTCTGACACTCATAACCAGGTGTCTGACACTCATAGTAAAGTGTCTGACACTAATAGCCAAGTTGCTGACACTCATAGTCAGGTGACTGACACTCATAGTGAAGTGTCTGGCACTCATAGTCAGGTGTCATTTACAATATCAATTTCATAGCGAAGTTGTTAACAGTCATAGTTAAGTGTCTGACACTCATAGTGAAGTGTCTGACACTCATAGTGAAGTGTCTGACACTCATAGTGAAGTTGTAGACACTTAGCGAAATGGCTGACACTCAGCGTAGTTTAATTTCAATTACAATATCAATTTCATAGCGAAGTTGTTAACATTCGTAGAGAAGTGTCTGATACTCATAGTGAAGTGTCTGAAATTCATAGTAAAGTGTCTGACACTCATAGCGAAGTGTCTGACATTCATAGTAAAGTGTCTGACACTCATAGCCAAGTTGCTGATACTCATAGTCAGGTGTCTGACACTCATAGTGAAGTGTCTGAAACTCAGTGATGTGTCTGACACTCATAGTCAGGTGTCTTTTACATTATCAATTTCATAGTGAAGTTTTTAACATTCAAAGTGAAGTGTCTGACACTCATAGTGAAGTGACTGAAATTCATAGTGAAGTGTCTGACACTCATAACCAGGTGTCTGACACTCATAGTAAAGTGTCTGACACTCATAGCCAAGTTGCTGATACTCATAGTCAGGTGTCTGACACTCATAGTCAGGTGTCTTTTACATTATCAATTTCATAGTGAAGTTTTTAACATTCAAAGTGAAGTGTCTGACACTCATAGTGAAGTGACTGAAATTCATACTGAAGTGTCTGACACTCATAACCAGGTGTCTGACACTCATAGTAAAGTGTCTGACACTAATAGCCAAGTTGCTGACACTCATAGTCAGGTGACTGACACTCATAGTGAAGTGTCTGGCACTCATAGTCAGGTGTCATTTACAATATCAATTTCATAGCGAAGTTGTTAACAGTCATAGTGAAGTGTCTGGCACTCATAGTCAGGTGTCATTTACAATATCAATTTCATAGCGAAGTTGTTAACAGTCATAGTGAAGTGTCTGACACTCATAGTGAAGTGTCTGAAATTCATAGTGAAGTTTCTGACACTCATAGTGAAGTGACTGAAATTCATAGTGAAGTGTCTGACACTCATAACCAGGTGTCTGACACTCATAGTAAAGTGTCTGATTCTCATAGCCAAGTTGCTGATACTCATAGTCAGGTGTCTGACACTCATAGTCAGGTGTCTTTTACATTATCAATTTCATAGTGAAGTTTTTAACATTCAAAGTGAAGTGTCTGACACTCATAGTGAAGTGACTGAAATTCATACTGAAGTGTCTGACACTCATAACCAGGTGTCTGACACTCATAGTAAAGTGTCTGACACTAATAGCCAAGTTGCTGACACTCATAGTCAGGTGACTGACACTCATAGTGAAGTGTCTGGCACTCATAGTCAGGTGTCATTTACAATATCAATTTCATAGCGAAGTTGTTAACATTCGTAGAGAAGTGTCTGCTACTCATAGTGAAGTGTCTGAAATTCATAGTGAAGTGTCTGACACTCATAGCGAAGTGTCTGACATTCATAGTAAAGTGTCTGACACTCATAGCCAAGTTGCTGATACTCATAGTCAGGTGTCTGACACTCATAGTGAAGTGTCTTAAACTCAGTGATGTGTCTGACACTCATAGTCAGGTGTCTTTTACATTATCAATTTCATAGTGAAGTTTTTAACATTCAAAGTGAAGTGTCTGACACTCATAGTGAAGTGACTGAAATTCATGGTGAAGTGTCTGACACTCATAACCAGGTGTCTGACACTCATAGTCTGGTGTCTGACACTCATAGTGAAGTGTCTGACACTCATAGTCAGGTGTCTGACACTAATAGCCAAGTTGCTGACACTCATAGTCAGGTGACTGACACTCATAGTGAAGTGTCTGGCACTCATAGGTGTCATTTACAATATCAATTTCATAGCGAAGTTGTTAACAGTCATAGTTAAGTGTCTGACACTCATAGTGAAGTGTCTGACACTCATAGTGAAGTGTATGACACTCATAGTGAAGTGTCTGACACTCATAGTGAAGTGTCTGACACTCATAGTGAAGTGTCTGACACTCATAGTGAAGTGTCTGACACTAATAGCCAAGTTGCTGACACTCATAGTGAAGTGTCTGACACTCATAGTCAGGTGTCATTTACAATATCAATTTCATAGCGAAGTTGTTAACAGTCATAGTGAAGTGTCTGACACTCATAGCCAAGTTGCTGATACTCATAGTCAGGTGTCTGACACTCATAGTCAGGTGTCTTTTACATTATCAATTTCATAGTGAAGTTTTTAACATTCAAAGTGAAGTGTCTGACACTCATAGTGAAGTGACTGAAATTCATAGTGAAGTGTCTGACACTCATAACCAGGTGTCTGACACTCATAGTAAAGTGTCTGACACTAATAGCCAAGTTGCTCACACTCATAGTCAGGTGACTGACACTCATAGTGAAGTGTCTGACACTCATAATGAAGTGTCTGACACTCATAGTCAGGTGTCTTTTACATTATCAATTTCATAGTGAAGTGTCTGACACTCATAACCAGGTGTCTGACACTCATAGTAAAGTGTCTGACACTAATAGCCAAGTTGCTGACACTCATAGTCAGGTGACTGACACTCATAGTGAAGTGTCTGGCACTCATAGTCAGGTGTCATTTACAATATCAATTTCATAGCGAAGTTGTTAACAGTCATAGTGAAGTGTCTGACACTCATAGTGAAGTGTCTGAAATTCATAGTGAAGTTTCTGACACTCATAGTGAAGTGTCTGACACTCATAGTGAAGTGTGTGACACTCATAGTGAAGTGTCTGACACTCATAACCAGGTGTCTGACACTCATAGTAAAGTGTCTGACACTCATAGTCAGGTGTCTGACACTCATAGCCAAGTTGCTGATACTCATAGTGAAGTGTCTGACACTCATAGCCAAGTTGCTGATACTCATATTCAGGTGTCTGACACTCATAGAGAAGTGTCTGACACTCATGCAAAAATGCTGATACTCATTGTCAGGTGTCTGACACTCACAGTGAAGTGTCTGACACTCAGCGAAATGGCTGACACTCAGCGAAGTTCAATTTCATGATCTTTATCAATTTCATAGCGAAGTTGTGAACATTCATAGTAAAGTATCTGGCACTCATACTGAAGTGTCTGAAATTCATAGTGAAGTGTCTGACACTCATAGTGAAGTGTCTGACACTCATAATGAAGTGTCTGACACTCATAGTCAGGTGTCTTTTACATTATCAATTTCATAGTGAAGTTTTTAACATTCAAAGTGAAGTGTCTGACACTCATAGTGAAGTGTCTGAAATTCATAGTGAAGTTTCTGACACTCATAGTGAAGTGTCTGACACTCATAGTGAAGTGACCGAAATTCATAGTGAAGTGTCTGACACTCATAACCAGGTGTCTGACACTCATAGTAAAGTGTCTGACACTAATAGCCAAGTTGCTGACACTCATAGTCAGGTGTCTGACACTAATAGCCAAGTTGCTGACACTCATAGTCAGGTGTCTGACACTCATAGAGTGATGTGACTGACATTCATACTGAAGTGTCTGACACCTATAGGGAAGTTGCTGGCACTCATAGTCAGGTGTCTGACACCCATAGTGAAGTTTCTGACACTTAGCGAAATGGCCGACACTCAGCGAAGTTTAATTTCATTTGCAATATCAATTTCATAGTCAAGTGTCTCACACTCATAGTCAGGTGTCTGACACTCATAGTGAAGCGACTGAAATTCATAGTGAAGTGTCTGACACTCATAACCAGGTGTCTGACACTCATAGTAAAGTGTCTGACACTCATAGCCAAGTTGCTGACACTCATAGTCAGGTGACTGACACTCATAGTGAAGTGTCTGGCACTCATAGTCAGGTGTCATTTACAATATCAATTTCATAGCGAAGTTGTTAACAGTCATAGTTAAGTGTCTGACACTCATAGTGAAGTGTCTGAAATTCATAGTTAAGTTTCTGACACTCATAGTGAAATGTCTGACACTCATAGTGAAGTGTCTGACACTCATAACCAGGTGTCTGACACTCATAGTAAAGTGTCTGACACTCATAGTCAGGTGTCTGACACTCATAGCCAAGTTGCTGATACTCATAGTGAAGTGTCTGACACTCATATTGAAGTGTCTGACACTCATTGTGAAGTGTCTGACACTCATAGTTAAGTATCTGACACTCATAGTCAGGTGTCTTTTACAATATCAATTTCATAGCGAAGTTGTTAACATTCATAGTGAAGTGTCTGACACTCATAGTGAAGTGTCTGACATTCATAGTGAAGTATCTGACACTCATAGTGAAGTGTCTGACACTCAGTGATGTGACTGACACTCATAGTGAAGTTGTAGACACTTTGCGAAATGGCTTACACTTAGCGAAGTTCAATTTCATTTTCAATTCCAATTTCATAGTCAAGTGTCTGACACTCATAGTCAGGTGTCTGACACTCAGTGAAGTTGTTGACACCCATGGGGAAGTGACTGACACTCGTCGAAGTGGCCAACACTCATGGCAAATGTTGCTGACACTCATAGTCAGGTGTCTGAGTCTCATAGTGAAGTTGCTGACACTCAGTGATGTGACAGACACTCATACTGAAGTGTCGGACACTCATACTGAAGTTGCTGACACCCATAGGGAAGTTGCTGACACTCAGTGTAAATTTCATAGCAAAGTTGCTGTTAGGATCATACATATATTAATTACGTGAGCGTCAAGCGTCAAAACCTCACTCAATCTCAAGTGGGGGAGAGAGGGAAAATTATAAACGAATGTAAGTCAGTCAGTCATGTCATATTCTTGCGTAATATCAAAAATATGTGACTGACTGAATAGTCTCCCATTTGACTTAAAGTATCCTTAGGAGTGAGGTCCATGTTGCGTTGTATCTTTATGGGCATGCGAGTAATCTTGAACAACGTGACCAGCCTAAGCCCATTGTGTTTGTCTAATTCGTTAAAATCCGCCTGCAAAACGCATTTGTCATGCAAATATGTATTGTGATTCGCACATTAAGAGGGCCTTTTGTGTGTGTGTTACTTTGATAAATGATAAATGATATTTATTTTGCAAATGGGTTATAAAATAACACTTTTACACGTCAATTATTTTTTAAAGCTAGATGAGGCCGGTATTTCCTATCTGACTGCCTTGAGAAGAAACACCGAAACAAACTCAAGGGTCAAAGTCTCTTTTAAGGTCCAGACATAATGTAATTGCATCATGGATGTACAACGTAGGCTCGAGTCTGAAATGACCTTTTGAAGAAAGAATCATACAGATCCGAGTGGGCCTGTCCATTCAGTTGGCACGCAAGTGTCGGTCTTTGTTAGCTCAACAGTAACTTAGGAACTTACAATCCAACGAACAATACCCCCAGAAAGGACATTTGGGTAGGCCACATGAAATACTCGAACCGTCAGACGCAAATGAAACTAAATATTAAGGCAATAAATAAAAGAAAAAAAAAAGAGAAAGCCCACATTGTACACACATTAACAATCAAATAATTTGAGCTACTTTAAAAAGTAGGTAATAATGTCAATGCTTATAAAATAACAATTAGAATAAACATGTCAATGTGAATAAAGTAATCATAAAAAAAACATATTATTACATGTCACACTGTATGCTAACAAATATAAATAATAGGAAAAAATACCGATAGCCCATACATATAGGTGCAAGAATTGAAACAGCTTATTCCCAAGCCTTTTTGTCATCTAGGTAGTCCTTAACAGAGTAATAAGCTTTGCGACATAATGACTGCTTAATGTATGATTTGAATTTATTAAGGCTTAAATTTTGAATATGGCTAGGAATTTTATTGTAGAAGCGTATACATTGGCATTTAAATGAGCCGCTTATCTTCTGGAGCCTGGTAGCGGGAATAACGAATCTGTGTTTATTCCTTGTGTTAATATTATGAACATCACTGTATTTTGTAAAAATATTTGCGTTTTTATGTGCATACAACAAGTTTTCATAAATGTACTGAGATGGAACAGTCATTATATTTATTTCTTTGAACATTTCTCTGAGTGAGTGTCTGGGACTTAGCTTATAAACTGATCGAACAGCTCTTTTCTGCAAAACAAAAATAGTCTGAATGTCAGCGGCATTCCCCCACAACAGAATGCCGTACGACATCACGCTATGAAAATAACTAAAGTATACTAAGCGAGCAGTCTCTATATCTGTAAGATTTCGAATCTTTCTCACGGCGTACGCGGCAGAGCTGAGCTTTTTCGACAATTTTTCTATGTGTGGGCCCCACTGAAGCTTGGCATCCAAAGTAATGCCTAAGAAAACTGTGGTATTTACAGGGCTCAACTCTTCGCCTTTTATGATTACACTGGTTTCTACTTGCTTAACGTTGGGTGTACTAAATTTGACGACTTTTGTCTTTTTTTCATTTAATAATAAGTTGTTAGCATTAAACCAGTGTAGTATTTTTGAGAGAGCGCCATTTACATCGTCAGTCACCAGCTGCTGACGTTTAAGTTTAAATAAAAGTGAAGTGTCATCTGCAAACAGTACTATCTCATGATTATCCCTTACGAGGTAAGGTAAGTCTTTATATAAATAAGAAACAAAAATGGGCCAAGAATTGAACCCTGTGGTACTCCCATAGTAACTACAGTCCCATGAGATCTTTCTCCATTGATATCAACTTTTTGAATCCTATCACTCAAATAAGAAGCAATAAGATCCAATGAAGAGTTACGTATTCCATAGTGGTACAATTTCCTGATCAGCGTTTGTGTTAATTGACCGGTAAAACGGAATGACACGTAGGTCAAATTATAGTCACCATCAACAGCTTATTTTCCGTCCTATAGCTGGGAAAAGGCTTCTAGTCACACAGAAAATACTTGCTTGTAAAAAACTTAACAGAACTAAAAATGTTTTATACTTACTCATAATAAAGCGAGTCTATTGCCATTAATTAGCTGCGAATTCAGTCTCCGGGCAGCTAGTATTAAATAAACCAAAATCCCGAATACTGTCCGGTCTAGGAATCAAACCCAGGACCAGCAGCCTATACCTATAGTGGCATTCTAGTAAAATCCTTAAGGACTGGTGTTGTATATTTTTATCTGGATAGAAACTGCTATAATAAGACCATTTTACCTACTATTAACAAATACTTACCTATCCAAGAGCCAGACGTATCGTCAATAGGTATGATGGACCCTGGACTTCGGAGCTGCTGCAGCAAGGCCGTGGTGAATCCCACTACCAGGCCCGACCCGGCCATGTTCAGGGACACGCCAGCAGTCACGAAGCACTGGATTGAAAGAATATAAAACAGGTAGTAGGTAGATTTAAAAAGCTAATGTTCATGGGAGGGAAAGGTATCTTCGTAGGTGATTCGGGTGCGTTATGTAGCTCACACGGGACGCAAGTGACACTTAGGGCCGACTTCACCGACAAATGGTTATATAATCGGTCCTTTAAACGAAAACTTTTCTTACAACGTAGCCGTAATTTTCGTGTTGTCAACTTCTTCTTCAACCCTGGCTTGGTAATCGACCGTTTTAGAAATAAAAAACTCAAATGATAGGTTATCCATCGTATGGTAGAAATTTTAATTTATGGTAAATAGCTGTTTTCAGTTGATCGGACCGTTATCTTGTCGGTGAACTTGGTCCTTAGTTAACATAGAAATCGCAAACAGTACCTACTCTTAAGTCGCCGTTACTTGTAACATCAAGTCGTCATCAGGATACTGCACCGAATAACTATCAGAAGTTAGTCACGTTCTTAATGGTAATTTACACTCGTCACAATTTTATCGGAGCGATTTAAAACAGCCATAATAGGAGTTCCGAATTATTGCGTTTTAAACATCAATTTTGATTTCGACGAGTTGTATCCATTTATGATTTAAAAATTCACATATTTCATTGCAACAATGTCATTATTTCGATCACGCTAGGCCCATTGATCATCGTTTTTTAGCAGTTGCGTGAGAAACTTGTCATTTATAAATTGAGGATATTTATTGGTGACGCAGTAGCGATAGAATTGTTTTTGGATGAACGAAATGACGCACTTTGTAACTATGCCAAATTAATTTTTCTAGACACTACTTTTTTCTACTAGAAACGGCACCTGATTGGGAACATTATCATTATCAAAATTGAGACTCCTCCTTGCCTCGCAAAGCACGTAAAGTCGTTGGTCACATCTGTCATTTGTAGATCTTTTGACAGTCGTTACGGGTAGTTAGCAGCCAGAAAGTCTGACAACCAGTCTTACTAACGGGAATCGTGTTACCCATAAACTGGGTTGCGGAGGTCAAAGAGTCGCACCACGTAAAACACTGGAACTCAGCTGCAACCGTTTAGACTGGAACCCGATCCCGATATAGTTGACAGAAGGCTAGACAGATGATTATAGCAGTGCCGGTTTTACTCCCATCAGCGCCCTGGGCGAGATTTTTGCGGCGCCCCCTAACTGCAATTTAAACCCATACGGAAAAAAACTGGCCAAGTGCAAGTCAGACTAGCGCACCGAGGGTTCCAACATTTGGAAAGAATCGGCGTCGGCGTGATCAATACAGGAAAAGTTTTTAACCAGTACGCATTTTTTTTGGTGGTTCGGTATCAGTAATTGAACACATTTCTATGTTTAGTAAGTAAAACATGGGCATAATCTTTTCGTAATAGCACTACACTGCCTAAGCATGCAAGAGCGAGCTCACAAGTACAATACGACTCAGCTGATATCTACACACAAGCCGACCGGCGAGTTTTAAACAAATTAAGTTCTTAAATGAATATTTTGCGCAAACGATAACTTTTTTTAAGTACTAAGACCTAATAAACTGAAAAATACGTGTTTGTTAAAAAGTGTTGAAGTTTATTTAGACAAAATTTGCGCACTGGTTAAAAAAATCTTGTATACATATCCGTACCAAATTTCAGCTTTCTTGTACTAAAGAACGCTTAGCTATACCGTGGACAGACAGATAGACAGAAGGTCATGGCGAAACTATAAGCGGGGTGTCCATTATAAATACGAAAAATAGTTCCCTGACTTTTCCCTGACCATTCTACCACATTTCCCTGATCCAATATTGTCGTCTTATGGAAAATATTATATTATTTTGTTTTTAACCAGAGTGTATACTTTGGACTATTTATGTTAAAAATTTAGACCATGTGCATAGGTAGGAAAAGATATATTATCTGTTTTTGGGGTTATAAACCATAAACAGTAAGCTAAGAGATCATCAGAGCAATATGAGTAAGAGCGCGAGCGAAGCGAGCGCGAATTTTTTTTTAGGAATATGAGCATCAATATTCTTAGGAATCATATTTGTATTTCATGACTCTTACATTTCCCTGAAAATCCGTGACCACCTATTGCTTCCCTGATTTTCCAAATAGTGGACACCCCGATTTTTAATAGTTTTTCTAGTCCCCTACGGAATCCTAAAAACTATAAATAATAAGGTGAGAAAAAATCAGAGAAATAAGAGTTAGAGCGCGAGCGAAGCGAGCGCGAAATTTTTTAAGTAATAGGTATGAGCAACATAATAATCCTTACTAATATTATAAATGTGAAAGTAACTATGTCTGCCTGTTTGTCGCGTTTTCACGCCAAAACTACTGAACCGGTTTAAATGAAATTTGGTACACAGATAGTCTAGAGCCTGAGAAAGGACATAGGCTACTTTTTACCCGGGTGCGCGAAGGAGTTCACTCGGGATGTGAGTAAAACAGCTAGTAACAATATTATAATAATTGAATGCTTCGTTTTTGCGGGAAAATTGACGACAGTTTTTTTCTTGTCAACTTTTGCATTCTTATGTCAATAACGCAGAAAAACCCGATATTGATAGACATTTGATGAAAAATTCAAGAAAAGTTTTGCTAAGCAAACTATATGTATGAGGGTAAGTAGGCCTCAAAGAGTGAGAGGATATAAAAAGGGCGCCTGCGGCGCCCCTTCAGATCCGGCGCCCTGGGCGGTCGCCCCACCTCGCCCTACCCTAACGCCGCTACTGGATTATAGTGTACCTAATTGCTAATCAAAAGCTTTCTACTAAAAATAAAACCAACCTGAAAAACACTACGAATTGAAAAATAACTTTGATCTGTCGAAACGCTTGAGGACCAATACATCGTTCTAGAAGTCGCTGTCTTAAATTAAGTAGTATTACTTTGTACTTTTTCGCAACCGACTTACAGAATAATTACTGACTTATTAATTGATGAGTTCCATTGTCTATATCTGAAGATCTTCATCATGCATCCAAATACGATTATTATTTTTTTTTTTTCAGAAAATCGTAGACATACAAATGTACTTATAGGGTAGAATACAAAACGCCTTTTTTTAAGATGGTTTAAAATCAGCATGCAAACTGATTGGCATGGCAAGTATACCTGCGTAAACGCAGGTTACCTACGTGCGCAAGAGGCGTTTACGTGTCCCGTTAGCCTCGGCTATTTATATGCATAGCTACTCGTAGATGGCACTTTTATTTTGGGGACAGGATACTAGTGAATATTTTGATGAAATTCTGCTAACTGCTAGTCATAAAATTAAGTGTTTTGTATGAAATAATTACTTGTTTATAACCAATCATTTTACGCAGGAAAAAATATAGGTAATAAGATAATGAAAGGAACCATAGGTATACTTCAGGCCGTGCTTCAGGCACCAGGAAAAAATCTATCCTATCTTTAGGTTTCACTCTACCTCCACACCAAACTTGATCTACATGGGCTTAGTCGTGAAAGCGTAACATACTGATCGACGGGCAGAGTCACTTTCGCATGATATAATAATAACTAGCTTTCCGCCCGCGGCTTCGCCCGCGTGGACATTTTTTTTACACCTTGGGTTACATAATTCAAATTTTAGTAGGGATTCCTAATTATTTCTGGAAATAAATATAGCCTATGACATTTCGTAAAGATGTAGCTTTCTAAAGGTGAAAGAATTTTTAAAATCGGTTCAGTAGTTTTTGAGTTAAAAGCCTACAAACAAACAAACAAATCTTTCCTCTTTATAATATTAGTATAGATTATAATAATTATTCTACGTAAGTTCATGGTTAGTTTCTTCATTCTGCATTCGCAACGCATCCATTATTGGTTTTAAATATGGGAATGTGTGTTTGTAAGCTGTCCGTGAATGCAGACATTTAATTATTAAATTGCGAGATTCATGATGTAAAAGTGGAGCGTTATAAATATAGCAATGATACCTAACCCCTGTGACCTGATATTGTACCGAGGGCTACATTTAATAATATTTATGTCTAGGTACAATTTTAGTGCGTTTCAATGGTATAAAATGCTTTAAACAGCAATAAAATTTGGTTGTTTTAAAATAAGGAAGTTCCGATAAAATATTGTTAGCGACAACACTAGTAGATCAGTCACAAGCTATTCAATAAAGTTTTCGTTAACGTTTCATAATGTTAATTCTTTTCATAATTAATTATGTATCAAAACAAATAATTACTAACTTAATTGATCTGCAGACTTTATCATTTATTTATGAGCCACTAAATTGTAATAAGTCTAAGAAATGAAACATACATCATTTATTTGTTTACAAAAGCTTTAACCTAAACATAAATAGAATCTTTGCTACCAAAACACGATGCCAATATCCTACAACACGATATTACCAACAGATAACAAAAAAAACAAAACACACCTGCTTCAAAAATGGCGTTATCCATACTTTAGAAGTCCCCATCGTCACTCACTTACATTATCACAACACGAGAGCCGTCCATGAAGTATGGCACATGTTTAAATCGTTCCTGGTTGATAAGGGTTAACCTAACCTCTGAAGTATTGACACACGGACCTACACGCAATATTGGCTACTCTCATTGGTATGACCTTCATTTAACTAGTGCTATTTTAGAATGAACTGTCGATATAGTTTTTGAAGCTTGCAGCTAATTGGTTGGCGCGCGTTTCAATTGGTGTTTGAGGTTAAGCAATTTTTTAGGGGTCTCCGTTTGGATGGGTGTGCATTTAGAGATTTAGAACTGATTAGGAATTTGACCTGTTTGTTGTGGTTTTAATTTAAAAGTCCTATTTTATAAGCTTTGAAAGTTTTAAATAAAGCTTTTAAGTCAGTTATAAGGGTCCGCTCTTTTATTACCACTGATTGCAAGTTAGATAGAACTTATTTTGAAAATGAATAAAATTAACTATAATAAGATAAATAGGATTAGTATACATAACAATATAGTCGTGAAAAATAAGTCTTAGTCGCCTTACAGAAACCCAATAGCAGTATTTTTATGCTGAACCAGTTGTTGCTCACAAGAATGTATCAGTCACAAGTTTCATAATTATCTCAAGTCTACGTAAAGCGCTGCAAAATGTTCCAACGAGTTACCGCACCTCGAAATAAAAAGGGCTGAGGAAGGAACACGGATGGGTTTTAGTCAGTAGGAGTCTGACACTCAATCTCGCCCCACCCACGGAGGGAAGAGTCATTGATGATTTCCCATCCGATAAAAAATGTCTTGACCAAAAGAGATGGGGCTGTACAGGATAAATACCACCGTTCTCTTTTCGCACTGGGTTCTGAATAGCTTTAACATTCATAGTACGACCCCTGAAGGTATGTAAACCAGTACTTAACAGAGCTTCATGACTTTGATCACCCATTCTTAATTAGATTAAAGTTTCGTTCACTGTTTTGTAAGGCGGACTATTGATACGCGCTACTTTATCTTATCTCTCGTATTAGATCCTAAATTACCAGTTGCGGTACAACAATAAAACATTAACTCTTTCAAAGTGTGGAATCTAATCTAATGCTGTCGTAGGTCGTAGAATATAATACCTAATATCCAGACCGCTTTCGATTACAGCGGAAAATCTAAATGACTAACCAGGTACGCAGGAGATATTATAGTGCACGCACGCTGGCGCAGACACAGGTGCACTCTCTATTCCCTCACTCTCATAGTCCGAAGGGTCGGCAATCCGACACGACCGGGGAGAGATCAGGCGCAACACCGTCATCACATCACGCGTGAACGGCTGGATCAATTTGGCTGAAATTTGGTACAGAGATAGAGGGGAATCTGGAGAAGGTTTTAGAATATCCTTTTTATCCGGGTCTGTGAAGTGGTTCCCTCGGGACACGGGTGAAACCGCAGGCAACAGCTAGTTATAGATACAATATAGCGAGCGCTTTCGATCTTTGATCTTAATATATTATATTATATCTAAAGGTGTATAAATAGTACTAGTCAGTTTAATAACCTCTGAATAAGCGCCTTTTTACATACTTTAGTAACCTTCGATAACAGTCGCTAGGTGTACTACTACATAAAAAATATTCATAGCAATAAATAACAATTTGATGGAGTATACCTAGGTACTCGATCTGATTACAATGCTAATTGTTTTATCTATACTAATATAATAAAGCTGAAGAGTTTTTTTGTTTGAACGCGCTAATCTCAGGAACTACTGGTACGATTTGAAAAATTATTTCAGTTTTAGATAGCCCATTTATTGAGGGAGGCTATAGGCTATATATCATCACGCTAAAACCAATAGGAGCGGAGCACCACTATTCCACGCGGACGAAGTCGCGAGCAGAAGCTAGTTTATTATATTAGTCATATAATGTACTAGCTTATGCTCGCGACTTCGTCCGCGTGGAATACTGGTGCTCCGCTCCTATTGGTTTTAGCGTGATGATATATAGCCTATAGCCTTCCTCAATAAATGGGTTATCTAACACTGAAATAATTTTTCAAATCGTACCAGTAGTTCTTGAGATTAGCGCGTTCAAACAAACAAACAAACAAACTCTTCAGCTTTATTATATTAGTATAGATATCCCTTATCACTTATCAAACTAACACGCCCCATCAATATATTTTACAACTGGAATTTTTCTAGGGTTCCGTAGTCGACATGGTACCCTTATAGTTTCGCCATGTCTGTCTGTCTATCGTCCCTCTAACTTTTGAATGGCTGTACCTAAATGTCTGTTAAAATTTACAGATGTAGCATATATGTACAACAAACTTCAAAGGAAAACGGTTAAGTATGCTTAACCGGTTACAGAGTTATAGTCGACCAACTAAAACGTATTACGGAACCCTACTGCGCGTGGCCCGACACGTACTTGGCCGGTTTTTAGGGTTCCGTAGTCCGACAAGTAACCCTCGCCATGTCCGTCTGTCTGTCTGTCTGTCCGCGGCATAGCTCCGTGGTTCTTGTTACTAGGAAGCTGAAATTTAGTATGGATATGTATAATGATCACGCCGAGAAAGTGGTAAAATGAAATTTTGAAAAATATTTTTTTTTAGGGTAGCTCCTAAACACGTAAAGTGGAGATGATTTTTTTTTCTCGCGTACCCCTTTGTGTGGGGTATCGTTAGATAGGTCTTTCAAATATTATGGGTGTGTGAAGACCATTTTTCGGTTAAGCGAGCCATTTGCGAAATATCTAGCTTTTAAGTGCAAATTTTTGACCGATACGTGATCCCCCTCTCTAACTCTTGAATGACTGTACCTAGAAATGTGAAAAAAATCACAAACGTAGCACATATAATGAACTTACAAGGAAAACTATCACGGCTAAGTAGGCTTAACCGGTTACAGAGTTATAGTCGACTAACTGAGGCCTGCTACGGAACCCTACTGCGCGTGGCCTGACACGCACTTGGCCAGTTTTTTTTTTCATAATACAAGACAATAAAATTACGCTAACTCTTGTTATTGTCGATGTAGGTATCTACTATTTTGTTCATTGGGAAAACCCCTAGGAAGGTTAAATACTCCTCCATTATGGTTTTTATAGGTAGATAAGGTACTCATAAAATATAAGGTTCAAATCAAAAATAGTACAGTCAGACAAAAAAATCTTCAGTGCACTCTATAATATATATTAAAAGAATCAAATGGACATTGAACATTTGAAATGTTGCGTCAAGAACGTATATTTTATGAGTGGTCCCAGTCGCCGGAAGAAAAATATTTAAATTAAATCCATCCGGCGACTCACACCGCGGATCAGTTAATTGCGGTCCCAGTCGCCGGAAGCCTCGAATACGTATAGCCCACGCGGGCGAAGCCGCTGGTGGAGAGCTAGTAAACAATAAATCTGTGTTTATTTTAATATTTTATTTTGTATAACAAAATCATTAAAAAAACCATTACATCTACATATTTCCTTATTCTATTCTTTACAATTACCTACATCGATCACAATGTCTTCTGGAAGTTGACAATATTACTTCTAGTTAGCCCAAAACCTGTTTTTTGATAATATTCAAGCTGTCACGTTCATGATGAAAGCCTTCTGAGTCCTGACTCCTGCCTTCATCATTTACTTAGAATTTATAACACTAAATAGCACTAGTAATATCTTTCGCCACTGGCCACTAAATTATTTGAATGTCTTCTTTAACCAAATACCCTACAAATACGTTGAAACATAACATTTCTTAGAGGCTGTTTCACCAACCTTTAAAATGATCTATGGGTCTAAAACTTTATCAATAGGTAACATTCCATTCCACCACATACAAGTACTGATACGTAGTGACAAGAAGTTTTATTATAAGTATAAGCTCTTGTACCTATGTAGTCGAAATCAATAAACCTAATCATGGATCTATCACTCCATTTTATTTTACGTTATCTTAGTTTCTAGTTACTTCTACTTTTTATTATATCCAGTCTTTCTACTCAAGCTCAATAGCACCATATAAAAGTAATATTCATGAGTTCACGACTAGCTTTTAAAACCATGCTCACTTTCAATCGCAGTTCATTTTACCATCATTGCCTTAGCTTCTTCATCTTTATTTATCTTCTCATCTCTGAACTGTCCATAATTGAAATAGTCTTCTATCTCCTGAAGAGTCCTGTCCTTAGTTTCAGGAAGCATAAAGTATAGTGCCAACAGTGCCAGACCCATCGTAGTGCCGAAAACAGCAAATGTGCCATGGACCTTAAGATTGATCAGTAGGTATGGTGTGATTTGGAGCCCAAGCATGACTCCAAGAGATATGAAGGTCCCAGCTACGGCAGAGCCAACTCCTCGATGACGTAAGGGAAACACTTCTCCTAACAAAGCTAAAGGTATAGGTGTACAACCTAAATTGGCAAGGATGAAGTACACCACGAAAATACCAATAGGTATCCAAGGTTTGTCATTTGGAATTATGCCTTCAGCAGCTAAGAAGAGGTAGGTGCAGGCTATCATTATAACAGCACAGGCAGAAAACCCAGTTGAGAAAAGTAAAGTCCTTCGCTTCATGATTTTGACCAGCATTGAGGAGAAGACTGCACTGGATGTGATGATCAGGTCTATGCCCAACGTGTAGTAGAAGGACTGCGACTTGTTGCCAGTCACTTCACCAATGATTTGCAACGCGTACGCGGGGAAGATGTGCCTACCGCTGGTTTCTAACAATAGGCTACTGATCAGAATTATGAAGACAGGTTTCAAGAAATCTTTTTGCGTAAACCTTTTGAAGAAACCAACAACGCTTTGGCTGCAAGTATTTTTCTGAACAGGTTTCGATTGCTGTTCCATCTGAGCTCTTATTAACTCCTCTAGTTCGTTATAAGATGCTTCTGTTTTTCCTCTTAACCAATAGAAAGAGTGCTCGCTTCTTTCGTATTCTCCTTTTGAGGCTAGCCATGCTGGACTTTCTGGCCATGTGTAAACGACTATTAACGCCATAAGATGTGGTATCAGAGCGACCAGGGCTACAGATCTCCAGTGCAGAAAGTGCCCTACGACATGGACAGACATACCTCCTAAGCATACCGATGCTGTCTTAAGATTGAGGAAGACTCCTCTATATTTTGGGTCTGAATATTCTCCTATAACGATAGCTCCTAGGGAAACGGTTGCTCCAGCTGTCACGCCGCCTAAGATTCTTCCAATCATGAGAGCTGGGATGCCACGAGCGAGGTATATGCAGAGCCAGCCGATTATTCCTGGTAGAATGACGATCCCATGAGCTAATCTCCGGCCATAGAGGTCCATGAGGAAGGAGGAGATTAGGAATCCTGGGATTCCGGACAGGCCACATGATGATGCTGAAAGAAAAAGTGTTTTTTGTTAGTACATCCACTAGGAATCAGACGTTTTTTGTTCTTAGGAAGAGTTTCCATAAAATATTTAAATAACCGGTAGTAGTGAAAACATAATTTCTTCCTTCATGTTTCTCCATTTATTTAGTACTCTTCGTCTCTGAACAAAAGTAAATCTTACCTAGCCATGAAGCAGTGTTCAGGTCAGCTTTGATAGGAGAGTTAGGCTCCTGCAGCGCTGGCAAGAGGCTGGTGGTGTAGCTGAGCATCATGCCCTGACCGATCATGTTGGTCCACACCGCTGATAACGTCCATGCCTGGAACACAATATTGTTGATGAGTTTTCAGCTAAAAACGCTAATATATTAGGTGAGATAGTGGTCAAACGCGAACCTATCAATAATAATAAAAAATAATAATAAAAAAAGATATTCGAACAATGGCTAACTCTAAGGAAACTAGAATTGCATGAAACTTTTTTCAAATTTGTTTGTTGGTTGGATATTTTAGAACAAGAAGAAAATCCAGAACATAAGTGTGGAGATAGCGTAAAAAAATCGGTGATGGTGTTGATATTATTTTAGTCAAATAGTAATTCTACAGACTTGATTTTAAATGCGTGAAATTTGAAAATGAAGTTTTCCGAATCACCTGGGGCCATGACGTGCCAAAACAAGATTATTTTCGTTGTGAAAAAGAGACGGAGCTATACGAAGTTAGTAGCTGTGTCATGCTCTCAAACTTGAATCGTGATTGCAAATCCACTTGGTGGCCCCTGATCTTCAGTCTACCTACCTACCTACCTGTTTGTAAAGTAGTTAATATCAACAGGTGTTATTATTATATTACTACATCATAAACCCTTTATTTGCAGATTATATTGAAGCTGTATCAAACGCTTCCTCTAAACGGGGAAACACAACTAAATGAGGTTGCAGCGTGCATTTACTTAGATAAGCCTTATCTGATCAAAACAAGAAAATTAAGTGATTTTATGAACGACTAGCTGATACCCGTTATCCACATTGAGAGAACTTCTTCATAACTAGGAAAGTCCTATGACTTTTACTGGGAAATTAATCAAATTTTATAAATTGATATTTGACACCACGGCAAAATCAATCAAAACGGCTGAATCGACTCAGCTGTTTTATTGTGCATCTGTTTTACCAAGAAAGCATAAGAGACAGAAGGACAGAACTACTTTAACATTTATAAATATGTAATATTAATCTGTACATATAAAATGCTTTGTCCTGAATGACTGACGTAGAGAACTGAAACTTGGAGGGTGTGTTCTTTGTATGACATAGGCATACGATAACAAAGAATTTCCGAAATTCTATCCCTAAGGGGATGAAAAAAGGGGCTAAATTTGTATGAAACTCAGACATTTTTAATTTAGATTCGTATAGGTAGCTCATGCGGGTGAAGCCGCTGGCGAAAAGTAAGTCTACTAATAAACAGCTTTAACGTAACATATTATGTACAAAGAGAGATAAACCCGTTATATTGACTACATTGCGTTTTCATACCTATAGCAATGAAAAACAACTGTTATTCGTAACTGAAGACAATCATTGCTTTTTATTAGTGCTTCCATTCATAAAATAATTATTAACAGTTATTAATTACACAGTTTACACTAATTTCGAACGTAGCTGATTTTTTGTTAGCTATTATAGTATGATAGTAGAATTTTAGGGTTCAATATTTTGCCACCCTAGGCGCCTGCGGACTGATAATCATCAAATGACTCTTCGGCTTTGGGCGGAGCGGGAGGAAGTGTCAGAGTCTTACTGAATAGAATTTGGCTCCCCAGGCTCTGGCCCTGGGGGTGAGCCCCGTTAATTATGCTGACATGTCTAAACGGCACGCTGTTAACACAAACGCGGCGTCGATACGGGCCTGATCCTGACAAGTCTGCTGGCCACTGGTCCAGAAGGAGCTACGCGTCCCTCACGCGTCCCACCACCTCGTTCTCCAACATGACTGCCTCAGATTCCTTCTCCCTTCGGACCATGGCCTGAACCAGGACCATACGCGAGAGGTTGCCGCCGCCAAACTTCAATTTAATTAAGTATATTTTAAAAGTGCAACGTGCACTTCTAACAGGCGTATAAAACGATATCCTTCGATCTATATCCTCGTCAAATTTCGTCAAAATCTGTTGAGCGCTTGCACCGTGAAATTATAAGATACAGACAGAAAGAAAGGCCCCGAAACGTAAAGGGCTAAGGTAGAAACATGAATGGGTTTTAGTCAGTAAGAGTCTGACACTCTCACCCGCCCCACACACGGTGAGAGGCGAGTCATTTAATGATTTCCCATCCGAAAAAAAAGACAGAAAAGTCAGTTGAAAATACAAGGCGTGGTTCCGTGTAAGGCCAGATACTTGTTGCGTCATCATTTAATTACAGAACCTTGGCAAAGACCAGAAAAACTGAATTAAAGATTAACTATTAAGAAGAAATTGAAATTAAAGGTACGTTAATTATTACGAAGCCGTCATTGATGAACTTAGCGCAATTACTTTTTGTTGCAAAATATTTGGTTTATTTTATTATGATTCTATACTAATAATACTTATTGTATATCCCTGACATGTATTTAATTATTGTTCCACTGCTAAGCAAAGGCCTCGTCTCACAAGAACATTGATTACCATGCTTCCTCAGGGGATCCTCATGTTGTATTCCATCATCGTTAATTAGTAGCAAATGAAAAAAACTTGGAATAAATAAGGAATTTACCAAACTACAAAGATCACCTTAGCAACGCAAAAGTAACCAATCATATAACTATACATATTTGTCGCTGTGCGTCTGCATAGCAAGCAGGAGTATTGTTAGGGAATTGTAACACTGGCCACTACAAACACTATGAGATATGCCTTACTCAACTACTTATGATCAATACTTTTCTAAGTATTGATCTTGAATAGGTGTGTCAGTATGCTTCATCTAATTGGTACTTGGTAGGATTACTAATAGGTACCCTTAATCTTTGATTACCACAATCAATCACTGATTTACAGTGAGGACCATCGACATAAAAGTTTTAGCTACGCTTATATTCAGGCATCTGTAAATTCAACATCATCTTCTGCCTAGCCTTTTCCCAACTATGTTTGGCTCGGTTTCCTGTCGATTGTATTGCAGTCATTAAAAAGAGAAGTGTTATAAATTTTACTGGTATGTGTGTGTCTGACATCGTAGCTCTTAAACGGGTGAACTGATTTGGGTACGGTTTTTTTATTTAAAAGCAGGTTTTCGTTATTTTTTGGTTAAAGAACTATTAAGTAAATATTACCACAAAAAAATGATTTATACCTACTACCTTAAAACCTTAACCTTTGATTAAACCCGATTCGACAAAAGTTATGAAAAATAAAAAGAAAATTGTTTATCATGGTATCATTGTTTGGAATTTTTGCTTCGTATTAGTTAACTGGGCAGAGGCCCGAATTTTATTCTGCCAAAAATATCCGATAAATCGATAATTAAAAAAAAGTTGTCGGAGTCTTCGTCAGATACCTATATGAGAGTATATTAGAAAAAAACAGGGGAAGAGAGAGAAAGTCGCAATTTCTATCAGTCAACCCTACCCAAGCTAAAATAGGGACAATCTTCTCAAAAAAAACTCGTCTATCATCATCTGCCTAGCCTTTTCCCAACTTTGTTGGGGTCGGCTTCGAGTCCATCCAGATGCAACCGATAATTAGTATTTTTTTTGCATGGGGCGACTGCCTAACTGACTTGAACTGAACTTGTCTTTATTAAAATAAAATATGTAAGTACAGACCTACCTGATAAACTATAACATTAAAAAACACTATCACAAAATACACAAAAACTTCACTTTATTCCATAGAAACTTCCCAAATAAACATAATTATTACCTGTCTAAAGAATGGTGATACCATTTCGACTCGCTACCAGCTACCATCAGTCACTACTAACGCGAAGTAGTGGTCGTAGTCCGTATTCTACAGATATCGGATACAATTGTCTTTATTGTAGCGATTATGCACAGATCCCTTTATTGTCTTTTACGACTAGTAATAATTCTAAAGTCTGTGTTCTGTGAGTTTGTTGACGTTTAATCAATCTTATTAACCGATAAACATCGCAAAATATTTATTTGTATTTGTTTAATCATGATATTGGTGCGAAAGTCAAAAGTATTTTTTATGCTTTTGGTCAGTCATTTTTTAAGTTGTAACTTTTGTGCTATAGCGTAATACTACCAGTTTCATGCGGTTTCACTTGCGTCAAGTATGGAACCTGAAATGAACATATATATTTTGTAATGTGTTAATTCTGAACATAGTCTATCTTTTTATATATTTTTTTTGATGGGAAATCATCAAATGACCTCTTCCGCCGTGGGTGGGGCGGATGGGAGTGACAGGCTCTTACTGACTAAAACCCACCCAAGTTCCTTCCTCAGCTCTTTGTATTCCACGGGCACGGTATCTCGTTCGGACATCCCACAGCCCCGGCAGGCTATGGAACATACTACACACTAGGAAGCAGTGAAGGGTGGGCATTTTGGGGTGCTGTCATAATGTATTTTGACGTGAAAAAGTGCTAATTGAATTAGCCTAATTTCAACGTTTTTGAATTTTGAATTTCATAGTCTAACTGTAGAGGAGAATTTATAATCTACACGCTGTTTTGATAACCTTACCTTAACCAGTTTGTAATCTACCTCCATACAAAATGTCATTCAAATCAGTGCAGGATTTTTATCGTAAAAGAGTTACAGACAGTCAGACAGAGCTTGAACATTAGCATGGACACTACTAAGTGATGTTTCTTTTGTTTCAGATTTTTTTATGGGACAAGCTCGCCACACTATTCCCAACCACTACAACTCCAGAAAGCCAGAATCAACAGTGGCAACCACCAGAAAACGCCAAGGCAATGAAGCTCGACGGGTCCCAGAGATTTTTTTTTTACTCTTTTTTTTTTCTCACTCTTTTCTTTTACTATCTTTGAACCTGCAACGAATTTAATCAGAAAATATTTGTTTCCGGTTATTTGTATTCATGATTCAAATGTTTCGGTTACAAGACCCGAGGAAAAGTAACGCCGGGGCGCAGAATATAGCTAATCTGTTATCTGTTATACTTAATTAGTCTCATAAGTCATTACATCCCTTTCTAACAAAACAGAATATTAATTTATCCGATCGAAAGTCCACCTATTTATTGGAATAGGTTCTGATTATCGTGTTGACTGTAGAGCTCGATAGTAGCAAATAAAGGTCGCTAGTGTTTACTCCCGTATTGTATTGTCCTATCTTAATAGTGACTAGTAGACTTACGGCCAGTTTCTATATCCCATCAATCAGTAGATTTCCTTACTAGAGATAGAATTTTGACATAAAGTCCACACGACCAATGTCAAAAATCTATGTCTAGTAAGCAAATCTATGGATAGATAGGATATTGAAAATGGCCGTTATGGGCATTTTAAATAATCTACATAAATAATCTAGTAAGAACAATCTGTATTTATACGAAGATTGTTCTTACTAGAGATAGCATTTTGACATTAGTTGTAACCTTATGCCGAAACTTAAAATATAAAGTACGAAACTTATACTATCTCCAATTAATTTTACGAAAAATAAAAACAAAATCATAACCCGTTTTGTTCTAATTTTGCCACATAGATAAACTAAATGATGTTTAGAGCATGAAATTGACATAAATTCGCTATCCTTACGCCATTTTGTTAATTTATGTGGCAGAATTAGAACAAAATAGGTTCGAGTTTGTTTACATTTTTCATAAAATCCACTCGTACCGACCTATACTGGACGAGTTTTTGATAGATAGTACTCCCCTAGTAAGAAAATTGTCGAATAGATAATTAATTAACAACTAGCTTCCCGCCAGCAGCTTCGCCCGCGATATTTTAGCTAATGGATACAAAAACTTGACAAATTATATACTAAAACCTTCGTCATTAATCACTCTATCTATTAAAAAAAAATCGCATCAAAATCCGTTGCGTAGTTTTAAAGATTTAAGCAAACATAGGGATATAGGGACAGAGAAAGCGACTTTGTTTTATACTATGTAGTGATATTCGTTATCTGTAGTGTTTTATCTGCCTTACCCTTCGGGAGGACAGGCGTGATGGTGCTAGTAATTTCTGAGAAAAAATAATGGTGTGATGAAATGACATAATTACAGTGACACCGCCATTGTTTACACGCTATTAGTAAGTTAGTTTAGTGATCGATCTGTGACCATTCGTTGTCGACTAGTGACGCTCGTGTCCTGGTAGCTCGGAGGTTAAGAAGCCGGTATTTCAAGCACGAGTATACGGGTTCTAATCTCGCAAATAACCAATGCCCAAGTCTTAAAATTTCTCCGTAATCGTAGGTGCGTTTATAAACACATTTGCACTTGCAAAACACCCAGACCCGGAAAAAAGATAATTGTCCCGTGCGGGAATCGAACCCGCGTCACGTAGCGCAGTAACCAATTGCACACCTACTAACGGCCATTTTCTTTAACTTATTATTAAGATTTTCCAACTAGATATAGAATTCTGACATAAGGTCTATTTTTGAAGGGCGCGTAGCTCAGTAACAGTCGTGTGGATCGATAGATAAGCAAGGTTAAGCTACGCTAGCCGCAGTCAGTCCATGGATGGGCGGCAGTTTTCTTAACAGAGCGAGATCCCTCCGTGCCTCGGAGAGCACGTAAAGCTGTCGGTCCTGCGCCTGATCTCTCCCCGGTCGTGTCGGATTGTGTCCCATCGGACTATGAGAGTGAGGGAATAGAGAGCGCACCTGTGTCTGCGCAAGCCCAAGCTTTAATATCTCCTGCGTACCTGGCTAGTCATCATTGAGATTGGCCGCTGTGACCGAAATCGGTCTGGAGATTATTATTAATACAAATAATGTCCAAAACCTATCTCTAGTAAGCAAATCTAAGGATAGATAGATTATTGAAAATGTCGGTAAGGCAATCGTGCTGCCAATCTTGGGCACCACCGACTAACTGTCAAGGAAAATGTCGTGAGGAAATCTTTGCTTACAGAAAAGTATTGTAATTTTCCTTTAATTTTTATTGACCAATTCAGACTACAATAGTCTACAGTGTTAGTAATATAATAACTAAACCTATTTTAGTACTTAATTCTTAAAACAGAACGAGTTCGGTTGGCGAGCGCCCACACCAGCGGACCATCTGCCCGGGCGGCTATCGCTATCAGGGTAGTGTGGGGGCTGCCACACAGCCTGTGGAGTCTACCTTCTCTGTATGAGAAGAGGCCTTTGCCCAGCAGTGGGAACGTAAATGGTGGTAAATGGGCCATTATTTTTGCTGTTCGTGACCATTCGTCCGTAACGACGAGGGCTTTGCCCACATGTGGATTATTAGCAATTAGATTATATGATTGTATTTATAAGACGGCAAATATCACGTTTCTCTTTATTCCAATGTCATCGAGCACATGTATTGATATACTTTTATTGGACTGATAAGCTCCAAACATAATAGAAAATTATATGACTGAAGATCAACTATTATTATCATCGCACATATTATCGCCAAAAATAAACTAGCTCATTGACATTAAGGTGCCGAGCAAGCATTCTCAAAATTTTCGCTCGTATCAGCATAATCTCTAGAATTTACAGGTTAATCTCTAGGAATTCTAAAACTTGTACTTAGTTTGTGGTAGTTTCTTGTGAAGGAACTTGCAGGAGGCAGCAGGTAGGATCTTCTTTCTGCCGCCAAGTGATGTTGCTGTATTCCAATTTGAAGAGTGTCAACGCCAGTCTACTTTAGGCTTGACTTACAGGTACATTTCTTGGATAGTAGAAAACGCATCTGCAAAGCCTCCGCTATTGCAATGTCTTCAGCTAGCAAACTTGATAAGTGGTGATTTTGTCGCGAGAATAATGTGGTAATTTTAAGATATTTTACACCTGTCTATATTATCATCTTATCTACCTAGCCTAGCCCAACTATGATGGCGTTGTTACCTATATCTATGTAATCTTTACAAATAAAGTTGACTTTCTGGTATTTCAAAAAAACTCCGTGTAATTAATTGTCGAAATCCTTGATTTTCCTGACAGTGTATTTGTCCTGGCTAATCGTCGATATTACCGAGTCAATTTTGATGAGACTTTGACTTCAAGAAAAATAATTTACCTTATTGTAAGTTTAGGAGGGATCTAGTCTACTTTTCTATCCTTGAAACATTTAGTTGACTTTCAAAAACTTAAAAAATAAAATACAAAAATAATTCTGGAACACCTAACGACAATGGCGAAGCCTGAACAATTCCTAGACAATTTCCACACGTTCGTGAAATTCAATATTCAAAAATTATTTATTCAAATAAGGCTGAAAATCAGCACTTTTTGAACGTCAAATTTACAAAAGACACTTTCCAAGAAAAAAAATTACCCCAGTGAAGAAATTACATGTGTAGAAGAAGCTTCCAGCCCACCTACAGACTGCGTATCAATAAAGATAACGTTTATCGAAGCACTAAACTATAAAACAGGTGCGTACTACCGCATGTGATGTGCGTGCGAACTGGTGATAACACGCAGGTTGTAAATATGTGCGTAAAGGTTATTAGATCTGAGGTTCTGTACAATCAATTAAACCTTACCAAAGTAGCAGTACTTTCTAAGTATATCTCAGACGTCACTGACTAACGGAGAAGGAAAACATTGTGAGGAAACCTGGACTTAAAAGTATGAATTCGCCAATCCGCCTTGAGCAAGCGTGGTGATTAATGCCTTCTCTGTATGATAGGCCTGTGCTCAGTGGGACAATATATAGGCTGATGATGATGAAAGTTAAAGTGAAAGCAACTCTAACTGTTTGTTCCGCTTTTACGGTTAAACTACTAAACTGATTTTGTTGATATTTGGTATGGAGATAGTTTGAACTCTGAAGAAGATATTTATATATTTCTTATCCGAGTGCATGAAGTAGTTTTTTCAGGATGCGAGTGAAACCTGAGAAAACAGCTAGTTATTGATAAAAACAAACTAATTTGCTGCCAAAACTCAAGCGATTTGTTAAGTTACACGGATAGATGGCGCTATTAGGTAAAAATACGACGATTTACATATTGTTTTTGCTAGCTTTTGAATACTACTAGCCACGTGTGTATTAGGAACTAGAGTCCGATATGGCTATTTATAAATGTGGCTGACAGGTGACTAACGCTAGCCACCGTCATGATTTACTTGAACAATTACAATTACAACAAGGAAATTTACATTAAATGGTATCATCAACAGTGTCCTTCCAAGATGACAATGTTAATTCCAGTTTTCACCACATTCATATATCCATGTCGGACTATATAGAGGGTTTGTTGCAAGCTGGCCTATTACTAAAGATAATCTAGGTAATCTAGAAACCTAGTGCCCTTCAGGTAGTCTTAACATTAAATGAGGATAGTAGGTTATCTCAACCTCCTTCATTTGTAATCGCTTCATCTATGATTAAAAGAGATTTTTATCCTTTTACTATTTCATCATTCCCAACCTTTAGCATTACCTTTATTTATTTAATATCAGAGTGCTTAACTTGCACGTACTCCAGCAATAAAACACGATAACAACTTAGATTTATGTTTATAAAAAAAAATACTTAAACAATAATTAGGTATACAAACTAGATAACACTCACTCATCACACACTCTTTTTGATTTTAAAGTATTTCACTTAATTTAATTGCAAAGTCTGTTTATAGTCATTGGGGGTTTAGTCTGTTGTTACCATCGTGTTATTATTAATCATTTTAGTATGCGCTTCCTCATCATTATCATCAACATTCTCGAACCTTCCATAGTTGAAATAATTCTCAATTTCTTGCAGAGTCCTATCTTTGGTTTCTGGCATTATAAAATATAGTATGAAAAGAGAGATTCCCATAATGATTCCATACACAGCGAAGAAACCATACACTTTGATACTGTCGATTAAATGTGGGGTCGATTTGAGTCCTCCCATTAAGCATATCGATATCCAGACTCCTGACAGAGCTAAGCCTGCTCCTCTATGTGATAAAGGAAACACTTCGCCAACTAAAGCTAATGGTATCGGTGCACAGCCCAGGTTCGCTAGCACGAAGTACAATACGAGCATTGATAGAGGTATCCACTGCCGTTCACCAGGTATTATACCTCTTGCTTCCAAGAAAAGATAAGTGGATACTGCCATCAGTACTCCGAAAGCAGCAAAACCAGTGGAAAATAGAAGTGTTCGCCTGTTCATCATCTTCACCAGAGCTGACGCAAAAAGAGCGCTGCCAGTTATAATGATATCTGACCCAAGAGTATAGTAGAAAGATTGTGAAGTTTCTCCCGTCAGTTCAGCCATTATGTGCAGAAGGTACGCTGGGAAGATATGTCTTCCACTCATCTCCAGCACTATAGTCGCTAGGATCATAATCATGACTGGCTTGATAAAGTCTTTCTGAGTGAATTTCTTAAAGAAGTCTATCATTTTCTCCATGTAACTTAATTTCAGTTTCGGTTTTGATAAACGCTCTTTCTGCGCTTTGATGGTATCTAATATTTCTCTACGAGAGGCTTCGGTCTTCCCTCGCAGCCAGTAGAAGGCTTTCTCACTTTTGTCGTAATGTTGTTTCGAGAGAAGCCATGCGGGGCTCTCTGGCCATGTGCACACGATGAACAGTGCTAAGAGGAGAGGAGCGAGGGATACTAATGCTATAGTCCTCCAGTGGAGAAACCCGCTTATAATATGCATGAACAGAGCCCCCATGCAAACTGAAGCATTCTTTAAATAGAGAAATACCCCTCTATATTTGGGGCTAGTATATTCTCCTATCACGACAGCTCCTAAAGAAACTGTAGCGGCAGAAGACACCCCCCCTAGGCATCTGCCAGTCATTAGAACAGTGACGTCATTAGAGAAGTATATCATCAGCCAACCAACCACTGCTGGCAATATGACCAGACCGTGGGTAATTTTTCTTCCATAGAGGTCCATGAGGAGTGAGGATATGAGGAAACCTGGTATTCCAGCGACACCAACGATGGATCCTGGAAAGGAAAACAAAAAAATGGTTTAGTAAAGTTTTAGGTTTTATTTATTTAATGCAGACATAGTCCATACAAAGAAACGATAGAATCACATAAAAACACATTAAAAAGTAACATTAAAAAGTTTATGAAATTTTATTAATAATAGAAGAAAATGTATTAGGCAAAGCACACTAAAACTACGCCACAACAGAAAATTCTCGTGAAAACCCACTTTCAGAGATAAACGGAATCGAAGAATTGAGTTCTTCTCCTGTTCAATCTTTCTGCAATTCAAGTGTTTTTTTGTTTGATTTACACATTTTACGAAAAAAAATATGAAACGCAACAAACTAGCAAAAGAATCGAACAAGCAGCAGCCTATATTGATGACAGTTATCTAGTTGTAACAGCTGATATGCAGTCTACGTTGCGTACCAGTCAGTGGTGTTGGTATTTCATATTAAACCAGGAAATTAAACGTTCAAAATTATGCTATTCCCACTTGTAAATCCCATGAAGCTTTTTGTATTACTTGGAAGGAAATCAATGGTAAAATGGGTAATGTAGAAATTACCAATACAATGGAATGATGGTTTAGTCAAATACCAACCAATATCAAAGAAGTGACTATTTATAGTGACACATGCGCTGGAACCAATACATCACAGCATTTCTGGTTCATTTGATTCAAAGATCGGATTTGCATCTAGATGCGATAGAACATATATTTAGGAGTGGCCACACTAATGTGGAAGTTAACCACAGGCGCCGAATTTTAGAAGTATTCTTGAGTACATCCAGTTAGAAAATTATAGGGAATAAATAATATTTGTTTTTCACCAAGAATTTTAGCGTTTCCCTGACTGTTGACTAATCTCGATGCTTTCTCTAACCAACTCTTGCTTCCGTGACTTTCCCTGATTTTTCAAAGCAGGCAACCTGATTATATCATCTGCATGCACGAATTCCTTAGAACCTTCACAACACTTATATCGCAATGGGCGTAAATCAATTCATCCGTAATTCATAAACCGTCAGTTTTTTATATATATTTTTAAAACTAAACAACCAACATAATCCCATCCAAACAAAATAATACCGGTTTACTGTTTTACTGAGTTTTAACCGCGAACACGAATGACTTTTTAACCGACTTCAAAAAAGGAGGAGGTTCTCAATTCGACGGTATGTTTTTTTTTTTTTTGTATGTTTGTTACGCGATTACTCCGCCAATTGTGGACCGATTTTGAAAATTCTTTTTTTGTTCGAAAGGAGATACTTCCGAAGTGGTCCCATATAAATTTGATCACTACCGGTTCAGCCGTTTTATAAATATATCAAAAATAACGTTTTACCTGCGTATACGCCAAATACTTAGATGATTTGGTTATTCACGCTTATTGCAACCTAAAAAAGTGGTTTGTTTATATTAAGATAACAAGATCGAGTCACTGAAAATCGAAAAAATTACAAAAAAATAAAACTGACTTCCAAAAAAAAAACTGAAAAGTAAAAAAAAAAAATTATTTAAACGCTTATCGACCAAGTAAAAAGTTTTTTTTTTATATAGAACTTGTGTTTACAGTATGATTTTATGTGTTGTATTTTCGCCCATTAAATATACGTTACCTACCGACTGTCTGACGTAGATTGTTTTAATTGAAAAGGTAACATTTAAAGTTTTGTGACACAAGTAGGTAAATCAATATACCAGGTGGTAGAGCACGATCGGATTAATATAATGTTAACATTACGGAAGCTGTTTTTGAAGTGAATATACACTATTCTCAAAAAATAATTTCTATTGAAGACGTCTTATGAATTGTTTTTCTTACATTTTAAACAACACTTTTGCTTTAGATTATTTGTTCTTATTTGAAATAAATTTAACTTAATCGTGTACATGCGGCCTTCATCACACAGGTCTTCATATGTATGTTTCACTCAACAAAATTCGCTCACACGAGGTAGGCCGGTTGGGATGCGCGAGGCCTCTTTAGGCGCGGGGTTGATCCGGCACTGAGTGTCATCGAACTCCTAATAATTTTCAGTCTTAAAACGCCTTTCATTAGACGCAACTATAAGACGTGTGGTGGCAATTCTCAGGAAAATTACAATAATGGGGTAACCTTCAGTTATATATTTCTGTTAAATTTTAACCTATTTCAGCACCGAGATGACATTCAGTTCTTCGGACAATTGTGCCGTGCCCTTATATATTATGTATAAGTCAATGCATACAGCTATAAAGGCAATAAATAAGCGTAAAGTGAATGAGTTGACTAACGTAATGAAACATACATAGGTACATGGGGAATTCCCCGAGCGGTAGGTAGGTATACGATTTATAGTGTAGCGTTTTATTTTATTTATTTGGGATAAAAAACAGTTACACATTATAATGTTTCCAAGGAAATTTACAATAATTTTGAGTAATGTATAACCAACATCATTATCCACATATTGCCATGCTAAATGAAAAAGTTGAACTGGTTACATCCAAACGTAATATTAACAAAATACTTTTTAAAATCTTTTACTAAAGATTGTAAAATCATACTTCTAAGGCATCGTTTATAAGAAACGTATTGTCGGCCGCTGACTGCGAGCGCGCGTTACGTAGTTTATCGCCTTTCCATATATATTTAACTTGTCGTTCACACCGAACCGACTACAGACAGACAGACAGTGAGCATACTCACAGTCACACAGTGTGAACTATGCCTAAATCTAGAACCGGACAGTGCAAAGATGTCAATTTCTTGAAAGTTGGCATTATATGTAGGTACTGACAAGTTGGTATATTGGCGCGCGGCGGCCGGCGTTCGTGCGAGAAGTGCATGTCGCAAATAGGCGACCCGCTCACACCTCACGCGTAACGTTAGCGTTTGGAGAATCTCTGTGTTTCTACCATAATTAATATATTATGAGAATACATCTATGGTTTCTACAGAAACCGAGCTTGTGTTTCAAGCAAATTAAAAAATATTGAATTACAAAAAAATGCTCGGGTTGTTGCGCGAGGCCCCTGCAAGAGCGAGGCCCCGGGCGACTGCCGCGCTCGCCACCCCCTAAGGCCGCCACTGAGTTTAATGTAGCTGTTTGTTGTTCCATTTGAATTAAATAAAAATAAGTAATTAATTATACGTCATTCATGGTTACACAGTTATCTCAATTTAGAATTAAAAACTTTCAACTATCATTATCTTTATGCAATGTTTTTCGACTAATGCCCGGTTCCTGGGCTGCTTTTGTCGGTGGTTTCACCGTTGAATAACGGCAGTATCCATACGCTTTTCTGCGATAGTAAATAGATAAACCACCGTACTTCAGAAACCCAGCATTCATGATTTCTCTACCGGGACGATAAGTGATTAACAAAATATATAATTATATTGGTTTTATTGGTGCAAAAAGGAAATCCGTAGATACTCGGGTGCTGAAATTCTCATAGAATTCAAATCGTGCGCCATTAATCAATTATAAATAATTCTATTTATAATTATTTCATTCTGGTTCCCCAGCCTGAGAATTTAACTAGATTTTTGAACTTACAACGTAATTTATTTAATCTTTCAATTGTTTTGTTAAACTGAAGGCTAATAACTTTGTATACCTCATTTAACTGTTACTGCCAGAATTAAAGTCTGCCACCTATTGTCAGTCACATTTATTTTTGTGTGTTTGACTATAGGTTTACAGTAGCTGTACCCGTATCCTGAGGAAACCACTTCACGCACCTGGATTCTATGTGTTATAAACTATGTGTCTATCAAATTTCATCCAAACCCAATCGCTAGTTTTTGCGTAAAAGAGTAAAAACATACATAAATACATCCTCACACATTACACGCTTACACATTCAGTCGGACATATTTTTAAGAATCTTTACATATAAATGCGAATATAACTCTTTCTATCTGTCTACACAGCAACATCTAAACACGGGGCCTACTCTAACTCTCCGAAACGAAACTTCGGAAAGACCGAGAATAGACGATAACTTTTTTTGTGACGCGATAAGGTGCGATCTGATGCTCTGTACATAGAGGGATATACTTATACTATCCATATATAACAATTGTTTGTACCTTACCGCCCTAAAACCCAGGAAACTTACGAAACTCCAACAATCAAATTTTCGTTTCGTAAGCTAGATCTAGATGATCATGTGACACCTTTTAGATGCGAGAAGTAGGACCACCTATAGGACGCGGTTGGAACCGCAGGACCAGCTAGTTAATTAAAGTTTATTTACCTAGCCATGATGCAGTGTTCAGGTCGACTTTGATGGGGGAGTCAGGATGTTTGAGGGCTGGCAGCAGGCAGGAGGGGTAGCTGAGCGCTAGGCCTTGCCCGAACATGTTGATTAGCACAGCTGACATGGTCCATGTCTGGAAAAAAAGAATAAATATCATGTATTTTATGCGTTTTGAAAACGATTTTTTTGTGTTTTTGATAGTCTGTTTATTATTTTAAAACACAAATTTTATTATTTAGTGTTTACTTTCCACTTTCGTGTTAAATAAGTTTTAATGTTTCAGTAAAAGTTAACACTTGAGTTAGTTTCATTTGATTTCCATTATATTTCAATGTAAAAAAAAATACTCTCAAGAGAAGCAGATACAAAAAATATTTAAATAATATATTTTACTTAATAAATATCTACTT
Organism: Pyrrhia umbra; assembly: GCA_963891755.1. Classification (NCBI taxonomy): domain Eukaryota; kingdom Metazoa; phylum Arthropoda; class Insecta; order Lepidoptera; family Noctuidae; genus Pyrrhia; species Pyrrhia umbra. The sequence goes on along the minus strand of OY982942.1, from coordinate 643,062 downwards.
AAAAACATCTATATTTTAGCGGATTATTCCGGAAAATACTACATTTTGATGTGGATTATTATCTATTGCATGAAATTATTTAGCACTGCAGGCCATATTGCTATTAATACACTTATATTTACAGAAAAAAAAACATACCTGTCGTATTAATGGCGTCGACATTTTTTCTAAAAATCCGTCCTGCCAGTCACAAGGCACCTCTCACAGACACTTGTAGCCAAGCGTTTGCGCCCACTGTCCATGTAACAAACATTATATATTATACATCTGTCGGACCTGACGCACTAAACTGTGTGAAACTGTGGTTAAAACCGTTGTTTTTTTGGGCATAGTTTTGTAGCTTTCATTTTGCTGAAAATCGCGAAAAACCCGTTTTTTTTGGACCCGAGTATTTTTTTTTTGCACGATCGATGAGGACTTTTTACATTTCCTTTATAATAATAGTATGAACGATCCTACCAATTTTCAGCCTAATGGGAATTGTTGTAATCTCACTACCTATTTTTTAGTCTCATTTGACCGGACTATAAAAGCTAGTAAGTAGCTGTGGCCCGTGGATTCTATTGCCCATCCGACCCACTGTTTAGCATTGCCAGCCGGCGCTCTCACCGTCTTACTTATAAAAAACCAGTAATCTGAAGTTGAACCATTTCTCACCTAATCCTTAATTAACGTCGGAATCCAGGATCAAGCTACTAATTTAAGTTCGGACTAACGCTAAACAGCATTTATGAGTGAGATTTTGGCTAATCCATTGCTAATCAGCAGATTAAAAATTAATCCAACTTTACAAGTGAGATACGGTCACTGTATAGCTTGATATTGAATAATTTATTATCTACCTCCTACATATTTCAGCATGGGAAATCATTAAATTACTGCTCGCTGAGGGCGGAGCCATCCATGTTCCTTTATTTACCCTTGGCCCTCTAGGGTCGTGTTTTCTCTTTCAAACATAGTTTCAGAGGTTCTTGATCTCCGATGACGCCAACGCACACCGCTGACGCCGACTCTAACCCTGACTCTTATCCCGGTGCTGACGCTAAATCAGACGCTGACGCCGACACTAAGCCAGACACCGAAGCCAAGGTGTATTATATCTGGGTATCCGGGAGAGCGAGTTTCTTCAGGAAGCGGTGTGGAATCCTACAGGTAACCTCCTCCAGGGTTCAAGCTATGTATATTTATACCTGTTGAGCATTTTCCGTGAAAGCGCAAGGAACAAACATGTGAGCGCCCAAACTCACTGTTGTATGTAAATAATAATGTCGATATCAGATTAAACAAATATTTATTTTACTCGTAAATATACTTAACTTTCATTAATTTGTTACTTTTTGCACACCGACTGGTAAAAAAGGAAAAAAACTACCTTTATTCGCAAAATAAAAATGTTCTTTAAATAATTGTGCAAGTAAGCAGAAAGTGTAAAATTATTTACGATCTTAACTGATTTAGATGAAATTTGTTATGGCGATAGATTGTAATCTAGCACAAAACCATAGGATAGTTTGCGACTGCCACAGTGCAGGCTGCGCAGGGAACATATTAGCTAGTATTTATATTTTGCATTGATAAATAAAATAAATGAGAACACACAAAAAATATTTTATCTTATCTCGGTCTAGCACTCTGTTTCAAAAACATTAAAAAAAACTTTCACATCTGTCAGTTTAAAATACAATTAATGCAACAAAAAGGCAGATTTATCACCTTTCGCTTATAAACGCAGTGATAGGAACCAGTTTAATATCCATAGTCACTGGTTTTTTATCTGTTTTTTGGACTATTATTTTTATTCTCTCCTGCACTAATTATTGACCTCGCCTCAATTATTGATGTTATGGTCTGTACCAATTCATTTTACGAAAAATATAAACAAAATTATGTATAACCTATTTTGTTCTAATTTTCCCACATCTTCTATCTTCTATATCTTCTTCTATACTTATAATAAATCTGTAGAGAGGTCAATTCTGTACATGAAATATATTTCCAAAATAACTATCAGGGGGTGATTAGGGATCGATACTGATGCCAAAAATGCAATCATTAAAATTTTTGTCTGTCTGTCTATCAATGTGGCTATATAACCTATCTCAATCTGTATGCCAAATTTCATTCAAATCTGTTCAGGCATTTTTGCTTGATTGACTAACAAAAATCCAGACATACAAACTTTTCTGTTCGTGCCTACATTAAAATTTATATATAAAAAAAAACCTTAATTAATTATTGTAGACATTTAATTATTTTTATTGTATTCTTGAAAATCTACATTATTTATATGACGTTGACACTAAGTGCCCATTGTTTGTGACGTATTTATTATTTACTAGCTTCTGCCAGCGACTTTGTCCGCGTGGAATAGTGGTGCTCCGCTCCTATTGGTCTTAGCGTGATGATATATAGCCTATAGCCTTTTTCGATAAATGGACTATCTAACACTGAAAGAATTTTTCAAATCGGACCGGTTCCTGAGATTAGCACGTTTAAACAAAATGACAACATTTCCCTTCACTGCTCTGCTCCTATTGATTGTAGCGTGATGAAAAGTATACTATAACCATCTCAGGAGTATGACAAATAATTGTACCAAGTTTCGTTAAAATCCGTCGATTAGTTTCTGTTTCTATAGAGTTTATACAGACAGACAGACAAAATTTTTACTGATTGCATTTTTGGCATCAGTATCGATCCCTAATCACCCTGATAGTTATTTTGGAAATATATTTCATGTACAGAATTGACCTCTCTACAGATTTATTATAAGTATAGATAGATTTTCACAAAATAATGAACGTGGGTATAATAATAATATCCAGGGCTTTTTTCAATTGTCCAAATACGATTTAGACTCAGTACATTTTTTTAGTCTCTTAGTACATTATTTACAGTACAGTTACCCGGGTAAAAAGTATCTTGTGTGTTAATCCAGGGTATAAACTATGTGTGTACTAAATTTCATGAAAATCCATTCAGTAGTTTTTGCGTGAAAGAGTGACAAACATACAAACACACCTCATTAAATTTCGCATTTACATTTAAGTAGCATGTTATTGTGTTCACATCAATGTTTTATCAGATGTATTTTAATAGACGGATCTCTGCCACAAATTCATTGTCGTAAACATGAATGTATTAATTTAATCGAGAATTTACTCATGAAAAGGTAAAGGACACACTAGATACCTATATTTTAAAAACGTGGGAAACTGAAAATGAATACAAAATCCTAAATACCGGTTCATGTTGTTTTCATAACACATAATAATGCAAATGACTTTTTATGTTAATCATTACAGCTAACGTGAATATAAGTTCAAGGATGGATTATACGATTCATTTAATATTTTTTAGGGTTCCGTAGTCCGACAAGGAACCCTTATAGTTTCGCCATGTCTGTCTGTCTGTCTGTCCGCAGCAAAGTTCCGTGGTTCTTGTTACTAGAAAACTGAAATTTGGTACGAATATGTATATTGATCACGCCGAAAAAGTGGTAAAATAAAATTTTGAAAAATATTTTTTTTAGGATGGCTCCCAAACATGTAAAGTAGGGATGAATATTTTTTTCTCGCGTACCCCTTCGTGTGGGGTATCGTTAGATAGGTCTTTTCGAGATATTATGGATGTGTCAAGACCATTTTTCGGTTAAGCGAGCCATTTGCGAAATATCTAGCTTTTAAGTGAAATTTTTTGTTTGAGACGTGCATCACCCCCTCTATCTTTTGAATGGCTGTACCTAGAAATGAGAAAAAAATCACAGACGTAGCACATGTAATGAACTTACAAGGAAAACTATCACGGCTAAGTAGGCTTAACCGGTTACAGAGTTATAGTCGACTAACTGAGACCTACTACGGAACCATACTGCGCGTGGCCCGACACGCACTTGGCCGGTTTTTTTTACTTGACTAACGGTGCATTAAAAAGGGGGGTTACGATGTTATCTATACATATAAATAAAATTAGAGTGTCTGTTTGTAATATTGAAATAACCGTTTTTACTACATGTATATGAATATATAAACGGTACATACACTAAAATATTTTTTTTACAATTTTTGTCTGTCTGTCTGTTTATTCCGGCTAATCTCTGAAATGGCTGGACCGATTTTGACGGGACTTTTATTGGCAGGTAGCTGATGTAATAAGGAGTAACTTAGGATACGTTTATTTTCCGGTGGCTAGTTAAAAAAAAGACTAGAATTACCTAAAATTCTGTCTATACCGACACTTCAAACTTTCAAAGAATCGGAATCAAATTATCCCTTACTAACAAGAAAACTAAACACTATAACAGTATAGTCTGATTTATTCCTTATTCAAGTAAAAAATGGACATCAATGGCACCTATACATTGGATAGGTAAATAATGTTCACGTAAGAATCTTAATGTTATTATGTATTTAAAATATGTACATGCCTGGAATCGAAGCCACATCGATCCATTGACTGTCCTTCAGATTTTTCACTTAATTTAGCTTAACAACACAGCACAAGGAAACATTTTCCAACTAACAACTTTACTATTGCTTACAACTGCTTGACTAATTATGGTAAAACTTTCTAACACGGACCTATACAAAACTCTTAAATAGTACCCCCACTGCAGCATCACTATCCGCTCAGGTCTTAAACCCATAGTTCGAGCCTAGACAGGGATGGTAAACCTTTATAAAAATATGGGTGGTAAATAAAAACCAAGTTTATAATTTCATTTCTATTTTCTGTGACGTCACAAGAGCGCTCTGATTTTCTTTACCAAACAGCAAACATTTATTGTGTAGTTCTTGTAACTTAATACAGCTCAATACTGCAGTTTTCCAGCATTTATTTATTTAAAATTCATGTAGAGCAGTGATATATAGCATTTAATTTTAAAAGACGGTGCATTTTTTTGCGTTCACAATTTCTCTTCGCGGACGTCTGTTTGGGCACCCCTGGTGCCTTTCTAAAATAATGAAGAAGATGCGCTCACGCATCGCTATTTACACTACTACTTGGAGCATGACATACATATCATTTGCAGATTATGTAACTACATTAATTACGTCACAACATGAATAATATTATGCACTAGCTTCTGCCAGCGACTTCGTCCGCGTGGAAAAGTGGTGCTCCGCTCCTATTGGTCTTAGCGTGATGATATAGCCTATAGCCTTTCTCGATAAATGGACTATCTAACACTGAAAGAATTTTTCATATCGGACCAGCGGTTCGTGAGATTAGCGCGTTTAAACAAAATGACAACATTTCCCTTCACTGCTCTGCTCCTATTGATTGTAGCGTGATGAAAAGTATACTATAACCAGCTCAGGAGTATGACAAATAATTGTACCAAGTTTCGTTAAAATCCGTCGAGTAGTTTTTGTTTCTATAGAGTTTATACAGACAGACAGACAGACAGACAGACAGACAGACGGACAGACAGACAGACAGACAGACAAAAAAATTACTGATTGCATTTTTGGCATCAGTATCGATCCCTAATCACCCCCTGATAGTTATTTTGGAAATATATTTCATGTACAGAATTGACCTCTCTACAGATTTATTATAAGTATAGATAGAAGATAGAAGAAGATAGATTGGATGGCATTTGAGAGAATTAATTCGACATTTTAAATTAGGAAAATATGTGAAATAGTGTGATGGTTTGCATACGAACGTTGGGTTGTGGGTTTAATTCCCATGAGCGAACACGTTTTCCCTCCTTAATCTTGAAATAGGGGTGGCAGAACGCGTTTGTTCACAAGCCGTGCTTGGCCTGCAAGTTTCAATCCATCTCCATAACCATCTCACTTCAGCTGTTTTACACATACATACAGTTATTTTCGCATAATATTATTATTATATCTACTGATATGGAAAATGTTCATACAGACGAGGTTACAAATAACTTTCCCATTACCAGCTTAAACATAGACTTGAATGACTTTAGATGTGACATGAGTGTAATATAGCTTGCTATACCAGTTGGGAAACTGTAAGTAGGTACAGTAAGTGTCATTTATTTTATTTATACATTTAAATGTAGTTATTTAAATCTATACTTATAATAAATCTGTAGAGAGATCAATTCTGTACATGAAATATATTTCCAAAATAACCATCAAGGAGTGATTAGGGATCGATACTGATGCCAAAAATGCAATCAGTAAAAATTTTGTCTGTCTGTCTGTCTGTCTGTCTGTATAAACTCTATAGAAACAAAAACTACTCGACGGATTTTAACGAAACTTGGTACAATTATTTGTCATACTCCTGAGATGGTTATAGTATACTTTTCATCACGCTACAATCAATAGGAGCAGAGCAGTGAAGGGAAATGTTGTCATTTTGTTTAAACGCGCTAATCTCAGGAACCGCTGGTCCGATTTGAAAAATTCTTTCAGTGTTAGATAGTCCATTTATCGAGGAAGGCTATAGGCTATATATCATCACGCTAAGACCAATAGGAGCGGAGCACCACTATTCCACGCGGACGAAGTCGCTGGCAGAAGCTAGTAATAAATAAATAAAATAAAAGACATAGACATGACTTTAGATAAGTCATATTGGTACTTGCCCGGTTTCGAGCCCGTACACTCGTACACGAGATGCAGGATGCAGGTGCCTTAACTACTAGGCCACATGAATCGAAGTGCCAGCATGGTAAGTACATTTCAAAAAAACCGGCCAAGTGCGTGTCGGGCCACGCGCAGTAGGGTTCCGTAGTAGGTCTCAGTTAGTCGACTATAACTCTGTACGCGGTTAAGCCTACTTAGCCGTGATAGTTTTCCTTGTAAGTTCATTACATGTGCTACGACTGTGATTTTTTTCACATTTCTAGGTACAACCATTCAAAAGTTAGAGGGGGGGTAACTCGTATCGAACAAAAAATTTCACTTAAAATCTAGATATTTCGCAAATGGCTCGCTTAACCGAAAAATGATCTTCACACACCCATAATATTTTTGAAAGACCTATCTAACGATACCCCACACAAAGGGATACGCGAGAAAAAAAATATTCATCCCTACTTTACATGTTTGGGAGCTACCCTAAAAAAATATATTTTTCAAAATTTTATTTTACCACTTTCTCTGCGTGATCAATATACATATTCATACCAAATTTCAGCTTTCTAATAACAAAAACCACGGAGCTATGCCGCGGACAGACAGACAGACAGACAGACAGACGGACAGAGCGAAACTATAAGGGTTCCTTGTCGGACTACGGAACCCTAAAAATAAGACATACAATAAATACAACGTATAGGTGAATTAAGTGTTTTGTTTAAAACAATCTCCCCGGAAAGAAAAGTTGTTCGACAAGTTTTTTAGATTGCCGTTAGTGATTGCCATGCCCATGAGCCATATGTTTCTGTTTTGAAAAAAAAAACCGGCCAAGTGCGTGTCGGGCCACGCGCAGTAAGGTTCCGTAGTAGGTCTTAGTTAGTCGACTATAACTCTGTAAACGGTTAAGCCTACTTAGCCGTGATAGTTTTCCTTGTAAGTTCATTATATGTGCTACGTCTGTGATTTTTTTCACATTTCTAGGTACAGCCATTCAAAAGATAGAGGGGGGGGGGGGTAACTCGTATCGAACAAAAATTTTCACTTAAAATCTAGATATTTCGCAAATGGCTCGCTTAACCGAAAAATGGTCTTGACACACCCATAATATTAGAAGACCTATCTAACGATATCCCACACGGAGGGGTACGCGAGAAAAAAAAAACCGGCCAAGTGCGTGTCGGGCCACGCGCAGTAGGGTTCCGTAGTAGGTCTCAGTTAGTCGACTATAACTCTGTAACCGGTTAAGCCTACTTAGCCGTGATAGTTTTCCTTGTAATTTCATTACATGTGCTACGTCTGTGATTTTTTTCACATTTCTAGGTACAGCCTTTCAAAAGTTAGAGGGTGGGGTAACTCGTATCGAACAAAAATTTGCACTGAAAAGCTAGATATTTCGCAAATGGCTCGCATAACCGAAAAATGGTCTTCACAAACCCATAATATTTTTGAAAGACCTATCTAACGATACCCCACATGAAGGGGTACGCGAGAAAAAAAATATTCATCCCTACTTTACATGTTTGGGAGCTACCCTAAAAAAAAATATTTTTCAAAATTTTATTTTACCACTTTCTCGGCGTAATCAATATACATATTCATACCAAATTTTAGCTTTCTAATAACAAAAACCACGGAGCTATGCCGCGGACAGACAGACAGACAGACAGACAGACAGACAGACAGACAGACAGACAGACAGACGGACAGAGCGAAACTATAAGGGTTCCTTGTCGGACTACGGAACCCTAAAAATCATCCCCACTTTACGTGTTTGGGAGCTACCCTAAAAAAAAATATTTTTCAAAATTTTATTTTACCACTTTCTCGGCGTGATCAATATACATATCCATACTAAATTTCAGCTTCCTAGTAACAAGAACCTCAGAGCTATGCCGCGGACAGACAGACAGACGGACATGGCGAAACTATAAGGGTTCCTTGTCGGACTACGGAACCCTAACTAGTTACCTACTGCCTGCGGCGTCGGCCGGATTGGATAACATAAAACATAGTCAGCAATCTAAGATTCTACAGGGACAGACTTGCTTAAAACAAGTTTACATCATTTTATATAAGGAAACAACATCGAGGACAATGCCTTCTTAATCAGTACCTCACGGTAGACGACAGCTCAATCCAATATCGACGATTAAACCATTATATTGCTTCAATTATTCCTCAATTTGTATAACTAATTAATAGATAAGTGTTATTGTCGCGTGATGAAAGTGTTAAGAAGATGATAAAGGCGTTTATCCCGTTATATTGTCTTTTATTTTGATCGCTATTAGGTGACTAGCTTTCCGCCAGCGGTTCCACCCAAGTGAGCTTTACGAAATCAAATATAATAATGACAGAGTTTCATACAAACTTTGCCACCCTTTTTCATTCCCGTAGGGGTAGAATTTCGGAAAACCCTTTCATATCGGACGCCTACGTCTGACAAAGAAGGTTTAGGCTGTGCGTTGATCCGTCAGTCATTCAGGACAAAGGGGTAGGTCCCATCCGCCCCGGTGGTCCCGGCCCGGTAACGGGACGGTTGGGAAAAATTGTTGCATCCCGGTAGTGTTAAAAGCGGGGAGAATATAGTATATATATATACACAAAACATGTGAACTCAAAAATAAAAAAGAGTTTGTATGTAACAATCAGGTTTATTGGTATAAAAATACATATTAACTATTAACAATCACATATTTAACAATTTGTTGGTTGGTACAGTTCGAATCTATTGGAATCAACACAGTGTAATCGTTTGCTGAAGTGTTTACATCGGGACGACTTCATCCGTGATGAACTTTAGAATTTATGGATGAAAAAATATGATTGATATAATTGTTAATGTATATTTTTATACCAGTAATAAAAATGATTGTTACATACAAACCCTTTTTAGGGTTCCGTAGTCCGACAAGGAACCCTTATAGTTTCGCTCTGTCCGTCTGTCTGTCTGTCTGTCTGTCTGTCTGTCTGTCTGTCTGTCTGTCTGTCTGTCCGCGGCATAGCTCCGTGGTTTTTGTTATTAGAAAGCTGAAATTTGGTATGAATATGTATATTGATCACGCCGAGAAAGTGGTAAAATAAAAGTTTGAAAAATATTTTTTTTTAGGGTAGCTCCCAAACATGTAAAGTAGGGATGAATATTTTTTTTCTCGCGTACCCCTTCGTGTGGGGTATCGTTAGATAGGTCATTCAAAAATATTATGGGTGTGTGAAGACCATTTTTCGGTTAAGCGAGCCATTTGCGAAATATCTAGATTTTAAGTGAAATTTTTTGTTCGATACGAGTTACCCCCCCCTCTAACTTTTGAATGGCTGTACCTAAAAATGTGAAAAAAATCTAAGACGTAATACATGTAATGAACTTACAAGGAAAACTATCACGGCTAAGTAGGCTTAACCGGTTACAGAGTTATAGTCGACTAACTGAGATCTACTACGGAACCCTACTGCGCGTGGCCCGACACGCACTTGGCCGGTTTTTTATTTTTGAGTTCATATGTTTTGTGTATAAAATAATACTATATTCTCCCCGCTTTTAACACTACCGGGGTGTTTGCTACTCAATCTGTGCTATCCGTCCCGTTAGAAAAACACACCGGGGTAGATGATACTTCATCTGTGCCATCCACCCCGTTAAACGACGGGGCCGGCACTACCGGGGTCGATGCAACAATTTTTCCCAACCGTCCCGTTACCGGGCCGGGACCACCGGGGCGGATGGGACCTACCCGGACAAAGCATGTTATATGTAGGTATAGAGATGATGGGAATGGTTCTCAGGGTAATGGAGTTACAAGCAATTAACTTCGACTTCGTTATATAACACCAACTGTATTTAAAAAGCCATGACGTTGAGTTAAAAATATTAGGCAGTTATATTGATTGCGAGGGCCGGTTTTATCAATCAAACTAATCGCGATCAGTGGGCCTAGAGAGAACGCACTATTGTAATCGTAACGTTGCCGTAAGCGACTTTCGAATCATAAATACGGCCATACCAAAGCAAGTTAAGTTTTAAAATAGATTAATAACAATTTAAAGCGATCAATTTAAATAAATAGTATGTACATAAGAAACTAGTATATATTCCATTCAAAATCGCTTTCGATAGCAATAGTTTTTCGAAAGTGATTCGTGCTAAGCCTCCTGCTACTGTTCTCTAAACTCGGTTTGCACGTTTGAGTTTACTTTTCATTTTCCATTATGAAATTAATTCGCTTTAACCAGGTTTACTTTCTGAACATAACAGTCGCTCCATGTAAAACACTGGTACTCAGCTGCATCCGGTTTAGAATGGAAGCCGACCCCAACATAGTTGGGAAAAGGCTAGGCAGATGGATGGTTGGTGTAAAAGATAACATGTCTAAAAAGGGGGTGAATTGAATGAGATTAAGGATAAAGATGATAGGAGAAGACACGCTGCGTCGACCTCAATTAACTTAGGATAAGGGCTGATAATAATAATACCCCGAAACGATATACCTACCACATTTTTTATAAAGCACTAGATGACACGGTGAACTTCGTATCACCTATATCTATATTAACTTTTTCTCATCATTTAAACCTTCCCTGGACTACGACAAGGATTTTAAAACCAAAATCAGCTAAATCGGCCCAGTCGTTCCCGGTTTTTTTAGCGAGACTAACGTACATCAATTCATTTTTAAATATATATACATTTCTTTAGAGCTCAATGTCTACTTACAGTCGATACGCGCGCCATCTATGAAGCACACTGCGAACTGATTGTTTTACTCTAGAAGCTTAGGTCTATGAGTCTATCTAGGGCCTACTATATTGCGGCACATATAATCTCATGGATAAAGCTGTATTCATATGGCTACTTATTACTTACTTAAGATAATCATAACTAAATACTAGAATCTAGCCGTTTTACCGTGAAAGCGTAACCAACAAATGAACTACCACTATTCTGTGACTTTCTTAAAATTATGTGACTTTTCTAAAGTTTTATGTTCTTTCTAAGTATATCTTAGATGACACTGTCTAACTTTAAAGGAAAACATGGTGTGGAAACCTGGACTTAAAAAGGTTGAAATCGCCAATCCGCTTAGAGCAAGCGTGGTGATCAATGCTCATGCCTTCTCGGTATGAGAAGAGGCCTGTGCCCAGCTGATGCCCTGATGAAGATGATAATTGCGGGTGACTCACATACAGCTAGTACAATGTTAAAATTACTGGCTATTTCCGCGGTTTCGACAGCGTCTCATGGATTATATTTAAACCACCCAGATCAGATCTACCACATGTCCTTTTTTCGTACATTTCATCTAAATCAGTTCAGCGTGAAGACAGACAGACAGACATACATTCGCATTTACAATATTTAGAGTATGGATTATTTTTACCTAACCACATATTACGATGAAAGCTCACAAGCCCGTTAGGGCACTTAACAGACCCATTTAATCACCTGTTATAATAACTATTATTATCATACATTAATTTGTGGTGATCCATTACCGATATTATTATTCGGGGAATGTCAGAGGTCACCGGTTCAATTCCAGGGCAGGTAGTCAGTGCGCGTACGTGGTGTGGTATACACGTAATATCGTTATTTTTTCGGTATAGGTAATAGTGTGTTCGCGAACCGGAATTCAACCAAATTTATTTTGAATTACCTTTCTGTACTTTCTATAAACTTTAACTACGCTGAAATCTAATACCTTCTTGCACGCAGTAATCATAACAGTTCTTCAAAACTAAAGCGGAAAAATTAGTCAGTAGGGAAAATTTTAGGTATTCTTTACAAAAAAAAAATCCTCGATATTTTTGATTATCAAACTTACTTACTAACTACTTACTTAACGGATTAACATCCAGTAAAACTGGACCAAATAATATTTTTATTTGTGATATTAGTGGTATATAGTAATGTACTAGTAATACCCCTTAGCATTAATTAAGGTATCCAATTATCTTCATGAATATTCAACAATTAGCAACATGTAGTAGGAATGTCAAGTAGGTATGCATAGTGTTAGACTATAGGAACAAGTCTTGTGTAATCATATAAATGTCAAATTGTGTGTAACTCTGTTTGTCTGTTACGCATTTATAGGAAAACGGCTTAACTGATTGAAGTGAAATTTGGTATGGAGATAGACTGAAATTACGGGAAGGACATGGGGTATTTTTATCCGAATGCGGTTGAAACCGCGGGAAAAAGCTAATCACATATAAAAACCATGTAAACTAACTTACTACATATAAAATGCTTTGTCCTGAATGACTGACGGATCAACGCACTCTCTAAACCGCTGTTCGTAGAGACCTGAAACTTGGGGGATGTGTTCTTTGTATGACGTAGGCATCCGATAAGATAGGATTTCTTAAATTCTACCCCTAAGTGGGTGAAAAAGGGGGGCAAAATTTGTATGAAATTATGTTATTTTTAATTGAATCCGTATAATCCAAGCGGGCGAAGCCGCTGGCGGAAAGCTAGTAATAATATAAATGTGAATTTGTTTGTTACGCATTCATGGTGAAACAGCTGACCCAATTTAGATAAAAAGTGAAATGCAGATAGACGGCACCTACTACTTACTTACTTATTTGTTTTTCCTACATTGTAGGTATCTCTAATCTTGCAATATTCTTACTAGCTACATCAATCTCAACAAATTCAATCAGGCGCCATGCTTGCAAAATTATGAAGAAAACCGCTCTTTATTTCCTAATCCATAAATTAATCGAATTAAGTAATAGTATGAAGACGCAACCTTCGTGGGCACTTGTCCAAGTATCGACACGGATACTCAACAAAGGCGTGTCGGCGTGGGCGCGGTTCAAGTACAACTCCGTTAGTATTTTTACCCACGAGGGAATGGAGACAGTATACCTACCTATGCGTTTGGGGTGAGAGCGTGCTTGTTTGTGTTCATGTTGCCATTTTTCTTCAAAACTACTAGTCCGATTTTGATGCAGTTTTCAGTTATTTGTTCGGGTTTGATTGGTGCATGTTCTTTACTAGGTAGGTACCAGTTTAGTAGTGCGATTTCCAAGTGCCCAGGGAACTTAACACACCCGAATAAAAAGTAGCTTATACACATTTAATTGGCCTGTTTTTTCCTCCTTACTTGCCTCAGCCAGACAGATGTAAAGCCAAACAGTCGTTATTACCATAACGACTGTTTAGATCTATATAAAAGTCTGACAGTTGTGGCCGGTCTGATCTTAAAAAGGAGGACTACCGGTAGTTCGGTTCGAGGTCAAAGGCCCAGTGAAAACGATTAATTAATTACAAAATAGCTGTAAAATTAAAATCAATTGTTTTTATTCAAATTATTATTTTTAGGGATGGGAAATTAGCAAACGACTCCTCCCTTTGAGTGGGGCGAGAGGAAGTGTCAGATTATTTTTAAATAAACCCCATCCATGTTTCTTCCTTCAGCCTTTACGTTCTAGTGCCCCGGTACTTATTCCGAAGGACACAGCCCATACATAGGTACATCCTAAAGGCTGTTTTATATACATAGAATTATGTGTATGTTATTATGTGAGTATGTCTCTTACACCCGTATTCACAATCAATACTTTATAAGCCACGCTATGCGAAAGTGTTTCAATGACATGTCATCATCTGCCTAGTCTTTTCCCAATTATATTGGGGTCGGCTTCCAGTCTAAACTGAATGCAACTGAGTACCAGTGTTTTACAGAGAGAGAGCCTGTCTGGCGTCCACAACCCAGTCAACGGGTAACACGATACGATAAGTCTGGTTGTAACAACTGTCAAAGATCTACAAATGATAGCATGGAACGACAGCTTAACGTGCTTTCCGAGGCACAGAGTAGTTTCGATGTGACATAGATGGTCACCCATCTACGGACCGACCGCGCCAAGCGCGGCTTAACTTTTTGATCGATCAACCCGTGCGGCTGTTACTTAGCCACGAGCTCCTCTCACGAGTTTTAATGATATGTCGTGTCAAATGTATTTTAAATATCAAATTGTAGATCTGCATTCCACGCCCTGCATCTGGTCTGCATCTCAAAGAGTGCCGTACTAAATATTGTTAGTGAATTATATTGGACACTAGCTTCTGCCAGCGACTTCGTCCGCGTGGAATAGTGGTGCTCCGCTCCTATTGGTCTTAGCGTGATGATATATAACTTATAGCCTTCCTCGATAAATGGACTATCTAACACTGAAAGAATTATTTAAATCGGACCAGCGGTTCCTGAGATTAGCGCGTTTAAACAAAATGACAACATTTCCCTTCACTACACTACTCCTATTGATTGTACCGTGATGAAAAGTATACTATAACCATCTCAGGAGTATGACAAATAATTGTACCAAGTTTCGTTAAAATCCTTCGAGTAGTTTTTGTTTCTATAGAGTTTATACAGACAGACAGACAGACAGACAGACGGACAGACAGACAGACAGACAGACAAAAATTTTACTGATTGCATTTTTGGCATCAGTATCGATCCCTAATCACCCCCTGATAGTTATTTTGGAAATATATTTCATGTACAGAATTGACCTCGCTACAGATTTATTATAAGTATAGATTACGAATAGAAAGAAGAAACGCTATGCTGATTAAGACATTTTACATAAAATGTCTTACTAACACAGCATATCGTTACGTCTACTAAAGTATTGATTGTGAATATGCGTGTAAAAATGTTCGGTAACAAATTGTAATAACTTATGCACGTAACCTTTAGCGTGACCACTGAACAAAGCTAGCTTAGCTCGTAAAATAGTTATTGACGATTGAGGTTAACCTGACTGAGGAATAACTCAACAGTTTATAGATTTTTAATGATACACGAACCACTGTTTACGAAGCGTACAGCAGGACTGTAACATGCTTTGTAAACAGACTAACTGAACTGAAGCTGTCTTCATTCCGTTTGAAAACAGTAAAATGGCATTTTGCCATGAGATTTTCTATTTATACGACCTATAGATTCCACCGGCAACGTTTCCATTCACTGCTCAGCCCCTAACCGCGCTAGCATAATAGTAAAACAATATAAATGTTGGTGACAATATTCTCTATAAAATGGTGTAAATTTTATCGTTATGTGTGCAGTGGTTTAGAAGATAAGTGCGTGTAAACTTTGGTCAATGTCAGGGTTTTCAATGTCGCTCTAAATAAGTGGTGTGACATTTAAGTGTTATTGTATAGTCTGTGGTAATGTTTAAGGGT
Organism: Pyrrhia umbra; assembly: GCA_963891755.1. Classification (NCBI taxonomy): domain Eukaryota; kingdom Metazoa; phylum Arthropoda; class Insecta; order Lepidoptera; family Noctuidae; genus Pyrrhia; species Pyrrhia umbra. The sequence goes on along the minus strand of OY982942.1, from coordinate 627,297 downwards.
ACAAAGTAATGTGATATATTTTCAGGTAACAAAAACTATTATTTATAAAAGTACAGTTAGAAAATAATAAAGTAAGTTGATCAGAAAAATAAAATATGTGGTCAAAAAACAAAAACATGCTAGACAATTTGCGAAACTCTTCCGGGTTTTTTTAGTTTCAACTAATAAATTAGGTAATTGTATTTTAATTACTAGATGACCCGGTGTACTTCGTATCACCTACATGTATCTTAACGTTTTCTTACCGTTTAAACCTTCCCTGGACTACGACAAACATGTCAAAACCAAAATCAGCTAAATCGGCCTAGCCGTTCTCTAGTTTTAGCGAGACTGACGGACAGCAATACATTTTTATATATAAGAAGCTTATATCTTGCGAAAGTTTTATTAAATAATAAAACTTTCTTTTATAATAATATTAAATATTAGTGAGAATATTAGAAGATCACTACATTCGACAACATTTATAGGCACTGTAAGTCACTGAATGGCAAGCACGCCAAATGTTACATGATTGCTTCTGAAATGGAACAAAAGACGTGCCCTTCGACTAGTTGTACTGTTCCGGATAACCTACGCGTTTGTGATTTAAAGTTAAATTGCTTCGGATACACGGTAAACGTTTACGTGATGTAGAACGATTTGTAAAGACTATAAAATAAAACATGCATTTCGATGCACGTGCATAGACATATAGGAGAACTGGCTGTTTTGCACGGTTTCGGAGAACTACTTACCACATTCCTCCAGGGTCTCCTCTATCTGCATACTAAATTTCATTCAAATCGGTGCGGTCGTTTTACCGCGAAAGTCACAAAACTCACTTCGCATTTATAATATTTTTTAGAATCGTTGGTATTGCAAAAACAAACTTGCTGAAGAATTGAGAACGCCTCTTTTTTTGAAAATATTAAAATAACAGGATACGTGTTTATACAAACTCACAAACAGATAACCTTGGAAAATAAGGTGTTCCCTCTAATCACACTCAGTCTTTGCTTACACCTGGTAATTACCAGATCCCATATCTTACCCATATTACATATCTAATGTAATAGCTAGTATCTAGATAGTATGTAATCAATGTAGGTACATATTATTGATACCAAACGTTTAATACCGGTTTTACCTATATTGTAATTAATAGGGACCAATTTTGTTACTGGCGAGTTTAAACAGCATCTTATCTTTTGCGTTGACGAAGCATTTTTTTTTTATTTTTAACACTGCCGTCATAACTTCATAAGAAGTAACTATTTTTTTTTTCGATATTGAGTTGAATACATATTCGTATTCAGATTTTTTTCCTGATTCCAAATATGTATGTAGGTATGTACATAATTCAATATCGAAAAAAATGGTAGTTACGGCCTTTTCTCTTATGACGGCAGAACATCTATCAAGCCTTTTATCATCGTCGCCCAATTTACTATCCCACTGTTGGGTGTCTTCTCATACAGAGAAGGCCTGAGCATTGATAACCACGCTTGCTCAAGGAGAATTGGCAATTTTAAATAAGTTCAGGTTACGTAGCTAATAGTAACAGACGTGAGGATAGATTAGACAGGTTAAGCTACGCTAGACACGGCCAGTCCATGGATGGGTGACCGTTTTCTTACTAAATTGGCATTCATTTCATCTTCCATTTTTGGCCTTCCATATGTACTGCATTTCATTGGCCGTCATGTAAATACCGTGAAAACGTAACACACAAACTCACATTTGCATATTTTATAATATTAGGTAGGATTGCGAACTAGTTTGATTATTATTTTTAGTCAACTTTCCTGCCAATTGCAGTTCAGTAAAAACTATTAAAACAAATTCATTTACATTTTACGGCAAACAATTTCGTTTTACGAATTCGTAACACAATTTTTACCATAGGTACTAAAGATTATTCCAAGTTATTGCATTTCACGTCGAATCTTAAATGACGATGTTTTTTTTATGAATTAGTACACTTCAGTCGGCCATGGACGCAACACGTGTCACACATAAGATATTTCTACAATGTCTAAATCGGTCCAGCACTCAATTTAGACACGTGCTAATTATTTTATAGATTCTAGTCATTGCACGTGATATGCAGTACGTTGGATGATGTACTCGTATTTGTTATTATTTCTCACCACACACAGCTTCTGCCCGCGAAGACGCCTGCTTAGTATAGCAAGTCAATTCTAGTAGGAATTGACTCTAGATATCAAGATAAAAAGTATCATAATAATATGTATTATTTATCCATAACAAAAGTACGTATGTGCGGGTACGAAACCTGGCAAGTACCAATGTGACTTTTCTAAAGTCATACATAATATTATGTACTTTCTAAGTATATCTTAGACGTCACTGATTAACGGTAAAGGAAAAGCATCGGGAGGAAACCTGGATTTAAAAAATTCTGAAATTACCAATTCGCCTTGAGCAAGCGTGGTGATCAATGCTCATACCTTCTCTGTATGAGAAGAGGCCTGTGCTCAACAGTGGGACAATATATAGGCTGACGATGAATCCAAAATATGGTGTATCTTTGTGCAATAACTAAATTCTTTCTTTTTTGACTTTCAAAAGTGCTTGTAATTAGGCCTAATTAAAATAAATGATTTGAATTGAATTGAATAACTTCACCCGAATCCGTTCAGTAGTTTTTCAGCGAAAGAGTAACGAACCCCCATCCATCTCCACAATTTTTTTCATATAATAAACCGTCATTCACTGACGGACTAATAAACTGCATCAATGTTCAACACGCCCGCCCTACCTGTGAAAAAAACATTTTAACCAAGTATTCTAACTTTTTATACAAATTTAAATTGAAACCTATAGTTTGGTTCGTTAACTGCATAACAGCGTAGTATCATTATCCCTAAGTGTATGTTTGTATACTGGAAAGGGCCATTCAATTTTTTTTAAACAAAAACTTTGATGCTGTTTCTTTGTCTGGGTGTATATTACTAGTATCCAGCAGTTTCCCCGGAATCCTTAATTAACTTCTTCAGATACCAGGATAAAAACTACCCTATGTCTTTTTCCAGGTTTATCCCCATACAAAGATTTCATTTGAATCGGTTCAACAGTTTAGTAGACAGACAGACTTTTGTAATTTTAATATAAGTAAGGATGTTTCTTCATTATAGTGGACACAAATGATTGTTTCAGACGTTTCTTTAATTGATTTTAATTAATACTCATCAGCGTCGTCTTGTTCAAGTAATTTGTAAAAGACAATATAGAGTTATAATCATTCTATTAATTATGAACTTGTGTAAGACTACTGTGTAATTCTGGTATTTTTGAGTCCACTGTTTTAAGTCATATGTTTTCAATAGTATGTTTGCTCGACCATTACACAAACGCATTGAATAAAGTTGAAATGCTAAAATAGTCTGCTGTCACATCGTGGTGGCCTAGTGGTTAAGGCACCTGCATCTCGTGTACGAGTGTGCGGTTTCGAAACCTGGCAAGAACCAATGTGACTTTACTAAGGTCATATGTACTTTCTAATGGTATCTTACACACAACTGGTTAACAATGAAGGAAAACATCGAGAAAAAACCTGGACTAAAAGTCTGAAATCGCCAATCCGCCTTGAGCAAGCGTGGTGATCAATGCTCATGCCTTCTCTGTATGAGAAGAGGCTTTTACCTAACAGTGGGATAATAAATACGGTCCTGATTATGAGGGCTCATATGTATTCAATAGTTTGTTAGCTCGACTATTACACAAACATAGTCTATATTGTTAAAATACCAAATTAGTCTAGTTGATTACCAAAGTTACGAGCAATGACTTTTCATAAATAAGATTGCGTAGCTTCTGCGTGTACCTAATACGAAGTTTAAGTCCAGATACTGAGATAAAAAATGAGTTTTTCGGGTAGGTGCAAAAAAAGTGGACACAAGGGCTCTTATATATCTAATCGTTTTATTAAGTTTTTTCAATATTTATATTAAAATTTTTACATAGTATTAAATATTATCTTACTGTGAAGTATATCCAGTGTGGGCATTTGTATTTAAATGTCCTAAGCTATTTTAGTTGCAAATCCTTGCCGGCTTGAGCTGTCACTTTCACTAAAGATCAACTTATTACCATCTAAACAATACTTGTCACCATCATGACCACCATAGCCGATATTGCTGAGGCCCAGCGCATTGCAATGTTATCCCTCAACCAACGGATGGCTGATTTTGAAGCTCATCTAAAAGAATCATCAGCTGGAGCTGATTTGAGCGGCCTTCACAAAGATTTTTCCATCTTCAAGGAGCATGTGTGGAGTGTTCTCAGTGCATTGCAGCTGCAGATGTTAGACGTGAGTAGGAGCATTGATGTTATTGAGATGCGTCACAGGAAAAAATTTCTGCTTCTTGGAGGCGTTCCTGAGCAAACAGATGAGAATGTTCCTGAGAGTGTGACTTCCATACTGCAGAGCAAACTCGGTTTGACTAATCTGGCTCCCTCATCTCTGACTACTTGTCACAGGCTGGGAACTGCTTCTAATGGGCATACAAGACCCATCTTGCTCAGGTTTGCAGACACTTCTGTTAGAGGCGAAGTTTGGAGAACCAAAACAAAGCTTAAGGGATCTTCTTATGTGTTATCCGAATTCCTCACGCGACAGAGACAGTCCGCCTTCATAGTAGCGCGCAAACTGTTTGGTGTGACGAACGTGTGGACTATGGACGGCAACATAAATGTGAAGCTCCCTGACGGTAAGCGTCGCCGTATCTTCAGCAGTGAGGAGGTTATCGCACTTGGGACGGAGTATGGCAAGGCACTGGAGCAGGAGGTGCCTCTGGTTTCGCAGTCTGGATCGAAGAATGCCAGTCCGACGCCAGCCCAATCGTCGACTCGGTCAAGGCGTAATATAAAGAAAAAGTAACAGTTCCTGATACTCTTTACATCGCACTTAATTATCTTTCGGCATATTTTCTGTCCGTCTTTCATAGCGGTATGTTTATATTGCCTAACTAATTATTAGCACGTCACAGAAGTTTTGTTCGGTATACCGACGCATTGCAATTTTATTTTTCTCTTATACTACTTGTTTACGTGTGTAACGTCAATGTTAGATCTCAATGTCATGTCATATGTCAACTGTCATACTTGTCACTGACCGGAGTGTTTTGCACAGTGTACATTTTAAATTTTTCTTTTTTTATTTTACGTCGTTTTATTGTCTATGTTTTGTAATGTTATTAAAAATTGTCATATGACTGTAAATGCGTTCGGATACCCTTACTGGATTATGTTTAGTTTAATATTAGTTAAGTACAGTCTGCCGGCAGGTTATGCAACGCGAAAGCGAATCGAATCACACACCGATTTTTTATTATATTTTATTATTTTTGACATATCTATATATTTTAGATTTTTATTTATTTATCTATAGAATAGTTATGTCTGACGATGACTCATTTTATTCTTGCCTTAGTTCTTCCACCTCATTTTCATCCCTCGACGAATCTTTTTCTTTGACCAATTTCTTGAGTACTGAATGCCAGCGGTTCCCTAATTGTTTTAATGTTTGCCATGTTAACGCCCAGAGTATCCCTCAACATCACTCTGAGTTAATGGATATATTTTCTGTTGCGGCTTTTCATGCTATTTTAGTATCCGAAAGTTGGCTCAAACCCGAACTTCCTTCTACATCTTACAGCCTACCAGGTTTTGTCCTAATTCGTAATGATCGCACGGGAAAAAGGGCCGGGGGTGTCGCTATTTATTTACGAAGTGATATCCCTTATAAAATTCTATTTTCTTCGGCGCCAATTTATAATGGCAATCCCGAATATTTATTGATTGAAATAGCTGTCAAAGGGGTGAGGGCCGTTCTTGGAGTTGTATACTGCCCACCTGCTATAGATTATTTCTCCAGTTTGGAATCTATCCTCGAATCAGTTTCCTCCGAGTACAAACATCTCATAGTCATGGGTGATTTCAACACCGACCTTGTGAAGCCCAATCCTAGGTCACGTAAGCTGAGTGCAATCCTGGAGTCGACGGGTCTATCATCTCTTGCACTTAATCCAACGCACCATAATAAGGACTCGAGCGATTCCTGGCTTGATCTCATGTTCGTAGCTTCTCCGACCCATGTTGCTAACCATGGTCAGGTCCCGGCACCTGGGCTTTCTAGGCACGATTTGATTTATTTGTGTTATAAAATTAAACCTCCTAAACAGCGACCTGCCATTTTGTACATAAGAAATTTTGCAAGGCTTAACAAGGACGTACTTTTCAACGATGCTAGGTCTCTTGACTGGCTCGACGTTGTCGAGGCATCGACAGTGGACGAGAAAGTTGAGAGGCTGAATAGCTCTGTTCTTCGTCTTATTGATGCGCACGCGCCTTGCAGAGCCGTTCGTATTAAGCGCCCCCCAGCTCCATGGATTACTCCTGGAGTTCGTATGGCAATGAGACGTCGAGACAGGGCTTTCAGAAGGTATAGAAGGGACCGCAGTGAGGAGAAGTGGTACTTGTTCAAGGTGGCTAGAAATCGTTGTAACCAGATGGTAAGAGTTGCCAAACGCCGATACATTTGTGAAAATGTCCTCAATTCCTCTCCGGCTGATATATGGAAGTTTCTCAAGTCACTTGGCATCTCAAAGTCTGCTTCAAATAATAATTTATCTCCTAATTTGTCCCTTAATGAACTCAATAGTCATTTCTCGACATCATATACACTCGCAGATGTAGTAAAAAAGAATACAGTTTCTGTTATTACTTCCATGCCCATATTACCTCCAGACTCTTTCTCATTTTCCCCTGTGACTAGCGTGGAGATTCTTAAAATTTTTGCTTCAATTAAATCAAAAGCTACTGGCTGTGACGGAGTTAGCAGAACTATGATATACCTCCTGATCGATGTTATCCTCCCCGTTCTCACACATATTATTAATTTCTCGTTGGAGGCTGGGGTTTTTCCTTCTATTTGGCGTAAGGCTTACATTATCCCACTTCCCAAAGTTTCAAACCCCAGTTTATGTAATCACTACAGGCCAATTTCCATACTTCCCTTCCTTTCTAAGATCCTTGAAGCGGTTGTTCATAAACAATTGTCTTCTCACATTTTTCAAAACAACCTACTATCCAATGTCCAGTCTGGTTTTCGCCCTGGTCACAGTACTGCCACTGCTTTACTTAAAGTCACCGAAGACATTAGGGAGGGCATGGAGAAGTCGAGGTTAACGCTATTAGTTTTAATAGATTTCTCCAATGCTTTTAATACTGTTGACCACGATATTCTCCTTGCCCTCCTAACGCAAATTGGAGTCTCACCGTTATCACAAGGTTGGTTCTCTTCATATCTTCGTGGTCGCCGACAAGCGGTGCGTAGTGATCAGGGGCTCTCTGATTGGTACGACCTGATGTCTGGTGTTCCACAAGGCGGTATACTTTCTCCTCTCTTATTTTCTTTATTTATTAATTCCATTACCAATATTCTTAAATGCTCTTACCATCTGTATGCCGATGACCTGCAACTATACGTTCAAACTGAATCTGGTAATTTAGATAACTGCATCTCATTGCTTAATGCCGACCTGCGAACTATTGAAGAATGGTCTGGCAAATTCGGTGTTGTTGTCAATGTTGATAAGTGTCAGGCCATTCTCATAGGGAGCTCTTATTTTTTGAATAATATGGACACTAGTCATTTAATACCCATCGTGTTCAAGAATACGATAATAGGTCTTTCGCAACATGTTAAAGATTTAGGTTTGCAGGTTGATAATAAACTTAGTTGGTCTAAGCAAGTTTCTCAGGTAAGCCAAAGAGTCACGACCACGCTGCGGTCTCTCTATAGATTCAAGCATTTCCTTCCTGTTAGCACCAAAACAACATTGATTCAGGCACTTGTACTTCCTATCATTGACTATGCAGATGTTTGTTACTCGGATCTATCTCAAGAACTTCTAAACAAATTGGATCGACTACTCAATAACTGCATTCGCTTTATTTTCGGCCTTCGTAAATATGATCATGTTTCTTCTTTTCGTTCCCAGCTTAAATGGCTGCCTATCCGTCACAGGAGATCCCTTAGATCTCTCTGTATGCTCTTCTCTATTATTAATGATCCTTGTGCTCCTGAGTATCTTAAAGAACATTTTAATCTATTGGGTAGTTCTCATAGTCGTAACCTACGAGCTTCCGAAAATTTGCTTCTCGAAATTCCTTTTCACCGCACTGGTTTTATGGCTAATTCATTTACCGTCTCAACTATCAAGCTCTGGAACGCCCTTCCCCTTGACATTAGAAAAGCAACCACTAAATTCTCATTCAAGAGTAAAGTTCGCAACCACTACTTAAAGTCAGTTTTATAATATTTATCACACTTTCGTCAGAATCACTATTTCGTTTTCATATGTTGAATATTTATTTATATTGTATGTATTTATTTGTGTATCTATTTTACTTATTTGATTTATACAGTTTATTATATGACATATCTATATATATATATATATATTTTTTTTTAAATATATAATATATTTAAGTATATATATTTTATCTTAACAATACTTTTGTTTTTTATTTTTCTCTTTCCTTTTGTATTTCTTTGTACCTATTACAATTTAGTCCCATTAACCCTAAGGTTGACTGGTAGAGAATGCCTTGTGGCATTAAGTCCGCCTATGTATCACTGCTGTACATAAAGTTTAAATAAATAAATAAATAAATAAATAAAAAGCATTCTATGTATTAATCCTAGGTATAAACTATGTGTGTACAACATTTCATTCAAAACTATTCAGAAGTATATTTTAATATTATAGTTTTTTTTTTATTATTTATATTGTTAAGAATGTATATATTGTAAATAATGTAAATACTTTCTGTTACCTGTTATATAATAAATATTCAGAAGTTTTTGCGTAACAGACATCCAAACATGCTTACCCTCAAAAACATATATAACTAGCTGTTTCCCGCGGTTTCACCCGGGTCCACCCGGATAAAAAGTAGCCTAAAACCTTCTCCAGAGTCTCTTCTATCTCCGTACCAAATTTCAGCCAAATTGACCCAGCCGTACACGCGTGGTGCGATGACCATGGGAAATTGAGATTAATTTTTATATAACAGATAAGATATTAGTAGTACTCATTTTTAGGGTTCCGTAGCCAAATGGCAAAAACGGAACCCTTATAGATTCGTCATGTCTGTCTGTCTGTCTAACTGTCCGTCCATATGTCACATCCATTTCTTTCAGAAACTATAAGAACTATACTGTTGAAATTTGGTAAGTAGATGTATTCTGTGAACCGCTTTAAGATTTTGACACAATAAAAGCGTGTTAAAAATAGAAAAAAGGCAATAAATTTTGGGGGTCCCCATACTTAGAACGGAAACTCAAAAAAAAATTTTTCATCAAACGTGTGGGGTATCTATGGATAGGTCTTCAAAAATGATATTGAGGTTTCTAATATCATTTTTTTCTAAACTGAATAGTTTGCGCGAGAGGCACTTACAAAGTGGTAAAATGTGTCCCTGTAACTTCTAAAATACGAGAATGATGAAACTAAAAAACATATATGATGTAGATTACCATGCAAACTTCCATTGAAAATTGGTTTGAACGAGATCTAGCAGGTAGTTTTTAAGTAATAAGCAATTTTCTTCTACAACCAAACTTAATTATGCGATCGGAAAAAAACAAGATAATTGCGACTTTATTGCGTATTTTTTTTTTCCAATTGTCGGAACCCTCGGTGCGCGAGTCCGACTCGTACTTGGCCGGTTTTTTTTTAATATTAGTAGCATGTTTTCACACTTCATTAATCATGATAGATTGTCGCAAATATTTATTTTGGGTATTGGCTTTTAATTATTAGGTAAGTCACGTTTAATGACTTGCCGTAAATTAGATTAGACGCTTTATTTCATAATAATGAGTAACAGTTAAATGATGTGAGTGAGTATTTATATTTTCCTATTATAGTAGGTAACTGTTATACTAGGTTTATTCACACTACGACAGTGAATACAGTCTGTGCATAAGCAAATCTAAATCTAGCCTTACGTCGATGTCTATATTTGTAACATGGTATTAATTAGACCCAGTTATTAACTTGTTACTTAGTTTTAAGCTTATGAGGAATATTATAACACACACGCAGAGAGTGGAGTCCGAGAATCGATCGTTTTACAAAACTAGTCACTGATGTTTAATCGTCTTAGATCTAAACCACATATTAACCATAGACTTTGATAGATTTTTTTAGGGATGGGAAATCATCAAATGTCTCCACCCGCTGTGGTCGGAGCTCGACGAAGTGTCAGACTGTTACCGTCTTACTTAAAAACACCTGTAATCTGAAGTTTAACTGTTTCTCACCAAATCCTTACTTAACGTCGTAATCCAGGATTAAGCTACTAACTTTACTGAGCGTCTACCAGCATTTCTGAGTAATATTTTTGTTAATCGCTTTTAAAAATTTACTAATTAAAAATTTATCGGACTTTATAATTAAGGCGGTTACTGACTTAAACCCATCCATGTTATTGACTAAAACAATCCCATACAAGAATAGTCTTCCTTCAGGTTTTCGGCATTTCTGGTTTTAATAAATTTTTATATATTTTTTTTATATATTTCTAAAGATTACCTCTAACAAACATATCTGCATTAAACTTTATCTCTTAAATATTACCTAGACCTTCAGATACGGTTTAAAATCTAAACAGTTGAAGTTCATATAAAGAATCTAAGTGTTTTGTATTATCACTCGTAGATATCGCTTTGATAATGTTTCCGAGTGGTCACAGTAGTAATGTAGCTAGCGATACGAAACGTCTGTCGGTGTGTTGAAGTGTGATTTTAAATTAAAATGGCGAAGAAAACAACGGGATGGATCACGCCGTTCAAAAAGCAGGTGAGTTATTACTACGTAAATTTTACAGTTGGTAGCAATATATCTAACGTTAATGTAACTGATTAACGTTAATACCTAATTAAAGTTGTTGTGTAATTTAAATACCATCGAAATTAATAATGTGAACTTGGTGTTAAATTTCAGCCAATTTTTATAATGAAATAAAACAAGTTTTAAGGTACCTACTGACTGCTATTGAGTAAGAATTTGAAGTAGTTTTGGTGTAAACATTTTTGGAACTGACCTTGATTTATTGCACTAGAGTGTAATGTTTTTAAGGTATTCATTTTCATTGAATATTCTTGCTGGTTCTTCTCCATAGGACCAACTTTTTAAACCTTGCAACTAGCTTCTTGTCTGATTTTTTTCCTTGAATCAATATAACAAAGCTAAATTAGATCGTTTTATACTGTGAACGCGTAACAGACCGACAGAGTTAATATAGCATTCATATGATTGGTATGATGATTCTTTTTATGGGGAAGTTAGTTCAATGATATTACTGTTTATTATACTCATAATTATTTATAAAGCTTCGAGTACTTACTTATATCGTTGCGCAAAAGTACTTATGAGGTAAAAAACACGAGGCCAATTCACAAAAAACTGAATACTAACGACGATCATAAAAAAGTTGCGCAAAACTTATTTAAGTGGGTTCCCTTTTTTACGGATGGGAAATCATCAAACGTATCCTCCCACTGACACACAAGTGTCAGACCCTAGCTCGACGAGCCGGCCCGCGAGCTGAGCTAATAGCTTAAAAATTCCCGATTATAATAATCATATAATATTCTGATCCAGTCTGTCCCTTGCTGTCCTCCCCCAGCGACGCCCTAAGCCGAGGCCCGTACCCCACTAGGGGGTGCCCTTAGCGTGTAGTCGCTTAGTTTTGTAAGTTAAGCCCTGGCTGGAGGCCCTAAATTCATTTAAGGCACTTCACAGGCAAGCCCGGTTAAGCAGTCGACAACCTTCTAGGTTGACCTGCGAGATGCCATAAAAAAAAAACACAAGTGTCAGACTCTTACTGGCTAAAACCCATCCATGTTCCTTCCTTCGCCCTTAGTGTTCCGGGGGCGCGGTATTTCTTTCAAACTTCCCGCAGCCCGGCAGGCCAAGGCCCTGGGGTAGGGCCCCGTCACTTTTGCTGACATGTCTTTGAGGCGCGCGTGGAACACAAATCCGCTTTCGGCTAGAGGTGCCTGCAGTTCTATTTATACATAAAATTAATTTATATTTTAATTATAACAAACATACAATTAAAAAGTACTTTTACAAGTCGTACCTAGCAAAATAATAATTATATTTCTTTATTAGTAAGCAAAATTGTGTATCTTCAAATGTATTAAACTAATTCAAGTTTATCAAGATTAAAAAATATACCAGTAGTAAACTTACATTTATATATCTGGTTTATAATCGTGATAAGATATACAAAACGCTTGTTCAAATGATAACAAGCCTATCTTATCAATTACTGTGTTTTTTTTTTAAAGAGTACCTTTTATTCATAGGTTTGTACTTTTCAGTGTTACGTACCCCAAGGATATTAAATTCCTCCCCCTCCCCGACTAATTGATAAAGTCTGCTCTGTCTCTCTGACCGCGATAAACTCAAAAACTACCGCCCCGATTTTCATACGGTTTTCACCGATGGGAGGAGTGATTAATGAAGAAGGCTTATGAGTATAATTCATTAATGTTTTATGTAAATTGATTAAAAAAAAAATGATATTTTATAGCCTTGTTTATGAGAAAGGTCGAAAAGAAAAAGTCGGGGCCACGGGCGGGTGCTTCCGCGAGGCAAGCTAGTATACTAAAATAAAACATGTTTATTATCTGAAAGTGATACTATTCCTTTAGGAGATAAAATTAAGCGCATAAATCCTATAGTCATAAAATTCTATGCCTCTCATATAAATTGGCAAAATCTTACAGACAGTCATGGAAAATTACCCAAATGTTCTTGGCAGACAGCTTGTAAGATTCCACCCAGCAACCAATTAGAAAAAGGCGGTAGTTCTGTAACACATTTGCTCAATTTAGCACGAGAACATAATTCTAACTAATATTATAAACTAGCTTCTGCCAGCGACTTCGTCCGCGTGGAATAGTGGTGCTCCGCTCCTATTAGTCTTAGCGTGATGATATATAGCCTATAGCCTTCCTCGATAAATGGACTATCTAACACTGAAAGAATTATTTAAATCGGACCAGCGGTTCCTGAGATTAGTGCGTTTAAACAAAATGACAACATTTCCCTTCACTGCTCTGCTCCTATTGATTGTAGCGTGATGAAAAGTATACTATAACCATCTCAGGAGTATGACAAATAATTGTACCAAGTTTCGTTAAAATCCGTCTGAACCGATTTCGTACGGTATATAGGTGGGACCCACAAGATTTTTTTCGTATGGAAAATCAACAATCCACTCCTCACGCCGCGGGTGGGGCGGGAGGGAGTGTCGGACTCGTAGGTACTGACTAAAACCCATCCATATTCCTTCCTCAGCCCTTCGCGTTCCAGGGGCGAGGTGACTCTTTCGAACATCCCGCAGCTGATCCAATCATTTACAGATTAATTTTTATCCGGGTGCTTTAAGCAATTCGCTCGGGTCGCGGGTGAATCCGTGTAAAAAACTAGTCTGAATATATAAAACTCAAAGGTGACTGACTGACTGACTGACATAGTGATCTATCAACGCACAGCCCAAACCACTGCGGGGATCGGGCTGAAATTTGACATGCAGGTAGATGTTATGACGTAGGCATCCGCTTAGAAAGGATTTTGATAAATTCTACCCCCAAGGGGATAAAATAGGGGATGAAAGTTTGTATTCTTAACGCGAGCGAAGCCGCGGGCAAAAGCTAGTATAATATAACATTATGTGTACGTCTTCGTCGTTGCGGCCATTACTGGATTAGGTCAGCTAAGCTATATTTGTACCTAAGTACTAACCAAGTGGTTTGTCTTGGCATTTAATGCTGAGGAAATTAATATTGTTTTATTAATATGTTGCTAACCTCTGTTGTCTTGGTACAGGGTAAACCTATACCAAACAGGTTGTACAGGATAATTAATAAGTAGTTAAAGTACTCAATTTATTTAGTTAGATAGGCCCATTAATTAGCACTCTGTTATTTTACAAAGATGTTTACCTAAGCCTTATTTTAGCTGTTTCCTGCTGTTTACCCAGACAAAAAGTAGCCACAGATGTCTCCAGGGTCTCATTTAACTCCATACAAAATTTCATCTATATCGGTTTAGCCATACCGTAAAAGCGTAACAAAGAACCAAAAACGAGACTTGGCATTTTTTTAATGTTATATTTTTATAACCTTTTCATTCTCTTTTGTGTGAAAATAATGCGTAAGTACAGCCCCACAAAACAATTACTAAGTCGGTGCTTACTTTTATCTGATTTTAATTTCACGCCAATTTGTAAGAGAAAATTGCTGGTTCCGGATCATTATGGTGGCTATTGTGAAATTATTCTTGTGCGCGAGAGCAATTAGATCGTAATCATTTCGTAATATTTACATATTTGTCGCCTGTGATTTCGCTCACTTCTCAGACCTTCTTTATGTGCACATAAAGACACGGGGGGAGTTTATGAAGGAGATGATGAATAATTTCTCATTTTTATCTCTCTTCAATCATTGAAGAGCTCGTGGCTAAGTAACAGCCGCACGGTTCGACCGATCAAAGGTTAAGCTGCGCTTAGCGCGGTCTGTCCGTGGATGGGTAACCATTTATGTCATAGCGACACTCCTCCGTGCCTCCGAAAGCCCGTTAAGCTGTTGGTCCCGGTTGTCATTTGTAGATCTTTGACAGTCCAGACCAATAAGGCATTTTTTTTAATAAGACGTATTATGTTCAAGGCTTTGAAAAGCCTTGAAATTTGAAGGCTAACAAGATATACACACTGGATATTTTTATAACTTAGTCTTATCATAACTTTATCACAGTGATGTAACAACATTTTGATCAACTGATATGAGATAATGATCTCAAGGACCTCTTCTAAACATTGAACTTCTTATAGATTCTCCTATATTTTTTATTAATAATATGGCGCCCAATCACAATAAATGTGGCGAAAAGTGGAACTAACGTTAGGCGCCATCTTGCTATGTCAATTTTGGAGAAATCAGTCAATCAATTTTTTTGTAATCTATTAAAAACTTAAGCTGTATACGTCTATTTAGCTTATACCCTGAAGCTGAATACCCTGATTTTTACCCCAAAATAGGACAAATCTAGTAAGGACAATATCTTAATGCTAGCCGTATCCGACATGTACACGGCTAGCAAAAATAACATTTACCTAGGTAATAAAAAGAGATACCACAGGATATCTTCTTCCGAGTTGATTCTGTGTGTACAAATCGAAACAGCATCTCGCAACAGACCGGAAACATTCGTTTTCAAAGGTTTTATAATTAGATTCAAAGGCACACTGAGTTACGCTGACAGATTGTGTGTTTAGACCATCACCACATGGAACAAAAGGCCAAAACAACAGATTAATGACTAACACCATGACACCAATAACAGCTATAATCTAGCATCTAGCAGTTGTACTGTTGAAACTATGTGTATGAGTTTAATATCTGTAGTAGACTTAACGTCAGACTTGCTCTAACAAACTAATCAGGCGCTTAACATCAATGTTTGAAAAATTAAGATATATTTATTTTGTTAGCAAAAAAAAGCGTGAATAACCAAATCATCTAAGTATTTGGCGTATGCGCAAGTAGACATAAACCGTTATTTTTAATATATTTATAAAACAGCTGAACTGATGTTGATAAAATTTAAATGTGACCACACGGGAAGCGTCAGCTTTCTATTAAAAAAAGAATCATCAAAATCGATTCACCCAGTCAAAAGTTATGAGCTAACAAACATAAAAAAATTGGAAAACTAAAACAGAAATACATTATTATGTGCAGGCCAACCCCTTTCATTATGATACCCTACATGACCTAGTAACTATACTTTGAAATTATAAACCCCACTTTCCTCCCACTTTTACCATAAAAGCAATATAATTTTTAACTTTTTTTTTTTCATTTTGCAATGCGCATGGACAATCATTCTTTATAACTGTTCCCAAGCCGATAGCATTAGTAGTACCTGAAATAAATATCAGTGACAGACAGACAGACGAAGTGAAACCATAAGGGTTTCTTTTAACCATTTTTAGTAAGGAAACATAAGGATATACCCATCAATATTGTAAGGTCATTTTTCTAATCAACTATTAGTTGATCAAAAAGCTGTAGCGAATGATGAGCACTATTTATGAAATGTATACTAATTTGCTAAAAGAAGGCACTCCAAACATGTCAATAACTAGCTTCTGATGGAATGTTCCAGTGTTTCGTGACGTTCGGCGTGTGTCTCAACATGGCGGCGCACGGCCTCGTCATGGGCTTCAACGCCATTCTCCTGCCACAGCTCAGGAAGCCAGACTCCATCATACCGATTGACGACTCCTCCGGGTCCTGGATAGGTAAGCTATATAATTTTTTTAATAACTTGAAGAACAGTGGCCGAGACCGATAAATATTTGCCTCTTAAAGTCTTATTTTATAATTCCAAAAGTCCGAAATTGCCAATTTTTCAGTTAATTTAACCAGAATTCAGAATGACTTTTATACTCTGTACCTTAAGATCACATTATTTATTGACTCCCCGCCTGATTGTTTTCAGGAAAATCATCCTAGTAAAATTTGATTTTAATAGTAATTCATCGGTATAATGTATCAGCCCTTTATGCCCAGTCTAAACTAAATCTTTAAGTCTCAATCTGCATTATTTAATGTGTATCTTTAACCTTTTTTGTTTATCTTTCTAGCATCCATTATCGGCTTCGCCCTCGTGGCCGGCAACTTTATCGTCCCTCCTGTCATGGCCAACTACGGCAGACGAACCGCTAACCTCGTCAGCGTCGTACCTCTCATCGTTGGCTGGTTCGCCATTATCATGGCCAAGAGTATTCCTGTCCTTCTAGTCGCCAGATTCCTTCAAGGCATGGCCATGGGTATGAGTGCATCTTTAGGCCCGGTTCTAATTGGAGAGTATACCAGTCCACACAATAGAGGAGCGTTTCTAACATTGATATCTCTGTGCATAGCAACTGGAGTGCTAACAGTCCATACAATGGGCTCCTACCTACACTGGCAAACGACTGCTCTAGTTTGTGCGTGCATTGCTTTCGTTGATCTAGTCATTATTATTTATTCACCCGAGTCTCCAAGTTGGTTAGCAGATCAAGGCAGATATGAAGATTGTAAGAAAGTCTTCCGCTGGCTAAGAAATGAAGAAGAAGAAGAAGAATTACACAAGATGATTGAAGCCAGTACTATTGTGAGAGAATCTAAAGCTGATGCCAATATATCTCAGACTTTTGGAAAAAGAATACAAAGCGGTATAGTGTACTTAAATGTTACTCTAAAGAAAAAAGAGTTCTACAAACCAATATTTATTATGATGCATATTTATACTTTAGGTCAATGGGCAGGGGCTAATATTTTAGCTGCGTATACTATAGATATCTTCCATCACGTTATTGGTACCGATGTTAATATAGCTCTCTTAGTTATCACTCTTGATGCCCAAAGAATATTTTCAAATGCCATAGCAGTTTTAGTTATTAAGAAAATCAACAGAAGAACAATGTTGTTCGCTACTGTTACTGTCAACTTATTTGCTTTCTTGCTAACAGCAGCCTACACTTACTGCAAAGGTCAGGGCATGCTACCTGCCTATCTTGACAATCCCATGATTGGTGTGGCGTTGGTCCACCTTCACATGTTTACAATCGCAACTGGAACCGTTCCGTTGCCGTTCATCATTGCAGGTGAAGTCTTCCCTCTCGAATACAGAAGCTTAGCTGGCGGTATCAGTGTGCTCTTCCTGTCTTCCAACCTCTTCATTACCGTCAAAACTGTACCATTCTTTTTCGGAACTCTTGGCATTCATGGAGCCTACTGCATCTACGCCGCTGTAGTCTTCTACTGCCTTGTGATAGCCTACTTCTTCTTGCCAGAGACGAAAGATAGAACTCTCCAGGATATTGAAAATGAATTTAGAGGTAGACCGCTATCTCCTGAGGAGTTGAAGTCCACACAATCTCTGACGTCATGGAAGTTACATAGTAGAGACAGGAGATGCAGTAGTCCAGTAGTGTAATTTTGAAAGTGATACGTATAAATTATGTGATACAATGAAATTCTTTGCATAGTCGATTAAGAAATAAGAATAGTTACTTGGTAGAATAGAATAGTACTTTAATATGAAAAGCCTGGCATTTTCCAGGTTAAATGTGTACAAGCAAATGTAAATGAAGAATGACTTGTAAATAGCGTTTGACAAGGTAGTAATTTATTTGAATTATTAACAACTTGATATTATAGTTAAGTATATAACGTAATAAAACAAATATTTGTATAAGATTTGAATGGAAGTTTTATTTAAGATCGATCTCAACAATAAATTCAATTTATTATAATTCAATTCTTGAGCTAATTCAAACGACAGCTGGTTTTCTTCAAGGTTCAATATTAGGTCCTATATACTTTTTTGATAATAACATTTGTAGCAGATTGTACCAGATGTTGAATACTTAATTAATAGGTAATTAATGAATTAAAGCAATTAAGAAAAATATGTTTAAGCTATCATGTACCATAAAACTAAAACAGTTCATAATATATAGGTATTTTAAAGTGTGATTAATACGACTTGTGATAAATAAATTAGCTATAATACGTATCTATAGACTAATTAATTATGTATTCATTTATTTGCTTAGAAAAACACAAAACTAGAAAATGAATGTTTTTCTTGACACTAAATGCAATTTAATTGTATTTCGCCTTGTTCTAAAACATTGAAGAGAAGATATATAATTACAGGACCATTTTAATTGAGACAGTTTTAGATCTAATTTCAAACTGAAGAGTAGTGTTTATGTTTTTTTCTTTAAAGGTAAGAATTTGATATTCTTCTTTAAAAAGTTTTTTTCCTAAATAGAAACTAGTATGTACCTAATTAAAGTTTGCTTGCAAGTGCTAGTCAGCAGTGTTCGACGTATGTGTATTATATTTTCATTTATATTCTGTGAAAAGATCATCATCTAACTAGCCTTCTCCCAAGTATGTTAAGTTCGGCTTCCAGTCTAGCCGAATGCAACTGAGTATTAGTATTTTACATGAAGCGACTGTCTATCTGTCCTCAACAACCCAGTCACCAGGTAATATGATGGGGTATTATGGGGTTTAAGACTGGTTGTCAGACTTTCTGATTTCTGACTACGCGTAACGGTTGTCAAAGATGTACAAATAGCAGCCGGAACCAACGGCTTAACGTGTTTTCCAGGGCACGGAGGAGTCTCGGTATGACATACATAGACCACCCACCCATCCACGGACCGACCACAGCAACCTTGATTGATCAACAAGGGTGGTTGTTACCCACGAGCTCCTCCCCTGATATTCTTTGAATAGATATAGATATTAATTATAAAATTTGTATTCTGGGAATATATTATAATTACAATATTTATTTCAGTAGTGGTACCTACGACGGTGGGTAAACATTCAAAGAAAACCAACATCAATACATACCAGTAACCACATTCTAAAGAAAGGAATATGATACTAATAGCAGTGTTACTAACTGTTATTATAATATCAATTTCTGCGATAACTGACAATCCTGATGACGAGTTTCGTGCTGTCCAGTTGAGGGAGCTGCTGATCGTGTACCCGTTTCTGAGGAACTATACGATCTAAAGTATGTATGTACCGATATTTACAGAGTGGGTAAGTTATCATCTACCTAGCCTTTTTCCAACTATGTTGGGTCCCAGTCTAAACTGGGTGCAGCTGAATACCAGTGTTTTACATGAAGCGACTGCCTATCTGACCTCCACAACCCAGTTAGCAGGTAACAAGATACCCCATGGTAAGAATGGTACCCGTAACGACTGTCAAACATCTACAAATGTTAACTGGGACCAACAGCTTAACGTGCTTTCTGATGCACGGAGGAGTTTTATTATAGATGGTCACCCTACCACAGACCGACCGCGCCAAGCGCAGCTTAACCTTTGATCGATCAACGGTTGCGGCTGCTACTTAGCCACGAGCTCCTCTTACAGAGTGTGTAAGTATGATGGGTACCTATATATTATTGCTGGATCCCGTTAGGAACTAAGAAGAATTAGATTGATGGGATAGAAGACGCGCATTATACACAATTAGATGTATCCCGCCGGTTCACTCGCATCCATCCATACTATTGGACGTACATCGATAAATATCATATAATATCCTATTATCTTCCTAAGGGTTTAAGCTATCTCCATACCAAATTTTATTCAAGTCCGTGCAGCTGCATTCCCGGGAAAACGTAACAAATATATATACAAACTCACTTTCGCAATAAATAAAGATTATTCATTACAGAACTTTGATGATTTAAATGTTCTAGCAATTGTTTGCTATTTGTCAGCTATTTTGATTTCGGTTTTCTTTTTCAGGATCTTCAAATAACAAACTATTATAGGTGCACGTTCACAATATTATACTCGTAGTCTCAAATATTTATCAGGCTGTAAAAGTGACAACCGAAGGCTGATGATTCTGCTTTAAATTAAAATTAAAACAAAATAACCACTTAAATCATATTGAGTACTGAAATCAAATCAAAATTCTTTTATTGTGGTCATAGGTTAAAGCAAAACCCCTGATGAAAAACCGAAAAACTCAACTAAATAGAAATATCAAATATGATGTTTCTGAAATCAGAAGAATCCTTTTAGTTTCTTTGAAGACTTGTATCAAACCTATGGCCATCACAATATTTATTCTGATACTGATGTTGGTTGTAACAACCTTAATCTCTGGTCAACCAGATGAAGAAGCTTTGTCAACAGTATATACATATACATCACATTCCAGGACGGACATCTACTTTCAAAGTCCGTGGAATGGAACAGCTTAATTATCAGGTAAACATATTTAGTTTAGAAAATCTTTTAAGCGACCTAGCAACGTCAATCTTTTAAGTAAACTGACATCAACAATGAACATTGGCATTTTGGGGGGTTATGTCCCCTGTGACCCTCCCCTCGGACCGCCACTGTCCCTTTGTAACCTTTTCCATTTGTAATCTTTCCGATAAACTAAAGGCATATCGATATTTTAATGGAACTGAGATTCGAATACCATTTAATCATCCGAAGTCGATGAAGAGGCTGTCCGGTATCTTTTCTTCCCTTAGAAAACCACCCTTAGTTCTCTTCATGGTTACAGCCGGGGATCGCTTCCCCAACTACTAGATAATACTAGTATATCTAAACCGTATCCTAAACGATGTTTAGTGGAATAATTAAATTAACTATTTTGTTATCGTTGCATTTAGTAGTTAAATAAAACTGGTAGTTTTAAAACACTTACGAATTCCGGTTTGCCAAAATAATAGCTTCTCACTGATAATTAACCTGTTTACATGCTAATATTGTTTGTTGTAGGTAAAGTTAAATAAAATTTAAAACAAAAATGTTAAGTAAACAGTTATCACTAGTAATTTCTAATTTAATTAAAATAACATATTTAACTAGTCACTCTTGAACAGCACTTATAATTTATTTTTTTCCTTAAAAAATCTGTCCTTTTTTCGGATGGGAAATCATCAAATGACTCCTCTTGCCGTAGGTGGGGTGGGAGGTCGTGTCAGACTCTACACTAAAACCCAGCCATGTTCTTTCCTCAGCCCTTTTTATTCAGGGGGCGCGGTAACTCTTCCGAACATCTCGCAACCCCGGCGGGCTATGGCCATGGCTATGGCCCCGTCACTTAGCTGACATCACGTTGAGGCGCGCGTGCACCTCAAACGCACCATCGACATGAGAAACATCGGTCCTGATTTGAGCAGATAGGCGATCAATAAATTGTATCTTAGATACTGGAGCATTATAACAAGGAAGTTATGCAATAATTATCGAATGTAAATAACAACAATACCTTTATTTAATTTAATTACGAACAATGCACGACATTCCTGCGACTTGTGATGTAAGATGGCGGAGGCGGATGTCATTAAAATAAAACAAAGTTTACGAGTTCAGTTTATAAGGCGATGCGATCCTGTACTTAACATACAGACAGTCGTGGTGTCTCGCCGTAGAACTTATTACCTCGTGTTAGAAAGTAAGTTATTGAAGATATTTTTCACTTAAATTGTTCTTACTAGCTACCTGGACCCTGAGGGAACTGCTCCACGCAATCAGATATAAACTATCCCTTCTTCCCCAGGGTTCAAACTAAATAACATTTCAATAGTTCAGTTGTTCTACCACGAAAGCTTAACAGACAGACCGACAGATGGACTGAGTAAGGATAGTAATGTAACACTTGTTCCACTGTGTTTCCAAAGGACCATGTGCTAGTTAAGAAGGGTGAAGCCTATTTATTTCAACCAGGCATAGTTACTTGATATGATCTAGCTAGTCCCTAGTTGTTCTCCCCAGTGACGCCCTAAGCCGAGGTTCGTTCCCCACTAGGGGGAGCCCTTAGCGCGCAGTCACTTAGTATTCAATTTAGTTGTGACCCTTGGAGGCCTTAATTTAATTAGGACCTCGCAACATTGTCCGGTTAAGCAGGTCGAATGCTGTTAGAAGCACCATGCAAGGTATAGTTCCGTGCATCACGGCCGATCGCATGCGACTGACGCGTGCTAATGCAATAATCACGGAACAAAAAGTCAGAGTCGAGTCCGAAAATGTATGACTCCGTTTCCGAGCTATGCGAAAGACCAGACGCACAGACTACGTCAGTCGTCAGATGCGCGCAGACCTCAGCTGCGATGGGTCACGTTGCACGGAATTGTACCATAACAGATGGAGTTATTTACGCAAAATAATATTCTTTTGTTTATTCCAGAGATTCTCATTGACAATGACTGAAGTAAGGCGCAACGTGTCCAGGGCTGTCACGATGTTGGTGCTGATGATGTGCTGGCTCAGTGCCCTGGCATTCAGGAACAGCAGCCGCATCGCCAGCAAGAGACCCAGGATCAACTACTCGGTAGACTTTGATTGATTACCGTCATTATTATAACTACACCTGGTTTTGAAACTAGCTTGATTGATTAAAATATTTTTGTAACTGTCCGATTATTATTTTCTTTTCTTATTATTTCTGTGCTCCGCAATTTGACCTAACTTACTCCCCAACCAAATCAAATGATTTTTTTCCTCTTCGATCGGATTCTTCTCTCTTAGCACTTAGAGAAGAATCCGATGTTAATTAGCCTTATCTACCTCAAGAGTTAGGCTTAAATATAAAAATATGTTTTCATACCTCACAGGTTCAAAAGATTAGCCTGATTTCTGATCATGCCTTGTTATGTAACAACTGTATAAAGTTATTATTCAACCAAAGACGTTATTCAGCAGTTATAATTATGAAACGGTACATGCACCTATCTTCATACGCAAGACACTTAAATAAAAAAATGTGTAACATTTGTTATAACTATTTATATTGTACATTCTTCTTATAATACTTCTACTTAGCACTATTTCTAATGAGTACACGAATCTAAAATGGTATAGGACTACTACACCTTCTCTCTGACATTCTCCTTTTATACGCAACAATCGGGTCTGCCTGCAAAGACTTCCTGACCTCAATCTCCTCAGGAGCCAGCGGTCTTCCTCTGAACTCGTCTTCTATCTGCTGCAAAGTCTTGCCTTTGGTCTCCGGTAACAGGAACCAGATGACAATCATGCAGTAGGTAATAATACCACCATACACCATGTACGCCCCATACATGCCTACACTGTCCACCAGTCCGGTAAATGTCTTAAGGACCAGGAAGAATGTCGCTGAGAAAGATGCCAGACTGATGGTTCCACCAATACTTCGATACTCTAAAGGAAAAACCTCTCCGCCAATTACGTTCGGCAACGGTAGCATGCCCGTAGCTACTGCAAAGAATTTGAGGTTGATCAGTAATATTGGTATCCACAACGCATCGTATGGGAGAGTTCCTTGTTGCTTGAAGTATACGTAACCAGCTAGAGCAAACTGGGTGAAGATCGAGAGACCGCCAGTAGCGAACATCATAGTCCGTCTTTTGAATTTGTTAATAGCAAACACCGCTAACGTATTCGAGATAAATCTTTGGGCGCCCAAAAATATCATCCAAAAATGTGCGTTCACTTCAGGTCCCATCACCACACCTATAATTAAAGTTGAGTACGCAGACATGGTAGTACCGCCGGCAAAGTTCACCAACACATGAGCGTGTAACATCAGAATAATGGGCTTATAAAATTCTTTCTTTTGTACCGTCGCTATCATTTTTCGGATACGATTCTTCTTCTTGCCGAAACTAGCGGAGATCTTCGCCTTCTCGAAGAGTAGTCGACTTTCAATCATTTCTTCTAACTCATCATCTTCGTCATCACCTCTAAGCCAGCGGAATACTCTTCGACAATCTTCAAGTTTCCCCTTCGTGACAAGCCAGCTCGGTGTCTCTGGGGAGTATATCGTCATGACGAGGCTTGTGAAGGGGAAGAATACGCAGACCAGTGCTGTCTGCTGCCAGCTGAGGAGTGATCCAATCAGATGTACGAAGAATACCCCAAAGGATTGTGCTAAGGAGACGGTGGTGAGGAATGCTCCTCGGTTCTTAGGACTCGCGTATTCCCCTATAAGGACTGATCGAAGAGGTGATAGCATGCCAATTGAGAGACCCTGAAGTATTCGTCCAGCGAAGAGGATCTGCAAAAGTTAAATCGTATCTTCATTAATAATATTATTAGACGTTAGTTACCGAAACTATATAGCCTTCCTGACTGAAAAACGACGTGCGTTACATAAATAACTTTTTTGTTGATGCTTATGTCATATAGATATATAAAAATTCAATAATGACTGACTTATTTGTGTGACTTAGTGGTGTGACTCTAGTGCCAATCTTTCAGATATTTACCTCAAAGTCTGTGGCCATGGTAATGATGAACCAGCCCACTAGGTTAGGCACGGTCGCGGCGAAGTGTGCTATCCTCCTGCCATACTTTTCCATGATGGGAGGTGACATGAAGCTGCCGACCAGCTGCGTGATGCCCAGGATTGATGCTGGAATCAGTATATTCGATGCTGATATATTTATGTGTACAGAAAATCACAGATCAGGCGCTAGACGATCTGCAATAACATTTTTTATTGTTTAGTTAGTCTGTTAGGTTTACAATAACATGAAAACACTCAGATATTAGTTATTAGTATTCTAAGACAGAAGTATTGAAAAAATCTAGATTGATTATTTGATAAATAAAAAAACGCTTCTTCAAATGTTTTTTTAACACAAAGCAATCATTTACGATGTAAAAATTAAAGGTATTGTATAATAATCATAATCTTATCAACATTATAAACTCGAAAGTTATTGTCTGCCTATCTGTCTACTACGCTTTTCGCGGTAAAACGGCTGGACCGATTTTGATGAAATTTAGAATATGAAAAATGACGAAATTTTGAAAAGACTAGGATTATTCTGATTCGGGTGCGTGAAGTAACTAGTTCCTTCAAAGTGCAGGCGGTACCACGGGAAACAGCTAGTAATTACTGATAGTAAAAAGGCAAAGAATATAAATTACTGATATTTTAGAAACTAGAATTAAGGTGGATAATTTAAAAGAAGTTTCTGGACATCTACAGACCTATCCATGACGCCGCCACAGGATCTAGTTTGAACTCGGAGTCGATCAGATGCAGCTGCGGCAGCAAGATGGCGGGGTAGCCGATCACGCAGCCGTGCCCGATGATGTTGCTGCCCACGGACGCCGTCACGAAACACTGGCGAGAAAGGTTTTTCAATCTAAGTATTTTGATTCCCTACTAGCCGAAGAAAACTGTTAAACAACTTCTAATCTATAATATAAAAATGAATCGCTGAATGTGAGTGTGAAAAATCTCGAGAGCAGCTGAACCGATTTGGATAAAATTTGGTACGAAGATAGAAGGGACCCTGGAGAAGGTTTTAGGCTACTTTTATCCGGGTGCGTGACGCGGGTGAAATCGCGGGAAACAGCTAGTTAATAATAATAATTGATGATTTATTTTTATTTCTAAATAATAATTAACATTATGTCATTGAACTTGTTGTAAACCAAGAAATACTTACTTGTTTCAAAAAGGGAGAGAACCTGCTTTTAGATTTTAAGGACATCACAATCACACTTTACTACATCGAGCAATTTTTTAAAACCCTGTCCTTAAATATATTTTTTATAATACACCTATAAATTCACTTTCACGAATGCTTGGGTACAGTTCAGACTTCAGAATAAAAAATTAATATAAGAAGCAGTCTGCTATCCCACTATCAGTATTATCGGTGGGTTTTATGATGGTATGTCGCGAAACTTCACCTAGGTACATAATCATTGGTAATTTAGAGGTTGGTTCAATGTCGAAACCTAGCCTTATTGCGTAACACACTCTTTAATAAAGGACTTCGTATAGTCCAACAGGCGGTTCGCCAGAGGTACACCATTTTACAGAATGGAAACTATTATATTATCATCACGCTCCGAAGGTGAGCAGAGTAAGTCCAAAGATATTTATTTATTTAATCGTAATATGTAGATCGTCCAATTTGGAGCTTGCTTGAAACCTTCAAAAAAACCTTCAAGTACTTTTTACTAGAGAACACGACTAAACAAGTGTTATGTAGGATGCCCTCCGACAAGATGGAGTGACGATCTCCGAAAAGCTGGAGGTAGAAGTTGCATGCTTTACGCTGATGGCCCGGCAATATAGCACACTTTGAGAAGGCCTATCTCCAACAGTGTCTACTAAAGGCTGAAGATTATTAGACAGACCTGTGTGTACCTACAGCAAACCCTCATTTGGCGACTAAGGATTTAGAGTTTACGATTTGAACCCTACAAAAGTCCAGACATTTAGTCAACACTGTGTCACATGTTAACAACCAATAGGACCACCTTTTTGGATGGAAAATCATCAAATAGCTAAAACCCATCCATGTTCCTTTCTAAGCCCTTTTTATTCCAGAGGCGCGGTAACTCTTTCGAACATCGCGCAGCCCCGGCAAGCTATAGCCCTGTGCGGAGGGCCCCGTCGCTTTTACAGACAGCTCTTAGAGGCGCGTATAAAAGACAAACGCGCCGTCGACACGGGCCTGGTGAATACCGAACGACGAGCCACCCATAGCTCACCGTCCGCAGGCCCGCGCCAACGGTGGCCGGGAAATAGCACCACCTAGCCCTGGATATCGAACCCACGAACGCACTCTTAGTGAAAAAAGGCACACTACGTTTCCTACCACTAGACCGTTGGCAGTTTAATGACAAAAACAATCTGGAGTAAACAATATGAGTAATAGGGCTTATTGGTTCTCTACCACTTAATTCACCAATCACTTTTTCACGTTTGAGAATGTGCCCAACCAATGTCACGTCTAAATATCACTACTTCAATCATAACTATAATATTCTTCACTTCTTTGTTGCGGCATTCGTGAGGCGTCTATTAAGAGGAGCAAATATAAGGCTAAAGTTAACCTTCGGAATACACTTGTGTCTATCTAAGTCATGTGATTGGTCACGTGTACCGTGATTAATATAATAATAATAATAATAATTAACTAAATTCTATCACCATGATGACTTATTTATTTATTTAAACTTCATGTAAAGCATATATATAGACGGACTTAATGCTACAAGGCATTCTCTACCAGTCAACTTATGATGATCATAATCTCTTGTCCTTTATTATAGAGCTCTCAAAGGGACTTGCACATCTTTCTAATTAGGCCAATCTTCTCTAGGTCTGACCAACTGTGATCAGATACAGATTTTTTCTAAGTCCAGAGGATGCGTAAACCTTTGGCGACTTTGGATATCTTAAATCTTTGGCAAAATGGTTGTGCATAAGTTTCTTTCGCGCTTGTTACTCATATTCTGGGATAATTCTTGGTTCACCACCCACCTAAGACTCACAATACCCAATACTTTATTTGCATTCCATAATGTATAATTTAGTTGACAGTATGACAATAGGGTAGGTCTCGGTAGGTCCAACAAACAGACAGACGTATTTATTTCTAGTTTTATATTGGTAACAAACGTGCTGACTCGTACAGGGATCTTACAGGTACAACAGGCATTCTATAATAATTAGGTGAGGGGTAACTTTTTCCCGCAGTTTCAGAACTACTTAAAGCATACCGCCAGCGGCTTCGCCCGCGATATTTTAGCTAATGGATACAAAAACTTGTCAAATTGTCACCTTCCTCATTAATCACTCTATCTGTTAAAAAAAACGCATCAAAATCCGTTGCGTAGTTTTAAAGATTTAAGCATACATAGGGATAAAGGGACAGAGAAAGCGACTTTGTTTTATACAAGTAGTGATAACTGTTTTCAGGGTCCCATCTATCTCTAGGTACCAATACCAAATGTCATCTAAATTGGTTCATCCATTTAACTGTGGAAGCGTAACAAACAATCTCACTTTCACTTTTATATTATTAGTTAGGGGTTAGTTTAATTACGAACACTAACAATATATAATATGGAATCTGCTAAACCAATTTAGAGTTTTAGATCTGCATCATTAGACGTCAAATTGTCTCAAATAAGAAATATTGCTATTCAGTATATTTCAGGCGTTTAATACCTAACCAAAAACAGTCTTTGCTGAATTCCTTATCCTAACTGATACTATAAACGCGTAAGTGAGTTTGTTAGTTTGTTTGTAACGCTTTAACGCTAACGGATGGGACCCAAGCGACTGGAGACGGTTACCTATAGGCTAATTTATAACCGGGTGAACCAAGTAGTTCCCTAGCTCGACGAGCCGGCCCGCGAGCTGAGCTAATAGCTTTAAAATTCTCGATTATAATAATCATATATATTCTGATCCAGCCTGTTCCTTGCTGTCCTCCCCCAGCGACGCCCTAAGCCGAGGCCCGTACCCTACTAGGGGGTGCCCTTAGCGTGTAGTCGCTTAGTTTTCTAAGTTAAGCCCTGGCTGGAGGCCCTAAATTCATTTAAGGCACTTCACAGGCAAGCCCGGTTAAGCAGTCGAAACCCTTCTAGGATCAAAAAAAAAGCACGACGTAGTTCCTTCGAGATGCAGGTGAAACCGCGGGAAACAGCTAATAATATCTTATATAAAAATCACAACTCGACGCAGCGCCTTCCAAAACTAAATCAGATCAAGATCATGACATACTTACGGCACATGTTATAGTAATATAATACTCTAATTGAGAAGAGTGATCTAGACTGTAGGCCACACATGGTAGAGTTGAATTAGGTGAATGGATACACAGTCACGCCATATGTATTTGGTTTAGCGTAGGTACATATTGTTATGCATTTTTGCAGAGATTAAACATGCATTTGGTCACCCTGTATCATCTATGTCAGCTATACTCAACATGCGGCCTTTTGTGATTGGCCCATCTTAAGTTACAAAAAACGAAAACCATTCAAAATTTCACGTCCATCAGAAAAACTGCACGGGTGCACCTAGTAAATAAAATAGGTAACTACTTCATGAAAGTAATAAAATAGGTAACTAGTAAAGAAAACTTATATTTTTTTTATTAACTCGTAAACAATTTTTGCTTGCGGTTCGCGACACCATGACAGGACTGAAACGTTTTTGCGGCCCCTATAAAAAAAGGTTGAATATAGCTGATATAAGACGTCACCAAACCATAACATCATCTTTCGCTCATCTCTGCATCATTTCATCTATATCCTTATATTATTATACATAAAATGCTTTGTCCTGAATGACTGACGGATCAACGCACTGTGTCAACCGCTGATCGTAGAGACCTGAAACTTGGAGGGTGTGTTCTTTATATGACGTAGGCATGCCATAAAAAATAATTTTCAAAAATTCTACCCCTAAGGGATGAAACAGGTATGTAAAGTTTATATGAAATTCTATAATTTTTAATTTGAATTCGTATAGCCCACGCGGGCGAAGACGCTGCGAAGCGTAAAGCTAGTTTCATATAAAGCTGAAAGCTAGTATATCTGTCTGTCTATTTTTTGCGGGAAAATGGCGGAATCAATGTATGGAGATAGATTATAAAGAACATAGGATAGTTTTTATCCGGGTCCATCAAGAAGTTTCCTCAGACGTGATTAACCCCCCCCCCCCCTACCCTCCGGGCTATAATACACGGGTGAGTGACACCACCTGTCATTTACTTAATGGACATTCGATAAAATAAGTGATTGCGTTGCCAGACAATAGTTTATACTTCAAATTCTTTAACAGACATGTGGCATGTGCTGTCCGGCATTAAAGCTCGTCTGGCAGTTCGTAGAAAAATATTTACGACATTATTTTTGGCGTCTGGAATTTCCCATAGAACTATGTCATTGAATATTAAGCGATAGAATATTATTTGCTAGCTGCGCCTCGCGGTTTTGCCCGCATTTTATTTTTTAATCCTATTTCAATTTCTAAAATAAAACTAGCCTGTTATTATAACATCACCTATCCTTCGGCAAGAATCCCGTCAAACTCGGTGAGCCGTTTCGGAGATAAGCTGTAACAAACAGAATATTTTTTTTTGTGTGTTATTACCGTGTATATTTGTATGCGTTTAGCAAACATCTATTATTTTGACATAACATTGTATAAAATAGAGACAGGAAATTAATTTACATTGATACACAACAAGATACAGGATAACTTTACAAACAGTTTTCTAAGAATAAGTTCGTATTTATTAACTGCGTTATTTATTAATCCGCTAACATAATTCTTTAGAAGGAAAATAAATGCTCCGTTGATCTAGCTAGAAGTTTGAGAGTTCAAGGTTCAATTCCACGTAATGTTATTTATTAGGGAAACTGACATAACGATTTCTCTAATAGCCGTGAAATGTCAGAGTTAGTTAGAAGTACTGCTTTAATTATTGATAGATTATTTATTTCAAAATTTAAAAAATAGGTCAGTTTTCAAAATGTTCACATTTTCATGTCAAAGGAATATTTAATGTTACGAATAGTTTTATAGATGTTTGTAAATATTTCAAGCAAAAACCACGAAACAGATTTGGCTGAATTTTGGCTCACTAATAGCTTATATGCTATTACGGCTTATACGCTGGATGAAACTTTTTATTCCAGTATCTGAGCCACGTAGGTAAAATTTTTGGTAGAAGCTAAACACGAAACAGTTAATAGATTTAGATACCTCTTATTAACAATATGTATATATATATATATATAATATATATGCAAATAAAATATGTATAGGTACTATGATAAAATTTTACGCGGGGAAAGTCGAATTGATTGCGCAAGAGCTGCGCGTGGAGGGAGAGCAATAGTGTTGTCCCTACACGGAAAAAAATAATATATACGTCGGTGTATGTATAGTGTATATATGTAAATCATATAAATTATATTTTTTTGTAAAATAATTGAACATTTATTCTTAAGAGATCATATTTCATTTTAGTTCTCATGTCATAATAATGGATATAACAATGTATTTAGTTTTAAAATTTTAGATTATATTTATTGTACCTACGTCAGAAATAAAATGATAATGTTTAATCTTAAATAATATGTAGGTAAGTATAAATATATTTTAAATATATGTTCTTTTTTTATTAGTAGGTACTCACGCTAATACATAGAAATCTAATTGTTTTTTTACTAATACCGTGTAACGTGCTATTGTTTGATATTACTTTTGACTATTTATTTTGTGTACCCACAACCTTGGTGTGTATATAGTTTTGCATAGCATAAGTTATTTTTTCTTTTTATAAAGTTTTTTTTTAATTTAATTTGTAAAATCTACGTTCGCCAGTGCTACATAGGATAATAGGTTACATAGATTTAATGTGTAATGATACAAAATAGAAGCTAAGATATTCATTTTTATTCCATTTACAACACAGCATCTGTCAATATGCGTACCAATAATAAATTATTGCTAAACGTCATCTCATTTACACTTCAAGCACGTGGAGTTTTATAATAGTTATTATGTGTAATGTAGTATTGTTTCTGTGTACAAATTAAATACTAGTAGACCAGTGCCAATAACTTTTGAAAACAAAAAAATAATATAAATAATATAAAAAGGAGAATATAATAAAAATGATAGGAAAAATAAATTACGGGCGATCTGAGGTCGGGAAGTGAGGGGAGGGGGGGGTTAAAGTAAAAAAAACGGTTTATCTCAATTTCCGGCAAAACCATTTAACTTTTTTTCATAGGACTTGTAGTTTTGCCGGAAATTGAGATAAACCGTTTTTTTTACTTTAACACCCCCTCTTCCCGACCTCAGATCGCCCGTAATTTATTTTTCCTATCATTTTTATTGTATTCTCCTCCTTTTCCAATGGCTTTCATCCTACTATTATTTAATTCACTTTTTACCGTTTTTAGAGGCTAAAAGCACTGGCCTATAGATACCAAGTAACCGACCATTTCCCGCTGTTTCACCCTAAAGGAACTACATCCCGCACTAGGAAAAATGCTTTTTTTTTGTAATTTCCCAGGTTTCTATATATCTCCATTCCGTCAGTTTTCTACCATTAAAGCGTATTATACAGACAATAACCCGGTAAAGAAAAAAAAACTTATACGATTTGTTTTTTTATGTTTTTTTTTCTAATTTACTTTTATATCGATAAAATATGTTTGAGTATTTCACATCACTAAAATTACTTTTCCCTCCAATACCTAGCTGTACTACTAAATTTAATATTATGGATTTTTATTCTTAGTTAACTTGTGTTGTTTTTGGGATCAGCTGTGAAATAGACACAGGGTTTTAGTGATAAAAATAAAACAGTGGTTTAAGAGGTGGCGTTTATTAAAGTGAGATCTGATAAAGTGCTTTTCTGGATTACATAAACCTGCTTATGTAAGTACATAGATACTATTTTTATTTACTTCTTGCGTTATTGCTATTAGGATTATTGGATTTATTGCTTTTAGGTGCCCTAGATTGGTATTGCTCGTTTTCTGTATTTTTTTATATGTTAGTCTCACTAATGATTGGTTGCATCCAAGTTCACATAATTTATACTTTATACTGTACGGCTGTCACATTTATTTTAATATCAATACTAAATAGCATCTTTTAATATACGTTACCAAGTATGTCATTTTATTATTATGTACCAAGACTTAGACGTTCATCATTATCATCAGCCTATCTACCACTAGTCCACTGCTGAACATAGGCCATAGGTCTTCAGACATAGGCATTATAATTAAGTATTCATATCATAAATCTTAATTGACGAAAAATATTTAAAAAAAAAACAAAATTATTAAGTTTTACTATATTTTTGACATTCTTCAATGTGTAATATATATTTAAAAATAATACTTCTTGAATTCCGTATTTCTAGACATCGATATCGATATTGGTCAAGGATGTCACTAGTGATGTCTTTAAACTTCCCGTAGGAAGGTTCATGGTTATTGACACAATATTTTTTGTTAATTTAAACATAATTATTTATATAAAATTTATAGATAACTAAACAAAATACAAGCTAAAATGTAACAGGAAAAAACAGCATGTTTCTAAGACTACACACAAATACGCGTAATAGCAATTGTTAATGCAATAACTATATTAATTTCTCAAACATTTAAATATGTAGAACTAGCTGTTTCCCGCGGTTTCACCCGCATCCCGAGGGAACTACTTAGCGCACCCGGGTAAAAAGTAGCCTATATTGTTCCCCAGGGCCTATTCTATCTCTGTACCAAATTTCATTTATATCGGTCCAGTAGTTTTGGCGTGAAAGCGTAACAGACAGACAGACAGACAGACAGAGTTACTTTCGCATTTATAATATTAGTAAGGATGATGACTTTATTCAAATCCATAGTGCCTAAGAAATGTTCTTTTTGCTTTTTAACCCCAATTTTAATATTCACGATTCCAAAATTACTTACTATAGCGTTACAAATTGACTAGTGGGTTAGTTTCTTAGGCCCAAATTCACCGACAAGATAACAGTCCGATCAACTCATAACAACTGCTTACCATAAATTTAAACTTCTGTCTTACGATGGATACTTTATCATTTGGGTTTTTTATTTCTAAAACGGTTGATTACGAAAATTCCCGCTTCGTGGTTAAAAACGTTTTTATTACGTTTTTATTTACGGGCCGATTAGGTAACCATGTGTTTGAGATTGTTAATCAACCGTATTAGAAATAAAAAACCCAAACGATAAGGTATCCATCGTAAGAAAGAAGTTTAAATTTATGATAAACAGCTGTTTTGAGTTGATCGGGCTGTTATCTTGTCGGTGAACTTGGGCCTTTTGAGGCCCACATCACATCAAAGCAGCCATTAAATAAATTAATACATTAAATTGATTGGCAAACATATATAGCACTAAAGGGACAAGTCTGAAGGAAAACTGACACTCCTTTCTTTGTAGTCGGACGCGGCCCATTTTGGCTATATAAATATGCCTTTAGAATACCTACTTATATTTTTTTTATGTATTAGTTGATACTATAGTCTGTGCCATTTGATTTTAAGAAAAATATAAACAAAGTCGTAACCTATTTTGTTCTGATTCTGTCACAAAAATTAACAAAATGGCGTAAGGATGGCGCATTTATGTCAATTTCATGCTCTAAACATCACGATTGATCATTTAATGCCGTTTTATTTATATGAGTGGGCAAATTATAACAAAATAGGTTATCATTTTCTTTACATTCTTGGTACAGACTATATCTCTATATGTGCTCGTCGGGGGAAGTATCCCGCCTCCCATTTTATAGGCCCTGCGTATTATCTGTGTTGTCTACATTACATCCTTATCTCTGGGATAGCAACGCATTCGCATAATTTTCTTCCAACCGATTTCGTTCACAGCATCCAATCTCAATACTGCCATTATAATAAAGGCCGTAACTACCATCTTCCTTTCGATATTGAGTTAAATACAGATTTGGGATCAGGAAAAAAATCTGATCACGAATATGTATTTAATATCGAAAAAAATATAGTTACAGCCTTTCTTCTTATGATGGCAGAATAGAGAATAACCATCTTCAGAGGAGATAGTATTATAGTGCATGTTATGATCTCGCTATCTTCTCTCCCTCTCTCATAATCCGATGAAATGGCCATCCGAAAAAACCGGGGAGAGATCAGGGGCTGTACCACCACGTGTTTTTGCAATCACTATTCAAGTTTGAGAGCGTGACACAGCTACTAACGTCGTATAGCACCGTCTCTATTTCATAACGAAAATAATCTTGTTTTGGCACGTCATGTCAAGGCCCCAGGGTCCTTAACATGACGTGCCTACGCAGGAATGGTTTCGTAGTGAAAAAGATACGATGCTATACAACGTTAGTAGCTGTGTCTCACTCTCATACCTAAATGGTCATTGAAATACACATGGCTCTGCGGCCCCTGGTGCAGAACCGACGGTTGTACGAAGCGAAGAAACACTAGTACAGAGAAAACAGTAATTGTTATCTGATCAAATTAATCGTTGTTGAACCTGACTCTAAGAATTAGTGAAAGTAGATACCTCACTTTGATCAATGATCATCAATTTCAAGTTGCCTCTTTGCCATGGAAAGTGACAGGTGAGTTACAAGCCGGAACCACGACGCGACGCAAAAAGTTCATTCCGAAGAGTCGAGAAATGTAAACTACACATGTGTTGGGTTCTAACTTATTACATGGCGCTAACCTGGTTAACCTTGTTGTTTAGTCTTGGCTATTTTTAGGGTTCCGTAGCCAAATGGCAAAAACGGAACCTTTATAGATTCGTCATGTCTGTCTGTCTGTCTGTCCGTCCGTATGTCACAGCCATTTTTTTCCGAAACTATAAGAACTATACTGTTGAAATTTGGTAAGTAGATGTATTTTGTAAACCGCTTTAAGATTTTGACACAAAAATAGAAAAAAAGCAATAAATTTTGGGGGTCCCCATACTTAGAACTGAAACTCAAATTTTTTTTTTCATCAAACCCATACGTGTGGGGTATCTATGGATAGGTCTTTAAAAATGATATGGAGGTTTCTAATATCATTTTTTTCTAAACCGGATAGTTTGCGCGAGAGGCACTTCCAAAGTGGTAAAATGTGTGTCCCCCCCCTGTAACTTCTAAAATAAGAGAATGATAAAACTAAAAAAAAATATATGATGTAGATTACTATGCAAACTTCCATTGAAAATTGGTTTGAACGAGATCTAGCTGGTAGTTTTTAAGTAATCAGCAATTTTTCTCTACAAACAAACTTAATTATGCGATCGGAAAAAAACAAGATAATTGCGACTTTATTGCGTATTTTTTCTTTCCAATGGTCGGAACCCTCGGTGCGCGAGTCCGACTCGCACTTGGCCGGTTTTTTGTAGCTAGATTAACAGACGTTTGATTCTAAGATCGAACGCTTGGTCTAAAGTTTATAATAAAAGTTTTTTTTCGAAAAGCAATATTTCTAAAATAATTGATTTTAGTATGAGACAAGGTTAATATCTGGACTGTATTTTTTTGTGTCCGCCAATGGAAGGACGAAGATATCTTGAGGAAACCTGGATTTAAAAAGTCTGAAATCGCCAATCCTCCTTGAGCGTGTGGTGACGGATATTGGTGTCTTCTCTGTATCAAAGCACGTTAAGCAACTGCTTAACGTGCTTTCCGAGGCACAAATGACAGCCGCGACCAACTGGTCCCGGCTGTCATTTGTAGATCTTTGACAGTCGTTACGGGTAGTCAGAAGCTAGGAAGTCTGACAACCAGTCTTACCAAGAGGTATCGTGTTACCCGGTAACTGGGTTGTGGAGGTCAGATAGGCAGTCGCTCCATGTAAAACACTGGTACTCAGCTGCATCCGGTTTAGACAGGAAGCCGACCCCAACATAGTTGGGAAAAGGATAGGCAGATAATGAGATGAGTGAGTTCTTGATATTCGCCTATAGTTCATCGCAGTACATAGAACGATATCTTGTCGCTTCCTACTGACCCATTGCATTTCTAAGTAAACGATGTTTACTTGGTTCAACTTACTTAGAAAAAAAACTGTGGATTCTTACATGGTAGTAAATAACTGATGACGCAAGTGAGATTAACTGTATTTATAAATGAGACAAAGAATTTTATACAAATTTGGATCGCACGAGTTGCGCACGAGTGGTTTCATCATATTTTTTTATCAGGGGTGTGTGAGTAATTATCTCATTCAGCTGTCGCTAATTAATGTTCGTTGTTTGAAATATTTGGTTTGAATTTCACATATTAATACAATTGTTATAGAGCGTATTCTGCGCATTTTTATCTTGACTTATAAAAAATATATCTGCAAAAATGGGACCAACGTCAAAGTTTAGTACCAAAGAATAAGGAAAAAAAAAAGAAAATTTCAAATTCGGAGTTCTGTAAAACTTAAACATATTTTAAAAAAAAACTCAGGACAGTATTTTTTATCAGAATTTTTGAATTAAATATTCATGAGTATGAATAAAGATTTTTATGCAAAATTCTGTAACATTTCACTAGTAATTTTATGTAGAAAACAACTTAAGGTATTTTGAACGGAATAATATTCCCAAAAAATAATACAGGCCTATAATTAGCTGTCAATGATGAGTTTATGATACAAGAATCATGACGCAACTTCAAAGATAAGCCTATCAATAACTAGCAGTTAAAAATTAAGACAAGTGCCAATCGCCTTGACTCGATAACGCGCACGCGCCGCCCGCCATCTTGTCTTACGTCACAGATCAATTGTATTATTTGTACAATGTGTTTAATAAATAATAAATAATAAAATTGTTTGCTCGCTACATGATATGATACTAGGAATTTAAAGTATTTGAGTGCGAAGGACATGTGTTAGTTTTTTTTAATATAGAACTTCTTCTTGTGTTCTTCCCCTGACTTCATCTGCCTAGTCTTATTCCAACTTTGTTGGGGTCGGCTTCCAATCTAACCAGATGCAGCTGAGTACCAGTGTTTTACATGGAGCGTCTTTCTGCACTCCACAAACCAGTTACTCGGTTACACCATATCCTTTGGTATGACTAGTTGTCAGACTGGCTTCTGGGTACCTGTAACGATTGTCAAAGATTCAATTATGACTGCCGGGATCAAAAGCGTAACGTGCTGTTTGAGGAATGGAGAAGTCTCGCTATGACATAGATGGTCACCCATCCACAGACGACAGAGCAAAGGCAGCTTAACCTTTGATCGATCGACTCGTGCGGCTATTACTTAGCCACGAGCTTCTCTTGGGTCCAGCCAGATACGGAGTTGAAAAGTATAAAACGTGCTAATCCAGTCGATTAACTACTAGCTTTCCAGTGGTTTCCCGCATCCTGAGGGCACTTACTTTGAGGTGTTTATCCAGACGCAGATAAAAATTATCTTACATGTGTCCCCAAAGTTCAATCAATCACCGTATCTTCTATCTCATCGATTCAGATATTTTACAGTAAAAGTGTAACATAAAGCGTTATTTTTGCATTTGTTACATTTATGTAACGTTCATAGATATCTCTTGTTGACTTATCAATAAAGATTGATCCAAATCAGGCGCGGTCATGTGACGCAGTACAAATATCAACTATTAGGACATAGCAAGGACTATAGTAAACGTACATCCGTAGAACGTGATAAAAAGCCTAGTCTTTTCCCTAAATATATTTGTATCATGATCAGTTTACTAGTAGTCCGCTGTTGGATATAGGCCTCACCTAACGTGGGCTTCGCCCGATCCTCAGCTGACGCATTCCACTTCTGCCTAAAGCCTTCGGCAGACCCGTGGACGGTAAGGACAAAGCCCTTGTTGATGGCGGGTTTCTGTTCCAAGCGCGCCTCAAAGAGATATCTGCATTGTTGATGGGGCCCTCCCCACAGGGCCTGCTGGGGTGCGAGATGTTCGAATGAGTTACCGCGCCCGCGAAACGCAAGGGGCTGGGGAAGGAACATGGATGGGTTTCAGTCAATAAGAGTCTGACTGTAGTCTGACACTCCCTCCCGCCCCACCCATGAGTGACGGAATCATTTGATGATTTCTCATTCGAAAAAATATCATCTTGCTGCAGGGCGTCCTAGTCTACGTGATCTTGACTCCAAAACTCGATTTACGCAACGGTTGTCGATTCTACGGCAGATGTAATCGAAGATTAATATACATCCTACTATAATATTAACGTGAAAGTTTCGATGGATGGATGTTTGTTACTAAATCACGCAAAAACTACTTAACGGATTTGGGTGAAAATTGATACACACAATAGTTTATAACTTAGATTTACACGTAGAAAACTTTTTATCCAAGTAGATGTCGCGAGCTGAAGCTAGTGTTTCCATAAAGCAATCTATCTGACCTACACAATTACACATGCTATCTACAAGATGAAACCGGTATAGTAAAGTTCACTTGTCTGACTTTCAGCCTTCTGACTAGCCGTAACGACTATCACAGATAAGGGTGCGGTAACTAACTATTTTAGGTACGGAGGTAGCACAAATTAAAAATATCGTCACCCATCCGAATACAGACCGCGGCAAGCGCAGCAATCGATAAATATTATTATACATGTGAATAAGAACTGCGTTTTATTAAGTGTTACCTATCGTCGCTCGTCAGTGAAAACCTCGTAAAGCACAAATTCGTGGTTTTTTATTTTATTTATTTTTTGGAAAGAAACCGTCCGTTACCATTAGAAACAAACATAATAATATGTTCATTTAATTTGTGCTTTACGAGGTTTTCACTGCAGGGCAACGCTATGTTTATCTGTCTTTATTACATGATATTTTAAAATATGAGTTGTATAATCTCCCCGGAAGCTGTACTTTCAAGGCTCTATAAAAAGATTAGATTACTGCTTACTCTTCAAACATGGCGAAATAAACTTAGACGACCTTGAAGAGTGCTTCAAACGGTGTGATCTTAACATTACAGATAAAATGCCAATCAATTTCGTTGCATAAAGACTGGTGTGTGTTACTGTGGAGTATGTTGCCCCACTCCTTCTTCCCTGGATGTTATTAATTTTAGTTGGTTTGATAGCCTTCATATCACGAATTTAAAATACAAATTTTGATGTTGTAAAAGTGCTCATTCTCAGCGTAGTTTATTTATACGAGTAGCTGATATTTAAATCCTTGCTGTATCTTCTATGCATATTGCTTTGTCTTGAATGACTGACGGATCAAAACACAGCCTAAACTACTGATCGTAAAGACATGAAACACGGAAGGTGTGTTCTTCGATGACGTGGCTATCCGATAAGAAAGGAATTTCCGAAAAAGGGGGCAAAGTTTGTATGAAACTGTTTTTTTTTATTTGAATTCGTATAGCACACGTGGGCGAAGCTGCTGGCGGAAAGCTCGTTATATTATAAATACGAACGTAACTCTTTCTGTCTGTTAGGCTTTCACGATAAAACGGCTGAGCCAATTTCGCTGAAATTTTGTATCGAAATGTATTGAAACTTGCGAATTGATGGATAGTTTTTATCTGGGTGTTTGCAGAAGATCCGTCAGGACTGAATATTTTTTAATCATTATTCTGAATAGTGATTGCAAAAACACGTGGAGGTACGGCCGCTGATCAATAGTTCAGGAGAAAGACAAGGCAAGCAATATCCCATCAGAGTCTTAAGCAATACCTTGCTCAACTACTCTTAGAATCACGAGTCGTATTGGGGTCAGCTGCAAAACTAAGCAGCCATCACATAACCTGCCATTTCTCAACCAATGCTCAAAACTACTCACAAGTGCATTTAGCAAGCTTGTTGCCACTGCCTGTGCAGTGGGTAGGTGATTGGCTGCCGCGCTTGCTGTCGCGTGATCGATTCCCGTGTTCAACAAATAGTTGTTTACTCTAAAGATAGTTGTTTTGAGTCCAGTGATTCTTGTATTAGTTGATGAAATTTGGTCCATTAGCGCTCTGAATAGTTTTCGTAAAGTTAGATACAAGTACTTACTTACTTTGTTGAAGTTGTGGTGGCCTAGTGGTTAAGGCACCTGCCTCTCGTATACGAGTGTGCAGGTTCGAAACCTGGCAAGTACTAATGTGACTTTTCTAAAGTCATAAGTATTCTCTAAGTATATCTTAGACGTCACTGACTAACGGTGAAGAAAAACATCGTTAGGAAACCTGGACTTAAAAAGTCTGAGATCGCCAATCCGCCTTGAGCAAGTGCTCATGCCTTCTCTGTATGAGAAGAGGCCTGTGCCCAGCTGTGGGACAGTATATAAGCTGATGATGATGATGAGATGTGACTTACCTACTGTTGTCTTCTACAGTGCTTATTATTTAACGTAATTGAAATAAATGAATTGAATTTCTTCTAAACGGCTAGACAGATTTTTTTTTGTTTTGACCCAGTTTTGTTTGTAGCTAGTAAGTGGTGGTATAATTGAGTAGCTGGTCTATCAGGTTGGCTTGTGATATATAAAATACGCATACTCATCTACGCAATAAGAATATTTTCTAGGAAAAGAAACAGGTAGACTTCGACCTTTGATATTTTCTGTGAACTTTGATTTACGACGTTCCTCTGAACCTTTGGACTCCATTGTTATTTGCTACTCTCTTACCTAATTATTGTGGAATCATTCATTAATGCATTGTTACATTTCTTACAACTTCTCGAATGGCAAATCCCAAAAGTTAATCATTAGCGAATTAGTCGAAAGGCGTCCGCGCAAGATCATTAATCATCGAGTAGGCTATTTCTCTACTAACCAACATGAACTAAAATTTCATATTCAAAGAGAACGAAGTGTAAAAAATAAAATAATTCAATGAAAAAATACAAAAGATATTATACGGATAGTTTTTGGAGAAACAATTTTATCTTTCTTTTTCACGCAAAACAATTCATGGCACATTCAATCAAACGGCTGAAGTGATTTTGATAAAATTTGGCATGGAAATAGCTTGGACCCTGGTAAATGGATAGTTTTTATTCAGGTGCAGCAAGTGTATCCCTTGGAACTCGGGTGAAAAAACGGGAAACATCTTAATGTTATAAAATTAATGAGACAGTTAGTTGTGAGGTTTTAACGAGAAAACGACTGAACCGATTTTAATGAAATTTGGTATGGAGATACATTGAACACCGGGGAAGGACAAAGGGTAGTTTTTCTAGACTGAAATGATAATGTTGATAATTTCTGCTTTCCTGGTAGTTTGCTTTCCTAGTATAAGTAAACAATAAGGAGGGTTGAATTTTAAAACGTAACTACCGATATCAGTTACGAATTCTTCATGCACCTCTCTATGTTTTATCGTTGGTGCGTTTCGAGGAACAAAATTATAATATATTTTTTTAATTAGATTTCCTTAACCGTATAGTTCGGAGCGGGGTCCAATTGGACCCGAACGTCAAAACCTCCGTAAGCTCAGTAAGGGTACCAATTGGGGCCGAGAATTTTGTCATGCGCCATCCTAATTATTTATGCCTATATTTATTTTGCATTCTATAAAACCTTATGAATTTGTATCAATTTAAAAAGCGTAATAAATATATGTTCAGATAACGTCATCAAACCTTTCATAATTAGCGTTCAAGTTATAAAATTATCGTTAAGAATCACTACTAGAATTTGGTGCGTAAAATCCGCCATATTTGTTTACATTAGTTGTTTTTTTAATTTAAAGATGTGAGGGAACGATGGTATTATCCGATTATTATTTCAAATTTCGATCGACTCGATTCATCAAATTAGGAATCGTTTTATTTATTTCATATAAATAAATATTCCTCAAGTGAAATGATGTAAAAATAAATGGAATATCAGTTTATCTCTTTGATGAAATGATAAATGGGTAAAAGGGAGCGTACAGTACGCCCGGTATATTATTATAAAAAATTAGAATTTGTTAATCGCAAAATATTTCAAATATTTGTTATTTGTTTATTAAATACATGTTATTTATACGCCAATGACTGACCACTAACAAGGGCCAGGTGCGTCGACCCCCCCCCGCCCCTTCCTACCACGTTCCTAGA
This sequence comes from Pyrrhia umbra, assembly GCA_963891755.1. NCBI lineage: Eukaryota > Metazoa > Arthropoda > Insecta > Lepidoptera > Noctuidae > Pyrrhia > Pyrrhia umbra. The sequence goes on along the minus strand of OY982942.1, from coordinate 584,340 downwards.
TTAAATTTTTTGAAAGGCCTTTTGGTAAGAATTTCAAACATCAGTCTTCCAAAAGTCTGATAAGGGGGGGGGGGTGATCATACCGTTTTTATTGTCAAAGACTTTTAATTTATATGTCATACGATATAGTTTCCTTTTTTTTAATTAATTTTCTTATAATACTCCCATGTGAGGTAACGATAATGTGATCCGATTATTTTTTGACATTTCGATCAACTCCATTCAACAAATTACGAATCGTTTTATTAATTTCATTTAAACAAATATTTCTCATGTGAAATTATGGGAACATTAATGAGTATGATGTTTATCCCTTTGATGAAATTAGAAATTGGTAAAAGGGAGTGTACCGACAGTACGCCCAGTATTTTGGGGTTTCCCCATACTTAGAACTGAAATACAAATTTTTTTTTCATCAAACCCATACGTGTGGTATCTATGGATAGGTCTTCAAAAATGATATTGAGGTTTCTAAGATCATTTTTGTCTAAGCTGAATAGTTTGTGCGAGAGGCACTTCCAAAGTGGTAAAATGTGTGTCCCCCCCTGTAACTTCTAAAATTAGAGATTGATAAAACTAATAAAAATATATGATGTAGATTACCATGCAAACTTCCACCGAAAATTGGTTTGAAAAATTGTTTTTTTTTAAGTAATCAGCAATTTTCCTCTACAAACAAACTTAATTATGCGGTCGGAAAAAAACAAGATAATTGCGACTTTGTTGCGTATTTATCCTTTCCAATGATCGGAACCCTCGGTGCGCGAGTCCGACTCGCACTTGGCCGGTTTTTTTATACATTTTATTTCTTTATCCGATAGCGACTAAGAGTAAAAGATAATATTCGAATTCTGTATCTACGTATAATAAAAGCCGGCCAAGTGCGCACCGGGTCGGGTTCCGTATTAATACGTTTTATTTGTTTGGTCGACTATAACAGTGTATAACCGCTAAAGTCTACTTAGCCGCGATAGTTTTCCTTATATGTTCATTATAATTATAAGCTACGTCTGTGATTTTTTTTACAAATCTTAAAACAACTATTCAGAAGTTTAAGGGGGGCGACGCTCGAACCGAACTAAAATGAACTTTAAAGCTTGATATTTTGCAAACTCCTAAATTGGAAAAAGATCTAGACATCAGCTTTATTTTTGAAATACTTATTTAACAATACCCCACACAACGGGATACACGAGAAAAAAATAGTCATCCCCACTTTACGTGTATGGGAGGTACCCTAATTTTTTTTCACTCTTTAATTTTACCACTTTGTTAGCGTACTTAATATGCATATCCATACAAAATTTTAGATTTCAAGTCCAAAAAACCTCTGAGTTATGTCGCGGAAAGACAGACAGACGGACATGGCGAAATTATAAGGGTACCTTGTTGTCTACGGAACCCTAAAAAGACCAAAACTATAAAATGTCTATAAATTTTGAAATCAAAAAGTCACACGTGTGACTTCATAACCGCGTCTATTTTTTGCATCAAATAATTCCTAATTTATGATAATAATATTTTTTTAATGCAATAAAATTTTATTTTTGTTCTCAAAATAAAAGCGTAGGCATAAATAGTAGTAATATTACTAAAATAAATCAAAAAGTTTTTATTTAATTTTATACAGTTTCAACTTTTTTTATTGTATCCGATTATCGATTAGGCAGAATGCTAAATACGTTAGGAAATAAAAAAAAAGATGATTGGGCAGCACTAAACGAGTATTACTTTGTCTTTGATATTATGGTAATTTTTGACCAATTTTGATTGTGAATTTTAAGTAACTTATTGCATGATTATTAGTATGAATGACACTGCAGGTAAACTGAAAATATTATAAATATGTTCTCGATACACTATTTAAGAAAGTGAGTACACTGCAGGTGTTATTTTTGAGTAATTTAAAGTAGTCTACCTTTTGGATAGGTAATAGATTTATGTAATTTATACAAATTTCGGGATATACTAACACAGTATGGCCTATTGCAAATCATTGTTTATTAAATTTACTTCACGCTTATTGTTTAGACATCTACAATAAAGTATTTAACACTTTGTATTTGTAAGTTGAAAGTTGATGCAAATTCTTCAATTCCATGTCACAATTCAAAATATCCCGCCGAGTCAGGGGTAGTCTCATATGTCACAATCTGGTCGAGCAGAGGGGTTAACGCACTTGAATGGTGCGTTTTGAGGAATACTTTTAGTGCGTTTCACAATAGGTGCGCTCCGAGGAATACCCCGTGGTCACATGTTTTAAATTCCATCAGTAGATGTCAATTGTTTTGTAACATACATCCTACACTCATTATTCTAATTACTAATTTAAATCTGTTTAAATACAATTACCAAACTGCGTGCTACTTTCTTTCATTTGTAAATGAGTCAAGGTTGTCAAAGTTAGCCCGCCATGTTTGTAGGATGGCTAGAACTGCGGCCCTGAAATAAGAAGAGCTATTGAAGGAACACGGCCCCACTCCGCCCACAGCTTTAGGAGTAATTTTATGATGTCCCACTATAAAAAAAATAGTAGTTCAAACTTCAAAGCAAAAAGAAAACCTAGAAAATCGGAAATTCTATATGTACCTGTCCCTATAAATACATAGCATAACTTCTACGCCACATTGTGGTCAATCAAGATCTGCGCCAATTTTCATTAAACTATAATATCCTAGTCTCTGACCCCGCAGAGAAAACTCATCAATTCACATAACACGAAATAGACCAAATAATTATGTATTTATGTATGCATTCTATTCATAATTTAATTATTTATCAATGAACACAACATTTTCAAGTTTTGACTGACTCACGGCTCGATAGTAAAATAATTATATTACAATACGGAAGTCCATAGCAACAGTACAACACAGTACTTATATAATTTGATAAATAAATAATCACGCAGTATTGAGGAAAACAGACTCCAAATATAATTAATTCCGGATTAATGAAAAAATGTTTTTGTATGTGATTTTATGTACTTAGTCATCTTAACTTGTTAAAAAGAAATATTGCTTCGTGAGTGCAAAGTTCGTGAGAACCGTTTCTTGAGGAAAACCCCGTGTAATATTCGAATGATCAAAGTCTGTCTTTTAATTACCTCCTTCTTTTAATAGAATTGGAGAAAACGGCTGATTGATAATGTCTATGATCCCAAAGGTTGGCTTTAAGTTTAGTCAAAAAAACTATCTGCTAATAAATAGATAAATTGAAATCGACAAATCCTTACTTCCTTACTAATATTATAAATGCGAAAGTAACTCTGTCTGTCTGTCTGTCTGTCTGTTACGCTTTCACGCCAAAACTACTGGACCGATATAAATGAAATTTGGTACAGAGATAGAATAGACCCTGAGGAACAACATAGGCTACTTTTTACCCGGGTGCGCTAAGTAGTTCCCTCGGGATGCGGGTGAAACCGCGGGAAACAGCTAGTAAAATATAAAACTTCTATCTACTAATAAAGTGGCGATGCGGACGAATATTTTAATGACTTTTTTTAGTTTATGAAATTATTATAAGTAGTAACTATATTGCGATTATACAATCGCATTCTATGAATAGAAATCTTTCTCATTTATTGTGAAAAATTAAAAGAGAAAATTAGAAATTAGGAACAGTGATTGAACATAAAATTTAAGAAACTAATTTCTACAAGCTCGCCCAATAATATTAATTGACTAGTTACTTACTAGGTCACAGACACAGATAATAAATTTAATCCACTGTATGTATTGGCTATGTCCAATTGTCCATGGTCTAAAAAACAAATGGAGTTTTAAAGCTGGATTGTCATGGAATCTTTTCTAAGACAGTCCGAAGTTCTAAGTTCTGCCAATTTAGACGTAAATACCTACGATATCTCTATACTAAATATGAATATCTTAAAACGTTATTAGATACGTATATTTACTTTTTACTCGACTACTGAAGCGTTTTAACTAGTAATCTGAAAGTACCATAGAGTAGATACTCATAGTAAAACCATACAAAAAATACACTAGAAATATCTCTGTGCGTCTCCGTTTTGTCATAAGCAAACCATATTTTGAAAAAAAAAACATTTACCTAATCCGGCCATCGAAGTCACGACACGTAAAACTGCAGTCATTTTTCAGCCAACGCGCCATCATCATCGGTTGTAGTCTGAACCAATTAATTTTACGAAAAATGAAAACAACCTATGTTGTACTAATTCTGCCACATAAATTAACTAAATGGCGTAAGGATGGCGCATTTATGTCAACTTCATTCTCTAAACATCATCATTTAATGCAATTTTATTTATCTATAGAACAAAATAGAATAGAAAATGAGATTTGTTCTAATTTTCTATTCTATTTGTTCTAATTTTCAATTTATTTATATAATTTTCTATTATATTTATATAGGTTAGGATTTTGTTTAAATTTTTCGTTAACTCAATTGTAACTGACCATCACATGTTTCCTTAATCAAAAAATACATTATTCAATCACACACAACAATTTATTTCTAAGAAAATTCGTAGAAAAAATCTGTTTACTTAAAACATAAAATATAAAATATTTTGCTTTGCCATAAAACTTTTTGCTACGACGCACTCCGAGAAAAATAAGTCAATTATTTTTATTATTTCAAATCAACAGTTATCATCGTTATTATCATCAATAATAATTAATTTAACTGAATCATTTTGTTTAATAAACATTATTCGCACGTGGTGTGAGCCGTAATTATAAAATACCAGATAAGAATACCTACCCTACTTACACGAATAGGTGATTAGGTCGCTTAGAGACCTATTAACCTGACGACCTTGTTGGTAAAATTATCGCAAGCGCGACTTCTAAGCATAGATTCGATTCCCAAGTCATGCTGTCTTTTCAACTAGCTACACTTGAAAACAATGATTCTGGGTCATTGCAATGAAATATCAACATTTCATACATGTTAAACTCATCATTGAGTTTACAATTATTATTTTGAAACACCTAAATGGCTGTATAAAATATCTTCAGTTCATTCGTCACGCTATCGTTCAATCACGTTCACTCATTCAATAAAATCGGTCACGTACTACGTAAATACGCAACAAGTCGTTTCAACAAAGGTTTATTCCATCATTTCCTATTCCTGTATTACTTTTTTTTACGATAAAGAATATTTTATCATTATAAACAAACCCAACATCTCGCCTAGTGGTTGGTATCTATATTATAATACATCTAGGTAGTCTAGCCTAGTCACTTATGTAGCTACCGACGTTTGTGTAGAAACTAGCTGTTATGTAGATACGATCCTGTGTCCCCAGGATCAAGTTCCATGCCACGTCTCATCCAAATAGGTTCAGCCGTTTAACTGTAAAAACGTAACAAATAAACGAACTTTTTTTCAGTTTTATAATATAAGTAAGGATACCTACATAAGGGAACATGGATGGGTTTTAGTCAGTAAGAGTCTGACACTCTCTCCCTCCTCCCCGGCGGGACGAGTTATTTGATGTTTCCCATCCGAAAGAAGAGTTGATTTTGAAAGAATTCAATTTCAAATTCTCTCTGTCTGATCAAAATCGTTTTTTGGTGACTAGTTATCACTATAAGGAGATTTTCGAAGCGTAAATTCAGATTATTCTAGTTATTTTAATCCGACAACTATAATGCCGAGGTATTATATATAATTACAACTTTCAAATAACCCATAGTATTTACACTTACGCCCATAAAAACCAACCACAACAACGACGCACCAGCAGAGATAGCTTTTTCTACACGAAACTAAGTTTATCTAAACGATACCGTGGTTAAATTTAACTCTATTGTTACACATAGAAATGTAATTATTTTTAGTTAAATCTGTTATATTCTACCCGGAATTTAATTATTTCCTTATTGCTTCATTCATTGTTTTTTTATAGTAACAATTGTTACTTTTAAAGCAAATATTGAGCCGTTGATTAGAAAGAATTGTTATAAATCAATCTATTTTTGAATAGATAAAGTCTATTATTCCGAACATATGTAGGTACATAATAAGACTGGCTGTGAGACGGTCTTCTGATTACCAGTAACAACTGTCGAAACATCTACAAATTAAGAATGTCATTCATTAGTAGATCTTCATGCTTACGCGAGCCTGTGAAACGTAACGTAAGAACCACACCCAAGTTCATATTGCACGCGCGCCTCAAAAAGATGTCAGGACAGATGACGGGGCCCTCCCCACAGGGCCATAGCCTGCCGAGGCTGCAGGATGTTCGAAAGAGTTACCGCACCCCCGGAATATAAAGGGATGAGAAAGGAACATGGATGGGTATTAGTCAGTCTCCCGCCCCACCCACAACGGGAGGGGTCATTTGATGATTTCCCAAAAAAAAGATCTTCATTCTTTTGAGGACCGGAAAAGTATCACGATAGTTTGAGTGGTGAGATGGATCCATCCATAGGCCGACCGTTGCCAGCGTACTTCTATTGATCAACCCTGTTACTAAACCACGCACAAACAACCACACAGACGTAAAATATAAAATAGATAAACTTTCTATTCACCTTGTGATAACAAAGGTGGTTATTTGAACAATATTAGTATAACAGTTGCAGGAACCATTATCATATTCTCTTTGACAATATACATGACATATTGTATTGATAACACGCTGATAAGTTTGTTTTGATTCCTTCGGTCGTATTTATAACCTTTCCTGTTTAGTCTGCCATCACATCAAGACATATCTAGTTAGAAGGCAATTTTGGAGATGTTACAACCAGTTGGGAACTAGAATATTTGCTCAGATAACCTAAGATACTTTGTATGAAATGTAGACTTATTGTGTAAGCAGTTACTTAATACTTTTATGGCTCTTTACAATGTTGAAAAGAACTATCTATGTCAACTAGAATCCTCATGGCACTTCAATTGCGATATACTGTGATAAAAAGTATACCTACTATAACGCGCCAAGCACATGCGATACAGACCGATCATGACGGCATAAGATATCGTCATACTGTTTATCGTCACGGCATAATTATAGGTCTTAGGGTCCAAACATAAAATTACGATCTGGAGCGATCTGAATTCACAACGCAGACAGCTGCGATGCGATTTCATGCAGCAAAGGGTCCCAAGATTCAGCTAAGTATTACTTACGTACTTATACGTTTTATGGGCTTAAACGTAACGTCGCAAATCAAATCAAATCGTTTTTATTGTGGGCATAGGTTATACAAACAGATGTTTAAAAAATATATATAAATATAGATCCATTATGTCCTGCCTGTAAGGCATACAATAAAATATTAATGAACAACAAGCATGTGCGATGCGTCGCAAATTTCTACAGTACGACACATCGCAGTTTTGTGTCTAGCGCGACCCTTGCAGACGCTAGAAGCTTTTTTCTCAGATCACAGAAAACTTTTTCCTTCTGCATCTTACTGAACTATGAATTTTATCATGGCGCGTAGAGTGTTCTCCTTGCTTTCATTAATAACTACCTAAGTAAAGAGTAATTTACAAATACTCTTGGAGATAACTTTACAATGATATTGACAACCTTATCAAATGATACAAGAAAACATATTTATCTCGGAAATGAGAAGACGTCATCACATAATACACAATTTCAAGAATAGCATCCATTTGACTGATAAGACTTTTTGGTCGTTAATTAAGTCAATGGATATTTTTAAGGATAAAAATATACAAGCTATTTGAGTACGTATTTATATAATATATATCAGGTAATTAGTAGAAAGTAGTAAAAGTTCTTGTAAGATATTTTATCTGGAGAGGTACATACCGCCATACCTCCCGCCCCGCCCACAGCGGGAGGAGTCATTTGATCATTTCCCATCCCTTAAAAAAGGTGTCGGTGGGGTGCCAGTGAAATTACAGACACTTTCCCTATTTTTGGCCGGAAATGGGTAAAATAATTTATTTTTATTACCTCTCAAAATCTAGTTTATTGGACCAACTCACAACCCAGTTACCGGCTAACACGATACCCCTCGGTAAAACTGGTTGTCAGACTTTCTGGCGTGTCCTGGCTTACCCGGTTGTCATTTTTAAAGTCTCAAGATCTACAAATGAAACTTTTTTGACGACTATAAAAGATCTACAAATGACAACCGGGACCAACAGCTTAACGTGCTTTCCGAGGCACGGAGGAGTCTCGCTATGACATAGATGGTCACCCATCCACGGACAGACCGTGCCAAGCGCAGCTTAACCTTTGATCGGTCGAACCGTGCGGCTGTAACTTAGCCACGAGTTCTTCAAACAGGTTATTCTAATTAATATGCTAAAAACTATCTAAATAGCATAGTTGTCTAAATTAGTTACAATTTCTATAAAAACCGGTGCTTAAACATTCTTGACCGTTAATAAAAACTAAATTATTCAAGGAATTTGGTACGTTGATTCGTTGCGTTATGTAATAATTAGCATGCTCACAGGTGTTACAGAATGGTTGATTGTATCTTATATTAAATCATTTGCATTCTTTTTGGGTTCAAATTTTACTGTTCATTCTTGAAATAGATGGGGTAAAGCTGAGATTTCTTTGGCATTTAAAAAAGCTACACATCATAATATCACGCTCATTTTCACACAAAAGATAAGTAGACGTATACCGATATGGGACATTTATAGGGGCAAACCTTAGATGTCACTGACTAATGGTGAAGGAAAACTTCGTGAGGAAACCTGGACTTAAAAGTCTGAAATCGCAAATCCGCCTTGAGCAAGCGTGGTGATCAATGTTCAAGCCTTCTCTGTATGAGAAGAGGCCTGTGCCCAGCAGTGGGACAATATATAGGCTGATGATGATATAATCATTGCGCAGTAGTTGCCCGAGAAAAATAAATAAAAAACCCACTTACTTTATGTTTAATTGTAATTTTAGCAACGTAATTCATATAAAAATACAACATAGTTAATAACTTGATTTATTTAAGATTTATTTAACTAAACAATAGTAACAGCTGATTGTTTGACTTTGATAACCCGCATGGTCGTGCGTAAATGTCGCCAGAATTGAGAGATACAAGTGTCGTGACGTCACTGTCACTAAGCCGCGCTGATTTCAGGCAGAAAATATTTGTCTTTTAAAGTTGTCACACAGAAAGGGATCGGTATCTGCCTTTGAGGGAGGTAAAGGTGGATCTAATACTCATATTACATACATATTTTGGCGGTTATTTTAAAGACCGATTTCCATGGTTTTATGAATTGCAATCCTATTTCCGTCTAATGAGCTCAAATACAAAATCCGTTGTTAGTGTGAATTTGGACATGAAGATATTAGTATTGTTGTATAAAAAAATAACACTTTCATTAATTATACATTATATATATATCCTTAGCATGGTATAGTATATAATATAGGTACCTATCCTTAGCATGTACAAGAAATACAATATGTGCGATCTGAATAATGCGGGTTCAAAATCTGCAGCACCTATGTGACTTTTCTAAAGTCATATGTACTTTCTAAGCGTATCATGGAGACCACTGATCTGTGCCACGGACTAACGATGAAGAAAAACGATAGAACCGATTTAGATGAAAACTGGTACGATGTAATTTGAGGATTGAAAGAAGAGGCCTACTGCTGGGTCAAGGGGTTGTACAAACCCAGAATCCCCACCCATTGTGTATGGATTTTTTATCTAACAGTGGGACAAAAAGTTAAGAATACGCGATTTCCCACCCCCATTGGGCGTGCTGGGAAGGATTTTTTTATAGATGCGTGAAGTACTTTGCACTACAATAAGTGCTCAATGTTTCAAAGTTAAAAGGCTGATCCACCCTTCATTTGACTTCTGAATTTCCAAATCCTCTATATCAAGATAAAATGCTACTTGATACGTCACTGTACTCTCAAACATTAACTGTCACCGAACAATTCTATTTTAGAGTACACAATATGTACTTAATTTTTAGTAAAAATCCTAAATCAAACATTATATGGCATTTTCCATGTGACAATACAAAAACAGTACTTACACACAGTAATTATTATGTAAAGTTTAATTGTTTAATTAACAAACATTAGCAAATTCAGTACAAAGTAGATAAACTACATATTAGTACATAGTTAATGTTAAATTACTCGTAGGTAATTAATCGATAGTCGATGTTTTTGTTGACATAATTGGGCCCTCATTTGTAAAGTGGTCTAGGCACACAGTATGCAATATCGAACCGGATTACAGGCCTGTTACCGGTCTGTTACTGGGCCAACAACTTTTAAGCTGGGTAGCAACAGTAGCTACTGAACTCCTCAAATCCTTCTAATCCTTAATTCCTTACTCCTTACTCCTTACTAATATTATAAATGCGAAAGTAACTCTGTCTGTCTGTCTGTTACGCTTTCACGCCAAAACTACTGGACCGATATAAATGTAATTTTACAGAGATAGAATAGACCCTGAGAAACAACATAGGCTTCTTTTTACCCGGGTGCGCTAAGTAGTTCCCTCGGGATGCGGGTGAAACCGCGGGAAACAGCTAGTATTATATATGCGAACGTTTGTGTGAGGATGTGGCTTGTAGGTATGTGTCTATGTTTGTTACTCTAAAACTACTGAATAGATTTGGATTGAATAAGGTACACACATAGTTAATAACCTTGATTAACACATAGATACTATTTATCAGGTAACGCCATGTAGTTCCTTGAAGATCCGAGTGAAAAAACTCTGGATACGGTAAGTGGAAACCAATTCTAATTCTTCTGAAATAGTCTTCTATTCTGGATTGAGGATCTATTGAGAATTCCATTTTCCATCTTGGGGATTCCACAAGCAGTCTTCTCTAGCCAACGATCTTGAAGGTGTTCTACCGACATCCAATCTGGGTTAGTTGTGGAGATTGAAGTTAAGGAACCGTCTAAATTCGCCATTCCACCGTAATCCTTATTAGGGTGGTGATCATTTCTCGTGTATTATTTCTTAGTATTAAGCTTTTTTACCGCATTGTTAGGGACTCAGGCTTGTATGTTTCCTTATTATAGAAAGATTGAGATAAGGATAGAAGATCCTAAAAGTACTTCTACGTTTTGTAAGCTCTTATAGCTCTTTGCATGTCATAAACACTATGCCCTTAATTACCTACGTAAGAAACGGGTATCCGATTGACTTACCTTTCCCAAAAGAGTTTCGTATACATTGCTGCACATATTTGAAAGTTCATGTTATCGATACTTACAACGAGGCAATGTATATCATTGAACTGTCAAAATTAAAGGTATTGCAACTGAAATTGAACGATATTGGCTTACGTGATTACCCTACTGTTTAGAACATTAGAAACACACATTTGTATTTACTATTTGATAGATACCTAGTCAATAGTACATACCTCGTGTGAACGTATTGATATTAATTTGTAAATAGCTACCTACATACCTGTTACACGTACGGCAATCATGGGGCCGAAAAGTCCATAGGCCCTAAATATAACTCGTTTGACCCGTAAATATAGGTACTTAATTGCCTATACTAGTTTTCTATAAATTATGTATTTGAGTGCCTATGTTTTAAAAGCAATTTGTGCGTAAATTCAAGCCTAGCGTAGATATCGGACAGTCGGACACTCGGACTTTGAACTGTATATTGACATATTTATCGATAATAAAATCGATATCGACAGTTGAAACTAGCAGATTTCGGTTTTAAATATGACCCCGTTAGCTTTTTTATCTGTCAACCTGTTTCCTGTATTTCGTAATCTTTTCTTCGTTTAAGTGTATCGAAATATGTTACATGCGTACCATACAGACAGACACTTACTTTCGCATTTTATCGATGACCTTGATAGATTTCGCATCCCTAAGAATTTGTCGTGTCAACAGCGTCACTCATCCGAGACTGGACGTGACAAAATTACTTTGCCTCGCAAATAATAAAACCTACTTTACGGAAGGCAACATGCACATAGGCCCATACAATTTTTGGTGACGATTGCATTTTTTGTGGTAAATCACAGCCGGTTTGTTTGATGGTAAGTAGTAACAGGCACCTATAGACTCATACCAGAAGTGCTGCAGGTGTATTGTCCACACTAGTGCCACTAGTGATTAAACGTGATTAAATTTTTTCACTGATTTCGCAGATATTTGACATGTGAACAAATCTACCAGACTTTAAAGATGTCATTCGATATAACATTTATTGTAATCCCACAGTGCCATCATTCATTCCTCATAACAGACAATAGTTTTTATCCTTGACAGCCCTTACAGATATTCAGAAGCCAATAAGTCTGACATCCAGTCTTACCAACCTGTATCGTGTTTCTCAGTGATTAGGTTGTGAAGATCAGATAGGCAGTCGCTCCATATAAAACAATATTACTCAGCTACATTTACTAAAAGTGGACCCCAACATAGTTGACAAAAGACTAAGCAGATGATGAGACAGTCGCTTTGAGCTATCTTTATTTTTTATTTATTTTTCCAAAAATATTATGTCCCTTTTTCATTAACAATATTTCGATTTAAATTTTTGTGTCTAAATAATTTTATCATCGATATTTGTCAAGTCATCTCGTCCCGTCTCTATTCGCAGCCCGTTCGCCGCGGGTGCAACGCTAGGGCTAGTGCTAGTCGTACTCAGTTATATTCCGAACTGTAGCAGCACTAGTCGCGTCGCAGTCGTTTCGCACTCGATATTATTTCGCAGTCGCAAAGTAGTCGCGGTGTTCGTAATAGTGACATATTTTGTAATAATTATTATATTTTGAATGCTGGTTCAGTGAAGTGTTTTTAAATACTGGTAGGTATTTTTAATCTTTTTTAAGATTTTTGTTTGTTTTTTTTTTACTAAAAATATATATGAATTGGTATAGTTTGTGCCACATCTTCTTAAATTAATTGTAAGAAGTAGTGAATGAGTTTCGAATTATTGCCTTGTGAAAAAGTGTGAATACCAATAATTTTGATATCTACTATATATTTGTTAATGAATTAAAGTTAAACTTATAATACTTATTTTCTATAGGTGAAAAGACAGTTTTTAATTAGTGCTTAAAATTTAAAGTAAGTCTTTATTACCAATGACACTATGGAGGATAAAAACATTGTTATAGTGTAATAGATATTAAGTAATTAAGTTAACCATAAAAATATTTGTACACCGATTCGGTAGAATATATAATACCATATAATATCTACTATTAACACCTGTTGTACGATATTCTAACAAATATGTTGTTTTCATTTCTTTCTTTGAAACATACTCGCGATCCTACAGCGCGTGGATTTTCTTTTACCTTCTAATTTTCCAAGCCATTTCTAGTATATATATATCACGGATGAGTGTCACTATAACAACAGCTAGGTTTATTTTCTTTTCCTGTCAAAAAAACGCAATGTATTCATATGATGCGTATTTTACATAAATTATGTTTACCTTACATAAATATTAAAAAGCAAAATAATGCCCATTCATCATCTATCATCATTGAATATTGAGTTGACTCCATATACAGAGAAATTTTATATTTTTTCATCCTATTTAAATATTATCTATTTGAAACTATTCTGTCATTCTAACAATAATTACAAATGCGCATGTGAATTTGTTTGTTTTTCACGGTAAAACGGCTGATCCGATTTAGGTAAAATTTGGTATGGTAACAGATGGGACCCTAGAGACGATTACTTTTAATTCAGGTGGGTGAAGTAGTATATAATTAATTAATGACATAACACAGGTTATAATTCGTATATAGTAAGTTTGCCAATTCTGGGTCCAGGGTTTCTAACAGTACCCGAAGTTGGGATCGAACCCAGGACCACTTGCTCCAGGACAGTCGATACCTATATATGTATATGACTAGTATTTTGCTTGCGACTTCTTTCGGGTGTGTGTCGAACTTTCCCTACCTATAATGCCTTACCTACTGCTCATACCACATAACATATTATAGCGTGGTAATTTACAGCCTAAAGTCTGACCAGATTTACAATAGATATTTTAGGAAAGTTGCAAGTAAATCCATTCAGTAATTTTGGCGAGAAGCTCTAACAGATAAACATCTAACTACACACAGACCAACAGCCAAAAACTCTATAAATCCGAAAAGGTGAATGACACTTGAGTCGCTACAGGCGTTATTTTTTTAAAGAATTTGGAATAGTTAGATAAACCTATTAGGTGCTATTTAAAGAAACAATTGCAATCGACCCGCTACTATCATAAAATTTGAATAAAATTAATTAATCGTCAACAAATTGTCGAAAAAGAAATTCTAATTAATCGATAACCAGAGAAAATACATTTTCTTTTCATTTCTTTTAAACAATTATATATTTCGTAGAATTTACTGATGTCAACAACCTTTATTACCACTTTCAAATTGTTTAAAAAACATTGAGGATACATAAATTAATCTTCTTTAAGTATGTGTATAGTTATCACTGGGCGCGGACTTTATAATATATTCCAGACGTACCTAGTGAGTGATACGTAGTCACGAATTACATTATGTATGTATGTATATAAAACACAGAATTGTTGCGTATTTAGTACTGACCCAATTACAATTAAAGAGTGATAAAGTAAATTGTTACATGCTTGTTTGAAGTCGGTTATATATTTGTTTATAAAAGATAACATCTTTAAAACTTAGCGAAATTGTTGGAGATTGTTGCGTCATACATTCGTTTTTGTATTATCAATTCTTTATTACAAACTAGCTTCAGCCTGCTACTTCGATCGCGTAGACTTTGAATTAGTTTCAGTTATAAACTACCTATGTGTGTGCTACATATATAATCCAAATCGGTTTATTAGTTTTTGCGTGAAAGAATAATAAACATCCATCCATTGATAAAATACAATAGCACTTTTACCTATATTGGGAATAGAACTCAGGGTCTTCAAATCAACACACTAAAGCACTAGATGACTAGAAAATTTTCAAGTCGAGCATATATTTAAATATCTAACTATGCTTAGTAGTTATCAATTGTCAACAAAATTCCTACCGTCTGATTAATTAAAGTCTCTTTTTAATTACACGCCTACTAGCCGGCCCGGCGAACTTCGTACCGCCCCATCACTTTTTTTTGGTTAATATTTCCAATATTTTTCGGAAAGGAGACAAATACGACAAATCAAACACCATGAAAATCAGTCCAGCCGTTCTCGATATATAAGTGTTCGAACAACCCGACTTTGTTTTATATATACGAGTAAAATATAGACTTATTTGGTAATAATATACTTATAATAAATCTGTAGAGAGGTCAATTCTGTACATGAAATATATTTCCAAAATAACTATCAGGGGGTGATTAGGGATCGATACTGATGCCAAAAATGCAATCAGTAAAATTTTTGTCTGTCTGTCTGTCTGTCCGTCTGTCTGTCTGTCTGTCTGTCTGTCTGTATAAACTCTATAGAAACAAAAACTACTCGACGGATTTTAACGAAACTTAGTACAATTATTTGTCATACTCCTGAGATGGTTATAGTATACTTTTCATCACGCTACAATCAATAGGAGCAGAGCAGTGAAGGGAAATGTTGTCATTTTGTTTAAACGCGCTAATCTCAGGAACCGCTGGTCCGATTTGAAAGATTCTTTCAGTGTTAGATAGTCCATTTATCGAGGAAGGCTAAAGGCTATATATCATCACGCTAAGACCAATAGGAGCGGAGCACCACTATTCCACGCGGACGAAGTCGCTGGCAGAAGCTAGTTTGGTAATAAATATATTAGATGCAAGATTTATATATAACCAGTTTCTTTTTCACATTATAATTGAGTACAGAGACATTTCAAAAGTTCACTGAAAAAGTGCGAAAAAGCACAATAAAAAAAATCCCATTTCCCAGATGTATTTATTAGATCCAAGATTTTTCATATAACCAGGTTATTCTACACATTATAATTGAGTACAGAGACATTTCAAAACTTCACTGAAAAAGTACAATTAAAAATTTTCCACTTCCCAGATGTGACCAGGGCCGTAGCTACTATAAAAATAATAGTACTAGCTACAAAACTATTTTAACGACTATCTACTCTCACGCAAAATTCAGTTTTCTTACAAAGCTGATGACTTCTTCGTTCCCAGTTTACATGTTATTTTTGTTTGACCCCGACAATGAACAAGGTGAAACTATCATTAGTTAGTTGTTGTATCTGGCGTTTAAAATTACCATACTGATAGGCCTGGGTTCGATGCCCAGTTCGGCCACTGTTATTGGGTATTTTCTTAGGAATTTCACAGTGAGTTGGAGCCTGGAATTCTGCCCAGTTGTGGGCAATGGGCAGATTTATTTTTCGTTCTAACTAACAGCAGCAACTACAGCCTAACAGACAGATAAATGTGTTGCTGGGGAGTTTGTTGCGCCACTTCTTCTTCCCAGCAATAACACATAAGAAGTGGTGAAGGGCGGGCGTTTTGGGGCTGTCTTTTTGTAACTTTGACGTTCAAATTCGTTCGTGCTGATTTTCAACCTAATTAGAATAAATAATTTTTGAATATTGAATAGGCCATAATTTCCAATCGTTAAAGATTTCACTAGCATGCATGTTTCATACTCGCTACGTGCTTTTAATTCCTCTCGTACCTTTACTTAAATCTTGTACCGGAAAACGGTTATTAGAAAGATATAGAAAATAGTAGCTTTGCTGTTGTAGATTACTGCGCTGACTATAATTCATAACACTACCTTATAGCGAGAATTTCTTGAAAGCTGAGTCAAGCAAAGCTTAACTTGGCTTGATGAGCGCAATGGGTCAATCATTCAAAAGTTAAGTTTCGCATAACGCAGTCGGTCTGCGGACGGGTCTGACTGAGACAACTCCATGCCCTGGAAAACACGTTAAGCTGTTGGGTGCCGCTAATATTTGTAAAACTTCGTACCTAAGTCGTTATGGGTAGTCAGAAGCCAGAAAGTCTTACAACCAGTCTTACCAAGTCTTAACTGTGATGTAGAGGTCAGATAGGTAGTCGCTCCATATAAAATACAGGTACTCTACCTACTGTATGCGGTTAGACTGGAAGTCGATCGCAATACAGTTGGGAAAAATGGTAAGGCTATAGTTACGCAAGTAGACAAAGAACTTTTGATATAAGTCGATATTGTTGCGTAGCTTTTTCTAGAAAATTTCACTATCTTAAACTCTGAAGATGTAAGTAGTAAAAATTTTAAGCAATTATTATTTCTAATCAATACTAGTGAACCAGTATGAGATATTGATGAATCATCTCACATCATCCTAATACCTTCCATCCTAATCTACCAGTTTTTATTTGCCAATTTGGAGCAGCGCGAGGCGGAAGGCGGACGTTGGCAGCGCTGGCTATGAAACTCGCCAGATTCAAGAGTTTATTACAACTAGAAATAATTAAATGTTTTGTACAGAACACAAATACGTAGTGAACACGGAAAGTTTTGCAAAATATGCCCTAAATTATTTAAACTCATTAAACAACTAAAAAATAATTATCTTAAGTACTCAATACAAATAATTTCTCAAGGCACGACAGCCGAATCCACAACTTTTAATAAGATATACCTACTCCAAAAGAGTAGGTAACTGAAATTTTACAGCGAAAGTTTCACGTCACATTATTTCAGATATTTTTTGTTGAGAAACAAACTTTTCACAGCTGATTTTACGTAAACAACACAATATTATCGTCAAAGAATTTATCGCATCGCGTAAATTTGGCAGGCTACCAAACACCACAAGGTTACACGTGAGAGTCAATTCATTGAAACTAAATAATTAACATTTTGATGATGATCATGTGGAATAGGGAGGTCACAAAAGATACTTAATTAATTAAAGCAGATCAATTAGTGGATATTGTGTTGGATAAAGAAACTTTATTAGATAAAGAAATTATGAGATAACTAGCTTCTGCCCGCGACTTCGTCCGCGTGAAATAGTGGTGCTCCGCTCCTATTGATTTTAGCGTGATGATATATAGCCTATACCCTTTCTCAATAAATGGGCTATCTAACACTGAAAGAATTTTTCAAATTGTACCAGTAGTTCCTGAGATTAGCGCGTTCAAACAAACAAACAAACTCTTCAACTTTATTATATTAGTATAGATTGAACTGAAAAGTTTCTGTAGAAATACTTTCTGTTCTAAAAGCCAATGTAAATTGTATTTTTATTTTTTGGCGGAAAAGCTGGAAGACTTGAAGCACGGATTCAAAAAGTTAGTAAGATGAACCGCTTTATATAAAATGTTCGTGAAGTTTGGATCTATCGTCCTCGCCTCGTCCTCGCTTCGTACGGACCACGGCCTAGCATATATCCTTTACAAGAGAGATTGTTATTATATAGGTAGACACTATTATCACAAAGTTTCCAAATTAACTAGCAGCACATTCATCATGGCATTAAATAATATTAGTTGATGACAGTAACCGGTTCAAGCGTTTTTTAGTTTTTGTTGCTAACTGATCAACAACGAATTTTATATACATAGATTAATAAAAAAATGATGGTTAAAAGCTATAATATTAAAACATCCAAATATAAACAGTAACGGAACTAGCTAGTCCTCACTGATTATGTAAATATGAAATTGACTCTGTCGGTCTGTTACTAATTTAGTTAAAATTTTGATATGAAGATAGATTGGATCCTGGGAAAGGGCATTAGATTCAGGTTGAGTAAGTACTTTTAGAATGCGAAATATAGTTAATCATCAGTGATATTATAAATGTGAAATGTATGTTTGTTTGTAACGCCTTCACAGTAAAACGACTGAACCGATTTGGATTACATTTCTTAAGGAGATAGATGGAAGTCTGGAGAACGTAATAGGCTTTATTCGGGTGCGTAAAGTAGTCTCTCGTACGTAATAATAATATGCTTAAGTAACAGTGAATAAAAACTATAAAATTCTATGTATGTATGAGAGGGCAATGACCTGTTATTTTCCTCAACAGAACCTCTTATAGGTACTTACTTAAACTGTCATCTTGTCTGATCGAAGTCAAGATTTGATAACAAATATATTATATCAATATCATCTGTATGATACAATTCACAGATACAGCTGAGTACCAGTGTTTTACATGGAGCGACTGTCTATCTGTCTTCCACAACCCAGTTACCGGGTAACACGGTACCCCTTGGTAAGACTGGTTGTCAGACTTTCTAGCTTCTGACTATCCGAAACGACTGTCAAAGATTCAGAAATGCCAGCCGGGACTAACAGCTTAACGTGCTTTTCGAGGCACAGAGTCTCGGTATGACATAGATGGTCACCCATTCACGGACCGACCGCGCCAAGCGTAGCATAACCTTAGATCGATCGACCAGTACAGTATTTACATAGCAACGCGCAATTTTATTATTTTAGCCTTTACTATAAAGACTAAAATAGTTTTACTATGTAAATAGTAAGCTCGTTTTCGAAACCGGTATTCCTAGGCACACGGCTAGCGCTTACAACAGTCTACGTAGTGTTCAAGTCGTCCATGTAACTGTGTTTGAAGTACTCATTTTAACTATTTCTGGTTATACTGGATGCCTACGTCGTTAGGAAAGGCTATTAAAATCCTATTTGCTAAATATAGACTCTACCTCTCAGTGATGTAATAAGATATTTGATATAAACACGGTTTAAAAATAGTTAGATGGTCCTAGATTATCGTGCATATTAAAATCGGGCCGGTTGATTCCAAATTCAAGTTTTTACGTAATATCTTTACACTTGATTATGTTTTACGAAATCGTAATGCGTACAAAATTAATATAACTAAATAGATAACTGAACCAACAAGTGGGCCATATTCTTCGAAACGGGAATATAAACGCGATAGCCTAATTATTATTGTCATTCAAAATTACCAGAATACGCCCACTTATGAATCATCACGGGAGACAGATGCAGGAAAAGTATGCGGTTACATATAAATACGTGAAACGAAAGAACTGTTATTTAAGTTATGTCAAAATGGAGGATATCATCTGCCTAGCCTTTTCCCAACTAAGTTGGGGTCGGCTTCCAGTCTAAACCGGATGCAGCTGAGTATCAGTGTTTTACATGGAGCGACTGCCTATCTGACCTCCACAACCCAGTTACCGGGTAACACGGTACCCCTTGGTAAGACTGGTTGTCAGACTTTCTGGCTTCTGACAACCTGGACAAACAGCTTAAGTTTAGCTTGTTTTCCGAGGCACGGAGGAGTCTCGCTATGACATAGATGGTCACCCATCCACGAACCGACCGCGCCAAGCACAGCTTAACCTTCGATCGGTCGAACCGTGCGAGATCCTAAAGGAAGGAGGATAAAACATTCAAATAGGTTTAACCAAAAGAGCGTTTCAATAACTTAACTGCGGATATTACAAGTTTATTTTTAACCATCGCGTGTCGTTTGAACTCCTCAATTTTGGAGCTGACTGGTACCAACATAGCGTTCGTACCGACCCCATTTACGTACCTACATAAAATCATTGGTTATATACTCAATACTATAGTATAAACATTAATCTTTAGACGCCTGTTTTAACATTCCGTTCTCGAAAACGTTATCAGAAATCTAGATCTGTTACTAGAACCATTTTAGAGTGCGCTGAATTTAAAACGGCTTTTTCATGGTGTGGAATCATAATGACATTTGCTTAACCCAAAGATAGAAATATGAGATGACTAGCTTCTAGGTATCTACCGATCCTTGTAAAACATTTGCAAAAAAAATTTTTTTTTTTTCTGCTGGTACATGTGATTTTTGGTTTTAGGGATGAAAAGCCCTGTTCATGACGAAAAGACACCTATTCTATGTTAAGCAGGAAATCGTTCATTTTAGTGAAAGTTTTTTACGAACTAACAAACTTACTTTCTCGCATTGTTGTGTAATTTACATCCTGTTCCCACACTAATAAAAACTATCGTATTCTATTCTATGTTCTCTATCCAATCCTAATGTATACTAGCTTTCCGCTCGCAACTTCGCCCGTGTGGTCTATACGAATTCAAATGAAAAATTTCATCCCCTTTTTCACCCCCTTAGGGATAGAATTTTGAAGAGGAGCTGTTGTTGTTGTAGTAAGCTGTTGGTCCCGGTTGTCATTTGTACATCTTTGACAGTCGTTACGGGTAGTCAGAAGCCAGAAAGTCTGACAGCCAGTCTTACCAAGAGGTACCGTGTTACCCGGTAACTGGGTTGTGGAGGTCAGATAGGCAGTCGCTCCATGTAAAACACTGGTACTCAGCTGCATCCGGTTAAGACTGGAAGCCGATCCCAACATAGTTGGGAAAAGGCTAGGCAGATGATGATGAGGGATAGAATTTTGAAAAATCCTTTCTTACAGGATGCCCACGTCATACAAAGAAAACACCCTCCAAGTTTCAGGTCTCTACGATCAGCGGTATAGGCTGTGCATTGATCCGTCAGTCATTCAGGACAAAGCATTTTATATGTATAGATATTCTTTTCTCGTTTCTAAATTTTATTAGAATGAATTTTGTGAGTTAACAAAGAAATCTTATCATGCAGAAATTTGCATCTACATATTATATACTTGTCCTTGAAAATTCAACAAATTTTAAAATGAAAATACAAGTGATATGAATTTCTTGTGTCATGGCATGCTGGGGCCTTACCAGGAAGCAACAAAGCAGTAATAATTCCGTGGCGAAAAAGGGATGTGACTATACGTCTTCTAACTCCGTCTCACTCTTACTTAGCAGTGATAGCAAAGTGCATGATGCTAAAGTCCCTGGTCTCATCAAACATGGAACAAGTTTCTCTACGTCGCCAATTACGCCATCAATTAATGTTTGTCTAATATAAACAAACGGTTTTTTAATTATTTATTTGATCATGAACTGGTATTAACAATAAGAACGATTCGCATATTATTTTTAATGATTAATTGAGCCCAAATACGACTAAATGCTTTTAACGTAAAAAAATGATTTTATGTAAAAAGTGAATAAAGTTTTTTTTTTATTATAGGTAGGCGAACATCGTTCAGCCATTTTTATTTTCTGTTCGATATATATGTTTTTCTTTTATACGAGTATATAAACCTTGTCTTGACAATAACAGTTTGGAAGTTATGCATGTCATACATTTCGACGATTCATTTTTATTTATATGTAGGTATAGATTGTAGGATTTTTCAGGATAGTTGGTTTTTATCAATACCTAAGCTAGTTTTCTGCTTGAAAAACTACGGGTTATAATGTATGTAACTAGGTCAAACGATTATGTGTAATTAGAATATATAGGTTTGTAATACATGAAGCTACGATAAAAAAAAAACACTTTTTTTGCAATGATAACCTTTTGTCGACTGATGCTCAATAGATGGGCACTTAAATTAATCACTAATTAACAGCTAGGTACCTATTGAAAAAAATAATTATGTTTTTATTGTTTCTCACATATTATTTTTGTTTACAGAAATTGAGGTGGCCCCAGTAAGTTATATAATACTTGTATTGGGGCTGCCTCGCTACTTCCCTTAATATATAACAATATTGAGATTATAGGATAACATTATATTAATAACTAGCTTCTGCCCGCGACTTCGTCCGCGTGGAATAGTGGTGCTCCGCTCCTATTGCTTTTAGCGTGATGAAATATAGCGTTAGCCTATAGCCTTCTTCAATAAATGGGCTATCTAACACTGAAAGAATTTTCAAATCGGACCAGTAGTTCCTGAGATTAGTAGCGTACGCAAAAAAAGTAACTTTTCTGGTTGATTTCTTACACCTTGTGTCCGAAAAACCCAAATATCTTACGGAACCCTATTTTTTTCCAAAATAAAATTTAGCCTATGTTACTCGTGGATAACGTAGCTTTCGAATGGTGAATGAATTTTTAAAATCGGTCCAGTAGTTTTTGAGCCTATTCATTACAAACAAACAAACAAACAAAGTTTTCCTCTTTATAATATTAGTGTAGATATGGGTCAAAAACTGTAGTAAAAATATACACAATTACTAATGCAAATCATTTTTAAATTAATTTACTCTACACAGGAATAGTTATTAGGATTTTCGTATGAAACTCCGTAGTGCAGGCTATATATACCCCATTATCCAATTAGTATGGATACCTATAATTAAATTATATATTTTTGGACTGATAATAACTTCTATCTAAAACGCTATGCACTCAATATTGGTATAGATAGACTAGCTTTCCGCCAGCTGCTTCGCCCGATGGGCTATACGAATTTCAATTAAAAATGTCAGTGAATGAAAATGAGTTTCATACAAACTTTGCCCCCCTTGTTCACCCTCTTAGGGGTATAATTTCGGATAATCCTTTCTTATCGGATGCCTACATCACACAAAGAACACACCCTCCCAATTATAGGTCTTTACGTTTAGACTGTGTTTTGATCCGTCAGTCATTCAAGACAAACCATTTTATGTATATAGATAGTCCTACGTCCGAACACAGGTTGATGCCCCCCTATAAATACATAAATTATAGAAATTTTCACGGGTACCTTAACTGGTATACATAAAATATTATTTAAATATATACAACCAAATAAATTCCGGCCATACTTCTTCTAATTCCATTTGTATTCACTTCCCACGGTCGTAAAATATAACGAGAAGAATATAAAATAAATATTTTAGGCCTACGATTACCATAACGACGCGCTGGTTTTCCCCACAGGGTTAGGTAGAGGTATCGTACCTATCACACACCCACATTCTGCCATTATAAGCTTCTATGACCATCTGCCTAGGCTTTCCCTTTACTTTTATCTATATTGGAGTCGGCTCCCAGTCTAATCAGATGCAGCTAGTGTCAGTATTTTACATGGAGCAACTGCCTTCATAACCCAGTAACCGGGTAACACGATTCTCTTTGGTTAGACTGGTTGCCAGATTTTCTGACTTTTGAGTAACCGTAACATTCCGAGGCATGGAAAACATTTTGCCATTACCTAAATGAGCGAAATCCTGACTTCTAGCCTCTGTTGGGAAATATAAGATGCCTATGTAAACTGAATTTCATTGGAATCGGTTTAACCGTGAAAGCATAACTGCAGCAAGTGCACTTTAACCGTAGTTAAAGTATAAATCAATCAATCAGTGCGTCTGTAGACACGAGCCAAACATCTGTTTGTGCTTTAGATAATAGTCACGAGGGCAGATAATCCCAATCAAGTAGAAAACGTCACATGATGAATGACCTCAAACGCTTATCTAAGTTCACAATACTACACAACTAATTATGACATCAGAAATAGCGGCGATTTATCAACGGGTGTGTCCAAATATGATAGTTTTATAAGTCTTAGGGCTTCGCATTAATCCCTCGACAATCTATTTTCACATCTCTTCCATTAGCTGCTAGTGACTAGCTGCTTTGAAAAAATAAGTATTTAAGAAAAATACCTACTCATTTAACTAAACCTCTACATCTATAAATACCAAATGCATGATCTCTTACAAAACATGCACTTAACCTTTCATTGCGTAAGACATGCCATCCATTGTTTCAAACACTAATAACTATCCTATAAAGACGATTTACTCACGTGTTAAGTGTTTAACTTCAAAAGACTCCGAGAGTGGAAAAAATGTGTTAGACACAATCAGATATTAGTCAGAGTAAAATAAAACTAAAATATAAACTTAAAATTAGTAAGTAAATTGTGGAAGATCTCATCTTCATTAAAAGTTTAAAAACATTTCATTTACAAGCGTGGCTTTTTAAATTGCAACTAAAATTCAGTAAAAATAATAGTCTATCTTACACATTCTTTGTCTACTACAATATAAATTAATTTGCCACATACATATTATAATATCTATGTTTACAAACAGATAGAAATGACGAACAAGTATTGCTTCATAACAGATATCACGCAAGTTGTCAAGTACTCCAGATAACAAATACTTAAATAAAGATTAATATTTACCATTAAAGATAATAACGTCGTGATACTGCATATCTAAACTAAAATCAAGAGATGACTTAGCTAATTACTGATTTTTTCATTTACAGAACGAGCATGGCGGTAGGAGCAACCGAAAAAGACGATTTATCTATAAATACACTTGAAAATAACGAAACAATTGCAGAGGAACAAAGTTTACGAGATGACGCATCAAATGGCAAAACACAAGATAAAAATAATACTGAGAAAATAAATGATGTAACTAAGAATGGTATTACTGAAAATAGTTCTCAAGGACTTAATAATTTAACTCTGCAATCTGACGGGACCGAGGAAAATAATATTAACAACAATCAAAATAACGAACAAGATACACCAAATAAATATACCAACGATAAAGAATCAACCAAATTAGAATTAGAAAATGAAAATTTAAAAAATGGAAATAAGGAAGCTTACACAGAATCTAAGGATAGGGAAGAGAAGAAAGAAGATAAGAAAACTTCTAGGAGAATGTCCAATTACTTACAGAATATTCAGATGACCAATTCTACACTAGGACTTACTCTGGGGAGTTCGGAAAAGAAAGATACAACGTTATTGACTGACTCTAAAACCGTTACTCTCTTTTCGCCATTATGGAAACAGGTAATTTATTTTTGTTGTTTAACTATACACATAGCCGAATTCGATATAGCGACTACCCGTGGACTCCGATTATAACTGGTGTTGCTTATTTCTTCACTAATCATTTCAACTACACAATGCATCGTTCCTTCTTACTCTGGACCGTAAAAATGCAGCCAGAAGGAAATACGTAATTAAATAAGTTGCAAAGAAAGTGAGTGACTTTCTTACCAAAAGAAATAGACTAGTTTATCTTCCGAGCATGCATGTTGCCTGATACCCGCACCAGCATATGTGTTGGAAATTTAGATAATTATCGTAAAATAGAACAAGGCATATTTGCGCTACGCTACGATTCCTACGCCTTCTTTGATCACATGAACTTTTGGTGGAGGTTCTAATACAGGAACATGAACCTTTAAAAATTTATTGTATTGATTCTGTGCCTACATCAATTTTATTTATCTGTGATATCAATTATTGAAACTTCACTGTCATGACAGTAATATGGTCAAAGCTCCTTAAAATCCCATCATCCTCGAATGCAAAGATGCAAACTTAATAGAAGATGTGCATTTCAGACGTTGGCATCATCAGCGCCGATCCTGCTGACCTTCGTGACAGGCCTGACGTCAGGGTACTCCGCGATCCTACTGCCTCAGCTGAAGATGAGCCCGGGCCCGATACCTTCGGATGAAGATACTACGTCGTGGATAGGTAACACTCAATTTTATACATCAAAATGTTCTTAAAGTAATCATATTCAAAATAATAATATATCTACATGTCGTCTGAAATCAATATTATTTATATCAAACTGGAGTTAAGTGTAATTTTTGCTATCTTCATAGTCATTACTAATCTTTTAAAACTTGTCCTTACGTGCAATCAGTCTTAATTTTTTACTGGCAATGACATCGTAACTGAAATATTTTTTCTCATTACAGCGGCAATGGCAGCATTACCAATGGCTCCAGGTTGTCTCGTCTCTGGTTGGATGATGGAGAAATTCGGAAGAAAAACATCTCACTATATCACTTGCGTTCCTCTGCTCCTCGGCTGGATCTTCATCGCCTCGTCCTCAAACCTTGGTCTCATGCTCATCGGAAGATTCTTCACCGGACTGTGTGCTGGGCTATCCGGCCCCCTCATACCTGTCTACATTGGAGAAACTACAGAACCGAGATACAGAGGATTCTTCCTTGCGGCGGTATCTTTAGCCATAGCTCTAGGAATACTAGTAGCTCATGTTATAGGAACGTTTTGTACTTGGCAAATGACTGCAATCATCTGCTCCGTATTCCCAGTACTAACTGCTGGGCTTCTGTCGTTTGTGCCAGAAAGTCCCATCTGGCTGATATCACAAGGAAGGATAGAAGATGGAGTAAAAGCCTATTACTGGTTGAGAGGATACGGTGAAGAAGCAAAATTGGAATTAAAAGGAATCATTGACAGTAAAAAAGCATCTGATAATGCACCAAAGATGTCGTGGAAGGAAAAACTGATAAGTCTTAAGAGTCCTGAGCTAATAAAGCCTCTAGTGATTATGATTTTGTTCTTCTGCACATGTCAGTTCTCTGGTGTGAATGCAGTAGCATTCTATTCAATTGAAATTGTCGAGAAGGCCGTCGGGAAGGGTATCGATCATTACCTTGCAATGCTAATTATCGATTCATTAAGAGTCCTCATGAGTGTTGTCGCTTGTGTAATATGCAAGCAATATGGAAGGCGACCTTTGTGTTTCATAAGTGGTATTTGGACTTCGATATCAATGGTCGGCCTATCCATGTTCCTTTATTGGAAACCCGAAAATATGTCATGGCTACCTTTAATGTTTTTAATGTTCTACATATGTGCTATATCCATAGGTTTAGTTCCGTTGCCATGGATAATGTGTGGGGAAGTATTCCCAACGAAAGTGCGAGGTTTGGGATCTGGTATAAGTTCGGCAACAACTTTCGTTGCCTTTTTCACTGTCGTCAAAACTGCACCAGGTCTGATGAGCAATTTTGGAGAAGTCATAACTTTCCTCAGCTATGGAATAATAGCCTTAATAGGTACAACTGTGATGTACTTCATATTGCCAGAAACTAAAGGAAAGAGTTTGCAAGAAATTGAAGAGAGGTTCAGAAATGGCAATAGAACTTCTGGGTCTAAAGTTTAGGTAAACGAAAGGTATTCGTGTGTTGTTATTCATTATGTACCAGGCCATACTTATAGGTAAAAGAACAATGTACAATATGTATGATGTGCTCGCTAGAAGCGATATAATTTAAAAAACTGTGATAATTAGGTAGTCATTTTAATTAAGATAGATGCAAAAGATAGTGGAGATTGTATCTAAACGACTATGATTGTAGGAGTGTAAGGTAATTTAATGAATTTATATAACTTGATATTTTCGAAAGACATAGAGTGATTTTAAATAGTTATACAATATTTATAAATAATTCCAAATTTGATTATTATATTTATGTACTTGCACTTAAGGATGATTGAGATATTTCAAGAGATTTTATAACATTCCATTGAAAAGACAAAATGTTAGAAAATACTTTTACCTAGAACTATTTTTTCTTAGATTGTATTCAACGGTTTTGGTACCACGTTTCCAAGAATTAATTAAAAACTTAGTTAATGTTCTGAATTTTTGATATTGACTGTATGACGTAGGCCAAACTCCAAAGAGAGGAAACTTTGAATTAAACAAGAAATGTAGAAAATAACATTTATTATTACAAATTGGTAACAAAACAGATTAAAACATAGTGTCTATGTAATGGCACATTATTTAGTTAAGTTAAACATAATATTAAATGCATTTCGGTACTCATTCTGTCTACGATTAAGTACATGGATTTGATTAAAATCATACATTTATTCTATTTCCAAACTTTTGTTTATGTACATTATTAATTGATATTAATACAATCATCCTAAATATGAAATGTTAATGTTGTTATTTATTTTCGTTTCGATTTCCTTGTCCAATGCGTTCTTCCATTTTAGTTCCTGTCACTGCATGTTTTAGTATATCAGACACATTTTCAAATTCTTTGAGAACTAAGCATAATAAGTCGAAGTCCTACTGCAAGTGATGTTGTCTCGGTAAGCGAACTCTGATGAAAGCGCAGTCATAATTTGCGGTGATTCGATCAATTTCATACAGTGACAGGCTGCATTTTGGTCGTCTACTTGGATCTTGGCTTAACCAAGCGCGAAGCTGGTGGGGCGAACTTGGCAAAGCCTTGTTGGTCAAACACTGGCAGTAGATCACGGACCCTGGCTGATACGGTCCCGCCTGTGACCCTGGGGACAACCAAACTTTAACACTTTGTTAAAAAAATGTGCTTGTGCTCAATAGTAATATTTTGTGAAGAATATAAATAAAAGTGACAATTCAATACTTGGTCGTTGTGATATAAATACTGTGCTATTTAGTAGCTTTGACTTCGGGCACTGTATGCTTTTGTAGACGAAGAAACCTCTTCAGATTAGCTTTGATCCAAAACTTTCATTTGTCATTTAAAACCACACAATGTACTTATCTACACATACAGTTTTTAGGTTAAACTAGAAAAGTTCTATGATAACAAAATACCTGCTGGGTTTGATGAGCTTAGCAGCTTGAGCTGGCGTCGCGAGCTCAGTAGGAAAGAACGTGGCTCCGTAGAAGTCGAGGCCATTCTGCAGAAGGATGTTAGCTTCCTCGATGTTGGCCAGCGTGACGCGGATCACGCTGGTGGCTTCCTTGGGGATCATGCTGCTGACCAACTCGCCATCAATGGTTGTGAGGGCGCGGGAGGATGTCTTCTCTATGGGCTTGGGGGTGGAGGTTCCTGAAACATAAGCGAAGGTACAGCGGACGAATGAAGTACAACATTGAAAAGCAAAGAATTACACAGAAACTAGCGAATTTGTCAGTAAATTTTGAAAGGTGCAATCCTAATTTTTAGTTAGGTTAATGAAACTTATACATAAGGTACGATACCTACTTATCAAAAGACTCGGAACCGTTCTATTAATATCTGTTCCAATTACTCATAAAACTTCTAAAAACCAACGACTAAGCGAGTCATGTTAAATAAAGCAAACAAAGAAAAGTGCGATACTGATACCTATAGTGTACCAACCAGTGTTTCCGTCCTTGGGGGAGCCGGAGAAGTGGAGGCGAACCACCTCCACGACAGAGGTGAACTTGTAGAGAGCGTGACGAACGTCCTCCTCCGGGACCTCATCGGGAATGTCGTACACGTAGATGGTGAACGTCTTCTGAGGTCTGCAGGGAATGGCGATCTGGAAGTACAAGGAAATGAATCAGTTAATGGTACAAATATCATAAGAGTTTTTAGCAAGAAATTAGTAATTATGAAAAGAAAACTAGACAGAGTTAATGTAAATAAGTTGTAGTAATGAAGTTAATGTTAATGTATATATTACTAAACCTTATGGGAATTAATAAATATTAGCTATAGCATCTTAATTTAAGTTGTTGTATTAGAAAACCTAGGTAAAATCATAGAGAAGACTACACCGCTGATGAATGAGAGAAGGGCGAAGAGGAGATTCAAATAGTCATATAAATATGAAAGAAAGACACAAAGGAGATAGGAAGTCTTGAAAGCGATATTACAAGAAAGCGTTTTCAAAAGCAAACATTTTAGAAAATAACAAACCAATTACCTTCCTATAAAATCTGGATCCAGTTACTTTATGGAAACCTTTCTTGAAGACCATCTGGTAGTCATCAACGCTGGAAAATTTAAATAGGATGCCAGTGGCGGTCTTCGTGAGGGAGAAGCAGCCTTTGAACTCCATCTTCTCGCATATGGCTGAGGCTTTCTCCATGCTGAGGCCGTGGGAGGGAGTGAGAAGGAATGCGCCCTTGGTCAGGAAGTGTTCGGAGTCCGAGATATCGGACTCACTCTCTCCGCCCTTCATCAGAGTATGGATCTGTTCCTTCCACATGTAAGAGTCTGACATCTGGCAAGGAGTTTATTATTTTACACGATATTCAAAATAAATAAATTTACCCCTAACATTTAAGAAGATAGGGAGTTCCTCAAGGCTCTAAACTATGCCCTATGATTTTTAAGTCGTCATAATAATTGATTGATCTAATTTCTTAACAAAAGTATCTTTAATAATAAGCCTAAGCATATGTAACCATTACAGTCATGCAATCATGTTACCTTAATCGATTTATGAATGATCTAGAAAAATACTAATAAGAATACAATAGATCCCATGAATAGTGTTGTGACAGTAATGATCTATAATTGCGATCCGCTTCACCGAGCATAGGGTGCGCACGCGCAAGAAATGTTCCAAGCTTAATTGTAGCATTGTTCTTTTAGTTTCCGGCTGTCAAAAGTCTCCAAGAATATATGATTCGGATATTGTGCTACGGTGTCACTGAAGCCAAGACCAAAGTTATTCGAGTGTATAATTTCGAAGTCGATTTATATTCAGTTTTTGATTAGCAAAGTTTATCATTAGTTAAGACAAATCATATTATTTTGACACCTTAAATTTATGAGGGCTGGTTTCCTAGATTATATTCCATATTAGGGTCATTTAATATATTGAAATAATGATGTGGTATGGATTTCCTCAATTATAATGAGAACTGGAATTGGTGATATAAATTAAAAAAAATATAATTAAAATAACAACAGCAATTCGAAATTGGGATCATAAATTGAAATTAGTGCCATCGTTAAGACCGCAATACATTGTGTAGGAGTAAGCCCAATTACTAGAAACTGTAACAACAAAACAGACTTTGTATAATCATGCTGTTTTTAAGTGGGCGAGTTGTTTGAAAACGGACAAAATTGGCATTAATTGCCATACGTTGTGTCCCACGAAGCTATAGAACCCAATATGGTATAAATTGGTGATACTCATTAATTGGTTAATTCTTATGGTGTGGCTTAAGGTCAGTATTTATTGGAGCAATTGTGAGACGATTTTTAAGAAAATTTATTGGATGTGTCCCACGAAAAGACAAGCCGAGCTGGAAATTGAATCGTGTTCATTTAAAAGGAATTGAAACCAAGGTTGTTTTCAAAACGAAATTAATGAAATAAAACTACTTAATTTAGATTTTAACGGTGATGAAACTTCCTTTAAAGGGCAGGATTTAATTAGTTTTGGGTTACTTTTAATAGCTCTAATAATGTATTTTACTGTAGTAAATCAATAGATAGATAGATCGTATTTTTTGTGATTATAATTTATAATTTTGGGAATTTTAAGAAATCAGAGTCTCTGATTAGTTTTTTTGCTGATATATCTGAGTTCCGATATTTAAGGAAGACCTTATGTTCAGCCGTGGATGTCTCTTAGCAGATGTGATGATGATGACGATATTTATCAAACTTTCAGTGTCGGGGACTTAGCGCCTGTAAGCTTCATACAGCTTCAAATACAGGTTTGTTGTAAGAAAGCAGGTTATTGCATGGATGGAAAATGATGAAAAATAGATTTTGGTATTTGATTCCCACAAAATGAATATTTGAGAATAAAGGCCGTATGATATTTTTTTTCACTATTTTTGAAGTAAATAAGATAAGTAAATAGAAATTTATTTTTGTTTTAGGAAAAACTTCGTCAATATTTTCTTATCAGTTTCAAAAGCTTTTGATCAATTTTAGTTGCATTTGATTCGCATTGAATCAATTTTATTAATAATTTTGAAATTAATAAAATGCGAAAATTAAAAATAAATATGATAAATAAAATAAGGGAAACCAAATCTACCAATCACAAAACAATATTTTTCTCATTCACAAAATCGAGTTTTTGAGTACCTCCCTACTTTTACACTGCGCACTTAAAAATGCAATTTACAAATTGACCACTGCCAAGAATTTCACAAACTTTCTGGAGGAAAAATGACCGAGTCTACGTCCCATCAAGAAAAGATCTGACGAAATGCCCAGTCCAGTTGTTTCCAAAAACCCTTGAAAGGGTCCCAAAAATAATATTAAACTTTTATCAGTATTAAATCTAAGACTAACCTGTCGTCCTTTGTCGTTGTTTTTCTTCTTGGTGTTGGTGGGAGTGTTCTGTGAGCTCTTGGGTTCTTCCTCCTGTCTGTGCTCGGTGTCTGAAGCGCCTTCTGCTAAGGACATATTGTGTCTGACGAAGACGCTCGCCTGCTGGCTGTTTTCGTTGGAGAATGAGCGCTAGTGATGCGTGGAGAGCCGCTCCTTGCTCAGCAAGACTTGTGGTGTAATGGAGTCGTGTGTGAACTATATTTTTTTTGTAACTATTTGATTTTGCGTATGGTATGTCTCGAAAAAGTGTCAATGGTCAGGTGAACGCTGGTGGCCCTCAATGATTTATGGGTGAAAAATTTATGGAGACTCGACAAAATTCTTGGGTCATTAATTATTTACCAAAGTTTTTTTTAACAACAATAGATATATTTAACGAAGTAGATTTTAAACATCAAGAAGTTCTGGAGTACCTGCACAATTTATTAAAAAAAACTTAGTCTACTATAATTGAAAATACTACGAGTAATTGGAATGAAAAAGAGAAAAGTACACAAATGAATGAATTTCTTACTGATGTTTATTCAAATAAATAAAGGAAACAATTCTCGCTAAGATATTTACAAATGTTTTTTCTGCCGATTGTTGCTCTGTATTATTTACCAGGCGGCCAAATTAAATACATGTTGCAAGTCATTCTCGATAGATGGCACTTAAAGCTTTTTATTATATTTCTTTTCTTTAGCTCACCTCGATTTGAATTTGATTTCGAATAAAAAAAATGTAATTCTATAGAGTCGACTCAACAGTTTTTGTTTAATTTTTATTGACAGGAACTACAGTAAGTATCCGTATGTACCTATATCGTAATGTCGTAACCGAGATAGCTTTGGTATAAAGGACCTTACACATGCGAATTTACTAAGAATACCTTACCTTTCTGCTAAAGATTGCGAAATTTAACAAAACCCTGGATGATGAGGTTAAGTAAACCACTTAGATTAACCAAAACATCATCTGCCATCTGCCTAGCCTTTTCCCAACTATGTTGGAGTCGGCTTCCAGTCTTAACCGGATGCAGCTGAGTACCAGTGTACCGGTAGCGTACCAGTGTCAAAATTAACCAAAACGTGGTTTCACAATAGTCCGAGACCGAGAACAAAGTTTTTTTTTGTCATCGCAAGCGCTACTGAAATGGAATGATAAAATCATCTTGCTTTAAAACGGCTGAAGTAATTTAAATTTAAATTTAAGGGACGATAAACGGGCTCCCGAAGACGGTTATATAAGCTACTTTTTATCTAGGTACGTTAAATAGCTCTTTACAAACTAAAATCTATCGTTCACCCACGTTGGGAGGAGTCAATTTCCCATCCGAAAAAGAAAATACTGTTCTAACAATGATTGGTTGGTGTGTGTGTTACCAGGGGCCTTACCATGATGTGCCAAAACAAGATTATTTTCGTTATGAAAAAGAGACGGCGCTATACGACGTTAGTAGCTGTGTCACGCTCTCAAACTTGAATAGTGATTGCAAAAACACGTGGTGGTACAGCCCCAGTGGTCACCATTCTATAGTCACATACTTTGGGTACCTTTGTTTTACCATCACACAATACACATATGTACAAGTGTGTTTCAAATCGATTACGGGGTTTTACGTACAATTAAATAGCTACAATAATTCTTGCCGCCCACTGACACCTAAATAAGAAAACCTCATACAATTAAATACGGAGCAATTTGTTTGTACACAAGCAACATTCGCATAATATACTGTTTACATTGTAAAGATTAGCAAGGTCAGTCCATGGATGGGTCACCATTTTCTTAAAATAGCGAGACCCCTCCGGGTCTCTGAGAGCACGTAAAGCTGTCGGTCCTGCGCCCGATCTCTCCCCGGACGTGTCAGATTTCCGGAGATTATTATTATTACATAACAACTGATTATCTGTAATTGCTTAGAAATAAAACACTGACAGCTAGTTGCACCAAAAAATATTCTTTAATATTATATATCGGTTACTTATACGTGAAACAGGAACATCCAAGATCTGTCAAAATGAAGCATAAAATTGCATAATTTTGCTAATTATTTTATTTTTTCCGTGTAAATATTTATGATATATGATTACCTAATTTTATTATATAGATCTATGTATTTAAAATATCATAAAAAAAATATAAAATATATATATAAAGTACCTATGTATATTTAAATCAATGCTAATTATTGATATCACGTTTTGTGATAAGTATTCGTAAAAGTATAAGTAAAAATGATAGAAGTCATGATAATATCAGAATGGAAAAGGCTATGATGATAACCAATACAACTTTAATCATCAGTATTATAGAATAATAGCTGTTTACCGCGGTTTCAAATAAAAATAAAATATAAATAGCAACACTGCGAAAATGATGCCACCGACTGCAAGCCTAGTGTGCAGACTTCTTTAGCAGTACCTCGCAGTGACGATATTTGATGAAATGCCCATAGGTTGCCAATGAACTATAACAGTGATATAGCTGCGAGCTCTGCCGATCCCCCACGTTGAAGGACTGCTCAGTGATCGGTGTTCTTTACAATATTAATGAACTGTGCCAAAATGTTGGGTTCCTCGCGGAAGTGTAAAAAACCATACGGTTTTGTGGGTTCTGACCAATTTTTTTTGGATTAAACTTATTTATGACTAGCTTCTGCCAGCGACTTCGTCCGCGTGGAATAGTGGTGCTCCGCTCCTATTGGTCTAAGCCTTCCTCGATAAATGGACTATCTAACACTGAAAGAATTATTTAAATCGGACCAGCGGTTCCTGAGATTAGCGCGTTTAAACAAAATTACAACATTTCCCTTCACTGCTCTGCTCCTATTGATTGTAGCGTGATGAAAAGTATACTATAACCATCTCAGGAGTATGACAAATAATTGTACCAAGTTTCGTTAAAATCCGTCGAGTAGTTTTTGTTTCTATAGAGTTTATACAGACAGACAGACAGACGGACAGACAGACAGACAGACAAAAATTTTACTGATTGCATTTTTGGCATCAGTATCGATCCCTAATCACCCCCTGATAGTTATTTTGGAAATATATTTCATGTACAGAATTGACCTCTCTACAGATTTATTATAAGTATAGATTGGATTTCAAATAGTGTAATTATTTAAAAAACGGTAAAGTGCGAGTCGGAATAGAGCAATGAGTGTTCTATTCTTTGAAAGGAAAAATATAGGTAGATGTTTTAATGTGAATTATAAAACAACCGAGCACACGACAAAATGTGCCCACCACCACCACTGGGCTACTTTGTGATTTTTTTTAAAAATCCCTCAAAACTATTTCGGCTCGACCCGGGAATCGAATTGAATTGAATCGAATCCAAAACCTCGTCCACAGCAATCGCCTTTGCAACCACTAGACCAGAGGCGTTCAATAGAAGTCATGGTAAGCCGTATTGGGTCCAAAGGACAAAAGTTGCGTACTACTGTCATGAAGCAGGCAGGCATCACCGTCGTGTTTTGTTTCCTTATCAGTTCCCGATAATGAGCCGAATGCATGCAACGTCAGATTACTGCGACAGGTAGGTGAAGGACAATCCGTGTTGATATGTGCACTGATAGATATTTAACATAATATGTAGGTGAAAAAAAAAGATACCTACACCTCACGATACATATACTATATGTATTTAAAAGGAAAGTCTTCATTTGTAGGTTTTTGACAGTCGTTACGGGTAGGCAAAAGCCAGAAAGTCTGACAACCAGTCTTACCAAGGGGTACCGGTTACTAGTTGTGGAGGTCAGATATGCAATCGCTCCATGTAAAACACGGTATTCAGCTGCATCCAGTTTAGACTGGAAACCGACCCCAACATAGTTGGGAAAAGGCTAGGCAGATTATGATGAGAAGGAAAGTCTTCTAGGGAGTTTGTCAGGCTGCTATGTTTGCGGAGTTGTAAAGAGTTACCGCGACACTAACGCAAAGGGGGATTGATTGAACACGAGTGGAGTTTAATCAGTAATAGTCTGGCAGACCCAGTCCACACTCCGCCAACAGCTGTAGCAAGACAAACTAATTATTATAAGAGTGGAAAATCTCCTTAAAAAATTTGTTAGTCTGGTTATTGAATAATCTTGAAGATCAATCTAGACCTGGGAAAAGTTCAATGAAAAAGGCTCTACAAGGACCTTAGTATTCCTCGTGTCCAAACAAAACAAGCTTTGTGTGTGTGTGATTTCAATCTTTACAAATCACGAGAGATTTCAAACGCCTTTTTATGACTGCCTATACATTCAAAATGCTATGTACTTTTACCCGACTGCCAAATGAGAGTCATGTTTAGTACATAGGTACCTAAGTGCCGATTAAAAATCATCAAAATTATGAACGTAATCAAAAACTTAACAGGTAAAGAACGTAATTTTCTTCAATCTAATCTAACTCTAGATCGTTTAGTTTTTGACTAGTCCTACCGTTCTAACAGCCTCAAGTAACAGGCAATTAATTAATAAAAACATAATTAAAACCACATGTCCCGCACAATTGGCGATCTTATCTCTGACCGACATCGAACCTGCTACCTCAAGGTCTACACGGCAGCTACAAAATCAATGAGACAAGACAATTTATTTATTGTCATGTTAATAATTACATAGAGTTAGGTACAGTCCTAAGGAAAAATACATTATAGTTTTGTAAAACATATTATTAAAAAACTATATAACAGACTTCGAGAGAACGTCTCTTTTCCTTATTATAGTTATAGACTACACGTATAAACAAAGCAATATATCTCTTGAAAACGACGTAGGTACTCTTTCGAACAAAAAAATAATTTTCGAAATTGGTTTACAATTGATAGAGAAATCAGTCAATATGCAAAAAAAATATTGAAGAATCTTTTGTTCTAATGTTTCCCGCGGTTCCACCCGCATCCTGAGGGAACTAATTCACGAACCTGGATACTTTTTATCCAGGTTTATGATTTACTAGCTTTCCGCCCGCGGCTTCGCCAGCGTGGACTTTTTTTTACACCTTGGGTTACATTATTCAAGTTTTAGTAGGGATCCCTAATTATTTCTTGAAATAAATATAGCCTATGACACTTTGTAAAGATGTAGCTTTTAACGGTCAAAAAATTTTTAAAATCGGTTAAGTAGTTTTTGAGTTAAAACCCTACAAACAAACAAATCTTTCCTCTTTATTATATTAGTATAGATATATGTGTTAATCTTTTTTTTATAAACTTCATGTCGTCCAAATCCATACAATAAATTTTGCGACATATTGATATAGGTATCATCGTCGCAAACTTTCACATTCTAATGCCATGCCTCGCTAATCTAGTGGTCGCATAACGCGACTGCTGTAAACAGGGTCTCGGGTTCGATTCCCGGGTCGGCCCGAAATCGCTTTGTGGATTTTAGAAAATTTTTGAACGATTTGGAAGATTTTCAGGCGGATTTGAGAAAACTCTGACACAAGCGCTTGGTAGATTAGTAAAACCTACAGCGCACATCATAAGAAGAAGAAGAAGCATGCTAAAATGAGTTTGTTTATTTGTTTGATACGCTTTTACGATTTGGAAGAAAGTTAGTATGGAGATAGAGGGGACCCTTAAGACGGTGACGGTTATAGGCTACTCCGGGACGCGGGTGAAACTGCGGGAAATAGCTAGTTTATAACATTAGTAGTATCGTACGCATAATGTGAATAATTTGAACTGTTAAGTGGTCGACCCGTGCAAGTCACGGTCATTGACCACTTAGCATACCTAGGCTACGTAATACCTATCTACTAATGAAATACGTGTGTAACACATATGTACATACATACCTACGTACTATATACATTAGGTAAGTACCAAAGACATCACACCTACTTCCTAATACTAAATCCGTATTAATGTGAAAATAGCGTGAGTTTGTCTGTTACACTTTCTGTTCAAACTTGATATAGATGTCTTTTTATTTAAGTTTGCCCATCTTTCAAGCAGCTATGGAGGAAGCGAGAGCTTCACTCAGCAAGGAACTACGTCAGAGATAAGCCGTGATCAAAAACCCTGTAAAAATGTTGTGTATATAACACTAGATTTCCGCCAGCGGCTCCGCCCGCGTGTGCTATACGAATTCAAATTAAAAATCACAAAGTTTCATTCATACTTTGCCCCCCATTTCCATCCCCTTAGGAGTAGAATTTCGGTAAATCCTTTCTTATCAGCTGCCTACGTCATACAAAGAACACACCTCCAAGTTTCAGATCTCTTCGATCAGCGGTTTTGGCCGTGCGTCAGTTAGTCAGTCATTCAGGACAAAGCTAGATAGATAAGTGATAGAAATAATGTTAAAAAATTCTTAAGAACTGTTGTCTCAGAACGCACATTAATTTGAATTCTAGATGTAACATGATCTCATTCAGAGCCAAAAATGAAACGATTTCTCTTTTAAAAAGCCAAAAACGGACCTAAGAAGCAAATCTCTAATCTGCAACGTCATACTTTCTAATCTAATTCAAATACGTCTTAATAGGCGTCTTATACCACTCCGTAGTAGGTATATTTAAAACTATAAAGGCCTACTAATTTCTTTTAAAATTAACTAGCTATACCCGCGGTTCCACGCGCATCCTGAAAGAATTACTATACCCAGATAAAAAGTAGCCTATAACCGTCGCCAGGGTCCCATCTATCTCCATACCACATTTCATCTAGATCGGCTCAGTTAAATAAATTTTAACACTATGCCAACCACCAAGGTGCATTGATCACCACGCTTGCTCAAGGCGAATTGGCGATCTCAGACTTTTTAGTGCAGGTTTCCCGTGTGTTGTCTTAGGTGTCGGTGGTGTCTAAGATGCATCTAGATAGAACATATGACTTTAGAAAAGACACATTGTTACTTGCCAAGTTTCGAACACACACTCTTACACAAGGTGTAGTATCTTAACCGCTAGGCCACCACATTTTTCACATGTTCCAGATCGAACCCAAAACCTTGTGTTCAGGGCTAACGCCGGCAACCACTAACTACGTCAGTTGCAACAAAGTATGTGTGAAACACAATTTAAAATCCAGATCACAGGTCAAATTGAATTATTCATGTGGATGTAGCAGTCTGACCAGCCTCCTGTATGTATGTGACGTTGTGGCCATGTAGTACAATATTACATATTCACATTTAAACTAATACTAGATATTGTAAAACATTGTGTCTGTCTATCAGATGTGAATGATAGATCTATGTAACAAAAATAATACGAATAATTGATAATGTTTACGTAAAGTTGCGGTAAAAATAAGTTTGATGAAAAAATAAAACAAAATTCTATGTTTGCCAAAAAAAATAATATCATCATCATCATCTGCCTAGCCTTTTCCCAACTATGTTTGGGTCGGCTTCCAGTCTAAACCGGATGCAGCTGAGTATCAGTGTCACTCAGTGTTTTACATGGAGCGACTGCCTGTCTGACCTCCACAACCCATTCACCGGGTAACACGGTACCCCTTGGTAAGACTGGTTATCAGACTTTCTGGCTTCTGACTACCTGTAACGACTGTCAAAGATGTACAAATGAACCAGGTATAAAGTTTTGGTGTTAAAAAAACACCAAAACTTTATACCTGGTGGTCAGAACACAGGTTCGAAACCTGGCAAGTATTGATGAGGCTTTTCATAGGTTTTTGATTCTACTTAGTAATGGGGAAAGTGCACTTCGCCTACTTTCCATAATTCTGACCACCAAGACAAAAATTCGGAGAGTATTTTTTTCTCTAGCAACATAATTCTTTTTGTAAACCATACTTACTACAAAATAAAATTCAAACAAAAACCTCAATCAGTATTAGAACTTACTGTGTTATAAAATACTAATTAAATTTCGAGTAAAAAAAATACTCCTATCAAATCTCTTTTACTTCGTCGGTTTGTTTGTCACAAAACACATACTGCAATTTTTGACGTAAGAAGCACTAAGTAATAAGTTGTAGTAGTATCATGATGGACCTACTTTCGACAATGTGGAGCCGTGCATCTAGTATTTAAATTTGCATCAGCCTAAAATTGTCGCTTTGAATTTCAAGCAAAGTGCTTAGGTATCTTCTTATTGCTGAAGTAATTATTTAAAATATATAATTATAAAGATCACAAAAGGCCCTAATAAAATATCTCTCGGTGTTAAAAATATCCCTTTTTGGTGCGTAAATGGTTTGGATTGGAAATTTATCTTTCCATAGGATTTTTTATACCGTGGCGTGAATTAGTCCCCACAGGATGTGGATAGGTGAAACCGCGGGAAACTTCTAGTGTTAAATAATTGTCATACAGGATATTACGCATACGACATGCACTAAACCAGTTTTTTTCTAAATCAAAATTTAATCAGATTTTAATTTTTTAAGCATATCCGGGCACAAAAACCAGTATACAACACATGTGGCTTTTACAAAACCGGTCGAATTAATATTCTGAACACTACTATAAAGTACCTTGCATACCAAAACCAACCTTAACGGTTTGTGATAGAGTTAGAAATTGATTAGCAAGTGATAGTTACAATAATTATGTATCGTTCTTAGAACAAAACTGGTGATGAATATTTCTATTCAGTAGTTGTATCGCCATCGAGTGAGATGTAGATTTCCAAAATATAATTTAAAATATATTTTTTTTCCTAAGTGCCACTTATGTCAGACGTCAGTCACACTTACACATAACTTATGTCAGTGTTAAATAGTGACAGTTAAGTTGAAGTGAATTTAATTTCTTTAGATGTCAAAAGTAAGGATTTCGCCATTTCTCAAACAAGTAAGTTTGGTGACATTTAATTATTTCCGATACGTACCTAGTTTTGAAACATATGATTAGCATATCGGTGTAAAAATAATATTTGCCGCCTCGTGCAAGAGGTCTTTGCCCAGCCAGCAGAAATAAATAGGCCGTTGTTTTCATCGATAAATTAAACTAAATAAATACGCAATATTATAAAATTAAAATTTTGTTTATTTAACTTTGACTTGAAATTAGTGTTGCCCAAATGCAAGAACAAGACGAGACTTAGCCAGTCTTGGTCTTGGTCTTGCGCCAATACACCTGATCTTGGTCTTGGTCTTGGTCTTGCGCTCCCAGTCTTGGTCTTGGTCTTGG
The DNA here is from genome assembly GCA_963891755.1 of Pyrrhia umbra. Lineage (NCBI taxonomy): Eukaryota > Metazoa > Arthropoda > Insecta > Lepidoptera > Noctuidae > Pyrrhia > Pyrrhia umbra. Next base: position 542,706 of record OY982942.1, on the reverse strand, counting down.
TCTTGCAGCAAGAGTCTTGCAAGTCTTGCAATTACCTATTAGTCTATTACTATTTATTAAAGTTTACTTTAAATCTTAGAAAAACGTATTAGAATTGGAACATTGTGAGCTTGAATTAACATAGCCATAGTAAAGATCAAGCAGATTAATAAATAACTGAAGATTTGATAAGAAATTCGAAAAATCAACTGACCTATATGTCGTTTTCCATGGAAGTAACTGTTTCTTAATAAACATTTATGATTTATAAGCTATATTCGCTATGTTCATGGTATTAGTCGTAATGCGCATAGGTCCAGTTTTTCATATTCTTTGATACAGTTTTTTGCGTCTCATAGAATTCCTAAGCGTACCTACCTATACACCGAACTGTTACACCTAACTACTCAGTGAAATAGCGCTAAGTCCTAGCTGCAAGACGCAAGAGTCTTGCAGGCTATGTCTTGTTCTTGCTCAAGTCTTGCACGGTCAGTCTTGGTCTTGGTCTTGCTAAAAATACGCGGTCTTGTTCTTGGTCTTGATCTTGCAAAAACGCAAGAACAAGACCAAGACTGCAAGACCAAGACTGAATTTGGGCAACACTACTTGAAATCGTAAGAATTGAATAAAGACTGCCCTTTAAACGCCCACCCTTCACCACTTTCTATATGGGAAGAACAAGTGGGCGCAATAAACTCCTCAGCCACTTACATAAGGTTAATATCACATTGTTAGTAAATAGTTTTGCCACATGATGACTTACAACTGGATGTGGAATACCTATAAATTTGAATATGAATAAACTAAATTGACTTTCCTCAATCCATAGTTAATTTGCTCAATTTTTTTTTTAAAAAACGAACACATCAATGTGAACCAAAGTTTTTTTTTAAATCACTGTTTGAAAGGTTTAATAACGTACAAAAAATACTACAAAATAATTGCACCTTACAAAAATAATTATATGTATAGGTAGGTACTTGAAACCTTGTTTTGGTTTTTAAATGCTTTTTTAACTGTTAACCTGAACTTGTTAGAAGTTAAAACGTATTTAGTATGATGACGACTATAATATAATATTATTAAATGCTATCCTACTTATATTTTAATGCGAAATTTTGTAACATTATAATGTATGTATACATATATATGAGTGTATGTTTGTTACTCTTTCGTGCAAAAACTACAGTTTTTTTTATTATATAGGTATTTATTGCAAATAGGCGCACTTAATTTATAATATTGTTCCACAAAACCGGTTTAGCTGATTAATTGTGGGCGATGTTGAAACGCATTGTAACTATACAACTGTTACTTAATTTTTGCAAATTGATTTGTATGAAATTTGGTACACACATCATCTATAACCTGGATTAACACATAGAATAGGTACTTTTTATCCGGGGGCGCCAAGTAATTCGCTAATGATGCGGGCGAAACCGCAGAAAATAGCTGGTCAATAAAAATATAGGTATTCAAAAAATATTTTCAATAAAAGTAAACATTCAAAAGTAACGGGACTTTGGGTGCGTCAAATTATTACTATCTACGAAAAGACATTTCAAAACTAGAATGACAACTTACTTTAGTAATAACATGAGACTTATGCTGCCGAAACAATGAGGCAACTATTTTGTTTTTCGAAATTATGAAAAAAAAAACTGATTACGAATATGTATGTGGGATTGGATGAGTATCTGAACGCAACGATTTATGAAAGATAATGTGTCAGTAAGAATATCCGAACGGATTGAATGAGTAATGAGTGAAAGGGGGATTCGGATTAGAAGAAAAAATGACGACGGACGTGCAAAAAGATTTCATAAGATTTTAATTTTTATCTTCTATCTTCTTCTATACTTATAATAAATCTGTAGAGAGGTCAATTCCGTACATGGAATATATTTCCAAAATAACTATCAGGGGGTGATTAGGGATCGATACTGATGCCAAAAATGCAATCAGTAAAATTTTTGTCTGTCTGTCTGTCTGTATAAACTCTATAGAAACAAAAACAACTCGACGGATTTTAACGAAACTTGGTACAATTATTTGTCATACTCCTGAGATGGTTATAGTATACTTTTCATCCCACTACAATTAATAGGAGCAGAGCAGTGAAGGGAAATGTTGTCATTTTGTTTAAACGCGCAAATCTCAGGAACCGCTGGTCCGATTTGAAAAATTCTTTCAGTGTTACATAGTCCATCTATCGAGGAAGGCTATAGGCCATTATCATTACGCTAAGACCAATAAGAGCGGAGCACCACTATTCCACGCGGACGAAGTCGCTGGCAGAAGCTAGTTATAAAATATAAGATAAAACCCATACAATATTTTTAATTTAAAACAATATCTAAAAAAAATAAAGTTACGCTCTTTTTTTTGACGGCAGTATGACATTACGGATTGATCAGCGTTGACTTGTTTCTGCCGAAGTACCTACTATATTCCATATCGAAAGTAACAGAACTAATGTACCTACCTAAGCAAGATCTGCAGACCTAGTATGATCTCATAGTTAAAGCAGGACTCTCAACTCGATTTGACATTTGTGTACGAGTCTGTTTACTATATAGGCTTTTCCCAAAAAGGTTCAATGGTTAAATGCAAAATCAATCTATACTAATATAATAAAGCTGAAGAGTTTGTTTGTTTGTTTGTTTGAACGCGCTAATCACAGAAACTGGAACAGGAACCGATTAAAAAAATCTTTCAGTGTTAGATAGCCCATTTATCGAGGAAGACTATAGGTTATATATCATCACGCTAAAATCAATAGGAGCGGAGCATCAATGAAGAATGTCTCAAAATCGGGGGTTAAAGTTAGCAATAGCGTACCTATTCCACGCGGACGAAGTCGCAGGCAGAAGTTAGTCTTTAAATATATTTATGATCATAGTATGCCGCAAAGAAGGAATGATTTCATTAAGAACAGCGATGGTATTATTCGTGGTTCTCATTTCTCTTACTCTACCGCCCGAGTAATGCTCTCAAGAACGTATTGTGGTACGGTACCTGTCTTTCTTTAAGCTAAGTTTAGACAACTACACTACATAATTCAGTGTATACGGTGAGTGTCTGTGTGTAAACTGGCGTGGGACATTTATTGTGACACGCGAAAAGTGTCGCGACACAAATAAACTGTTCTAGTGTAAATGGAATAAAAATGTATTCTGACATTAGTGTCGCAATTTCCGTCGTGTAAACTTAGCTTTATACTTGTACCTAAATTAGGTAAACCAGTTATACCTACGTATATTATGTAGTTATGTTAACTTTGCGGTTAACTAGGTAAACCGTAACTAATTACATATTCTCAGGAATGACATTCTAATTATGCGTTCTATTTTATTCAAGTTGTTTTAATAAGTGCGTTATAATTATTTTTCTTGCTTTTAATACTTCTTCTAAAAAGTATCTTATAACCTTCCCCAGACATACCAAATTTTATCAAAATCGGTTCAGTACCTTAAACGTGAAACAGATCGATAGATGGAGTAAGTTTCGTATCATAACTTCCTAATTAATATTATTTATTATTAAATGTAAAAGTGAGTTTGTTTATTTGTTAAGCTATTTTCATGCCAAAGTTCATATCACATCGGTTCTCCGTTTTCCCATGAATAACAGACAGACAAACAGAGTTACTTTACTTTTCAGATAGGATGTACTCGTATACATAATATTTGCTTCTTCTCCCATACATAACAGTAGTTTCTGCGGTTGAGCAAAAAAGTTGTAGCGTAAATGTTGTTACAAAAAAACTGGCTATTCCAATTTTTTTATTTACACTCAATTACGAGTATCTAGCAAAAACTATGTTTAAATACCTGTATCAAGTAAGACACTCAAAGAGCAACCACGAGCGAGTTAAGGCCGAGGCGAGGCCGAGGGTGGCGGGCGGTGGAAGGAAAATTATACGCAGTAAAGTCGCAATTATCTATTTTTTCAGACATCATAATTAAGGTTTGTTTGTAAAAAAAAACCGCCGATACTTAGAAACAAAGTTTTAGTTTATTCCTGCAATATTAAGATTATTGTAATAAACCACTAGCTTTTCGCCAGCGGCTTCGCCCGCGTTGACTATAAAGGAAGAAAGAAGAAAGAAAAAGAAAGAATTCAAATTAAAAAAAACCGGCCAAGTGCGTGTCGGGCCACGCGCAGTAGGGTTCCGTAGTAGGAGTTAGTTAGTCGACTATAGCTCTGTAACCGGTTAAGCCTACTTAGCCGTGATAGTTTTCCTTATAATTTCATTACATGTACTACGTCTGTGATTTTTTTCACATTTCTAGGTACAGCCATTCAAAAGTTAGAGGGGGGGTAACTCGTATCGAACAAAAAAATTCACTTAAAATCTAGATATTTCGCAAATGGCTCGCTTAACTGAAAAATGGTCTTCACACACCCATAATATTTTTGAAAGACCTATCTAACGATACCCCACACGAAGGGGTACGCGAGAAAAAAAATATTCATCCCTACTTTACATGTTTGGGAGCTACCCTAAAAAAAAATATTTTTCAAAATTTTATTTTACCACTTTCTTGGCGTGATCAATATACATATTCATACCAAATTTCAGCTTTCTAATAACAAAAACCACGGAGCTATGCCGCGGACAGACAGACAGACGGACAGAGCGAAACTATAAGGGTTCCTTGTCGGACTACGGAACCCTAATGACAGAGTTTCTTAAACTTTTCCCCTTTTTTCACCACTTTAGGGGTAGAATTTCGGAAAATCCTTTCTTATCGGATGCCTACGTCATACAAAGAAACTGTGTGTTGATCCGCATTTTATATATAGATAATTATTCCAGTAATTCCGCTTCACAAGCTTCGGAGGTAATTTGTGGTGATGTATTATAATTCGAAATCAGAATAGAATTTGCAGATCAAGTCACTTCATATAATGATGACCCACAGGACTTAGTAACTTCGTATTGAAATTTTAAACCCCCACTTTTTCCATAAAAGCAGTATTATTTTTCAGCTTCTTTTACGTTATAATTGGTTATTTGACTGTATTTTTTTTATTAGAAATACATAACTAATTAACGAAAAGATTAACAACAGTGAAAATACGAATGTATTATCCTAAAAAACGGCCTAGTCATAAGCATTTAAAAAGTCATTGCTAGAAAAAGAGAGCACGATGCAATTATGACGTCATTATGTCAAAAAGCTGTATAACTCGACATTTCCTAGAACAAATTATGTTTCGCGTGACAAGGATAGAGAATTCCCCTTCCAAAAACTTTAAAAGCATGGATGTTATTTATTTTAACATTGATTTAATTCATTTTTCGACACTTCGTTTTGTTTCTATGGAATCTTTTTAATGAAACAGCATTTTAGTACATTTTAGTTGGTGGTCAAATACCTAATTATGCGGATAATCATTGTGTATTAACTGATAAAATAATCCATGGCATTTAGTAATTAGGTACTGAAATAAGATTTTTTTACCATTTTTTATCGAAACACAAATAAACAAAAAAGTTTAGACAGATTGATAATATGACGTCACTAATTTATTTCTTTACCCACCAATTAGTTCAGAGATTTGGGAAAACCAAATGTGTTATGTAGTTTGCACTCGGACATTTATATTTTTTATGTAAGATATCTCTATCGTGTTCATCAGAATCAGAATAGGTATACATTTGCGAATATTATGTTCACCGATTTCTGGCGTTGTCCACTTTCGCGTTGGAGCGAGTGTCGACATCGGCATCGGTTTCGAGATCAATATATTAATGTACGTAGTTATAGCCGGTACCTACCGATAGATTTTATGAAAAATGTAAACAAAGTCGTAACCTATTTTGTTCTATTTCTGCCACAGAAATTAACAAAATGGCTTAAGGATGGCGCATTTATGTCAATTCATACTCTAAAAATCATCATTCATCATTAAATGCCATTTAATTTATCTATGTGGGCTGTTTTTCGTTAAATCAATTGGTACAAACGATTTCTGTATCCTCAGTGGTGTCATCAGCGATGGCGTCGGCGTCGGAGTTGACGTCACAGTTTTTTTTTTGTATGGCATCTCGCAGGTCAACCTAGAAGGTTGTCGACTGCTTAACCGGGCTTGACGGGCTACTGCCCGTTGGCGTCACAGTGTATAAGCGTCTTTGTAAGCGTTGTAGTAGATGTCGGCTTCATACTTAGGTGTCATAGTTTGCGTTCGAGTTGGATTCTGCATTGGAACGGGCATTGTACAATTACAAGGATTTTCAAAAAAAATTAAAACTATAAGCCTTACGTCTTATAACGCAAGCTTTCAGTCTGTAAAAGTTTCGTGAAAATCTGGCCAGCCGTTTCGGAATTTACCCGGAACAAAGAGGCAGACCAAAATGTATAAAATGGTGTTTTTGGTAACTTTTGTGTAAATATTCGTAAATACAGTTATTTTGACATTAAAAACTGACACTTCATTTTTTTTCTATGTATATGTCAATTACGTAATTCCTTTTCACCAAACGATCAATTTATATCTTATCCTACTATTCCAGTGTTTCGTGACAGCGACGGTATGCTTCACCACCATCAGCCACGGCTCCGTGGTGGGCGTCCCCGCCATCCTGCTGCCTCAGCTCAAGGAACCTGACTCCCACATCACCCTCACCGAAGAAGAAGGCTCATGGATAGGTAAGCATTTTATTTCATGACTATCGCTCACTGCATTAATTTTACCGTATTTAAATCGTTAATTAGTGTCGGCGTTAATCTTCAGATAGAAAATTAATAAGCATTTCAAACATATAGTTTATTTCAGGAAAAATTAAATACAGTACAAAATGTAGTACAAACAATAAATTGAAAGATTTAAGGTTACTAATGTGTATATTTTTTAGACCGACAATAAACAACCAGTCTAGATCTTCATTTACAGTTTAGATACTTCTCAATGAGCTAATGAAAGATGAGTATCAGTGCATAGAACGCGTGGGAACACCGATCTAGGTTTCTTGTTTCTAAATGCACTTACATTAATTTTGTAGAAATCAAAACTATTTTTAAGTACAGTCAGTTTCCGTTCACAGTAAATCTTATATTTAGATATAGTAACTAAGCATTAATTAATTCTCAAATTCAAATCTTTTATTTCAATTAAGCCTAATAACAAGCACTTTTGAAAGACTAAAAAAGAATTTAGTTGCCCATTCCAAAAAGTAGTTTCCTATGGAGATGAACGGGCAAGAAACTCCAGGGTTACTCTTTTTCAATAAGTTTTAACAATTCTAGATGATAACTCTGAGATGGTTGAGGGCATGATATATACAGCTGAAATCAGTATACTACACGGAACACTTTTAGCTCCTGTCAAATATATTATAGACAACCCACACCGACTGTCAGGAAGCCTACATGCTCAAATCATGATCTTCCATCTGTATAATACATTTTAACACGTTATAATTTTAGCGTCCGTGACGGCGATCACCCTGCTTCTGGGCAGCTTTATGGCGCCCCCCATCATGGGCCGGCTGGGGCGGAAAGTGGCGCACTTTGTGGTCATCGCCAACATACTACTGGGTTGGACCGTCATACTGCTGGCTAAGAACTTCGAAGTGAGATTTTAAACCCACCGCATTACTGATGTTTTAATTACAAAGAGACAAGGAAAATTTACGTATCGACCTCTATAGATTTGGACCCTTACACTAAAGTTTACTGATTTATCATCCATCCTGATTCCCATTGAGGAACTAATAATAAAATATTATGCTTCTTTGCAGACGATAGTCGTGGGCAGAATAATTCACGGAATGTCGTTCGGGTTGATGCTGCCCCTACGCTCCGTACTCCTCGGGGAGTACACGAGCCCAAAGAATAGAGGTGCATTCCTCACCACGGTCTCCGTGGCCCAAGCCTTCGGGATCCTGCTCGTCCACCTCATTGGATCACTGGTCTCTTGGCAGAAGACCATCCTGATCCTCATCTCATTTCCTCTAGCAAGTCTACTCATGACATTCTACACTCCTGAATCTCCGAGTTGGCTTGCCGCAAGAGGAAAATATGAAGAATGCAGGAAAGTCTTTCGATGGCTCCGAGGAGACGACGAAGAAGAGGAATTAGAAGAGATGATAAGAGCGAGATGTGAATCAAACAGAGCTACAATATCGAACTGTAAAGAGCTCATGGTGCTGTTGAAAAAGAAGGAATTTTACAAACCGATAGTGATCATGATACACAGTTACCTGATGGGAGAATTCTCTGGTGGTGCTCTCATGTCGTGCTACTCCACGACTGTCATCACTCTGTTGGCTGGTCCTGAAGCGGATGCTCACTTGTGGATGATAGCTCTAGACACACAGAGGAATATATCAAACGCTATAGCAGTGTTTGTAGTGCATAAAGTGAAGAGAAGAACAATGTTCATGGCCACAGGAGGCCTCTGTATACTGAGCAACATAGCGCTCGCTTGCTACGTGTACGCCAAAGTTCTTGGTGTGTTAACCTACACGGCGATATGGCTGCCAATACTACTGATCAACATACAATTCTTCACAGTTGCCGTGGGTATGGTTTGCCTTCCTTACGTCATTGCTGGGGAAATATTCCCCTTGGAGTATCGAAGTGTTGGTAGCAGTATCAGCATCGTCTCGATAGCTTGCGGGTATTTTCTAGTCACGAAATCCTTCCCAGCTATGGTAGATAGCATAGGTCTCCACGGTTCGTATGCAGTATATGCAGCAGCTATGTCGTATAACCTGTGTGTGGTGTGGTCGCTGCTCCCTGAGACCAAAGGCCGGACGCTGCAGCAGATTGAAGAGCATTTTAGAGGAAAGACCTTGGTTCCGGAGGAGATAGAGGTCAGGCAACATTTGAAAGACAAGAATAAGGTAGACGTTGAGAAATCGAAAACTGAAACATAAAAGAGTTCATCTGGAATGTCTGTGATTTTGAGAAGGAGAAATGCAAACGATGGTGCTTTAGTACAACATTGTAATGTATCACAATATTTTTTAAATATCATAGTAATATAAGTTCGGTTTAAAATAAAATAAGTGCACTGTTAGCCGGAAAATTGAGCTTGTGAAGATATAAAGAGAATATTTTTTCATTCATCATTTTAAAACCAAAAGTAACCAAAAATTTAATTAGGTATTTAAAAGTGTCGTATAAACAGCATTAATTGCCTATGAATATGTTTAAGCTTATTGATAGGCTAATCGAGCAGCTTGTAAGAATTAGATAAAATAATTAAATGACTAATTGTAAATATATACTTACAAGTATAATAAATAAGGTTATTACAATAATCTTCATAATTATACAAATCAATTTTATAATTACTCTTGATAAATGAATGTGATATTGTTGAATAATTGTTGTATATTTAATTAAGAAAAACGTATTTTTAATAAGTAAATATCCTTCTTTTATTAACTAGCTTTTCATTTTGGCTTAATTCACGTTCTTGCAGGAGCCATACCTACATAAATATTTCGGAATATAAGTATATATAAAATAATTAAATTCCTAAACCATAAGGCCCCTCGCCGACGACGACTTTTTGTAGCGATGCTGTCGCGCGTTTGGTAAACGCGCGTCAGTAGCGCTACTAACGCGTGTTAGTCGCGTTTGCAACGCGCTACTGCATCGCGACTGCATCGATGCAAACGCGCGACCGTGTTGGACGACATTGGGTGAAGAACGGATCGTTGCCTACGCTTCGGCTGCTTACGTAAAAGCAGCACCAAAGACAACGTGACTAATGTTACCTCAACGGAGTCCATCTTGCAACTGTAGCGATTGTGGGTATTTTTGTGCTGTTAGGGAGCATTCAAGTATTACGTAACGCAATTTGGGGGGAGGGGAGGGTCTTGTAAAACGTTACAAGGGCGGGAGAAGGGGTATTTAAACAACGCGTTACGTAAGATTTTTTTATTTTAATAATAAAACTAGGGAATTAGAATCTTCCAAATCGGCAACCCTTTTCGTTTATGTTTTACGGGGAATCCCTCGAAGAAGAAGGGCAAATTAGCTGCTCTGCATTGTGCGCCATAGTGAGGCATTGTCTGAGGATGCCGATTGGCTCAAAAACGAAGTTGATGCAAGTGTTTTAACAATACCGGAACCTTCTTCGTCTGCTCTCCAAATACCTGTAATGAAAGAGTCTGAGTGGCTGGCAAACCCGTGGACAGAGGAGCAGTAATTACAATTGAATTGTGTTTTACGTACCTACACTTATTTGATTTATGACTAAATAAAAACATATAACTTAAAAATCTCTTATTTTGTTTATTACTATTGCAAACGCAATTAATACAATAACAAAGGTATAATTTGTTCAACATAATTGTGACTTCAATGGTCACTTAAATGTTACGTAACGTTTAGGGAGGTGGAGGGGGTACAGAAAAAGGTTACCGTGCGTTACATTTCTAAAATCTTCAAAAATTGCGTAACGTAATACTTGAATGCTCCCTTACTGAATCGCGTTTGCATCGCGACAGAAGCGCGACGGTATTGCGTTTGCATCGCGACTGAAGCTGAGCCCGTGGGCGAGGGCACACAGCTAGCGACCGCTTCGCGACTGTATCGATGCGGACGCGCGACAGCATCGCTACAGCATCGCTACAAAAAGTCGCCGTGGGCGAGGGCCCTAATACATACAAAATATTTTTTTTTTAATTTCTTTATGGCAAATAGATTATTTAATTTAAAGTCTCGGTTGTGTGTTCATTTTAAACATTGTTCTAATACGCCAAAGCAAATAAACGCCCGGTCTAAGACTACATTGGTACTACTAGAAAACATCGGTCGCTGAATACTAAATAGGTACCCGAGTACCTACTCTGTCTAGTCTGGAACCTCATAGATATAAACTTGAATGAGAAACTAGAACCTCAGCCACACAGTGCAAGTTGGAAATATAAACAGTAGTATAATAGTATTCCTACTATTTTATATTTTAGCTACAGAACCCTAATGCATTATCTTTTTTCATCGTACATTATTTACATTGTATTTAAAACGACATCTCGTTTTAAGGTCATTAAATAAGTCACCAGTCACCATGCGATCTAAAATTAAACAGCGCGCTTCTGTTCTGTTTGCAATTAAAATGCAGTTTGAGGGTTCAATGCACGTTCAAGTCATCATATTATTCAGTTCATTCATGTAGTGTTCAGTGCATCAGTTCGCGTGCCTTTAGCTAGTATATAAGTTTTTCTAGTATAATTTGGTTTGGGAATGCTGTGCAAAAAACAACATACAACGTGAATAAAATAAAAATGGGACGACCTTGGTCTTGCAGACTTTACGTTGGAAGTATTATCGTATTCTATATAAATGTTACTAAAGGAAGAAATATTTAGTTAGTGAGTGAAGTGAGTTGGTTTATGTTGATTGTATTCTTAATTTATTTTAAGATTGTTTGTGCATCAAGAATGTGTGTGACATCGTGGTAATTCGGTGATGAAGTCAATGTGTGTTAAACTGTTGAAGTTCAACATTGAATGTTGTATAAATCTTGACATTTAGATACTGTTATTGTGATCATGAAACATCATGCTTCCACTTTCTGGAATGACATTGCATTCAGTTCGGCGTGTGTATATTAATCTTAATTTTATCATGTGTGATATCAAAAGTAGATCAGATAATTGCAAATATTTTTTTAATAGATTGTAGAATTTTGTTGTGAGTGCAATCACATCGTATCTCGTGACTATGGCGAGAGGAAAGAGTGGGGTTTCGCCATTTTTGAAACAGGTATGTTAGTTTTACCGATTATACTCTTTTATCATTTATAATTTATCACTTATTCTGCCTGTTCCAACGGTCGACTGCAACCAACCTCAAAACAGTTATCAGAATCAGCTGTTGTGTAGATTTAGATAACAACTATTTTATCACACTTTTTGGTATTGTTGCACGATTATGACAAGATGCAAGCCGGTGGTTCCCGGATTCGGTTACAAAGTAATGTGACTTTCAAAGTTATACCTTTTTTCGGATGGGAAATCATCAAATGAGCCCGCCGTGGGTGGGGCGGGAGTGCCACACTCTTACTGACTAAAACCTATCCATGGTCCTTCCTCAGCCCTTTGTATTCCGGAGGCGCGGTATCTCTTTCTAACATCCCGCAGCCTCGGACTAGGTATAGAGATAAGTCTAAGTAAGTATGTAATTTCTAAGTTCATGTGGAGGTAAAATATCGTGAGGAAACTAAGACATATAGAAACTGTTTGAAAACATCCGTACTCAAAGCATGTACCGCGGTCCATACCCCGTAAGAGAAGACCGCCCAGTAGAATGACAACAAGTACAATACACCGTTTCTTGTGGTTGTGTCAACTTACTTCCCACATGAGCAAGACTTAAACATTCACGTCACCTCTTGCAGTGCTTCGTGACGTCAGCAGTAGGCATCAACCTGATCGGTCATGGCGCCGTGGTGGGATTCTCCGCGGTCCTGCTGCCGCAGCTGCACCAGCACGACTCCGGTATACACACCAGTAAGGAGACTGACTCTTGGATAGGTGAGGTCTTCTACATGTTTCTTTGCGTAGACGTTTACGTTTTTGTTATACATTTTTGTTTACATGTTTGTAAATTGTAGCACAGAAAATCTTTTTCGATTTTCCAGCGTCTGTAGTTGGCATAACCTTGCTGATCGGCAGCTTCATCGCTACTCCGATAATGGGCCGCTATGGACGAAAGATAGCCCACTACACGGTCAGCGTGTCGGCGCTCGTGGGCTGGTTGACTACACTCCTAGCTGATAGCGTCGAGGTAGGTACTTCTCCTTAGCCTCAAAGAATAAGAGACCACAGAAAGGTGGTACCTAATACTAGAAGACCGTAATATTTTTGTCACTTTTACATCAATGACTGACTGTTATAAATATTTCAGGTTATTCTCCTGGGAAGAATCATAGGCGGCCTGTCATTTGGCATGATGCTGCCTCTTCGCTCTATCCTCATCGGTGAATACACCAGTCCAAAGAATAGGGGAGCCTTCCTCACCACCATTTCCCTTACTCAAGGTTCTGGCATCTTCTTCGTCCATCTCGTAGGGTCCCTCTTGAGCTGGCGAAGAACTGCTCTTGTCTGTCTCTTTCTACCATTCATCAGTCTCGTCATGACCCTATTCACGCCAGAATCTCCAAGCTGGCTGGTGTCCAAGGGAAGGTATAATGAGTGCCGAGAAGTATTCCACTGGCTGAGAGGTGGTGAGGAAGAAGTAGAATTAGAAGCCATGATTGAAGCAAGAATAAACTTCGAGAAGACGGTAAAAAACCAAAAGAAGTTAGACCTAGTAGCCACTGTGCAGAAAAGAGAGTTTTATAAGCCGATAATATTAATGGTCCACGCATATGCCATGGGACAGTTGTCTGGAGGAGCCAGCACTGCTGCTTACGCTACAATTATCATCAAACTGATCATGAACCCCGACGTCAACGCTGATGCATGGATGATAGGTCTCGACAGCCAACGAATCATAGTAAACACAATAGCAATTTACATAATTAACAAGTTTAAGAGGAGGACCATGGTGTTTGCATCTGGAGGACTTTGTGTCGCCAGTCATTTAGCTATAGCCGCTTACGTATACTCTAAACACCAAGGTTTTTTGACATACAAAGCTATATGGATCCCAGGAATACTGCTCAATGTACATATCTTCTCAGTTTCTGTGGGTATGGTGCCTCTGCCGAGCGTAATAGCCGGAGAAGTGTTCCCGCTGGAGTACAGGAGCATAGCCGGCAGCATCAGCTTGGTATCTGTAGCTGGTACCATGTTCTTAGTCCTCAAAACCTTCCCTGGTCTTGTAGAAAGTGTGGGAATAACAGGAACTTATTTAGTTTATGCTGGATTGCTGACTTATTGCCTGGTGGTCATATGGTTCCTGATGCCAGAGACTAAAGGCAGGACTCTGCAGGAGATTGAAGATGAGTATAGAGGTAGAACAGTAGTTGAGGGGGAGAGGCAATCGCTTAAAACAAATGGGGAGGATGGGAAGGTGACTTCTTAGATTATCAGATATGAGATTATTAATGTAAAGACGAGAGAATTGAAGGTGGAATGGAAATATTATTTCCGATTGTTATTTTACTAAATAAATAAGTTTATATTATGAAAGGTTTACCTACATTATTTTAACCTCTCTCGATTCTAGACCTTTCGCATACTTCTGTGTGAACAATTAAATCTAAGTATGACAGCTGATATTAATAATATTGATCCGTTATTATTATTTCCTTTATTTATTTCACAATACATGTAAATCGGTTATTATTATCGTGACTTGTTACTACTGCAGTTGAATACTTACCTACTCCTTTTATCCTGTTTATGCACGTAGTCGGGTTTTAGTTATTTTTCAGCTGATTGCTCAGTATCGTATTACTTAAACCGGTCCTTAAATATTGGTCCTTTACGGCGCTCAATAAAGATCTGCTTACTCCTAGATCATCATAGAAACAGCTGACATTGTTATTGTTTATGTATCGCAGTTTGTAGATAAAATATATTTGGTCGGCTGATAAGAAGTGTGATTGTCCTACCTAATCCATGCCCTGGATGAACAATAAACATTATTGTTCAATACACGTGACGTGTATTAGTAATCAATGTTTTCTTTATTGATTAATAGTTGATTTGACAACAATGATTAGGTACTATAATAATAATTCTACTGCTTTTACTATTATTTGTTTGGCGTTGACCAAACTTGTGTTTTGTTCTACATTTATTGCCAAACCATTATTCATATATTTATATGCAATACACATTACCGATTTCGTATCCTTTCTATCTGGAAAATTTTGATTTTCTTTACTTTTAGCTTCACAAAATTCCTCGATCGGTCGTCGGTCACTCCAACGGCAACTACTTTTAGACTTCTTATTTCATTCGTTCATTTCAGTCAATGCACTTAATCCCTTTTGTGTGCCAATATTTTAATGGATACGATACTGTGTCATTTACGACAACGAAAAAATTAAAACCTACTTATTGGAGGCATTTGGAAGTCATGGTAGGCTTCCAAGATCTCGTCTCATAAATTGAACGCATGTAGGCATGCATAAGAGTAATAAAAAAACATCAGCTGTGACAACCATGAACTACATAGATACTTATCAAGTGCTGCAGTAAAGATATAATTATTAGCGAAATCATAAAAGTGTGAAAGACACTTTTACAACCGGTACCTTCAAGATAACACTTAGGGAATTTATACAGCGTAGGTACCTCCTTAACCAAATAATTACTTATTTACTAAAATTTGGAAATTTTTGGTTTAAGAGATTACCGAGTCACGTGTATATATATACATAGGTACTTACATTAGTTATATAAATGTTATAAACGTGAACGTTTATAAGGATAGATAACAGTTATCAGTTCATCCCGATGGATAGATGAATGTTTGCTACTCATTCAACCAAATTAGGTACCTACCTACTGACATTATTTTTGTGAAAATTGGCACACAACCTGATCATAAAAATAAGGACAGACCCTACGGGGCATAGGCGAAATAGGAAGGACCTACGTTTTGTAAAAACTCAGGCTAAATTACATTTCCTAATGTTAAAATAATTGTATTTCCTAAAATATGCATCAAAAACAGTTAATTTTATCAGAAACCCTATATTCATATCTAAAGATCACTTCAAATTTTGGATATTTGACAGGATAATAAAACTTCAACATTGAATTAGTGAATTATGTCACTGAAATAATTTATTCACAAAAACTATAATAAGTTTTCACTTCTTCTCTTTCTCTTCTAGTTGACAGACATTTCGCCAAAGTACACAATAATCGCCTTTGTTTTCAAAGAGATGATTGAAGATTTGGTATGTCAGGAACATACGTTCTTTAACCTAATTCTACTAAACAGCCCACTGTCAAAACTGTCGAGATATCATGTCGTACACACGGCGCGGCACCCGCGCGGCGCGTGGACCACAAGCCATCATTGTCGCGATATCGAACAGAGATAAACGTCAATTGCCGCTATTGTAAAAGATATCGCGATCATCATAAGGCTGTGTGGAGATCGGCGGGATCTTATCGATGGTCTTTTGTTTCTTTTAGAACTTCATAAATAGCTTATTCCAACATCTACTCATTTACCTAAAACTTATCTGCCTAGCCATTTTCTAATCATAGGGTCCAGCTTGCAAATCAAGTACTTTACACAGGCAATAGCCTCTGTTCTCTACAACCTATTTACTGGATAACACCTTCATAATACTTTTTCTCAGCCTGTAACGTCTGTTAAAGATATGTCTATTTTAGTTAGCGTCTTAGCAATTTCCATTATCATATCATAGTGCCTTAGTGTACCGACGATCATCACCGGAGTCAATCGCAGTATTATAACACTAAATCAATTGATATCTAGGTACGCTTCATTGATGACGATATATACAAAGTTTATTATGTAAGTATAAAATGAATTAAATCTTTGTTGTTGTTATTGTGGCTACAGAAATCACAAAGTAATTAACATTCAAAATAAACGATTAGGTAGATAAAACGTATCCGTGATTACTTATACATAATACAGTGAATCGACGTCAGATTGACGTAGAAAAGTAAGACTACACTAAGTATCTAGAACATTAATAGAGATTTTTATAGTTCATTTTACTGTGCACATACACAAATACATTTAGCATCTTACATCGACAATTTCAAAATTCAAAAGTCATATATTCAATTAGGCTGAAAATCAGCACTTTTTGAACGTCAAATTTACAAAGGAAACGCCAAACGCCCGCACTTCCAATGTGTTTTTGCTGGGAAGAAGTGGTGCAACAAACTCCCCCGTAACACATATCTGTCTATACGGTTTGAAGAACCTTCGTCTATACAATATTAATAAAAAATAAGGGTAATTATAACAGCATTGATAAATAAAAACAATTATTATAATAATTAATAAATTATTTAGTTAGGTACCTATTGGCTAGCACACGCCTTTGTATACAAAGAAAATTGTATACAAAGTCGAGTTTAACCCAGATTGGATTCTTTAACAGCAAACCTTATGATCGAGAGATTTGACGACATAGAAGACAGAAATTCAGTGTACAACTTATATCTATGTATATACTGCTATAATACAGATATGTGTATAGCACACATATGTTGGCAAGCAAACAAAAATGACGATGACTGTATCGACAGGCCAGCAACACATGACATAAGATTTATTAATTATCTTAATTAGTTTCAAAATCACACTGCAGTGACTCCACTTATCAAATAATAATCTAAAATCTAAACGATAAATCTATGTATAGAAAATGGTCAGTTCACTGGGGGACTGCTTGACAGTGCGGATCTGCCCTTATAAATATCTCGATTTTCATATTATATATAATCCTTTGAGTGCAGTTAAAATGATATACTTATATTTAACATGTTATTGTGCTTGTCATAAACATGTGAGAGCTAATCGGATAACAAGAGGTTTACGCGTTAATTGCTCTTTTTTAAAGAAATCATCATAAAAATGTGCTGATATTTTTTAATTGTGATACTAATTTTAAAGTGTTCTTAGATATTATTTTTAATTAATTTTATATTTACTGAAATGTATTTTATTTAATGATATTGTGACGAGTGTGTTCTTAGACATGGGGAAGACAAGAATTTCACCATTTCTTAAACAAGTGAGTATAGATCAGAACTAAACTAAGTTTTCTAAAAATGATAAGTAATGATTAAATCCTACAACAAATTCTGCTGTGCTGCTGTTTCTATTTTTAAAAGCTTTCACGCAAGAACTGCAAAACGGATTTGAATGAAATTCAGCGCACACATAGTTTATGACCTGGATTAACGCATAGGGTCGTTTTTATCCAGGCATCTTGGCTCAATTAGACCACATAGACGAAGACTTCTTCTTACTTGAAATTATGATTTCAAGTTCCCGAAGCCGAAGGTGTGAAATAGTCGAAAAATGCATTACTTAGTTGTAATTGGCATATATACGAGTATTAGAATGTTATCGTATGATCTAATATTTGTATGTGTAAGTATGTATGTGCTGTAGTAAATAAATAAATAAATATAGAATAACATAGGCACGGCTATATTTCCTGATCATGATATAGGCCGCGCTGCATCAGGACTTATTAAGTTATAAGCCCCAGCATCACAAAACTCAAAGACAATCAATCAGTATGAGAATAAATAAATTAAAAGTTATTGCTCTCACACCTTCTTAATTTGGAAATACAAGTCTATAGATGATTTTACGCGTACCGATGTAACGTTTACTTAGTTTACTTTTTCATTTATTTATTAAAGTCATTGGCGCTATTGTCTCAGACTACTCCGTTTAAAACTTTAATATGTATATTTGCTCTCAAACTAAAGTAGACTAACTCTGTCGCCAGTGTTTCGTGACGGCGTCCGTGGGCAGCAACATCATCGGGCACGGCTGCGTGATCGGCTACCCCGCCATCTTGTTGCCGCAGCTGCTCACGCCAAACTCAGAGATCCCGATGACCAGCACTGCAGCTTCATGGCTAGGTGAGACTTCAGAGTAGTTGAACCAAAGGACAGGCGGTAGAACAGATATACCTCGACACAATAGGCAATAAAAACCCAAGAGTATGGGTTTTACAATATATTTTTACAGTGTAAGTACATCAGAATAATATTACGCTCATTTTCAAAGTAAACAGAGGTGAACCCAGCGTAACCACATAACGCCTGTTATAATCAAGTCATCTACTCAACCGATTTCTTGCTCATCTAACAGTCACACATTTTATAAATTCCTTATGGATCATCATCATCTGCCATTAGTTAGCCACGAGCTCTCCACCAAAAAGAAATTCTTCATAGAGAATCCAAATGATACCACTCGGAAGGTCCCAGGAGGTCCTTACCCTTACGACCACTGGATCACCGATTAACTTTATATTTCATACAAATTCCCAATCGTTTTACTACTTAGCCTATTGTTATAACATATTTTTGTTTAACAGCATCAGTATTAGGAGTGACCCAGTTACTGGGGAGCTTCGTCACGCCACCCATCATGGACCGGTTTGGAAGAAGAGCCGCCCACCTCGCCGTTACTATGCCTGTTCTCATCGGCTGGTTTATCACTATGATGGCTACCAGTTATGAGGTAAGCAAAAATATGTGGTATCGGCTGATTTCAGTACATACAGATTTCTAGAGATGCTTAGATTAGTAGTTTAATCCAATCACCCACATCTATTATAATACGATAACTTTACTAAATATCTGAAATATCCTCAATCTTCGACCATCAAATAGAAACTTTTAAAACCTCTAACTAGAATGTGTTTTTTGCAGCCTTTATTAGTCGGAAGAATACTCCAAGGCCTGTCGATTGGCATGCTCTCGCCTCTCCGTTCAATCCTAATTGGGGAGTACGCCAGTCCCAAAAACAGAGGAGCATTCCTCACGACTGTCTCCTTGACGCAAGCATTTGGTATACTCTTCGTCCACGTGGTGGGATCCCTCCTCAGTTGGCAGAAGACTGCACTTATCTGCGTTTTCTTCTCATTCTTCAGCCTCGTTATGACCCTTTACTCCCCTGAATCTCCCAGCTGGCTCGTCGCCAGAGGAAGATACGATGAATGTCGAGAGGTCTTCCATTGGTTGCGAGGCGATGACGAAAATGATGAACTTGAAGAAATGATAAATGCTAGAATGATTTTCGAAAAGGCCAAACAGGAGCAGAAGCTCGGGAAAGCACCCAATAGAGTGAAGTCTACCATGGCGACTATACAGAAGAAGGAGTTCTACAAGCCAATCATCATCATGATACACGCGTATGTGATGGTGCAATTTGCTGGGGGCACGACTATGGCGGCCTACTCTACCACTATCATAACTTTGATCATGGGCCCCAACGTGAACCCACACTTCTGGATGATATTTTTAGACACGCAGAGGTTTATCTCCAATACTATAGCAGTTTTTCTAATAAACAAGATAAAAAGGCGAACCATGATGTTCCTCACCGGTGGGCTGTGCGTTCTCAGCCAGTTGGCCATTGCCTCTTACACTTATCTGAAGAAGGAGGGCGTGCTGACCTACGACGCCGTATGGATACCGGCTCTGCTGATCAACCTGCAGTTCTTCACAGTAGCCACTGGGATGCTGCCGTTACCGAATGTAATTGGTGGAGAAGTTTTCCCCTTAGAGTATAGAAGCATCGGAGGGAGCATCAGTTTAGCAACAATGTCAGCTTCCTTCTTCATAGTGCTAAAAACCTTCTTAGGCTTAGTGGAAAGCATAGGAATATATGGTACGTACTGTTTATACGCATGTCTTCTCACATACTGTTTACTGGTGATCTCAGTCCTACTGCCGGAGACGAAAGGGAAGACCTTGCAACAAATCGAAGACGAGTTCCGAGGCAGGCCGCTGGCTCCTCGGGAGATTGAAGAGAGGATGGTGTTCCAATCCTGTCCTGTGCTAAACTATAAGAGGAAAATGTCTGCGAGGAGGTGCAGTACGCCCTTGTTACATTAGGATATAAACTTTTAAGTTGATTCTTTTACGCTTTGGTGATAATTAAGTGATAATATACTATTGATAAGTTTTACCTTTACCGAGTGGTTTGATTTGATTCATAGAAAACTTTATTTCCCCAGCTTAAGGGCGCTTCAAGCTGACCTGTTCCGTCTTGAAGAGTACTGTCGGGTTAACAAACTCGACTTAAATCCATTAAAGTGCTCAGTAATTACCTACACTAGGAAACGGGCAATGCTAGCTGCAACTTACACTTTGTCGGGCCAGACCTTGCCAAGGTGTGACACTATTCGTGACTTGGGCGTCCATCATGACTATAAGCTCATTTTTGAAGCACATATCGATACCATTGTGAAAAAAGCTTATAAACTCCTCGGGTTTATAATGCGTCTTTCTAAGTGCTTTAAAAACGCCAAGACACTTAAAATTTTGTACTGCACCTTTGTAAGAAGTCAGCTGGAGTATGCATCCCAGATATGGAACCCGCGTTACAATAGGTACATAGACCGCATTGAAAACATACAAAAACGATTCATTAAATTTCTTTGTTTTCATCAAAAGATTCCATACCATTCAAACGATTATTTCCGACTCTGTAAAAAATACCATCTTTTGCCACTCGTATACCGGCGTGAAATTGCTGACTGCCTATTTCTGTTAAAGATATTTAATAATAACATTGACAGCCCCGAGCTATTATCAAAATTTTATTTTAATGTACCAGGTAAATTACTTCGTTTCAATCCGCCCTTACGTGTACCTCATACCTATACGAACTATAGACAGAACAGTTATATTGTGCGAGCGAGTAAGCAGTTCAATATGATATGTAAGCAGCATGATTTGGATCTTTTCACAACGAGTGTGACATCAGCCAGAAGGTGTTTGAGCCTCAAATTTTTCGAATAACCTGCGTATTGGTCATTACCCTTTTTTCATAATTATAAATTTTTATTTTAGTGTAAACAAAACAAATATTTGCTAATTATAATTTCCTAAATTATCCTGGTTAAAAAATAGCGCATTACTTACACCTTTAATTTGACACGATGTAGTAAAGTGTGTTCAAAGAAATTATATTGAAATTTCCTTGCGTGTGTTCACATAATCTTTAAGTTCTATTCTATCTCTATAAGTGAGGACTTGTAATTGGCTTTATGTTGTCTAGATATCTCAGTTTTGTTAAGTTTTTTTATATAGCTGTAAGTCTTCCATAATGTAATAAATAAATAAATAAATAAATAGATACAAGGTCATTGGAAGTAGGCGATTCCTATTATCTTATTTATCAACCATATTTGTATTTGTTAATTATAGCCTACTTATAAACCACAAGTGCGGATGTACCCCTACACAGCAGTAAACAATTAAAGGCTCTTGTTAATTACGATAAAATGAACGTGTTGCCACTTGGGTTTGAGTTACAAGTACCGAAGTAAGTCGAGAGCCACTTGTGTCTGATGAAACATGGCTTTATCTAATAAAAATAGGTGGAGAAGGTGGAACTTGACATATATTTTTATGATGGAAGTTAAACAATGCCTTCTTGATAGTAGACTGCTGCGATTTAAAGAAGCAAAGTTGTTGTTTCAATTTCATTTTTTTTATGTTGCACTATAGAGCTCAGACAGTATCAAAGAGACCTAGGCGATCTGTATTTCAGTACACTCCTACTCAACGCCTTTCTCTTTAACTTGTTCCACGGAATATAATTCTGTCAAATGCTTATAAGAAAAATAAAGATAATAATCATAAAAATGAGGAGCTCGTGGCTAAGTAACCGACCAATCAAAGGTTAAGCTGCGCTTGGCGCGGTCGGTCCGTGGATGGGTGACCATCTATGTCATAGCGAGACTCCTCCGTACCTCGGAAAGCACGTTAAGCTGTTGGTCCCGGTTGTCATTCATCTTTGACAGTCGTTACGGGTAGTCAGAAGCCAGAAAGTCTGACAACCAGTCTTATCAAGGGGCACCGTGTTACCCGGTAACTGGGTTGTGGAGGTCAAATAGGCAGTCGCTCCATGTATAACACTGGTACTCAGCTGCATCCTGTTTAGACTGGAAGCCGACCCCAACATACTTTGGAAAAGGCTAGGCAGATGATATCATAAAAATAATATTTGCCTGAGTGAGTTGCGTGTGGATTTGACACGGGATATTGTTTTTTATTGGAAATTAAATAAGAACGAGAAATCTAACAATTCCAGTGCCAGATTTGTTTTCCAAGAAGTGAAGGGAACAGAAACAAAAAGTTTGAAATGAAGGACCACTAGGTATGTGGATGTGTCTTTTGTCTCGAGCAGTTGTTCATCAAAAATTTTCGACTTTTCCTAAATAATGGGATGGGACACACTCTGGGAGGACTGGAGATCCGCCTAGGATATTACATGGAGCAATTGGTCCATAGGATATTCCCTCAAAACCTGACAGTTGTAGGTACTCGTATCTACCAATCAATTGTTTTGAAGAAAAGACGTCATTTGAACTTTTACCGTATTGCGTCAAGTTATCTTCATATATCTACATGATATTGTTGATCTAATAGGTACTCACGGTCGTTTACCTACTCGTTTAGCATATCATCAAAGTCAACAAAGCACAAAAGAGAGCAATTTCCTTATCACTGATAACGCACTTGGTACCAATAGTATCAGATAAGCGATTTGCAATCGATTGACACCTATAAGTGTGTACTTCACTTGTTTTGCTTACAAAAATATAAGTATTATCACATCGATATTTATAACATTGATATACATTTTCCTACTTGAATGCGGCTTTTGGCTTCTGTATGTGTTATAGCGGTTTTTAAGATGTGATAAAGTTCGTTTAAATCGATCCAAAGCAAGAACATTTATTGATACATTAACTAACCATCGAAATGCTTTTTCACTTTGTTTTTATTTCATAAAAAAAATATTTTCCATCAGTTCCAGAAGTTCAAACCTGTTACTTTATACTAGAAAGGTTGCCTTACATCATTATCTGCGAAGCCTAAAACATACTTAATCGAATATTGTGTTTGCCACCCACCTGCATATACCATGCATTCAATCAGTTTTAAAAATTCGCTATCAGTCTAGGCGTCGGTATCAAAGTAGGCGTCGGTATCAGTGTTGGCGTCGGTATCGGTATTGGCGTCGGTATCGGTCTAGGCGTCGGTATCGGTCTCGGCGTCGGTATCGGTCTAGGCGTCGGTATCGGTATTGACGTCGGTATCGGTCTAGGCGTCGGTATCAATGTTGGCGTCGGTATCAATGTTGGCGTCGGTATCAATGTTGGCGTCGGTATCAATGTTGGCGTCGGTATCAATGTTGGCGTCAGTATCGGTCTAGGCGTCGGTTTCAATGTTGGCGTCGGTATCGGTCTAGGCGTCGGTATCGGTCTAGGCGTCGGTATCGGTATTGGCGTCGGTATCAGTGTTGGCGTCGGTATCAATGTTGGCGTCGGTATCGGTCTCGGCGTCGGTATCGGTCTCGGCGTCGGTATCGGTCTCGGCGTCGGTATCAGTGTTGGCGTCGGTATCAATGTTGGCGTCGGTATCAATGTTGGCGTCGGTATCGGTCTCGGCGTCGGTATCGGTCTAGGCGTCGGTATCGGTATTAGCGTCGGTATCGGTCTCGGCGTCGGTATCGGTATTGGCGTCGGTATCGGTCTCGGCGTCGGTATCGGTCTCGGCGTCGGTATCGGTCTAGGCGTCGGTATCGGTCGAGGCGTCGGTATCGGTATTGGCGTCGGTATCAGTGTTGGGGTCGGTATCAATGTTGGCGTCGGTATCGGTCTCGGCGTCGGTATCGGTCTAGGCGTCGGTATCGGTATTGGCGTCGGTATCAGTGTTGGCGTCGGTATCGGTCTCGGCGTCGGTATCGGTCTAGGCGTCGGTATCGGTATTGGCGTCGGTATCGGTCGAGGCGTCGGTATCAATGTTGGCGTCGGTATCGGTCGAGGCGTCGGTATCAATGTTGGCGTCGGTATCGGTATTGGCGTCAGTATCGGTCGAGGCGTCGGTATCAATAATGGCGTCGGTATCGGTATCAATGTTGGCGTCGGTATCGGTATTGGCGTCGGTATCGGTCTAGGCGTCGGTATCGATATTGGCGTCGGTATCAATGTTGGCGTCGGTATCGGTCTCGCGTCGGTATCGGTCTAGGCGTCGGTATCGGTCTTGGCGTCGGTATCGGTCTAGGCGTCGGTATCGGTATTGGCGTCGGTATCGGTCGAGGCGTCGGTATCAATATTGGCGTCGGTATCGGTCTAGGAGTCGGTATCGGTATTGGCGTCGGTATCGCCTAGACGTCGGTATCGGTCTAGGCGTCGGTATCGATATTGGCATCGGTATCAGTGTTGGCGTTGTTATTGGTGTTGGCGTCGGTATCGATATTGGCGTCGGTATCAGTGTTGGCGTTGTTATCGGTCTCGGCGTCGGTATCGGTATTGGCGTCGGTATCAGTGTTGGGGTCGGTATCAATGTTGGCGTCGGTATCGGTCTCGGCGTCGGTATCGGTCTAGGCGTCGGTATCGGTATTGGCGTCGGTATCAGTGTTGGCGTCGGTATCGGTCTCGGCGTCGGTATCGGTCTTGGCGTCGGTATCGGTCGAGGCGTCGGTATCAATGTTGGCGTCGGTATCGGTCGAGGCGTCGGTATCAATGTTGGCGTCGGTATCGGTATTGGCGTCAGTATCGGTCGAGGCGTCGGTATCAATAATGGCGTCGGTATCGGTATCAATGTTGGCGTCGGTATCGGTATTGGCGTCGGTATCGGTCTAGGCGTCGGTATCGATATTGGCGTCGGTATCAATGTTGGCGTCGGTATCGGTCTCGCGTCGGTATCGGTCTAGGCGTCGGTATCGGTCTTGGCGTCGGTATCGGTCTAGGCGTCGGTATCGGTATTGGCGTCGGTATCGGTCGAGGCGTCGGTATCAATATTGGCGTCGGTATCGGTCTAGGAGTCGGTATCGGTATTGGCGTCGGTATCGCCTAGACGTCGGTATCGGTCTAGGCGTCGGTATCGATATTGGCATCGGTATCAGTGTTGGCGTTGTTATTGGTGTTGGCGTCGGTATCGATATTGGCGTCGGTATCAGTGTTGGCGTTGTTATCGGTATTGGCGTCGGTATCGGTCTAGGCGTCGGTATCGGTATTGACGTCGGTATCGGTCTAGGCGTCGGTATCAATGTTGGCGTCGGTATCGGTCTAGGCGTCGGTATCGGTCTAGGCGTCGGTATCGGTCTAGGCGTCAGTTTCAATGTTGGCGTCGGTATCGGTATTGGCGTCGGTATCGGTCTAGGCGTCGGTATCGGTCTAGGCGTCGGTATCGGTATTGGCGTCGGTATCAGTGTTGGCGTCGGTATCGGTATTGGCGTCGGTATCGGTCTAGGCGTCGGTATCGGTATTGGCGTCGGTATCGGTCTAGGCGTCGGTATCGATATTGGCGTCGGTATCAATGTTGGCGTCGGTATCGGTCTCGGCGTCGGTATCGGTCTAGGCGTCGGTATCGATATTGGCGTCGGTATTCAATATTGGCGTCGGTATCAGTGTTGGCGTCGGTATCGGTCTAGGCGTCGGTATCGATATTGGCTTCGGTATCAGTTTTGGCGTTGTTATTGGTGTTGGCGTCGGTATCGATATTGGCGTCGGTATCAGTGTTGGCGTTGTTATCGGTATTGGCGTCGATATCGGTCTAGGCGTCAGTTTCAATGTTGGCGTCGGTATCAGTGTTGGCGTCGGTATCAGTGTTGGCGTCGGTATCAATGTTGGCATCTGTATCAATGTTGGCGTCGGTATCAATTTTATTACAAGTATTTTATGTACGCAAAAGATTTTTATTGGCAAAGGCTCATGGATAAGACGTGAGATTGATACATATTTGAGTGCAGATTTGATGCATGTGAATGTATTTCACAAATTATAATAAAATCACCGTAAGATTTTGTAACTAGCTTTTAAAATATGAATCAAACTTGACTGCTGCACTGAACTCGTGAAAGGTTTGCACAATCATGATGATCATTAGTTCATGATACACATACACCTTGCTATCATAATTTAGGACTTTCATTAAAGTCGCTGTTACTACGTGCACGTCAAAATGTGAGTTATCGGATTATCGACTAAATGCAAGATACGATCACGCATATTGAATTAATTGTGATGTCATAACGATGATTGATTAATTATTTTTGAACTTTGATTTATTAAGTACTAGCTGTTTCCCGCGGTTTCACCCGCATCCCGAGGGAACTACTTAGCGCACCCGGGTAAAAAGTAGCCTATGTTGTTCCTCAGGGTCTATTCTATCTCTGTACCAAATTTCATTTATATCGGTCCAGTAGTTTGGCGTGAAAGCGTAACAGACAGAGTTACTTTCGCAATTATATTAGTAAGGATTTAAAAGTGTTGACTTGTGGTAAAAATTGGTGAGCCTTTTTCACTACACTAGATAGTTACGTGTTAAGAATGCAGGGGACAAGTAACAGCACTATTCATATCATTACGTCTGTTCCGCAGACGTATGTACTAGTAGGTACTCTCATTTTACAAGCATATTGAGGGTAATTGGATGACGTTAATATAAATACAGGAAAGTGAACAGTTATCTGCACGCTATTTTTTGGGATCGAAATCATCTAATTACCCCTCCCACCGTAGGTGGGGTGGGCTAAACGAGTGTCAGACTCTTACTAAGACCCATCCTTGTTCCTTCCATAGCCCTATATGTTCCGGGGGCGCGGTAACTCTTTCGAACATCCCGTAGCCCTGGCGTCTGCAGGCTGCAGCCGTACTATGAAGTGTAGACATATAACTACGTCAGGTATGGTCAGGTACAATAAAATAAACACACGTTTATATTTTTCTATAATTTTCTATATTTATTTGGTACACAATATGCCGATCTGTCCAACGATACGGGACGACATTCATTCATTTACATTTAAACAATTAAATTTTACACTAAAATACTATCGGGTATAGTACACAAGCCTCCGGTATTGTTGGACAAACGTAGACTTTCACTTAACTAAATATATTCTGTACAATTATGTTTGCGCAAGATGCGCAAGTTTGCGCAAATAGGGGAGGGGGGAAATGAATATGATTTTTATTACTAATTTGAGTTACTGGTAATTGGGAAAACTTGTTGTGTGCTTGAATACTAAACTGCACGTATAATGCCAAGTTAAAGCAAAGAAGATTAATTACGACAATTAACGCGCCTGACTTTACAAATTTACTTTGTTTACAAATTCTCAATAATAATTAAATATTAGATTACCATATCATAAAATCAAACTTAGCTCTTAATCATTACTCAACTAGGCGACCAAGACCCCTCCCCCTATTCACCAAACCGTCGCATGCGCAGCTATCGGGCATACATAAATACAATAATATTAACATAACATCAGATCGGACGCGGCTGGCAGAGATCAACATAATGCGGTCAACTTTGTATTACAGCCATTTCATTGGTGCGTATGGTTTGACTTTGTAAATCTGTAGGTGGTTTATAAATACCAAAAGGTAATTCTGACGATTTTGCCTCTTCTAAAGTTTCAAGTCATTTTTTTTGACAAATTTTCATCTTATGCTCAATGTGGTTGAAATTATGCGACGGTTAAGTTTATCAGGTCCTTTTCTATTTTGAAGCAATGTTGCTCCAAACTTCTATAGTTAAAAAACATCTCGTTTTACCAATCAAGGTTTTGTTCTTTCCTTTGTTTTTTTGTGACATATGATGACATGACACCAGTGCTATTGACCCTGGCCTTCATAATATTAGTCAAACCAATGACACCTCGTCAATTAAAACTAGCAACAATCCAAACAGTTAAATATAACGGTTGAGACTTAGCGCTAAATGGCTGGCGGCTACAGCCGTCTTGTTAACAAATATAAATCTGTTCTACTAAGCAATAGAGTTCATATTGGCTTTACAATTTGTCATACTGATATAAATTGATACGATCACACGGCACAACTCTGTATTTTTTTATTTTAAACAATAATTCAATTACTTAAAGACATAAATAATCAAATTATTAATTATCTTGCTAATATAATAATGAAATCGAAATATGAATTGAATTTTATATTACATTTAAAAATTACAATGACGATGATTCAATGAGCAAATTAAGTAAACTTTACATTAATAAATAATATTAAAATTGTCTATTAATTTTAAATACAATTAATGCAGGCAATGCATCTGCTCAGAGCTGTGTCCGTGTAACAGTACACTAGGCATAGAAGAAACGTATTATGTTTACAGCGAGTCGCTACGTAAATAAATATATTCTATACCTTACCAGAGCGAATAGTAACTTATGGGATGTTTGTAGGGTTATCCATGTACATGCAAACGCATGCATGGGTGCAATAGGTTGAAAATAATTCGAGAATACATCATTTTAGATAGTATTTTTATCAGATTTTTATTAACTAAAAGGTTTTTTTTTTGTATTTGGATTGATACAGGCTATTAAGCCCAATAATAAACCCCACCACATTTTTGTAAAGATGTTATCCACAGCGTGGTAGGGTTGGTCACTTTATATTTAGTGAATCATGAATACAAATTTTGCATTATTGAAAGCTCAGTGAGTTAGGAACATTAGGATGACCTAGACCTAGATGTATCCCGCTATTAAATTAAATTATAAACCTTTTAGATCCTAATGTATACCGAGTGATATGTCACATGGAATCAGGATATAATTTAACATTAAATATTGAATTGGTTCACAGCAACCTGAAGTGAGTGGTTTAGAAAAAGAATATCTGGTAAGGCATTAAGCTTTATTTAATCGTCTTAAAATAAACTATTATTATAAACATTGATTCACAAAAGGAAGGCCAGTGCATAAATATTCTCCATAGAAACATATTAGAACAGATACTAATTCAGTCAAATATACTTAAAATACCTCAAAATTCTCCGAAGACATTTTTAATATCTGTAAAAATATGTGTTTAAAGTCAACTCACACATTCCAGCGTAGTTCTGTTCCACACGGCTGCGACGTGTGAGCTGCCTTCAATATTTCCTTACAAATGGTTAGGCGACAGTGTCGCAAGCTCTTACAACATTACTCTAACAAGTATGGCGGCAGCGCCTCAATATACATACATCGAACTACATTTAAACATTATTTACAATATGATAAACGCTTCCGACCAGTAATAAGCAGATACGCGTACTTTACTAATTGGTCTTTGAACTCAAGCTTACGAGGTGAACGTCTGGTAGATATCTCACTTCCCTATCAACATAAACGATTCGACAACTGTCTGTAACTGTTCGTAAGTACCTCCTGCAGTATGTGTTGTGTGTGTATGTCGCTATATCCGCACAGAGACTATTGCAGGACTAAGTTTGATGAAGATAGCTTAATGATGATAGATGTAAAGGTTCAATCGAAATATTTAGAGTAGTATAGATACGAAGCAACCACGATTACTTTACATAAACTTAATAATGTTTTAGTGTAACAGTGTAAAATTTTATAGAAAAGTGAATGTAACTATTCAGCTCGTTATTACTTGATATTCTTTACTTTTATGCTGTAAATTCTGTCTACACGTATTTGATAGAAAATTTTGTCATTTTGGGCACTTCGAGCTAGTATGTTTACTTAGAGCTCCACCTAGCTAGGTTACCGTGGCGTGCGGTAGCTCGACGACAGCGCCTCACACTTCACACACAGACACACCTCTCACACACACCTACTACTTACACTATCAGTTTCTTGCAAAAAATTCCATTACATTAAAAACTTTTTAATTTTCTCGCTAACGTTTTTTAAAAAATATTTACAAAATTTTCTCGTCTAACCGGAGACCTTGTCATCTTGTATCATTCTTGTAACGTTAACATGAATGTTGCCAAACTAAAACCACAATAAAATTAATTCAAAAAAACTTTAAAATAAAATTAGAATTAGACTAAGAATACAAATAATTAAATGAAATAAGATTTAATAATTTTAAACCATATTGTAGCAAAATAAATAAAGTACAAAATCAGTAAAAAAAAGCTTCGAATATTTGGCTACATTCAATATTAACATTCGACAGGACTGGAAAATGCTAGATACATAAATATATTTTTTATTTGAATTAACAATTAATTTGGTATTAAAACTTATGAGACACGATGACACAATGTTACATGCGCGGGCGCAATTATCACTTCATAATAATTCGCAAAGTATGTATTTAAGCGACAATTCTAATACATACAAAATACATTTCCAAATGTCTGAATGTTATTTTTTACAATAATGATTGTATCCCTAAAAGGATTGATACCAAACAAACCGTTAAGGACTAGTCAAACTTACAAAACTCCTAATATTTTAAATCCTATCAACCGATACGATCTGTTGCGCTTACCACCGCCCATAAACGCTAGCACTAGTCCTTTTTACAGTAATATATTATATTATTATACATAATTTTACAATTTTCCCAGTCCCGATACCTAAATTATTTGTCACATTTAATAAAATATAATAACTCTACCTATCCCACTCGCGTCGCGCTCAGAAGATACCAACCTTGTTAAGAGAGAGAGAGAGAGACGTGTATATTTTGCTAATACTTTAACAACAACATTGGTTTAACATCAATATGGAACATATTACGGTTGGAATAATTACTGTAGGGGTGGCTAACATCTCGATATCAAATTGCAGTTTAATAATAAGCCTGGAATTGTCACATATCCTGTTCAACTTAATGGAGCTACGTAATTTTATTTCTCTTCAGGATTATCCCAATATCACTTATTTTGTCGTCACTCTAGCCTATGTTTTTGTCTGACGTGTTATTCTACAACATGCGGTCTCAAACCTCATTCCGGGCCAAATCAATGTCACTTTTTGGTATTACTCAAATAGCGTTACAATTTGTTCATTACATAGGTCATTGGTCCGGTTTAATCTCAGAATTTCTTCACCTTCATCTAGTATTGGACTACTTTGACAAATAATTTCTCATAAATATATCTTCTCATGGGTTCTTTCGAAAATAGTACGCTAAAACTAGGGCACCATTTCTAAGACACATCGATACATAACCCCTCCACTCCTCACCTCTACAGTAACTATTCCCCCCTGACTCCGGAGAGGGGGGTATCACTACAAACACCGATCGCTAACGTGTCTTGAGACAACTAATCCCAATAGATACGTGGCAAAAGCACTGAACAACAGATATAATTGAATTATATTCGAACACCATCTATTAAAATATTGAATGAACTTTTTACTACTGAGCGCATATTTATTATGACACATTGTACCACCGCGGTACAGGGCTAGTTACAGTTCTTATTTTGGATCGGTTGGTATTGCACCTTAATGTTAATTTTGTTAGCAATTAGCGCTACCTAAAAACGAAAGGATACCGTTGTAACTTGCATTTCTGTGTCATAGTAAATGAAAGCTTAGACTCTATTTAAATCAGTTGTACCACATTGAGATAATTTTAAGATATTTTGGTTAATTACAGCTAATAATTGTAGCTCAGGATTTGTTCTTTTTATCGCATTTCATCGCAAAATGATTGATTTGAACTACTATAAGTTAAACGCTTTGCGTGAAGCAAATCATGAGAACGCTTCCATTGTAAAATCAATCGTTTACCTTGGCAATAAGTGTCAAATTAGTTGCGTCTGGTAAATCAAGTGCTATATCAAGTTGTTCCTATGTTTGTGTCTCTCTACCCTTTTGCAAACTGAGTGAGATTCAAGCCAAAATGATTATCATATTGGTGTTATTGCCAGATTATTACTAATATGATCTTAATATTTTATAGCACAGGAAGAAAAACCTATTCACTCATGCCAAGGTTTTCCTTCTTGACAGATCTTGCGAGATTTATGAAAAATAGTAAGTTAAGTATGATTATCATCTTGGCTCGTAACTCCTCAGCTCTGCTATATGGATGTACCAACCAACAATATTCAATAATATCAGTGTGTCTAATTGTACTATCAGAAATGTTCTGAACGTCGATTTATTTCCTTGGACATAATGTTCATGTAAATCTGTGTTTTTAAAGTTAGGATCAAGTTAACATTGGAATATAGTTAAAACTGCTTAGAAATGTAAGTTGTATAGTAGTTTATTTATAAATAATGTATATGTAAAATAAACATAATTAAAATTAAGGGCGTATTGACTATATTCCAAAAAATATTAACTCTCACCAACTTTTCAGATACAAAAACCGAGTCAATTTCAACAATACATATTATATAATCCATTACTTTATATTCCATGTAGAATAAAATTCAATCAGTAATCAACTTCAAAAAACACGTATTTCAATAATCACTGTCAGTCAACTACATAACAAAACAGTTCGAACCGTATCACTCGTTCAAGGCTGGTGAAAGGCCCCTGTTGGCGGGTGCTGAGTACCTCTTAGCGGTAGTGGGTGAGGGGGCGCGGCTAGTCCCGGGGGCGCGGCTAGTCCCGGGGGCGCGGCTAGTCCCGGGGCCGCTGCGCGCAGGTGCCGCACACGTAGTCGTCGTCGTCCCGCAGCGCGGCGCGGGCCAGCCCCACGCAGTGCATGTGGAACCACTGGTCGCAGCCCCCGTCGCACTGCACCCAATCCACTTTGCCTGTACACG
This sequence comes from Pyrrhia umbra, assembly GCA_963891755.1. Lineage (NCBI taxonomy): Eukaryota > Metazoa > Arthropoda > Insecta > Lepidoptera > Noctuidae > Pyrrhia > Pyrrhia umbra. The sequence goes on along the minus strand of OY982942.1, from coordinate 509,579 downwards.
AACGTCACTCATTTAGTGATGCTTTATTATGTAGCAAGCCTTTTCTACGGTTTTACCATTATCCAGGCATTAGCAGGTCAAGAAATGGGGGATGGAAAAATGCGTTTTGTTCTTTAGTTCCCCCCTTATTGGATACTAGCTTCTGCCCGCGACTTCGTCCGCGTGGAATAGTGGTAGAAAACCCAAATATCTTACGGAACCCTATTTTTTTCCAAAATAAAATTTAACCTATGTTACTCGTGGATAATGTAGCTTTCGAATGGTGAAAGAATTTTTAAAATCGGTCCAGTAGTTTTTGAGCCTATTCATTACAAACAAACAAACAAAGCTTTCCTCTTTATAATATTAGTGTAGATAAAAGCCATAGACAAAGGGTGGATGGTTTATTGCTGGAGAGTTTGTTCTGCCGCTTCTTCCTAGCAAAACACATAGAAATCTGGGAAGAGCGGGAATTGTGGGGGCTGTCTTTTGTAAATTTTACGTTCTTAAAGCGTAATTTGAATGAAACATTTTTGAATTCTATCAAAGCGTAAAATTGAAAGACTGAGGATCCTAGATTAAGCTCGGCTTTGTACACAATTGTACATAATTATGTCTGTGTCAACTGTGTGAACATTGTAAGTGTGTAATAAAATAAATAGTGTAGTGACCGGTGGGCCTGAGGCAGTTGTGTGCGGCGCAGTCCTCGTCGTCCTCGGCGGAGGAGGCGGACGACGAGCTGCTGCGCCGCGCCGCGCCCGAGCCGCCCGCCGCCGCCCGCTGCCCGGCTGCGGGACATATAAAATACTCCACATTATACCACATCCTGAGAGAAATACTTCGCACACGTGCATAAATTGTGACTATGTGTTAATCTAGATTATACACTATGTGTACCAAATTTTATCCAAATATATTCAACAATTTTTGCATTTTTTTTGCAATAACGAACATACATACATATTTACAAACTTTCGCTTTCTTATTTATAATGAGTAGGACTAGCAATCCTGCGACCATACACACGAGAAGAACTTGAAAATAACAAGGTACAACCACAAATTTCTTTCAATATTCTTCCAAAAGATAAAGTATACCCTCAATTTTAGATGTTAATTTTGATTATAAACCATAATTTAATTAACGGTTTTGTTAAAATTGTATCTAAAATAATCATTCATATTAGTAACCTCTGTTGTCATAGTTGATTATCTGTGTCATATCTATACTCTTTGCTTGTTTATCTGTGCCTTGTCTATTAGACGAAATATAGTTCAGTTCTTTTTGAATCACAACGCTATCGTTTTATTATAGGTTATGCGCCCAGTTTTTTCGTTTAACTCTCGCAGATAAAACTTGCAAATTAGTGCTGTATAAGTTTACGCAGACTGAGAAAAAACTGTAACTATTTTAAAAATAATGTAGAAGGATAAGCGCACTCACCCATCCTGGTCTGTCTGGGGTGCTTGCCCCGCGTGGTGGCGGCGAGGCCGCGCTTGCGCCGCTCCTGCCGCGCCATGTAGTGCTTGCGCATCATCAGACCCGAGCCGGACGACACGCCCTGTGGTTCGACAGTTGGCTTACATACATGAACAACTACATCATAAATATATAGAATTATGGCAATGAAATTTATAAATTCAACATTTAATTAAATATCGAGTTATAATGTTTTATTGTATTTTCTAGATAATTCTAAGATTATGTAAATTACCTCAATCTTTCTCAAAGTTTTTTTTTTGTATGTTATTAAATTAATATAATTTTTTATTTAAAATCAATGCTTTATTGTGGTATACTTGTTTATTTTCTAAATGACGTTAAAATAATTGAATGTAGTGAGAGAGTAATGAAAAAACGGTACCTGTTTCCTATTTAGATAGTTGGTGGTGGTAGCTGTGCCTCGCTTGAGCGTTGGTTTGGCAGCCGGCGGCACTATAACGGACAGAATATTTTGGTTACTATTTAAAGGGCTTATTTACATACGATGAGCTTGTGACTAATAACTATCAATACAATACCAGTACTACACTGTGCTTTGAGAAGCACGTAAAATCGTTGGTCACGGCTGTAATTTCTACATATCGTCGGCGTCAGTGCAGGACCTTCTAAATGCAAAAAAAATTTTTTTTGAAAAAAGTTGTTTTAATTTGATCACATCGCTTTTAGAAAAGTTTTTATCGTCTACTGTAAAACATGTTTTTTTTTTTTGCATTTAGAAGGTCCTGCACTGACGCCGACGATATTTGTCAGTTGTTTAGAGTAGTCAGATGTCCGAAAGTTTGACAATCAATCTATTGAGATGTTATTATCTATTGAGGTATTTTTTATTGGTATACGAGGTATAACATGAGGTGAAACACTTGAGCTGGTGGTGGTGGCGGGGGGCACGCTGGTGTCGCTTGCGGCGGCCCGCGTGGTGGCGGGGCCCGCAGGTCAGCAGGCACTACTGTGGGAGTGAGGTGGGGGGTGGGTACCGTGGTGGTGCCGCGTGCGCGTGCGCTTGAGCTGGTGGTGGTGGCGGGGGGCGCGCTGGTGTCGCTTGCGGCGGCCCGCGTGGTGGCGGGGCCCGCAGGTCAGCAGGCACTACTGTGGGAGTGAGGTGGGGGGTGGGTACCGTGGTGGTGCCGCGTGCGCGTGCGCTTGAGCTGGTGGTGGTGGCGGGGGGCGCGCTGGTGTCGCTTGCGGCGGCCCGCGTGGTGGCGGGGCCCGCAGGTCAGCAGGCACTACTGTGGGAGTGAGGTGGGGGGTGGGTACCGTGGTGGTGCCGCGTGCGCGTGCGCTTGAGCTGGTGGTGGTGGCGGGGGGCGCGCTGGTGTCGCTTGCGGCGGCCCGCGTGGTGGCGGGGCCCGCAGGTCAGCAGGCACTACTGTGGGAGTGAGGTGGGGGGTGGGTACCGTGGTGGTGCCGCGTGCGCGTGCGCTTGAGCTGGTGGTGGTGGCGGGGGGCGCGCTGGTGTCGCTTGCGGCGGCCCGCGTGGTGGCGGGGCCCGCAGGTCAGCAGGCACTACTGTGGGAGTGAGGTGGGGGGTGGGTACCGTGGTGGTGCCGCGTGCGCGTGCGCTTGAGCTGGTGGTGGTGGCGGGGGGCGCGCTGGTGTCGCTTGCGGCGGCCCGCGTGGTGGCGGGGCCCGCAGGTCAGCAGGCACTACTGTGGGAGTGAGGTGGGGGGTGGGTACCGTGGTGGTGCCGCGTGCGCGTGCGCTTGAGCTGGTGGTGGTGGCGGGGGGCGCGCTGGTGTCGCTTGCGGCGGCCCGCGTGGTGGCGGGGCCCGCAGGTCAGCAGGCACTACTGTGGGAGTGAGGTGGGGGGTGGGTACCGTGGTGGTGCCGCGTGCGCGTGCGCTTGAGCTGGTGGTGGTGGCGGGGGGCGCGCTGGTGTCGCTTGCGGCGGCCCGCGTGGTGGCGGGGCCCGCAGGTCAGCAGGCACTACTGTGGGAGTGAGGTGGGGGGTGGGTACCGTGGTGGTGCCGCGTGCGCGTGCGCTTGAGCTGGTGGTGGTGGCGGGGGGCGCGCTGGTGTCGCTTGCGGCGGCCCGCGTCGTGTCGTGCGGCCCGGCGGCCCTCGGCCCCGCGGCACGCCAGCACGGCGCCCCACACTTGCGCCTGCTCTTCCAGCCGCACCTGGCGGATACACTCCGATTATACCACACGCTTACAAACTAACAGATTCTCCGCTATATCTCGATTCAACGACAAACTTATACAGGGATAACACTTTTATTTCCAAAAAAACATAAGTTATGAGGGACGAGAATTTTGGAGGCGTCTTTGGTACATTTGAATTTCAACATTTTTTTAAATTAATTTGAAAAAATATTTTTTTGTATAAATCGTCTAAAAATCTTTCATGACAATAAAAAATGACCATGCACAAAATTCACAAAATATTTGACTTTGCACTAAAAAGTAAAATCGATATTTTGTTTAAATTTTAAATATATTTTTTATTGATTCTGGTAAAGTATCTTGAACTGATTCACCTCATAAAATTCTACAGGTGACTAAATCGTCATCCTGTATATTATAGGATGTCAAAACAGCACAATATCTAGCGCGGGCCTACCTCGAGCAGGTCCCCCTCGAGCATGAGATCCTCCAGCTTCTGCAGCAGGCCGGGGGCCACCCGCGCGCCGGCCGGCCGCGGCGTCGCGCTGTAGGCGTGCTCCACGCTCGCTGACGACCTGCACACAACCCTACATGTTACATCTACATACAAACTACTTAATTTTATATTTTGAATGAACAATCAAATAAAGTAATTAGAAATTAAATTAATGAGCTTAAAAAACTATTATTCAGTAAAGACAAATAGAGATAGTGAAGCTTAACATATAAGTTTATCGTTTGATTACTCCTATAGATGTTGTCACATAGCTCGGTAGGAACGCTCTAGAACGAATATTCTAGAACAACTGTTCTAGACCTATGACTATGTAGATTACCTAGAACTTTCTAGGAGCCTGAGCTCATTACATAAATGAGGAGAGGGTGGGCGGTAGCGCTGCGAGTCAGATCAGTTTTGAATGTGAAACCCTGAACTTGAAGAGAGCGATCGCGTCGCTCACTTCAAGTTCAGGGTTTCCAGTGTTTGTGAAGATTTTAATAAACTGTTGTGGGCCTAGTCTAAAGTGGGGATAAATATTTTTTTATCTCGAACCCCAGCTCGTAACAACATATCGTTATCAGCATATAATCGGACCTGGCGTTTTGTGCGCTATGTGAGTCGTGCGCCCTGCCGGTGGCCTTCTTGAGCTCTGCGTTGAGCTTGTCTGCGCGCTCGCGGCTGGCGGGCGGGCCGGGCGCGGCCGGGCCGGGCAGGCCGGGCGGGCCGGGCGCGGCCTGCAGCAGCGCGCGCGCCTGGTCCTGCCAGGCCATGGCGCGCTCCGTCACGCACTGCAGCGCCTCGCCCTCCGCCAGCCGCACCGGCAGCTTCTGCAGCCACACCTGCACACACACATTTACCAAATAAACCTTAACAATGTCCAGGGGCTGTACCACCACGTGTTTTAACAATCACTATTCAAGTTTGAAAGCGTGACACAGCTACTAACGTCGTATATATAGCTCCGTCTCTTTTTCATAACGAAAATAATCTTGTTTTGGCACGTCATGGTAAGGCCCCAGCTCACATTATTATAGTAGCATTTCAGTGCATTAGTCTACTACATCCACTAGCAGTTAGCGCCACTGGTATGGCCATCTAGTTCTGATCTTTATGGTCTTCCATTAAACTTGATTGACTAGCTGGATTACTGGACTAGAATAATGTGAGAGCATAAATAATTGGACTGGGAAAAATTACGACAAACATTTCTTGGTATAACAAGAAAACCGAAACTAAGACATTTTGATAATTAATACAAATAAATAATAAGTGATCTAACCAGTAACGCGAGGATGCGGTCTAGTCGCGGCCTCTTGGTCCTCATACAGTCGGAACATAGGAACTTGGGTTCAGTGTTGGGGAAAGGTGCTTCCACTCTCTCCGGAGACTCCTCGCGCTCTTCTCTGGAAGCCGCTATGCAAGATGCTGTAAGAAATTAATAGGTCAGTAATTTTGTTGTTTAAATTTTCGAGGCAATAGAATCAAATATGTATAGCTAGCCGTTTCCCTCACTTTCACTAGGATTCAAAGGTCTCGTATACCTCCATATCTATATATTTCCATACCAATTTTATCTAAATTCTCTTTACCAGAAGTGTAACAGACAGACAAGATATTACTTTTGCATATAATTCTAGATTCTGTCCGCGACTTCATGTGCGTGGACTTCAAATTAATTTCAATATCGGAATAAATAGTAGGCTATGTTGTAAATGTAAATTTCATCAAAGTCTGTTTAACCGTTATTGAGAGTAGCGCGCACAAACACGGCTCTCTACAGATTTTTTATTAAAAAAAATAATAATAACGGTATGATTTATGAAGTGAGCTAGATGTTTGCAAGCAGTGGGTGCAGCAGGTGCAGCACGTACCATGGAACCAGTCCTTGCAGAGCTCGCACTGCGTCATGACGCCGTACTGCCGCTTCTGGCACGTGCAGAACGTCACGCCCGCCGACACGGGCGCGCGGACCTCCTTGCGCATGTTGCGCGCTCTGCCACACATTCATAAATTCTCATATTAATAAATTCGTTACATTTGTCTTTTAAAGCATAATCCTTGTCATTAATAAAAGCGACTGTATGTGCCTATAATAAAGGTACCTTTTCCATTAGTATAACAATGTCATTTTATAGCTTTAGAAAGTTTGGAAAGATAGTATGAAATAAAATATTATATTACATAAATTGTGTTGCATTAAATTATAAATAGAAATGTAGATTGAAGGATAGAGGTAAATCAAAGATATGGATGGATTACATAAATGAAGAAGTGCGATAATGAGTATGGGTAGTTTGAACTGCAAACGGTAAGCTAGTAGTGTGGTAGAGACCTGAGCTCCTTGATGGCGTGCAGCTCGTGCTGCTCGGCGCGCTTGAAGGCGGCCACGATGTCGGTGGGGGTGGAGTCCTCGCTGAAGTGGCGCAGGAAGGCCGGCTCCCCCTCCCCCGCGCGCCCGCGCCGCCGCCCCCCGCCCTCCGCCTCCGCGCGCGGGGACAGCGCCTCCAGCAGCGAGTACGCCCAGTTCTGCGACACAGGGTTAGTAAGCCTACTGCACAAAGCTCAGAAAAAACTGAAGAGTTTGAGATCTTGTAATACTTGTCAATATGGATATTTCTGAGACATAAAGTATCTGTATTATCATAATGCAAGTCATAGTAGATGTTTAAATTTTTCTGCTATAAATTAATAACACACAATTATTCACATTTACAATATAGACGCAATAACAATAATGGAGAGGCTATCCCAAACATAGATGAACACATAATGACAAGCCTGATATTCCCAATATTTTTGACTGATACACCATTCCTACAGTTCATAGTCATTAACCGTCTTACTAATAAAAAAACCTGCAATCTGAACTTTAACCATTTCTCACCTAATCCTTAATTACCATCATAATCCGGGATTAAACTACTAACATAAGTTCGAATTAACTATAAAAAGCATTTATGAGTGAGATTTTTTTTGCTAAGCAGAAGATTAAAAATTTATCGGAGTTTACGGTTTAATTTTTAATTTAATGGTTTTGATACCAGTGGACCTAGCACGAATCACTTTCGAAAAATTATTCGTATCGATAGCGATTTTTTTATGGATTTACTCTTTTTTTACGAACTATTATTTCAATTTATGACTTTAATCTTTGGATCCTGCAAATTGTTATGTACACCATATTTTAAATATAAATTTTACTCTGGTATAGTTATATTTACGATCCGAAAATCGCTTTCGATACGAATACTTTTTCGAAAGTGATTCGTGCTAGGCCCACAGGATGGGCGGTGGTACCTTCTTGAGGAACATGTCGGCCGCGCCCCGCTGCCAGTCCCGCGCGGACTGCAGCGCCTGCGCCAGCTGGTCCTTCTCGTACAGCGCCAGCGGGATCTGCGAGCCGCGCCGCACGATGCTCTCCACGCTGTGCATGTACGGGTACAGCTCTTTGGACTGCATTTCTTCTACCTGGGGAATTATAACATGTATATTTTATTTTACATAACAACATTATATAACAAGGTTATATAACACCATTTATTATTATTTAAATACAAATTATAGCATGTGTGTAAGCTGAACCTTTGAGAGCCAGTCAACCGATTTGGTTGTTTTTGTTTTGTTGTATGCATGATTGTCAGAACAAGGTATAAGCAAAAAATTTGTTGTTTTAATTTATATAAATAATTATAATATATATTTTTCTTTAGCGTTTTTTCGTATAAGGGACCGTGCATTAATCACGTGATGGTCGTGTTACGTGTTAGACTACCCCGCCCCCCTTCTTATATCACATGAAGTTTTCAGTACCTACAAAGAATCTTGATTTTTAATATATTTTTAAAATACAGGTATAAGTACCATCTAATATTCGGCGTTTGCCGAAAAAATAGATATACATGATTTATTACATCCCTTCCCCCCTTATGATATTTCGTGATTTTTAAAGACCCCTCCCCCCTTTTGAGCCTCACGTGATTAATGGTCAGTCCCTAACCTAACCGTCATGAGCCTTTTACCTTATTAAGCCAGTCCCGTGCGTGCGAGACGGCGGTCTGTAGCGCATGGTACGACGGTAGAGCGGCTTCGATCTCCTCTCCGTCGGCTAGTAACGAGTCCAGTTCTGATAGCGTGGTGTACTGGGGTTCGAGCTCCGTTTGAGGATTCTTTGATGTGTCGATGAGGACGGCACGGGCTCGTGTCTCCCATTCATCGACTTGTGCTAGAAAGAGATGAAAAGGTGAGTAATTATGTTAATTAATATATTATAAATAAGCTACTAAAAACAGTGAAATAACTTAATGGGTCAATCAACTTTTATTTGTCCTGTGAGTACTATGTTTTGTCCCTGACCAATAATCGCAGTTCTAAAGAAAATTAAGTGGTTTGTTGGCATATGTCGCATTTATCATAATATTAAGCAAAGATACGAGTAAATTATTTTAAATAAATTACTATTATACTGGAATTTTAATGGTTGTCCGGGTGACAAAACATCTAATTAAGTGTATTATTGTTTGTCCCCCAGTAGGTTAGTATTATGAAACATTAATTTATACAAAAAAATACTATATGGCAATTAATTACGCTTGTACATAATTATTTATTACAATATCTACTATGATGCTAGCATATAGATTTTAGTTTGCTTCATAATTTTAACTAGTTTTTTACATGTTCATTTTGGTCCCTAATATATTTTATTATCATGACGTCCACCGGACAACGGCAAAAAAGTTCTGAAACCAAAACACAAATTGCGTGATCAGTGCCTTGAGAGCAAGTCGATTCATTTGGTGACAACATTCATCCAGCCGCGATTTTGATTTCATCTTTACCGCGGCCCCATTCGGCCAAGTGTGTTTTGAAAGAGTGGGTGGCTTTATTGTGTGTCCACCGGACAACCAGCACAAAAACGTAAGTATTTGATATACCTTAGCAAATTAAAGTGAAATATATTTTATTTAATCTATATATTTGACTGCGCGTAAGACCTAATTCAAAATATAATTATTTATTAACAGGGAGCGCAAAGACTGGTAAATGTCACTCGGACAACCAGTCACTTGGACAACCAAAACCGTTGTCCGTGGGACATTTTGGTTGTCCATAGGACAATAATGATAGGATTAGCATAAAGCAATACTTGTTCTTTCAATAATTAGTCACTGAAGAGCTTCTTACAAGGACTAGAGCATTTATTATTATTGTTTAATATAAATTAGATTGATATTTTGACCAATTTCAACTTTGTACTTCTTGACGTGTGTTACTTACTTAACATATTTTTATAGTCCTCTATTCTAAATTATTTTTAGATATCTAATGGGTTTGACGGAAAAAGAAAAATCAAGACGCTATAGAGAAAAACTTAAAGCAGACCCGGAGAAATTAGCTGAGCGAAAGAGAAAAGATTCTTTCGTAAAAAAATATAATAAAACTGATAATTATTGTCATATTGTGTTTTTTTTTACCTTAAAAGAACAAATACAGGCGATTTCAATTCTAGTATCTCCTTTGGCCCCCGAGTATGTCCTATGGACAACCGAATATGTCCACTGGACAACCATTTGTCCCTGTCTTCTAAAGACAAATTATCGTCATAGTTACTTTAAAAAAACAGTAAGATTTACAAAATTTTCAAACATGTATGTAACAATTAAAAGTGAATTCATAAACTGTTAAATGTCACGTATCAACTATTATTTTACAACTTAAATGAAAAGTTCGTTACATTTAAAGTGTGTCGTTGTCCAAGAGACAATATTATTGGGAATAACTTATAAATTAAAAGTCGCGTCATTTATTTATGGCAGATAAATTGAAATACATCCTATATTAAGTGAGAATAAAGTGACCGTTTATAATTTAACTGAATTTTAAATGTTTCAGAAGCCTATTTAGTTTAGTTGTCCAAGGGACTATCTTAGTAGAGTCATGTTGATTTCGGAGTCAAATTTACTATTTTATTTAAAAATAGTGTTCTGCTCTATGTGAATTCTTAAAATATAAATAATTCTCTACAGCAAATATGTTAAAATATAAAGAAATACAAATAAAATTAAAAAAATGAAATTTCTCATTGATGTACACTTAAAAGTTGATTGACCCTAATACATTTTTTTTAACTCATCACATATACAGTAAAAAGACATATACATATTCTAAATAATAACCATATAGTAGAAGGGAATAGGATCATTTAATAACTGTCAATTTATAAAATTTTCAATTAAAGTTCATTGTTTTGCTAGTTCTTGTAGGCCCAGTACTAGAATTTCATTCTTTGTATTTGCGATGGTATAACAGTGTTTCTAGGACACCATAATGCTTAGATATGGTCAGTACATATGGAGGTGTTACCTTGCAGCTTGTAGAGCAGCGAGCGCTCGAGCTCGAGGCGGTGGTGCGGCACGACGCTGTCGGCCTGGGCCAGCAGGCGCTGGATGACGTCGCGCGTGAGGGTGGAGCAGTCCTCGCGGTAGGCGCGCACCTCCTCCAGGAACTTCACCTGCTGCAGCCGCGCCTGCAGCGCCGGCAGCGCCGGCAGCACGATACACAGCCGCGACCCCAGCTCCGACGTCTGCCGCCAGGGTACACATTCAGAACATTGACGTCGACAGTAATATTTTTAAGAGACATTTAAATTACCGTGATATTTGTAATTCTTAGGGGTTCTTAGACCAGCTCCTACAGCCTTGGCCAAAAGTATTAGGCACCCCTCTAAAACATAGATATCTCAAAAAGTATTTAAAAAGCAACATTTTTTTCTTATCAAAAGCCAAGCCAGTGCCGTCAAACTTTAATTAAAACAATAGTTAGCCTATTTCTATGGCCCTTAAAAGATTTGGCGAGCTAACTCCAAATTATGATTATTTTATAGAAAATATTCATAAACATTATCAGTCTTCATTTACTACTCATATCGTAATGAAGCTTCCGTGTGTGATTTAATGGTGAAATTTACATTCTCTTTATTCGAAAATGCCGAAAAAAAGTGAACTGTCCTACGATAAACGTATGAAAACCTAGTTTTTACAAGAATAAGGAAAGTCCCAAGTAGAGACTGCCAAACTCGTGAAATATCCGCGGAGCGCAGTGCAATCTGCTATTAAACGGTTTGCGCAGACTAGGCCCCACGCAAATAAAATAGAAACTGGCGAGAAACGCGCGACTACTGACCACCAGGACAGAAAACTCATCGGAGAGTCTTTGAAGAACCGCAAAAAAACTTCTTCTGAGCTCGCTGCCACCCTAATCGTAGAAGTTAGGCACACTAATAGTGTTCGAACAGCAAGAAGAAGGCTTGCAGATGCTGGTTTTAAGAGGTGTAAAGTAAGAAAAAATCCGTGGCTTTCAGAAAAGTAACACACAGAACCGCTTAGAATGAGCTCTACGATACCAACACTTCTCGGAGGAGGATTGATCAAATGTTGTGTGGTTCGCTGAATCAAACTTTGAGGTAAACTTTTACACTATTTCTAAAGCACTAACACTCATCATTCGTATTCTAGCCTGCTTCTGTAAAAAAAATGAGCACACATTTAAACTCTTCTTTTTTTCCATTGTTACAGCTATTTTGAACTGCGGCTGTGACGTACGTGAGGCGGCGCATTGACGAGGAATATGATCCAAATTGAGTGGTGTCCACTGTTAAACACGGGGGAGGTAGCATTATGACTTGGGGCTGCATGGCAGCCGATGGTGTCGGCGAAACGTTCGTTTGCAAAGGTCGTATGAACAGTGAAAAGTACATAAATGTACTCGAAACTGCGCTTTCGCCTAGGATTATACTAATTTTTGGCGTCACAAACATGGATGGCATCAAATTCTAACAAGACAATACTCCTTCTCATAAATCAGCGAACACCATGCACTGGTTTAGAAACAACAGTATTGTCCTGTTATAATGGCCAGTACAATCGCCAAATCTGAAAACTATTGAGCATCTTTGGGGTATTCAGAAGCGCAAGATCAGAGAGCACCGCACTACGTCCAAAACAGCGTTAAAAATGCTTAAATTCAAGAGTGGGACGTCATAAGTGCAGCCGAATGTAAAAGGCTTGGAAGCAGCATGCTCCAAGAAATGCTGCTGTGATCAATGCAAAGGGTGGAGCAACTAAATATTTGTATTTCTTGTATTTTTTTGTTAATATAAGTAATTGGAAAACAAAAATAGTTTTATTTTTTACTTTAAACATGAATAAGTCAGTAAATTTTAGGGTGCCTAATACTTTTGGCCAAGGCTGTATATGTATTTTACCCAATTGTCTAATTGAATACAACATACATGCCTCCGTATTAAGTCCAGTAGTAAAAAAAAATTTATTGCTTTTATTTGTATTCAGTCTCTTTGATGCCGGAAGGTTGGCGCCCATGATTGAGATACGATAAAAATATGTCAGCTTTAAAAAAAGAAGATTTAGCTTCTTTTAAAATAGCGCTACAACTTAATTCTCCGCCTGACTCATACAATTTGCAATTTCTTTACCCGACTACGGTAAAGGCGTAAAGGAGTAATATTTTAGCAGTGTAATAACTAATTGTCATTTTTCTAAGTGAGAGGATTCCGCTACACATGAATACTAAATACCAATAATAATCATAACATACCTCTTCTAATTCCCTGACATAAGCCTGGTCCGTCTTGTCTAAATCTTTGTTGAGTAGATCAGTGGCGCGGGTCTCGAACTCCGATGTCTGGCGGAGCACTTCCTTCACTGCTGACCCTGTGAGAAGCAAATATAAAATAAGTTTAAAAAAATGCTTTTCAGATACTTGGAACACATTCACGACGCGTATACTAGGTACTCGTTACAGAAGACCGTCTGAAAAACCATACACTATAAAAAAAACTATTTATTCATCTTTAATTCAACTGATTTGATTGGCTGTTAGCTCTAAAGTCGAAATTAGATTGAATATGGTGTTCAAAAGCTAGGAGTATTAGGCAACAGCAGCGTACCCTCGGGCAGCACGCAGGCCAGGCCGTCGATCTCTGCGGCGAAGAGCGTGAGCTCGTGTATGGTGAGGCGGTACTTGGGGTCGTGGTGCCGCGTGCGCGTGCGCATCTTGTTGAGGTCGAGCTGCTGGATCACCGAGGCGCACTTCTCCGCGTCCTCGATGGCCGTCTCCAGCGCGCGCACCAGCTCCGTCTTGTGCATCTGCCAGCGGAACATTTATTTCAACCGGACGAATAACCAAAATAAATGAGAAGGTGTAGCGACATCTATCTCGCTACATAAGAACCACTATCGCAAATTTCTACATCGCGCAAGAAGTATTCGCAAGCGCGTTAGAACATATAGAATTTCCCGACATCAACCATCGGGCAGTAGCCCGCCAGGCAATATCACACGCCTGGCCAAAATATCCTCCCTTTTTAATGAAGGGACCCTGTATAGTGTTTCACCATAAAGGTTTTTTAATCCTGTTACCATCATAATTCATTAAAAAGTGGAATGACGATCTATGAAACTCTACAAACAGAAGTTGTATGCGTCAAACTAAAAACAGTCATTAATTATTTATATATATGTTTTTTTTTTGTATCTTGCACTGCACTTAAAGAATTTAGCAGTTCCGTACCTTGAGATCGTGTGCGCGCTTGAGATGCGCGCGCAGGCCGTCGAGGTCGCAGGTCTTGGGCGTGTCGGGGTCTAGCGCGTTCTGCACCGCTTCCGCCCACTCGCGGAACTGCTCCGACTTCTTCTTCAGCTTCTCCAGCATCGCCGGCAGCTCGTCCAACGTATATCGATATCTATGAGAAAATTGACAAATAAGTATAAAGATATGGGAGAGAGATAGCCTTCAGCGGTCTTTTTACTGACGACAGTAAATCACAGTAAATCCTGAGTAAGTTTCTCGTGTTCTATGAAATGCATCTTTAAGGACACAAATATAGGTCTCATCAATGTTTATTCAAAGTTGAAAATAAAGTTACAACAGTTGAACCAAATTTCTTATATTGTTGTTATTGTTACTGCCCCTCATACGATAGTCGGCAGCACGTCGCTGCTCACGGCGTCACGCACGACAGGAAGCACGTGGTCTTGCACAGCTATGCTAATACTTGGCAGCGTGTCGCTGGGGCTGACCTGAGCTTGTGCAGGCGCGCGGGGCAGGCGCAGAGCTGCGCGGCGTGGCGCAGGCAGGCCACGTGCGGCGTGCAGGCGCACGTCACGCACGACAGGAAGCACGTGGTCTTGCACAGCTATGCTAATACTTGGCAGCGTGTCGCTGGGGCTGACCTGAGCTTGTGCAGGCGCGCGGGGCAGGCGCAGAGCTGCGCGGCGTGGCGCAGGCAGGCCACGTGCGGCGTGCAGGCGCACGTCACGCACGACAGGAAGCACGTGGTCTTGCACAGCTATGCTAATACTTGGCAGCGTGTCGCTGGGGCTGACCTGAGCTTGTGCAGGCGCGCGGGGCAGGCGCAGAGCTGCGCGGCGTGGCGCAGGCAGGCCACGTGCGGCGTGCAGGCGCACGTCACGCACGACAGGAAGCACGTGGTCTTGCACAGCTATGCTAATACTTGGCAGCGTGTCGCTGGGGCTGACCTGAGCTTGTGCAGGCGCGCGGGGCAGGCGCAGAGCTGCGCGGCGTGGCGCAGGCAGGCCACGTGCGGCGTGCAGGCGCACGTCACGCACGACAGGAAGCACGTGGTCTTGCACAGCTATGCTAATACTTGGCAGCGTGTCGCTGGGGCTGACCTGAGCTTGTGCAGGCGCGCGGGGCAGGCGCAGAGCTGCGCGGCGTGGCGCAGGCAGGCCACGTGCGGCGTGCAGGCGCACGTCACGCACGACAGGAAGCACGTGGTCTTGCACAGCTATGCTAATACTTGGCAGCGTGTCGCTGGGGCTGACCTGAGCTTGTGCAGGCGCGCGGGGCAGGCGCAGAGCTGCGCGGCGTGGCGCAGGCAGGCCACGTGCGGCGTGCAGGCGCACGTCACGCACGACAGGAAGCACGTGGTCTTGCACAGCTATGCTAATACTTGGCAGCGTGTCGCTGGGGCTGACCTGAGCTTGTGCAGGCGCGCGGGGCAGGCGCAGAGCTGCGCGGCGTGGCGCAGGCAGGCCACGTGCGGCGTGCAGGCGCACGTCACGCACGACAGGAAGCACGTGGTCTTGCACAGCTATGCTAATACTTGGCAGCGTGTCGCTGGGGCTGACCTGAGCTTGTGCAGGCGCGCGGGGCAGGCGCAGAGCTGCGCGGCGTGGCGCAGGCAGGCCACGTGCGGCGTGCAGGCGCACGTCACGCACGACAGGAAGCACGTGGTCTTGCACAGCTGGCACTGCCGCGCGTCGTCCGCCAGCAGCTCGAACGCCTCGCGCTCCGCCTCCGTCACGCCCTGAGGGTACGCACATGATTAAAACATTACTCTATATTCAATAATTAACATGTTGACCGGACTCTAGTCATCATTATCAGCCTATCTAACACTTTACACTAATCCACTGTTGGACATAGGCCTCCCCTAACGTGTGCCATATCGCCTGAACTCTAGTCATACTATATTCATATTTCTTATTAAACTTAAAAATATAATAAATTACTGTCATCACTTGACCAAAGGGCCCCGGGTCATCTATTATGCGCCTTATGAGTGCCTACCCCATAAAAAAAATATTTAACTTTGAATAAATCAGAAGATTTATTTACTCACCCAATCTAAGAGTCCTTTCCTCAGCTTCCGCTCATCATGCAACATGGTCCGCATGTCCCGGTAGGCGGCCAGCGCCACGGTGAGGCTGAGCGAGTCCGCCTCCAGCGCCATCTTGCACACCAGCTCGTCGTGCGAGAACACGCAGTTGCGCCGCAGCGTCGAGTAGTGCGCGATGCATTCGCGGCCCATTTTCAACTGCAACGACAATTTTTGTTAGTAAAAAATGCGTATACACCAAATAGAGGTTCATTTGAAGAAATAGAAAAAAAATATAGATGAATATTTAAGTATATTACATGCTTAGGGGTATGTATTATGTACACCTTAAAGAAGCATTTTTAGTCTGAGAGAGATTACCGATAGCACCGTCTCTATTTTGCCCCTAAATCTAGATCAGTCACATTACATTACGCACCCCACCACTTCTTTTGTCACTTTCTTAAATAAAGGTTCCTTACCCAGTCAGCGGGTGTAAAGTTGACCGCCTCAGCAAAGTTGTATCCTTGATTGAAGCCGGCGTGGTAAGCGCGCGGAAACGTGATCACGAACTCGCCAGCGTGTTGATCCATCCTGAACAGGGAAACAATGTTAAAAACCACTAACCAATCAAAAGGCGGGAAGAGAACAAATTAACTAAATAAAAATCTTGAAAATAAAAAAAATAATTAATTGACAAAACAACACAATTCAATTTAGCGTGTATATATATGGGTCAATCAACTTTTAAGTGTACATCAATGAGAAATTTCATATTTTTAATTTTATTTTTATTTCTTTATATTTTAACATATTTGCTGTAGAGAATTATTTATATTTTAAGAATTCACATAGAGCAGAACACTATTTTTAAATGAAATAGTAAATTTGACTCCGAAATCAACATGACTCTACTAAGATAGTCCCTTGCACAACTAAACTAAATAGGCTTCTGAAACATTTAAAATTCAGTCAAATTATAAACGGTCACTTTATTCTCACTTAATATAGGATGGATTTTAATTTATCTGCCATAAATAAATGACGCGACTTTTAATTTATAAGTTATTCCCAATAATATTGTCTCTTGGACAACGACACACTTTAAATGTAACGAACTTTTCATTTAAGTTGTAAAATAATAGTTGAAACGTGATATTTAACAGTTTATGAATTCACTTTTAATTGTTACATTCATGTTTGAAAATTTTGTAAACCTTACTGTTTTTTTTAAAGTAACTATGACGATAATTTGTCTTTAGAAGACAGGGACAAATGGTTGTCCAGTGGACATATACGGTTGTCCATAGGACATACTCGGGGGCCAAAGGAGATACTAGGATTGAAATCGCCTGTATTTGTTCTTTTAAGGTAAAATAAAACAACAATATGACAATAATTATCAGTTTTATTATATTTTTTTACGAAAGAATCTTTTCTCTTTCGCTCAGCTAATTTCTCCGGGTCTGCTTTAAGTTTTTCTCTATAGCGTCTTGATTTTTCTTTTTCCGTCAAACCCATTAGATATCTAAAAATAATTTAGAATAGAGGACTATTAGACTATAAAAATATGTTAAGTAAGTAACACACGTCAAGAAGTACAAAGTTGAAATTGGTCAAAATATCAATCTAATTTATATTAAACAATAATAATAAATGCTCCAGTCCTTGTAAGAAGCTCTTCAGTGACTAATTATTGAAAGAAAAAGTATTGCTTCATGCTAATCCTATCATTATTGTCCTATGGACAACCAAAATGTCCCACGGACAACGGTTTTGGTTGTCCAAGTGACTGGTTGTCCGAGTGACATTTACCAGTCTTTGCGCTCCCTGTTAATAAATAATTATATTTTGAATTAGGTCTTACGCGCAGTCAAATATATAGATTAAATAGAATATATTTCACTTTAATTTACTAAGGTATATCAAATACTTACGTTTTTGTGCTGGTTGTCCGGTGGACACACAATAAAGCCAACCACTCTTTCAAAACACACTTGGCCGACTGGGGCCGCGGCAAAGATGAAATCAAAATCGCGGCTGGATGAGTGTTGTCACCAAATGAATCGACTTGCTCTCAAGGCACTGATCACGCAATTTGTGTTTTGGTTTCGGAACTTTTTTGCCGTTGTCCGGTGGACGTCATGATAAAAAAATATATTAGGGACCAAAATGAACATGTAAAAAACTAGTTAAAATTATGATGCAAACTAAAATCTATATGCTAGCATCATAGTAGATATTGTAATAAATAATTATATACAAGCGTAATTAATTGCCATATAGTATTTTTTTGTATAAATTAATGTTTCATAATACTAACCTACTGGGGGACAAACAATAATACACTTAATTAGATGTTTTGTCACCCGGACAACCATTAAAATTCCAGTATAATAGTGATTTATTTAAAATAATTTACTCGTATCTTTGCTTAATATTATGATAAATGCGACATATGCCAACAAACCACTTAATTTTCTTTAGAACTGCGATTATTGGTCAGGGACAAAACATAGTACTCACAGGACAAATAAAAGTTGATTGACCCATATATACTAGAACTCGCGTAATTTTAGACAAAATATAATTAAATACCTGTATACAGGTACTCCGGCCTTCATGAGTACATTAGGGTTCATGATAGTGACGAGCTGATGCAGCAGGTCCGGCTGCAGCTGGAACAGCTCGGGCGCCTCCGCCTTCATGGCCGCCTCAAACTGCTCCGCCTTCGAGCTCGGTACTCCATACCTTGGGGAAGAAAGTTGAACTGTTGATCTTCAATTTCAAAATGGATTTGGTTGGTTTGATATGTCTTTAGAGAAGCTTTGGACAAGACAAGCATTAGAACTTCTAACATCAAAATCAAGCAACTTCATTCACAAACAGCTGTAGTTTATAAGGCAATCAATGTATTACACTTACCAGGTCTTGGGCTCTCCCCAGTGTAAGTAGTTAATGGAATAGCTCCAGTGGTCCTCGTTGTGCCAGCAGAACGTCGCGAAGCACATGCCCACGTATAACCAGGGGATCTGACGACAATTAAACCAAGTTATACATACTTAGCTAACTAGCCTTCAATGTTCCAAGTGTTGCACTCATGCGTTTGTAGGAGGACATGCAGATGGAATTTTAGTTAATCCATTAATGGTATACATGAAGTCAAATTGAAGGGATCAATTCCCTTAGTAAATTCAACGAGGCAAAATCCGATGTGTGAGTTGTGGTCTTTTCTTTACATATTTCATATTGAATCAAATGCAGGCGTATTTACCTTCATCCCGGAGATGTCTGCGTTGATGTGTCCCAGCACGGAGCCCTCGAGCACGGGCAGGTTGTTGAGGTTCCAGCTGGACTCCGCGTACTGCTGCTCGCCCGGGTACAGCTGCGCGTGAGTCTTCGTCGGAAAACCTGCATCAATGGGACACAAGTTAATTCAGTTTCTTTTTGCCTACCGAGGCGTGCCTGGCTAATGGGTGTATTTGACACAATTTGCATACTTTTTATGTACTGCCAACACACGATTCTCCCATAGATTAAGTTTAAAGTTTGAGAATACAATACTGTGAAGTCCTTTATTTTCCAAATCAATTGGTTATCTGTTTATTGATTTCAAAACAACCAAAAATGTAGGGCTTTAATAAAGTGTTTTTTTAGGGTTCCGTAGCCAAATGGCAAAAACGGAACCCTTATAGATTCGTCATGTCTGTCTGTCTGTCTGTCTGTCTGTCCGTCCGTATGTCACAGCCATTTTTTTTCGAAACTATAAGAACTATACTGTTGAAATTTGGTAAGTAGATGTATTCTGTGAACCGCTTTAAGATTTTGATACAAAAATAGAAAAAAAGTATTAAATTTTTGGGGTCCCCATACTTAGAACTGAAACTCAAAATTTTTTTTTCATCAAACCCATACGTGTGTGGTGTCTATGGATAGGTCTTCAAAAATGATATTGAGGTTTCTAATATCATTTTTTCCTAAACTGAATAGTTTGCGCGACAGGCACTTCCAAAGTGGTAAAATGTGTGTCCCCCCCCCTGTAACTTCTAAAATAAGAGAATGATAAAACTAAAAAAAATATATGGTATAGACTACCATGCAAACTTCAATTGAAAATTGGTTTGAACGAGATCTAGTAAGTAGTTTTTAAGTAATCAGCAATTTTCCTGTACAAACAAACTTAATTATGCGGTCGGAAAAAAAAACAAGATAATTGCGACTTTATTGCGTATTTTTTATTTCCAATGGTCGGAACCCTCGGTGCGCGAGTCCGACTCGCACTTGGCCGGTTTTTTGAGATGTCGTGTTTTGGATTTATTGGCTATTAAAAGATCAGAGCAGTTGCCAAAAACTACAAGTTCAACACTGGATTTCTACCGAGTGTTAGGTGACGGATAGAGGAGTCAAAGTGAGTAATAGGTAACAAAAAGACTTGATCACTGACCAGATCCATGGTCCATAGAATGCAGGTCGGCGCCGTACTCCACGGTAACGTCCTCGTCGATAGACGACACCACGCGCCAGAACTCCTTCTCTACCGTCGATGTTGGCACCATCTGTTGAAATAGCAAACTTCTTAATACCGGGGCTTATAAATAATATATACAAAACAAGTGTATTAGGTTATCTACTACATTGTTATAGGTGTAGATGTTGTATAATATCCTTTTAAAAGAAACTCACATGAACAGGCATATTGAAGTAGTCAGATTTGAACTGGTCGGCCATCTCTCCGAACTGTTGTAACGTGTACTCGCGGCTCGCCTGCTCGAACCCGAACGCTTCTGTCGGCTTTGATACCTGCGGCAACAGGGAATCGAACGATAAATAACATTGTGTATGTAATGGTTTAACGTATAGGAATAATAGAAACAAATACACATATTTTTTAGTAATACAAACTTTAATTATATTGTGCTAATTAATTTAAAGTATAATTTATAAGTAACAAGAAAAATGTTTTACAACTTGTCTTGCTGATCATAAGAGACTACATTAGTCCGCGTTTGCGCAAAGTTACACAAAATTGCGCAAAGTTATATACAGTTACACAAAGTTGTGCAAAGTCAGCGCAAAAATTAGCGCAGCACCCACCTCTTCAGCCAAGCACACAGGGCAGCGCCAGTCTCCTTTAGGCACGTCAGCGAGCGGGGGGAGTAGGCAGAAGGTGTGGTAGGAGTCGTCGCAGCCGTCACACAGCAGCATCTGCTCCTCCACGTCGCCGCGCCCGCACACGTGGCACATGTACTTCGCCAGCTGGACCAAACAGAAATTATTTGTTGTTTATTTTTTCCGTTTGTACCACTTTCATGCGACATCATGCGTAGTAAGGCGCGGACTGACAGGTGAGGGATCGTGAGTAAAGACTGCGTACTATTGCGCACTACAGACGCTAACCCGCTGCAGTCAGAGATAAAAATCTACTATATTTATACAATAATTAATCCCCACCAAAACAATATCCTAAAGAAAATGTACAGCAATTTTTATGTTTTTAACCTGTTTATTCGAAAACCAATTTAAGAGCAGTTTTTTTTTTATTCTATCTTAATCTTTCCTACGTCAGTAGGAAAGATTAAGATATAGAAATGTGCACAGTACTTGTGTCTATAGGATCAAAGAGTGATAAATAAACTATTTACCTGCTGTGTAACATTAAATTTACATTAAGAAAAACTGATCCCCAAACCTGACGACTCATACCATGGATTTTGGAAAAAAGCTCCTAATGGATTAAAGGAAGTGGATGGATAGTGCCAACAGTAGCTAACATTTTATGTTTAATTCTTGAAATAAATCATGCACTTTTCACCATCATCAAGAAAGAAAGACATGTCATAACCACCTGAAACATTGCTGTAAAGTTAAATTTCCTTTGGTTTTTACGGCAATTAAATAGGTACTTACCTATTTGACTGCAACTGCTTAGCAAGAGCTGTTCCTGTGCTATTCAGAGCCCACAGTAAATAAAGGTCAAAATCTGAGTACCTTTTAGTAGACACAATTGACTGGACTTATCTGATATTTTGACCATGACATGGAAGACATTAAGAAGCGATGTTTGATTTAAACTCAAAATATTTTATTTCAAAAAGACCTTTGCAGCCTGTAAAGCTTTATGAAAATTCGTTTCAATTCTTACATAAAAGAGTATGTCCCATACTGTTCTTTCCGAGATTTATCTATTAATATTATACAGATATTTTATATGTATTCAACTATAGATTGGATACATTCATTTCTGCAAACAAAGCTTGCCTTGTTAGTACCATTACCCGAACTGGACAAGATTTTTTACAAAATTAAAAGTAACGATATTCATATTAAAAATACGAAAATGACGATTAAAACTGAGCACAATGTTCATAATTATATTCGAAACTATTGTGCAGTACATCTCGAGGTGTGCCCTATAATAACCTGTAACCTGCAATAAGGGGGTGCATGCTATAGTGTTACCGGGTCATCGGGGTGCAGCGCGTGGCTGCTGGGCGGCGCGGGCGTCACGGACACCGTCATGTTGGACATGCGGTGCTCGCGCAGCCGCGTGGACCGCGTCACCCGGGACCGCGCGCCGCAGCTGCCCGCGGCCGACATCCACTTGTTCTCGCGAGGACCTGGGGAAGTTATATGCGATCTTATATCCTGATTAGACAAGTTCATGATCTGGTTGTGACGTCACCTGTGTTGTACGGATATAAAATTAAATCTAATTAGCTTTCTAATAGTGAAATAGTTTCTGGAATTGGTCCTGTAGTTACAATACTTTACCTGCATATAAGTGTATTATAAGGAGGTAATATCGATTATACTATAGTTATTAAGTAATTATGTGTCTCATATGATGACCAGTTAAGGCAGCATAACCTTGAATATTTTTATTGATCAAGACATGATATATCAAACCATATAGACAGCACTTCTTCACTAGACAATGTTGCTTCAGATTATTTCGTTTAGATCATGTAGGAAAGAATATATCTATGTTTATAGGAATTTAGGTCGTAGATCATGACAACCATATTGAGTTATGTATATATTTTTGAAATATGGTATTCTAAGGTAAGCCTTGATGCTATTATTTTTGGAAAATACACTCACTTCGTCTAGTTTCTGGATTTTCCTCCTTAATTGGTGTCTTCATCGCCTCTTCCTGCAGCTGTAGAGGCGTCCGGTCCGCCGGCACGGTTTCCGCGGGCGTGGGTCCGTCCGGGTCCGGTTTGAAACGTCGCGCCGGCGGCGGGGTAGCGGCTGCAGTACATTTGCTGGTGGAACGGCTCCGCGGGCCACCTGCCTTTTCTGGCGTCTGTTCGCCTTTGACTTCGATTTTCTATGGAGTATGAAAGATAAACTAAGCACCCGATTTTGGATTCTTTGGAGATTCTGGTAATCAATAGGAAAAGTTCACCGTGCCTTAGGATCAAGATATTACTATACGATGTTTCGTAGTGCATCCTTTGGACGTGTTTTGACGACACACAAATTTGGACATTACAGAGTGAAGATAAAGTCGAATGTGCTCTGTACTTCAAACCTGCACCCGTACGCCTAGACTTATTCCTACTGCTAAGTGCTACAAACAACTTACAGTGTCCTTGTTATCGACGGCTCCGTTGTTCTTGAATATGTCGTATCTGTACAGGATCTTCTCGTAGTGGTTCTTGAGGATGGAGCCGATGCCCTTGCCTTGCGGGAAGCCCATGCGCCGGGCCACCTTTGACCATTTGCGCTCCGCTGAACATACTTCGAAGCCACCTGAGAAAAATCGATATTTAGATATACTTCAATAAAATTTGCAGCCCTAACGCTCAACATATTTAGTGAAGAAAAAAGTTTGATTAACCTGAGCAAAATCACCTGTAACAATCCTAGATTCATGACTAAAACCTCCTGAAGTCGTAGGTTTTTGAAATGAAAAAGATCAATGTAATTAATTGGCAAATTATTTACATAATGACTCATACAAACTTAGAATAAATTTTGTAAGTCTTCAGCAAAGGCAAATTAGAATAAAATAGTATTACCATGTAACGAGATTTGAAAAAAGACAACAAATGAGGATAATTATAGGGAAACCGGTTAAAATCATACGCAAAGGCACATACATATATAGAGTGGTTTAATTGCCCATTTGGAAGGAACCACAATGATACAGTATGTTTGTATGAACATATGTGAACATTAGGTGAAAATTTTACATACAAAGAACTACTTTTGGTCATGGAATGTATGAAATTATCTTATCAGATGCCTTTACTTAAAAAATACGTTTGGCACATCCTGAATAGTTTTGCTTCCTAAATTACTGAAGATTCTTATTCTGTGACATCAGCAGGAACTAGGAAATGATGCTGTGGCATTATTACTAAGGATCAAAGGCAAGGAACTAAATATTGAAGAGTAGTTGCGAGGCACATACCTGCTTCTTTAACAATCTTGTGTAGAGCATAAAGGTCGAGTGGCTTCCGTTCCACAGTGGGGATCTTGAGCGCGGAGCCCTGGAGCTCCCAGAACTTTATGATCTGGTCGAGGAAGTTTAGCTTCACTCGGGTTATCGCCTGGCGAGGAAAAAAAAATGTTAGATATTATCGGTGAGGGGATCTAAGAAATATACTTACCAACTAAAGCTGAGATAAATAGAAGTTAGCGCATGATTAAGTTTAGGTATTTTGTCTTAATTGATGTGATGTGACAGTTGCGCCATAATGCAAGGCATACAGCTTTGCAAAAGCAACTTCTCCTAATCTCGGCGTTAGGCCGGTTGAGAGTAATCTAATGCTTAAATCTATAAATTAGAAATTCCAGAATAAATACAAAATTTATTTTGTGTACAGTTCAGATGACTCAATTGTAAGCTCAAAAACTATACAAAGTAAACAATGTGCTGTAATAAACAGTTTATTGATAAACCTATGATCATAATAAACTATTTCAATTTGATTCCTGGAAACATTTTCTTTTTACTGTTATCTCATATTTTATCTGCTAAACACAAATCAGTCATTCAAATTCTGTAATATGACTCATCTGCAGATTTTTAAATAATTTCTTCTATTCTAATATCTTGTTAAAGACAGGTTTGCCTAGACAGAAGTTCATACTGCACTTGCATCAAATAATTATCACTAATTTATAATTAATTCCCATAGTAATTGATGACAATAAACTTTAAAGTAGTGATCATAATTATGGACACTAACTCAACCACTGGTAGGCAGCTCCAAGGGCACTTACATAATTATTATGAATGAGCTAGCTAACTGAAGCCTGCGAATGCGTTACCTTACACACATAGCTATGCATCTGATCATAATTAGTCAGTGGCTAAGTAAATATAAACAGGACAACATTTTTTTTACAAAAATAAATATGACCTGCTACTATGACAATAAAAGAGACCCTTGTAGACCAATTCAGCACTCCACATTAGGCTCTGCAAGAACTAACCAGTGGGCTGGTACTAATAGTATTCCTAGTACCACTGACACAAATAGGCAAATATTCTACTATTCAAAAGAAAAGAGCAATATACTTATTTCTGTAGTTTCCATAGCCATAATAGTTATGATTGAAGAAGCTTTTTCACTATCTAAATCAATATTCTTCAATCTTCATGTTGAAACATGTACACACTATCGGATGTACTAATGAACTGTCAGACATCTATCTGTCTAATCTACTCTTCATATCTTTGTGGGTGATAAAAATATTAAAGAGTATTATATTGATAAACATTGACTGTTTAAAAATGTGAAATCAAAATAAACCTGGTATAAGATAAAAAGATGCTTCTGAAAGTAACACTATTACAAATATGCAAAGTACAAGAATTATGGAGACTACCAAAACATGATCATAGCTGAATTGTATATCAAGACAAGAAGATCCTTAACCAACATTTTTACGGATTATATGAGATATTATTGAAAATGTAATAAATATATTTTTATAAAAGGTAATAATTAGATTTATTTTTAAATAAGTTTAACTACCAATTTAAAAACCTTCAAACTAACTAACTATACATTCCCAAGAGAGCACAAAAGTTATGCTTTTCTTACCTCCAATTCATTTAGTCTCTGTATCCTCGGTGTGAACCGTAACCGGTCTACATCCACTGCAAACGGTGGCTGCCAATGCTACAACAAAATAACATGACATAAAAATTAGGAAACAAGGGAGGATGTGTGTGCGCCAAATGCCATAAACAACATAGACACTATTTTTGTTTTCCGTATAAATCATTTAAAAGCCTAGCAAAGATTTTTTTTCAACATTGTCATTTGAATAGTATCATTCTCCTACCATTATTTAGTAAAAAAATAATATTCACAAAAATATTATTAATAAATGAAATAAAGCTAGTTAGGTGTAATTACAACAATTTTATTGATGTAAATATTAATTAATAAAGATCCATTATAATCTTTAATACTTCTAATAAAGGAAATAGTTTGAAGTACACTGGAGAAGACAGTAAAGTGCCGAATCCACTCGTTATCATTCGGTTTGTATCTTACCTTACACAAAAAAACCACATTGCATACCTATGTAGGTATGGATATGAATCATAACAACTTAAAATCCTATATATATGTTTCAGTTAAGCAAATATTTTCCTGCATGAAAAGTCGCTAGTACTGGCTAGCTTAGTGACGTATAGCCACTAGGCTCCAATCTCTAAAGTCCTAACTAGATCATGTGAGTATCATATTTCCAGTAGCTTTGCTATACATCTACAGCTGTTTAAGGAATATGACACTCTGGTGCCTAACAGCTAATGCTACTGGATAAGGTTTAGTTAAAAAAGTTTAAACTTAAATCTATTTAGAACCAACTTTGTCAATAAAATATAACTATGTACTTTGTAAAAAGTAATACTTCTTCAGCACATTTTGTTTTTACAGCATTTGTTTGTAAATTATTTCATAAACTCTGTATGGAATGCATACCTATCAATTATTTTTATGAGTGTACACCTAGTTAAGAATACATGGGATAGATCAGTGCTGAAACAATGCTTGTGAGAAGTCTACAACCCTAGTTATGCATTAAGTACATAAAATAAATAAACAAAAGAATAATTTGCAAGTGTAATAAATTAAATTACACTGCATGATCATAATTTATCCTTTACAACTCCGTTTGTATTCCTATATAATGCATAATCATGAGATTTTCAGCCTCCCATTTTCCTGACAACAATTTTTAAACATTTAATAAATTACTTTATGTTGGTATCAAGGTCACTGACCCAGATATTCAGTAAATAATAATAAATATACTAAATAGTAAATAGAGCCTGTTGTTTATGTTCTATTTTGAGATTTTTACACTAGCCAGAGACCTAAGTAGCTGTTGTCTCTGATACTGGAGCTCTAGTTGTAAATGGTGCTGATTTGTAGAGGTGGAAAAAGATAAGACAGGAATAATGCACAGAATTTTACAGTATATTGTGTTTATTTATAAAGAAAACAATATTTATTGTTTGCATGTTTGTGATTTATTAACACTATCATGATATTTTCTATAAAAATTATCATCCCTCTAAAAAATACTAATATTTGGTACTGTACAATATGATAAAACTTTTTATTATAATGTCAAAAATCTGTTTCGAAAATGTATGCATCAAGCAAAACTGTGCCAACATAAACTGACAATAATGACCTAGTATTTAACCCTGACTGATTAATAAATATTTATAATTCAAACTTGTGAATCTGTCATATAATATTATTCATTAGGATCCAAAGTGTGGGCTGCCCCGCCATCTCGTCTTTGCACTCTGACCAGTTGAAATGTAGGTGATACAAAGTTAATAATTAATTCCAGCTAAAAACACTACTTACCTACAACTTGTAATTTAAATAGTTTACTTGGTAACTTAAAACTGGTTTTCTTCAATTGTGTATTATAGTGAGTATAAATGAAAAAATAACTCTGTCTTTTATGGGAACTTTTATGGCTGAACCAATTTATATGAAAATTGGTATGGAGATAGATCAAAAGCTAGAGAAGGTCATAGGATAGTTATGATCCTTGTTTATCAAGCAAATAGATGTGTTTGAATCTAGAAAATTCTTTAGAAACATAGTATAGTTTTTTTCTGAGTGTAGGCAGCATTTCCTTAACAATGCAAGTAACACTACAGGGTTCAAGTACTTAAAAATATGTCTAATTCAGTACCTGAGACATTAAAAAAGTGCAATATACTTTATCCTTTAAAAAAATATAAAATTAGTAGGATTAGGATCACATTTCAGTTGTGGTGCTATAGAACTTATGAATCATTTATTTCCTACCTTAAAATACTTCCTTCATTAAAAAAAACTCACATGTACATGTACTCACACTAGAGGAAATTATGTCACCTTTTACACTGATATAGGAACTAAGGTTTTCTAGAATAATCCTCAAGCATAGATCTTTTCTTGATTTGATATCTTGAATCTAATTCTCAGTAATGCTTGAATGCATGTGTTAGGTTCTAAAATATGGATTTAATATGCAACTTACGGTAAGACATACATGTTGTATGTGTTCAGATTCAGTGATTATAGGATCAATCAAATCATCTGGCACTCAAATAAAAATAGTATTTTCTTATTAATTTGATTTTCTTTGTATTAATAATTAATGACCAAGATGTAATTATACTATATTGTGATTAAAAATATTTAACTCTCCAGGAGGAGATTGCTCAACTAATGTTACAACTATTATTAGTAAAGTGTGTGTAATCCCCTTTATATTTCCAGTTACAACATTTTTGGTACTGTTATTTTATACAGTTACATTGCATTGTGTTAAATAAACTTATCTTTTCACTGTACATTATATACCAATATTATAGCTATTTCATGTTCTATGTACATTAAAATAACATGTAAGATAATCTACATGTATACAAAATATTTGTGCTGATTTTAAAACATTGATTTATCATAAATGTTATGCAACAGCTAACATTTTGTCTTCATCCCATTATGCTAAGTGCACCAATTATCTGGCACTTTTTTGCAAATGCCACCATCATTTTGTTTAATTATTATTTTTCTATCTCACTGGAAGAATGACAAAGCACTGTTCTCCAAGTAAGTGCTTCAAACATTTCCACGGTCAAATATACAGAAAGTAGGTCTTGCATACCAATAATTTAGTTGGTTATCTATAGCAATGTGCATATTCATTCTCTTGGGGCCTCTGCAACCATTATAAATTGAAATATTACTTGTGCAGAAGGTATCATTGTCGAATTTTTGTGTGAATTCTACATCCAATGGACATTACAGTTAGTCACGACAAAAAACTCGCAATAGTTCTTTTTTTATCTAAACTATCGTAGGCAGGAGGGCATGACACAAAATGGCAACCAGCCTCTACAATACAATATGCAACTGCATTTAGGACTAAATAAACAAGAAAATGTGTTTCCAATCGTATTCAGACGACACTTGACACGTATTACACGGGATTAGAAGGTAAAAATTAAATTTAGATAACGAGCAACATAATAAGTCGAGGTAATATGGTTGCATCACACGTAATTCGCGAGTGGTTTTATGGTTATAAAACTGCTCAATATTCGTGTTTTATCGATAGAAACGCCCTATAAAAGACCTATTTAATGACACACTGCTTGTTGAGACAAAGAAATTCACTCACCGCTGGAGGTTTTATCTTGCAAATGCCCGATTTCTCGGCGATTGGTCGTATTTTGCTGATGTATGCCAGGGGGTCCAGGAATTCTTCTGGCGTGGGTTCGAACACTGGGGCCTCTGGAGGCGGGGTGAACGAGAAATTATCTGGTTTCATAGCAGGGGACGCCGAGTCCCCCATGCTAACTTCAACGTTAGCTTCGTCACATTTTCCCATTTTTGAGAAACACTATGCAGTTCACACAAATGCAACTATAAATAAAACTTAAGCATCATCTAACGTTAAGGAATGAATAAAGCACGTCCACAAAGAAATAGAAGCATCAGAATTTGTCTTTCCATAGGGAATCACAACGAGATAATAAATGAAATTATCACCAACAAATAACAGAGTTCACTTGCACGTCCGCCATGCGAAATTGAACTTTCGAAACTGCGGTGTTGCCAAGTGAAAAATAATCATTGCGCACTTAAATTGTTTTTTTTTCGGTGCATTTACGAAGTACCATGCGAAGACATTTAAAAAAATATTTTTAACCTTCTTGTTATAATTCATAGTTTTATAAACTTCATTTGCCTAGACTGGATTACTGGAAGCCGACCTATATATACAACGTGTAAAAAAAATAAGCAATAATATTTATGGGTATGTACATATATCAAGTATAGATGCTTCTGACAAAATCTTATTATTATCTGTTAACTTTTTTTTTCCATAATTTTTTTTCACTAAATTTTATTAGGCTTATTAGGCTAGTTGACGAATAGGTAGAAAATAAGGGGTAACTTATTTGCGAACTCAGCATTATTGATCTTCAAATTTGAGTTTATTAACCAATTTTTAGGGATGTAACCTATTTTTTTTAACAAAAACTGTTACTTCTTTTTGTTCTAAAACTATAAGATCCCATAAGATTTCCAGTTCCTAATACGGCGTAAAAGATTTGTTATCACCGAATGTGTAGTCCGCTTAAATTTTATTGCTTATTTTTTTTACACGTTGTATATAGCCATGAAAAGATTAGCTAAAATTCATCATCTCTTCCGTCTCATACTAAAGTCACATGAACTAAAATAGTCAAGGATAGTTCTCATTTCTCAAAATACGCACCTACTTTCTTTACCAAGCAAGTGGATGATCGAGGGGTTATCATCCAAACATATAAGTTGCTGCGACCCTTAGAAGCCATCGATATGCAAGGATAAAAACGCACGGCTATACAACGTGGTTTTCTGGGAACGTGGTACTGAGGAGCACAGCTAGTTTTTTATAGAAATTGCATAAATAAGGCAGTGCATGGCCAAATTACCTTGATTGGCTGATGACTGGAAAAATAAAATCCTAATGCTTTAAAATTTGAAAAGTTGTTGTCTAACATTATGCCCAGATAATTATGAGTTCTTAAAAAAAAGAATAAATACACAATAAAGTCGCAATTATCTTGTTTTTTTCTGACCGCATAATTAAGTTTGTTTGTAGGGCAAAATTGCTGATTACTTAAAAACTACTTACTAGATCTCGTTCAAACCAATTTTCAATGGAAGTTTGCATGGTAATCTACATCATATAGATTTTTTAGTTTTATCATTCTCTTATTTCAGAAGTTACAGTTATACACACATTTTACCACTTTGGAAGTGCCTCTCGCGCAAACTATTAATTTTAGAAAAAAATTATATTAGAAACCTCAATATCATTTTTGAAGACCTATCCATAGATACCCCACAAGTATGGGTTTGATGAAAAAAAATTTTTTGAGTTTCAGTTCTAAGTTTTTTTTTTCTATTTTTGTGTTTAAATCTTAAAGGGGTCACAGAATACATCTACTTACCAAATTTCAACAGTATAGTTCTCATAGTTTCGGAAAAAAAAATGGCTGTGACATACGGACGGACAGACAGACAGACATGACGAATCTATAAGGGTTCCGTTTTTTGCCATTTGGCTACGGAACCCTAAAAATAAATTAATGTTGCCCATTTATATTATGAAGGATTCCCTGTTTTGTCCAAATCTTTAAGAAGCTTTAAAATCAAGACTAGCTTAGCAAACATTTGATTGTCTCTTTCTAACTAGCAGTACTTTAGCATTGATGAGAGAGACCTATGCAATGGTGGGATGATGTCTATTTTTCTTTGTTTGCCAAGTTGCCATTAGCATAAACATAATACTCCCGGACATGTACAAACAAATTCCTTTGATATATATGTCTGATCATTGTTTGTATCGAATCAGTATTAGAAATGAAAAAGCTCTAGTTTTCTTTCTTATTTTTTATTCTGTGTTACAAATACTTTATTCGAAATACTCCCACGTGGTCGGTGTTGCCAGTCAATTCCTATTCTACAAAAGAAACTTCGTAAACGTGCTAGCTCGAGTGCAATCGATGAACACATCCGTCATCCGCCGCCATTTGCGAAAGGCTGATCGCTGCTCAGCAGCGCGAGTGTCATCGGTTTGATTATGTCGAGTGTTTAAATTGTTATTTTCGTTAAAACTGTGAACTCAGTGCGAGATTATAATCAGTTAAAATGATTGTGAGGTTTCTGAGCGTTTTGTGCGTCGGAGTTTTGGCGACTTCGGTGTTCAGCGCTGAAGGAAACAACGACAATGAAGGTACGTAATTTTTACGTGTGTATTATTTATTTTGTTATCATTTACCTAATTTTACCGGCCTGCGTAATAGAGTAATTTGGGGCGAATTTATTTTTGTTGGTTAAATGAGTCATTTTTCATTCAGAAATAACATAACGGTGTGTTCTAAATACGAGATGCAGTTTGTTCTTTTTTCTCGTGTTATAAATTTATTTTAAAATTGAAAATGGTAGAAACTCGTATGGGAAGCGTCGGTGGGATTGGCTGGAGGTGTATTCGGTGCCGTGTGGCTCGAGTGTTGAGTGGGTGTTAGATAGTGGACCGGCTTGACGACTTCTTGCCATGCACAATGCATACACACACACTGGCAGGCTCGCGGCGCGGCTCCGCGGCACCTCTCGTGCCGAGCCCGGCTGCTGGCTCCGTTTTTGCAGTTGATTCATTCACTTTATGAATGTTACTCACTGTTTTTATCAGACTGCTCTGTACAATATCTATTACTGGCTCCTGGCCTCATGTATTAAGTCATCAAGGCATTCGTCATTCTTGTAATGCACCACTATTGTGAAAGCTTTCAGTTAGTTCGCACTGAAAATAGTTTTTCATGTCCACTTTCATCTATACTTAGGGTAAACTTAATTTAAATGTTTATTGTACTTTAACCTTTTTAGTGTAGTTTATTAGCAAAGCTTATTTAGGCATAACAATGTTGATTTGTTCCCTAAGATGACCCACCAACCCAATGCATTAATTGTGTTCGCTGATGGCTATCACCCTGGCACTCCACAAGCTGGTAGGGCTCACTGACCGACTAGCCCAGCCAAATACATTTAGCTATTTACTCTTTCAAAGAGTACAAAAAGAGTTACCATGGAGTTTCTTATCTGCTCTTCTACATAGGAATGTATACTTGGGGGATTACTAAAATGGGGGACTTACTCAACTTTTTATGACTACCTGACCACACCTTGACAATTCTCAAACATCTGTAAATTTTAATTGAAATAAATATTCTGATGACATATATCATACCTATTTTATAGCACCTATTTTATGAAACTAATAACAGTTGCAGGTCTGGTATTAATTCAGCAAGATAAACAAACAGATGTACCATTTCTTCAAAGGCTGAATCATGATGGTTTGATGCAACAGACATTGCTTGTAGACCCAATTAACAAGTAATGCTCATCAATTAACATCACATGCTTAAAAAGCTTTCATTTAGGAAAACTGTATTTTTAGAGGAAACCACCGATATCAATTTTGAAGTTAAGAGTTTATTACATAGCTTCAGTAAATGCCCAAAAATAGTTCAAGAATGATGAAACATTCTACTCTAAATCATTAGTACAATTTATAGTAGAAAATTATGAAACCATTCTATTGATTTGTTTTCTGAGATTATAATGTTTTATAGAAACACACTTCATAATAATGTTCATGGGTAAGTTTTACATAGTTGACCATAGTAAAAATTTATGGAAAGACATTATTACTTGACAATGGATACCTTACATTGTATAAAAGTTATAAGCATTCCTAATACCTTGGCAGTGTCGCACATGTCTTTGAGTTCAAGGTTCAAATAGTATAAATATTAAAAGTTAACCTAGCATTGTTGCCATGGTTACCACATACTAAACATTATCACAGGTGTGTGGTAGTTATTTGTTATGTTACTATTTATGATGGACACAACATTCTATAAACCACAAGGTTCTGTTAAAAAACTTTCCTAAGGTTAGATAAAATGTTGCAGATTAAACCTTTTTGTTGCTTCATTATTGATTTTCGAATATTGTTTATGATAGCAATGTCCCACAGTCATTTGATAGGTTTACTCAAATAATACGTAAAGTTAAATACCTTATAGTACCTATTTACACAAAAAATTGTGTCCTTAAAAAGTTTTGAGGTTGTGGAATCAAAGCTCATTATTTCATAATCTATCAAGAACATTGCACCTACCTATCAAAAAAAATAATTGTGATAATTATTTTTGTGCAGAGCACACAAACTATTTAGACAGTAGGTACAACCTGGCAATAAAATAGTACAAAACTACGTAAAGTTTGCATCATTTTAATAGCAGAATAGCTCATGCATACGTAAAAATATACTGCCTTCAGTGCCGGTACAGGAACCAGTTTATCGCCACTCGTGGAGGTTATTTTAATACATTATATCAATATGAAAAAGGTGTTATAAGAGGTCGCGTTTGTGTATTAGTGATGACTAATAGTAAGATAATGCTACTGAGCCTAAGAGATGTCTAGAATATTCGTAGGCTACTATGATGGAGGTGAAATTTTGGTTCACTATGAATTTATCGTCATCATAAACACAATGTCGCTTAGCATCAGTCTCATTCAAAGATGCTAAAACTCAACTCGCATCCTATCTACATTACTACATAGGTATCTATTCTTTGCCTTAAAAGTACAGATTAACCTCAACTACGCCGTATAAAGTCTAAGCAACATCTAAACAGGAAGCTAAAAACCGCTGCATAAGAAATATATTCAATTTACACGTACATTGTAAAACAAAGGATACACAGCCGACGACTCATTGATTGACAACTCAATATTCAAACCACAAATAATTATGTCATTCATAGCAACCATCGTCCCATAATTTAGGCAACATTTATATCTAGACTTCCTCTCCGGCTTAATCGGTGGTCGAAAATATCACGAAGCGCACCCATGGCTGCATTAATCGCGAATAAATTAGATATTTGTATAATTTTAAATGTCTGCTCATCAGGAGGTGACTAACGAAGTAATTTGACAGTGTCAGCAGCATATAGTTTACCATCAATGTGGATTTTAAATACAATTTTGTTGATATAAGACCATTTTCTTTGTTATATGGGCATTTCTCCACTAAATGGAAAATCGCTGTCCCAAGCTAAATTTATGTAATAAATCTTAATATTTCTCAGATTTTTGTATCAATACCGACATAGAATTAGGTAATCTTGGCACGCCATAGCTTATTTTGTTATTTAATAATGAAATATTCGAATAAATTAACCTCAAACGTCTCAAAACACAGTCCCCTGGTACGTCCCTTTTCCAGAATCACAAATCTTATTACAAATATTTATTTTTTTGCCATTGATAATTGAATAAAAAATATCCAAATACATTTACAAGAACGGTTAGCATCTTTATACACCACAATTATATTTTTACAATAAAAATTTAATCAAAATATCCATGTGTGAATGCTGTCCTCAAATTATTAAAACAGTCCCCTGTTAAAATTTTAAAACGGCGCTGAAGTCATATTTAGTTTTGGCGCGAAGCATTTAGATCGCGAAACAGAACGCAATCGGTGTGTAGTTCGTTCGGTTTTGTCGCTAGCGGGCAGCCGCCAATTGGTTTAGTGCTACTACTGCGTCATCTGGTGAACCACGCGTCTCGGCCGTTAGTGAAAACATTCCCCTGGTAAGCCTTTTTTTGACTACTTTAAGAGTGTTAATAACGACAATTTGTTTAAAATAATTAATCAGTTAGTATGTAGCCACATCTGTTACGTTTATCTGAATGTCTTTAAATGATATTGTTTTATTTAGTATTCTTGCAAAAATAACAGTCCCCTGGCCAACAGTCCCCTGTCATTTCATAGCACAGGGGACTGTTCATACCACAGGGGACTGTTCATACTACTGTTTTCTTAGGTTTTGACCACTCAAAGTAACGTCTCTTTCGTAGGTATTATCTCAAAATGCCACCGAAAAAGAAGTCACCCAAAACAAGAGAAGAAATATTAGAACAAAAACGTATAGCTGAGCGTTTGAGATATCAACGACTTAAAAATTACCCTAAAAAAAAAGAAGAATTGAAAGAAAAAGAAAGGCAGAAGTATCAAAAGAAGAAAGAAAAAGGTAAAAGAATTATTTAAAGATATGAGTCGTCATGAGCATAAGGCTGTAAAAAAGGTTTGGAGAGAGCATTGTTCTAAGTACCGTGTAAAAAAAAGTCATGAAAGACATAACAAATAATTTTGCTAGGGAAAATACGCCTGATTCAGAGGATCCCGCAGAAGAACGTCAGGCGCCTTTAAGATCATCAGAAAGTGCATTAGTTAAAGCAAGAAAGAAAAATAATAAAAAGGAACGCGAAAGGGTACTGAAAGAAAAAGGCCTTGAGATTCAAGAATACAAACGGAAAATGGAAAAGTATAAAAAGTGCTTACAGGTTGGAAATGAAGGTTAATAGCAGTAATAATGAAGAAACACCTAATACAAAATTCAGGAACGTGTGACAATATCAATACTGATTTTGAGAATAGTGCAGTTATGATGCTGTTATCACTCAAGTTGATAATGAGGAAGGCGAACTAACAGTAACTTTTTGTTAAAATTTGTGATAAGTTAAGAATGGACGAAAATGACATTTCTGATGTGAGTTTTGACCTAATATTGCAGAAGTTACCAGAACCAGATCTAAGTCTAAAAGGGCGAACATTATTTTATTATTTTCCTGCATCTGTACCGGTCTTTCAGAAGAATTAGTTAATTTAAATATTTTTTCCTAAAGTACAATGTTAAGACTGATTTGTTTGTAAGGTGTTGTACAATTAATGTTAATTACTTTAGTTACTTCAAAAGTATTATGTCAACTTAAAATATCGATTGTGATAATTAATTAGCAGTAGTAATGTTTCTTTGTATATTATTTTTTATGTATTTTGGTTCTGTTTTAAAAGGCAGGATACCATATTTTTCATTATTATAAAGACTGACTTAGTGTCATAGTTTTAAAGTTTAGAAGTTTTAGTCAAGAAGTTGTCTTAGTTTAGCATTATTTTTAAGACTTAATTGTTTTATTAAGTTTAACGCAACTTTTATTAGGCTTATACTGTTGATTTTATTCAAAAAATTACATATTTTAAGAATGGTAAATTAAAATAAAGAATTTGATTACATAAACAGAAAATACTGTTTTTGTCCATTAAACATTCCCCTGGATGGTTACGACAGTCCCCTGTCACGGTTTTGCGAAAAATCGTCCATAACTCAAAAACCAAGAAGAAAATGTGTGGGCTTTTTTAAGATATATATTTAATTTACTATTGCCCTTCATTTTATTAACAAACATTCTGAACATTTAATAAAATTACTTCAGGACAATCTTGTATGGACGAATTTCCAAATAGCAGAGAAACACCCATATCCTTCTTCAAGGGCTGCAATTCATTATATGTAGTATACTTCAATTAAGAAGAATTAAAACAAAAGAAGGACTACTCGACTACTTCAGGTACGATGTGATAATGTTGCATTTAAACATTATACCTATCTGATAAAAGTTTGATTATAATTTTAGTTATGATGCTTCTCAAGGAAAGGACAACTTAAGCAAGAACAAATAGATCGTTACACGAATCCGTAGATTTGTGGACATAATCGTAGTAATTTGATAAGACTACGAAACACTAAAAAGAGAAATCGAAAAGTCAATTTTGAATCGAATAAAGGTCAATGATCCGTGGTTTAGCTATTAGCACGTAACTGAGTGCAGGCTCTGAATGCTAATACTAACTAAGTCGGAGAAGATTGTCTGTGAATCAACGATGTAATAATGAGCTGTAAAAGCTGGCTACAATGTAATGAGGCGATGAAAAACCCAAGTTATGGTCAAGTAAAACCTGTGTAAATCCATCATATGAGTTATAAAGGTAACATAAGTTGTTGTTCCGATTGGAAAGCTAGCTTTTCAAATTCTATGACGGTACTTCTTTCTCTATTGAGGTACCTAGTTTCGTGCTTTGTCGTGACATCTCTAGAAACTCGTCTCAAAATCAATTTCACGGAGCCCTGGCGTCCTCAACACTGTTGCTCAATCGTGGACAAAGTGCCGTAAGATAAGAGAATTTATGACGAAAAGATTGTATCTTACTAGAATAAACGAAGTCCGTGGAAGATAAGAATCTTAAAGGGAATCAAATGAATCAACTCTTTGAAGGCAACTGAAATTCTATCATAAATGTCGTTTTTGTACTAGAATTTTTTGAAAACAAAACTACCTGGTTGATTTATATGATGTAAGTATTATTTGTATTCTACGAACATCAACACAGAGACGCGACGCAAAATTTTAACCGTCCGAAAATAATTGAGGTTATTGTCTTTGCAAAAAACAATGCTAGAGTTCGAATAACTGAACAGACATAAAGTAATATTATAATGAAAACTGCTATTTAATATTCACGTTACATAACATTCCCGCAAACAATGGTACAGACGATACATACACATTCGTATTAGTTTCTACACTGTCGACTACTCCATTGTTGCCTCCATAAACTTGGTACATTGCTGAATTTAGTCTGGGATGAAAGGGCCACTGCTAGAGTTAAATTTATGCTAATTGCTACACCAATTTCACTAAGTAAAAGGATTAGATTGTAGTTAAGATTATGTGTTAAATTTACTGTCTCAGTATTTGGGTATGGGCGTAACTTATGTGTATTCGTACTACTACTTACTATTGTCTTGTCTTTGTTCGTATTCAGTAACGGATTTGTCATCAATGCGTATAGCGACTTGTCGATATATGCCAAAAACTAGTGCGGCTGCTCTCCGAATATCTTGAGCATATCTTCTGTCTATATTTGTTTAGGTAACTTATTACCAAATCCGTATTAATACGACCTACGAAAGTAAAAGGGTGGAGGTGTGTTTCTAACACAGTACATAAATTTATATACTTTTCAAAACAAAATAGTTCAAAACTTAATTAATACATGGTTGGTTTACCTGTTGCAAAGTGTTTCGATAAGGTCTAGTATTATTAGTATCGATCAGAAGAGAGCACATCTGCATTAAGGCAACAATTTACATGTAGCAAGAGCAGTCGACATCCCATGAGACATCGAGAACGATACGAAAACGTTTCGTTGAACCTTGACATTTATTTTAAATAGAAAATTACATTGAGCGTTAAAAAGTATTTCTTTTGCCAAAGGGCTGCCGATAAGGGTTTCACCAAATAGATATGTTCATGCTTAAATTGAATTTGCACCTCCTTAGCAGTGCTTGATGCGTCAATAAGCCGCAGAGCAGTAGCTCCAGTTATTTCGGCATTATTAGTAACTTTGAAGAATATGTTTTTTTAATAAGTTTCATCTACAACTAGATGTGTAGATGACGTGAGATAATCCTCAAATGGATGTAACGATAGAGCCTAGTATTTTTTCCCCATAGATAACGAACGGCTACCATCAATCAGACTGATATCGCTGATACGTCGCCATTCATTCACGCGTCCCGATCAGCTGCATATTGTGCCAAATTGAAATGGATTTCAGTTGCATACACGCATGCTTCGCAAAAACAGACAGAAAAAGGGAGCTAAAACGGGCTGTCGATTTTCAACTGTGCGGTTGTGCGAGGAAAAAAAATGAGTTTTTTTTTTGCAGATTCATAGCGCACACATTTTTTCTTTGATATTTGGCACACAGTGATATGTTGGTTGAATTTGGCAGAATCCATAAAGAGTTCTACCGTTGTGCAATAAATTTTGCTATTTCATCGAATGTGTATGGCAAGTTTTTCAAACCACGTTAGGTCACGAAGTCTAGTGTTGGTTTTGTACGATTGCGAATTCGGAATTCTGAGAAATATATTTGAATGTGTGAACGTCCTTTGTGCTATTATCATTGTTTGGACGTCGCCATAGGTATCGACAGGTTTTATTTTCATTTCTTTTTTTAGATTTCTGTTGAAGTCTCATGTCGAAACGGGTAGATCGCTAGATAATTCAAATGGACGATGATTTGGGTGCATAGCACATATATTTTACATACAATTAGATACAATCACGTCATTTATTTAGATACAAATATTAAAGTTTTATTCGTAGTTACAAAGGAAACAGTTTGCCATATGTATCCAAAATGTAGCTTTGATGATCCCCTTGTTGTCAATTTGCAGAGCAATTTAGAATCGATCAGTTCGCTTCAAAAATGTATACGGTGTCGTTTTATCGAAAAGCTTATAGCTTTTGACGTTACACGAGCGATCTCTCAGCACCTTTGCCTGCCCCAGATTTTTACGTCCTGTCGAGTGCCAAACATGCAGGTGGCGTATTTTTATGGTTCCGACATCTGCTCGCAGCGTATTGAATTACATTATCCTCGTACTGTGTATGTTGCTCGTGTGACAGGATGGCAGGTGGTCACAGTGAGGCGGACCATTTGTGTAGGTGTAGGCGGATGGGTCAGGTTTGATTTGAATGTGTACTCGCTTTAATGATATATCTTTCCAAAAGAATAGCACTGTTCCGAACAAAACTGCGGACGTAGATTTGATTTATGAGCACCGAGACATTTGTCATAATTAGTTTAATTAGAAAGAACGATGAGTTTTCTCTCTTCAAATATTCATCATTTGTAAAGAAGCTTTTTGGGAATAAAGGTGCTCGCCGTTGTGAATATTAGCCCTAATTATAATAAAAATAATTTCAGTTGCTTCTCAGGTAAATAACGAAGAGAAACTAAGCAATGTTTAGCTTGTTTCTGTGTAAACAACAGGCTCTCCCGTTAAATCTTATCGCTACTTAAAGTAGGACAAACCTTTCATTATAGCTATCAGAGTCGGTAATTACCATCTAAGAGTTGGATACCTTTACAAAATAACTCGTATTTTGGAGTCACTACGAACTGTCCGGGATCTTTGTTTAACGTGTAAACAGATAGGATTATATCTGATACTTTCATTAATTTAAGCCGAAAGGTTAACTTTCTTATTCCTAAATGTTCAAAGATAATCTCTTATTTATCAAAAAAAAAAGCTCTATTTAACTTTTCTTTTGCCTACTGTATTATAACACAGATTTCAACTTTTTTTTTTCTACCACAAAATGTAAAATGTTAAACTCATTTCCCTAAAATTTGGTCTTTGTTTAAAATACAATATAATAAATCGATAATAAGGACTGATACAAAATGAAAAGATGTTTGTTTATAATCTCCCCAAACTCTTTGTTCGATATTGTCAATTGAGTTATTATTTGCTTCTTCTACGCCTCAAAACCAATAAGCGCTGATATATGTAACAAGCTAAAGCAGATCCGTAACGTTGTCAGGTTTGACTTTTATTTGTACCGTTGCAGTCATCATATTCCTTTGTCTTAAATTTTGGCACTGTATGATTTTGCCATCATCTGCAGGAATTAAAACAATATGCACGGAAAGTAACGCTTGTTCAACTTGCCTTTGATTCCTCTGAAACTCTTTGAAAATTAAACTGAATAACGAATCGGAGCT
Source organism: Pyrrhia umbra (assembly GCA_963891755.1). Taxonomy (NCBI): domain Eukaryota; kingdom Metazoa; phylum Arthropoda; class Insecta; order Lepidoptera; family Noctuidae; genus Pyrrhia; species Pyrrhia umbra. The sequence goes on along the minus strand of OY982942.1, from coordinate 468,316 downwards.
GTGCAGTGGCTGTACAATTATAATACTCCAGGAAGTTGGTGCAAGTAGCCCGTATGCGCACAATAGTGCTCAAAGCAAACTGAAACATTTGAAGCTGTTTGGAACTGCACTGGTAATTGTCAAATGTACACATTACACGCTTGAAATGCTTTGAAACTATGTCGACATTGTAATTGCTTTGGGATATGGAAATAAAGTAAATGAGAGATTTCAGAACAAATAATTCATTTTTGCCTTAATCTTAGATTTTCGAAGATATTAAGATATTTTTTAAAGAAATCCTGCGTCACGGTAAGGAACGAACTGAAAAGATTATTCCTTTCATTGAGCTTTCTATTGCATAGAAGTCAACCAAGCGTTTTGAATAGCGAAAAAAATATTCACCTTTTTCGACCTGATAAAGAAATGCTAATAGGAAAAGTCGTAATTGACTGCACGGTCTGCAGGGGTGTAATTACAATCTGCTCAAAAAGATTTTATTTGAGACCGCAGACAATCTTACGGATCGGCTATTGATTAGTCAAGAGATTGAAGAAGCGTGGGTCGCGTCGTGACCTAGTTACGATCTACTTAACCGGCGATTTAGACTTATTGTCCATCCAATACTATCAAGAATTATTGAAAGGAAAGAAAGTACATGCGCTTGGGTTGAGAAGTTACCCCTGTTAACAAAGATATGAAGAGTGTCTCGATACCTGAAGCCACACAAATAACCATGAATGAAGTGATGTTAGGTTAATGCTTCAATTTAAGAACATAATAGACGATAAAGATTTTGTACCTTTGCTAAGATTGTATGAGTTGGTCTGTTAGGTTTAGATGTCGACACAAAAGCTACTAAAAATAGGTATATTACTGTTAGACTGAGCTCCAGTAGTTGCAATATAAAAAAAAAATCACGTTTCGAACGGAGCTTTGTCTTAATTTGACTATGCACGTAAAAAGGTTTTCTTATAGTCGGCGGATAGCCAATACTTCCTGTTGTGGAATAACTCGTGGGCGGCCAATTATGACCACGCCTGTATTCAAAACATGAGCTTTATTGACTTTCTCTTATTTTGGAATTATTCGTGTTGGTGGTTGTGGAATAATAAGTGGAAGACTTGGATTGAAGAGATTATGCTAAAGACGAATATGACAGAAGTTAAACAGTTATTTATGATTTGGAATCGTATAAACTGAGATATCACAAATACGTTTTTGTACCTCAATAAAAACCGTAGACGAAGCTATAAATCAAAGGGCACCTCTGGAGCTTGCCAAAATCCGATACATTTCTTGCTTGAATCTTATTTTTTACTAAAACCTTTTGGTAGAGCGAAGTCAATAATAGTATATTTCTCTTTCTGTACATTTCTACCATTTGTCTTCAATAGAAACCGATGTAATGATTTTTTGATAAATGCGAAACGAAAGCCACTTGTACATGCAGCGGGAGTCGATGTAATAAATCTCGTTTGTCACATGAAACACTTCGGTTTCCGGATACACCCGGCCCCAGTTACACATTCGGTGATAAATTCTCCCTCTCCAGAAGTGCACGACAACGAGCCTCGTGGAAATGGAAGATAGAATCCTATAAAAAATAATAAAGAGAAAACGTAAACGAGACAAAATAAGAAAACAAACAAACCGTGCAAAAGGGATCGGTTCAGCGCAACTTTTTCATTTGGCAACTTTGATTGCCTTCGTCCTCGGCAGATTGGTGAGGCCATGGAATTTAAATGATCCCTTCGTCTGCATCACTATTTATTTAGGTTAGTTTGAAATGCATTATTTTTGTTTATGTATATAATTAAATTTGTGCTAAATCTGGTGATGTTTTAGCCCCTAAAAGTTATATTTTGCGGTTGTAAGTTTTTGTGTTGGGAGTCATGTTATTGTTGACCGTACCTCCATCCCGACTTGTTGGACCCTTACTCCTACGTCACGTTGAATGATGACTACATTATATTCATCATCATGATAATAATTACAATAAATCGAGAATAGAATCGAAATAATTAATTCACACTTCAATGTTTTATTGACAGTATTGTATTTATTTCTTCTTATTCTATTTAGTATTAATGACGTATTCTGAATCCTGTCGATGTCTTTTTACGCTCTGACTAAAAGGGCAGAATTCGTAAAGTTTTCTAAGAGACGCCATTGAATCTGAATATTTTTATTTGGCTTACACCAGAACTTTGAACCGTATTCCTATTGCCATACAACTTCAATTCGAATAACTTATATTTCTTCTCCAAACGAGACCTAGAAATAACGAGTCTCCGAACCTGTTTTTTTATTGTTGAAATTATTTTTTCTCCCCATCTTTTGTGTTTGATATATTCTATCAGGCATGCTGAATCTCATTTGAGTAACGTTTGTGTATTTTTTACTAATAGACATGTTTTTATGGATGGGATTACATATTTTTGGGAATAAAGGTGGATGCTAGTTTTTGGTGTTGGTTCTGAGTAAATAGAGGAGCATTGATCAAACAAATACTTGGTTGAAATAGCTGCGACCGGCATAGTTTCAAGAATTAACACTTGTGCTACGCTTGTAGGTCACTCGATTCTCGTTATAAAAGCACCGTGAATTTTGATTGCAGTAACGAGCGCTTTTGCATGTATAATGACTGGAGATTTAAAAGGAAAACTCTTTTCGTTAATATTATGCTTGTTCTCAACACAAATTGCTAAGTAGGTGTTATTTATGACTATGTGTGTTTAAGTTGAATAATTCACAGAGATTATGAGAATTTTGTATCTGTAAAACCTATTCTGAGTATAAATACTTCTATTGTAATTCCTTTAGTAGTAGGTGGTGGCATATTAAATGCTACATTGTGAAGTGTGAGCCCAAAGTAAAGGTGCATCTTCACCGCACATATTCATTCGTTGGCGTGTAGAACACATTTAATTGCGAGCCAATCATACTTTTACGAACGAATTATAGGAACTTAATAAGCCTTGGTGGTGGTTATGGGTTTTATACAAAAAGTGCTTTTAAGTTAAACTTAGTGTTTTTTTACAGTTGTTTACCCAAATTATACAAAGAAACAGCCGAGTCAACAGCGCAGAGTATCCCAACTAATATTTAAACCACCTTTTACTTTACATTGTTCAATGTTTACTTTAATTATTATCAGTGGAAGGAATGTGGCTTCGAATGCCACAGCGACTTCACTATCCCAATGAGCGTATTGTGTGGGTAATATTAGTACAAAACGAAGTGTTTGGAGTTCACTGAATAAATTCCTGCCTGATCATGATTGGAATTAAGGTTTCGGGCCGAAATGCTGGTCATTGCTTGCTGCTGTATGTTCAGTTAATGGTATTAAAGGCTCGTGTGAGAATTGGAACTCGTAGTAAATGTGAATCATTTTGGATAGTTTACTTTGGCTTCTTTGAAGTTTTTGGATTTTTGTGCCTTCAGTAGCCCCAATATGGAACATAAGCGTTTAGAAATTTGCTGATAACGTTTTTACGAAAGTTTTAATGTGTACAACAGGTGCAAATCTTTCCATCACGTCAAAACATAATTAAGTAAAACCAAGTCAATAAACAATTTTTATTCATTATTCAAACAAACCTCGATCTTGAACGAATTCATTATACACAAGGAGCGACATTATTTTGAATTCGTAATTGACGAAGACCTCACCTTTTAGTTGTCTTTAAGTTTCCACGACTTAATTAAGTATTCAGACTCTGCTTAGCTTTAAACTGTTCTCGGCGAAATGGTTCCATGTATTTCATTAGTTTAATTGATGCTTTTAATAGCTTTGGTAAACAACTACGCCTTTAGATGTGGGAGTTGTTTATGCAAGATATTGCTGAAGCTATCTGATTTCGCCGCTAAGATTCTAAACTGTCTAATAAAGAATAATGGTTATTTATTTATAGTCTGACTTTTTTATTTTATGTTTAGACGTTTATGGATTTATGGGTCGTTTACAATTTTAAGCTGACATTGAAGTTATGGTTCATGATTTACTGCCTGGCTATATACTAATGTTTTAAATGGATATCAAATCCGATGCAGCATAATAGATTTTTGTCTTCAGTTATGAGATTTTATTTTTTTATTTTACAGCTATCCCTTGCTCTGACAAAATCTTGCTTTTTCCAAGACCTCAACATTATGATTGAATGTGTCATTGTATAAAACCCGAGCCGTTCTTAGAAGTCTGTAGGAGCATAATAAATCTCTCCATGATAAACAAAACACATTCGCCACGCCCACAGTAAGTCGAGACTTTCTACCATGTAATTATAGAAACATTAATCAAATATGAAAAGACTTGAATTTTTCGCGCATCGAATAACACGACGATATTTTTGTCTTTATTGTTTGGTAAATTCTTAATTTTAATTGGCTAATAATATTAAACTTTGTTATCAGGTTATAATGATTTTGAATATGTATTGGTTCTAGACTTTCTTTACAGAACTGGATGTCATTGATAACACTCATTGTGGATAATAACGACAAATACATAGGTCCTGTTCACAAACGTATGAGTTAGACTTTAATGAATCTTCAGAATTTTAATGACTTGACTTAGACTTGACATTTTGCGACAGAATCCAATCGGAATTGGAATAAATTTGACATCGGATAGCGTGTATATCACCCAATTTATACCCAAACAGGTCATTAGGTACAGTCGCTAACATCAATGGAGTTCCAAAACGATTCTACCTTTGATCTGGGTCCTTATAAATTGTGCTTAATAAGCTCTTCAGGTATGGGACGTATAATTTATAGCGAGATGAGTGCAAACGTAAAAAATAGCAGAAACGTGGGCGGACTGTATAATCAGTTCCCTGACCCGAGTGGCGTGAAATTAGCACGAAATATGTTAATTTTATCCGTCTGCTTGGAAGTGAATAGGGCACAATTAAGTTATGTTGTCTAAATACCTTATAAATATAAACTCTGTAAAGGCTCAGGAGGAGGCTCCTTGTTTATGCAATATAAAAATATAACAAAGCTACAGAATACCCACGCAATGAAGTTCGTGATAATTTGTGAACATGTTTATGTTGTAGGATTATGTGGAACTTAGGTTTCTAACCAATCCAATAATTATATCTAATAATATACACGCCTAAGTTCCGCAACCATCATATTGATTAAAACAAATGATAACCTTGTTAAAGCGAAATTAGATAGTCGTATTAGCGAAAAATCCGCCCTAACGAAGTTCCGTAAAACTTTGAAGACGACCAACCATTACAATTAGTTTAATAAGTTAAAAATTCCCCTAAGAAAAATAGCATTGAACAAATTTTAGGTCAAAGCCGTGTTCCCTTTGAGACCGTTGAAATGGAATTACATGGTTATTTTCAATTCAACGCAGTACCAAATGAATGAATGAACGAGTAAACGAACGAATCGAATCATATCTCGAAATTTGCTTTTCTCTCTTTTCCTTTGTATCAGTCGCTTTAAGAATCCTTTGGTCTAATAGCATTCCTAATTGCATTATTTCATTGTAATAAGTTGTATTGCACTCGTTACCAAATAAACTGAACCATTTATTTTGCAGTTTAAGTATATTTAATTCCGCAATCTAAGATACAAAATAATTCACGACGAAAGAGATCTCGCAAAAGGAGTGAAAGGTTTTATACTAAAGTTGTTAATCACACTTAATTTCTGAAGACAGCTTTAGAAATACAGCTCATCTTGTAAGCCAAGCCATAATTGCAATGTCGCCACACAATCCGTCTGCATGCACGTAACGCTATCTAGCCATGAAGCCAGACAACAAGCAGATGAGGGAACAGAGTTAGACTTGGCAAATATAACTGCATAATCCATTTTAGATAACCTAACTTAGTCAGTGCAACTAGTGGCTTAGACCAGCCCGGAATGCCTGCGGTCAGATCTCGGGTTGCGCCACTCTTAACCAACAGGTTGTAAATGCACCTAGAAGTGTATTAATACGATACTTATGTTAAGTAATATGTGGGTACTTTAAAGTTAGAAATGATGAAATTGTGGTTTGATAATAGTAAAATATTGAATAAAATAATAATATTTTTGTGAAAGTTGAACGTCGCAGCAAAAATTCGTAAAAAAAGGTAACATGATTTGAACCTTTTATATTGACGATGTGATTATATCACCTGAACGAAAAAACTTCTCCGATATCTTCAAAACAAGTTCCTGCCTGATATATTATTCAATCCAAACAGCTCAATCTTCTGAACTCCGAGTTTTAAACTTAACACACGTTCTCTAACAAGCGAAAAGTGGATCTCATCAGTTCCAAAGAAAATATTCATAACGAATCCAATTCATAACGTTTGTGAAGATTCTTGCACAGCACTTTAATACACTTGACTTTCCGTGGAGCCTTATTCGATGTGACATCTCAAACCGATTGATTTTATCGAAAACTTGAGAGACGTTGATTGGGATCGAGTGCTACTTCAAGGTTCAGAAACTTTGGGAACGTTAGAATTATGGTACCGAAGTGATTTGAGGCGTTTGTTATAGGTCCGTATTTGGCGTTGTCGTCGTTCCGGTAAAGTGCCTCAAAGTGTTTTAACTTTTCACAGACAGCTGACACATATTTTGAACACTAACTGAGAATACGAGACCGAATACTATTTAGTGACAATAAAACTGCTCACCGAAGTGGCATTAAAAGTTATCTAATTGACAGGAACAAGGTCCCAATATGAAATTCTAGTAAGACAGATATTTTATTTGACTTAATAATATGTTGGGATATCTTTTTGGCAATATGGTCTATTGTTATGCTTTTTACGATTCGTATTATTTCTCATGGATAAATACCGACGATGTTAAATAATTCAGACTTTCCTTTGTAAGAATCTTTTTTGCTGAAAAATTCGCGTCCGTTCGTTCTGTAGCCATTTACAATTTCATGCTAATTAAAGAGGCTTTAAATTAAAAGCTTAATTTACAAGTACCTAGTTTACAAGATAATTATTGTCGAAAACACTTCCTCTCCGTTGCTTTAAAAAGGCGTCGAAAATGGCGAACTGTCACTGAGGCAGGGAAAAACAAAGCATCATGGCTCCGTTTACTAAGTGTTGGAGATGGATAAAAAAATGCTGCGCAAACTTAATTGAGTGGAAGAATATTGCTTTTGATGTGCAGATAAAAATATTAAAAGCTTAAAATCTTGAAAGCGAAAACCTCAAGGGTATTAATGTAGTTGCTTGAGTAACAGAGGATGGGGCTGGATCATTTTATATTTGCTTTAACTTAGTTTCGCTGAAAATTCCTTAAACATGTCGTCGTTTAGATTAAAGTTATCATTTACACTTGATTCCGGAAGCACGGGTAATATTGGGTAGCACGATTAATGTTTGTGTTATGGTTGTTATGCCGTAGGTATGTATTTTTATTAAATCTTTTTAGACCAGTGCCAATAACTTTTGAAAACAAAAATAATAATAGTAGGATGAAACCCATTGGAAAAGGAGGAGAATACAATAAAAATGATAGGAAAAATAAATTACGGGCGATCTGAGGTCGGGAAGTGGGGGGGAGGGGGGGTTAAAGTTAAAAAAACGGTTTATCTCAATTTCCGGCAAAACTACAAGTCCTATGAAAAAAAGTTAAATGGCAAAGCTGTAGGTAATAAAAAGATCTACAACTTTTGTATTAACACTTTTTTCACATAACCTCAAAATTTATGTGAAAAATTCAAAAAACCTAGTTTTTGGTTTTTTATTTTTATCTTTTACAATAATTAAATTTTTTTCACGAAATTTGGTGAAAACTTACCTTTTTATGTCCCAAACACACTGTAATTTATTTGATTTAAAATAATTATTTTTTCACCCTTATTTTGACTTAATATCGAAAAAACACCCTAATTTTCAATCGAAAATTCTCGTGTCAAAATATCACTTTTTTTTAAAAAGTCAATGGTCTTTTTGTTCGTTGAAATCTCTACTTTCAGATGGTATAAAAAAATATTTACATTGCTAAGGAAAATGTTCTCAGAAAATATAAAGAAACGCTACGAAATAACAGGTAGTAAGGCCTAGACCGGCTTAATTTTTTTGCGTAGATGCCTATTTATTGCTATTTTAAGATAACTTATGTATCTGAGTGACCTACGGAACCTCGGACCTCTCTACGAAATACCTTTTAGCTCATCAAAAGGTATTTCATAGAGAAGTGGGGAGTTGCTAGAAGGATCTAGGCCTTGCTTACTGTTATTTCGTAGCGTTTCTTTATATTTTCTGAGAACATTTTCCTCAGCAATGTAAATATTTTTTTATACCATCTGCAAGTAGAGATTTCAACGAACAAAAAAACCATCGACTTTTAAAAAAGAAGTGATATTTTGACACGAGAATTTTCGATTGAAAATTAGGGTGTTTTTTCGATATTAAGTCAAAATAAGGGTGAAAAAATAATTATTTTAAATCAAATAAATTACAGTGTGTTTGGGACATAAAAAGGTAAGTTTTCACCAAATTTCGTGAAAAAAAATTAATTATTGTAAAAGATAAAAATAAAAAACCAAAAACTAGGTTTTTTGAATTTTTCACATAAATTTTGAGGTTATGTGAAAAAAGTGTTAATACAAAAGTTGTAGATCTTTTTATTACCTACAACTTTGCCATTTAACTTTTTTTCATAGGACTTGTAGTTTTGCCGGAAATTGAGATAAACCGTTTTTTTAACTTTAACCCCCCCTCCCCCCCACTTCCCGACCTCAGATCGCCCGTAATTTATTTTTCCTATCATTTTTATTGTATTCTCCTCCTTTTCCAATGGGTTTCATCCTACTATTATTTAATTCACTTTTTACCGTTTTTAGAGCCTAAAAGCACTGGCCTATTTATAGTTTTTCTGGGAATAAACTATCTCAACGCTTATCCGTCCTTATTCACACTTTTTAATATTTGATCAAGGAGGCAATTTGAGGTCGGCTTCAAAAAGGCCGTCAAGTTTACAGATAAATTACTCATTTCGCTCGTCGTATAATATCGAGTTTTAAAGGCATCTTATTTAACAATGTAATTTTGGATGTTTGATGAAATTTTTAATTTTATTCGAGATTATTTATTTAATGGAGTCCTACAGTTCATAGTTTATAATCAATATTTTATACCTTATAGTCGTGATGTAGTTCAGTCAAATGTGCTTCTTCAAATTAATCTTTATTCAGATTTTGGAAGAGCTTCCGAAACGGTTTAACACTAATAATCACAAATCGAATTCCTTATTCAGAAAATTGCAAATCTGAAGCCAATTTCCGTAAAGTCGCATCTGTTTATGGTGTATCATGGGGAAATGAGGAAGCAAGAACCATCGTGGCGGGATCCCGTCGTTATAAATAGCTTGCATATGAAGGGGCTGTGAGTTCGTATCATGAATATTTATGTTATAAAAATAAACAGGTGTCTGAAATGTTATTATGCGTGTTGTTAAGTTATGGCGACGTTGAGAGGTAATTTCACGCTCGTCTGCCGATGATAGGAAAATTAGATGGATAAGATACTTCATCTTTTAAGTTATGGTTATCGATTTGTCGATAATAATACTTTGTAAATTAGTTTCTTCAGAAAGTCTCTTTATTGATCTTGTCTTCAATAAACTACACGTCATATACAGTTGATGGTAATAAAATATTCTGCGCCGGAAGATCAACTGCAAATTAACTTGTTCAAATAGAAAAGGCACGCAAGGATAGTTTTGCCTCAACTTCGATACTTTGTTGTAGAAAAGCTTTCACACAATCAGCAATCGTTTTTGATGTTTAAAGGTGAAAGTCTTCTATCAGAAAAATATAGTACGTGTTTGATAAGGCAGCTAGATCCATGATATCAGGATACAGTGCCCAATCAAATCCAAAAAAATCTTCAGTAACTACTTGCAAAGCGAAAGTGTTTTCTTAATACAGAAAAAAGATCTTCCTCCCTCCAAGAGCATATTAATATTATACAATACGATAATAACACAAGCCACCCATTGTCAGTTCTAAAGTATAGCTATAATTGTACCTAAATAAATTACCTGTTATTGGACCAGCTATCTAGATACGTAGATAGTTATCGTTGATTTATGTGGTATGCATTCATAAATATTAACACGGCTGGGGTAGCTAATATACAAAGTTATTTGATATTTTGTTTGTCTAATATCTACTGTGTAAAATACGATTTATCTCTTATGGTAAAATGCTGAATCTATTAATATCATATTTTAAGATTCGACAGCTTCATTCTTTTGCTATTTAAAATAAGTATATAATATATAACCCCAATCCATCAAACGAGTCGAGGTGATCATGACAACAAAAGCTTTTCTACTAATCCACATTGAGCCAAAATCTATTGGCTCTTGGTAACTTTGATAAATTTTGCAAGGTGTTCATTGATCCAGTTTCAGTAAATAACTTGTCCCATAATATTCCTTATATGTAAGTAAGTATAGGGAAACTGGTTGTTGTGTAGCCCATAGGTAGGTTGCCATAGCAACGAGTTTCTATTTGCGCCCTATTGATCTTTAAACTCAATATAACTGTGTACAATCAGCGTTAGTTTGTGCTGTGCTTAGTCACTTGTTGGTATTGGTACAGGTAAGTGAATGATTGTATGCTACATAGTTAACTTGGCAAAGGAATGAAGCACATTCTGCCCTTTATACTTTGAGCACGTCTTTCATTATGGATCACTTGTGAACCAGAGAAAACTCCGACTCTTGGACAACAATTTTATTTAGAGAGGTGTCGTAAAGTTCAAACAGAATGGGTGCTGTAAACCCGAGTAATATCATAAAAATCATTCTTTATTGATTACAAAAGAATTTTACAGCTCTATAATTTTCTTTAGAAACATTACAACGATGGACACAATGGTACAAATAGTAGGTTTTATTAGTACCTCGGAGGCTCGTCCTAAATAAGGGTACGTCTGGCTGACTTCGACCCTGATTAGTGACTCTTGAGACCTCAAATAAACCCTATTTCTAATTACTATTGCGTTGAAATGTTCAGGTATTTTATTTAGTAGTGACGTAATAAAATGTCGGAGTCTGTATCTAATAACAAACATTATATTTAAGTTTATGATGGCAGAATATTGTTAGATATTACTTGTAAGTTTAATTGAAAAACAGCTGCTTTTATTAAACTAACTAAAAAGTGTGATCACGGACAGGTTTAAGTCGCGGTTTCGGAGCTTTTCTAGTTCCGATGTGGATCATGATTTGGTTTAATTTAAGGTGGATTGCTTTTTCGAAAATAGATCGAATCGAGGCGCAAGACAAAATAAAATCGTCTTGGGAGCCGTTTAATAACAAGCTTAGTTGTATACAACAAAGAATACTGTATTATTCAAACTACATTAAGCAACTAATTGCTATTAACTGATTTGAATTTTAAAAGATGACCTTACTGATTTGCATACTAACTACTTTATTAGTCAAGCGCAGGTCTAATCAGTGCAATCTCTTAGAAGTTCCAATCTTTGTGTCCAAGAAAACTTGAATACTGAGAGATTATACAGGCGTAACAAGCAGCATTACTGCGGGAATTTTCTGAAATTCTCCAGTGGAGAAGCACCTGCGACTAACGTGCGGACGGGCTTAATTTTAGGGAGAAAATTGTTAAGGCAATTCCCATCCCTAGAGCTCTGATAACGAAATCGAGTTCTGAGTTTTTACAGGTGTTCCCAAGTAAAATGGGTTTTGTTTGGGTAACGGAAATGTTAATACGGTGTGGCTTGGGACCCGGGCCGCGCAGGGTTGACAGTGGTCGTGTCTGGAGCTGCGAGACGGACCGGGTCCGATGATAAATGATCGAGAGACCGTGTAGTCTGTTCTTGTGGTTGTTTTTGGGAGATGTACTCCGAATAACACGTTATAAAGTAATCTATTTTCTTCATACTCGAGAGGTGTCTTGTCAACAAACAAATGGTTATATCTCTTTACTATATTATGTTTTTGTTCAAATATTTGCGAAATGTTACGAGAAAAATAATTGAAATTGAATTTGTGCTGTCCAAACCAATGTATTAATATGTGATAAATAACTAGGTTGCTCCGGTTCTCACCTACCTGCAAGTCTTGACGTACCAACCCTGTTGTTTATCCTAAGTCCACTATTCACGCGCTTGTGAATAAATGTTCTCGAATAAAAAGCAGCCCACCTCCAACTGGGGTCGTGCAGGTACCATTTATTCAGTTAGCCAGTTTCGGCCCCAACATAAGTTTGTTACAAGACTTGGCTTTATCGAGTTAGCTATTTATGGCAGAACTGAGCCAGACGGCTTCTGGATGCAATTAAAATAATTGTCAAGTTTTCTGTAGCTACTTTAGTAGGTCTTTCGGTAAGTTTTAGTTCAGGAAAAAAGTTAATGTGATCTGGCAGGAAAAATCTTGATAAAAATGCGTTGTGATACTATAATCTGATATCTTTTATCACAAGAAATGGGTCTTGCCTAGGATCCGTGTAAATGTCAGCGTGTAGTCAGAGAGTTAGTCAAGGTTCCGGCGCTCTACATATACTCAATTACTCCACGTCCACCTCTCAACCACAGTATATTCTACCTCTGAGGTCCCTCGACGGTAACAAAGGTAAAAAACGACAGGATTTTGTATAAGGTTACTAAATTTTCCCGCGAAACTAATTTGATTCCAACAAAGTGTAAAAAAATGGCGGCGTGGACCTTTGTTTTGCTGGATATTATTTATAATGGTACTTTTGTGTTCGCTGTTTGTTTTCACGACAAATGGGCTATGTAAAATATAGCTTAATATTATTATTTATAAAATTCAGAAGCGTTTATTATGGTTTATGTGATAAGATTGGATTGAAAATAAAAGTCTTGCCCCTTTTCTACGTGAATAAGGAACATATTTAAAAGGAGAATATACCTAAGTAGTAATACTATGTCGCTTGACTGCAATGGCTAAGTTGGATTGATATTAAGCAGATCAGTGACTAACATGAAATTTAAGAAATTTTATAATTCTCAGTTTTTTCATTTGTCGTCTTTGGCACGGCAATAAATAAAGGTATAGTATAGTACTATGTCCTTGAATTATTTATTAAAGGCTTCTCATAAATTCTTAACTTAGACCACAACTGCAACGTCGCCCAGGAAATAGTAAAGTACTTTAAAAAGGATTGTAAAATGTTGAACATTTCCTTGAATATTGGATCAAATACCGCTACCACTAGCGGTCGGGAATCGCCCCGGCATTCGGAATATTTCTCCATTTATATCGAGCATCTAATAATGTGCTCCAACTTGAGAGATTTTATATTCATGTAAAGAATTTTTAAAAACTTATATTTTAAATACTGCAAGTATGAAAACAAATAAAAGTTGTCATGAACCCTTGTTGCCGTAAGTAACAATACTATTTTATGTCTGAATTCCAAAACTATCTAGCTACCTCTATCTCGACTTAAATCGAACAAGTCTCATATTGGAACTTCAAATGAACACTCGGTTTCTCAAAGCTTCACTTTATATGTTGTCTAAAAGCCCGACAGAATTTGGATATTTTTTCAAAATTTCGATTTCGATGGGCCAATCCCAACAAATAACAGAGATTTTCAGAAACTTTACTAAACAGGCTTGATCATACATCTATAGTTTATCTTCGATTCTTTTTTGAACACGGATATACCAGTAAAGTCTCGACGACAAAAGGAAAATTAAATTGAGCTATTTGTTCAAGTGTAGGACGAGACGTAACCTCGCCATCTTTATTTGATTTGTGCAGAAAGCGCATTGTTAGAACATCTGTGACCTCCGATTAATATTGTTTGCTTATTTCACTTCAACGTTTACTTTAAACATCTCTTAGTTGCTAATGATTGTTTTTAATATCGTGCAATGTATTGAAACATTTAATTAACAAACTCATCGGTCTTTTTACTATACCAATGCTGGGTAAAGGCCTTTACTCATACAGAGAAAGCATGAGCATTGAGCACCAGCGAGAAAATCTTATGAGATTAAATCAATCGTTTAATGTCTCGATTTCGATTTTCACATGACTCTTCGAAAAATCCAGCATTTCACAAATGTTGCCAGCCCACAATAATCATTACGCTATACTGTAATCGATCGTTTGACGTTACCTATCTGTCAGATGTCACAGTGATATTGTTTCGTGATTAGTTTTGACAGATAGACGATTTGTCTTGTAGCTAGCTACAATGGGAATCACAGCTACTATTGTTCTGATTTTTGACATTGAATCATAGCGAACAATTATTAGCAACGGTACTCTGCTGAGATCATTTATTTTATTTTTATAGGTGTACGATGGTGCCGCATCGAACTTATTTTGATGATATAGTAAATTGGGTCACTATACTGTTGAATTTTCGAAAACATAATAATATAGTTGTCTTTAACAATAATTGTTATTATTAATCATTCCAGGCCGTTGATTTCAGGGAGCATAAACAGTGTAAAGTTAATTCAAGTGAAATTGTTTCACGAAATATATTGAAATTATGTTTTGCAAAGCACTTAAAAGGATTCTCATTGTTCATGAAGCTATCGAATAACAACTTTGGGTGTTGTTATATATTCAAAGCCTGCTAATTCTGTCCAAAGTCAAGGTTTGATGCTAATTCTTTTCGGTCTGGCGCGTTCAGTCTAAGTTCGTTGACTTATCGGCTAGATCGATAGGACTTGGTATCGCGCAAACAAAACTAGGCAGTGGGGTACCGTAGGCGAAATAACCAAACTAAAAGTAATCAATTAAACGAACTACGAGTAATATCGTGAGCTACAAGTAGATCCTAACATCAGAAAACGAATTAGGTAGCTACATTATTGCCGAAATAAATGATCGTATTTTTTGTTAAATAAAAATATATATATATATTTCTACGTAACATGTTTGCTTTTAGATGCGGAACCCTTTAACTCTCAATTGATAGATTTTTTAGTCTTACCAAATAAGCGAAGTAGACCACCCACTGACTGGGCATGGCTTTGTTGTCTATTTATGGTGGAAACGGATCTGAGTCGTAGTTATTTTGCCGGTATTACTGAGAAATAATAATAGGTCGCTTAGGCAGTATGAACTGTATTGGGAGTTACTACCTCATGAGGCTGTCAAGGGTTTGAGAAAAATCTGACACTAGGGCTTGTTAGGTTAATAATCCTGCCATACTTGTTTTTTATTCTATCTCTTGTAGTTTTAACAATTGATCAATCAAATTAACAATACATCAACGTGATTGCACATCTAAAGAGGAATTCAATGCATTTTCCCGTTTCCAATTTTACAATTGCCCACGTATGCAAGTGGATACTAAGAATTTAAATTGGTTTCTTCATTGTGAGCGTCTTTAAGACTTCAAAGGAGTGCTTCGGGACATCTTATATCACGTATACGAGCTTAGGGTTGGATTGTCAAAAAGGCAAGATCCGATATAAAATGTACGCGAACAACATTCTAAAGAATTACAATTTCGTCGCTGCTAAAATAACAACCATTTTCATTTTACAAAATGACACAGCAAAATACATGCAATCCATAATTAAATCACAGAGAGAGAGAGAGACGCCATGGCACTTTTTATAGTGTTGTCACACGAAAAAAATAACAATGTCCGCTGTCCGAATTATTAACACGGAGTTGTGTCATTTTCGTGTCGTATTTAGTCATAAAAATATCTCTGAGTATTCAAGTTGTTTCTTTGTAATGAATCAATTTTAATATTCTGCTTAAAACGATCGCAATATAAGTGACAGATAAGAATGGACAACAATTTTCATTTGATTTCAATTTTCCTGAAAATCTTACTATTGAATATCTGGCTTTTGTCATCGTTTTAAATGTGTACTTGCTTTCGCGGAATAAATGTGTCAGCATTAATTAATGTGCCTATTTGAGCCACTCCCAGTTTCAACATGGTACGCAGAATACATTAAAAAGTGTGCTTTAAAACAGGTGCTTTACATTGATCAGAAATAATTCCTGCCATAATTTATGAAATTGTTTAATTGTATGCCCATTAATGTTTGTATTTTGAATATTTAAATGCAATATCGAACAATAATTAAAATTAATAGGAAGGGAGGAGAAGGAGCGAATGTGAGTTTGTTGTTACAGACAGACAGACAGAGTTAGTTTTGCATTTAGAAAGTTTTAGTTTTTAGTCAGAATTTAATTTTGCTTACATGTTACGCGTAGTTCGAGATCCACCCCTGAATGTGATGATTTAATGGGTGTAACCGTTAATAAAAGTTTTTTGTAAATTTCGTTTAAGTCTTTGAAGGCATAATGGCGCCATTGTGAAATGAGTTGTTTTATAAAAGTTCTTATTTATAACTGTACTCGATTAAACTTACGTATTCCGGGAACTAAAGTGCGGATTTGCAAATATCATTACAATTTCGTGTGGTTAAGCTTTATTTACTACTTTTTTATGTCATTATTACTAAATAGTTAAGTTTGCCTCAACTTGGAGCATATTTTGAAGACAAATTTCCGTTTAGATCCTTGGAAACAAACAGCATTACCAAAAATGTTTTTGCACATGATTAACGCCCTTATAAAGTCTATGGATCGTGTAGCTAATTTATCTTACAGTATCTCAACTTCAAGTAAATTACAGTGGGAGCAATAACTAAAGCAGTTAAGATAACGTATAATAAGAACCGTGACAACTTCTAGAAACTTCCATAAATGACTAGCAGAAGATTAGCCGCACTTGCGGCAGTGTGAACATGGACAGGAACTGACCAGCTCAATTTTATTGGCTAACATAAAGTGATCTGGATAGCTATCTTTACGATGAAGGATTCGGTAATAGAAACTGTATAATGTGAATCCGTCTTTATTACCAGCTTCCAGTAATTAAAAAGGCCAGGCAACTTTAATTGAAAACTCTTCATTTGACATCGTATCAATGACATGTCACTCCTGCTTCGTCATAAAGTACACCCACATTTGGACATATTATGGAATTAATCTGAACGTTTTTCTTGTTCAAAGAGATATTAATTTATCAGCCTGATGAACTTAGCTATTTCATACCATCGGACTCCGAAAATTACAAACACATTAACGCGGAAGCAACTCATTAGCGAAAAGCATTTCCCGCCATTTTGCGTTTGGCGTGTCGGCCATAATGATTTTATGAAATTAATGAATCGTTACACTATGCCGTCAGATATAATCATTTAATGTTTTTGCTTATATAAAATCGATAGGTATGTTCGGTTCGGTTACAATTATTTAACCGAACAGCTATTTAACATGGCGAAAAGCTGCTTTATCTGTTAGGTATTTTGTATTGGCAACAATGCAATTGGATAGTTGTATGTACTGACGGATAACGTTGCTGCATTCATCTTGTGTGATATGTTTTTATCTGTTCAATTAATTGATTGGTTTTTCGATTGCGCCTCTTGCGTTAAACTGTATCCTTCTTTGAATAAGATGCAGCATTCGCTCTACAGTAGGGGTCAATATAGGAAGCTCCCTTGTTGCATAACACAATCTTTCGCTATTAGATTCTATGGTAATGATAACATTGAAGGTCAAAGAATTCTGTAATCATTTAGGGAGCAGGTTATCAACCTTCCAAGTAGATCACTGTAACATTACAGCACGTCTATCGCTTATCTCATTAGTTTACACAGGTGAATAAAAATAGATCGTCAAAGATTTAATGGACTTATAGAAAACTGTGCTTTGTTGACTTTAATACATGTCTATTGTCTCGTTGTCATGACGCTGACAGTGAGGCTCTTGCAAATATTTAGGATCTCAGATGGTATGAGATTTCTTATAAGTAACTGGTTACTTCCCGTGGTTTTACTCGCGTCCTTGGTAGCTACTTCACGCACCCGAATAAACGTTATTCTGTGTCCTTTCCAAGGTTTCAATTTAATTCCAAACAGAATTTCGTCTGAATCGGTTTTAGTTTTTGAAAACTTAAAAGTGAGTGACAGTTACTTACGAATTTATAAGATTAAGTTGGTAAGGACGATGTGATAGCCAAATACAAGTAGAAGCTGAATGTCCAACTTAACCAATGGTCTACGGAACCTTGTCGAATTGTCTTGCTGGTGTTATATGCATTGTATGTAACTAGGAGTTTTCCCGAGCCGCTCGTAAATCTCGCCTCGATTAACTACGGTCCCAGCGTCTTGTGCAACGGTAAGTTACACGTAGACTAGCTATCTTAACGAAAGCAGTATTGCTGGTCAAAGAATTTACCGTGATCGTGCAATGTTGTGTTACTGTGTGATTGCTTATTTTTTTTTTACATATTTTCAACAAATGTCCTAAACCCGATGATTTGAATTTTATGCTTTTTATTTTTGCACTTGCTTGAGAAAGCTTATATTTAGGACTAGCTTCTGCCAGCGACTTCGTCCGCGTGGAATAGTAGTGCTCCGCTCCTATT
Source organism: Pyrrhia umbra (assembly GCA_963891755.1). NCBI lineage: Eukaryota > Metazoa > Arthropoda > Insecta > Lepidoptera > Noctuidae > Pyrrhia > Pyrrhia umbra. The sequence continues at coordinate 449,925 of OY982942.1, read as the reverse complement.
GGTCTTAGCGTGATGATATATAGCCCATAGCCTTTCTCGATAAATGGACTATCTAACACTGAAAGAATTTTTCAAATCGGACCAGCGGTTCCTGAGATTAGCGCGTTTAAACAAAATGACAACATTTCCCTTCACTGCTCTGCTCCTATTAATTGTAGCGTGATGAAAAGTATACTATAACCAGCTCAGGAGTAAGATAAATAATTGTACCAAGTTTCGTTAAAATCCGTCGAGTAGTTTTTGTTTCTATAGAGTTTATACAGACAGACAGACAAAAATTTTACTGATTGCATTTTTGGCACCAGTATCGATCCCTATTCATCCCCTGATAGTTATTTTGGAAATATATTTCATGTACAGAATTGACCTCTCTACAGATTTATTTTAAGTATAGATTGTTTGTCGTATGCAAGCAATCCCATTTCAAGGATTTGTTGAGGTTGAAGAGAACGTCCTAAAATGCCTAATAACACATTACTTCACTCACTTGACGTTTACAAGGCCCAACGCAGATGCTGACGCTCCTACCTAGCAATAAAATGGTTGTATTTCTTCCATAAACAAGTAAATACGCCGTAATCAAGAACAAATTATTCCTGCTCACGTAGAATCAAGTCGCATAAGGAATGCGACGCATACATTTATCGTATACCTACCCACAGTGCGGCGCATGCAGCGATTAGGGTTAGCTAACTAGAGAAAAGTGTCCTTTGCAATATTATTTGGTACAGTTACTAGTATTACCGCAGATTTAAAAAAAGTATTTAAATTTGATCTTTCAAGAACGATATTAAATAGGTACAACAAAGTATGAATGCCACTATAACATTTATTTTAAATGCACCCTTTATTTATCCAGTAAATGACCATGAATCCACGACTAGCTGTTGCCCATATTTTACTAGCGTGCAAGGAGTACTAGCTTCATGTATCAGGATAAAAACAAGCCTATGATATTCTGGCTGATAAACAATGCCAAAAATAATTGCGTAAAATGCGAGTCATTTATAAGTAAAGGAAAGTATCATTTGCAAGCATTGACAACCCTAGCGGCAAGTGACATTCCTTCGGTATCAGATGTCGTGATAGCCTAGTTTGAGGCGCCCCACTTTACACACCTCGCCTTTATGTAGATTGTACCTACCTGGAAAATGTTGGTGGCTTGACTTGACTGGAGATCTGAATATGTCATGATGATGGAACGTGACAACTGAATACATCAATAAGACATTTAAAACTTATTGTGATAAGACATAATTATTGAAGCTTCTTTTGAAAAATAACATCGAATACTAAATTCTCTTTACTGCAACAAAGCTTGTTCTAACGCTCGAATAGGACTACTGTTTTCTGTATATAAAACGGCCGTGCGCACTCGAAAGCTCGTAGCAAATTGTCAATAATCCCATTTAAGGTGCGACATGGAAGTCCAATCGAGCGTCCACGCGACCCACTGTGCCCAGCTTACGCCATTTTGACGTAGGTACGTAATATGCCAGTAAAACAAACAAAGTATCGGTTTGAATAGTAACAGTCAGCGACTGCCACAGGGCACGTACCTACTAACCAGTTGGTTTGAACTACTGTTACGTCATCCTTTTTAACTGGTTGCCAGTTGATCGGAGCTAAACCTTGCTAAGTTTTTAACTAGTTGCTAATGCAGAACTCCTGTCTCCTGTCATAGTAAGAAAACTTTACAACATAAACTAGTCGTCAGAATCAGCTTAAAAGATCCTGTTAAAAAAAGTATTGTGTGTAAGTATAATAGCAATCTATTCTAACATCGAATGCGTAGATTATAGTGCGCATTTCTTCATCAAATAAATAAGTAGCGCCTAAGCATTACTATTCGTTGTAGGTCACTTTGATTGCAATTATCATCACTGTGATTTCATTATCATATCAGCCGAAAGAAGCGTACGCACTGAAAGGGGACGCACTTTGATTTACGACAGACAATATTGTCTTGAATACAATGCGAGACTTACAATCAACATAGTCACCACCTGCTACACTACACAGGGTTCTTGGAAATTGGAATAGAACCAAGTTCTAACAACGATCTAACCACATAAATGCAACATTTGAGTCGAAGTGTAGATCACTAAACTAGAGCCTAAGAAGCTTGCCTACAAATCAGTCTTAACTAGATGTTTAATGGTGTTGCCATATGCGTTAATATGCATAAACCCATTTAGGTGATATGCATATATGCATTAACAGACTGCGATTTTGAACGCGTTTGCCGCCTATTAAGTGCAGTGATTAGTATTTGTGGTGCCATTATTTATGTGCTTAATAGTGGGTTTGTTAACATTACGGCTTCATTGTGTAGTTCGATAGCCAGATATAGAGTTGATGCAATAACAATTATTTGTAATATTAAATCTTTATTCCCGACTTACACACACACAGACGCACACAAACACGAGTATTTGGATTACATGACTTAGCTCCAGAAGATGAAGCAGTTCTTTAGTGATTCTGTATATATTACACTTTAGGCTTCCTACGAATGAGATTTTCCGGCGAATCTACTCTCGGTTTATTTTTACGATAAATAAGCTTAAAATGGTAGCTTACAATAACAAAAAAATATTGATGCAGAATTAAATTTCCTCGCGATCTTGTTTGCAAAAACATTGGTAAACAAAAAGCGTCCAATAATTTTAACACTTTATTTATTCTTGTTACAGGTAAGCAAACAGCCGGAAGCCCTGTCGTCATCACAACTAATGTCAACAAAATGTCGGACAAACAGCATCCTTTCGTTTTGGAGGGAAACGGTAAAACATTATCATAATGGCGGCCGCATATAAAATTTAAATAAACCGTTTTACATAATCTGCTGGACCGGGGTACTATTTGTTTTACAGCGCCTAGACTTGGCAGACTTAGCTAGAAAACTAAAGGCGAGCTAGAAATTTTAAGATTGGATACAGAATATATTCGGAATTTGCATCTAAAAGTAAATTAGTATGTAGTTAATAAGTAAACACTACTTGTAAAAGCTGATAAACTAAGAAATACGTAAGTAGTAAAAAAATAGTAAGGGATATATTTATTTATTTATTATAAGTAGATTGATGATTGATTAATTGATTCTTATGTGACATAATCTAAAACAATATATTATGGTCATGTTATAAATTACACATCTCACATACCTGTGTTGAACTAATAGGGTGAGCTGGAATAAAACGTGCCACCCATTAATATCGACATGTCATAAAAGTGTAATAAAACATTTCTCCGCGCTCAGGAGTTATCTATCCATTTTGTACCTAGAATATCAATTTGGACAATTTAAGACACTCACTTATAAAAGAAAAGAGTATAAATGTTACAGAAATTGCCTCAAGCAATGCTGTTACGCATCAAGACAACGAGCAATTTAAACAATCATCCACTCAGTTGATCACGAAAATTGTTCTGAGCAGCGCCAGCCCGGGAGACCGATTCAAGAAAATTTGACGATTTATTAATGTCACGGTTTTAAAGGGTTATTTTTTATAAGATTACTATTTGTTTCAGGTGTTTAATTGTTGTTTTTATTCGCATTTTGTGCGAGAAACAGGAGATGCGCAAGTCAAAATGTACAGCAATAACCGTATTTCATTGTTATAAAACAAAAGTCGAAATAAAAAGATTACTTGTGTCTAAAGTTCGGAGTGGTTAACTTTTTCTGTCTATTGTCACACTCTGTTTTCGCCGAGCTAATTTTTACAATTAGAATAGGTACCAGTACGGTCGTTCCTCTTCTTACTTTTTCGAGGCTTTTGTTATACAAAAATCCTTTAAAGTTTGTTCAGTTAGGAAGTTTCGAGATAAAAATTCCTTTGTAAAGTTTTAACATTAAAGTTGCGGAATTACTTGAAAATCAGTATGAAACAAGAAGATAATTAGTAAAAGTAGAATAAAATTATTTTATGTTGTGTTTATTAACCTCATGGTCAATTTTAGTCTAGTAAATTTTAATCATAATAAGCTAAAAATATTTACACGAAAATGTTTTTGGATTGTCGCTTGACTTTAAACGCTTAAGATTCCTACGCAAATACTAATATGGAATTTAAATCTGTTAAAGCCTAAGTCAGAAATATGCCGAGGAAACCTCGTTATTTGCTCAGAAAAGGGAGAATTTTCGTGTGACAATTTTCCCAACTTCGCTCCTTTTTTGTTGTTGACTTAACACTTAACAAAGCACAGTTCCGTAGCGTGCTTGACATTTTGAACGTCGCTTTATGCCATTCTGCGTGAACAAATCGAGTTTTCCAACTATTTTCTGTGTATTTATGAGTGTTAGAAGTTTGGACACAGAAGTAGATTTCATTTGCCACGTTGCTACGCTGTAATAACAAATGAGTCGCATTACTTAAGGTGGAACTGCTGTGGCTAAAACAAAAGCAGCGGCGCTGAGAATTTCAGCTGTAATTTTAGTTACTGTTGCTAAGAACTTTTATTTCAACAAGTAGTCATCAAGTTAATATATCAGACAGATTGTAAATTTGTTCAGGAAGATATTCTAAATTGACTGTAAAATGTTTCCCTGTTAGAAGGCAGGTGTCTTGGACTCACCTGTGGTCTCCACGAGCACATGTGTGTAAAATGGAACAGTCTTGTTTACAATCCCGAGCACCGTAGCAGGGACACGTAATTAAGTGCCAGACAACGTGTTAAATGATACTCACGTGACGCGCCCACCATGTCTTGGTACACGGCGAAGTACGGAACTAAGTTTGGTTGCTTGTACCATGGGTACCGACAGCACACATCAAGACAAGAGTATCACTAAATCGTTTAGAAATTCTTCAAAAAATTTGGTTTTACACACGTTATTTTCCTGTGATTTCTAAGGGTGCCTCGGTTTTTGCTGAAAGTTGGACCGGACGAATGGTGAAAAGAACATACCGTGGAAACTGAATGGCCAATAAACTGTTTTATAGTCAGCCAATACTAAATTAATTCATAGAATTTACTCTACCTTTGCGATCAACCATTAGTTCGAATTAATTCATATTATCGACTTCATCTTACCGCAATCCGTTCTTATCGATATAATTGGAGCCTGCTGCCAAATATCGCCTATAATCCCCAGGCGGTTCGTCAACGAGATGAATCCCGTATGGTGATGAGGGGATTAGTATTTACTGTGTATTTGACTCTCGCATACGTACACAAGGGTGACATGTCGCAAAGGATAATAGTAATGAAGCTTAGTTAAGTTTGTATTTGGCACAAGAGTAGGTATTGTGGATGGCAAAGTATTTTTTTAAGTAAATAGTTTTGATACAATAGACCAGCTTAACTGTTATCTTCATTAATGTTTTGCTTTCACGGTTGGAATTTCACTGGGACATAAATTATTATCCAAAACGAACCCAAAAAAATACCTAAAGTATGTCGCATAGGAATTTTATATTATATTTAATAAAGACCCTAAATATTTCATAAAACATTCATTCAAAATCTGATCTATACATGAGTATGAAAGGTAGAGCGAACGAGAGAAGAGAGCTTGACAAAGTTATAAGGTTTTTTTGGTCGACTAGTTCTAAAAAGCTGTCCTTTTATTACGATAAACACCATAAATTGTCAACTTAACAACATAAATTCTAACTGCATACCATTTTAAACCACCACCACATGGGATCCATTCAACCTCCTTGTTGACAAACATTTAGACAGTCTCAAAAAAAATACTCCCCTGTCATTAATATAACTACCTGAGAGTGACATAACGGTTACAAGCAGTGTCTGACACTAAACAGAGACACCTAGTGACAGATGATACGCAGGTGGTTCCGGAAGGACCAGTTGGCACTCTGCCCAAAAATTCTTTGCTTTAGTCTATGGATTTAGATGACAGGATATTATGGCTAATAATTAGGTCACGAGATTTTTGTGTATTATGAAACCGAGTGTGGAAAAAAACAGTAGGTAGTAGTTAGATGATTTAAAAGTTATGTATTCAGGCAATTATCATAATATTTACATTATTACATTTTATCAGGAATAATTTCTGAATTATCAACAGATTAAGAAACTTCAACAAAATATTCCATGGAACACAGATTGTAACCCAAATCTCGGCTCACAGCCATTAAACCGTTCTTTAGCTTCAAAGTTCCAACGTTATTTACTTTAACAAAGGGTATCAGCACGTCAATAGCACATTATGAGGCATTACATTGTTGTCTTTGCCTAAAACGTAGCCAAACTTCTTCATTGTGCTTGTTGTCTTTGACTTAACCACAAATTAAGAAATCACAGAAGGCATAGTGCTCATTTTGTACGGTGGAGACGTCATGCGATACTCTTAGCAGGTTTCCTTTAAATCGTGTGCTTTACTATCACAATTTACTATAATAAAATGTGCATGTGTAAAAAAACGTCTCACCATACTTTGGTATTTATTTACGTACTAACGAGCTGCAGTCCATTTTTGTGCATAATCCTTTCCGTTTCGTATAAAAGTGAAAGCGATGCTTAAATTTCATGTTGTCACGTACACTTCAACTTGTAACGACAGAAAAACTTGTAAGTAAAGTGCCTTTTCAGTTAGGGCATTGGTCCTTCTGTACGAGTCTATTTCACGTCACAATTCACTTATTGGTCGTAATTAAATTAGTTGGAGTTTAGACTTGCGATGAAATTGTATTTTCTAACTCGATAATGGCGCGGAACTTCTATTTAACTGCATTATATTTAGATAAGTGGAAAGGCAATATTGGATCGTTGAGCGGATTTGGCTTGTCGAATATTGGGGATTTATGTGAGCTGTTTATAAAGTGCGCTTTAGTTATAATTATAACATTAGATACAATTGTTGGTAATTGTGTTAAAGTTAGTTATATCTTAATTTTACAAAAACAATCATAAATTAAAAAGTGTAATTAAGCCCTAGTAATGTATAAGACTGCGTCATAATTGACATCAATCGCGCTTACTGTGAATTTAAACAGCATAACATGCGTAACATGTTACTAAAAAATATAATAAACGACAACAAGCATAACACCAGCCGCACTTTAAACACCAACATTTTCACATTTCACAAACTGATCCACTTACAAATTGTCCACTCAACTATAAACAGTTATTAAGTTACCATTAATTAAAAACACGGCAGAGTATCGAATCTCGATAAAATGTTCGCCATTTATATTTAACAGCCCTTGGGTTCGGGCCGGGGTAATTGACAATCAATCTGTATTGCACTGAGCCTCGGAGACAAGAACCGGCAGGACCACATGGAGTAATTGGACCACTAATACTGATTAATTTGCTGAATATTGTACCAGTGATGCTGCGTTTGTATAATAAGTACCATGACCTCGTAGATAACGTAAAAAACATACTAATGGAGATTAATATATGTCATTATGTTAGTAGTAGGTCTTACCTGCTGCTAAATAGCACCCTCTCTCTCTATGAGCCCGCTCAATTTCATGAAAATTCAGTGTGACACGTTAAAATAAACATTTACTATTAGCCAAGATTTTGCAAAAAATCTTTTACAGAACGAATCCAATCGAGATGATCGCTAAACTTCTTATTTCATTTTATGCTAAGCAAACATATATTTTTGAACATTTTTCCATTTCGTATTCGTCCAGTTTTCTAAAAATATCGTTCTGTTCAAATCTCTAGATGCAGCTGGGTTAAACTATATGCAAGAGGAAAGACGGGTGATGTAGACAGACTTGAGATAGCTTTACGTTTAACTTCATTTAAAATGCAGTTTATAGTTACAAAAGATTAAATACAGCTGCATGTAACTAATCTTTAGAAATAACTAATTAGTTTTGAACGATTGGACACAAAAGATGTTCTCTAGAGTGATATGACACAATAGGATAATAAGAATGCTTCAGACTTTAGACAGCGGACTTCAAAAAAAATCTCCATACCTGCAACCGTCCGGTTTTATAAATCCGAGGCTATTATAACAAGAAAATAACAATATTGACGACACTAACAAGATGCATATCAGGTATTCTCAGCACGCGGAGTGACTAACACAGGATATCATAATGGCGGCGTTCGCGCATGCTAAATTAGTTGACTATTGGCGAACATACGACATATCATCACTTCTTTTTATACGCACGCTAGTGGTAGTTTGACTTACTATTCTCTAACATGAATGATACTGGTCATACTGGAGATGACAATGTTAGTTTTGGCCTGGTCATCCTTCCAGGCCAAGCGATGCTTTCTCTCGTTTGCACAAAGGTATACTAGTATATTTCGATCCTTTTCGCAAATAGTGTGATTGACATATTATTACAAGATAATTGGAGTACCTAGTGACTTTTACACTTTTTTGAATCGTGAATGCGTGTCTTTCTCCTTATTTTATATTTGTGGTTTGACGGCAAATAAACTCATTTGTGCAGTAACATGTGTTTGCAGACACTGCGTATCGTTGCTTCAGTTGCCAATCGGAAACGTGACGTATGACGTGACGGCGACGATCGTCCAATGACGGACGTTTAATTTCCCGCCGAGCCTCTTGTATGAGGCAGCTGAGATCGGAGAAATAGGTACCTATAATGTTTTAAAACGTCTTTCTGTTACTCTGCGTGGAGTGCGAGAATTCTAGACTTCTGTAGTTTTTTTTGTTATGTGGTACCTGCGTTTTAAGTAATTTCTGCTGCCTTCTTTATAGGGTTATGTAGGCTGTTTTCAACTTTATAGTTTCAGTTTGCAATTAACATTTTTGAACCAAAAACTAATATATAAAAATGTTGAGTAAGAGTTCTGTGACCCTATTTCACCCTCATCTGCTGGTGCAAGACTAAGCAACAGTTTAGATTAGAACGTTTGACACTTAGCAGACGAACGCTTGACTCTTAGCACTGATGCAAAATCTTGTAAATTTGAAGAAGCAGACCTTTTAAATCATACATACTGTCCAATTTCTGCTGAGGTCACCTCTGCCAAACTTGACTTTAGCATCGGTAATTCGATACCTTAAACATAATTGACATTTACATAACTAATTCAGTTGACATCGACCTCATTAGGAGCATTATGCAAAATATATCTATGATTTTAAATTATATTTATGCATTAAAGACCAGCTGGTTCTACACCTGGCCTTCCAGCTTAACTATACAAAAACATAATTTACTATTTCCATTTTATAAGATATTTTATAACTACAAACTACGTATAATTGTAGAATTAGCCTTTTGCCGAGAGTACTGGCTCTAACAGCCACAAACCAGATTAAACTGGTTCAAACAGGAAAATACCCTTTTTAGATGGATTAATTACAAATTCCTGCTTTAATGAAAACGCGAATTGAAAGGCTCCCAAAGGTTTTTTAATTTGCTTTTTTGTTCATACATTGACCCTTTGTCTTCGAGGAATAGATTTCCAACCTTTTGGTGACATTGGCGTGATTTATTACGCACACTCTTTTTTCGTTGGGTGCATTGTTGGGGTACCTACGATTAACTTTTGTCATCGACAACATGAAAGAACAATATCCTATTTCCAATCTGCAAAACTGGGGGTTAAACTGTATCAGCCACTTAATTCAGTGAGTTGGAACTGAAAAATCGTTCGATATAAACTATGGCAACACTATTTTGCACATGATCAGTTGCGATGGAGGTTCCATTTATTTTACTTGGCTTGCACTTAAGCTTCCCGGGATGTTTATCAACGAGGCAAAGTTTGCATTTCTCAGCCAGAATTTTGTATTATCGAAATTGAACTAAGCGTAGGCATTAAATCACAAAAGCGATGCATATTCATGGCTTTCTCCGGCGGGCGTCGGCTTATTCAGGCGCGAGCCGCTCTGAACCGGAATTTTCCGGATTACTACCGCTTATGGGCGGATATAATCGATTTTCTTTATCGATAGTTTTGGATGAAGTGGGTTTTTTGTAGCCCAGTTTTATAAGCTTTTTGGGTCAAGTTTTATTAACAGTGTATGACTTTATATGATAGTCTAGCGCAGCTACGGTTATCTTTAAGTATCTAAATCGATTGCAATTATCTTTAAGAGTAAACATTTATATTTCACTAGCTTCTGCCCGCGACTTCATCCGCGTGGAATGGTGGCGCTCCGCTTCTATTGATCTTAGCGTGATGATATATAGCCTATAGCCTTCCTCAATAAATGGGCTATCTAACACTGAAAGAATTTTTCAAATCGTACCAGTAGTTCCTGAGATTAGCGCGTTCAAACAAACAAACTCTTCAGCTTTATTATATTAGTATAGATGTAGATGTACATTTTATGTTTTATAATTGAGACTTGTTTATTGTAAAAATAGGTTTATTTTAGGAAAATTCATTTTCTTTGGCAGATTTTTCATTAAACAATATCAAAATATTTTTTAATATTAGTTATATTTCTTTCTTATTTTCGTTCTTCATCAAAAGATATTAACTCCAACTGAATAACAGTTAAATATAATGAATAAAAACGTATCCAACAAATCCAACATGGCGATTTCAAGAGCTCTGGTATTGGTACAAAGCCCTCAATCCGTGCAATCCTGCAAAATATGAGAGTCCTCTCATAGTGCAATAACGATCCAAAGCCGGTGCAAGCAGCCGCGGCAGGGTTATGCCCGCTTAAAATGTCGTATTACATGGGGCTCGCATATTTCTGATATTGCATGTTTGAATACACGTTTAAATGGGGGGATGGAAAATATTGAATTGCTGGAAGGATGTTTATGTAGGTATAGAAGGTCTGAAAAAAAAATATACGAGAGCACTTGAGTATGAGGGTTACTACGTAGTATTTAGCCCTATATATTTATTTGAAAATATAAACTATTCTTACATTACAATAGAAAATTGCATTATAATAAAGGAAAAATCTAAACTTTATACTTTAAAGTATGCATTTTGAAAGAAGAATAAATTATTAATGATATATAAATACTGCGTAGGCGGTAGCGATTGTTGATTGAAGTTCTATTGTTTCTGGTGTCTAATGGTGTGCTTACGGCCAAAATATTATGTTCTGTATTTGAGGGTTCCAGCTGATGCAAAGTAATACCAGCCAGCCACAAAGATAAATTACAAAGGCGTTGCTTTACGTTGCAGCGGAAATAATGACGGAATTATTTATTTACCAAGCCTAAGTATTCTCAGAAAAGTATTATCATTATAATTGAAAGAACCAATCAGAAAATAAATAACTTGATGTTTTTCCCCAATCAGCTTTCTATTCTACCTATCGTATTTCTGATATAAAATCAAATGACAAATATCAGCAAGAAATAAAACCCTCCAGTTTTCGCAATACGCTCATATTACTGGAATAACAACATTAGAATTTACATCACAAGTGTATAGTAAAGTGCTAATGCAAATCTATCTTTTGCATTTGATTTTATTTCGATGTTTTTAAGAGTAAACTGCACCAGAGTGTCTTATTTTTTTATTCTAGATCTAATGAAATCTTGAGATGAGCAGTAGCAGTAGGGTGAGCTTGTCTATTATGCAGTACTTGAGAAGAAACTTGGGAAAGGAAAGGACATAGGGTATTTTATATCCGTGTGTGTGAATTAGTTCGCTCAGGACGCCGAGTGGAACCGCAGGAAACAACTAGTACTTCATAAAATATTGTTTTGTCCCCAGACAACATTTCATAGGTTTCAACTCCGGTAACTTACTTAAGTACTGATTTCTCAAGCCTTTTAATGTCTAGAATTTTAAAATGAATTGGAAAGGATAAAACTATAGTCTGTGAACGCGGTTTAAGCTCGCAGGTGTTGAAGTGTACATTACTATGCAGGACACCACTTGTAACACTGAATAAAATATGTACACTGATAGAAAAACTTCGTTGAACACGAATAACTGGAAAATGAGAAATTTTAAACTTATTTGCTGGACTTTTTCTTTCGAAGCTGCCTTCTTTTTGGGTCGTGAACCTTTATGCATTTTATTAGCAGGAAGGAATAGACTGCGATAGTAAGTTTAAAATAAAAAGTAATGTCTCGTTTATGATATAGCGTATAACGAACATGTAACATGCAAGCCTGGCTGTGAACCAGCGTAACGTACTGACATTTGGCACCAGCCTGATATTCTACAACATTTAGCACATACACCTGCCGGTATCTACTGTTATGGTATGAAGTCATACGGCTATTGTCACAGCGTAACAACATGTAAGACTGTGCCATTGTTATGCTGTTATGAGACTGTTACTGAAGATTTAATATAGTCTATCAAACATCTTTTTGCGTTTAAGAGAATGTTAAAAGTTTACCCTGATGATTGATCAGCCATATTTTTAGAGGATTTAAAATGCCACGTATCAGGACTAAGCAAGCCATCTGTTCCAATAGATGTTTTGATTGCTACAGTATACCAAGTTTTGATGAACTATCTTTTGCTGACCGGTATCCACTATACATATCTTGCAGTGTATAGGGCTCATTATAACTTTGATTGATTCTGATCAGATCAGATCTTAGTAACTAGGTAATCAATTTCAGGACACGGTCTGCTCTCCATAAACCAATCATTGATCACAATCACCATCATTACTATGTAACATTTTACCAATAACTTGTACAAAACTAAGTCCCACCTATACCCAATTCTGCCAGCCAATAAAATCCTTTTCTGGATCACAACAACGTGCAAACGCTTAAAATGAAAATGCTTATTGCGTCGGATGGCGATAATAACCCTTCGAGGCAATAGCCCGGACATAACGCGCATTGAGCGACTCGCCTAATCGCATTATCGATATTGAGTTTCAGTACATCACTAGCGTAAATAAAACTTTTCATTTATGTAATTTCGCTGGGACCCGGGTTGCCTTTACAGATAGATTTTTAAAAAATATATTAAATTATATATATGAAATTGATTCCGAGCATAAAATTGAGTTTAGAATTTCAAGACTATAATTTTTATTTAAATCTTTAAAAAAACGCGGTTCTAGTTCCGAGTTATAATATTTTGTATAACGATATAAGCGGAGGGTAGAAGGAGAGACTTAAGAGTTTACACGACTCTCTGTATGGTGTACGTGTATGTAGGCGTATGGAACAGAGAGCTTTATGTAGATCCTAACGCCACTCCGTACTGTACAAATATAAAGCTAAACAAAAAACTAGATCCTGATGCCAGCTACAAACATATCTGAATAGCCTAAGACGATTGCTCTATTTGTCACTTATAGACAAATAAAATAAAAAAAACATTACGAAATAATATTTTTTAATGGGCATGGGCGCCTACAAGATAAAGCGTCTAGCCACATTGGCAATTCATTTCTTTTACTAGCTCAAGCGGTTAAAAAGGTTGCCAGGTGTAAAAATATACGCGAATCTATTCGGAGGCTTTAAAAGAAGCTTGGAGGCGATAGATATTGCCAATAGCCAATTGCCTTCGATATATTACCCCAATGTGACTTAACTGCCTTTTTTTGGTCTTTGTTGGGAACCTTTGGAAACCCTTAATGAGCTGGATTTGTTTTAAATTGCCACTGTTTTTGTTTTCCTTCTAATCTTGCAGAAAAAGTAATTACTTTTGCTACCTGCTTTGTTGTCTAGGTACTGATTTTTTGTTTTTAATTGTAACTGTCTTGGTAAGTTCTACACTAAATACGAGTAAAAGGACTAACAGAAATCCGGAACCTACTCCAACAGCATAATATAAAGTATAATATAATATGTAATATGGGTAAGCAATTTAAAATAGAAGAATAAGAGAATACTAGAAACCTCCGAGTAAAATAAAACTCCTCATCAACCCCCACAAAACATGTTTTGGTAAAACTATTACCTACATTTATTTAGTAATATATCGCTGTTCGTAAATAGATTTCTTGATAAAATCTAAAAATGGCGTCAAATAAACTAAGATGATACATTGCAATATGTCTGTACGATGCCATTCCAATACATCAAAGTGTATTACTGGAATCCTAACATATTTCAGACATTTGTTTCTCTTATTGTAAAGACTTTCCTCGAAACTTGATGTTTTATGTTTTGCCGAGGTAAAGGGATGGTGATCATTAAATTATCACAATCACTTGACAGGGTGAGTCACTTTCTCTTTCATTAGAGGCACAACTTTTTGGCATTAGATACCGCTAACTACGTATATTGGTACCATAAAACATACGAGATCTAATTACCAAAGTTTTGATTATGCTTTCAGAATCCTAAGTATAGCTTGCAAGAGTTAGATCTAATCGTATAAAAATGTCTAACTGTCAACATTTTATTTTCTTAAAACATCTTCAGCGTAGAACATTAGTGTAGATAATAAATAGTTGATTCGTTTTAATTTCCCCGGGGCACTGTGTCCGTGATTTAGATCCGTTTAAAGAGATAACGCCAAGAACACTGTCCTTTCCCGGATAGGATTGTCTACAATATGGAGACTTTCAGAATTGAGGAAGATCTCTGCTAAAAATTACACGTGAATTCCTTTTTAGGCGCTAGTTCCATAGGAATCTTCTGAGCTAACTAGAGTAAGGTTTGTGAAGAGTGCAATATTACACACTACGGGCTTTGGTCAGAAACTTACAACATGACGAATTGAAGTTGGTATTGCATGCCTACAATAAAAAGACAAATATGCCAGTCGATGTATGATTACGCTCGCACCTTCAAAATACAATGCAAGAATGTCGTTTGCGAATGGCTTTAATTTACTGGGACTTTTGAAACCTTTTGACGGCTAAAAATACCTTTCGGATTTCAACTGTTCCTAGTTTTAAAAAAAGGAAATACTATTTTCTTTTTTCGTAGTGTTTTTTCTTTGTTTCATATTCGTGTAAGAGCTTTCAAGCCTTTTTGACCCTTCTCAGAATTTCCAGATTACCTGAGAGCCGATATTATTTTAGATGTGGGTGAAATGGTGTTCTTTATAAAGAGCGGAAGGCGTTGGAAATGTTGCGACCTACTTAAGTCGTCATCTTTGGTCACATTCTTCTGCTTAGCTCCTGTCGAGTTAATAAAGATATCATTATTTCAGATACTTACTTAAAACCTTTTGGGTGCCTGATTTTATTAACGAACAATTAGCTTTATAGTAAGTGCGTAATCTGTCGTATTACTACGTAAACCAACGGGTGATTGAATTGGATTGCCCATTGCCAATAAATGCTAGTTTCGCCATTGACGAAAGCAAATCAATCTCAGAGAAGGCTTGGCTTTGTTTAAGGACTGTACTGACCATTTTCCGATACCACACAACATTTAGGCGTGTTCAGCTAAAGTAATTATGGTGTGATTACAGAAAACAGAGATTAGTGAACACAAAACTACAATATTGTACCGTACTGTTATCCACCGAAATTTCACAATAATATACAGGTGAGTATCGACTGCTTTATTTGTGCAACCCATTGGAAATTGCACCAAAATATATAGTGTACATATTTGTATGCTCAGCTCGCAGCAACTAATGTGTTCATTTCATTTGTGTATAAAATGGAGTATTTGATTTCAGCAAAATGAAACAACGAAAGTACGCTGTATATTTAGTATGTTTTATAAAAATAAACGATTTGAATCTCGAATTCGTTTAATAGTATTTGACTCTATTTTATTTAAAAAAAAATGACGTCAGCTCTATTTGACCCGTCATAACGTATTCTAATCGAAACTTGCTTCACCAGCACTTAAGCAGTTTAATCTAAAGTGCTGAATCTAACGTTTGTTCTATTGCACTAATGACTTGGTCTTCAGTCAGAGTAGTAAGCGTTAGAACACTGACTATTACAATTTACAGATAAAGTGCTATGAACGCCGTTTCGTTGAATTTGAGTGTTGGCCAATCCTGATTTGCGAGGTGTATTTATGGGCGAATACGATGCAAAGAGACATGGGTAGAGATTGCTGGAGAAAGCTTTGCCTCGTGTGTAAGCAAGTTCAATGCTCAGTGAAAACGTAAGAAAACAAACAGATAGACAGTTTGATTGCTAATTCATTTAATTTTCCTTGCATCCTTTTGAGATCCCTATTCATATAACAAGGATCTGGTAGATAATCGTAATAGATCTTAGAGATCTATTGCGATTGATTTATGGTGTAAGATCTGAACACTGTCACCAACTTAGGACTGACTTTAACTATCAAAGCCCTTAACTCAATTGACATCGAATTCAAATGCAAGCCTTCCTGGTAAGACGCAGTTGACAGACACTCCCAGTAACTATTCAATAAGCCACAGAGCATAATAGTTGCGTAAGCATGACATCACGCTAACCAGAGTCCACAAGCATGACTTAATAATGTTTCTAGCGTGTGGCATCAAGGTTACTTGATATATTAGTGGATGTTATGCGTATTTACTTAATAGCCTAGAATTTGGCATGTCTATCATCTGTATGCGGTAGAAACAGCAGATAATATTCTGACTGAAACGCGGAAAGGTGATTTGTTCCTATTCTCAGCCTCTGAATTTCGTCCAAAAAGAAATGTACTTAAAATAAACCGAGATTGTATTATAATCAAAATATCATTAAGGAATAAAAAAAAGCTGCCCAGGACTAAGGTACGAAGTTAGAAAATATGGTCGCCACAGCGAATCCAGTTGTTATATAAATCCAATTAAAACAACTTGAGTAACAATTTAATTGAGTTCCATAACAAGCCTCGAGAGACAAAGGGAATTATGGACGATTTGTATTGACAAAACTGAATCACTAGGTCGAGTGCATACTCAAGTAACTAGTCGTCTACAATAAGGATAGTAAAACAGAATTTTAAGTGTAAGCTAAAGGTCTTATAAGCTAAAGGACATTTGGTAAAAAAAGAAGAAAAATAAATCGGTTTTGCACTCTGTATCTGACGTGGTTTTAGAAGGCTAGTCACAATTGCATTTAAGTCTTAAAATATATTATATACCTCATTACATCACTAATTGTCCTACTGCAGGGCATAAGTTTTGGTCACAAATTCAAGCTCCAAATATTTGAAGCCATTTGATTGATTGAATCTAATTTTAAGTAGTGTTTGAGTCTTATGTAACCTTCAGTAATTCGGACCTAGGTCTCATTAAATATCATAACATCTAACCTAACACAGTTTTATATAAAACAAGCTAGACAATGGACAAGTATCGACGCGGCTCGAGGCTGAGTCAGTAGGTCGAGTGCTCTGCTACACTCAAGTTTCTATCATTGTTAACTAGCTATATTTGGAATTGAAGTCTTGGATTAGATGGGATTGTTGAAACAAGAGACGTCCTCGTTTCAAACTAGACAGGATGCGAGTTAAACGCTCAAAAATAGGGCCATCACATCATAGCAATGATTACTAAAGCATTGATTCGAAATACTTATCCTAACTTCTTAATATGTATTACAGATTTGAAAGTAACTCTGTCTGTCTGTTAGGCTTTCATGGCAAAAAGTGCTGAACTGATTTGGTATGGAGATACCTTGAACCCTGAGGGAGGACGTAGGATAGCTTTTCCGTGCGCGCGCAGCTGTTACCAACAGAACAGATCCTGCCTGTTACGACCATCATTGCAATACAATTCTAAAAACTAAATATGATATAATTTGAACTATAGCCAGTTTTGTGTGAAATCTACATTCAAAATTACTGTTTCTTTCGAATAACTACTATCTAAAACCTAATCGGATCCAGAAACATGTTGCAGTATGTGGGTGGTGTCCAAGTGAATCCGGGTTTAATTATAACGCCAACCATTTTGGTAGGCAGCTAGATCATTACTGCGTCTACCGGAGCGCGCCATCTTAAGACAATGAGCCTGCATGGGCTGATATAAGGCATTCACCATTAGCCGTGGAATGGACAGAATGCCTCTAATTACTAGGTCATGCAATGTATGATGCTTAATTTCCCATTGGAAGATTAGCTAATGGCCTCGACACTTCAAATGCCGCGGTATTAGCGCAGAGGCTAAAATACTCTGCGTATAATTTATCGTTTAGATTTAAATATTTTATTCGCCTAGAGGTTGGATTTGGAAGCATTTTTACGTGAGATTGTGTTCCTCAACGCACCCACGCCAGCTACACATGAAATCATTGGATGATGTATTAAAGAAACGTTTATTTTTTAGTAAAAACTCAAGGTACTCTCTCGTTAAGAAGAAGAAAATCTGAAGTTAAAGTATGCAATAGAGATAGTAAGCTCCTATCTTTATGTGTAACAAATCTACAAAAGAAAAACTATACCAACTTCCCAAAGTAATTTTGATATACCTACTATGACATTTTCATTTATGTCTATTTTCTATCTTAGAAACACGGGAATATAGTGAAAGTAAAGCCATTAAAACTATTTGTAGTGAGCCTACACAAATACATTATTGATTCAAATCCCACGAGAATGTCAACAAATCGTCGGTCTTCACAGCTATCAGCTGTACAATTTCACCAATCATGTCGGTGCGTGGGGTAAGCTGCTTACTGTCTTGTAGGCTAAGTCTTGTAAGCTCTTGTGCAATGTCGCACAGCTTCTGTGTTGATACTGCTGGGCAGGGTAAGCACGGGTTTACGACTGTCGCGATAACTTTCTCTTATTCATTTCTGCGAGTGCTGAGCAGCATTCGGCATAAATAAACACAACAGTAATACCGTCTTACTTAAAAAGTTCGATTAATTTTAAACTGCTGCTTATAAACGGATTACCAAAAATCTCACCCTTAAATGCTGTTTAGCGTTAACCCGAATTTAAGTTAGTAGCTTAATCCTGGATTACGACGTTAAGTAACGATTTGTTGAGAAATGTTTAACTTCAGATTAGGTACAGCTTTTTTATAAGTAAGACGGATAAAGTATAAAATATTTTTTAATAGATATATTATGCTTTGCATGCATTTATGAGTTTTCAGAATAAAATATAAATTTTACTGCTTGAATATCTGTGGAATAAAACCAGATATCGTCGATATCTATAGGGATTGCAGATTGAACAACCGAATCGACAGCAATTAGTGACGTATGGATTTTATATTTGGTGTCCAGAAAGTTTCTATATAATAAAAAAACATGCCGAAAGACTTCCAGAAGTGCTTGCATATGTGATCACATTACATGCATTACAGTGCTTTAGAATAAACGTTAAATAACTTAAAGTAATTAATAATTACCTACCCATTTACAAAGAAAGGGTAGGTCCCATCCGCCCCGGTGGTCCCGGCCCGGTGACGGGACGGTTGGGAAAAATTGTTGCATCGACCCCGGTAGTGCTGGCCCCGTCGTTCACCGGGGTGGATGGCACAGATGAAGTATCATCTACCCCGGTGTGTTTTCTAACGGGACGAATAGAACAGATTGAGTAGCATACATCCCGGTAGTGTTAAAAGCGGGGAGAATATAGTATTATTATATACACAAAACACATGAACTGAAAAATAAAAAAAGAGTTTGTATGTAACAATCAGGTTTATTGGTATAAAAATACATATAAACAATGATATCAATCATATATTTAATAATTTGTTGGTTGGTACAGTTCAAATCTATTGGAATCAACACAGTACAACAGTGTAATCGTTTGCTGAAGTGTTTACATCGGGACGACTTCATCCGTGATGAACTTTAGAATTTATGGATGAAAAAATATGATTGATATAATTCATCACGGATGAAGTTGTCCCGATATAAAACAACAAATTAAAATATATGATTGTTAATAGTTAATATGTATTTTTATACCAATAAACCTGATTGTTACATACAAACTCTTTTTTTATTTTTCAGTTCATATGTTTTGTGTATAAAATAATACTATATTCTCCCCGCTTTTAACACTACCGGGGTGTTTGCTAGTCAATCTGTGCTATCCGTCCCGTTAGAAAAACACACCGGGGTAGATGATACTTCATCTGTGCCATCCACCCCGTTAAACGACGGGGCCGGCACTACCGGGTTCGATGCAACATTTTTTCCCAACCGTCCCGTTACCGGGCCGGGACCACCGGGACGGATGGGACCTACCCCAAAGAAAGCTTAGGTAAAAGCAAGACAAGCTTAATCCCAGCGTAAAGCGACAGAAAAGAGTTGCAGATAAATATTTTTCATTCAATTTTATACAAAGCAATTCTGCACGAAAATGTATGTGACTAAGAAATTGATTAATGTTAATATTGATGGATGGAGAGAGAGACCATTGATGAATTGAGATATAAATGAAAAAAAAAAAAAAAAGAAAGAAGAATGATAAAGTGCCTGGCTGGAGAGATTGAATGAGAAAAATATATTGCGCCTATTTGAAGTATTATTTTGTGACCAGAAAGTTGGTTCATTCAAAATTCAAAATGTTTTTATTTCAAATAGGTCTTTGCAGGCACTTATGAACCGTCAAGCTAGTTGCACGGTTCCAAGGATTGGGGTTGATTAGTGTGGGTTGATTTATATTATATCTCAAAAAGGACCTGCTAGGCGAGATGATTCTGCTCAAATAAATGTGCGCCAACGACGCTAAGTTCGTCGCTAAAGATAAATAATACTGTTCACAATGCCTTGTGCATAGTTCATGAATTCTATAAGCAGCCGAAGATATAGGTGACATGAGTCATGCTGCAGTTAAAACTGCTCGCCTTGAACCAATGCTCGTTAACCGATCGCCTTCACCCATTTCATATTCATAATATTCGGGACAGTGATGTTCGTTAATTATGCAAAAGTACTAAATAAAATGTATGTAAGTCATATAGAACATACATATTAAGATCAGCTTAATGTTTGTTTAATACAAATCATATCTAAATAAATGATCTAAATGATGAATCTTCTTTATATCTAGAGACACATTAAAGTCTTTACACATTTTATTTTTCAGAAAAACCTTTTGAAGAGTTAAATATATTTAATGTTTTCATAAAAAGAGTATCGTGAATTATTAAAAAGATCTTTATTTTATGCTAGTAAGTCAAAGGCGATTTTATCATATTCATAAGTTATACTTAATTTCTGATGTGTAAGCAAATATGTATTTTAGAATGAGTTATTTTATTTATTATTCGTGTGTAATCTTATCATCTCGATTTTTTTAAGAAAAACATTTACTATTTATTTATATCAGTGACATCTATGACAGACTGATATAGCTTTTTAACAGAGTACTTCGTAAGTATGCTTAAGCAGCCCAACCATTACACCCGGTTCGCGGGCTTCGGTTCTCAACTTGTCTACAGCTTTTCCTAGCTCTTGAATTAACAGGCCATTCTATTTTAGTCCTTAAGCAGCAAACTTGTCACCGATACATCGATACGCTTTCAGGCAAATGTGACCAGATTCTTAAGGCGCTCCTTTTCGAAAAAAGCTATAAAATAGGCAATTTTTCGTCGCCTAGATTGAGACGTTGGTACAAGTTACAAGCCAGAAAAAAATAACACGTATAGTTAAGTATATGATGCAGGTACAACCCCAAAAAAATCTTAAAGAAATGGTCTAGAACATTGAAAAAAAAATCCTTAAGTAACCTCTCGTTAAAATTTTTCGTCGCGTAGTTCTCAAAATTTTCAATGATTACCATCACATTTTTTATAACCAAAAGAAAGGGAATTCCGTGAACAAGGTACAACTGCAATATTATATAAATATATGGTGTATTTATCGAGCAAATTGAAAAAAACCGTGTAAAAATTGCCATCGATTTCATTTCAAAAATTCTTCGTATTGCATCTCTTTTCTGAATGAACTATTTGCATAAATCTGTTTCATCGACCAGACGGCGCTCCGCCGTAGAGACGGGTGGTCTATGTCACTCTGTCATCCGATGACAGTTGGTCTTTCGCATTCAGAAAATAAATATAAAATTGATTTATAAAAATTAAACCTACGTAATTAAAATTTCATATGTAAAAGTGAATCTATTTTAATGTCTATAATGTAACTAACTGTTGTGAAGGGGTGTAAATAGCAGGTGAATGGTAAACATGATGATGATAGCTGTTGTCGATATTGTGCTTTGAAACCCCTGTTTTAAAGTAAAACGAGGCCGTAACCAAGACTTAAAAATAGGAAAATAAATACAATGGCCGCATACTTCAGGTATATGTGTGCTTTCATTTATAAAATACATTTATTTTCATAATTTATTTTTGTATTTCATTGTGTTTCGCTGTCATACACGACAACCTGGTAGCTTGGTACAAATATATATTACTAGCCTTCCGCCCGCGGCTTCGCTCGCGTGGACAACATAATTTTGGCTGTTTAGTTTTTTCCAATTCTGGCGGCATGTTTGCTTGCATACACCACACTTTTTACGCTAAGGAGTAAAACTAAAAAATAATTAAATATTGTTTTTACTTTATACTTAGAGGCTAATTACCATATTTCTTTTAAATAAAAAATGACTGAGCTCCATACAAAATTTTCATCCCTTATTTTCCCCTCTAGCGGATGAATTTCGAAAAAGCCTTTCTCAAAACTCAAACTTAAAAAAAACGTTTATTGAAATTAGGCTAATTCAATTAGCACTTTTTCTCGTCAAAATACATTATGACAGCACCCCAAAACGCCCACCCTTCACTGCTTCCTAGTGTTATGACCGCAAAGAAGAAGCAGTGATGAACAAACTTCCCAGCAACACAGCTGTCTATTACAGTTTAACTTTATATATTATGTCATATTTATTAACAATGTAAAACACCGAATTTACAATACAAATGTGTTCACTTTTATATTATCCACTTAACAGCTTCCATCTGTTGTTATCGCTAAAATAGTCGTTTAAATTATACTGGGCTTTTTTGATTTTGTCAGGTGGTTCTATAAAATTGATCATGAACTTCGGAGATATAAAACGGAAATTCATAGAATTATAGCAGAACTGTGCTTTCTTTATACATTTGTTACAGTCGCTATAGGTAGTCAGAAGCCAGAAAGCCTGACAATCAGTCGTTCTAAGAATAATACATGTGTTACCCGGTAACTGGGTTGTGGAAGTCATATAGGAAGTCGCTCCATATAAAACATTGGTATTAAGCTAACTAACTACAAGGTAACAAAACACACCTTGCGCGCTAATTGTGGATACCTGATGTTAAGACATTTTTAAACAAATGTAACCATCAATAGTTGTTTTGTTTTCTAATTATTTATTTTGAATTTTATTTTCTTACCATGTAACGTAGGTATATTAGTATTGTTAATAAAAAATGTAAACATACATTATGAAATTTGATCTCAAATAATTATTATTTTCCTTTAATTGACTCCAGTGTTAATTGTTCCCATCGTTTGTTTGCTATTGGATACAGAATGACCTGCTGCAAACCGACTAATCAGGGATGGTTTACAGATTTACGGGTGATAAGTACATGTTTGTTCACAATTTTACGGTTTGACACGGAGCGACTATGAACCATCGAAAATGAATACATAATATTCTAAAAACTTGGTACAGTTCACGAATTGTCGTCAGCAAACACTATTCATAGTCTTATGCTGACATATATCTATAGACACATTATGGCAGGAATGAAAATTCATTTCCATTACAGCTTTTTTGTTTCGAAACCAATGTAATATTTTTACAGAGACTCAAAACTTGAACTTTAAAGCGAAAACAACGAAAACCTTTAAGACAGTGTTGACTTCGATAGGTCTTTAGGATAGGAAAGAATTAAGTTTGATAAAAAAGGAAAACGAAAACGTGTTTAATTTCTGTAATTGGTATAGTAAGCAAAGACAGATATGACTTTTTTGAATTTTAGATGGTGTATATACACGAAAGCATTGTTTCTGACTAAAAACTTATCAAAATGTCATGCACTGGCCAGTTTTTTGGAAAAAGTTGATTTGTCGAGTTGTATGTTACTTACAGATCTTCAATGCAAAGTGAAGTGAATCGGCTTAACTGATTTCGATGGGACTTTCACTGGAAGATAGCTGTTAGCGTAAGGAATTACTTAAGCTTCGTTAATTTTCAAAAAAATAAATAGAAATCTCTTAAATAAGAAGACGTGGGTGGCGCCGTTGGTGTCAGCTAGTTTCTCTAGATATTAATTAATAAAGGCTAATATTTAAGCCTGAATGGGGTCGAGAAGTAAAAACAAGCTAGTCTTGATCATTTCCTGTCAGAAATAATTTATAAATAATAACTTTTTACATGTAAATGTGGTAGTAACAGTATTATCGAAATTAATCGATTTGTTTTATATAACAATCCTTTGAATTGGTTAGGTTTAAAAATTAGGTACTACCTAATACTTACCTCTATAAATAAAATTACTATGCATGAACACGATGTTTATGGTTATTTATTAAACATGATTCTTACATGTTTTAAAATTGAAAATCTTGAGTTACTTATTCCTAGCAGTGACTACAGTAGAGGCCCCGCGATACGACGACTGCGAGAGGGGCGCCCCGCAGTGGGCGGAGCTACTTCCCCTGCTTCACCCCCTCAATTTGTTAAAACTGGCCTACTACCCAGCCTTAATCTTTTATTTGAAAGACGTTTGCAGTTAAAACATCTTTCTATCTTTAGCTGTTTCAAAAGCTTTCTATGATAGGCTACATATGTAGGCTTTGTGGGTGTATTCGTGTCTGCGTGTGTCTAGCCTTTCACTGCAATAAAAAGATATATTGTCTGTGTGGGATACTCTTCAAAACTAGGTATCAATATCGTCATCAGGCCAGCATTCGTTCATGTAGTTCCTACCTATCTTTATACATATATATTTTTTTATAATACTTCTGTGCATGTGTACAGAACGACGAATAACGTTTTTCTGCTCCACCAGTTTTCTATAAAAACAGTCGCGAAGGACATACGAAGCAATGCAATTAGCCTTTAAACCTCTGCGAAATATTTTAATTGTAAATAGTTTATATCTGCCGGCATTGGTATTAATGTAATGAATTAATTTATTGGATCTATGCTAATTCGTTGAAACTAAGTCTGAACACCTGGGACGGCCGCGTCAACTTGATTAATGATCAGATTTGGAGTTTTACTTATTTTAATTAATGTTATTTCATTATTTGTCGTGTTTGCGTTGAGATTTGTGAGTAGAACAATACTTGGCGAGTTTGTCACAGTTTCAATATTTTAATTAGACAATCGTTAACTGTATTGTTCTTTTTGTCTGTATTTTTCTATTGTACTTACCTAGCTAGACCATTGTGGTGTAAGGTTCAATATAACTTAATTATTTACCAAGTTACCATACGAAATAATAGTACCTACTTAAAAAGCTCGTGCCATGGAATAAAGTTAGGGCAATGAACTTATAAAACACAGTTCATTCTAGGTCAATAAAAAGCAAACTTTCTGAATAATAAATACCAGGACTGAATCACACGAAAGAGTTCTAACATTTCTAGTTTCTCAAAAGTATCCAACATAAAGCTAGACTGACGTTAATGTCTGCTCGTTGCTTGTTCGACCGGCTCGAAGCATTTTCTATAATGAATACCAGGAGAGCATAATTGGAAAGATGTCTCATGTTTCAAGTTCCTTAACAGTGTATTCGTATGGAAGCTAAGCCAGAACCGCGGCTTTGTCTGCCTGTTCTATTTAGTGTCTGACGTCAGAGCTAGCTACGTCCAGCAGCGTGCGGTGCTGTATGGCAGTTTATAGTAGTTGTATGGCTATGGCTGAAGGCTGCACGGACGTGATGAATACTTTGATGTAGAGTTTTACTGTAGAACGGTTTAGAATGTTAGGGAATTTCAGATTAGAAATTATTTATGTAAGTAAGTAAGTTTGATATTAAATGCTATCAAAAATAAAATTTATCAGAAAAGCTATTCGTTTATGCAATGCGAGTTTCCGACGTTCTGCGTCAATATTTCCTTTTTGATATTCATATCAGTGCTTCCGCAAGGATAACCGTTAAACCATCTAACTTCTTTCTTCGTATTGGACAAAATAAAACCTTACCCAAATCGGTTCACCCGTTTAGGAACTACGGTGCCACAGACAGACACATATAGCCGTCAAATTTATGGAGTTAAAAATATAAATAAAAAAAACCGACTTCAAAAAAAAAACTAAAAAGTATTAAAAAAGTATAAAATAACTTAATAAAGATTTAACACAAACCTAATACCTTTAATATTAATAAAACACCATTATTTGTATTTGCTACCTATTGACAGGTTTAAAGTCGGTGCCAAGCCAAATGTAATAGTGTTACTCATTCAGGTATTAAAAAGTTTTCATCTGTTTCACATTAATTCACATTGTTCTTTAAGTTTATTTACGTAGGTTAATCTTTAGGAATTTCATTTTGTTTAGGACTTGGCACCGACTTCAAACCTGTCAATAGGTAACACATACAAATAATGGTGTTTTATTAATATTAAAGGTATTAGGTTTGTGTTAAATCTTTATTAAGTTATTTTATACTTTTTTAATACTTTTTAGTTTTTTTTTTGAAGTCGGTTTTTTTAAACGTAGTTTTTTTTAATTTATTTTTTACTTTTTAGTGTCTGTAATAAGTTGCTCTGTAAACTACAGTATTTTTTACAGGATTTTTATAGATTACATAAGGAAGGCTATAACATTTCGTTGTTTTTATTGTCATAATTATATGTTAAATAGTTTTTTTTTAAGAAGCTATGGGTAGGCCTACGAAAGGCGCAGCCTTAAACAATATAGATCAAGAAACGGGAACGGAAAATATAAATCGACTCCGAAACAATTACGTCATCGATGTAAACAAAAATGTAAAAAATGTTCACAAAATGAAAACTACTGGGCCAAACCATGTGAAATTTTTATGGGACCAAATGGCATCTATTCCGCATCAAACTAAAAAAGAATCACGTAAATCGGATCATAAATCTCAGCGTAATCGGTGTACATACATAGAAAAAAAAAAAAAAAAAAATACCGATCGAATTGAGAACCTCCTCCTTTTTTGAAGTCGGTTAATAAATGAAAATTACTTTGATCAGTTCCCTGTACTCCTTCCCTCACAATATTGAAGCACAGCACAGCTAATGACATGCCTACACGAGTACATATGCCACATATTTACAACAGTTTCTTTGCAGTCTATTGAATCAGCACGTGCGATGCTCATCATGTTCCTTACTTGTAGACCCTCAGCGACGCCTAGCAGAACTATAAGGCAATTGTACGCACTCATGCATACCTATTTTAAAAACCACTGAGGAACATTAATATTCAGATGAACGAGTAACAATAATGCCGAAGATGAAAGTGGTGTTCCTATGAGCAAAAATAACTTATAGTAAGGAATATCCATTAAAACAAACAAAAGTCTAGACAAAAAGAAAAAAAATAGACTTAATAGGTGTTATATTTATAACTGATCAAATTCGACCGATAATTGGCGAAGATATGTACCTGCTCCTTTTTTTTGGAAGTCAATGAGCAAAAATATGGTCAAAGCAAAACTATGTACTTAAAAAAAATCTCGTTTTACTTAAACAATTCTAAAGTTTTACCCGACTAGCAATCGTTCCAATGTAAAAACTTCTATAAAACTTTGCGAATGCATTTAACAGCGAGGTGTCAGCTGGAATAGTATGTAGCGATGTTCCCGCGTTTTATTTCAACGCCGCCATCTTGGATATTACGTGATTTGCCTACATATTTCTAGGTTTACTGCATTGTGAGAGTGTAGTAATAAATTAAAACTAGTTAAACGAGCTTTATTGTGAAATACGTGATTGTATTTGTGAATTGAAGACTAAGGTAATAAAACTTTATTGACGTTTATGATCAACGTGTTTCTATTTTGACTGGTTATTCTGAGATGGTCCCTAAATATGCAGTTTTTACAACTGCTAAAAACAAAAGCTCATGCGTATGAAAAAGACGTAGTCCACATCATATGAAATGTGCATGTTTTATCATAGTAAAAAGCATAGCTATACCAAATATGTTTAACAATATCATAATATGAGCCATTGTTAGTCAAAATAAATGAAATAGCACACCGAACTGAAAATTCTACACAACACAAAGCGTACAGTGAGACCAGTATATCGTGACACCCAGTGGATTATGGACAAAATGTAAAAGTACCGCATTCGACTTTGCTTCAACCAGCAACGCCCGCGCAGCCCTGGGATGTCAAATTAAAATGGGCGCACTGTAGTCTCGTAAAGGTGGCGCCAAAAAAAAGAGTTGACCTCAAAAGAGCCGGTCGACAATGGCTCGTTTTCCAATCCCAAATGTGATTCAGTGTGGTCGCTGCTGGACGTTGTGGGTCCTTATAAGGAACAGGTGACATCATGTTCCTATGTGACGAAATGTCTTGCTGTGGAGCATGGTAAAAAAAGTGTTTTTTAAATACCTGAGCTGACTGAACGTTAGTTAGGGTGTTCTTTTGGAAGCTTGATGTAATTCGGAGAACTTTGAGTCAATTCGAGCTAGTTCTTAAATAAATGATTGTATCAAAGTGGCTATATCTATATAGTTGTTCCTTGTACATATATTAAATTATTTGTGCTTAAATAGTTAATTATTTATTCATTAATTTAATGTAGGTACAATCTATGTTGTTAAATATTTTTGTGGTTGTATCTAAATTGCATTTTAACGGCAATTCTAGTGATTTTTAACAACGCTTTTTACATCAATTACGACGTGTGCCATGTTTAAAACCATGTTTATTATTTGTGCAATAATAAATTCATCAATGTTTAATTGAACTTTTTATTTGTTTCAGGTAATTTAAATACAACAGGAAAGAATATGTAGTTCTAAACAGTTTGAAAAAAAAAAACAACAGAGTAGAAGTTTGATTGGTGAGCTACATCAAAGCATAAGAAGACATCAAAACAGGTAAAAAGAGTCAAAGAGAGAAAGACGTAAAGAGCTGATAAAATGCATAAATATTTATTTTAATTTGAGGTGTACATTCTCAACGTCCTAGCAAGAATTTAAATGAAACCACCATGGCTGTATTCGTTGCCGAAGCCGTGGTGTCCGGCGCCGTACGCGTTGTGTCCGTACATCTGGTGACCGCCCTGGCCGACCTGGGAGATTCCTCCGATGTCGTGACCAGACGACTGGTGGTGGTGCACCTCCTGAAAATGAAAAGCAGGAATTAATACCACGTCACATATGAGAATGTCTTGATAACAGTTGCCTAGTGAAAATCACTAAAGCTGCTAATTATTATTAAGAGTAATGGTAGGTACCTAGTTAGTACTCTTGAGAAAATAAGGATTTCGATTAAGTGGTCCCAATGAAATCCTTACTTGCTAAACAATAAATGCGAAAGTGTATTTGTTGTCGATTACGCATTGACGCTAAAGCAGCTGAATCGATTTAGATGAAATTTAGTATGGATATGTATAGCTTAACACTGGTAAAAGTTGTAGGATATTTTTTTCCGGATACATGTAGTAGTTTTCAGGACACGAGTGAAACCGCAGGAAACATTCATAAAATGATTGCTTGAATAATAACCTGGCTGAAGTCGCTCTCTTGGTGGCCAATATTGTGGCCAACGTTGAGGGCGCCGCCGCCGTAGCCGCTATCTCCGTAGCCAGAGTTGCCACCCGCATAGCCACCCTGTCCGTAACTGCCACCTGCTCCATATTCTCCACCTCCTAGGCCGAGGCCGCCTTCAAGACCACCTCCAATTCCACCAAGACCGACATCAAGACCTGAAATAACCATCATTTTTATTTAAAGAAAAGAAACAGTAGGTATACGCGAACAGCATCCAGCTACTTCTAATGAGGATCAGTAATGTAATAGCAAATTCAATAAAACTAGTATCTATGTTATTCTTTATGACATAAGAATGATATATCTTTTTGAATTATCGAAATCGGACCATTACTTATGAAGATATTAAGTAATAAACATTTGCCGTTCCGGCCGCTAAAAATTAATGTCCGCGGGAGCGTGTGACGTCACTCCAACGGAACCGAGCGCAGTCTGCATTCATATTTCACTATTCAGCGGAGCTGCGACGCGGTTGGTCAGTATATTTGGCAATTTATTTTACGTAAAGTGTTGTTAGAGTGTGTTTTGTGATATTTGAGTATAAAACGTCCTAAAATATGAGTACTAATAAAGTAGAGGCTGGTTTTGTGCGAGCTCAGTCAGATAATCTTCCAAAGGTGGATTCTTTCATGACATTTGATTATCTCAGTAATCTAGTTCTAAGTTAATCTACGTTACTTATTAGTAATCTTAAGATATTGATTTAAAATTTTTAGGCCTCCACACAATCGGCTATTATCGCGGTGAATCGCTGTACATTGCTGTGAACTCTCAAAAACTCTTGAGAGTTTTTCATCCAACGCAGCAATGTATAGCAAATCACCGCGATCATCGGTGATTGTGTGGAGGCAGCAGTAGGTAGGTGTAAAAAATAATGAATATAATGTATTGGTACAGAAATCTTGATAAACAAATGTTGTTTTCGTTCATTCCTATGCGGATCATTTCGCGGATGGCTATTTAACCAACTTGCGCTTTATTTAGTTCATAGTTCCCTATATACTTGTCGATCTATAACGGAAACCTTAATATTGGTTTTCAATGGCTATTTTTTGCCACCTCGTTCATTGTTACAAATAATTCATTCAGTATGTACCTACTTAGGATGGCTTGAAAAAATCATCATCAATCATCTCTTTACAACAGGATACCATTTTGAAGAAGTTTTGCGTTTTTCGGCACGTTAAAAATAATTTTTCTAAGGTAATAATAGAAGTATTTGTACATTTTGGCACTATACAATATTAATACATGTTTGAAAAGGTGAATTAGACACAAATCGGACACTTAATTTGTTTGAAAGTCACAATTAATCAAACAAAACACTGCGCGCCATACTGCTGCCAACGGCTAACCGTTGGAGTGACGTCACAGCTATCGCGGCGACCGCTCGGTGAACTTCGCTAGTAATTTGGTCATAACTTCGTCAATTTTTATCGTAGATCAAAAATTTTTGCACTGTATGTTAAGGATTACTTAGCTCTACAAATCTGCATTGTCAACTAAAAACGTTACGGATCCTCATTGGAATCTTGAAAAAGACTAGCTCAGTTCAGTAGTTTTTGGGAAGATTTTTTTAGTAGTAGTAGTAATGTAAAGATTACCCGCTCCAACACCTCCGAGTCCTCCTCCGAGCCCTCCTCTGATTCCAGCTCCAAGTCCGAGCCCCGAGCCAATGCCTCCTAAGCCGATGCCATAAGGCTTGGCTTGGACGGCAGCCACTAGGGCCAAAGCTGCGATTATCTGCTCATAGAAAAAGAAAAATATTTTGAGGTATTGCTAGTACTTTCTCTAATAACTAGAAAGGTAAACTTGAGAAAGATATTGGCGAATATTATAGTAAATTCAAATTGATAGGTGTTCACTATAAGATGACTTACCATGCACTTCATTGTCACTATTGTATCACAGCTGTTCAAACAATGTCCAAAACTACAATACACCTATCTTATATACCTGTATAATATCAAGAATCAATTAATAATTAACGACGTCTTAATGACCCGGCCTGACGACCGCAGCGCGTAATGTGCACGACTTTAGGGAATTCTGTCACAAACGAGCTGTTTTTGTAAAACCCTAATCGACTTGGTTTCCCAAATTGTGCAGTTTTACCAAGAAGTGTGGTGACGTGTAGCTGAACTGATTTGAGATTGATAGTGTTCCGCTAGTTACAACCAAGTAGTTGGTAGTCATCTGCCTGCTCTTACAGTCCATAGTGAGAGTTTCTAATTTGAGTGAAATAAATATTAGTATACGGTAAACCGTAGCTTACAAACAGTAGAAGTCTAGATGTGAATAGTGTAGTGATAGGACCGAATATTGAAAGTTTTTATATCATCGTCTAAGCCGATTTTCACCAGTAAATTTAAAGGAGCTCAAACAATAAAATCAGAACAGCTGATGAATAAACTTAAAAGTCGAAAGCTGTCGGACCTTCAATTAAAGTAAGATTTCGTAAAAAATATTGTCATATTCTTCCAGTCGTAGTCTTTAGAAAAAATTTAAAATTACCAAACGATATTAATTGAACGACATCCAGGCTCCACTCCATGGGGAATATAGCGGATTTCTTTGCTGATATTAATTAAAGCTGGGACAAGCCGCCATCATTGAATTCCTGTCTAATGAATAGGTAACGAGACCAGCTGCCCCGCTGCGGCCGGGGGATTAACTTACTGAATATATTGCAAGGGATTTTTATAGAAAATTATAAAAGTACAGTTTACTCTGTTATGTACAAAATGTATTATACTTTATCGCCAAACAAAACGGTTCTAAGCACTGTAATCCTGAGATAGGCGTACATCCAACTGCTTTCCTAAAATTTAAACATCTCGAATTTCCCATAACCTTTTTAAGTATGTTAGTCCCATACCCTGGCAGGAATTAGCAGAAATAACGTGGATTTCTTGTCACTAGGTTTAAATTCAATATTCTCTCTATTGATGTAACTAACTAGTGTATTTAGAGGTCCCTTGTAATGCTAATAAACGCAAATGTAGTCACGTATGATACTATTTCACACCAAGGTTGAAGCGATCTGTTCTTCTGTATCCTTCAGATGGTGCACTGCTCAGTAAAATGCCTAGTTCTTATGGTGTCATTTTGTCAAAGCCCTAATCTAGCTACTGCATACAGCGATTCAGAGTTTCTCATCATTTTCCTTCTGTCCATAGGTAATCTAATTAACTTGAAATCAGCGCAGTATATTTTTTTCTTCCTTACATAAATACAG
The DNA here is from genome assembly GCA_963891755.1 of Pyrrhia umbra. Lineage (NCBI taxonomy): Eukaryota > Metazoa > Arthropoda > Insecta > Lepidoptera > Noctuidae > Pyrrhia > Pyrrhia umbra. The sequence continues at coordinate 417,300 of OY982942.1, read as the reverse complement.
CTGCCATTGTAGTAGCTATTCACTCCCTTTCCAGCTATATCGTAATTCATATCATTCATTCCCAAAAATTTTAAGTACTGCTTCTATTACTAATGGATAAAGGTATCTTATAAAAGGCCAAACCTGGAAAGTTCATCAAGTATTTAATGCTAATGAGTTGAATAGAGTCGCCATTTTTTTTACCTTATCCACTCTTGTATTTAAATGTAAAGAAACCAACTCCTAAACTAAACCAATTCCTAAAGCTTATCACTAATAATAAATTTATTTGCAGAAAATGTGGTAAAAAAGCTATTTCACATTCCGCAGTATGACAGCATGCAAAGAAGTTGATTAAACTACAAGCTTTAGTACAAGAACGTAAGTTCCATCTAAACTTGTAGGTACTAGTAGTGTAAATAAAAGTACCGCTATATATTCATCAGCGGTTGATTCAATTAACTGTAGTAACCTTGGCTGTCAGTCTGTTTACATTGCATCTATCTCACGTTGTGTTGGAAACCATTAAGGGCTTGGTTGAGTCAGCCGCAGAAATAGAAGTAGTTGATGCTAAATTAAGAGCGGGATATACGCCGATGACCTTGCTCGAGTGGGCGTAACCAAGGAAAATACCCCGCGCAGGCTCCACACCTCCCCTGACAAAAATTACGTACGCGCAGCGCATGGCACGGCAAAATAATAATCCAACCATTTGCACAGCACGATAGGGCTGCCGGCTTACAGTATTTCTGCCTACTTGAGTTTCTTTCTATTTTTTTAATGTTAATATATTTTTTATTCAATTTGTGGATAGTGAAATAATAAGAAGTGTTCAGTTAAAATATTTTTGTGTGCTACCATTTATTACCAAATACCATCTTCTCATAATTATTTTATTACCAATTCAATTCAATAATATAGTAAGTCGCTAAGTGCCTACCTACATAAATAGATAGCCCAGCCTAGAAAACCTACAAGTTTTTTCACGAGATAACATTTCCGTGCCTATGATGTTACTTTATTAGGTACTAGCTTTTGCCCGCGGTTCCGCACGCTTTCTTCCGGGATAAAAAGTACAGCCTATGTTTGATTCCAAGCCTAGGACTACCTATATGCAAAATTTCAGCCCAATCCGTTCATTAGCGTTCCGTTTTGGCGTGAAGAGGGAACAGACATCCATACCACGGCAATATTATCTATACAGTATTCCAACTTCATACAAACGGATGAATCGCGAGCTATGCCTACGCGCCTCGATCTCGGCATGCAGATAGTTGGACTGTGCCGCAGTGACGAACGGACGGTGTGTTGTTTTTAGGGTTCCGTACCAAAAATGGTAAAAAGGAACCCTTATGGTTTCAATTCGTCTGTCTGTCTGTCCGTCTGTCACACTGACTTGAAATTTGGAACAGTTATTCATGCGTACGACAGAACGATTGTTCATGCGTATTGCAAATGAAAAAAAAATAAAAATCATATTGCTTTTATTGGAAAAGTGGGGGAAAGTGGGTATTTAAAATTTCAAAGTATAGTTACTAGGTCATGTGGGGTATCATATGAAAGGTCTTTATTTGCATATTCTAATATATTTTTTTGTTTTCTTGTATGTCTTTTAATTTTCGAATAATAATGAAATCCGCACAAAAAATTACCAGGGGAACGGTCATTTTTATCTCCGTAATTTGAGAAGGGAAAAATCTGAAATAATAATGATTGATAGACATTAACCTAAATATTACAGGGAAAATAAAACTATGAATTTAAGTTTAACAGTTTTTAAGTAATCAGCAATTTTCCCCTACAAATAAACTTAATTATGCGGTCGAAAAAAAACAAGATAATTAGGTATTTGACCACCAACTAAAATGTACTAAAATGCTGTTTCATTAAAAAGATTCCATAGAAACAAAACGAAGTGTCGAAAAATATTTAACATTGATGCTTTTAAAGTTTTTGGAAGGGGAATTCTCTATCCTTGTCACGTGAAACATAATTTGTTATAGAAAATGTCGAGTTATACAGCGTTTTGACATAATGATGTGCTGCATGTGCTCTCTTTTTCTAGCAATGACTTTTTAAATGCTTATAACTAGGCCGTTTTTTAGGATAATACATTCGTATTTTCACTGTTGTTAATCTTTTCGTTAATTAGTTATGTATTTCTAATAAAAAAAATACAGTCAAATAACCAATTGCGACTTTATTGCGTATAATATTCTTTCCAAGTGAAATTTATTATAATTTCAATTTAATATTGGTTTTAAATTTAATTTAATTTTTAATTTTGATTGTAACTTTGATTTTAATTTTTTATTATGATTGTAATTTTGATTTTAACTTCGTTGTATTGTCATCATCAAAGTATGTGCATAACTGAGTAAGTTAGCTTCACTTTTGGTCTGATATTAATTTAAGCATGTGGTGTTCACTTATAAGTGATTGTTACACTGTAATATTATCGTTAAGCATGTGTTTTATAATTGAAATGGTGTAAACAATTGTTGGTGAACCTATTATAATAAAATAATAATAAAAAAAAAATCCAAATGCCGGAACCTTTAACAATAACCGCGCGATTTTTTCACTAAAAATAAGTTCAAGTACTTATTTAATATGTATTCGTTCCTTGAATTCATCAATAACATTTTTAAATTACCTGGATACTCCGGAAGGTATAACTATAATTTTTGTATATGTCTACCAATGACGTAATCTGTTTTTGCTTTTAATAGGCAGATATTTCGATTTTTCCACTGAGTAAAAAAACCCAGATTAATTAATAAATAAGTAGATAGGGCGTAAAAAGTGCGCTTACGTTAAAAAAAAGTAGTTTCCCACTCTAGGCTATTTACTTACTTATGTAATTAGCTATTTATAAACATACATATTATTGAATTAGGCGAAATATCATTATGAAATGAATATGTGAGTAATAAATGATAGGTACCAACCTAGTAAGATTTACATGTATTTTTATTGAACACTTCCTATTTCATTCACAAAAAAAACATTTTTGAAAATAAAAATATATATTATTTACATTCACAAAACAAGAAAGATACTCAAGTACGAGTAGGTTGATGAAATTAAAACACTATAGGCAGGCAGCCCTATCGCGTGTGTGAGTACCGCGCGGCTGTGGGTAGTTATATTCCGAACAGGGCCGAGTCACAATACTGTTAGATACCTTTATCGTGTCCATACATCCATCCAAACTTTCGCATTCCACAAATAAAATAAAAGTGTAGTTTTCGGAGAAAAGTGTCACAGGTCCGTTCAGCACAGCGTCTCGTCCCGCACTGATTCTTAGGACGGCAGAGGGGTGCTCACGCGAATAACGAGTATCGAATACGTAAAAAAATCGTTAAAAATCATTAGGGCATTAATCTGGAAAAATAAGAAGAAGGTTCCCTCGGCATTCTTTTATTTAATATGGTGATGACAATAAAATAATCCTGAGATTGATAGTTTACGAGAAAAACCGTAGTAACTAAGAAAACAGATGATACTTTGCTCAATTATTTTTGATATTTAAATTGATTTTTTTTTATTTTTGAAAAGAAGGGGATCTGCCTTGTATGGCATAGATTATTATGTATTTTTTTCGAAGCATTTTCGATAAAAATGACGGAGAAAAAACGTTTTAATGTAACACAAATTACACCCAATTCACATATATCGCCGCCTTAATGGGAGTAATGAAGGTTGTGGTGCCACAGCGATATTGTTCGTTAAATCTAAGGATTGATTAGTGTTTTTCCCTCAATCAGTACATAATATGTACCTCCATATAATTATTTTTTTGTTTTGTTCTTGGTTTGCTTGTCAAGATCTAGAACATATTACTTACGCTATGATCATTTTCACCGTTATTCAGCCATTTTGTCTGTCAGCGGCGTATTTAGAATTTGTAGGTTTCGAAACGTAGCCTTATAGCAGTTTTCTATTTAATTTGTATCATTGAGGATTTTAAGGGTCTTGGAAGAGCTAGAGAACTTACAACTATACAGAAAGACGTCTGTACCCCGGCCTCAAGCTTACAATAACAGCGAACACTATTTCGCTGGAATTTGTATTCGGTTTATTTTCCTATGCGTGTTTATGCAACAAAGATCGTTGACATATTTATGTAAATATATATTATATTTAGTAGGAATCTGCTAACACGTGGTTCTACTCGAGAAATCCACCATGCGACCAAAAATATTCATACGTTCTCAAATATGAGGTGGGTTAACCAGAAACGATCTTTAAGTAGTAGTCGATAAAGTTCTTATTGCTCGGTGTTAAGTGTATAAATATTATCGGTCTTACTATAATAGCCTTTAAGCTATTGGAATAAAGTTTTATTTAGTTATTTGAGGTAAGATTTTTGAGAATTTTCATGTCATAATGTTTGATTTTGCTGTTTTTACCGAAATTGAGCGTGTCATTTGAGTAGGCTATGGAAACAACACGTTTAAACAGTGTGGGTAGATTTATTTTCAGAGGATTTTTTTTTAAATAAATAAGGTAAAAAAACTATGAGTTCTTGTTTTAATATTCAATTCAGTCAACAAGCACTAAGTGATAGTCAGTACATGAAATACACTCACTATTTCAATTAGGTTCCTAGGTCTAAATAGATGATTTTATAATGGTCACTTAGTTCAGTATTTTTGAAGAATCATTCGTCTGAAGTTTAACCCTTACCAAACTTTCTTTAACAGTCGTCGTGGTTGAAGACGAAATCTATTGTTTGTAACTTCTGACATCGAAACGTCATAAACAGAACCAGGGACTTGAACCAAGTTAATGAAAATGTTTACGTTCACAAAATGTGACTTATTCCATTTTATATGAATCTGATTTTCCTTTCCTTCAGTATATCGCAGTACTTTAAACTTGAAATTTTCTACCTTACGCTAAATCACCACTTAACAGTTGCTGTTCGGTGATGGTGATTGCTAGTGACACAATATTATGGCTGTTTAATTCAAGGATTGATTTCATCATCCTCGTTTCATTGAACATAATGAACACGTCATCCAGATACGTTATGCATTACTTTTTAGGGTTCCGTAGTCCGACAAGGAACCCTTATAGTTTCGCCATGTCCGTCTGTCTGTCTGTCTGTCCGCGGCATAGCTCCGAGGATCTTGTTACTAGGAAGCTGAAATTTAGTATGGATATGTATATTGATCACGCCGAGAAAGTGATAAAATAAAATTTTGAAAAATATTTTTTTTTAGGGTAGCTCCCAAACACGTAAAGTGGGGATGAATATTTTTTTTCTCGCGTACCCCTCCGTGTGGGGTATCGTTAGATAGGTCTTCTAAAAATATTATGGGTGTGTCAAGACCATTTTTCGGTTAAGCGAGCCATTTGCGAAATATCTAGATTTTAAGTGAAAATTTTTGTTCGATACGAGTTACCCCCCCCCCCCCTCTAACTTTTGAATGGCTGTACCTAGAAATGTAAAAAAAATCACAGACGTAGCACATGTAATGAACTTACAAGGAAAACTATCACGACTAAGTAAGCTTAACCGTTTACAGAGTTATAGTCGACTAACTAAGACCTACTACGGAACCCTACTGCGCGTGGCCCGACACGCACTTGGCCGGTTTTTTTAATACCAAGACTCACAAGAACGCGATCTCCAAAAATAAGTTCTCGCTTCTCATTACAACATTTCTTTATTTTAGAAGCTTATGAATAAATGCTTTTAAATTGTTTAGTAGTAGAGTCACGCGTTTCACTATTAATAATAATGTACTATTATTAGACCACCGTAAAATAGTAATAATGGACTAGGTAGTTATGAGCGCAGATTGCGGATGATGTGATTCTCTTCTGACAATTATCGTGTCGTTCCGTTGATAAGCGCGGAGCGACACGTATAGGCAACTCTTGAATGTTAATTGTCTGATAGATAGCTATACACTCAAGATTACAGCGTATAAAAAAATTAACAGCTTTTATCTCTTTGTAATATTTAATTTGTATTGCGGCCTCATGTTATACAAATTATTGATTTGTACGCCGATGGTATTGGTTATTATGATAGTTACTATGAATGATATTTCTTTCGACAACTTTAGGGTGTACCTACACGATACGATGTTTGTGGTAATACATCAAATTTCTATGCTAATATTTAGAAGATTTGTTGTTATCTATCTCATAAGATAGATAATAATAAATTACGCACTGAAATAGGTGAAATATTCAAAACAGAACAAGATGATGAAGAGATGGAAAAGCAATAAAAATAAAACACAACCTAAATCAATAGAGGTTAACTTAAAAGGAGCTCAAACACTAACTTACCATTTGATATACATACAAATATTTACAACTAATAGTAAGTACTTTAATCAAAATAAAAAAGGAGAGGTGAAAGGAGTGAGGATAAAAGAGAAATAAATCAACATGTCTCGTATTTTCTAGTGCAGTCGGGACGTGTACGGGGTAGAATTATTTAACAATGACAGAAGGTATATCGAATTTAGCTAGACTAGCAGGATGCAGTATATTCTCGCAATGAGATACTAGTACATAATTATCAGCTGTGTGCAAATGAAAATATATATTTAAGTCCTACCAACACTATGCCCCCTGACATGATACAAAAATAGTTATTCTTGGTTCCTGATGTGTCTGAAACAGCCGCAAATAATTTTGACACGGCAGTGGTTACTACGGGTGGCGGCGCCGACGGTGGGAGATAGGTGGACGTATATAGCAAAGATCACAGGTCAAACTTGGATGAGACTGGTACAGGTCCGAGGTAAATAGCACAGTCGGCAGGCCGTGGAATATTGAAGACTAAATTATGATATTGCCAATTATATGGTTTTTTATTTGACTTTTCACAAAGCTATCCCACAGAAGTCCAAACACACTATAATATTTGAAGGAAATTTCCTGCTGTATTCCTTATGATATGATAGAAAAGCAGATGTAAGAAAACTCCATTTTCAACTTTCGGGTTGGCTGTTCTGCGCGTTTTATTTTTATGTGGCGTTCATTCTCTCGGCACGCTAAGTACGGAGGTAGAGCAACTTAATTACTACCCTCACGTTATCTTGTTCTCTTAGGTGTACCCTCTTTTCTAGCCCCTTAGTGGATCTTTGCAGGCTTCCTACACTTTGTTGTACAGTTCCTTCATTAGATATGATTATGGTGAAATCAATCTGACTGAAAAGTGTATTGTTGGAAGGCTTTGACCTAATAGGCATAAGGCCTTGGTAAAGGTCACGGGTAGCCGTTGAAGGCGAAGCACTCAACACCATTAGACAAATCGATACTTTGTCTAATATTTGCTTCTGTATTTTTGTTAAAGCTATAGAATCTAGAGTTTAATCTAAATTTGGAACATCCGAATGAATTTCCGATAATTTTTTATACCATGATAACATATTTTAAAGCCAAATCAGATCCAATCAGAATGTAACACAGTACCTTTTATTTGTTTAAAAATGAGGGTATATTCAAATGAAAAATATATTCTTTGTTTCTAAATCTAGTTAGGAGCTATATAATATCCAGTCAATTAGTTTGTTTCGCTATTACGACATTTGATCTGCGACTGTAAGCTGTGCGAGAGAGATAGATGTCTAGGGGGAGCTCTCACCCCCATACCCTTCCCACAGCTTCGGCCGCAGTACAGCGCCCGCTCGCGCGAGATCCGAGTATCAGCGACCGTATACAGTAATAAATAGTTGGTTACTGTACACATCATAAAATGATGTTATTGCTTTGAATGAATATTATGAAGAATTGAGGTTTGTTTTAGGTCATTAATTTATTAGATGTATATATACCAGTTTTATGTTGTTGGATACCTTCATAATCAAATGCAAATTGTGATTTTAGGAGACAATTGCCAAATAAACGACTTGCAACTTGAGAACAGTGCGTATAATTTTTGTCTGGCATATAAGATTAGAGTATGTTTATTATAAGTTTTATGTGTACAATAAAGTATAAGTGGTTTATTTCAATTAACTTCCTTTACCGTACCGTTTAAACTTCTATATGATAACTCCACAACATTTATTGTGCGGTTACGCAATATGTTTTCATCATAGGCCACTGAAAGTTTTTAGGAAAATACGGTTTTAATGTTTTATTTTTGAGACGATGTTTTTTCCTTTTGTATTGTGATGGAGCTCCAGCCCCTCGGATAAGCTTTTGGTTGCGATGGCACCCTCCGTCTGATTGATCTGTCAGTACTCAGCAGATTGAGGGAACACGTCAAATTAATCAACTGGTATTGTGTTGTGATTTGTAGATGCGTAGTGTGCCAGATGAAAACATGGGGATCTAAATAATAAGGAAACTGATGGAACGTATTCGTTTTCATTTTCAAAAAAATGCCAGGTAAATAATCATAATTTGTCTTATTAATCTGGAAGATCTCAAGAAGTGTGCAAACACCACACGAATCCGCATAGCAGGCTTAGAATAACTTAAAGGTGAAAGTGATTTTGTAATAAATTGCATTCATACTTCCGTTACTGTTAATTTAAGTACCTACATCACCCACATTTACATTTTCCAAAATGAAATCTGCAACCTCGGAAACAGCTTTAATGTTCGTCTAATATTAATATCTGTCCGGCGTTTTTGATGTCTGATCCGGCGTCCCTCCGCGGCCGCCCCCTCACCCTCCACCCCCCGCAGACTCAGTGATCGCGCCCTTCTGCGGCACGCACGTCAGTACCATACCTGATGAGGTACCGATCAGACGTATCGGCACCGCATCTGGTATGGTAAACCTAAAAAAATATACATCGTGTACAATTTGTACATTGTACACACGCAGGCATTGCTTGTGTGCGTAGATGTATGCGGGCGTGTGTTCGTATACATTTTGCATTGAAGAAAGGGTCCTAGAGAAGCTAATTTATTCGTTAGGCAATAAATAAGGATTTTTCTTAAACGGTTCTTGCGCTGCCGCCGATTTAATGTACCTATGACTTAAATTGATACGTATTTTGTGCTGGTGCGGCTTAATGGGTGTAGTGCGATGAAGAGTCCAATTCTTAATGAAGTGTAATAATTTATTCCAGGAGCACTTAAGTAAATTTCCCTTGATAAAAACCTCTAATAATTCTTATACAATTCTCTCACTGTTAGAAAATACTAGAATTTTGGGTGAGCGCGTGCGTCCGTTGTGACGTCGGCCCGGCGTGTGTCCCAAACTGCCATACTACACTTCGGGACTTATTGTGAGGGCTAAGCTATAAGTTTTTGACATGGGTTACCCTTGTTTTTGGGAGCGCTGATGCTAAAAACTACAAAGTAAATTTAACGGCCTTCAGTAAAAGACAATTTCTTTCTCACATTCTTTTTCAATGTTGAATTCAAAGGTTGCTATTGCTGTGCATGAAGGCCCAATTTCGTAATCGTTTTTCCTAAGTTTTGTTTCAGACCAAAGTCGCTCTTGCTTCGCTCTTAGAACCTATCTAGTGTCCTGCTGATGATGGTGATGTGTATCGGGTCGTTAAAATCCCTTCAATATGGTTGAGCTAAGTGAGGTTGATGTGCTCGTCAGACTCGTGAACGGGTGCCGTCAGTCGGGACTGGTCAGCTTCTAGCTGCTATGGCAATCAATTTAGTCTTCCCCTACTTTGCTCTTACTTTTTTTTACTTGGTTTTTTTTTTTTGTATAAATACATTGATCCACATGATCCTAAAGTTACGCAACTTTTTGTAAAAATAACAATTTTAAAAGAGTATCCATGGAGTTTTTTGCCGGTTCTTCTCCATAAGACCCACTTTTTGGAACCGTGCACCTAGTTTCTAGCTTTGACGTTTTATCAGAACCTGTAATTGGTCTACATAAAATAAAAACCTTGACTTTCACTCTGGAGTCTGTAGTGGCTATGGCCTATGGATCTGCCTACGATCATGAACTTGCCACTGCCATATTAGAGCCTTGGCTTTGTACATGATGAAAAGTTTCCTGAAGGTATGACGTTATTGCTATGGAATATGGACAGGTCTTGGATATGGAAATCATTATGTGTTGGGTGTTCTGTGCAGGCGCAATACTCTTGCCAACAAAGTAACCTTGCCGCTTGAGGTCAAACGCTTGGATCGACACAGAGTTCGCGGTTTCTTTTGCCATTGCGATTCGACTGGTTGAGAAATCTGGGTCGTTTTTTGATAAAGCTGCCATTGTTTTGGACATGTAATTTGATGTAAATAATTCCCCATTACTTACATCAAGTTACATATTGTAGTACTGTGTAGATTATAGAATTTTCTACTTGTCTGTTTAAACAGTTCTGTTTAGAGGCTTGTGTTGAAAATGAAAAGCCGTTTCAGAGTATTATAGCAAGTCGTCAGTCATACAGCAAGTCAATCAATATCAGTATTTACTAGCGTTCAGGCACAGAATGTCCCTTTTCCAGAGCGTCCCTTGGTTTCAAATAGTCTCTATCCAGACGACACGAAGGACATTTTGAGAAAGGAGCATTTTGGGAAATTGACGTTTCGGGAAAGGGACTTTTTGGAACCAAGGGAAATTTTGGGAAAGGGACATTCTGAGCCTGTACGTTTAATAGGTATTCTTACTGAGTTGGAGCGTTAGCTCAGTTACTGAACAACATTTAACGCCGTTTTAACAGCGCTTAGAAGTTGAGTAGCCAAACGACCGCTACTTGCCTATAATATTACAAACCCTGATCAACTTCACTTTAAGAAACCACTTCACATAAAAAGCGACTTACTACACGAAATACAAGATCTATTATCGCTCAGAACGCTACACCAGAAAGAAAAAAATGCTAAGAACGTTTTTAAGAGCACTTTTGAAGAGTACTCAGCATTTTACACAGTTTTAAGGGGAGAGTTCATCTGGGGGCTGTAATTAACACCCCCAAATACACGGATCTACGAACCTTTGATAACGAACATTTTTAATTGGTCCCTTTGCCCGTAATCCTGTGCTGTGCATGTTTTTATTCGGCGTTTTTATGTCAAGCGGGGTTTTATAGCTTATGGCGAGCAGGTGGAACTTATTCAGCGAAATATGCTCGGGTAAATCTGGCGAGCGTGTGTCCCGGAATGATGTAAATTGTAAATGTTTTTCATTTTGATGGGCTTTAAAATAAACTTTATATATATTCATTGCGTATGAATTAAGATACATATGCACGATGTCAAATTATTGGTTTTAGGTGGATAAGAGCTAACATGAAATCCCGTAAGGTTTTTTTTTTGGAATTGAAAGAATTTATTAAACCTAATGATAGGTTTTAAGTCACTTTTGTGGAATGATACTAGAGAAAGTAAAAAATAGTGTTCAATGCACTAATTTTTAGACATTCTGCACCCTCGAGGTCTGGTTTGGTCTAGCGTACATAGATACTTTGGTACGTGTCTTTGCCAAGGCCTTTTTTCAAACAGTATACCTACATTTACAGACTGATATGATATACATTTGTTACAAGGGATCGTTGTAATGATCCTATAGAGCAGACTATCCTACTGCCTTAGGTCTCTTAAGTTATTATTTAAGGATTTATTATATGTGTTCTCAAATTGTCTAGCTGCTCATCTTCGAGTTTTTTAATCAACTGCCATTATTTCGATTCAATCAATAAAATTATTTCACAAGTCAGAACCAAACTTGTGCCATAACGATTTACAAAGCGGTACCTAATTAACTGCCATTAGGGACATTAGGGCCATTATCGCTTAGTTTAGGAACTCATTATTATTACCTAACTTCGGCCGTTCTGTCAAGCAAGTTTGCCAGCTGGCTATTTTGTTTACTATATTTCATGTTATTTTACTTTGTTGATTTAGCGTTCTGAGGTTTTGGTAGTGTGTCCTGTCTGTGTTTTAACTTTAGCCTTTCCAACAATTTTTCAGCTTCGTTGAAGAAAACTCGTTTACATTCATTCAAATTCCATTACTCTTCGTTTACTTATTTCAACAGAAAGTATATTCACTTTGTGTTTTAGAAATTACTTGTTTTACGTTCCTAAATTCCATTACTGTGTTTATAGAAAAATCTTCCTTATTTTTAATGTCCAAAAGTAAACATTCGGAGTACTTGAAAACCTAGATTTTTTTATGTTTGTTTGAACTGCATAGGTTTTACTAACTTAGCCGAATATTCCGCAGATCATTGAAGATCCAAAGAGTATAATAACAGTGGTTTGGGGCCGTCTTCTGAGCACCGTATCCATTAGCAGTATCGATCCAAGCTATTGTTTTACTTAGGGTTAGGTGCTTCTGCACGCGATTAGCGACGCGAGGTCTTAGAGCTGATGTAGTGTTAAAACCTCGCTAACTAATTGCAATCACTAACACATTATGAGTAAGTTGGTTGATATTGTTATATCTCTTTGTTCTTTATTTGGTCGTTCATGACCGCTAGTGGTCGAGTATGGGTGTGATTGAGGATGTGACAATGTAATTAAAGATGGTGCAACTTCATTATTGATTAGGTGAGGATTGTTTATGTGGTAATTTTATATAATTGTATTTTTATCGATGTGAAAAGTATAAATAAAAGTTGTGTAATCTTTTTATAGAATATGACAATAAACAAACGAAGTAAGATAATACGACAAACTCTCATGAGAAATCTGGTTTTAAATTGTAAAAAATATAAGATGTGTAAGATAATTCAACTTCTAGTTAAATTAATCCCAGAGGGAATATAGTACGAGGGCAACAAAACGTCTAATTTAAAATAACACTTTAGGTAAAAGAAAAAATAAAGCTGTTTTATTTAAAACTATTATGTATTATTTTTTAACAAGAGTTGAATTTCCAATCCTAAAGGTTATGACCTAATTTGCAGAACTACAAGGTTTAAAGTATTATTCATTTCATACACACGAATTGGTTATTTTTCAACTCGCTCAGCTTATCGCCCCGCCACCACTGTGACCCGTTATTCTTGAGGCAACAGCGCTATCATTATCGAGTTACATTTTCCATTGTGAAGCTGAAATTTAGCTAAAATTTATTACGATAATATTTTTATTTGAGACAGTTTTCTAATGTACTGTGATGCACGAACGATGTCAACTCCAAACGTGTTAGTAATTACATGGTCGTGAGATTTTTCTGTTTTTTAGATTTTTTTGTAAAGGAATAATAAAAAGGTCAAAAGTTTAGTAACCTTATATTGTTACTGCAATATCACTATATTTTCAATTACCATTCAATATGAAAATAATTTTTTATCGTTACATTTTTTAACCAAATAATATTATAAACCTTGCTCGTGTTCATTTACAAAACCTTTTAGGCAACAATGCGATCCGCATTTTTGCTACATATTCATATTTAAATTACTATCGAAAATCGATTTCGTCTATAGTAAACTGGTGGAGTATATTACTAGCAAAACAATGTAAAGTAATAATAAAATCCAGCATTTTTGGAATTTTCTGTTACATGTTATATAATTGTCTACGTCTACAAGACAGCGGTCGCTCCAGTTTTCTTTGCTGAATTTCAGGCTCAACGTATTGCGGTCATATTTTTACGAGCTATTGTTTTTATTGGCCGCTTGTTGATATAGGGTCTTTTATTTCATTTGACAAACGTTCGTTATTGTAACTCTACCTACGTATCACAATACTATAAGAATCTGGTATAAATAGATAATCACCTAAAAACCAATATAACTTGCATGCTATTTTTTATACATATGCAGATATATTTGTTAAAAAGTCTTATCGTACATACAGTGCTTTATGAAACGTGGTCCATTGCAAATGTTAACATTGAATGGAACTTAACGCGCCTGTCAGAAATATCATAGCAACTAATAACGGAACATCGAACACAGTGACCGCAGGCGCTCACAGATCCAACTGGTTGCAGCATAAGATAGTTGCGGCTTGTTTTAATTAAAGACATTTCTGAGTTAGTTAACGCTACAAAATGGATAGTTACTTATATTGTTATGTACAGTAAAGTGTAACAGTTACCTTAGCTAAGTTAGATCTTCTAGACTTTGAGTGAGTCTTACATTTTAAAGCATTAATTCTCATGTGCGAGGTACCTTCCTAAATATAGGCATAATTGTTGCTAGAACATTAATGTGTGTTCATGAGTAATTTCATGAAAAATAACCATAACTGTAAGTTCCATAAATAATCCGCGAAAATGTTTGTTTCTAATATTCAAGGCTGATAAACGTGGTTATGTAATACCTAAGCATTATGCCTGATTGAAGTAAACATTAAGAATATAGTCAAAAGGAAAAAGAATGAACTATTATGAATCCCGTATATTTTCCTCATAAGAAAAACTGCATGTGTCAGCCGGTCCATCAGATAACTCTTAACAAAGTACAGTCAGTTTTGCTGATAGTGTGCCCACGTTTGCAGACGCAATCTGAGAACTCATTGAGAAAAAGCTGAATTAACGGCATGCTATTTGTTACGCTGGGCTAGTAGACCGGCGGGGAAAGGTAATGTGAGGTTGAAGGTCAATGAGGGTTCAAAGATAGGAGGTACAGTATGTGATTGTGTGTTTGAAGAACGTCTGTGCGAATGCTATCGGTATCGGGTATACTTAAGTCAAATTCATTTCGAAAATAAAAGGGTGTCTAAGAAAAAGGTGGGGTGACCTCGAGTTGTGTTTATTTTTGGTTTGTATAGCTTTGTGTTTAGTTTATTATTGCAGTTAACAGCATTTCTTAGTAGGTACATCGGAACTGGTTCTTGACTCATCAATTCGCTTGTCATCCGTGTGACCTTTTGGGACCTGTTACTTCCAAGAAAAAGCAATAAGCCTAAGTGATGACTAAAGGGATTTTGAAACGATAAGAAGTATTTGAATAGCCACCACCTCCGCCCTCTCTACAGCTAGAACAAAAAATAACGGTAGCTTATTAAAATCGATATCGCAGCCTGTATGTTTGTACAACGAGAACATTAACAAACACAGCTACGATATGTAATAATAAAACATCACGTACCCAATTTTATAAAAGCCCTTTCAAACATTAATTAAAGCCACGTTAATATAAGTATGAACCACAATATAACGAATATTAATACAACATGTTTCAATATTTGATTAAACAAGAGTTACAATAAATATTATAAGGCTCTGACGGAGGCACAATATAAGGCCAGGCATTTGAAACACGATAAAGTACTATGTATTTATAAGAGAACGCAGGTTTGCCGACACGATGCGAGCTGCTCGACCGACTCAAGTCTAGCTTTATATAAACGTAAAACAAAGCTTTTTAGTTTGCAACAATGGGTTCGATACTGGACAACTTTATCTATTTGTTTCCAACATTTAATAACGATACAAACTGAAATTATGTTTTAGTGAGATCAAAGTTATTCCTAGGGGATCCTCGTAGGTATGATTACGTGGGATGAAACTGTACGAACAAAGCCAGCAAATAAGATGATGTTTCAAGAAATAATTCTTTAACTGTAGTATGTTTTGGGGCAATAACACTCGGTGACTGGACCGTGGCCTGAATAGGATCTTATCGTATTAGAAATAATTAAGATCTGTTGTAATGTACCCTTACTCGTTATCGATAAGTCGGTTATCGTCTCCAATAAAAATAAAATATAACGTTACAAGAATTATTTAATAGGAACATGATTAAATGGAGACCTTTTATAGTTCGAAAGATACTTTTTTCTTTTACTTACCTACAGAACATATTTTGCGATGAGATATTGGTTTAAAAAAATATTATTTAAAACAATAATATCGTTCAAGTCTTTAAAAAGTACCCTGTCATTGACATTGTTCTGTGTGACGGCCCCAGGCTACAGCCAGTACAGTCGTACAGTCCAGACGTTAACAGAAAACTCGTAAAGCCTGGAATGGGCGTATCTCATAGTTTTACGTGCTCAGACGCTGCCTGTGATTTATAACACAGATATTATAGCGAAAGATGCTTTAAATAAGCACGAAAGTTATTTCTGCAGAAGATTTTGTCTGTGAATGTACATGAACTGAAAATGCACTGAAAGTTTGTGTGTTGCTAAGAACTTTGGACACTGGAATCGAAGTGTGGCCTAGATTTTATCATGATTTGTGTTTGTTTGTCACATTTATCTAGTTTTATATAGTTACGGTTACGTTAAATAACATGAATAACACGCATATTATGCATGTGATTATAGTTGCAACAGTGGCTGTTCAATCAGATGCCCTACGTGTCTGGTTTGATTTCAGCATAGAACAAATAGTTGTTTGATCTAGACCAGACACAGTTTCAGGCACTCTGGTTACAGGAGAAGTACCCTCATGTATTAGTATAACCTTCACGTTTATATTACGATAGGTAACTGAAGTTATTACATTTACGTACCTAGTTTAAGCATTAATACCTAGTCTACTTGCCCTATTCAAGGTGAATCATGACGCCTATTTCTAGTGTTTTCATGTTTATTTTTTGTTGTTTCCAGGTAATTATAATAAGACGTGCTCACAGTAAGAGGCTCCCGGGCGCGGCGGGTGCCGCTCACGTAAGTTCAACTTAAAGTGCGCTCCTGGTTCATTTCAACGTTTATTTTCAATTTACGTCATCTCTACGTGGGAGAAGTACTTTTAAGTTTACTAGTTATATTATCACATTTTACATTACATACTACATAATTCTCAATGTGATTACTCTCTAGGTTGAGACTTAGGTTGGTTATTTAGACCGGAAGATAGCTTTGACTTCATGACTAAGACAGTCTTAGAATCTAGCTGCTAATGAGTAACACTGAAGATCAGATCAGAAATCAAGTGCACAGCTGTCATACTAGTAACTAACTTAAAAATAATATTTCTCCCTAGAGTTCTCAGTGAACCCATTATATGGAGCAGCTTGTTAAAAAGGTCCTGAAACACAACTCAAGTAAATGCTTCAAAGAAACAAAACGAATCGTTTGTTTCTTCATAATTTCGATCGTCAAATGACCTTGTCCTCGTTCCGCGGCTCTCCCTTTATTTTAACAGGGACGTTGTTATTTAACTTGTGTAAGCACTAAAATATTGGATTTGTATTGTAATTTATATCTTTCCTTATCGGTAATAGACAACTAATTTTTTAGCTAAGAAAGACTTAAGACTAGCATTTGATACAGCAAACGACTGTGAACACGGTCAAATGATTAATCTAAAATAGTATTTAAATATCATGAACAACAACTAATAAATGACGTGAACCGATTAGGAATACTTTTTAATAACTAGGTCATGTACTCTTCTAAACATTACTGACCTTTAAGTGAACCACACTAACGTAAGTAAGATATCCAGGGGTTCTGAAAACCTGAAAATGTGTTGCTAGGTAAACCTGCTTTTGATTGGCTGACAACAATAACCAGTTACTTATGTTCCTTTTAACATCATATTTCAAAGACGAACTTACAGAACGGTTTGGTACATTAGCATAGTTCCGACATTGGACAGCTACTAGCACAGGTTGGTACGAGGAACTAGGACAAGACCTGGCTCGAACCATACGGGACACAAGATAATACCATTATCTGTGAATTGTCTGTACAGTGCAGTACTACCGAACACCTTTGTTCTCTACGGGGATTTTAGACACGTGTCGATGTTATCTGTGTGCACTCTGGCACATGTGACATTACCTAGTTATTTAGTATACATTGTGAAAATAAACAGCATTGTTATTTTAAGCATAGGTACGTTACTGAATTTTAAGCTTCGATCATAGTTAGGTAATAAAGACAAAGTACTAGAAAAAACTGCATTACAAAATGTCAGCTCGAAAAAATCTTTCAGGACTCGTCGTAGGCCCTAGATAACCATTCAGAAGTACTTCTTTGTCATTTGCTTGATGTATGTTTAAAGCGTTTAAAGCTTATTGTGTTAATTTACTAACTTAACATTTGCCGTGTCAATAATAAATGCTGAAAACAAAAAGCTGTCGTGAAAAATAACTTTCCATTCTTTTTACGACGCAATATATGAATGTATGCTCATCAATGTATGTGAAACACGCGAAGACCACAGAACTGCGCTCATCCTACAACATACATATTCACACAAGTTCTTATTAAAACATGTACATAAATATTTGTGTTCCAGCAACATGTTTTCGCGATGTGTTTTTCAAACCGAAATACGCGAAGGAAAATATTGGAGGGAGTGCAATGTTTTATTCAGTTGTATTCGACTACGAATTTATTGAAGCTGTTAGCACAATTTATTTTTACTGGCGAAAGATAATATTGATGATCTGGTCCTGAAATTGATACTCTATAATTCTATATTATTATTTTAAAGCTTCTTATTTTTAAGTCAGAAAGTGGTCCAGTTGTTTTTTACACGTTTTTATCTTAAAGCCGCCTTACTATCAGGTCTCGTGCTGCCACTATGCATGTAGCATTGCTGTGCAATTTTCAAGGGTATCTATGGGCCACTGTCACCGTTAACCACATGACATGCAACATTCCTTTTTCACTACGACAGCGCTTCCGCGAAGCTTCTGATGCACAGATATGGATATACATAGATAACGCAAGTATCACGATCTGTATGAAAACCAAGCGTGCCATTTTTTTAATACCTATTATGACGTCACAAGCACTATTTAGTGATGAGAAAATCAAATCGATTCAAAGACGCCGCCCGCGCACGGCGCCCCCTCGCCCCGCCCCCCGTCTTGCACTCGCGCTTACCCAGCCAGCAGCACGTTGAAAGTCTTTGTAGTAGAGGTTGCGTGCTCGAGCGCCTGCGTTCCATCGGCGTTTTTGGATACCTTTGCCATAATTTCAAGTTTACTATTATAAACACTTAATATTTGATCGAAACACCTTATATTTAAATATAAGATGTTTTTATCGAATTCTTTTAATTCTAGTGTTTACAAAAAGCAACGAGATTCTACCCTTTTTCGTTTCTTTCTATCTCTCAAAGATTTGCTGGGTGAAAACTCAATTTTGAATATAGTTCGCCTTTGTATATACCATTTCTCAATTACTATACAAATATAAGAATACTATTTAATGAGTAATTTTGTACAAAACTAAAAAAAACACGAAATGTTACGATTATTTATTAAAATTGTCTACATAATAAGTACTTATATAATTCAAAATCATTCCTCTGTTTCCGAAATCGATTCTCGAGAATCGATTTGTGTTGCATATGATGAACAGCACTAATCGCTAAAATTGACAGAAAAATGATAAAAGTCCCTGTACTACAAAACTGAAGCGATATACGATAGTATCGCTTATTTCGATATTCATCACTTGTTAAAACAAAACGTCTCATCAACCGCTCCAAGTAAAATCCCGCAATGTAATACGAATGATTCGTTTTTCTCAAATTTGGTTTTTCTCATATTACCAGTATTATAATGAAACGCACAGGTTGGCAGTAAACGAACGACTATTTTAATTCAAAATTACAGATCACATCCTGACATAGAGTAGTGACATAGATAAGTGACACAGATAATATAAATACACATTACTTAATGGATAGCGCTAGTAGCATCATTTTGATATAAATCTAACACCCCCACTATATCAAAATTACATATAAACTTCACTAACCATGTACATACAATTTTGAAATAATAAACTTATTTTTTAACAATACCTATTGTTGTCATAAACTCATAATGTTTAACACCTGGTAACCCCTTGGTTAATAAGTCAGCAGGCATGCTTGCAGTTGGCAAATACTTTGTTTCTATAATATCATTGTTAATTACATCTCGAATAAAATTATATCTGACATCAATGTGTTTGGAACGCTTATGAGATTGATGATTATTTGCCAGCTTCAATGCACTCTGACTGTCACTATAAAGTACTATTTTATTACAGAAACCTATTAATTCTATTTCTAAATTCTGTAAATAAATTGCTTCACGGCAGGCTTCAGACATAGCCATGTATTCAGCTTCACAACTGCTTAAAGCTACTGTTCTTTGTTTTTTGCTCTCCCAAGCAACAGCTGATCCACATTTTATGAAACAGAACCCTGTATAAGACCGTCTGTCAGTAGTGTCACTGGCCCAGTCTGCATCTACATAACCTTCTAGTTCTACATTTTCTTTACAATATCTCAAACAATAATTTTTGGTTTTTAACAAGTATTTTAAAACCCTTTTTGCATAATTCCAGTGAATACTTGAATAAGAATTATTGAATTGGCTCAGATAGCTTATGGAATAAGCTATATCTGGTCGTGTCATGACAGATAAATACATAAGACTACCTATTAATTTTTGATAAGGTAAAGTGTCTTCACAAATATTAGACTTATCAATATTTAACTTGCATTCAATTGGAGTATCAGCTGTATTACAATCAGACATATCAAACTTTTGAATTAACTGTTCAATATAATGCTCCTGATCTACTGTAATTACATCTTTACTTTCATTCATTTTAATCCTCATGCCTAAATATTGTTTGACTTGACCCAAATTTTTAATTTTAAATTTCTGACTTAAAGCTTTTATCAGATAATCAGTCTCTAACTTTTCATTTGAAAACAATATAAAGTCGTCGACATAAATTCCTACAATAGTTTTCTTATTGTTTTTATGATTCTTTATAAACACACAAGGTTCTAATTTGCTTTTACAATATCCTAAATTACACAAAGTTTCCTCTACTCTCTCATACCAAGCAAGTGATGACTGTTTCAAGCCATAAACAGCCTTTTTTAATTTTAACACTTTATTGGAACTTTTATCTACAGTGAAACCTTCAGGAATATGCATGAAAATACTTTCTTTTAAGTGACCATTAAGAAAGGCTGTTGTGACATCTAGGTGAGTGATGTCCATACCATACTGTACACTTAAAGCAAATAGTAAGCGTAGGGTTGAATGTCTAATTACCGGGGAAAAAGTTTCCTGATAATCCACACCGGCTCTTTGGGTAAAACCTTTGGCAACTAGTCGCGCACGTTATCTCACTTCACCATCACAATCGTATTTCTTTCTTAGGACCCACTTGCACTGAACTACACTTACATTGTCTGGAGCACGGACAACCTCCCACACTTGGTTGTCATGGAATGATTGCAGCTCATCTGCCATCGCCTTCAACCACTGTTGTTTCTCAGGACCACTGATAGCTTCTGTAAAAGTAATTCCATCATCTCCCATGGGTGTAGCAGTACACACATTAGCATAACCATACCTTTCTGGTTTTCTTCTCTCTCTTTTTTCTTTTGTAAAGACTGTCTCTGGTTGTTCTTGTAAGTTACTAGCTTTTTCATCCTGAACATTGCTGTCTCTTTCTTTTTGTACATTTATGTCTTCTTCTTGGACTGTCCTGTATTCCTCTTTCAATTTCAGATCTTCTTTTTTATCCTGATATTCTGATTTACTAGAACTTGACATATCTGGACATTCTAGCTTTATCACAGATTCTTCTATAGACTCCCCCACTGAATCTGTGTTTTCTATAGAAACTGTAGCTGTCTTCTCTGTCACTGTCTTTTCTAGAATCACCACATCTCTACTTGTTGTTACCTGTTTCTTTACTGGATCATAAATCCTATAACCCTTGACATTATCACTGAAACCAACAAGTATATGTTTCTTAGCTTTCCTGTCCCATTTAGTTCGTTTTTCCTTGGGTATGTGTGCCATCACAGGACTCCCAAATATGCGTATATGTTGCAAGTTTGGTTTTTTGCTGGTCCATGCTTCATAAGGAGTCTTTTCAATACCTGAAGCTATTGATCTATTTTTTAAATAGACAGCTGTGTTCGCAGCTTCTGCCCAAAACTTTTTTTCAAGATCTGCTTCGAAAAGTAAGCATCTAGCTCTCTCCACTATGGTTCTGTTTGACCTTTCACTGAGTCCATTCTGTTCCGGCGTGTATGAATTAGTTTTTTGATGAATAATGCCTTCTCTTTTCAAAAAATTCTCAAAATCATTGCTACAATACTCACAGCCGTTGTCTGTTCTCAAGATTTTGATTTTCTTAGTCTGATAGTTCTCTACCATAGACTTGAATTCTTTGAAATAGCTAAACACTTCACTCTTTGCTTTTAAGAAGTATATAAATGTCATTCTGCTATAATCATCAATAAACAACAGGAAATAACGTGCACCACCTATTGATTGGCTTTCCATGGGACCGCATAGATCACTATGAACAACCTCTAGTAGCTCTGTTGCACGGGAACCTGAAGAAAATGGCAACCTTGACTGCTTTCCTTCACAACATGTCTCACACTCTGACTTACTTGTTGTAAAGCTGTCAGGGTAATCTAGCCCTTCAACTAGTCCGCAACGCTTCATTTTGTTCATATCATTGCTGTTTATGTGGCCAAGTCTTTTATGCCAAACTTCTCCACTTACTTTAGTTGAAGTTAAAAAACATTTCTGTGTTTGTAAGTTTAGCTTGTAAACACCATCGATTAAACTTGCTTCGGCTACCAAATCACCTATTTTGTTCTTTATTAAGCATCTGCTTGGTTCAAAAATAATATTGTTTCCGTTTTTTATCAACTCACTAACGCTTAAAAGGTTAGTTGTCACTGTTGGTACACACAACATATCTTTTATTGTAATGCTGTAGTTACGCGATGTTGTTATCTCCACATCACCTGAACATTTCACGGGAACTTTTTGTTTGTTTGCAATGATTAGTTCTGGTATATTGCTGCCGTTGCTATCGATGTTTTTTAACCAACTTTCGTTTGGCGTAATGTGCCGGCTGGCACCTGAGTCGACGTAAAAATCCTGTTTACTAAACTCGCCATTAACAAATACAGCGCTAAAAGCGTTGCTCTGCATTTTCTTCTGCATCTTTTCACTCAAAGGACACTGGTTTTTGTAGTGACCCTCTTCTCCACATTTAAAACATTGTATTGTTTTCGTGTTTTTGACATTTGACTTGGGATTTGTGCCATAGACGCTCGTGCTCGCGTCATTGGAATTGGATACGCCATGTTTGCTTGTGCTGCCACCTTTACCGAATTTTTTCTTATTTTTCCAACTTCGCGCCAATAATGCTGAGTTATGTTCCGTCTGATTCGTATCAACTGACGATTCCATATCGAGCAATTTTGTCTTTATTGAATCGGCGGTTATTTCGATTCCGGAATGCTCTATAGCCATTATCATGGGCATGTATCGATCTGGTAATCCGGCAAGCATTAATGATCCAACCCATTCGTCATTTATTTTGAATCCTGTACCGTTTAAACGCTGTGAAGTCTCCACAATTTGTGTCACATAATTCGTCATATTGTCACTATTCTCCAATCTTATAGAGATTAAATGACGCAGCAAAGTAATCTTCCTCGAAAAGCCGGAATCGTCGAACAAAGAACTTAGTTTTGTCCATAACTCCTTCGTGGTCTTTGACTCCTTTATGTGCACAAATAACGATGAATCGATCGTTAAGATCAACTTCGCACGGGCTTTAGCGTCAGCCGTTTTTGATGCAGCGTCGGTTCCTTCTTCAAATAAGTATTTGTCCGCGCCATCCAGAACTAGTAAACTTTCAACGGCAAATGTCCAATCTTTGTAATTGTGACGCCCCTTCAGCTTTGGTACGTTCGTAATGTAGTTGGAACTCATTTTTCTAGCTACAACTTTACTTTGCACTTTACTAACACGATGAAACTAACAATAACAATGTATATTTTAAACTTTGAGAATTTGAGGCCCATAACCTATTATAATGAAACGCACAGGTTGGCAGTAAACGAACGACTATTTTAATTCAAAATTACAGATCACATCCTGACATAGAGTAGTGACATAGATAAGTGACACAGATAATATAAATACACATTACTTAATGGATAGCGCTAGTAGCATCATTTTGATATAAATCTAACAACCAGGTATTACTGAGGGTCTCAGGTTTAAAATAATTGATTTTTTTGCATAACTGTTTGCATGTGTCATGGCCTATGCCATGGGCGGCAGTGACTAATAATAATCTTTAGTAAGTAGAAGTACAATACATCTTATTAAAATACGTTACCTAGTTATGATAAAATACTTATTATCTACTTATTTTAACATTCTTTCACACAAAATATTTCTCGTTGTAGCTACAAACTTGTCGCTAACGCCGCCGCGCGATAATAAGGTAACGCGAAATACAAATATTTCACGTCGGCACGTCACCGTAGCCGTCACGTCGTCGTAACGTATGGTTGTACAAATATCGTAACGATCGCGTCGCGTGTCATATAATTACTGCGAAGGAACACGCGTAGGAAGTTGGTTTTTATGATATTTTCAGTACATTGAGGCAAACGACTAATTTATTTTGATAATGTAGTAGTTCTTTGAGGCTGTTGGCGTGGCGCTTCCATTTGGGCGTGTCATGTACCTACTTTGTGTTTTTGTTGTTTCGTTTTAATATTCTCATGTAGTAAAATGTATACTTTCTTTGTGCTGTTCCACGCATTCATGTTTTGATCACCAATCAATTTATTTCCGCATTTTTCAAGCAGATCTGTAAAAGTTTCGACTATTATTACATACGATGAAATTCATCTCTGAATATAATTCGCCGTTTAATATATTCAAAACACTAGTGAGTGCCATCGTGACCCTCTCGCGCGGAAGGGATCATCGGCTATTATCCTCAGTTTGGCCAAAACATTCCATATTTAGAACCTTCATTGAATTTTATTATGGCATTTTTGTTACTCCCTGATATTTGTGGCAAGGGCAGAATTTTTATTGATAAAATTGTATTTTTTTTGTGTGAGTAACTATTATTTGTTACATTATAATGAATATTTGTCGGTGCACTTAAACTTAAACTCAAATGTTGTTTTTTTTTATTCAGCTATTTGCTGATTGCCGCTTCTCCACCCGCATCCTGAAAAAACTAGTTCGCTCACCCGGATATAAAGTCTAAAAGTCAAATGTTACATGTTATCAGATAACATTATGAGGGATTTGGGAATTTAGAGAGAATAATATCACGAAAGGTTTTAACGTCTAAAAAGACAAAAACTTGAAGTGTGTTCTCTGTCAACTTTAGTAACCGCTGGCATAACCAATTCAATGATCAAGTCAAGTCAAACACTCGGGCCACTTGAGCAGGGCTTACTTCTCCGCGAACCTTTCAAACTGCGACCCTCAAACTTGTGAAGTCGTTCAAGGGATGGGGTTGCCAGTTCCTGAGATTTTTTCCAATTTCAAAAACTTCGCCAGCTCGCCGGCCTCCCAACTCGTAAAACTTGGAGAATTTTAAACTTTCATAGTTGCAAGTTGTCGAGTGCTTCCTTTACTGATATTATAACTTGTTTAATGAAATAAAGCTCCTAAATTATCAATTTTGTTAATAATATTTCTTCGTTGTTATAATGAAAACGTGAAGTTTGTTCGTAATATTTTCATATAAAACCCATTAATTAAAGTTGAACAAAGTTTAATTGAAATGCCTTTATTAAGAGTTAATATCACAGTGTTTATGATCGACACTACGGAACGGTAAAAGGAAGAGAGCCTTTGCATTTATTTTTATTGCTGTTATAATATATTACGAAACATTAATATTCGGTATATTCCTTATTTTATTAAAGATCATTATAATTTTGTTTGAAATATTATACTGGTACTTTACGGAGCCAGGTAGAAGACCGAGCTCATTGTGCGATGCTCGGAACACCTCCCGCGCAGCACTGCGCAGTAACAAAAAGTCATGTGCGATGGCGGCGCGGGCCGATGACGTCACTCACTTAGCTAGTGTTGATAAAATTGGACGCGTGACTTGACTCGTCGCTCAGTCCATCGGCATCGCTGCTCGCTTCGTGTTCCCGAGGCCGCGAGTTCGAGCCTCGCGGCAAGCATGACGCATAGATAGTCGACTATTTGATAGTCAACTCATCTGCAACTCCATGCAAGATAGATTTGGAAGCTTAATTTGATCAACCGACACCTTCGAAGGTTGGGTCTGTGTACACTTCCTACATTTTGTGTACACAATGTAAATTAATATAAATAATTTAATTAATATGTAAATTTAAAATTTGATTTGAATAGCCATTTTAAACAAATACAAATATTCAATCAAGTATATAAAATGCAGCATTCCGTAACCATGAATGCATTTGTGTGCAATCATTAAAATCTGTTATATCTGTCTGTGTAGTTCACATAGAATCATTCTAAAGGTCAGTAAATGCGAAGCTCACGTGTTAATTGGGTTAAATTAAAATCTTTTACGACGACTGCACTGCCTATGGGATTTTAATAAAACTCGCAAGTAAAAATTGACCTCATATTTTTTAATAACCGTTAACAGCGCTCTCGCTATGCAGTAAAGTAAAAAAATAAAAGTATTTTATCTTATAACGAGTCGTTTTTATTTTATTACGATATTTCGTATAAATATAAAATTTTATTAAAAATGGCGACTAGCTTTGTCTTTAATTCACATAATTTTGAGAAGAAAATTTTATATTTAATAGTATGAATGCGTTAAATATCAGTCATTGATAATATTTTCAATTTCTAAATTAACTGAAATAAATTCTACTAATATAAAACAAATGTAATGAGAACTAATATGTGGCAACTTTAAGAAATTTTATAGCCTTAATGTTCTTCAAGTGATCAAATATTTAAGAAACTATTACAGTGTCTGGAGTCAACTGAGTGCCATATTCATTACTTAATTACATTTTCGAGTTTAATTGCAGGCATCCCTTTACTTGAAATAAGTTGAAATAACTTTAAATCGATACTTACTCAAAGATATTTACGAGTCGGATCACTTAGTCTTGAACCCATCCATTGAAATTCAGGCTAGCTAGAGGTATCAATTATTAAAACAATTTAGAAACGTTTTATTGGAGGGAATTTAATATAGAAGACTTTTATTAAAGTGTATTATGTAATATCTGTGCTCATCTGAGATTCTAGGTAAATTTTAATAATAGCAGCAGATGTTTCAGGAAATCATTATCGTAGGAGCTGGGAATGTTCACTACCTTGTAAACAGCTTCTCCACATCAAATTCCTTATTAAATATAAAATTCCTATAAAAACCATAAACTTCCTCTAATTGATAACAAAGGAAGGGTAATTTCTAATAAAGTAATCTTAACAGTTTTACCGTTAACAAAATACATTCGAATATTATCGTCAACACATTTCAACTTTTATCTATAAACTTTTAAAACCTTAACCCCCACCCCTCTCGAAGCTACAAATCTCCACTGTCCCATTTGAAAGGTATTTCAGATCCGAGTGCTGAATTATTGATGTACTGTAAAGCAGTATTGGTGTCGGCGCTTCACTCGCCCGTCACAATTAGACGCGCTGAATTGATTCTAATGGTAAAAGGATTAATTGCTATCCATTATTCAGGCGCAGGTGGATTCCATAAGTAAATAAAAACAGCGCAGTAAGCGAACTTCTGCTAATTTCATAGCGTGAAGAATTGATATTGAAATTCTATATTCTGAAAGTAAGATAATACATGCAAGAATGTTCAATGTCAAATATAAAACGGACCTATAGAAAATATTGACAATAAGAATGGTTTAGATGTTAATCTGCAACTGTGAATGTAATATATCCACATACTTTTATTGTCAAATTCTCTGAAGCAGCGAGTATTAAGTCCGCCATAAACCTAGTTTCTAATTCTTTATTTAATTATAGTCCATGAAGAATTTGGCACAGAACGCAATATTTTACGTCTCATAATTTGTGTGCATAAAATAAAACACCATGGCACCACGCGAAACTTATAAACACAAAAGCAAGTTTTCGCGGCATTTGCTAAGTTATGAACCAACTTGCCGCCAACTTTCCGCTTACTAAATAAAAATAAAAGCGGAAATTCTCAAATTTTCCTCTCACCGAGTAAAAATACGACCGCATTTTGATAAGTCCTCCAATATTGTATTACATTACAAATGTCCGTACTTTCTGAAGTAAAGGGAAGTCGAATTAAAAAGTAAAGCGTCCGCCATTTTTGTTGACTATTAGTTTTTACGAGCCGGGCCAGCCGGCCCTCAAATCTTTTGATGTACAATTGTTACGGCTCGTCGTCGCCCGGGGCGGCCGGGGCGCCCGGCTGTCTGCGAATGCTAGTATTAGGCGACATTTTCATATTCTCACAAAACCTTCATACAATAACCATCTCTTTGTTCAGATATTCAATTGTTTAACAGGAATAAACGGTAAAGGCAATTTAGGAAATTCTATAAATATGCCTCACTTTGTCTATAGACCTTTATGTATGGTTCTTCATTAATTGAGGTCGAGTCAGCAGCCCAAATAGTTCATAGGGAGTTTATGAGTATCTTCTTGTTAATTTAAGTATCTTACCTTGTGTTACATTTCCATTTTCCAAGAATTAAGCAGGGCGTTCAATGTCCATACCCCACCATGGGTTTCCTTATTGGATGTAGTATAAAATTAATTGCTTGGCGTTGTTATCAAAGTTTCCTAAATTAACCCGACAAGCGTGGGTTCACTTTACATTGTGTATTACACGCACGGGTATCAACCACATGAATTTAAAGACCTTGATTCTTGACTGATTTGTAAATTTTAATTAGAGCTATATTTCAATAACACTTAATGAAACACAAGTCTCAACATGGATATTTACACATTACGAGTGATCTTAAAATCCAATAATAACCAACTCAATATCTTTACACTTGCAAATAAACCAACGATTTTCCTCTAATAAAGTAAATAAAACGCGTAGGCCATATGTTACCGCATGTGGGAATTAATTGGTACGTGTACTAAATAAGAGCTCTAGTCTTACCCCGATAATCTGGGCTAGCGGTTTCATTAGCTAAGTGAGGGGAGCGGGGAACCAGGTGGGTATTTGAGACCGCTGGCCGCAGCGCCAGGGTTTTATTTTTACAGCGAGGGAAAAGTTGCAACTATGATGAGATATAAAATGTACTGATTTATTTGGTTAGCTCTTGATAAGCAAATGGCACCTTATTTGCGGACTAGTCAAAATTTTGGAAGCCACTTGCCACTTGTCTTTCTATTTATTATCTGTAGGATGACTTCAGACAATTCCCGTTAGATTGGCCGCTTATTGGGGATGACCACAGGCAGTGGGCTGGCCCCGCCACAGCGACTTGTGAGTAGCGCTATTGAATTAGCCCCGACCGCATTGTCTAATAGATTTAGCGCGGACTACAGTTTAATCTGTAGTAGTTAAACAAAGTGGTTTATAGGAAGTACAGCCTGGAATATATTGTTTGATAAACTAAATCTGAAAGCTATTTGCTCAATACCTTCTTAACACAACATAAATAAAATAATAAACACCCCTACATAAAAATGCCTTACATCATTTTGGAAAAGAGCTGATACTCTTACACTGCTGGATCGATATTAACCAAACATAGCTAAGAACCACCGCAAGGAAACTGGCTTACAAATGAAAAAAAAAACTGCATCGATATCGGTCCATCCGTTTAAGAGCTACGATGCCACGGACAGATACACACACAGACAGACAGACAGACAACAATATCAAACTTAGGTATAAAACCCCTCATTTTGCGTCGGGGGTTAAATAGAAAACATAATTGTAACGAAATCTATTGCTGTATTTGTTTAGAAAGTTTAACGCACTACACCTTAAAAATAATCTTGTTCAATTGATTTTAGTTGCTAAGTTGGATCACCTAAAAAGCTCAAGTACTGAGTTTCACATTGTATGGGAACTGGTCGTTCTATTTTTTTTTATTAATATGTCGTAGGAGCTCATTAAGTTTAATTTAGCTAAATGCTATGTAATCAGGTGAAAGAGCCCCGAGGTCAGGACAAGATCAGGTTAACCTTCAGATTATTGGCGTACCCAACAATGTTTTTGATTAAAAAACAGCTGAATATTTTTTTGATTAATCAGCTCGTGTAAAAATTCCAATGGTTATTTCACTAATTAGTTCATAAATATGGGTTGGTTGTTAACAAATTCGAGAAGCTTTAATAATTTAAAAGTACCTATCAATTTATTTACCGTTGTGTTAAAATAAAGCCACAACATCTATTCACAGAATCCGAATCTAAATTTTATGGCAATATTATCAGATGTACTAAGTAAACCTACGTTTTCAAAAAGAAAATAGAAAGGGCTGCTTTTTTTACAAGAGCATTTGAAATAAAACCTCAATCAATATAATTTCATGATTTTTGCAAATCATTTTTGAACACAAGCTATGAATAAACTCGTGCTTCATATAAAATCCTGAACATTCCGCGCACCTCGCCAGTACCAATTTCACCGTGCGTGTGGTCACTGCTCACCTGCTCACTTGTGTACCTGTGACACTACACAGAAACATGCAGAAGTTTCAGTCTATCTGATGTGTGTGTATAAGTATTAGTGTGTGCGTGCCTGCACCGCCATCTTGTGTAATGTTGTGTCCTTACGCCAGTAATAAACGAGCGTCCAATAGCAACGGTGGTTTTATTCGGCAACCAACAGATCACAATCCCAAGGTATTGCTGCTCAAGCTACACGCTAACAAGATACGTCTTTTAAGGTTTCATCGTTTTCTTTTTAACTAAGAATCATTTTCGCGTTGCTTAGCAATCAAATATTGAATCGGAAATATGACTACAGTATAAAATTGGAATTGTTTTATTTCGTTTCAATGCTATAATTAATTACACAAAATCTAGAAAACTAATTTATCAGTTTCATTTTAATTTAAAGCTATTTTGTAAACCTTCTGTAATTACTATGCCTTAGTTACTGCTTGTGTACCCGACACAGAACCATGTTTACACATGCTTCATATGAATATTGAGTTTATTTTATCAGAAAACCGTATATTGAATTTATTTGCAGGGGAGAGTGAGAATTTAATGGAAATTTTATTGAAAACATGGGCCTGGTATAATAAGTACTGCCCAACCAATCTGGGTTTTAATTGGTTTATCTCCAATATCGTAAAGCAAGCTAAGTAAAACACAAACAAATATTAAAAGTGAATACGGCATTCATATACGACACTTGTTGTAGTCGCCATGCGTTAACTTACAAAGCGACGATTTTTTTAAACCAAGGTGTGAGCAGATCACTTTACCCAAGTTTCATTTCATAATCTAATAAATCTTATAGCAACTTTTAAAGGACGGACAAATATTCATTTTTATTTATATAAACACATTAATATTTCATAAGTTTACTACAGAGGTTCTAGTTGTTACTAGAAATTTAAATATTTGAGTATAAGTTGGTCCATAAGTTTCACAAAAAAAACATTAAGGCCCCTATGCAAAACCGATGTTTTCAAAGCTTCCAGGATCATCTGTATACAGCGCTAACACATACTCCCAACTTTTCCGAACTCCCTCCCATTATCAAGTCATCTCCGCCGTGAACCCCAAAACCAAATATACAAATTTCCAATACATTGGCCATATAAGGCGTCATATAATATGCGGCATCCATTGACGAGCCGCCGAGCCAATTCAGCGGAACGGCCGAACTTACGGAGCGAACGATACAAAAGTGTCGCCATAATCCCGCCCCGGCCAATAAGAGCCATGCGACGGTGCAATACCCATCGCATTTACTATAAGAATGACGTCACAAGCTATCGGGGAGCGAAACTGTCTCTTCTTTTGTCACAAGTTTCTGTTTATAGGGACATTTTGGGATTCTGTCGGGATAAGTTTGGGAATTTTTGGTGGTTCAGTTTTTATGCCAGGTATTTTTTCTGCGAGTGAATTTCATTTTCTTGAAGTGTCTTGAACACAGTCTGATGAAAAATATGTCGTAATGGTCGACAAATAAAAAATATTATACCCAATCAGACGATTCCTAGTTCTTATTCCTATTTCTAGGTGCAAACAATAAAACCAATTAAGGATAATTACCTTTACCCTAATTATCATAACGAGTTATTATAAAGTCCAGACATGTTCTTCTCATCAACAATAATGGCCACCCTCCTAATTTTACGACAGCACTCGCGCCACCTTGTTCTGTAATACACCAACATTTTGTTGCTGTTTGCGCCATATTTAAATCACCTGGCCATAATAGCCAAAAGACCTCACGTAATAGTAGCCATTTAATAAAGGCCCAGAACTTCATAAAATCAGTAAATTGGCTACGTTTACAGTTTATAGCGAAACCTAAATACTCATCTCGTGGAAACCGTAAGGCCAGGAGACAGTATTTGAACAGTCTATAGTGAAACGGCCCCACGTTTCTCTCAATTTTTATTAAGGTCGAGATAATATAAAATAATAGGCCCCACGATGTGAGATCTAAAGTAGGTACTCACCTTTATTCAAGATTGTTTAATTTCAGTCTCCAAAAGGTCCGAAAGTGCTTTTGTTCAATTTAATCTACGGTAGGTATACGAAATCATTTCGCAAAATTACTCAAAACATTATTCATTTATTCAACTGATGGATTTTCCTTGTAACATGTTACGCCTTCATCAATTTTAATAGAATTCTCGCAGTGTAGTTTTTAGGGCCCTTTCAATATTTGGTGGAAAATAGTGGAAAATAAATAACAGAAATAGCGTATGCGATTGAAAAAAAAAGAGCCCGTGTGGTCGCGCGGAAGCTATTCATACAATAAATCAAGCAATGACGTGCGCGCAGTCGTGCACTGCGCATGTGCGGCTCGCACCATACTACACGTTTTCATTTCATTCAGACGGTCATAATTTCGTTAGTGCAGATAGTGGTGTCGTCCACAGCTTTGGATTTATGCTTTCATAGCTTGTACATATTGCGTTTTAAACATTGATCTTGATTTACGGATGCTAGCGAATTGAACATGCATCCGATGGCAAAATATGCATTTGTTGATCTATTGAAGGTAAATATTGATTTCAAGTATATAAAAAAAAATAGGAGACAAGCTTTTGTCCATAAACTTTTAAACATTTATGACCCATGTTAGACAATAGAATATATTCTGAAGAAGTCTACTCCCGAAGCCAAGAGTGCAGTGAAAATAAATCGTAACTCTATACCCGAGACGAGCGATCGGTAATGTTTGCGCAGGATCTCAAATAGATAGGCTAGTAATACTGGAAACGAGAGATTGTCAATATGAACGGTTTTATTGCACTGATTTTCTTTTGCAAATACGGAACTAAAACGGAACGTATATCGTAAAACAAATGTATACAATAAAGAAGAAAAATTGGATGTTTTCGTGACTCGAAACACCAGGAAGTATGTTGAAGTCTTCAAACAAATCTTTGACAGTGCTTATTTCAATAAACATATTCGAAGGTTTTAAGGAAATCAGAGATGAACAATAACGTCGCCCTGTCTGAACAATAACTCAATAAAACTTCTTTTCGCTTGTCGAATTGCTTAAAATAATAAAGCCAACAAACAATTCAATACTACCCTTATTTATTGAAATACACCGGCCATATCGCTTAATTGTTTACCCCGCATGATCATTTGTTATTCTATCATTAATTATAGAAACATTGGAAACTAATGTAATTATCAGGAACGCAGATAACTAATATCCCCTGACGTTGCCCATTATCGGGGGAATGTGGGCAATCTGGGTCAGTGGGCATAAACGTGCGAATTGTGGATACAATGAAATATTCAACGTGAATGATGAGCAATGCTTTTTTGTTCCAATTATCTTTTTTCGCTTTTG
Source organism: Pyrrhia umbra (assembly GCA_963891755.1). Classification (NCBI taxonomy): domain Eukaryota; kingdom Metazoa; phylum Arthropoda; class Insecta; order Lepidoptera; family Noctuidae; genus Pyrrhia; species Pyrrhia umbra. The sequence continues at coordinate 383,749 of OY982942.1, read as the reverse complement.
TTGTATTTCTTCATTTGGTAAGCGTATAATGTGCGGTACTTTTCATTGTTCTCGCGATTTTTTATGAAAATGAAGAATTGTTTTTGTGCCCTTTTGACTTTAATGCTACTGACTGTACTGACTGATGTCTTCCTAGCACTCTTAAAGCACAAGTAAATAATAAACTGTTGACTTAATCGATATTTTGTATTCCCCACTGAAGAGACAAAAACGGCTCGATGATTCTTGGCCAAATACGTTGAAACAATGTCTGAATTTCGTTCTGAGACTGTTAAAATCATTGTCTTTAGTCCGCCATGGTACCGCCTACCAGCATTAATGAGGTGAACATCGTTATCTGATAAAATAACAGTACAGTACCTAAAATAAAGCCTTTAAAATGCACTAATTGCTTCCGCGAAAATCTCAAATCAATTTGTGTAAAAAAACTTATTGCCATAGTACAAATATTTCACGTTATGTTAAAAGCCGAATATAATGTTACTATTGAACTGTTTTAATATGACTACAATTTACTATCGGCTTTGCTTGCGTAGGTATTTCATACTGCACCAGATGCTATTCTCAGAGGAGCTCGTGGCTAAGTAACAGCCACACAGTTCGATCGAGCAAAGGTTAAGCTGCGCTTGGCGCGGCTGAACCGGGGATGGGTGACAATCCATATCGTACCGAGACTCATCCACACTGAAAGCACGTTGCGCTGTTGCTCCCGGCTTTCATTTGTAGATCTTAGACAGTCGTCACGTTAAGTCAGAAACCAGAATGTCAGCCAACCAGTCTTACCAAAAGGTATCGTCTTTCTCGTTAAGTGGATGATAGAGGTCAGTTAGGCAGTCTCTCCATGTAAAACATTGGTACTCAGCTGCATCTGGTTAGACTAAAAGCCGACCTCAACTTATTTGGGGAATAGGCTAGGCAGATGATGAGTAAACGCTGTTCATCGTACAATAACTAATTTCACTTGGTAACTAATCCTTAAACTTTAATTACTTCAGCTTTATATTACTAAACATTATTAAAACCCTCAAATAACGGCTTAGCCGTTAAAAAAACCTACAAAGGAAGTGCACTACGCTATTATCCACTCTACAAGAGTGTCGGCTGTTCATTATCTGCTTTATATGCAGTGCACGCAGCTTGGGATATGGGTGTGCATTTTATATACTCTTCTCACGAAACATCTAAGATATAGTGAAACGCGGGATAAAGAAAGAAAAGCAAAGCATATGGCAATAGTAACTACCATGCATTATATTCTGCCCAATTGTCCCCTGCTACGCCCCATATCTATAAAATGTAACATATTATGTATAGTACCTATATTGTTTGGTGGCATAAATAGATTTTGTGCCTGCCTTAATAGATATTGGTCAACAGTAATGTTGATAGTTATAATAACCACGCTTTCCAAAAGTTTAAAAAACCTTATCTTCAAACTGTATTTGAGCATAGCCCTAGTATACATTGCCAAATCGTAACCTAAACTGAACACTTAATAATAACTAGGAATAACATAAAATCGATCTGTTGGAAAAGGTAAGTTTTTAATTAAAGCTTCCTTAAAGATTCCAGATATAAAATATTATTTTTATTTCCGATACCATAAATAGGAAACCTCATTTATATCAGCAAGCGATCCAATCAAATAACTCCGACGTATGGGCAGCACAATGCCATCCTTTTCATCCTGCCAGTATTGTAGGGCGCTGAAAACAATGCCATTGCCAATATAAGACCAAAGCTCACCACAGGGAAGGGGAGGGGGGGGAGGATCCGACCGCCATTTGTCGGAGCAATTTTTCTATATTTTCTTGTTGTGGTTGGTATTGTTCAAAGGGTTTATTGGAAGCTTTTTGAGGTTGGAGGTATACCTCATTCGTACGATGTCGAGGTTGGTAAGCTTCTTGTTATAATCGGAGATATAGCCAGGCGCCCTGACCATTAAACGGAATGGCTCTCGTTAGCCGCTTACAGTTATGAAGTTTGAATATGTTGTGAAGAATATGCCATGTTATAAGCATGAAACTACCTCTGATTAAATAATAAAATATATATTGATGTGGCTAAATAATTCCCTGAATATTCGGTACTCCCTAGTTATAATGACAACAATTATAATGGTTTGTTTATTCATTGTTTCGATATTATGGTACAATTAGCGGCGGTCGCTTCCAATCCAACAGAACCGGAGGGGGAGTGTTCTAGTCGAATTTTGTCAACGAAATCGATATCGGTCGTGAATATCACTCGTTATTCCGCTTCATCGAGCGACACTAATGTTCTGTTGACACTGCCCGGCTGCTCTGTACACTGGCCGCTAAATAAAAGGTGTGCTATACAACAATAATGAACGTTTATGAATAGATAATGTTGGTGGATTGATGTTGAGGACGACGGTAATTTCGACTTTAATTTTTAATAGCTTGTAAGTGGTTCTGGGAAATAGGTAGCCCTTAAATTTCATTACATGGCTCGAAAATATTATTTGAATAAAACAATTAAGAAAAGTGGTGGACAGTCGCTTCACTGCTCTAACGTAGTGGAGAAGAATAAATTATTTAAAGCTTTCAAATTCGGCCTCAACTATTATTAATCTATACTTATAATAAATCTGTAGAGAGGTCAATTCTGTACATGAAATATATTTCCAAAATAACTATCAGGGGGTGATTAGGGATCGATACTGATGCCAAAAATGCAATCAGTAAAATTTTTGTCTGTCTGTCTGTCTGTCTGTCTGTCTGTCTGTATAAACTCTATAGAAACAAAAACTACTCGACGGATTTTAACGAAACTTGGTACAATTATTTGTCATACTCCTGAGATGGTTATAGTATACTTTTCATCACGCTACAATCAATAGGAGCAGAGCAGTGAAGGGAAATGTTGTCATTTTGTTTAAACGCGCTAATCTCAGGAACCGCTGGTCCGATTTAAATAATTCTTTCAGTGTTAGATAGTCAATTTATCGAGGAAGGCTATAAACTATATATCATCACGCTAAGACCAATAGGAGCGGAGCACCACTATTCCACGCGGACGAAGTCGCTGGCAGAAGCTAGTAGGAAATAATATAGCAACAACAAAGGAACTCACCCAGTCTTATTCCATAATCGATGTAGGTATCTATGAATATTTTCCTTTTTTTTTTACTATTTTCCGTTAGCTCACCCGTATCGTACAGTAACAACTGTATCTTGTTTTTATTTTCCCGGCGTAAAATATAAACTTATCTCGTAAAAGCCTGACTCCACCATTTTGCAATTTCACTTTGTACATAATTATAATTACATTTTCGTTCTGCCGTGAACATGACACATGTTACATTGTTCCCTCCAATACCAGACACCGACATTGTGGTGAATCCGTTTTCAGCAAACACGTTTAGGCTAATTAGATGATTACTCAAATTAGTCTGTTTTATACCGCGGTAGACAAATTCTGTCTCGTGATAAACAGAGTAATATAATACCACCATTCTGTGGGTTCACCATTCAGAAGACTTTCAAACTTCGTAAGGGAGGTGATTCAATAAGCGTACTACAATGCTGTGGTCTCGTATCGACGATGGAAAGCCCCATTGGTGATTAAAAGGTATTTGTTTTGTTGATGACCTATTAATAGTGTCCGTAACCAAGGAATACAGCGGTTTTTTCTAGTTTTCAAAGTAAGGTAAAACTTAACTTTTTAGACGCTCACTAGCAAAATTCATAGTCAACCTTGGTTGTAAGTAGGTAGAAAACAAATCTTATGAGGTCGGTTGCACATGCACTCGGATATAAAAGAAGTAGACACAAATACAGAAATAGCCTAGTGCATGGACGGGAGCACGCTTTTTTCACATTAACGAACTTCGTTTTTAGAAATCAATCTGAAGTGGTCTTATCACAAAAGCTTCTCCAAGTAAGGTAACACGCGAACACGTACAAGTATAAAGCCAATTTCCTATCTATGAAACAAGACGGAGCACGTTATTCAATAACGTCTTCTCGCCACGCCGAACGCTAATTGGCGCGCGTTTGATACATTTAGACGCGCCTCCATTGTCGCGCGTCGCGTCTTGCCGCGCCATGCGCCGTGTGCTGCACGCCTAATTGCTCAGCCAAATTACTCAGTGAACACCTATGTGTAGTTGGTTATCATGTAGGTATGCATGTGCCGACTAGCGGTTGATGTACCGCGTGGGTCGCGGCAGACGGTCAAATTAATTAATATTAAATGTAATGAAACCCTGGACACTATTTAGTTGAGGCAAATATTTTAATTGAAAGTGTATACGTTTAGAATGCCGTTGTTTAAAGTAAAATCGTTTCACAGAATTATTTAAAATTAATTTAGACAAGTTTATTTTCATATTTTAGGTTATAACTGTGAAAGTGACATTATTTAAAATATTTAACTTGTTTAGGGGTTCTAGAATGTAAGGTATATTATAAATGCCCTGACTACATCTAGGGTTAAACTAGCACAACATTTGTCTTATGTAACAGATAAGTTAAAGGCTTCTCTGTAATGTATCATTCTTGTTGTATTAGACGAGGCTCTGCTGTACGTATTCTTGTTTTATGAGCTGGAGAACATTGCTGACTATAAAAAAATCTGCTACACACACGAAGCCCCTATTCATTCATTAACACGTAAATCAAAATTATGTCAACTAATCTAACATTTAAAATGCTTTGTCCTGAATGACTGACGGATCGACGCACAACCTAAACCGCTGATCGTAGAGACCTGAAACTTAGAGGGTGTGATCTTTGTATGGCGTAGGCATCCGATAGGTAAGGATTTTCCGAAATTATACCCTTAAGGGGGTGAAAAAGGGCGGCAAAGTTTGTATGAAACTCTGTCATTTGCCCACGCGGGTGAAGCAGCTGGTGAAAAGCTAGTCGTAAATATTTTTGTGGCGGATGCTGTGTGTAATTGCTGCGTATCCATATCCGCAGCGCTATCCGCGATTGATTTGTTGCCCAACCCTGTCTGCCCCGTGCCCGCATCCGGCTTCGTCCGGGATTTCATATCGAATGTCCGATGCTATAAATAATTTTGGCGCGACCCTGTCCATACTGGTATTGTCGGTCGCGTTTTTGCGGATAAAATATTCGGTGAATGCTCCACTGGTATTTTAATAAAAAGACAGCGTAATGACCGTATAGATCACACAAAACATTTATTTGCAAAAACCTTGGAGCGACTTAACCCCACTTAGGGCCAGAGCCAATATTTGACTGAATTTGGTTGTGTCAATGATACCTACCGCACATATTATTCATTGACAAAATGAGAGATAGCTAAAACTATCCTTCAAGTTTTGATGCTTGAGGATGAGTCTCCCATTTAACATTAGTGAAGAGAAGTTTTCATCGCTTTATACACAAATATATTGTACGTACAGACAAGTATGAAATTCGTATAGGTCCTTAAATATGCATAGACCTGAAACCGATCGTCCTGCGAGGTCGCGCCGTGTCTATAATGTATTCGACCGCATTCTGCATCGCGCTCAGGGCTGGTCTGGTCAGGCGCCGAATATCCAAATTATGCCGTAAGTAGGTACAAGGCCGAATATTTACCGGCCGAAACGTTGCATCACTATTTTTGCCGCTAAGATAGCTTTGCGGTAGTATTAATTTTGATCTAAAGACACTTTTACATTCAAAATAATACATATCTCAAATATTTTTTCACTTGTTTTACTTACGCAATTTTGTTGTTATATAATTTTAGAGCCCTGTTCAGCACACCCTTTTCGTTTTCATGGATGTTTTAAACTTTATCAATATCCTAGCTAGATAATTAAAAATATTAGGTATTTCGGTTCTCGGCTACAAAAAACAAAAAAAAACTGGTATTCGTTATTAAATGCAACTACATCCCTATTTTCCAATATGACATTATCTTTATTTATTATCGCACAGATTCAATAAGTATTAGGTACATTTGTATCGCTCGGTATAAACGGCCTACCTTCAAGGTTGTCCGTGATAGGGCTGGGCAGACGGTAGCGGGCTCATAAATCATAAAGTCCTCATTTATCAAATGGTACCAACCTTAGTATTTGTCCGCAGATATTTATTATGAGATGGCATTTAAGATTGGAGATTGTACAAACCATGAGTATTTCGCAGCAATATAATTTTGTTGTCAATTGTTGCTGATTGTTGTCCTTTCTGCTGCTAGAATGTAAGTTGGACCCACTTTATTTTGGAAAATAATAATCTTTATTTATGTCACAATCAAAGGCTAGAAGTGCGTGATGTTTACGTATGTTTATTTACTGGGGATTATTGAGTTTTAGATTGAAAACATGTTTTTAATATTCTACTCTTTTGAAGCGAGCTCGATAACTTCAAAGGAACTAGGCAACTTGTCATTTCATCGCAAGGATGGAAATGTAACATGTGGGATGCTAGGAGAGGAGACGGAGGGTAATATACCTACTCTCGCAGTCTTAAAAAAATTGCGGTGAGATGGCACGCGCTGACTTAAGATAAGATGTCATGTGATTTACTATCAGAGGGAATTGTGAGTAGTAACTAACATTTCGATTCAAACTCATAAGCCGGATCGGAGAATGGAATTTGACTTGACTGTGCCCGGTGTATTTAGGACATAACTTACTTCATAAGCCGTAGAAAGGCCGCGTAAACAACATAAATCATTAGGAAGCAAAACTAACTTAACCCTAAAATGTTCCAGTTTCAATTACTAAGCGTTACGCGTGTAAAGTTTGTAGGAGTTGCTCGCCGCGAACCAATTAGAGGGAAGGAAATTAATTCGGTGACGAGACGTGTCGGCACGCGTCTTGTTGACGACGAGCGACGCTGCCGAATGAGCGCACCAGAGGGTTACACAAATTACAACTTTTTGAATTTGGAAACTTTGTCCATAGAACACATTATCACTCAGTTGCACCAAAAATATTAGGTTACATATACGGAAACAGGAAGAACTGTCAAATCAATTCAAGAACTGTCAAATCAATCCAAGAACTGCCAAAACAATTCAAGATCTGTCAAAATAGAGGAAAAAATGAATAATTTTGCTAATATTTTATGTTTTTCGTTTTCGTTTCGTTTAAATAATAATAAATTATTATTATAAATAAATAATATATAAAAAATATTATAAGTAAACATATATCGTAAGATATATGTTTACTTTATTATTATATCTATGTATTGATTAAATGAAAAATGTTAAAAGTATGCTTAATATTATTGACATCATGTTTTGTGATATATCCCAAAAGTATAAAATATAAATTATAATAAGTTTGGGGCAACCGGCCATATAAATGATTTATCTGATATTTATATACTTATTAATCATCACATTTTGAAGTCTGATTCCTTGGCATAAAATGTTGACCATCCCAATTATCTCCTTACTTTACCTGCGTTACCTAAAGCTAATCAAACCCCGAAGAGGCTATTAAAGGCCAGCATCTTCAAGCTTTCCCAAGAGATCTATTTACATTGGACCTCTGCGAACTCCTAAGAGTTATTGGAGTTTCCTTTCTAGTAGATACTGTACTAGGCAGCAAAAAATCGCTGCATAGCCTATAAAGCATTTGAATCGATGTACCGAGTACCTATGTATAGGAGATATTTGAAATACAGACCCAAATCAAACCAAAACTCATTGAAGTTGAACTCAAATTACTTGCGTTTAGAACGAGCGCAATTTACGTATACAAGACGCACGCCCTAACGAATTTGTATGACATGCAGAATTCGGCAGTTTGCAGTGACTTACACCAGTAAATAGTATAATGCAAAAGGTTCACGCCGCCTAAAAAGCTTTATCGCTCCGATGAAATGACGCGACGGAACACAAAACTTCAGTTGCCAAAGAAAATAATAAACTGTGTCATAGAGCTGTAGTTCGCCTGAACCTACCCTGAAAAGCAACGTTTATACTCTCAGTTTTTCGTTTCAGGTTTTTGATTAAAGTAACATTCATCGATATACCATTTTCAATGTGGCTGTTGAATATGAAAATTTGCGATCATTGTCCTCTTGATTTTGTCTTTAAGGAAAACTAGGGCAGAATGTGGCTGATGTATGAGAGGGTAATTTTACAAGCTTATGTGCTATGTCGACCTGATGGAACGTCGTCGACATTGCAGATAATAATGCTCTGTCTTTATAAAAATATTTGACAACTTCGTAGATATTTTGTTTGTGTAAAGCCATTTTTGAAAAGGTTAATAGGCATTGGTGTATTCTGATTTGCAAGGTTACAAAACAAAGCTGTATTTTTGCTACATTGTGAAGATATATCTCGTCATTTCTTATTTTTCTTTTCAGTGTTTTTCAGTTAGTGCTTGCTATGCAATACCTCTATTATTTTTAGTTTTCTTTGCAGAGTTTCTCAGTAACCCAGATTCTAGATTTACCTCAGTTTAATTGAAGATGGGGTCGCTCGCTATTGCATAAACTTATATAAACTAACATAATTGAATGTAGCATGGTGTGTGTGAGCACATAACTCAAATGTATGCCTTTGGGAACGCAAGCATTAGATTTATACAGCATCAAATTCAACCGACTTCAATTCGTATATGAGTTTCCTTTGAACCGAACTTTACAGTCGACCAGCATTTAACACAAAGATAGTAACCGTAGTATTATTGAGCAGCCCGCGGGGACGGCCATTGATTAATATTGGCTCTAGAACTAATTAGTTCAGCGCTGGGCATTGGACATGGGACATCAATTAGTTACTGTATGAGGACGAGGCCATCTAATTCGGCAGCCTGTTAATTAATGGGCTGTTTGATCTATGTGCCGCTTGTGAGGACTTCTTTGTCTGTTCATGGCGTTTTCGAATATGCAGTTAAATAGAATTGTCCGAATTATTAACTTTTTCTCGCGGTTTCACCCGCATCCCGATGGAACTACTTTGCGCACCCGGTAAAAAAGTATTCTATGTGTTAATCCAAGTTACAAACTATAGGTGTATCAACTAAATTTCATTCGAATCCATTCAGTAGGTTTTGTGTAAAATAGTTGCAGGATGTTTATTCTTTTCTTTCAAGGTCCTCACCTTTAAGTCTTGAATGTGACAACTACTCACTTAATCTAAACCATAGTTGAGGAGAAAGCTGTAAGCATACTTCCTTGGAAGATACTTCAGGCCAAAGCTTTCTGAAGAAAACTATATATGTTTAGTGAATATTAAGCTTTCCAGTGCCAAGCTTACAACTACAGTCCGAGTGACGACCTCTTAACTTGCTAACACAAACAGCAACCCGTCACAGCTGATGTGTTACCTTCCAAACTAAATTCTTTGTTGCTATCGTAGCAATACCAACAGTAATTGTAAGTGATGCACCTACTTGTAACCACGTTCTTGTGTAGTTATATTATTACTATTGTTCTCTTGGGCGGCGGTAGACCACTGCGCTGATTACTTGGAGAAGTGTTCACAGAAATTTTAAATTAGATTTTTGAATGTTGAAGACTTCAACAGTAATAATATTTACCTTTATGAGACTTTTAACGTTATTAGGTACATCAGTTTTTAAATGATTAACGATAATTATCGCTTCAATGACTGCTGTTGCCATTGGTCGATGGTTTGTCTAAATTGGGGTCACTGTATGTGGATTCTAGCGACCATGGAGGACGGGATCTGCGCCTTGTCATTAAGTGCTTTCTCACCTTTTATAACACCTTCTTTTAGTAGATATAACACCAACCAGCCAGTAGGGTGCTTTTCATAATTTTCTGCCGATGACAAGTCAATTTTCATTCACCTATATCTAAAAATGTAACTATTGTCTTAGAGACACTCAATCAATTACAAAATTACTTATTTTGTTACTTACATTTTGAAAGTCACATCTAAAAGTTCTCATGATATAACATAAAGTATGAATTATGTAAAAAAGTAAGCATAGGTTTAGTGTTTGTGAAAGTCAAACGACTAGAATGAAATATCATAGGTTCTCCAGACGGCCTGTGACCTAACTAGCGACAGTTATGAGCCTAATATGACTTACGACCCCAAACGGAATCCCTCGTAAAAGTTTTACGACTCTCACGAAGGATAGATTTATGTAGAGCTACATCATACAAAAAATAATAACAAATCGTACCCTTCAGCATAACACTTATCTGATATTTCTTTATTTTGGACACGTTTCTTTATCTCGACTTAATACGCTAGTCTTAAATAGGATGACGTCAGTGGTGCATCTAGCTGTAGGTATGTATTTGTTCGCACCTTAACCATTGAGTTATGAGCATAAAAATAATAAGTTTATTACCATCAAACTCGTCATTTTTAAATTAATTATTAATACATAAATCCCAGGACTACCTTATGAAGCGAATCCCGCGAGACTATTTAAAAATGAAATTCAGGTCGTTCATTGGAAATTAAATTTTATTAATTTTGATCGCGCCGCGCAGCAAATTGACGGATTTCGTTCGCGCCGATGGAGCGCAGGCACTGACCTGCAGGGTTGGTAAAGGATTGAAGCTCTACTTTGATATAATGACTAAAATTCTCCAGAATTCTCCAGGCTAATCTCAACAGAGACTAGCCAATTATGGAGGAGATGTTCGACTACTAGAAGCGTGTACTTATAATCCTAATCGGCAATTCGACCCGACCTGGATGACCACTATAAGAAGGCTCTGTATGCTTTAAGAAGCACGATGGAGTTCTCTACATGTAGTAACATCTGACCCATCCCATGGACTTGCAATTTCCACTATAATGTACCCAATAATAATACGCAAACCTATTGTATTGTTTAAACGAGTTATACTTCAACATCGTGCTTAAAGACTAAGGCATACCAACCGAATACAAAACAAATGCGTCATTGGTTACGTAAGTCCACTTCCAATCTGCCTTGCAAATGCATTGTAATAACTGGAACTGATGTCATGATTGTATCAAGTAAGACCAGTGACAACCCTGTGTAGTGTTGTGCGTCGCTGTGCGCCCAGCGGATAGTGCTGCACCAGTCGATCATCATAATCTGTTTCCGAAATACGTTGAGATCGGCTGGTTTGGTTAATTACTCGTTTTTATACGTAAGTAACGAATTTTCGGTTCAAATGAAGCTTGAAAGTGATATTACGCGGTATGTGGAATTTATTTCGGACCTTTTTATTTAGTAGGTGTATAAGGAGGGAAAAATACGTGAACACGTACGAGATGTATGGTAGGTCCATGCCATATCATGTGGAGGGTTCATCCCATGGGTAAATCGATCCCTCGCTTCCTCGTTGCAATAATAGCTGATCGTATAAATGTCTAAAAGATAGTCACACCTTTCTACCACGAATGTAGCGGAAATCTATGAAAGACGTGATGACATCATTTTATGGGAACCGTCTCAACTAATGGTGGGCATTTCATGGCAATTGTTTCTTTTAAAAGGTAGAATTTTCTAAGCTTTTATTGAAAGCTGAAAAGCGATAGTGTGCTCGAAGATACAGACACTTTCCAGAAGTTGAGGTTCTATGTCGTACAGGTAGGTAGAGCTTATTAAATCATCATATTAAAAATCTAAATAATTCAGAACAAGACCGTCTTTGAAACCCTTCGGAAGTTTTCGATATTAATCTTTTAAGACAGTAGCCCAACATTCACCGCAGTGCGTGCTACCTCAACAAACAAGAAATCTCACTTCTTCAACATCAGACCCGGAAACCAGCCCAAACCCTTTGGTTAACTGCCCAATCCGTTACTTAAATAAAGTGCGGAACGACCGTAGTGGGTTTGAGTCCCGGATGATTACCATATAAATTGTGTGCACAGGCCGCCGACGTCTCTCACTAAGGCACTTTATTTGGGTGTAAATAATGGACGTATATTTTAAGGCAACAATGCTGGAGGGTTTAAACAAATGCATACAAGTTAAGGGAAAGTATATCCTCCACATAGTTTAGAAGAAAATAATACACCTGAAGACGACGTTGCAGGGAATGTCATCTATTCTATCTTCTATACTTATAATAAATCTGTAGAGAGGTCAATTCTGTACATGAAATATATTTCCAAAATAACTATCAGGGGGTGATTAGGGATCGATACTGATGCCAAAAATGCAATCAGTAAATTTTTTGTCTGTCTGTCTGTCCGTCTGTCTGTCTGTCTGTCTGTCTGTCTGTCTGTATAAACTCTATAGAAACAAAAACTACTCGACGGATTTTAACGAAACTTGGTACAATTATTTGTCATACTCCTGAGATGGTTATAGTATACTTTTCATCACGCTACAATCAATAGGAGCAGAGCAGTGAAGGGAAATGTTGTCATTTTGTTTAAACGCGCTAATCTCAGGAACCGCTGGTCCGATTTAAATAATTCTTTCAGTGTTAGATATTCCATTTATCGAGGAAGGCTATATGCTATATATCATCACGCTAAGACCAATAGGAGCGGAGCACCACTATTCCACGCGGACGAAGTCGCTGGCAGAAGCTAGTTTTGTAATAATTTGTAGCAAGGTGTTGAATCCTTCACTATAATGACACATGATAGCCCTTAGTGCTGAACGTAGGTCGCGAGATATTGCCGTTAGCAATGTGTAGAATGTACGCTTTGCACGAGGTGTACAATTGGTCGTAACCACTAATTACAAATCACAACTTTGTTCAAGTAGTAAGTAGGTACTAACTGCAACCTCTTTAGACCCGTTTAGAATCTTAGCACGAGTAACACTATTTTTAATTACTCTATCCGGCAGTTAAGATAGTGAGAACCTGTCAGTCGGTCCTGGTAATATATAATAAAGCTATATGAGGTTACAGAATATTTTCCAACCTAGCAATAAATAGGTAAATACTATTGATTGGTCCACGTACCCTCCCCATCGACCTGTTTACATTACAAACTGTATAACTTATGCCGTATCACGAACCAACTTGGGTTTCTCTTACTAATAGTTCTTAAGTTAAACATAACTTTACCGGGCGCCATCTAACGGATACTCGAGAAATTACTGTATAAAGAAAACGAGGTTGTACTTAGGACCCGTCTAGAATGTTCTACCTTTCTCTTCTTTGGATTAGTAAGTAAGCAATTAAGATACATGAAACCTAGTTCGGCCAACGATTGCGAGTTGAAAAGGTCAGAGAGAGGGTAGCAATTGATTTAAGCCTTTGAATGTTGGAAGGCTAACATCACCACGCTTATCTGACGGACAGGCGGTAATTTGGATAAACAACCCTTTCATTGTATCTCTTTTCAACTCTGTCCTACTTGCTACAAAGACAGAATTTGAATAATTTTCGTCTAAGTCAGGCGTAATGTTTGTGTTCATTTATATATCGGATCTGACATTAGTGCTCATGTGTATCGAAATAAAATCAGTTACGATAGACTTTCTTAAGTTTAACGCAAAAATAGCATATACAACGTCGTAAAAATGAAATTACTTAGTCCACATTACAGGCAAGCGATAAAGCGCTTTGGAGCGATACGCTCGGTGATAAAGCGCTTGAAGCGATCGCAGCTGTATCCCGTCAATGATGGGAGCGTTTTAACGTAATGGTTTGTCTTGATTGTTTCTTCAGTGCAAATGAAGCTTTTTACTGTAATGTTCGCTTTAAACGACAATTTAGCGTATGGTTCTCTGATAAGCGGAAGCGTTTTGCACAACATATTTTCCAGGCATACAACTTATATTTCTTAGTGTTTTAAATACAACAATCTTTGAGGCATAATTGAATTGTTAAAGTTATTACTTCAAAGATTAGATCCTTTATTTGATCGTTGTTGTGTTGTTTCAACTTCCAAAAGATTCTAAATAGACGCTGAGAAGCGGAGTTTTTAGGACAAACATTTCTGTATAGTAAAGCAGTCAGTGTATGTTTCTCTGCTATCTGTTATCAACAGAGCCGCACCCTAATGCCAGTTTGTTTCTCTAAGCTCGCTGAATATATTATTTCGTTGTGAAACTGTAGAGATATTAAGAGAGTTAAAAACATATCCATTGTCATATAACCTTTTATGAGTTGTTTGAACTTTTATCTAGACGAGTAAGAAATCTCTTTTATTATACCGTTTAAAAGCTGTGTTATGTTTGAGCTCCTCAATTAATTGCAGTGTTTAGAGTATGTCTTTATTTATTAATTGGTCAGGCATTAAACTGGATCTTCTAGGCAGCAGCCTCTCTACTTCTTAAGACTAAGGCCATATTAATAGAAGTTACATGTGACATATTCATTTGATTTTAGAATGATGTAAAATAGAACCAACTCTAACCAAAAAACTTTTTTAATTTTGTTTAAGAATTCATTCTACTTATTTTCTTCCACGAATTTGTTAGCTTAAGAAGTCGTACGTGTGTTCCTCAATGAACAAATAACTCCCAAAGCCAGAGCACATTTCTTGCTAAATCCTTATATTTTTAATTAACCCCAGAGCACACTACAATAAACAATATTTAATTAACCTTAATTTGTTTCAGGTAAACACAGAGAGGACTTCAAAAGAAAACTACTTTACGAGGAAGTGGACGAAGTTAATCTAATATCCCCAGGTCACCTGTTTACCGGAAGTGCTTTAGTAAAGCCTCTAACAAGCCGTAAGCTGGTACTTCCGGTCAGCCTAATGGAGGCTGAGTGGGGTTTTGTAATTTTGATTAAGCCTAACAATTTATTGTAACTCAATTATCCAATTTGTTTAATAGATTCTTGTAAATAATTCAGTTGTTCAAATATTTCACGTATTTAATCATTACGAGTGGTTAATGAAATATTAATATGTGAGTTTCTCTTGTAATTAGTGTAATTACAATTACATAATTAATTTGACTATCGAGATTTCCAGGGAAGTCACTTTAGTTTCGGGAGAGGCTATTGTTTCACGGCTAATTGTACAGCAGTAGAATAATTGTCTGTCCTTTCATTTTGATAGATATTTTTGAAAGTTTTATATGTATAATAGACACCATATTTATTTGCTTGGTCAACATCCTTCTTTTTAATATTATAAACGTGAAAGTTACTTTTATCTGTCATGTTACGCTTTCACGACAAAACGACTGAACCGAATTGGACTGATTTTTTAGTATCGACATACATTGAAATGCAGGAATGGACATAGGGTAGTTTTTATCAGCGTGTATGTAGTTTCTTTATCATGCGGGTGTAGCTGCGGGAAACATCTAGCTGAATATATTTTACTAACAGCTTTTCAACAAAACAATCTCCCCGCATGAAACCCACGTGGTGTATTAAATAGAGATAGCTACTGTACATTTTTGTACTGCACGCTCGCTGAAAAGCATGCACACATCAAAAACACATTTAGATAAATGTGCACAGCGCAAAATATGAACTTTTATTTGACTATTTTGAAAAAATGATTGCTATTTCAGCAACTTACTGGATGAAAATTGAAGTTGAACTGAATTAAGATAAAAATTGATAATTCGAGTCACGAAGATAGTGTCTTCAATTGTACTTCAGAAATTCATATTAAAATTTTTATTATGTGCATTATGTTATGTTAATTTTTATAGAACTTAGTAAACATTTGGAAAAGAAGACATAATATTGAGTAGTCGACTAAACTAGGTACTATTCAATTGTAACATTATATTTTTTAAACAATTCAGAAGAAAAAATATTATGCATGCTGATATCATCTGCGTGTTTTTTCTACCAGTAACGTTATGACACTCGCAAAGTAATCTTCAAAGAACACACCCTACCTACATTAAGAAATCCCTTCTAAATGGTATCTCTTAAGCAGTTAATCTACGAGCTTAAATTGGTTCCATTTAATTCGATACTGCGAATTGCTATAATATACTATCGTTTAACTCATAATATAGTGATATATTACGATCTATTAAACTTAATAGAAGTGGGGGGGGGGGGTCTTGTAATCTTTCTTTTTGGCGCCCACCGTGGGTCTCTTTTTCATAAAGTATTCCTATTTGGTTGTAATCTCTCAGAAATCTTAATACCAGTAATATAATATTAAGAACATAATATATTTTATTGCTCGCTGATTCTCTATACTCGGAACGGATTTTATTAATTTTGTATTTGAATCTTATTTTTCCTCTAACTTCGCTCTCGTTGCTGAGGCTACGAAAATTTTGTTCAATTATTTGCGGCTGCCAACCATATTTAATCTTTTTATATTTTAAATTGTACAACAGAAGTATTACTGGAGACCAACAATTTAAAGTGTAACGCCTCAAACAAACTGTGTGTTTTACTTTAGATCAAACTACAACGAAGAAATAAACTTCTCTCATTTATTAATTCCAAGAAACTTTAACGCTACATAATGAAAACATTCTTGACTCCATTTTAATCTCACAAGCTTATTATCCCTGCTATGGGCATCATTATTTACTTGGTAATGTCTTTGTTTACACGCATCGTTGGTAATGCGCCTGAAAAGCTGAAACAGCACGTTTTAGTGCTCGATTTAAACTTGTTTCGGGTCTCTGAACAACTAATGAGCTGTGCTGGACGCAATGTTCTTAATCTGATGAAATTATTTTGATCGCACCTCGATTCTTCGATGATGGTAGTTACATACATGTGTGAAATTTGCTAGTGCTTGCTGATAAAAATGTTATTTTAATGTGGTTGTTAATTTCCCTTTTGCTTATATTCAGTAAGGGCACAATATCATACTGTTCACATTTCTAAAGGCCAAATGATATGTTTTATATAATCATGAAATAAAAGTTGATAAATTTTCCACATTTTCATCTAGCCTATATTCCACACAACATATATTTATTTCCATAGCGTTGAACACAGCGTTCAATCCAAAGCTGTGATCCAGCAGAAACTCGTCAGCGTAAACTCGCGAGACAGCGATCCATCACCGCGTCGTGCTGTAATTAGCTCATTAAGCACAATGCGCTCCGCACTGAGCCGCCGATGTAACGCTTGCACGCGAAATTACTTGCTGGATATCTTTATAAAGAGTTGTTTGTTGTGCATGCAGATTTAGTGATAGTCATTGTAGCTATACATGATATGAATAGAAATGTATAGGTATGTCATTTTGAGCACTTAGGACAATTTTATAAAAGAACTTGTTTAGTCTGCTTCATGTGTGGTCGATGGTCTGCTTCAACATTTATATACATACCTATTTACTTTTAAAAGGTCAGACCTAGATAAATCTGGTTCAATCATTAATTTAACCTTAACTGCTTCAAACAGTTAACCCTTTTAACTCAAAGGTCAAATAAACGTAGTATTTACTTGTAAGCTTTACCACTAGGCAACATCAACACACAGCTTACAGTATTAACATAATGGCTCTAAAGATTATGGTAATGTTCAAATAATGACAGTTCTCTTATCGCTTGAGGGCACTATTAAGTAATTTTCCCTTCAATTTTATAACTGTTGCATGTTGCCACTGATGTTTTGATAGAAATGCGTTAACCGGAACGAATCAATCTTCAAATGCGCCCATTAATTTTAAAACCTTTGTTCCTATAGTAAAGATTATAAATATTATGCAAATGGTACAAAATTTCTATAAAATCTATAAATATCTGCTGTTTTATATCATCATCAGACTACCACCTCGTTAGGCCGTCTAAAGCTGACTGACAAACAATACCCCCACTCCTGTCCGGCAAGACTGATGACGTAGTTCGGACAAACAGGCCGACGGAGACGGATGGCTGGTCCGACACTTAATATTTGCCACCATTAGTTCCATGTACTGCACGAAGATTGAATTGCGATGTAGTGTTTGTACTGTGTGTTTGGCCTCTTATATTATATCGTTTTGTTGGTTCAAGGGTAGATTACTGTTTCTTTTTTACAGTTTGCAGTTTTGGGATTTATTTATAAGAGGTGTAGTTCAGGTTTCAAGATGAATGACTGATGACCATGCACTAATCACGGAGAAGTGATAACAAGAGCAGTGTTAAAACACTATTTATTCATATTATAAATATGTCGCGCCCTAGGAAACAACAAGCATTGTCGCAATGTTCCGTAGACGCAGAATAAAATACATTTTTTATTACTGAACTAGTTGAAAATATACGTTATAAAGCAAGAGTAGCCGAATTTTATAATATATTATTTCAGCAGCTACCTTCATTCTTCGCAAAAAGAATACCCTTACAATTTAGCGACGTATCAAATAGTTGCGGTCGTTCCGCCGGAAGCGCTGGCGGCCATGACGGCCCGCCATTAGCGGCGGATGACGCGCGCCACCCGACTTCCGCCCGACAGTACCTACATCACTAACGGCATTTTCTTAAAAATGTAATAAAATGTTGTTTGAAATAGGGCTGTAAACGGTTACATACTTCATCATCATCATTTTCAGCCTAATATTGTCGTGTAATTTTATAATAATACACTTTCATAAAAAATATGCATTCATGGTAGAAATTGGGATCGTTCTAAATGACAGTTCACGGGGCTTGCCTTAGATTTTTAAAACAGTAGACATTTCAAGCACTATTATCTACCATTTGTAAAGATCGTATGCGATGATTTTTACTTATCGAGATTTATGTTAAAACATCTTTAAACAATATAATACTAAACCTAGAATATTAGCCAGCAAAGTTTATATTATCTTTACAGAATGCCATTAAAAACTTGTTTAAAGTCTTTAATAAAAAACGCACTTTGATTTCCCGTCGCCTCGGGGAAATCGAGGGCCGTTACCTTTACGACGCCATCTTGAAGTAATAACGCTGTAAAACGTCAGCTTGCAACTTTAAAACCAACGAGCTTTTAAATATTTGTAACTGGTTCATTCACCATGTTTTACGCTCAAAGTGCTTATTTAAAACTCGTAAGGATTGAAGGGGGACATTTCGAAATGTAAGATGTAGATATTGTAAAGTAAAACAGAAGCCGTAGATTTACGTCAAATTTTTGGTCACGTTTCAACATAAATATTCCTCCTAAATTAAATCCGCAAAACAAATTGCAAACTCTTATTTTCATTCCTTTGTAACGTTTTATTGCGTAAACAAGTCGCTTTTTAATATTTTTGATTCAATGATGTGAAGTAAAACGTAACCATTTCTGTTTTCCGAAAGATGAACTACTAGAAACTTGTAGTAACTTGAAGAGCACAAATGTTCTAGAAACTGACGGAGCACTTAAGTATTTTCATCTGACTGTTTATGGTGTCATACTGCTATAGTAAAGTCGTCTGTTTACTAAGCGGTAGTTATTAGAGATTGTTAAAATATCAATATACCCACATCAGCCCGTCCCCCGACTTTGCACCAAACACACATATCGCTTCTCCTAGAGGCACGAGATTAGTATGCTACCGTCATCCGCGAGGATCAAAAGTTTAACTTATACGCGTCTCATAAATAAATAAGGTGTTCTTTGACGGCCCCATAAAAACGAGTAGTAACGTTTTCGTGAAATATTAATGTAGAGACTGCTAGGACTAGTAGGTTACGCTGAAGATTTTCACTTTATTAAAGCGAAGGGCAAGGCCTTGGTAATTTCTGGAATCGACATATACGTCTGTAAGTCTCTCTAAACATGACTTGACTACTTTATGCCAGCCAGTTACTTAAATATTCAACCAAGTTATTATAAAATTTTAAACGTAATTTCTTTAGAAACCTTCTTTTGTTCAAACTCACATAACAGACTAATTATGTCGTTATTTTAATTTCGAAGCCGAAGAAAATTAAAAACAGTGTCAATAATTAATATAACAGTTATTAAATTTTAGATGATACCCTTGAGAATAAAATGTATCAGTCAATTACTTAACGTCTTCACAAAATGACAATTGTGAGCTCTCGCTGTATTTGTACATTACTTCCAAACATTTTTCCGTCCCCGAAATCTCAGGGGGCCGTAGCCAATAAGACCTCAATATCCTCAAAATAAAACACTACGCAACTGTCCCTGAATAATATGACACGGTATATGTTTGTCACTTGTCAGTGTAACGTCACACGAGCAGGACGCATAATTCGTACTCACTTGTTTTGTATTACCCGCGACTTTGATCTTTTTTCTCTGCAGAGAACATAAGTAATGTTTCTCTTTGGTTTTGTTAAGAGATACTCTTAATTTACTTAGATTAAGACATAATTAGCTTGTGACTTAAATATAAGTTTAAGTAACAAGCTAAGTAAGTACGTTTAGTTTGATGTCTCGATCAATATTTATTTTATGATATTTTTTTTCTGTAGATCGTACATTATTGTTAGAGACAGGATTTAGATCGGTGCCTACCCATTGTGGTGAATTTGTAGAAAAATATTAACATAGCCTACAAAAACACTTTCAGAAGCAAAACGTTACTCCTAACAATGGTCGGTAAATTATAGCTGTCCTGTGTCTTACTTTAGCAGCGAGTCATATAAGCATAAGCCTGATTTGGAACCTGTACAGTGTTCCATAATGCATCTCTTTCCGCCATTACTTAGACTTAACAGCTCGGGCGCATCGTTATCTTTGATTCACGACTGGCCAACAAAAGGTCGGGCAGAGGGCTAAACGGTATTGATTTTATCGTTCGAGTTGATATCATGGTCAGCTTTGTATTGTTACACTATTCGATACCGCTTATGATACCTTCATTTCAAATCTCAGATTTGAACAATATCAGTTGTGGTGCATTGCACTATCTATTCGAAGCAACTCTTGATAACTCACTTTTGGGCAGCTATTAACAATGCTCAGCTTAAATGTCAAGTCTTATTTTTCAGTTTATGTGCTCATTCGTTTATGAAACGTATTGTTGGTGCCAGAATAGTTGCTCAAAATAAATGAAGCAAGAAAAATTCTACTATACTAGCATAATAGTTATTAGGTCATTACCCAAAATATTCTTTACCGGAGTATAGTTGTGCCCAGCGATTCGGAAACTGAACTGCGTTCACCAGCGATTGTCAAAGGACTCGTGTTGGGTTCATTGTCAGACCATTGGACCGGAGAGCTATTTCATGTCCTTTAATATTGTGAGTGAAATCAATACATTTGTGATGATAGGTTCATGTGTGTATGATAGGTATAAAATATATGCTATAATACTCATGGAAAATTGAAAAAAGAATCCCAGAGCTAGCCTTTTCGTTACATTAATACTTACTACCAATCTAATGAAAAACATATTTACATATTGCGTTGATTAACTACACAATATATTTTATCAAACACAACATACAATGAAATCATAGTTTCGATAAACGTGGGAAAATATGCCAGGGATATATACGCCGGATCACTCGGGCGCAACGGATCGCCCCGAACGGTTTCATTAAACATGCTGTTTGTCAATTTGCCAAAACTTAACAGCGCGAAAAAAGATATCACGCTTGCTTTTGTAAAAAGATATAATGTAAGCTT
This sequence comes from Pyrrhia umbra, assembly GCA_963891755.1. Lineage (NCBI taxonomy): Eukaryota > Metazoa > Arthropoda > Insecta > Lepidoptera > Noctuidae > Pyrrhia > Pyrrhia umbra. The sequence goes on along the minus strand of OY982942.1, from coordinate 362,432 downwards.
TATGCGTATTATTAGCATTCCTATATTTTAAGAAACAGAACGGTCGCAAAGTATACGGAATAAGAGACAAATGCGAACGAAAACTCATAAATCAGTAAGCCTAAATTAATTTAGTTCCACGTTCTGCATTTAAAATCCAAATTTAATAAGCTAAAGTTGTTTATTTCGGCCGAAGTTTGTTATTTATCGCGCGGAAGCCGCTCGGAGCGGACGCGTCGCGTGCCCTGCGCTGATAAGCCACTGGATAAATCCTGGATTATATAGGAGACGAGAGGCACCTCTGATTTATTTGTATCGTTCACTGATTCCGAGCGTAGGCTTTGTAAGCTACCCTTTTAGTGCTAGCTCTGAAAGGAGATAGGGTTATTTATGTACATATGTTTTACGCTTGTTGACTTAGAATTAAAAGATTCTTAGATCTGACTTAGATGCAGGGTCGGTGTACTAAGGCCAGTAAGGGTCTTAAGTACATGGGTAACTAAGTAGTATTGAATTATTAGCCCGCAGTTTTACGTAAATGGTAATCTCTGTAGCAGTTTGATGATTTATCGTATTATTAACATAAAGCTTTCTCAATAAAAATACGGCTACTGCACAAAATAGTTGGAGAAATAGAATGATTTCTTTAATAATTTTCTATGAACAAGGTTTATCACAACATTATTTCCTATGCGCAATTGCAACACCCACCTGACTAAACCGAGTGTTCCATTTGTCCAGATTCCAGATAAAATATGAAAGCAGTCACAAAGGACAAAACGTTTGAAATAAAGAAAAATAAACCCTATTGTACGCGTTTTACGGACGAAACTTAATGTTCCTTCTGAAAATACGATATATCGACGACTTTTGTTTCCCGTACATTGCTTTGTTTGCGGATACACGTTGACCGTCATAAAAATTGGATAAGATGAATTCCGATGGTCAGATTCAGTTATGAAGTAGTCCCACGCTGGGCGCCAATATATTTTTATGTTCATGATTCATTCATAGCTGTCACACCTGGGACTCCCAAAGGGTTTTGTACAGACCTTATGCATTGACGTACAATGCAAAAATGATCCGATCCGATGAGTTCCGATCTCTAGTTAAAAATAAAATAGATTTGCATGGAACTAAGTTTTTCTGCTCTCTCAAAATGTATATATTAACAAAGTATATATTCTTGTATATATATTCTTGAGCGTTAGCTAACCTAAGTAAGAAGTCTGTGAGAGAAAACTTTAAGTAAAGTCCAGTTGAAACTATGGAAACTTAATATACCACTCTGTCGTTTTCGGTATTAATGCATATCGAATTACAGAAAATATGATCAAGGAATTATCCAAGGAATATGATTATAACTGTTATAATATACACAATAAGAAAACGAGCTCGAAAGCTACTCGTCATATTTCTGATAAAGGCACCGCTTTCCCGACTATAGCCAAACGAATTGCTTGTCAATCAACTGCTTACTTTCTAAACAGTAAACCAACATTTCTGTGTATAAATAAGTCCAAGGAAATTGGATCTTATTCATTACGGGTAGCTAACAAGAAAGAAAAATTGGGAGATGCCTTTTAGTATGAATAATCCGATACAAAAATTGTATTTATATTGAGTCTTACACAATCACATAATCTGCAGTTTCCTTTCTCAAGTCACGGAAAATGTTATTAGAAAAGGAAGTAGCAAATCCATAAATTCTACGAAAGAATGACGTAATCGCACAGTATATATTTTCATTTAACAATCGGAGTTTTGTGATCCCACATAAGCCTCAAACAAAGCCTCACAAAAACACGGCCCACATAAATAAATTAACCTCTTACCTTATAAAGGGAAACTGTCTCACTCAAATACCAGAACGCGTCAACATTTTAAATCCGTTCCGCAAAAACTGAAAGCCGACCAGATTCGGGACATCGCGTGTTCCACGAATGGGGTAACAGTGAACAGTTCACTTAAACTCACCGGATTATCCGTGTAAGCGGCCGGATTAAGACTGACAGTCACGCCAGAAGACGGGTCTTCAAACTCTTATCTCGCTATTTCAATTAATTCCGTTTTCAATCCCTCGCTGCCCTTTCGACGGGTGCACTGGATCTCGGCTTAAACCCTCTTCTTCGAACTTTCAACTTGTCCGAACGCGTATGATCTTCACCAAGATATGAGGGTATTTGGAATTCTTCTTGTATTTGGATTCAGGAAAGTAATTAAGACGTGGGGTGTGTCTTTAAGTTTGATTTAGTGCTTGAAGTGAATTTCAAATAATTATGTTTCAGTCTGTAATTACTTTCGCTGCGGTGGCATAATGGGAACGAATATGTATAACATATTAAACCATTAATTATAAAGTAGCTATTGCACTTACCACACGCCAAACACGTTTAACTTGGGAAATAAACTTGTTTAATGTGATATATTCCAACCTGCATCAAACCCGTATGGTGTATCGTGCCACAATATAAAGTGTGTTATAGACTTAACAATTTGTCAAATTAAACAGAAGCCACTTTGAACTGTTGTCTTCTCCTAGTTACAGTAGAAACGAGTCCCACGTGGGCGCCAGCTAAACAGGAATAAAAAACTAAGGCACATACAAATTTTACTGCACACTAGCAATATGTTGTTATGCACCTGTGTGTTTATTTTGTAGCTGTTAAATTTTATGACAGCTATAATTTCACTTGAAACGTTCTATTCTTGAAGAGCACGGCGTACAGGAACGCCGTGCTCTTCAAACTTAACGTAGGTTTAATAACTTGAGTAAATTGTGTGTGTATGTTTTTATTGTGTCTGTATAGCGTTCTTCCGCCTCAGATACTTTGAGAGGATAATTAAAACGGCAACAAAGAATTACTATGTTTGTGTAAGGTTTACAATAGAAGAATGAACTTAGGTCTTTAATACTGCCTACACAATATCATTGAGAAAAAAGTTTTTAATCTTATCAACGATAATGATTGCCCCCAAAAACGGCTTTTTATTTCATCTTTTCCATATTTCTTCACGTTTACTGTATACACTTCACAGTAGGTAAACTTAACTCTGAGAAAATGTTATAACAATAAGATCTTTAACAGCAAAGCTATTTTAGAATGGAAATACCTAGAAATATCTGTATTTATTCCAGAGAATGCCCAACAAACAATATCGTGGAATACGTTAAGACTAAACAATAAAATGTAATGGAATCAAATATATTTCAGTTAATGTAATTAGGAATTTGTATTTCGAGCTTTTGTTTTAAGACTGCTTGGAAGTTAAATAGTAGGTACTATATTCAATGCCTATAATGAAAGTGTATTTTCTTACTAGAAAATAAAATATTATATTCATTATTTCATTGCAACAAGCTTTGTCCGGATGTTAACAAAAACTAAATAATTAAAAATAAACAATATTTTTTACAGCAAGATATAAATTCCAGCCGCCATCTTGTTCACTTGACAGACGTCACATATCCGATCGGTTATTTGTCGTCCATGTTTGCGTCGCCCACTTTGTGTCGTCTTGCTGTGTTTGACTATCGTTTTCCGTTTCATGTATTGTTCTATCCTCTGTCACTTGCAAGTACTTCCTGGTCACTTTTTTGTTTATGTGAGAAAATATCGCTCATTAATTGAATGTTTATGGTATCAGTAACGCAAGATTTTGCAAGTGTTCGCATCGCCTATTTCTACTGCAACGTTTCCGTAGTCATATTTCATGATTACAATGATAACAACATTGTTTTGTCTTCCTCCCGAATCAGGAATATTTCCTATACGTTTATTTCGTTTCCGTTGTTTGGAAAATAAAATATAGTTGCGATAAGTGCTGAGTCCGCAGCAGGCGTCGTAAACGTATAGGAGGTACAGCTTGTGATTACAACGACAGCTTAACGGCCGACTATTTGTATGGAAGCATTATCACGATTTGAAACAAGACGTGTTCTGTATTTATTGTATAGGATTATGGTATTCTGAGTAATATTGAAAATTGGTTTTGTATTGTTGTTAGGTTTATCGATGCTCGTATTGGATGTTTTGTTCGTTTTCGGAGGCGTTAGATCTATGAGTTTGTTTAGCTTATTACGTTACTTTTTATATAATAGTGGTATGTTATTAAAATCTCTACTCTCTAATATTATTAAATGCACAAAGCACTGAAGCGGCGTTAATCAAATGATCAATGTTACGACATTTTCACAACCAAAAATATTTCCTCCATTTTCTGCAATTACTTCCTGGCCATTACAAAATTCTCTTTTGCGGCGACCCTCAGACTTACTATTGTTTACGATCCGTTCATGGGCGCGGTCTGATCGATCTCGGTGTAGCTTCATTATTTTAATATCATGCAGTGTGTGTAGACTGGGTGGGTGATCACAGATTGTATGTCACTGTGTTTTAAAAGTATTGTAATAATTATTGGCTACTATAGAAATAGGTTGTCGTTATTTGTTGCAGTATTAATTGTTTTATAATCACACTTTGGTTGGTATGGAAGTTAAAAAAGTTTCGTTTTAGCTTAAACAGGAAATAGTTTGGAATATTCTCGAAAACTAACCCTAAACGTTTGACAAATTCCCCCTTCTAATTCCTGCCAATAAAATCTCAATTTAGCAAACTTCAAAGAGTGTGTTGACAAAGACAGCGCCCGTATTGTCGCCGAACTTTCACGAAGTTAACCACGTCGGCTGAAGTTGGTCCGTCAACAGTGCGCCTGCCGCGGTCGCAACGACCACAAACCCAATTACCTGACTCGCTATATAAACAATGGTTCAAAGTGACCCGTGACAAATTATTATCCCGGTTTACGTTTGGCGCAAGTGACGGACTTGCCAAGTTTGGGTCATTGCTGTAATTGACTTGGCCAAACCTTGTAAGAGTTAATAACATTAAATAAGCCGGCAAGTTTAGATTGGACTTTATTGAATACACGCAGAGCCCTGAAACTTAGCTGTGTTAAGAACTTACAAGAACCCTTGATGGTAGGCAATTTGCTTATTAGTTCCAAGAAGTATTAAATCCTTTATTGAAGACGATTTGCGCTCCATAATATTCATATTCTATAAATAAAATCTACCTTTTGATAAGAAATGGTATTCTTCTGGGAAAATTAAACATTATATATGTTCATGTCATATTCACTTACACCGATATTATGTATGTGTGGGTGTGTACAAGTATAATAAGCTCGTATAGCCTACCTGTTCTTGAAGCATAAGAATTATGACCTTTAGATTTCCTATTGAATCAAATGAAACTCACTCGGGAAACACTTAAACTCCCGTTTAATATATCAGACACTCGACCTTTGCAAGGGATTGCTAAATGGCTGTGCCTTAGATAGCGCAAGTTTAGGAAGACAAAGTGTTTTCCCTTAATTTTCAGTAACAAGATTGTTATCATGATAAAGTGTCATATCATGAAGAAGATCATGCCTAGGAGTGTTATCGACCATAAACCTCATCATCATTAGCCTATCTAATATTGTCAACACTAGGTCAAAGGACAATAAACTGCCTATTTTCACAAATGTATAAACTTGTATAAACTTTGCATCAAATGACGGCTCTACATTTAATTGTATTTTATAGTATTCACAAGATATTCTTATAGTATTGACACTTCTTAAGGTTTATCTCGATATCAGGTAATGTAATAGCACAAGGCGCAGTCGTATTTCGCATGAAGGTGTTTAAGATGTGATTGCCACTCGGCGCCGGGGCCCGGCACTGCCTGGCAGTAACCGTGGCAATAACCCGCGGGTCGCGTTTGATGTGTGTTACATCGCTTGCCGGCTATATTACCACTTGTATGATTATTAAATGTGGCGGATATTGGAGCGATAGGGTCTCGACGTCGACTCAAAGGTTATGACGTGATATTGTTCGCGCGACAACTTTGAAATATGTATTAGACTATTGTTTAGTCTAATTATAATTATTGCCTCTCACATTGCTTTTATGGTTTAAATTGTTACCTGGTTAATTTATTGACGCCACGAGTTTATTGCCTTCTGTTCGTAAAGTAAAATTTTATTAGGTATAAGTACCCATTTTAGTAATATATATTTTTATGAATTGTTCCAGGTACTTACACGGAGCTCTTTCCTGCCACTCGAAGCAGCAATATTAGGAGTACACAATATGAAGGTAGCGAGTATACGGTATGGTCCTCGTGGGAACACGAAATAATACCGTTCACGGAACTGTAGGTGGATACACGTGGATAATACGCAGTATTTATCCATCCTCCCACTCATATAATGGCTAGACACATTGTCCGCCAGGTATAGTTTTAGAGGGATTGAATTTCATGCCTTGCACAGTACGTATTCATGAATAAATCAATGTCTTAAAATAGACGTGTAATTAGCGATTGAGCTTAAAGCTATTTTGTGTTGATACTTGGTTAGTAAAACTGTCTTGGTCCAAGGACGGCCTGGAGTATGTAGAATATGCCAGTAAATGTAATATTTTCACGACATTTTAGTCTTATTTTCTGGTACCTAATAGTTACCTTACAAAACGTTGCTACTGATTGTGATTTAGGTTTAAACATACCCATACTGTTAGCATATTGACGACCTTCGGAAATCCTTCGTCCTTCCACCCCAAAAAGGTTATTTACTAAACATGTCCGTCACACGTGGGCGTTAGCGAACCGTAATGAGAAACTTTCAACGACTACCCGCAAAAAGTTTGTAGTTCAGCCAGGCTGCCATTTTGGACAACTATCTGTAATTAGGCACTAGGAGGCCTGTTTGGCAGTTTTACCTGCTAAGTAAAACTGTAATTTGGCGTTCGTTTAGTTTTATTAAAGTTAGTGTAAAGCACTTACCCGCGCTTTTGCACATTTGAGGTTACTTGAACTAAAAAAAAAATATGCAAACATTGAGAAGTTTTTGGCCAGTTTTAAACGTTGAAAGTTGGAGTAGTCGAAATTAGTATTTTGCTTAATCTCATATGAGCTTTCACTTTGCAGTATTTCACAAAGCACGATATTGCAGAATTGTAGTATAGGTGTCTGATATCTGTAGTCCGAGAGCAACTAAACGTAACAAAGTAAAACTGAGGTATAGTGTATTATGACGGCGGAGTTCTGCAAACTTGTGTATTGTGACGTCACATAATAAGTGGCGCCGGTACCTTATTAATACGAGGTCTACATTGACACGAAACTTGGGGCTGCGGGTGTTTTACCGCAGCTTGTTAAAACCTTGTAGCTGCTGTTGGGGAAACAGTTCCAATGCGGTATCCTTGCTGTAGGTATTAATGTAAATGGAGTTCACTAGTGTTTTGCGTAGTCTAGGTATTGTATTAACCAGGAATCATACAAAGTATTAAAACGTTATTCTATAGGGTTTTCTTTGGCAGTAATGTCTATCCATAGTTATATCGTAGTAACACGTAATAACCTTCTAGATGCTAAAAAAATTAAAAACCCCTCGAGTAGGATAAACAGAGTTAGAAAACTAAATTAAAAATGAAGCCATTGAAAATTGTGACGTCATCGCCATTCCGAATTCAAAACTTACGTGTAGTGACGTCACTTAGTACCTCATTACTATCAGCGCGAGCTCTCCGCATATTAATTATGTGAAAGTTCAGTATAGTTTATAGTTACTAGTTCGTAGTTAGAGCCTCGGCGATGTAGTCATTATGGGTGAGGTGGCTTTCAGGCGAATAATATTAAAGGGAGTTACAGTTTCATTGGCTAGTTGAGTTTGTAGAAGTTTGGTTTGCAAGGGAAACTACATTTGCTATTTGAAAAGCTGATTATAAATATAATGCAAATTATATCCTCAAAGTTAGATCGACTTGAAATATATTTAAATTTGATTCATTTCTACTATTTGTGGGTTGATCAAAACTTTTGCAGGACTTTGTGAAATTTAGAAAGTGTAACAACACTTTCTAAATTTCGTGAGGTAGCCATGTTCCTTCTTTACTGAAGAATAGAGTAGAGCGAACTCGAGGCCGATAGATTTTTACCTCGTAATACCGAACTGATTCTATTCCACCCACACCCGCTCAATCTTGCTTGTAACATATTGCTACTCTCATCAATTCGTCGGCGACGTTGATAACAGTTTTTGCCTAATTATCCTTTTCTTCCCTCCTCTGCGAAATCAGTCGCCATGTGAACCATTTGCTTCATGTCTGTGCGAAATTAACGAGTCTGGGCTCTCAGTCTCTCTCTCCCTTAGTATTCCGCGTGTGGCTTTCATGAAAATTGTTATGAATAAGAGTTTTTATTCGTGGAAAAGTATACGTATAAGGTTGCGTAAGATTTTCTTTTGCAGCAATCTGGGGCACAAGTTTTTGTTGAAATCTGAAGGGTACAATAAAAGCTAAGATGACAACATGTTTTACTTAGTGACTGGAATACTAAAGTAGACCACGAAACCACAGATGGCAAATATAATTTTCTTATGAATTCTGTTGTTATAAATGTTCCAGTTTCACTTAAACGAAGATCAAAGTGGCTGGTTAGCGATACTTATAAAGGGTCAAAGGTAATAATTAACTATGAAGATTGAGGTTTTCCATAATCTTGGCGCCCACCGTGGGACTGATTAAAATACAAGCAATTCCTATTGTACATTTTGGGCTGAGAAACTTAAGTCAGCCATTACGAGTCAAAGTAGCGAAGGCAACCGCGCATGCTATTAGACTAAATCGAGTAAAATGTAATTCGGCATCAAAATGGCGACGCCGGGGCCATAATGGCAGCTTAATGGCACATGTAATAGTGTTGTAAATAATTTCAGATGTGGGCCCTTTAGTACACCTCGAGGAGAAAATATTTACAACGATTTTGTACAGGGCTTCTACGTCCTGGGAATTTTAATCTAGGGAGCGAGTTAATTAGTTTAATCATCTTGCGGAGTCTAAAAGCTGGGTTTCTGCGGGTGGTGCTCATAAGTGCTATCATTATTGTATAATCGTATTGTTCTCGTACGTTTTTTTAATAACAGTGTTTGGATCCCTAATCAGTCAAGAGCGTTGATGGGTGTGTTTATAAGACTAATATAATTAAGAATGTCTATAGAATGTGTCGTTATACCTTCTGATAATGACGACGAATGCCATGTTTCGAAAATTGATAATCTTAGTGATCAGTGTTTCTAGAAATTGCCTTTCAAAGATTTATAAACAAACATTATCCAGAAAGTCCTGTGTAACTGACAGCTGGTAAACGAAGCGGTTTACGAACAAGGGATTGCTCTTAACCGCCGCCACCCCACATTCGGCCGGTTGTCGTCCGAACCTCAATGTTACCCGCATTACGCAGTCCCGGTGCCAACCCGGTAATAACCGTAAAAAACTTACCTACATTACTTTGAGAGTGAAGACCCTAAGATGGCCCACTGACCGGAAATTCACGGAATTTTCAAAATTATCACGTGACTTCAAAACCTTAGAGAAGTTTTCTATAGCATAATGGCGCTACCATTTTAGTTGAGAAAATATATTTTAGAAATTAATTAAGTTGGTCGTTTTGCAGTTGAAATAATGTTTACTACAAACAAATTAGACAAATATTTTTTATTAAATTTTCACAAAAAATACTACACTAACAATTTTACCTCACGTATGTTCACCTGAACCGAACCGCATCTACCCTCACTTGTAAAGTCGTCGTGTCTAGAATATTAATATAAAACAAGAAAGTGATCCGACGTCTGCTATAACGACACGTCTACCCTCTTTATTTAAAAAATAAATCGGTTTACATACATATGAGGGTAGGGTGACGTTCGATAAATTTGTTAGGGGATAGTAGAGTCCCTTTGAGAGTATTTTTTAGGTTGAAGCATAAGAGATAGTTGAGAAGTCTCTCTTTAATCCATAGTTTCACCTAACGCAACTGATGGACTGGTAAAGATAATTTGTTTCAATTTAAAAACAATTGAAGGACCAAAATTGCTGCATCTTTTTGCCTAAGCGGTGTATTTGATAACTTACTTTACAATTGAGTTGTCAAATTCAAACTTCAGCCGTGTGACAGTTTAGATTTAGAATTTTAAATATTACAGCGTCCTGGTTTTTAGTGAAATGATTTTGTAACACAAGCATATTCCTGTATCTTTATTTCAATATGTAGTATATGTTAATCTTCGCTTAATTTATCGAAGTGATATCAATTAAGTAGTGCAATATAACTTAGCGGAGTGTTATATTTAGTGTTAGTGTTAGCCATAAACTGTAGTACAGTGTGAAGTGCTCGTTTACTTATTTTATTGCTACTACAATGTACACACGTCTATGTACCTACTGGAGGTCAATGAACTTGCAGACACTGTCTCTGTCAGCTCTGGTTCTAAGTTCCTCAACGTTCTTGTAAGAGTTAATTAAGAACTTAATTCTTAAGGTTAGGATGGTTAAACCTAATTAATACTCAAGGGTCATATAAAAAAAAAATCTGTCCATAGATTTTCTTACTAGAGCTACAAAAATTATGTTGGACGTAATATCAGTGTTCAAAATGTCAGATTTTTGTTGGAAAAAACATCGTCAAATTTATATAACGATTGTAAATATCAGTATCGTATAATATCCACTACAATTAGTAGATGTCGACCACACCACATTGAATTAAATAATTGATAGTTACCCAATACAATTTCACTACAATTTGATATTTAAGTTGGTGTAATTCCCAAATTAAACCAATTTGTTATAAATTACACGTCGTTAATTAAACTGTTTTTAATTAAGTGATAAGGTCTTATTTCAAATAATATAATTTTAAAACATTTCATGTTATTGGAGGGATCTATTTAAAGCACCAAATTGGTTCTGCCGTTTAACCGTGAAAGCGTAACAAACAAACAAACTACTACTTACTTACTTTTGCATTTATAATATTACTTAGGATTCAGTTTGGCAGATTATTTTATCGATTATTTATATCTATTCTATTCTCGGTTATTAATTCCATGTGGTGATTTGTCGTTCTGCGTCACAGTAGCAACGAGCTCAGTACATACATCAATTGAATTACAAATTCATATTAAAAACTAGTTTCCTTATAGTTTTCTAATCCATCTCGAAACTAAAAGTAAATACTCCACCCTCTCGTAGTCCGACTACGCTTGTCTCCGAAACATTTTTAAGAAATATGTAAAATAACTTTCCCAAAAATGTAGTCGCGAGTCTTGTACCGTAGCGACATGTCAAGCGCAGTGGCTGCCAAGTTTTCTAACTAGCGTGCACCAAAACTTGGCGACTGGGCTAAGTTTGCCAAGTTTTTCCTGTTGCAGGCACTCGCGTCATAACTTTATGACTTCAATGGCCAAGTTGGGCTAACTTTAAATTTGTTGCCAGTTAGCTGGATACCAGTGAGATGTGTTGTGTACGGCGAGATTTAACGCATTAAAAATGCAGGTTCTTAGTAACTTGTGTCGTCTGTTATTTTCTTCCATTCTGTGGTACTTTTTTAAATTATATTTCGCAACAACGCAAGTTAGAAAATCCCAATTGAATAATGTTCATTAAATTACTAATTAAGAAAATAACCTTATTGAGCGGAAAGCCTTACGTATATTGGTGAATATTTGAAAAGAACCCACATTATTATAATATTAAAATGGCCTAATTAGTCGGCGAGGTCATCGCCCGCGGCACAGGAGTGATCCATTTTTGTAGATAACTGTAACGACCCGCGCGGGAATACTATACCAAGTTCTTGTATTTACTACAAAGTGTTATATTCAAGCTTTAAGGCGGCGATATACGACTTTGCCCCTTTTAAAGCTAATGAATACGCTTTAACGACTTGCTTTCATGATTTGAAAAGTATATATACTAAACTTAATTTTGTATAACGTTTTTTTTAATTATGTATTTATAACATTGTATAAAAAAATCATGAAGTTAGGTCTAACGCAGAAGAAAAACTGAGTTATACATAGAATTTATCAAGCGGATTTTAATGAAACCTGTACCATTTTATAGAAAAGTTAATTATCTGTCTTTTTGTATACGTATATTTTTTTTTAATCGTACATTTACGTCAATTTTTGTGCTTTTGTCAAAACGTTGAGTTGAAATTACGGAGGGGCTCCACCGGGCGACGGGGGCAGTACGTCTGTGACCACTGTCACGGGTAGACGCTGTCACTCAGAGCGAGCACATTACGATGTAAATAAATTATTATATTTGTGATAAGATGACTGGTGAATTATAATTATTACATTGAAAAGGCACTACATGCGGATAAAATATTTTTTTGATGTGAATAACGTGTTTTCAAACCAAATCATCCATAATCTGTCATAATCTAAAATGTGTGTATCTAAATTTGGCAGGACAAATATATTTTGTTATTAACTTACTAAATAATTAAATGTACTTTAGGATTTAAATATGTATTTCTTTTAATACATTGCGTATTCAAAACGAGAATATTGCATACCTCATTTAAATTTTACATGTAGGTCGGAAATAATCGTCAAAATTAAAATTCTTTCATGTTATGTTACAATATTTCCTAATAGTTTGGAATTTATAGAAATAGTAGCTATAAGTCAGGGCATGGGATGATATCTTAAAAAAAAATTAATGGTTTGTAAATAAAACGGTTTATCCATGGGTAACAAGGTGGCGCTATTCTAAATTATTACCAATGAAAATATTTTTCTAAACACGTGAATTTGGGTTCGAGTTTCTTTGCTACGAGACGAATTTGAAAAAAAATGCAGAATATGATAAAAAAATAAGCTTACGCTATTCAAAGAGTATTGTAAAATGTAAAATTGTAAAATGTATTGTATTGTCTGACTATTTTAGCTAGACCATTTTTCTATTTTGGATTGGTTACATTAGTTTTATTTTTAGGGTTCCGTAGTCCGACAAGGAACCCTTATAGTTTCGCAATGTCCGTCTGTCTCTCTGTTCGCGGCATAGCTCAGAGGCTCTTGGTACTAGAAAGCTGAAATTTAGTATAGATATGTGTATTGATCACGCCTAAAAAGTAGTAAAAATGAATAAAAAAAATAAAATAATTTAGTGGAGCTCCCGAACATGTGAAATGAGGATGAATATTTTTTTTGTTGCGTAACCCTTCATGTAGGGTATCGTTAGATAGGTCTTTCAAAAATAAAAAAAACTAACTTTCGAAAACTATCACGGCAAAGTAGGCTTCACCGGTTACATAGTTATAGTTGACTAACTAAGACCTACTACGGAATCCTACTGCGTGTGGCCCGACACGCACATGGCCGGTTTTTTACTGGTAACATTGGGTAGTGATGCTTTACATAGCAACCATTTTAGAAGTTTAGTAAAAACGCCAAGTAAGCAGTCACATATGATATACATATTAATCTATTAGTCAAGGTATCTAATGTGGGATAATATTATATACACACAATCTAAAAGATAAGACGAAGCATAGTGTTTTAGAAATGAAGGTCCTACTTCACTATGCCACTCTTATGTTCTATTTTCAACACCAAATAGTATCCGACAGAACGTCGATTTTTGGCTAGGCCTAAGCCGATTAATAGGCAATCGCTTAATTCTTTGGCTAAAGCCCTGATAAATAAAAAGGACTTGATCTTCTTAAATTTTTGGTCCAGAAGTCAAAGACAGAAGAACTGAAAATGAAAAAAAAAAAAAAGATATATTCAAATAGTATATTTAAGGTTCCGAACCAAAATAGTAAAAAGTAACCCTTATGGGATGCGACTTTCTCAGTCTGTCTGTCAGAGCTGATAATTACTTCAGGAATGACTAACCTTATCGATTTGGAATAATTGTTGAAATATATCGCAAATGGATAAAGTAGAAAAATACTACTTTCGAGGAAAAATGGAATTTAAAATTACAAAGTGTAGTTTCTACGTCATCATAATTATGAAAGGGCTTGATATAAAGGCTTGATGCATATTTTAATATTTTTTATGTTTTCTTCGACATCTTTTGGTATACGAATTAAATTTAAAAAAAACTCTCCGTAGTTTGTAAAACAAACATTCTGAAATAATTAGACTTCCATACATTTTTCTCTTAAATGCTTTTCTTAATATGGTATTTCGACCATTTTCCAATTCCAAGGTATGTTTGAATTCCGATGAAATGTAATAAGAAAACTAAATGAAAATTGAGCTACTGCATGTCAATTTAATAATCTTTTTATAAAAAAATCTGTAATTTTTTGCGGTGAGTTTTTCTGATAAAATAATTATAAAAAACCTTTTATTAGTAATATATAAGGTAAAAAGATAAAGATCAAAAATATTTAAATCGGTAATTATAAATGATTTCAAAGTCAAAAATCGATATTGCATCTTTCTAAAAGATTATCGAAATGCCATACAATGGTAGGATTTTTTTCCATTACTTTATTTCTTCAATAATGCATGAAACCGTGGAAAAGTGTCGTACAAATTTGGTGCTTGAAAATGTAACAGCTAATTCTCATTCAGACTAAGTCTATATCCGAATTTAGCACATTTATTTTTGCATTGATTTTTTGCTTTGCGGCACTTTCAAAATTAGGCCCAAAACGGGTGAATTTCCATTGTTCATGATAGGTAAAAATTTTAAAAATTCTGGTCATAATCGGAATCTTTACTATCCCACTTTTGGATATGACATAGACATGCATTAGCATTAATTATCACGTTTTTTCAAGGTGGATTGGTGATTTCAGACCGTGTAGTCCAGGTTTCCTCACGATGTTTTCCTTCACCGTTAGTCAATGGTGTCTAAGTTATACTAAAAAAGTGCATGTAAAACTTTGGAATAGTCAGATTCGTAATTTCTAGGTTTCGAAGTCCGAATCTGCATACTCATAAATGAGATGCAGGTGCCTTAGCAAAGAAGCCACAATGACTTTTTACTAATATGTTCGGTGTATCAACTTAATAATATAAATAAAACTACCTGCAGCTTATTTAAAATATTAACATCATTTGTAATACAGTCTCACTCACTTTTAGGTCTTTAAACGTAATAGATTATTCAATTTCGGTTCTGTTGGTGTCAAAACTTAGGCCAATTTTAAGCTAATGGTTTGGCCAAAGCTGATGCCAAAGGTTTGGTCGGAAACTTTACAGATGGATCAGAAACGTCGGACTAATTAACTGGCTTCCAGGCTCTCCTTACAAAACTAATATGATTTTCCTATACAAGTGAAGATGAGCTGAAGTTATTTGAGAAGCAGCAGATGTCGTAAAATGCAAATATGAAAAAAACTTGCGTGCATTTCTGTTAGAAGAGCTCAAAATGGACACCAATATGGCCTAAAAATTAACTCCTATGGTGCGATTTTATCTGTCTGTCTGTCCATCTTTCACAGCGGATTAATTCAAGAATGCTAGTTTCAGATTTTTTTCTTGAAACTTGTAACAATTCAGATCGATAAATATGTTTTGCAGATTAAAGAAATTGAAAATATTTTTGCTTTTCTGGCAAACGAAGTATGCAGTGGGGGTTGGAAATTTAAAATTAGTGTTTCGAAGTATTACTCAGACAGATGTTATTTGTATTTCTATTTTTATATCTTAGACATGCATATCAAAATACAATATGCGACTGTCCTTAGAATCTCTACATAATATTATGGTCACCCGTCAAAGTTCTTCAAAATATAAAATGACAAGCGTGCGGTGTGCATTGCGGGGTCGCGGGGGGGAAGCTCAAGCTCCGCCCATTTGCTCAAGGTCATTGGCGGTAGTCGTCGTCTTAAAACAAGTTACTGTTATTTAATTAGTGTCATGGATTTCCAGTTGAATATTTCTCTTTTGAGGTTAAAATCATTCATAAATTCACTCGAATTACTGGGAGAAAATTATGATAATGAAAACCCAGTCCACTGGACGGAGCTCGCACAAAGCGCCCTAAACACTGAACTGGACCACTCTTACAGAGCTGCTATCATTAAACCACACGCCATACATTAGTGATTTCTCCCTGTTTCAGCTCGCCCTGCATCCATATCACTAGGTACCAGTTATATAAGTGCTCATCTGAGCCACGCGAAAGTTGAGCTCA
Organism: Pyrrhia umbra; assembly: GCA_963891755.1. NCBI lineage: Eukaryota > Metazoa > Arthropoda > Insecta > Lepidoptera > Noctuidae > Pyrrhia > Pyrrhia umbra. The sequence goes on along the minus strand of OY982942.1, from coordinate 346,450 downwards.
GAAGGACCACTCGTCAATGTCCTTACACACAAGTATTGCTGATGTAGTCTACGATAACGGAGTCGGGAAATAAGTGCAGTTTAGTGTTAAAGATAGTATTTATATTAAATTTTATACATTAATGAAAAACTAATAACTAATAATAGACTGCTTTTTCTTAGAAAAAGGCTTATTTGCATTTTTTGCTGGTTTTAGGAGCCTAAGAGGACGAGTGTCGTTATTTGCATCGGATTTAATTTGGATCTCAGTTGTCCTTCTATATTGTCCTCACCGTGTGGCAGTCCCAGTGTCCATTTCGCTAGATATTAGTGCATATCTGAGCTGAGGGCGGTTGCTCGCACGGATGCAAATGTGCTCAAATTGCGAACACTGCACAAAGGAAAATATTGCTTCATTCTGTGGTGTTTTTAAATAGTTATAATTGTATGTTTGTGATAGCTTGATTATTCGGTGGGCAATTAGGGTTTTGTAAAGTGAATGTTATCTCTCTCTTTACATCTTTATATAGTCAGTATAAAAAAAAGTTGCTCCCTGCCGTCTGTACGCTTAGATCTATTAAACTTCGCAATAGATTTTAATACGGTTTTCTTCTATAGTCAGTGATCCAAGGGAGGTTTATATGTATTATACATGAATACTGGTGCAGAGAATCTATATTGTATGTACATTGCACCCGTGTAAATCAGGTGCAGGTCGCTTGCTATGTTATAAACTTAGTTTTTGCCTGTAACTATTGAAATCATACTTTAACCGCTTCCTGACCCATTAGTTATTATGAGTATTTACGACAGAAAACTCACTAAGCCATCAAAACAAAAAATATATACAGGCAATAATTTACCTGCTATATAACTATACCATAATGTGATAATTATAATAATCCCTTTACAGCCAACAAAGAGCTATTCTATAGCTATGTCAATAGACTCACATTCAACGGGTTGACAACCTCCTCAATAGCTAATAGGTACCTATTGAACGTTAGAGTTCACATGTCAGTTGACAATATAAACTAGACTTCGGAATTATACTCTCCTACTCTAAGTCCGGAGAGCTGTTTCTTTAATCACATATGTGATCTTTAATTGCTTAAAAGGAGGCATCAATCCATATATTTTTTCAGTATAACATTCTGAAGTGCAAAATTCAAAAGTCATTTATTCAAATTAGGCTGAAATTCAGCACTTTTTGAACGTCAAATTTACAGGAGACAAAACGCCCGCCCTTCACCACTTCCTATGTGTTTTTGCTGGGGAAAAGAAGTGGCGCAACAAACTCCCCAACAACTAAAAACTAAAAATAAACTATATATTTATTTTTGTAAACTAAAAGAAAAGCTATCGAATGAGAGTTATATTTCATTTCTCGTTCCGTGGCATCTCTTCTTTTGAAAGCAAGTCACAATGGCGACCGTTGAGAAGTTGATCACCTACGAACATGATCGCCACATCTCAACGCTCTACTACAACAAGCATCTTTAATGTCATGCATCAGACAGCGTAATAATTTAAAATCTGTCGATGGTCGCATTGCGGCTTATTCCTGATTGTTCCTGTGATATCCATTTGTTCATGCTCCGCCAATTATTCACTAATTTGTCATACGTGGTACTGGGCTGAACACTGAACACAATGTCTAGTGTCCTGCCATTGTTTGCAGGTAAGCTTGGCTAATAGGTTTGGAATTAATTTTGGTTACGTATACATAAGATGATGTTGTCGTCTATTGTGGGTCTTTACGATTTAGCAATACTCTGTTCATATACTAGACAAATACAATATGTATTGGAACTGTTTTGTTTTAATTCTATATACATAAAACTTTTTAAATGTGATCGCTAAGATTGGAATAAAAACAAGGATCAAAAAGGTGTAGGTTTTAGGTCATTTGTATACGAAGAAATCACTTGGATAAATGATATGTTTTTAAGAAACATCCTAACTACCCTCTTCAAAGCCGAGCATCTCATCTAAGCAAAAACTGAGTTTCCTACAATTAGACCAAAACAACGACCAAAATGTCCGCTCGAAAAACTACAATCCTTAGTCTCTAGAAAGGATTTTCAAACGAAGGGAATTACGTAAAGAACATTGGCAAAACCCCATGTACTTTGGGTGTCGCATTTATACTTCGCGTGCATAAGTAAAAATACCCGAAAGAGATGGATCTAAGGCTTAATAACATAAAGTGTAATCATAGCATATTTTTTTGTAATGGGGTTTTGATAGAAAATCGTGTTAAAGATTTACCATTTAAGTTAGGTTATGTGTGTTGTGAAATGTGTTGGTATACTGATTATTGAGCCTATGAATTCATTTTAGAATACCATGTACTTATCTATATATTTAAAGTATATATTAGTAGTATAAAAACGCTTTTCCTTTGAGGCGAAACGAATGGGATGTAGGTAGGTACGTGTAACCTAAAACAGGTTGTTACCTACACAACAAGGTTATGCCTTTGGATAGTGCTGGAAAATCAGGCGAACCGTACTTATGCTATTGCCATCTCTGTATATTATGCAAGCCTGAATGCCGTGCTTTAGGAGAAGCTAAGTCCAACAATTGAGCGAAGTAGCAGGATGTGTTGGATGTTGATAGTTAGTTATAACTAACTATAAGGTGGGTAGGTAATCAGGGTGTTATTGAATTAAATAAAACAATATTTTTTTTACAATCATTTAATACATACTTGTTATTTTACAATTATTTATGTATCTAGCCTGAGTAGAACGTAAGAACTCATTCCCCCTAACCTGCTTAAATTGACAGCTTTATAACACTCATAAAATGTTCACTTTCTGAAGACAGACAATGCTTATAAATTAAAAAAAAATCGAAATTCAAAACGTTTATTTCAATTAGACCATTTACAGGCAGTTTTGAATTGTCAAATAAATAAATATTATTTTCTGCAGACAGCAACTGTATGTCACAATTCACACAGTAATCTTCAGTTTCCTCATCTTGAGGGCTTTGGTGTGGGGATAAAGCCATTTCCTCTGAAGTACCACTATTAAATTGAGCGATTTGGGTGTTAGTGCTGCAACGCAATATTCTTTGATCTTGTAGCCAACATCGCCCACATGCTTCATCAGTAGCAGTAAGCTAAAACAATAATTAATGCTATAATAATAAAAATCAATTAACAAGGATAATAACAACAACCAAGGAGAATTCTCTCTCTGGGGTCCTGACCTCCGGTAGCTTGGACTATGTTCCTAATGACGATGGGGTACTATTTTTATAGTTTTAAATTCTTTTTTGTATATATTAAATATTTAAAAATCGAAATATTATGTAAAATAAATGAATGGAAAAAAACAATAATTCACAACAACACAAATAATATGAAAATATTTTTATAAGGACAAGAAAATATATTTACTTGACGATACTGTATCCACTGTGAAATGATTACAGCAAGTTGACATTCTTCATCAGTACAGTTTTCTCTCAGTACTAAACAACTTCTGCTTCTCAAAATGGAACATCAACAAGCCTGGCATATGAAGTCAGCATTAGTTATCTGCAAGTAACATAAGAATAAAAAACTATTAGACTTTGTAATACTTGTTTTTGTGAATAACCTCGTGAATCAGACACATAGGGTACTTTTAATTACAGTAGCGCCCAGTTATAATGACAGCAAATATCAAAAAGAAAACATATGCATCATAAGTAGAAGTCATACAAAGCATCTTTTTTTTAAATAAACAATTACACCTTAGACATTATTTTAGAAATGATCTGAATATTTCTACTCACCTCCCTTGGATAAGTCCATGTTCTTATAACATTAAGAAGGACTTCGTTTTCTTTTGAAATGTGGGACGCGGTCTCGTTAACCGCAGTTCGCAGTTAACACAACGAACATTAGAACGAGACATTTTTATAATAACAAATAGAGTCCTGTGTTCACTATCACAAGTACTCAATAAGCAGGAACTTGAAAGCTCAACTGAATGCGGAATAAACAATGAAAGGAAACACAAATGAGTTAGGAAGTAAATAAATAACAGACGCCACACAGTAAATAAAACGACTGTGACAGATCACAGATGACAGATGACAGTTGTCAGAAACGCGCATTGTTAAATGTTGCCAAATAAAAACTGTTAAAACTAACGATTGTGTTATGTTTTCTTTAAATACTTAAGAATTTAGTTAAGATTTGAATATTGGAATAGCATTAATATCTATTAATATAAAACGAAAAAAATTGTTTACAATGTTATAACTAAATGATTGTTAGTTTGTATCCATCCAGCCAACATTGATATTCTACTAATTAGTAATATTCTACTGAAAATGCCAAGACTACTTCAACACCGCTGTTTTTCGTTTAGTTATACCTACCGTTCGTCCGTTTAGTTTTACCTTTACTTCTTATTTAACAAAATATTTATTTATCATTTTTTTCTCTTTTCCCACAAATTAAAAAAAAACTTTTACTAGGAAAATAATCTACTGTAATCGATCTATAAAATGCATATAATTTAGTTCAGGCACGCTTCTCAAATAGAGCGACACCAAGACTGCCATTCTTCTTTGGTTTAGTTTTCAAGAAAAAGTACGGTAGGTCTTAAAAGTACAGTGCGCCTTCTTAGACCTGCTTCTTTATACCCAATTCCAACTTTTATGTTTTTAAAGCAATGCACTTTTAATTCTGATCTTTTTCAAATGTCTGCGGAAATAAACCTAACGGCTACAGACAAGCGTACACTTGGAGCGCATGAGACTGTAGCACCCTCGGAATAGTCTCAAACAAGTGATGTTAGATGCGACGTGCAGACAAGCAGTAGTTTATCAGAAGCAATAGGTTTGCGGCGCAGTGTACACAGTTCACGTGGCCAGATAGCCGATATCTTTAATGTTTGATCGGCTAACGTGCTCGGAGCCTCGAGGACGTGCCGACGCTCTCTCCGTGTGCCAACCTGGATTATTTATGTAGCCTTGGGCGGAGGCTGTTAATTTTATAAAGTTTGCATTTGAGGTGGGTTTCCAGTGAAATATTCATTCAATTTATATAAATTATTTTCGCTGTAGGTTTCGTATTTTATGTAAAATGTTCTTTAATTTTGATTTAACTCTTTTCATGTTGCTTTATAGAAGTACTTTAGTGGTAAAAAAAATTAGTTTAAAAGGAAAGGAAGGAAGGAGTATTTCGTAGTAGTTTGAATACAGAAAAAGACCAGAGTAGAAAACACTCATATAATTCGAAGTAAACTACAAATTTGTACCTTCCACGAATTGGGACAACAAAATGCTGATATTTTTTACAAAAACTGGAAGTAAAACAAACATGGGACGGATAGTTGTTTTTAATGCTGAAGAGCGACGTGAACGAGGCTGAAATATAGCCATCCTAGTAAAAAATCATTAAGTAAAAAGCTCCCACGCACTGTTTCAATCTTAATTGTGATGTTCATTTAAAGTGGCGATAAATTAAGCTCCTAATTTATATGAAGCCCTAATATTTAAATTTTAAAACAAAAATATTAAGGACGTCAACAAGGCCTATACTTTCATAGTACAAAATCATGAATAAAGATTTTCACCAAGATAGACTCAATAAAAAAGCGCTTACAAGAATAGTGAAGAATTGCGTGTCACTGATGGTTTCGACCATTTCCAAGTGCGCTATAAGAGAAGTATTTTTAATACAGTTTTAGAGAAATAGAACACATAAATATATATTTACATAGAAAACAAACTCTCACGGATAGTAACTTAAAAAAAAGTTAAATCATTAGCAGTTTTTGGCAAATAAATAATAATAATTTATATTTCTAAACCTAGCTTATCTGCCTAATACCACTGAGTTATTCGTAGCAAACGATTCTATAATCTGTCTTAACTTGTAAAAGTTATGTTTAAGATTGAACTGTGATGCAAACTCTGGTTCAAACAGCGATGTGTCCGGCGCGGTACCAGACGGAATCGGTTTATCGCTAACTCGGTAGAAAGTTAGGCAGTTGCATCTAGAGCAGTTACTAAATGATCGATCTACTGAGACGGAAGGGGAGATAAGAAGAACGTTATGAGAATCTGGCTTAACACATCATCTCATCATACTTATTATAGAAGTTGGCAAATAGTAGTTAGTAGGTAATAATTCTATCAAGGCGGACAGGTTGAAAAGTTGCGTCATGCTGAGGACTCGTTACTATAGACTTATGTCCAACAAGATGATGACAATGATGAGCTTTGAAAAAGCATAGTCTTTTGTATTACAATATATTTGCGATTTCTCTCGATTATAATTTCTATTTCATAATCAATTCATCATGTCAACTCTTAATCACGTTTCAAAAGACCTTGTTATTTAGTTTTAGCTTGTTATGTATTTTATTTTCCCTTAGTAAAAGTCCCCCTTTGTCCACTTCTTTTCCTTGTTTTTTGTTTTTGCTGCTTTTTTTAATTTTCCTTTCCAATTTCCTTGTAAACTTAAGCCAGTTATACAACATCACAGTTAGTATACAGGTACATGTTTGGTAAGTCCTTGCACGTGATTTGCCTACGCAACAGCCTGGCACAGTTTATCTCTAAGACTAATTTAGTAGACGGAACTACTTGTATCGGCCTAGGAAGTTGGGCCGCTGTAACTACCGATACCTGAGCTGTTACGCAACTGATCAGGAACGTGCTTCGATTATGTCGTTACAAGACTTAATGGTTCAAAGTCTTGTTAGTGCTTTCTTCTTTCTGTCCCTTTTAAGTACCTAGCTGTTTCCTAAGGTGTCATCCGTGTCCTGAAGGATGTTACACTTTAAACACCTAAATATATTATACTGTCCTATGTCCTCCCCCAGGTTCCAATCTATCTTCATACAGAATTGGTTCAGCCGTTTCCAGTCTAGCGCAATAGACAGGTAGAAAGACAGAATTACTTTCTCATTATAGTTTTAGTAAAGATTATTATAGATTCTTTAGACTTATTCCAACTAAGGTTGAGGTGAAGGTTGAGTGCATTCTTTTCATTTTAAACCGATTTAATCTAAAAGGATAATCAACGCATTTTTGTTTACAGTTTTGAAAGGTGAGTTTAGCTGACTTTCATTTCTAAAATCAAAACATGTTTATTCGTTTAGTTGTCGCCCGGTGACCTTAACTTTGTTTAGTAAACAGTTTAAGGGTATTATTTTTCCATCAATTTATTCCTTAAATGTTATTATAAATCGGGAAACTAGTAAACGTGCTTAAGAAAAAATCTAAATTACATTACCGAACAAGGAAAATCGCTATCACGTCCTCAAATGTTCAGCCATACACACAGACATATATAAGAGGAGCAAAATTTCTCGCAAAACACATTAGAAGTGTCTGCAAAATTTGAACAAAACTTGGGATATGAATTATTACGGAAAGTAATCCGAAACGTCTCAGCATCGAGATGTATGTGTTAGATGTGGGTAGGCGTAACTCCGACCATTTGCCAAATGAGGCTCTCTTAAAGCTGCGTTCAGACGACAACAGTGAGCTAATATTTGTTGAGGCGAGTGGCCAAATAGCACTGGAGCTATTGTGTGCTGTGTACTTGCCTGGTTTGGTAAATGTTTAGACGATCGCCAATATGTTGGCAAATACTTAAAATTATAAGAGCCTTTGACTTTTAAATCTTAATCATATTGGTATAATTACTAGGTTTAGGGTTTAGGTAATTACTAAAAATACAAATAACATTGATGGATATATATGTAAAACTCTAGACTTCCTTAGAGAGTCTGTGCAGCGTTCGTTTAATTAAACACCCCTTTTAATAACGTATTCCCACAGGAAGTGTAGGTAGTTAATGTCACACACATTGCCAAGACCAAAGTAGAAAATAACTGTAAACTAGACACACTGCACTACCCCGCGCTAGCGCTATAAAGCAGGCCAGTAGTAGCAGTGCTAGTAATCTACTCGCTGTAACCACTAGTCACGTGTGGAGCCGCCTCCTCGTCAAGCGGGGCACGTCTCTCCCGTTATCCCAGTGCATTATCGCGGCGATAAAATCACACTGTCCGTCACTGCGACACCTTTACGGCTTCTACGGGAACCTTTTTAAGTTTTTACACAGGGACGTGATGGCTTATGTAGGTAAACGGGCCTTGAAAGCAGAGGTCCCCCAGGCCCCAAGTAATAGTACTAGTGCCCTGTTAGACACGTGTGACCAAAGACCTTATTATAAGGCTCTAGATTAAAGTGTCAGGGCAGACAAATTACTACTTTAATTAGGTTAATCGTTTGTAATTAGGTCTCCTACGCGTAAGTCCTTAGGACCAGATGAGTTTACGACATCGTCTGTATAGAAGCTGGGACGGAAGTTTTAGATTAATTTAACTTGTTCTGTGTGAGGTAATCTTTTAGTACCAAGTAGGAGTAATACATATAAGAATGAATTGTGCAGTGATTATTTGGTTGATTTACTCGTGTAGCTGTAGGACGCCTGTTCTCATTCGTTTTTAAGAAGTCTTTTGACTATAAGTTATTCTGTATCAATGTCTAATTCCTACGAGCTGCGATGCATGATTTTGATGTTTTAAAACTTAAAAGCAGCAAGTGCTGGTAAAAACTCGTCTATGCGTTATTACATTCTAGTTGTAGTTTAACAAAGTTCTCAGTTTCATGATATCCTCCATAATACAACCCACACAATAAACTATAATTCTTATACGAGTCCGTTATAACCAACACACAAACACAAACAACAATTCGAGATCTTGAGCTAAAAATCTAGAAATGCTCTCCAATTCAAACGGAACTTTGCACCAAAGGGAGTAGAGTAGAAAATTCTTTGTAAATAAGAGTCTAGCCTCCGGCTATGCTATTTCAAACGCCGTGTGAGCTGAGTCGTTTTAAAAATTCACTGCGAAGAGAACTGAAGGTGAAGTGAATTGGTCCTTAGTACGTCCGTCGTTATTGAGTTGTGTACCGGGACTACTAGCCGTACCTGCTCCCTTGCCTCGGGGACCCGAGGACCAATCACTATCTAGCGCAGGATTGCTCGGCGCTACAAACTGTGTACTTAATACGTGTTGTCTTGGTACTTCTAAGCGTCTTGGAAATCTATTTTCTGCTGGAATTGGCCATTTCCACTCGTGAGGATAATAGTATTATTTAGAGTTATAAAATGCCTCTTCTAGATTATTTTACTTCTATATGTTTTGAAACTGTATCATGGAGTTGGAAGTCTATTAGCTATTCAAGAGAACACTCTTGATAATGAATACCTATATCTTGAAACAATGTCACCTGTCAAGGACGAAGATATCAGACGTTTGACATAGAAATGTGTATTACATTAAGTGATAAGCTTTCGTCTCGAGCACATTGAGTATTCCACGGCTAATGTTATCTCTATTATCTTTAATTAATTAAGATAATTCACCCTAACTCAATGATAGGTATGGTAGATTTACAGTTCAGTACTGGATTTTCTTTAAGTTTGATGTCTTGTAATTGTGTACTAATTAAAATAATGGAATTATTTAATAACTTATAAGATTTTTGATTTCTTGTTTTATTTTGTTAAATTAGCATATATAGCAATTAATTTAAATATAAATTAAATAAATACAATATTAAGTGCTTTCATAAAAGGAACATTTAGTCGATTATATGTGAGCTGGTACACTCCAAACAACCACTTGGTTCACTTCCCGCTCCCGTGCGGAAACGTAAGATTTATGAAGCAATATCTCCTGTATGTTAGCGCACTATCGCGGAGGAATCTTTACTCACTCCAGTCATTGATTCACTTTACTAAGTGTTCGAAGAGTGATTCTTACTACTCTAAGTATGTTTGCTCCTATATTTCATATGAAAGTTGGCCAAATCGAAAGATGCGAAAAGAAATTCTTGTTAACAAAAATGATTTTCGCTTTCAGATTTTGTCCAAACGTGTTTAAGTAGCTATCTACTCACTCGATTTAACTTCAAAGTGACGCAAAATACTTGAACTCCCAATGACAGTGCCGTTACACAGTAATTCCGTACCGTAACCAGCCTTTCTTTCTGTCCTTTCGTGAAACCTTCACGCGACCTCTTTGCTTGACTCTTGTCCTTCTCACTCGTTTCGTAAGTGAAGGAGTTAGAGTGAGACAGGTGGAGGTTTGATGCTCTTGTCAGGACTAGAATCAATACTACATGGCTGTAGAACATGCTGCTTACATGCATGCATAATGTATGTCACGACCGTTACGCTTATAGTGCACAAGTTGTCGGATTTTGATTTAAACTGTTACAGCGTTTGACTTACTTCCAAAGTATAGAGTTTGTGTTGGTACGATAGAAGCTCTATTTAAGCTTCTATCGTTAATATTAAAATTAGTCCACGTTATTTCTTTTTCTAAGAACAGCGTGAACCTAAAGTATAAGGTTCCGAGTTAACGCCCTAAATAAGGATTTGTTTCAGAAATGGAATCCTTGTAATATATAAAAATAATGTCTTGATAAATCCATATCGGTAGGTACTTTAACTGTACTACTATACTACAACATTTATATTAAAGTTTACGTCATTTAAAACTTTTAGTATTGAATTAATAACTCATAATAAAAATCTGCCTACTAATGGCGTTTGCTTGAAATACCGTTGTGAACTTTTACGTTGGGACTAATAATTAAAGAGTAGAGTTTTTGTTCTATATAAAAACGACTACCTAATACTACTACCCTCTGAAATATATATTTTTTTCTCAAACACCCAACAAAGCACATCAATTGCGCCACCAGCAGGGGCCATAGTTTATAATCTCCCAAATCCCACAGCTCAGAACTTTAGGGTCTCCGTCTCAACAAACTAAGTGAAACTGATGAGTCCTGCCATGTCGTGACACCATAAAATACGCAACTTCTGTAGGTGTTCAACTGCGCCGCAGTTTTGTCATAAACTCATTACATCGAAGGGATCTCTATATTTACCTTATCTTTAGGGGTCGGGTGCTAAAATGTTCAATGCTGACCCTCGTTTAGCGGCTGCGTCATTGCGTCATGATAGAAAAGTTATTGTATCCGGTGCATATTGGTTTTGGGTTTATGCAATGTGATATATTCTTTTCTTGCTAAGATCAATAACCACAAAATCTTATAGGCGCATTAATCTACATACGTGTCGGATGTTTACATTTTTGGCATAATCTCTGAATTTAAAGTTCATAAAGTTTAACGGCCAGGCGTAACAATAAAAATCTTTACCACTTTACCGCTTTCCAAACCGACTAAACCGCCGAGCACCCATACGACCACCATACTACCCACTTTTCGGCCTTTTAAATAATTTAGCGTCGATTTTATCGTCCTTTGCGGCGTATCTGCATTTATGACCTATTCTCGTAGGATCGGCCCGGTGCTTGGAGTTCTATCGGGAAAGCTTCAAAGGCTCTACAGGGTTGTTATTCAAATCCTGACGCCGTAATTGTCACATTATGTACGGCTTCTCACTGACGTATGGCGCCAAGATTAATGGTCGTGGGTTTCCGTTCCTAGTGTACGCCAAAAAGGTTTTTTTTATGCTCCCTTCACGTGAATGAGTAATTGAAATAAATGATCGGTTTACTCGTCTGTTAGGATGTTGTTGGAAGTCAACGTTTGTGATAAATTGTTCGTATGATTTTGATTTCTTTTCAATCATCTTTCATGTATTTACTTGGGAATTGAGCTTTATACTTGTGGGGGTGTCAATTTTTGCACAAATCGTACATTACCTTCTCCAGACGCGTCAAGAATGTGCTACTGGCGCCTCGATGAGGGACTAACCTTTTAACCAAATAAATGTTGTCAATAGGTCGTTTCTTTACTTCTACGCACTGATTAAAAACGTATGTTTAAATGTAAAACAAAATATTTTAAACAACGTCAACACAATTACAGAAAGGGCCAACATTCAACAATACTCGCCCTGTCTACCATTGGCGCTCAACGTGGGACCGACAGATCTAAACTTTTTGTTTGAACCAACACGTTGCATGTTATCACTACAAAGGCCGTTCGTTTCCACGCGCTTACTACCCTCCCTGAATGTATGTCACTCCAGTATTTAGCGAGTCCATTTGACGCAAAAACTATACGTGTCATTTCTTTTAACGACAACTTCTAAAGCCTTATATTTACCGACATATATCGGGATTCATGTTATGGTTATTTATATTGTTTACTGTCATTATAGGCCAGTGCTTTTAGCCTCTAAAAACGGTAAAAAGTGAATTAAATAATAGTAGGATGAAACCCATTGGAAAAGGAAGAGAATACAATAAAAATGATAGGAAAAATAAATTACGGGCGATCGGAGGTCGGGAAGTGGGGGGAGGGGGGGTTAAAGTAAAAAAAACGGTTTATCTCAATTTCCGGCAAAACTACAAGTCCTATGGAAAAAAGTTGAATGGCAAAGTTGTAGGTAATAAAAAGATCTACAACTTTTGTATTAACACTTTTTCACATAACCTCAAAATTTATGTGAAAAATTCAAAAAACCAAGTTTTTGGTTTTTTATTTTTATCTTTTACAAGAATTAATTTTTTTTCACGAAATTTAGTGAAAACTTACCTTTTTATGTCCCAAACACACTGTAATTTATTTGATTTATAATAATTATTTTTTCACCCTTATTTTGACTTAATATCGAAAAAACACCCTAATTTTCAATCGAAAATTCTCGTGTCAAAATATCACTTTTTTTTTAAAAGTCGATGGTCTTTTTGTTCATTGAAATCTTTACTTTCAGATGGTATAAAAAAATATTTACATTGCTATGGAAAATGTTCTCAGAAAATATAAAGAAACGCTACGAAATAACAGGTAGTAAGGCCTAGACCGGCTTAATTTTTTTGCGTAGATGCCTATTTATTGCTATTTTAAGATAACTTATGTATCTGAGTGACCTACGGAACCTCGGACCTCTCTATGAAATACCTTTTAGCTCATCAAAAGGTATTTCATAGAGAAGTGGGGAGTTGCTAGAAGGATCTAGGCCTTGCTAACTGTTATTTGGTAGCGTTTCTTTATATTTTCTGAGAACATTTACCATAGCAATGTAAATATTTTTTTATACCATCTGAAAGTAGAGATTTCAAAGAACAAAAAGACTACCGACTTTTAAAAAAAAAGTGATATTTTGACGCGACAATTTTCGATTGAAAATTAGGGTGTTTTTTCGATATTAAGTCAAAATAAAGGTGAAAAAATAATTATTTTAAATCAAATAAATTATAGTGTGTTTGGGACATAAAAAGGTAAGTTTTCACTAAATTTCGTGAAAAAAAATTAATTATTGTAAAAGAAAAAAATAAAAAACCAAAAACTTGGTTTTTTGAATTTTTCACATAAATTTTGAGGTTATGTGAAAAAGTGTTAATACAAAAGTTGTAGATCTTTTTATTACCTACAACTTTGCCATTTAACTTTTTTTCATAGGACTTGTAGTTTTGCCGGAAATTGAGATAAACCGTTTTTTTAACTTTAACACCACCCCCACTTCCCGACCTCAGATCGCCCGTAATTTATTTTTCCTATCATTTTTATTGTATTCTCTTCCTTTTCCAATGGGTTTCATCCTACTATTATTTTTTTTGTTTTCAAAAGTTATTGGCACTGGTCTATTATAAAATATTCTATTGTTGTGAGTCGTCTATGCTTACTTTTGGAAATTATTTTTGTTTTTCTGCTCTGGAGTCAAGATAGTAGTCAATAATATTTAATGTTTGATTCAGTATTATACAAATAGAACAAATTCTCTTCTCGAACTATTTTTACAACTTAACGGTTTATTAGAAATGGTCACAAGACTTTACAACTATTTGAGTCTATTTTCCTGACCTGGTTTTCTAAAGATATTGCGGAAGAAGGAAAGCTGCTTATGCTTTAGAAAATGAAATAGTTACCAATAAATAGATCGCGATGTGCTTACAGATATAAAGTTCTATTTACCTGTTTATATCTCTACTACTCATCTACGTTTAATTGACGATGTCTCTTTTAATTACCTTCATAAGGATTTTTGGGACGTAAGCTTATATCCAGAGTTTACACGCAAACCAAACATTAACCCGAAACAAAAGATTTACGTGTGAAATAAATATCTGAACTTGGACGAAATAATTCACCTATCTGGGTGTAAGTTAGGCCACTTTCACACGAAGCCCGAGACCGCAGCGACACCGCTTGTGAATACTAAATAAGGTCCGCAGCATGACTGACTACCTCAAGGCTAAATAAAAATATATTTTTGCAACCCCTTTTTTGCGAGCGAAATTACCTTTCGTTTCACGTAATGACCCCTTTTTAATTAATGTAGTAGAAAATTTTGAGCTTTTTGTTAAAATGCGCAGTTTACATGTTAAGTACTCAACGTCGATTTCGAATAAGTTTTTGTATTCTACGAACGAAAAGCAAAATACAACCTTTACCTCATTTTTTCCTGCAAATGTTGATTCCAGCAGTTATTTAAAATGCGTTGTGTGAGGCGAAATAAGGGTACTTGTTTAATAAGAGGAAAGTTCCATGCTAATCTCAGTTCTAAGAATAATCCAGAACATGGAAATTGCTATCTTCCTGCGCAGTTATAACTTAACTCTAGTGGCTGCTATAGATGCAGTTTATGCGTTAAATATACAACACGGTGCATTGCATACATTCTTACAACAAAAACTTGTATGTCTCGGTAAATAAAAAATAGAGCGTACACAATTATTTGTCTTTTCGCTTTTAAGATGACTTGACAGAATAGAGTACCTACTCCAAAATAAAAATATACGACCAATTTTACTGAAATTAGAGTTTTTGTTAGCATTAATTTTCCGCGCGGCGCTTCACATTGCTACATTTAGGTAAACCCAATCCAACGTCTGACATAATTCACAGCCGACTTCAGTTGATAAGCCGACGTTAATATTCGTTAAAGAGGCAATTTTTTACTCCCACAAGATCCTCGTTAAGACTTATTAATGAATTCTAATACGCTAACGAAGTAGCTCTTAAAACCTTATTTCGGCACAACGAACCCTTCAGTTTTTCTTTTCACAAAATATCTAGTAAACTGTAAAATTATAGTAGCTGGGTCAAGCTTCTTTTTGGCACACGTTGAGAAATGTTAGCGATTCTGATACAATGTCTTTATCAAATGTTTATTTTGTTGATGTAAACAGATTTTATGCCAAAAGATTTTGTTGGAGCACAATCTCAAGACCACCTGCAATTCAGTTAACTTGTCTTTATAATGTTCTGTGTATATTACACAGAGTTAGATAGTCTTGTAAACTTTATGCGAACTTTGTTTTTTGTTGTTTACTTAAGGATTGCAAACAGAGCTACCCTAAATACCTGATCTTTCGAAAGTCACAAAAGAAATCACGGCCGTTGGACCCGCATTTCTGCTTACCCAGCACATATTTGCACAGAAACCCAAATTTGAGTCACATTTCTGTAACACAAACAATTGCCACCGTCTCAACCCTTCGGGCCGTAAAATCGGGAAAAATTTCCATTATTCAAACAAAACGCAAGAATAACAGGAAAAGTCGAGGCTTTCGCGTTTGATCGCTGGCTCACGCGGCCAACGTGGCACAAATTGCTTGCGGCGGACAGACGTAACGCGGCCGGAACGAGAGCTAGTGATCCGGGCCGTGCTGCTGCCAGCGTGCTGGTAAGCTACCCCAGCGATCCTGGGCGATTGCGGCCGGCTTATGCAAGCTGGTGCGCCGGGTGCGCGGGCTCCCAGTCGTAAACGTAGCGTCAAGTGTTGTAGGACGGGTCAGCGTTTTACGAGCGTATTTTTATGTGTTCTGTTGGTTCGCATTTGTTCGATCTGTTGACGCGTTGTCTATTTTTCCGGGATTTGTTACTTCGATGTCGTCAAATATTGAGAGACCTCGAAATTAAACAACATGTCAGAAAGTTCTGATAAAAAAACATAGTTGGATAAGTGTCACACTGGCCTTTTTTTTTACACTGATTTGCTGATTTCAAAGTAATGTTCAAATGCTTTAGTTGAATAGATTAGCATACCTACACACAACGGTACTAATTCGCGTCATGGATTTAAATGACACCCCATCCTTATCACAAGCGGACATTACACGAGATCGCCCCAAAAATGGGTCGTCAGTGTCTCCAGAACGGGTTTTACACTGCATCGGATTGTGAGGCAAAGGCTATTTCATTAAAATCTGCGGATAGCCCCTTTCGCTGGAGAGGCTAATAGCCTCTTTAACGGTTATAGCCTGTTCCGGAGGCCGAGACCCTGGTCCTTCGAGCAAGTTATTAAATTTTATTACTGAATATTTAATGGCCAGCCCTCTTGACTATAATGAAATGAGTTTTTCATTACAAAGTTTTTACATGTCACGGTCGGTATTAAATATTATAAAGTGTGAACTATTAATCATGGTCTTGCTTGTTTAAAATAAAGTTGCGAGGTAATTAAAATGACTAGCATTTTGTCTCTACGCCAATAAAATTCACTTCAGAGTCCACAACTTCGGAGATAACCCCGTCTTCTGATTATTCACTGTTGATAGATGCGATCGTAATCTGTGTAGTGACTACAGTACCTTAAACTTGCAACACATATATTTACCTTTCTTAAAGATTTTTTTGTTCTTTTTCCAGACATTCCATACTTGGAGCTGGCTGAGCCGGAGGAGGGCTACCACGGACTGATCAAGGAGAATGAGACGCTGGTGGAGGTGACGCCGGCCATCCGCGCGAGAGGGCCGCTGTGCTCCTTCCTCATCCTCAACAACAAGCACCATGGGGAGGCTCCATTTGAGGTAAATATTGAGGAGTATGTTAGACCATTATAACAAGAAACATGTTTCAGCTTCAAGTGTTGCAGAACTTAGTCTTACGCAATGTTCAACTGTGAAAGCTAACATATGTGGAAGATTGCACATAATTATACCAATCTTGAGGACACTTGAAGTGAGGTCGTTAGTTAGTCTGAACAAAATTGGGGTCAGGACATTAGTTTTCATCAATGTGATCCAATAAATTCATATTGGTTTCAGTGGTGTCTTGAGAATATCTGGCCAATAAGTGGCTAGGTATGTCGCTTAAATAGCAATGTGGTTAAATAGATTAGTAAATTTAATGGATCGCGAGTACGATTCTTTTCTTACGGGAATGTCAAATCTGATGGCGAATGATAAAAAATAATTCTAGGTATTTTTTAACTCCTATTTTTTTCTTTTTTACAAAGTGATTGTATGGCTGTTTCTGTTGAAAAATTTAATTACACTTTTGTATTTTGAAGTTTGTACGTTCTCTTCGTCAAGGTGGACGCATTTCTCTGGGTATCCACTAATACATGCCAACGACGGTTGGACCATGTTACAAATTAACCGCATCATATTAACCCTCGTACCACGATACCCGTAAACTCATTAACGCATCCCAATGAAGGAATAGCTCGAACTATGCGACGAGCCGACCCGCCACTAAATCAACAGAAACATTGCGCGCTCCGCTCGTAAACAAGGCCCATTTGCAACGTTCCCGCGCACCAATGTAACTCACACAATGCGATATAAACTCTCCGCCGTAATAAACGTCGGTATGGCGTGCAGCAGTTTTATTGTGCTGTGCACACGATACCTAGAAATGGAAAAAGTTGGGATTGCAAGCAATAAAGTGCATCAATGCAGGTACTTTCGGACTGCAAACTGTTTAAAGCCCGGCTTGTTTTTTTAGAGGTGCGATGGTAACGATTTGGCCGAGTGTACTATTGTGAAACAAACAACTTTGTCGATAGGTTCAGAGTGGTTGTCTAGTGTTTGTTATCTCATCGAAAGCAAAACTTTTACCGATACCTCTTACGCCGAGTAGATTTTATGTAGGCTATTTATTTTACAGTAAAACGCTTCAATCATTTAGCACTGACCCTTAAAAATATGAACTTTGGATAAAACCCATTTTAAACCGAAATAGAAATTATCGTGAAAATACACGAATTTAAAATGTTACTTTATACTCACTCGTTCACAAAGAGTGGCAGGTGTCAGGCGCGCCACTCACAGCAATACAATTTTTATCCAACATAATGTTCCTAGTCTTTATTTAGCGTCTCCCCTAGAAAGCTAGTTAAATATTTATAAATCTCATTTTTCATCCGCGCCGTCTAAATAAAGGATTGGATGTTTTGTGAAATGCTCGCATGCGGGTAGCTTTTATTTTGATAATAAGCTATGCATTTCTCTAGTATTAAAAAGTAAATAAAATAGTTATAAAAATATGTTATACAGCTGGATTTAGTATTTTTACGTGAAAGAAACGGAAAGATTTTCTTAAGATCGCTACGATACGCTACAATTAAATTGTATTGATACGTATGGTTTGCTCTAATAGCTGGATTCGTATGAAAGGACCACTTTAATGCCGTAATGGAACACTGGTACTAGCAGAACAGTATATTAAAAAACTTTTTATTATGAAGCTGAAAAAGTAAGTAGCTACAAAATGAAGTTAAGTAAACATCTCTTATACGCATACATATTATTAGCTAGAGAAGTTGCAACTTTCTTCAGATTGCACCGCAGAATACTGCGGCTGCAAAGTTTCACGGCGGTGCGATTGCCGGGGGTAGGCAGCGGTGGAGGTAGTTTGAAGAGCCAATAACTGTAACTTTACATTGCCGGCTGTGTTCCTTGTTGCACTGTAGCGTCAAGTACAGGGCTGCCTTGTAAAATGCTTACAAAGTTGAGTTCTCTCTGCTGGCGTTATTTGATAGCGGTTATTTTACTGTGTATTCTTGGCTGCATTTATACATGTTTTGATATAGATATCCCTTGTATTTAGAAACGGATAATTTTCTTTTCATACGAATGAGTAATTAAAAGTAGACGCTCAAGTTGTGGCACATTTCCCGGTTCCTTATCTCATCCAATCCAATTATTGTCTTCATCATAATTTTGCGACTCCCACGCTAGAAATGCCATGCTTATAATAATTTGATCAAGTTTCAATCAATCAATCACGAAATACTATTCGACATAATTTTCACAAAGTGATCAACTTCACTGACTAACGATGAACGGAAATATCTTAACCGTAAGGAAACGTGGACGAACTAAAATGACTGAAATCGCCAATCTGCCTTGTCCAAGCGTGTTAATCAGCCGTCGATACGTCTTTGTCTTTAAAATGACCAACAGGAGGACTATAAATATATTTTTTGCTGTTGTTGTTGACATAATTTTAAACAACTTAGGACTCATTACATCTTTAACATAAGACCATCATCCCTTTAGAGTCTTGTCGTCAAGTCTAGATCCCCCACAAATGTGCCACAGCCTACACACAGCGAACTAGTGTGCCGTGTCAACACGTAAGATGTACACAGTGATATGTCAGCGTCCTCGCGTAGCGCGGTAATATAGCCTCATTGTGTTGGACTACTGTGTTTGAGCGTGCTCTACTGTTTGAGCACTGGATTCGGTTTAGTGTTATAAGTTTTGTAATAACGTGGTTTTAATTGGATCTTGTAGTAGATTCCAAATCATATGTGGCTTATATTTCATCACATCTAGTGCAGCATCACTCATCATCTCCCTGCAATCAGGCAGATTATGAATGATCTTGAAATTATACCTTATAAAAACTAATACTTTATTAGTTTTTAACAACCCCAATGCATATTAATAAAGAGAGTTTAGTAAATTGATAGCGTTGTGTTAAGTGTCCAGACCAGCTCTTGCAAGAAGACTTATACCATCGGATAAAGCAGTATTTTTGCTTTTTACATTTTTGAAGTTTGGATATTCAATTCAATTCGATTATCTAATGACCAGTTTGTATCAATAATATTGAAGGATAAAAGACATAAATCAGTGCATTAAACGGAAGTCTATTCTAAAGCCGAAGTTGGGAACGTGAGCGAAGTTGGGTGATTTAGTGGTAGTTGTCAGTGAGGGCGGCCACAAGCCGCGCACAGGCGGCCGGCTTCTGACAGGAATCGATGGACGACACTGGATTACAACTTATCTCGCTCCTGCATTTCATGTAGCTAGTCAAACATGAGTTGTTGACTAAATTCTACCTGGAAATGTGGCTGAAATTTTGTTATTTTCTTTAACAAAATGACTGATGAAAACCTTTTCTGAGCATCTGTGTCCGCAGACTTGTCCGTTACTAAAGTTTAACAAACAGCAGCACCGTATTATACTAAATTCTAAGAACTATCTACTCATTAACTCTCGAATTTGTTAGCCGTAAATAAGGTTTCTTCTCAGGCTATCACTTCTTAACAAGTGAAATAACTATAAATATGTCTAGCTTTCCGCCAGCGGCTTCGTCAGCGTGGGCTATACGAATAAAAATTAAAAATGACCGAGTTTCATACAAACTTTGCCCTCCTTTTTCACGCCCTTAGGGTTAAGATTTCGGAAAATCCTTCCTTATCGGATGCCTACGTTATACAAAGAACACTCCAAGTTTCAGGTTGTGCGTTATCCGTCCGTCTGTCAGTCATTCAGGACAAAGCATTTTATAAGTAGGTATAGATAAATTAGTAGCACTACCCTTAAGCGTAATTAATTTGTAATGACCTGTAAATATCCTAAATATATAAATGTTGAACCCCGCAACAGTGTCACCAACACGCGACAGGTAGTGAGCCTGCCCGCATTCACAGCGTCCACAAACAAAACAAAATTTATTTCACACATTAATCACGGAGCCATAGAAATACCCTCGGTCCCGTCCCGTAACCATGGCAACGCATAACAATACCTTTGTCCATTACTGACCGGAATCATTTTCATTATACCTACAAATATTTTATGGGAATTATGGTTCGTCCGGATAAGTTTTCTATTTTGCTCGCTCCACCGGAGTTGATAGGTTGGGAGCGCAATAGGCCGGATGGGATGGGATAGATTGGTGGATGGATAATAGGCCTGTTATTGTATTGTGTGTTATTTGATTGTACTTTATGTTTTAGTGAATAAGAGGGCGTAAAGACTTTTTGAACACGGAAAATAGCAGCTAGCTTAAGTCCACAGATAATGGAATTATAAAACAATTTATTGAATAGAAAGTCTCAGTCACATGAAAACCTGTCTTTGTTTCAGATAATGGTGATAGACGAGAACGAGGCGCGACTGCGCGTGCGCTTCCCGCTCAACTGCGAGAAGCGACGCAACTACAAGTTTGATATTGCCGCCGTGGGCTGCGACGGCTCTTATTCAAACACGTAAGTTTATTCCAGCTCCTTTAAGACTTCTTTATCTATACTATAGATGTGTAGGCAGACCACTGGTCTTTGAGAAACCTCCTTTGTTGTTATGATGGTCTTTGAATTGTTTTAAACATCTTGCTGTGTTTACATTTTCGGTTTGCTCGACAAGTTGGACTAGCATATCGATTGTGAAAAGACAGAGCGTTTATACTTCAATTTTTTAATCTTAAATCAAGACCGTAGCACAAAAAAATACACTTTAGTCAGCTTAAAATGTAATTTTCACTGGATTCCCAAACCACCTTCTCCCCAGGGTCCCAGTACACATAACGGTGACGGACGTGAACGAGTTCGCGCCGGTGTTCAGCGAGGCGGCGTACGTGAAGGCGGTGGACGAGGGCCGCATCTACGACGAGATCGTGCGCGTGGAGGCCACCGACAAGGACTGCACGCCGCGCTACGGCGACATCTGCAAGTACGAGATACTCACCGACCGCAGCCAGCCCTTCACCATCGACAATGAAGGTACGTTCTCCTGCTTGTGTACTTAAGTTTTGGGTGTTATTTTTTGTATATAACCAAGGACTTTAATCATCAGGATCTGATGAAAGTAAAGAATTTCCAGCACTTACATATCGTGTAAATTCAAGGTTTTATCTTCCTGAAGTCATCTCATGTTGCTTAAAATAGCAGAGAGAAGAGAAGTAATGACGTGAAGAGAGAGTATGGATTCCAGAAACAGCTGTGCTTTAAATGCAATTATGAGATCTTCAATATCATGTGTTTCGGCAGGCGTTATCCGCAACACAGAGGCGCTGGACTACGAGAAGTCGCACAACCACATCCTGTCGGTGGTGGCGTACGACTGCGGCATGCTGCAGTCCACGCCCGTCATGGTCACCATCAAGGTCAACAAACCCTGCACGGCTGGCTGGAAAGGTTCGTACCACTACCACCATCATCCTTGATGACACCTCGATAAGTGTTCCTAGTATCAGGATTTGTATAATGATGATGAAATTCAGTGAAAAAAAAGCAATTCTTAAAGTGTATTAATGCAATCAAAGACTAAATAATAATATTTAATAAGTTAGAGGACTTGTCATCGCGAGTTATGTTTATTTAATTCTCTGACATTGTCAAAGGAAACTATGAAACTTGAATTCCAATCTTCAAGTAAACACAATTGTTTATTTAAGTAGTTGCCATTCAATAAACACAACAAACCGACAAACTGTAAGTAAACGTAGTTAAATAATAGATGGGGCCGGCCCCGGGCCGGCTGGTTCACGGGGCCCGGGCGCCCTGGGCACGGACACCCGGCTTAGCCCGGGATTATTATAACGAAGTGTATTTGTCCGAAGCCGCAGCAATGCCGATATCAATTCATTACGAAGTATTCGAGTCCATGTTTACTACGTCAGTTGGCAACTTGTGCTCAAGCCTTTCAAAAGAAAACTCAAAAGTTTGTTTTGTAGTCGATTGGAAATGTCACAAAAGAAAAGTTTAATAAGTGTTTAAGAAATAGCTGTTGATTGTGAAATTAAATTATTTGCCATTTTATAAGGTTTAGAAACATGACTAATCACGAAACTGTATTATTAGATACGAAATGTTTTTCGGGTTCCGGGCTGTATTGTAAAATTTCATTGCGGATAGCCAGCCCAAAAGTTGGACGTCCAGTTTTCGCTTCACTTGAAATAATAATATTGACTCTATATTTAGATTGGAAACCGACCCCAACATAGTTGTCTGAGCTAAAAGGCTGGGCATATATTGATGAGACACCATATGACCTAAGTTGTGTTCGCGCAGGAGTGGCGGAGCGCGTGGACTACGCGCCGGGCACGGGCCCGCTGGCGCTGTTCCCGGGCGCGCGGCTGGCCACGTGCTCGTCGGACGAGCGCTGCCCCGGCGTCACGCGCATCCAGGCCGCCGTCACGCTGCAGGCCTCGCGCGCCGGCAGCGGCTGCGACCGCGACACCTACTCGCTGCACTCGCAGCGCACCATCTGCGGTAACCTACCACCACACCGTCTGTGTGTCTCCACGAGACTCGTTGGTACTCAATGTACGTCTTCCATTTGCAGGATTGGACCCCAAAACGATCGACCTACTTCCAAGCCCCGGAGTTGGAAACGAATGGGCTAAGTCACTGAAACCAGATTCAGGTTAGTTCTTAACAATTATTTTTGTATACCCTTCATTATGTAAGAATTCTAGACTCCTGATCGCATATTAACCTTTCAGGCTGAGTAAAAGAGTAATTCAAATGAAACATCTTTACATGCAGTATAAATTAACAAAATATCCATGGAGTTTCTTGCCGGTTCTTCTCCATTGGACACTTTTGAACCTAGTTTCTAGTTTTGACGATTTATAAGAACCTGTAAATGTTCTACATAAAATAAAAACCTTTTGACTGACTTGACTTGAAAAATGTTGTCTAAAGTTCTCGCAATTTCTAGAACGTTCTACATGTTCCTCTTACACGTCCAGGTCGCGACGGCGAGCAGATGTTCGAGTTCGACGGCGAGACGACGGCGGCCGTGGTGCCGGAGTCGGTGCTGCCGCACGCGCTGGTGGGCACCTTCAGCATCTCCACGTGGATGCGGCACGCGCCGCCGCCCGACGGCGACAAGCACCGCAAGGAGCACGTGCTGTGCCTCGCCGACGACCACAGTCAGTACTGCTTAGATATCGTTTACTGTGGAAGGAACTTGGAACACCTGATTACTATGACTTCGAGCTAAGACTATATCTGATACGTAATTTAGCACGAGTTAAAAAAAGGTGGTCAAAACTCACACAGTTTGTAGATCAAATCCGGCCCTGATAAATATTGCCACATATATATTTTTTTATCTTCGACAAAAGACATATTGATTGATTTATAAGTCAAGCATGTACGTAGCTTGCACAACGAAATACGGCGTATAAAATAGGCTTGATACGCCATAATTATGCTTAGATATCTATAGCATCGCCTTGACTACACTAACCCGTGGTGTTCCCCAGAGATGAACCGGCACCACTACGCGCTGTTCGTGCGCAACTGCCGGCTGATCCTGCTGCTGCGCCGCGATTTTGGCGAGGGAGACCTCAACATCTTCCGCCCCGCCGAGTGGCGCTGGAAGCTGCCTGAAGTACGTACTCTGGCAGTTAAATTGACGTTTCTGCCATTTTTGGCTTCAACTTATAATATACATAGGATTTCTCTCAGAGGTTTTTTTTGGCTATTTTTAGCTTCATTGCAAATTAATAAGGAGATAGATTTTTCTTAGTTTCTTCTATCCTTATTTCTGCCAAAAGTTTTCGGTGCATAGAGACGAGTCTTTCGCGTCGGATAGGAAAGGCTTAAGTTAAATCGAAGATTTTTATTATCCCATTAAAACTTTCTTTTTCGTTACCTTATTTGGTCAATTCGTTGTCCTAAACCTATAATTATGAGAGTGTGTTCTATTACCCGAATATCAGTAAGTTCCGATTTAAAATAAATTCGGCATTGGTTGTCCTGTAGGTATGTGACAACGAATGGCACCACTACGCCGTGAACGTGCGCTTCCCGAACGTGGAGCTGTTCGTGGACGGCGAGCCGTACCGCGCAGTGGACGGCAAGGGGCCCGAGGTCATCGACGACTGGCCCCTGCACCCCGCGCACGGGGTCAACACCACGCTCGTCATCGGGGCTTGCTGGCAAGGTAAACTGGACTTTGTTGACATAAGTATAAAGATTACTTTGATGGAATGACTTTTAACTGAACAAATTTTTAGAATTTGACTTTTTAGTTTGTCTTGGAAAAAAAACAAATTGAAAACCTCTCAAAGGTTTTCAATTTGTTTTGTTTTTGTGTGTTAATTTTATGTGACATTTTCATAAGTCGGTAGTTTAATTTTTGTATAAAAGTGGATTTTTAAGGTAATTTCACTAGATGAACACGATAAAGTTTAATGTTGCCATACTATTCATTTATGTCGTTCATCTCTAAAAATATTGTCTAAACAAGTTACCATTCTTAGCTATTGGCGTATGTGATTAGGAATAAAGTGAAGATGATGCAAGGCACATAGTAATTTAATTGTAAAAGTACTGTTGAGCTGTAGCGAGACGTGTGTGTGTGTGTGCAGGCACGGAGAGCGACATGAAGCACCACCTGCGCGGCTGGCTGGCGGGGCTGGGCGTGTCGCGCGGGCAGCTGCAGGCGGGCCGCGCGCTGGCCTGCCTGGCGCACTGCCGGGAGGGGCTCAGCCTCGCGCCCGACCTCTGTGAGCACGCCCACTGGACCCTGCTACTTGCTAGCGACACTAATTTCCCAAACTTTTTCAAATTATTTAAATAAAAAAGCTGTTTTTTTTTTCTTGTCTGCCAATGGAAAAGTATACTATTTATAATTTTGCAACTTCCTTCGAAACTTAATCAATACCAGTATTACGTTAAATTCTTAAATACAGAACTAGCGTTTTCTCGCAGTCCGTCCCGAGGGGACTATTTAAGGCACCTTGATAAAAACCTATAACCGTCTCCAGAGTGCCATTAATCTCCATTGCAAATTTCATTCAAATCAATTCAGTCGTTTTACTTTGAAAGCGTAATAAATAAGAAAACAAACTTACTTTCGCATTTATAATATGAGAATTAGGATAATAATGTGAACACTCTCATCAATGTACTGCAGACCTGAAGTCGGTGTCGGTGGAGGGCGACGGCGTGGCGGACGTGGAGACGCTGCTGCGCCGCGTGGCCTACGGCGACGCCCGCGCCTTCCCCACGCCCGGCCGCCGCAACGTGCATGTGGCCACCACCATCACGTAAGTACCACCCGCCACCCACCGTGCTGCGTGGCTACGGCGACGCCCGCGCCTTCCCCACGCCCGGCCGCCGCAACGTGCATGTGGCCACCACCATCACGTAAGTACCACCCGCCACCCACCGTGCTGCGTGGCTACGGCGACGCCCGCGCCTTCCCCACGCCCGGCCGCCGCAACGTGCATGTGGCCACCACCATCACGTAAGTACCACCCGCCACCCACCGTGCTGCGTGGCTACGGCGACGCCCGCGCCTTCCCCACGCCCGGCCGCCGCAACGTGCATGTGGCCACCACCATCACGTAAGTACCACCCGCCACCCACCGTGCTGCGTGGCTACGGCGACGCCCGCGCCTTCCCCACGCCCGGCCGCCGCAACGTGCATGTGGCCACCACCATCACGTAAGTACCACCCGCCACCCACCGTGCTGCGTGGCTACGGCGACGCCCGCGCCTTCCCCACGCCCGGCCGCCGCAACGTGCATGTGGCCACCACCATCACGTAAGTACCACCCGCCACTCACCGTGCCGCGTGGCTACGGCGACGCCCGCGCCTTCCCCACGCCCGGCCGCCGCAACGTGCATGTGGCCACCACCATCACGTACGTACTACCACCCACCAGTGGCGTGCAGTTCATATAGGCAAAAAGACACTGCCTACCCTACATAACTCAGAAAATATTTACTATCTTTATTTTATTTTAATAAGTATCTAATATTTTATCTCAGAGTAATTACTATTAATAAAAAAATCTTGAAACTTAAATCAGCTCCACCTGTCGAATATTGGTGGTACCTATTACGAAGAATCAATACTCGCGATACATTTCAACAACACACAAAAGTTTGCGCGGTACTAGGGCGCCCCTAGCGAAAATAGACAGAAAACGTGATTGCCTCATTTCGTATAATAGTATTTGTAAGAAGACTCGTAGACATGCGAATACAATGCAGTGTGCGTTCGTATAAATATTTTGCACACATTGACACAAATTACGCACACAAATAACAAAAAAGGCTGTGTCTTTTTGCGATTTATACGACGGAAACATCGGTTCGGAAACCTTCGGCTATCGACAAGGCCACAAGGGACGGTGGCCGATGTTTTCCGAACCGATCTACATTATGATGTAATGTAACTATTTTAAAAAGTAGCATGTTTTGACTTTCTTATCTCTAAGTAAACAACATTTCTTTTAGTCGTATTTTTTTTTCTGTGACGTGAGTTTCGCGCGCGTCGCCCGCCGTTGTTATTGTTTATCTGACTTGTTCTGTGCTAGCGAATATTTCTTAATATTTTAATAATAGTAAGTTTTAAGCGTTGATAATAGTGTGAAATGGAATATATTCACTGTGAAAGTTGTTCAGGTGGTGTGTGTGTGTATAGAAAATTAAAAATGATGCGTTTGTAAAACTATCTTTCGAAGAAAAAAACAAGTGATAGCGAAAGGCCGCTGCACCTATACACCAAATCAGATACAATTTATACAAACTAAAGGTATAGTCAATCAATCGTATATTCAATACTAAACAATTTGATTCCTATTATTAGCTCTCGGATTGCATACACGCTATTTCCCTTACTTACCTACTATTTTACCGCAATAAAACCGTCTGGAACGACGCAGGTTTCACCTATTCGTATTTATCTCCTACGGTAGAAAAAACCACGAGCAATATGACTTAGAAGCTTCCGTACACTTGGAGAAAATCGTATTGAAACACGATGAAAGTAGATCGAAACCGAATTATTCAATCACTTTTTTATTGTTAGTTTTTGAAGTAAACATGAGTTCACTTTACGTAAAAGAATTTGTTCCTCAGTGAATAAGGGAAGTTATTAAGAGAGGTCAACTTTCATGCGAAATACGACTGAGTTATGGAAAACTATTTACGAAATTGCTCTTAGATATTCATGTGCAAGTTTTTTTAATCAAATCTGAATCTATGATTATTTGAGGCGGCAAATTACATGCATCATTATTTGATCGACAAGACGACGAACCAAAACTAACATGCGGAATGTATTTTTGAAAAGTGGGTATCAAAGCCAGGCTGGTGTCACCAGGTGTCACTCAGCAGTTTAGGCACATTTGGCCCGTGCGCGGCGCGGCGGCGCATCTCGGGCAGGCGTACCTACCTATCGTAGTAAGGTCGTGCGCTGCTCGGCTCGCACGCTAGCGGCAAGCCGAGCAGCGAGTAATTAAGATAGGTACCTACCTATCGATTTTCCGTATAAAAACTTTTTGGCTTTTCTGCCTACCCTACCTAAAAACTCTGTGCACGCCGCTGCCACCCACCCAGTTTTGGATTAAAACTACAGCAAAAAATTTGTTCAAAATGTCAAACAAACAATTCGTAGCATCTGATGATATGAATAAAGTCTTTTATTTCAATAAGTAGTATTTCAGAAACGAGTACCATACAAAAACTGCTTACATTAACGTTACGTTCTAACTTACAGCGCACATCTTTTGTCCTTAATCTCATAGTTAGTGAGGGCAATCTGACGGCGCCATAAGACATTCCTTTAAAACGAACAACATACCTGCTACAGCTCTGTTACATTATACGGTAGCTACTGACTTGGCATATTACAATAAAAAATGAAAATAATATAACACCTTTTTCCTACAGTTGCGATAACGGACGCATCATCAAGGCGCGGCCCGCGGAGTCGTACATCATGGTGCTGGCGCCGCAGACGCCCAGCATCCTGCTGAACGGCAGCGAGGACCTGGCGCGGGACTACGCACACTTCCGCGCCGGACTCACCGTGTTCCCCGACCTCGCCGTCAGGGTGCTGGCCGGGGGGAACTCGCACCCCATGGCTGGTCAGTACACATATAATGCTGTTTATGCCCTGTTGCACTGAAAAATATGAGGTTAAATTGATTAACTTGAGGAGGTTAACTTATGCGTGAGACCGAAGAACTATCATTTAAGATCTGTCTAGATATTGTTGACAAAACTTAATAACTTTGCTTTGCGTCTTACGATTTATAATACACGTTAAATTAATTATTACATTATATCTATGTCTTGATAATATAAAAAACTTTAAAGTATGAAATTATTTGATAGGTTTGGTAATTGTTACATACCATTATAAATTAAAGTACTTCCTTAGAGTTAGAGTATTTCCTTGGTCCAATTCGCACTCGCACTTAGTTCGTTGTTAAAGAATTATGATCTCTTTCTCTGAGAAAGAAGGAGGAATAGAAAAGGGGATAGGGAGGGGGAGGAAGGAAGAAAAAGGCAGGGGAAAAGAAGACGGGTTTATTCTGTTTGTGATTATAACCAGTCCAGCACGTTAGTGATTCCCTCGTTGTCGCGCAGAAGCCCGGCAGAAGCTGGACTCGTGCGTGGTGTCGGTGTACCCGGCGCTGAACCCGGACCACGAGGCGCTGGCGCTGCGGGACGTGGCCGAGCTGCCGCTGCGCTACGACATCCGCGCCGCCGTCACGCGGGACGGCGTCATCCTCTCCGGCGCCGACACCGTGCACAACTACCAGAAGGTAACATACATATTATTTATATTCAATGAAATAACATTCACGTTGTTTACTATAGGTAGACGTATGTGTTTTTCAAATGCTTATACAAAGTTAATACCTCTCACAACATTGTAATATCATGGTTCTAATAAATTTGTTTCAATCTTCTGGATCAATTAATGCTTTTGCTGGTCAGCATCAACCTTGAAAACGCAATCCCAATACTGAGGTAAAATATCTGACATGTACTTCTGCGATGTCGTCAGGTGCTCCGCGAGATCGAGTACAGCAACAAGAAGCCGGCGTACTACCTGAACCGCGTGTTCAAGCTCACATGCTCCGAGCTCAACGGACGATTCACCAGCAACGAATACGTGCAGACGGTACGAACACACACACATGCATGCATATGATCTACATAGATTCAAACATTATTCATCTGCCTAGCCTTTTCCCAACTATGTTGAGGTCGGCTTCCACTCTAAACTGGATGCAGCTGTGTACCAGTGTTTTACATAGAGCGACTGCCTGTCTGACCTCCACAACCCAGTTACCGGGGAAAACGGCACCCCTTGGTAAGACTTTCTGGTTTCTGACTGTCCGTAACGACTGACAAATACCTACAAATGACAATCGGGGCCAGAAGCTTAACGTTCTTTCCGAGGCACGGATTAGTCTCGCTATGACAGAGGTGGTCGCCTATCCACGGACACACCACATGGTCGGTTGTCTCAGTTCTAATTAATAAACTTAAGAGCCGTTTCAATTGTATTGCGAGATAGCTATATATTTCCACGGATGATGTAATGTACGGTGTTGTGTGCGGTGGCGCAGCTGACGGTGGTGCACCCGCACATGTCGGGCGCGAGCGAGGCGGGGCTGGCGCGCGAGCTGCACCCCAGCGGCATGGCCGACAAGATGGACGCCGTCGCCAGGGACAAGCAGGTACTGGCCGCTACACCAGATATTCATACATTATGTCTTTATAATATCCGTATAATAGAACGGTATTCAAATGTTGATCTCGTCCTATCATTAGATTTAGAGCCATTGATTAGTTGAGTAGAATTTTAAGTAGTGTTATCTGGATCTAAATTAAATTCATTTTTGGGAATATTCAATATTGGGAAGTTCAACATTATAAAGGTCGATTTTTAAATAATTAGATAACTTTCAACTCAAGAATAATTTTGATATTTTTTTAACTGAAATTTTCATTATAGTCATGATTTTTATTAAGTTATGAATGACCCAAAAGTAGTGAGATATTGCAAGTAGTGTACCCATTCGCCTCCCCAGCACGTGTCGCAGCACCGCGGGCACGGCGTGGTGCCGCGCGTGTACGCGGCGCACGCACAGCGCGACGTGCACGCCGCCGAGCTGCCCGCGCCGCGCCTCGTCGACCTGCACCCCGAGCCGCTGCACTCCAGTACGTACCGCACCGTATACCTGTAGCTGCCGGGACCCGGCCCCGGCCCGAGCTGCCCGCGCCGCGCCTCGTCGACCTGCACCCCGAGCCGCTGCACTCCAGTACGTACCGCACCGTATACCTGTAGCTGCCGGGACCCGGCCCCGGCCCGAGCTGCCCGCGCCGCGCCTCGTCGACCTGCACCCCGAGCCGCTGCACTCCAGTACGTACCGCACCGTATACCTGTAGCTGCCGGGACCCGGCCCCGGCCCGAGCTGCCCGCGCCGCGCCTCGTCGACCTGCACCCCGAGCCGCTGCACTCCAGTACGTACCGCACCGTATACCTGTAGCTGCCGGGACCCGGCCCCGGCCCGAGCTGCCCGCGCCGCGCCTCGTCGACCTGCACCCCGAGCCGCTGCACTCCAGTACGTACCGCACCGTATACCTGTAGCTGCCGGGACCCGGCCCCGGCCCGAGCTGCCCGCGCCG
The DNA here is from genome assembly GCA_963891755.1 of Pyrrhia umbra. Lineage (NCBI taxonomy): Eukaryota > Metazoa > Arthropoda > Insecta > Lepidoptera > Noctuidae > Pyrrhia > Pyrrhia umbra. The sequence continues at coordinate 315,097 of OY982942.1, read as the reverse complement.
CGCCTCGTCGACCTGCACCCCGAGCCGCTGCACTCCAGTACGTACCGCACCGTATACCTGTAGCTGCCGGGACCCGGCCCCGGCCCGAGCTGCCCGCGCCGCGCCTCGTCGACCTGCACCCCGAGCCGCTGCACTCCAGTACGTACCGCACCGTATACCTGTAGCTGCCGGGACCCGGCCCCGGCCCGAGCTGCCCGCGCCGCGCCTCGTCGACCTGCACCCCGAGCCGCTGCACTCCAGTACGTACCGCACCGTATACCTGTAGCTGCCGGGACCCGGCCCCGGCCCGAGCTGCCCGCGCCGCGCCTCGTCGACCTGCACCCCGAGCCGCTGCACTCCAGTACGTACCGCACCGTATACCTGTAGCTGCCGGGACCCGGCCCCGGCTCGAGCTGCCGAGGCCCGGAGCTGCCAAGGAAGACAGTGCCTCACTCCTGAGGCGGGGCTGTCGTCGGCGTCAGTTTTCTGGCGAGCTCAAAGGCGACTCCGTCTGAACTGTACGTTGGGTGGAGACAGACGGGTCGCCTCAGGCCGCGCCTTAAAACAGAATTCGACATCGACATTCTACTCCAGTTAGCTGACTGACATGTTTTGGTTAAATATAAATTCACTTTGTATTTATTTCAATGCTGCATTTTATTGTGACGTGAGTCTGGTATCCATCTTTATATTTTCTTTTCTATATTATTATCTACCTTTTTTAACAGTTTTAATAAAAGCTGTTTTAAAGTGGCTCATGTCGTTTCGCTCTAATGAACATCACGCCTCGACTCTCTATTGCGAGGTGAACGGTCGCACTATACCTTAAGTTGAGCCTGCTTAAATTAATATACATCTTTACATTAAAATATTATATGAAACTAAATACGGGATCGAAAATAGTCGCTCTACAATGAATGCAATCGTTCGAAAAGTGATCGTTATGGTCTAGTTTTATTATATCTGTATATGACAAGAACATAAAGCAGGTCCGTGTGGTGCCCGCAGACCACGTGGCGCTGCTGATCGGCGTGGTGTCGTGCGGCGTGCTGGTGGCAGTAGCCGGCGTGGCGCTGGCGCGGGCACGCTCGCACGCGCGTGCGCAGGCGCGGGGACTGCCGCGCACGCCGCGTGCGCCGCCCGCGCTGCACGCGCTGCGGGCGCTGCGGGGCGCACGCACTGACGCGGAGATGGCCTGGGACGATTCCGCGCTCACCATCACTGTCAACCCCATGGAGGAGGTAGCTACAGCGACACCTGCTCGCCCTACTTACTTATACGAGCCAAATTAAATCTGTCATCATTTTCTAACAAAAACAAGTCTCTCATGATAGACACACACGAATAAATTATCCTCTAATGGAGTTCCAATTCCCTATCATCGATTCCAGTAATTAATTAACTTTTAATAAGCCACTCTACTCCTGACTGCTATAGACTCTGTTTGATGTACATAAAATGTGAGCAAAACCGTGAGCAAAAACTAGTTAGCATGATAATCTTGATGAACCAACCCGCTCCCGCAGCAGGCGGCGCCGTCGTGCGGCACGCACGCGGGCGCGGACAGCTCGGACGGCGAGTCGTGCTCCGACACCGACTCCGACCAGCACGACTCATCCGACGACGACGACGAAGGTACGCGACTCTTATACGACACGGCGGGATTACATTCATTGAACCAAAAAAATAGTTTTTTATTTATGTATCAAATGAAACGTTATCACAAAAAAAGAATATTAAATCTTACATAGCAATTGACAACTTATGCCTTATAACTGAATACTATTAGTAACGAACAAAAAAGCAAACAGCTATCCAAACTTTTGAGCAATACTAATTTGTACGTACGACTTCTTATTCCAGTGATGCCGGGCAAGGAGCACAAGTACAGGAACATCAGCCAACTGGAGTGGGACAACAGCACCATGTAATGCGCACGCGCAGCTGCCCCCCACCCCCCACCCCGACCTCCCTCCCCCCCGCTCGCCCACGCGCCCACGCTGATGTTTCTATACACGTCTTCTACTACTTACTGACTTACATGTACAACATTCGTTCTTACTACGATTTAAACTCACACACAGTTGTCGATAATTTGAACTCTGTGTGATAGATTTAAGGTTCAGAATGGCGAAAATAGTTGACATTATGATGATGATATATAGAACAGACACGAGAGTTTCTTGACTACTCGTCGTTTTATTAAATGCACGTTTGAGTTTATCGATAAGTAAACAGTGGAATTGTACTACTATTATATGTCTGTTATATTTATCTTTAGAAGTATCTAAAGACTTTATAATTCTTTGACAATCTGAAGAAAAGTAATGGATTGGGATCTCTTCTTAACTTTCTAGCATATTTCGCATATCTGTATAAAGTCAAACATATAATGAGAATTGATGTATTATGTATTAAGTGGTAAAACAAGTATTGAAGATCAGGGAGAAATGATCAAAATGATATATTTAGATGTTAATATTTGGAAGTACTTAAATTACCCGATATTTGATTTTAAACACTTGACTTTTTCATTACGACGTTATGCATGTCTGCGACACTCGGCAACCGTCCGACCGTGACACAATTATACGGGGACGTCAATCTGAGATTGTCGTACATCTCTACAACATCAGGCGATTTCCCTATCGGAGATATACGTAGCGTCAACAATAAACAACTTCAAATATTTTTGAAAATGATGCGCAACTATGCAGCTAAATCATCAATTATATTTTTAATGTTTTTGTCGACTGTCCAGCCGCAGTCAGTAGCTCGGCTGACTGGCCAGAGTGCGCCGGACGTACTTTGGTAACATCTCTTGAGGCGGCTGAGCAAATCTCCCCAATTTATTAGAAACGTGTATCGAAACATCACCGACGAAACAAAGCGAGATCCAGTACATTTCGGTAACGGAATTGATTTCATAACCTGCGTCCGTCGGTTATTGTACCTATGTAGTTAGTATGGAAGCTTTCGGCACAAACACACGCGTGGCACAAGACTTGGTGTGCAGGCCGCGCTCCCCGCCGCCGCCCGCCGCAGCCCGCACCGGCAGCTGGGGGAAAGCTGGTCTATTTGAAATTATTTTTACATTTGAGATTATAGAAACACGAAAATCTGGCTATAATATTTGTATTATCAATTTGGAAAATTCAGGTTTTCACCAGCTGTCAAACAATTGTCAAATTATCCAATGATAATGACGTAGCGTGCATGTCGAGCTGCGCGGGAGTCCCGTGCGAGCGCTGAGCGCGGCTGCATACATTTTATTTGTAGTCTATTCTAAGGTCTTTAAAAAATGATCATATCAAATTTATACGTAAAACGAAATATTATTTGACTCCTCGCTTGCTTTCGTAGAAGGAAATATGTCGTTGTTCTAAATATAGAGCTCTTACACTTTTTCTATTCGTTTCTACACTTAAGACAAATGAAAAAAAAAACTGTATGTATTAAATCGTAGTCGTTGTAATTTCGTATGGAATCGGTCATAAGAGGATAATTAGTATGTAAGCGGTCAGATACTATGATTGTATATTATTGGATACATAAGATAATGTACGCTTCACTGATTCTACGCCTTTCATTTGCATCCGCGGCGCGGCCGGCGCGGCGCAGTCCGGCCCGCGTGCCGCGTGCGTGCGCCGCGCCGGCTCGCCACTTCTCCGCATTTAGTTTAGTACGAGACAAAAAGACGCATTTATTTACGGTACAAAATGCTTCGGTATTCCCCCATGTGTGTAGTTTTTAAAAATATTTGTCTCTCGACAAAAAATGTCCAACACTTAACCCTTTACGAGCTTCTCGACAAAAACGGCTTAAATGTATATTAGGCACAGAGTTATTTGAAAAAAAAAATAGATGTACGATATTATACACATTATACAGATGGTATCGGTTTAGGATCAGCTACTATATAATGAACTATATTAATTATATATATATTTTGAATGCGTTAAGGGATTTTTACTAACAATTAGGTACTAAGTGGCTATGTGTTAGTGACGCGACCCCCTGGGAAATGGCAAACGAAGACGCGTCGTCGAATAGGCGTAAGTGTAGGTAGGTTTCTGTTCTGTCCACTGTCGGCGTCCCGCTCGCACGCGCGGCGCCCGCTCGCTCTGTCCCGCTCGGACGTTGCATATCAAGGACCGTTTGCCATATTAGAGTAGATGTGTGTGAGATGGACTGTACAACGGTAAGCAATGTTGTGGACATAATCATCGGTGTTCTCTTCTAGGTGACGTCACGTGTTGTTTTCTCTCTCGTTTCTGTGTTCTGACTGCGTTGTGTTTACGTTAAGTTTTGGTGTGGAGCGATCTCCGGTGCGGCCACAATTGTATCTAAGTATGTGAATCAGGTTTTCATGACTGTCATATGTTGGCTAAAAATATAGCGGTTTTAATTATAATATCAAGAACAGTTAAAAAGTCGCGAGAGCCACATGATGTGGGGGTCGCCCGGAGACGCTCCACACGGCGGAGCAGCGAGCAATATGTTTGGGTACTTGTTAACTTTTCTAAATTATTTCGTTAGTAGATGAACAATATTAGTGCCATTTTATATTTCGTACAACGAGTTGTTTTCCACCAAACAGTTGTTCGTTGTCCCGGTTATTGTTTGTTGATGTCCACCCGACAACCGTCCAGTGCCCATTTCCCCCTCCCCCTTACTTGTTAAGATCTGAAACAGTTACAAGCTCAAACCCCGCACAAAGCATCCCTGAACATTCAGTCTGTCCTAAAGTATTACTTGAGGTAGCTACTTATTTTCTTTTTTATCATTACTATTTTATTGTAATACATTTTTATTTTTTTCTTTTTGTATTATCTTGGTATTATTACTGTATAATTAGGGAACTTCTTTGATGTATGAATTATTATATTTTAGCTAAAAATAAAGTTGGTTTAAAATATTTCTTTGTCTTTTATTTATTTGATAAACACCTGTAATGTATTGGCACTTACACAATTAATCGATAATTATTATGGATCTAACCGTAATTGAAACCTCTTATCCTAATGCATTACATTATTATTCTAACTTTGATCACAGATGAGCAATATGTTTATGAAGTTACAAGGGGTAATTAATATCAACAGTGGGCACCGGTTGCAATGTTCCCAAAGAAAGTGCCTGCTACTAATTGAAATAAATGAATTTAAAAATTGAGTCAATGGTTATGCCAATTAAGATATTGTTATTAATCATTAGAGCATTATTTAAAAACCTACTGGAGTAACTAAACTTGATTTGTACGGGCCACGACTCCTATTTAAGCTAGGAACAACGGGACTCAGTATTGAACCCTGTGGCACACCCACTTAAACTAAAGTTCCAGACCATGTAGAACCGCTTAGTACAGTTTTTTGTTGTCTATTTGAAAAATGGGAAAGTACGCGCTCGAGAGTTTTACCACAAATTTAGCAGTGGTTCAGCTTACGGATGAGAGTATCATTGTCCACGCAATCGAAAGATTAAGATCACACAATAAATCCTCACGCTAACCTGCGGAATCTAGTATAAAGTTAATATTCCTAAATCATTGGAGATTGCTATTAATGGGCATAAACATAATGGGCCATTATGCCATTCAAGTTTTATAACAGTGCCCTCTATGCTAAGGTTACAAGTCAAATGTAGTTTGACTTACCACTAGTTTCATATAGAACTACTCACTGAGGAAATACGCTTCCCTGCGGTGCTTCTATTGCAGCGACATCTACTGCACAGCTGAAGAAACTGTTGGAAATTTCGGGGAGTTACGTCACGGGCTGGCGACTGGAGCAGCTGCTTTAATTGTGGTATGACGAAACGAGAGGGCACTTTATACACAGGCTGTGTAGAAAATAAGTTGGTTGATACTTTTCATGGAAGGTATAATTCTATGGTAGATCAAAACGACAACTGGAACACTTCTGTAATACCTACATGGTGTGAATATTTTTTTTGCATTTTAAACATCAATTTGGTTTATACAAAATTAATGATTAAGATTAAATAAATCCAGTTAGGTACCTACCCGTTATTAACCGACTTCAAAAAAGGAGGAGGTTCTGAATTGGACTGTATAATTTTTTTAAGTTTGTTACCCCATAACTTTTGACTGGGTGAATCGATTTATATGATTCTTTTTTTATTAGAAAGCTGACGCTTCCCGTGTGTTCTCATTTAAATTTTATCAACATCGGTTTAGCCGTTTTATAAATATATTAAAAATAACGGTTTATCTCTACTTGCGCATACGCCAAATACTTAGATGATTTGGTTATTGCAACCTAAAAAAGTGGTGTGTTTATATTAAGATAACAAGATCGAGTCACTGGAAAGCGAAAAATAACAAAACTTTTACAAAAAAATATAACCGACTTCGAAAAAAAAACTGAAAATTAAAAAATAAATTGTATTTAAACGCTTATCGACCAAAACATCGCTCTAGAAGTCGGTGGCGAAATACTAACAATAGTAACTTATAAGACACCGACTTCTAGAGCGATGTTTTGGCCTTATCGACCAAAACATCGCGTTTAAATAAAATTTGTTTTTTACTCTTCAGTTTTTTTTAGACTGGTTTTAGAAGTTTCTTGCTTCTGACGTCCCGTAAAGACAGGCAAACACAAATGAAGGTAGTTACCTATGTATGATCCAAAAACATGATGGTTACGATTAACTACATTAGTCTATTCGTGCGAGACCCCCAGATGGCGCCCAACATTCAGCAAGGTGATTGGGAATGGGTGACGAGAATCGAGCCCAACAGCGCTCATTAGGTACTTTTAAATGGAAGCCGACCTCGACATAGCTGAGAAGAGTTTAGGCAGATGATGATGTATCTTGTATGTCCCTCTACGAGGCTCTATGTTACTAGGACATTATTTTCTCTTAAAATACCGACACTTGAATTTTTCTTTGCATCACACGTCACAAGAACCTTCTTGTCGGTACCTAGATACTAAAGTACATAGGTGTATCTATACAGCTCAAGTACCTACCTAGGTAGGTAGGTAGGCAGCCACCAGCCAGGTATAGGTACTGTAGGGATTGCGTAGTCAGAGGTGGAGGTATCGGAGATTAAATCAAAGAAATACTTTAAAGACTTTTGCTTTATTTTTAGATCTTGGATCGACTCGGCTCTACTGACATTGTATTAATATAAAAATCTGCTAGCTAACTTTTCTTAATTCTAATTTCAAATGATTGTGCGGCCAGTTTATCCAATAAGTTTTAATTCCTATATATATTTCATAGAACCTCTACATGAGCTACGCCCACCCATTGAATAAAGTTAAAGACTAATCTCCAACTTTATTCATACACGCCTGACAATCATTGAAATTCTCCTACCTATACCTAACCCGAAACATTACCTATCGGTGGAATTACACGGGGTATGTCTCTTACAAGAGATGACTTAGAAACCGGCATGCGATGAACAAAATAAACTCAGAAAACATAACTACATAATTAAATTACTAATTTGTGCCAACGTGCACACACACCATTAACACATGCCATTTTCAAGCCTTATCAAGTCAAAAACCACCTAAAAGACTTGAAACATCCCCCTAAACGCAAAGGATACCCAAAGTGAATATCCGTCCGGATGGGTTTAAGATTCTAAAAGATAACTTAACACCAACAACTTAAACTTCTTCGAACGCTATTGAGTTAGATGAAGGGATAAGTCAGAGTTGCATAAGTTCTCGTCTGTTCATTCATTCCATAAAAAATCAAATTATAATTCGTTTAAATATAAATTTTCATCCCAACTATTTGTCCATATTGACAAAACTGTGATCCTCAATCATCAGTCAAACCAATTGTGTCAACCAAACACACTTCGCAAGGCTATGCCCCGTTAGCAAAGTTAGTATCAACTTATGATTAATACTCCCCAACAGTTTATCAAAATTCAAACTCTCTCATTAACATTTATATATTTTTGGAATGAATCCGTCTTTACTTTTCACTCGTCCCTATCTAACCATTAACCTAAACCTATACCATCTCCCCCTCGCAGAGTTCATCTTCAGGATATTGAAGATGAAGCTTCTCTGCAACCGTCATCTTTTTCATACCCCTTCATCCAATGCTCGTACAGAGTTGGATATATGAAATTGAAAATAATATATTAATAACACACATTCAATCTACTAAATACATAACCTCTCTTTTATAAGTCGGTCAAAATTCAATACAATATATCAAAATAAACTACAACCTTTATATTTATTGACATTTGGTTTATTCAATGATTCTATATTCATGTTATAGTTTCGTAATTGCACTACTTTTCTATCTATACCTTGCTTATATAACATTCTATTGGAAAGATAATAATTATTTCCAAAATATTCTCTATTTACCCTCTTAAACTTCAAACCCTTTTGATTTGAGCGTCTATCCCTCTGCATTATTTTATTTGGTGCAGGATAAGTCTGTTTAGACTTACGTGCAAAACGTTTACTAGGCCCAGGAAATACATTAACATAAATATGTTTCGGAGACACTCTAGTTCGCATCATGTTCTCCAACTTCGATGAATAAATATAATCAATTTTTGAAACATTATTTGAATTAATTTCTTTGTCAACATGATCCATAGTGTTTTTGTTGTTTGTGTCACCATGGTGATCACTATGTGTCAATGTATCTGACTTTGACATCTTTTCTAAACAATTTCTATCAATGAATTTCGCACAAAAACGCTTTTTCAAAATTAAACAATTATTACAAAAATCAATTACACCACTATATTTACTAACAAAATCTCTTCCCAAGATTAAATGTTCACTAATATTTTTTATAATTAAAAATGTACTACTAAAAAAACATGAATCTATAATAAAGTTAATAGATGTTTCTCCCACTACTTCTAAACGTACACCCGATATCGTTGTGACTGAATACTTCGACTCAACACCGGTATATTGAACTTGCAGCTTCAATGCCAACTGCTCCGATATACAGGATATGGAAGCTCCAGTGTCGATCAGCGCACTATGAACCTGATGGGCTATACAAACATTAATATAAGGACTGGACTGACCCGATTTGTTATTTATGCTTTTGAATTGTTCTTCTGGCACAATAACAGCATGCAGCTCCTCCTCATCTTTTAGCTGCGTCTTATCTAGCTCAGCATTCTCATCAGTCTTCGAGTTCCTTCTAATGCTAGAAATAAAATTTGTATTATTTTTCATAAATGGGGAACTTCGTTGACTTTGGTCATTATAATGGAACTTCTTGTGTTCTCTTTTACCACCCCACTGTGGAATGATAGGCAAATTCGGAAAATGTATTTGTTCTTCGCCGAATAAATCTCGAATTTGCACAAGAGTTGTACGTAATTCAGTCTTTGATTCGTACAATCTCGTACTCAATTTAACTTTAAACTTCATTAATAGCCCTTTTAAAAATGTTTTTATAAAAATACTATCATCTACTATATTAGCTTTCTTCTGTAAGTCACATAGACGATAGAAATATGTCAAGAGCTCTTCTTGTGGCTCCTGTTGGGCTTTATAAAATCTCTCAATATAATTAATATTTGATGGGAACTCTGCCCTTAACTTGTCGCATAAGGCTTTGTATTCTATGCCTTCGACATAGACATATTTGAAAAACGCTAAAGCGGGTCCTTGCAAATAAGCACCCAGGATCAAAGCTAAATCGCCTTCTGCCCATTTATTAATAGCAGCAATCAAGCGAAACTGGACTAAGAAGTCCTCTAAACAAACATTATTAATGCCTGAGAAAAAATGTATCGTCTCGGCCATGCTTAATTATTATATTCATAAATCCACTTAGCTTTAGTAGATCCGAAATTCTTCGGCGTTCCAATAACACATCAGAACTAGTGGTTTTCGTAGTTGCCCAGGATATTCTCCGTCACCAGGCTCTTATTGCTCTTGCAGCCACAATCATCCGATATAATATTTACTTCAGCGACGCGACGGCGCCTCCACCATTTGTAGGGATTGCGTAGTCAGAGGTGGAGGTATCGGAGATTAAATCAAAGAAATACTTTAAAGACTTTTGCTTTATTTTTAGATCTTGGATCGACTCGGCTCTACTGACATTGTATTAATATAAAAATCTGCTAGCTAACTTTTCTTAATTCTAATTTCAAATGATTGTGCGGCCAGTTTATCCAATAAGTTTTAATTCCTATATATATTTCATAGAACCTCTACAGTACCTTCTATCCACAATCTCTTGAATCTTTCAAGATATCCTTTTATAGGTCTTCTACTATCTATAAGGTGGCTATGTATGTGCCTCCGTAGAAAGTAGATACTTAACCTAAGTATGGCATGCCGTGATACTAGAATTCCGCCAAGTTGGTGAATTGTAAATTATTTCAATTAGAAAAGTTTGTAATGAGATGTCACAGGCACTCTAACTTGCCTAGAGTAGATAGATACCTAACTGTTGAAAAACCCAGATTAAAATGGAAATTATAAATGTAGGTAACATATTAGGTGACCTACGATACGTACAATGCCGTTTCCGTTGCTAGGTTTATGGACAAGGTTCTCTGTGTGCATGCCAACTAGTTGAAAAGTCGCCCAGTCAAGGCTAAATGCCGAGTAATGTTAAGTAATTTTGAAGTCTCTACTCCGTGCCCTACTCTGTGCAGCGCTGCGCAAACCTTATAAAACGTTCGCCAAACACTGCATAATACACGACACGAGACCCGCCTAATGAGTGCAAGCGAGACGCAAATATATAACATACATAAGGGCAACAGAGAAGGAGCACAAAATGTCGTAAATGCGCAACAGCGTGAGCGAGAGGGCGCGATGTGGGGCGCGGCGTGCCGAGAGGGAGGCGCGAGACGTGTTGCAGTTGGTCGCCGGTCGTGAATTATTGAAGCGGGCGACCGCCCTTTGGGCAGCGAGTGGCGCCGGCGGAGCGGCGCGGGCGCGGGGGGCGCGGGGGGCGCGCGCCTGTTTGCCGCGGCCACTTGCCGCGCGCCTTTCCGACGTCACACCAATTTTGAATTTGCAACCGCCATCTTTGGCCAGTTTTTTGGTTTTCGTTAAGTGCAGTGACCGGTGCGTCGATGTTCACTTAGTGTCGGACTGTCAGTTTACAGTTGCTTAGTATTTGTTGTTCAGTTCTACGGCAGCTATGGATAGCGCTCACTGCTGAGCTCCGAGAGCCATCATCTACTGCAGGTTTGTCAGTTTTCCTATAATTTTCATTAATTCCTAGTGTGTCTTATTTGTTAAATAAAGGATTAAAAACGAGCGACACATATTTGTAGGACCTATATTAATATATATTTCATAGAATGGGTCTTATTTGAATTAAAGACATTATTTAATAACAAATACCTATGAAACAAGAATATTTTTTTGTCGTAGTCGCAACTTTTGCAAACCATCATTTTTTACGTTAAGTACCTACCCTTTTTACGGTCAAGAAAATTTCCATAATTGGGTTTTACATTATTTTTTTCGGTTTCTTGGTGTCAGACCCGGCATACTGATTTTACTCGTATAAAACGTAGCCAACATCACCCGGACTATAATAACGAATTGATTTGCTGAGGCGTTTGTTGCGCCACTTCTTCCCAGCAAAAACACATAGGAAGTGGTGTAGGTCGGGCGTTTGTACATTTGACGTTCAAAAAGGGCTGATTTTCAGCCTAGTCTGAATAAATAACATTTGAATATAATCAATTCATCGAAACCAGGAAAAATCAGTAGGAGTAGAATAGATACTATGATGAAAATACATAATATACACACACTTAAGTATATAACCTAAGCATACCTGCTTAGATAGGTAGACTGGGTACGGTTGTGACAATTTTCAAATGATTGACTATAGCTTTTTATTTATGCTATTAATCTGAACAAAAAATGTATTCTAATGAAGTTTATTCATTGCTTAACGTATAAACATGAAAGTATATGTCTAAATCAAATGGTTAGTTCATAAAATGAAATTTAAAAAAAAAGGTAAATTGTCACAACCGTACCCACCCCAAGGGCGGTTGTGACAGTACTGGGGGTCAATAGTGACACGATGAAATTACTGTAATATGATCACAAAACAAGATAAAAATACTCTAAAATGCCAATAAAACACTTTAATTGCAAAAAATATTTATTTATTTTTATATAATAATCAACTAAATTATACTTTCCTAACAAAAGAAATAAAATCTTTGAACATTTTAATTTCTTACAACATATAAGGCACTATAGGATCTTTGGTTACAATCAGTAGTCTTCATTAGTACAGTCAGTCTTCATCTATACCCACTATTTAAGTACCTTAAAGTATTTATAACAGTCTGCACTTAAAATTAGTTAAAGCGGACTTAACAAATATAAATATATTAATCATGTTCATAATCACATTAGAACTTAAACTCTATTCTATTTTGAAACTAAACTCAAAACATAACAACGTGCTCAAAATCTTTTAAACAGGAACTCAAATATTTTTTTAGAAATGTAGCATGTGAAAATTTATAAAAGTAAGTTTGACAACTAATCTAATCCGACTCATCACAGTTGTGACAAATATAATACCGACTACCATCTGTACAGTCTACATGGGCCCAAAGGTTACACTTTCCTTGGCATTTAATCCATTTTTCGCCAGGCCTACTTTCAGAATATGGACCAAGGCATACCAAACAAAAATATTCTTCTTCATCTGATATTGACGGTGATTGTTTCCTTTTCGTTGCTTTACCTTTTCCTTTTCCTTTCGGCTCATTGAGATTTTTTTTGATGCCCTTTGCCTTCAGTCGTTTTTCTTTTGCTTCATATTCTTGCCTGACTGCCTCTTTTTCAGGCGTGTCCGTGTAAATCGTAGACTTCTTGGTTCTAGGTCCTCGCGTTTTTCTTTGGGAAGCTTTTGGAAAAGGCCGAACAATTTCAGGAGAAAAAACTGATGGTATGGCAGAAGTAGATGGTTGAACATTGCTAAAATTTTGGCTTGGTGTATTGTCTAATATAGAAGGTGAAAGTGGTGGAGTTTTATTATTAGGTCCAAAATTCTCAGTAACAAAATTTTCTTCTTGAATACAGTCAAGGTTGGCAATATTTACTAAAAATGGTGCTATGGGAGCATCCTCTTGATTGTCAGGGATTGGTCTGCTTATTACAGGTGATGGTGCTGCAGGAGAAATATCTTCAGTGTCTGTTCTGCTTGTTGTGTGAGATGGTATTACAGAAGCATTATTTTCAGTGTCAGGATTTGGTCTAGTTCTTCCAGGTGACGGTACTGCAGGAATATTGTCTTCAGTATCAGGGTTTGGTCTGTCGGTTACGAAAGAGGGTGCAAAGTCAATATCTCCGAACAGATTACGGTTGTATGGATATATCCCAGTTTTCATAAAACCAGCCTGTATCCAGAGGCATAGCAATTTTGATGATACCTGGTATATCATATATTGTCATCGTTTTACCAGGGTGGCTTCGCATCCATCCATCGCAAGCGGTGTTAATAGCTTTTTTTAAAGGTCCGAAGACAGACCGGTCGAGAGGCTGAAGCTTGTGAGAGCAATGTGGGGGAAATGAAAGTAAAGTGATCCCGTTTTCTTTACAATAATCTAAAGTATTAATGTGAATGTGCGATGAATGATTATCAAGCACGAGTAACACTTTGTGAGTTAGTGAAGCATTACAAAATTTCTTAAAATGTTTAAGAAATTCTAAGAAGGATAGATCTTGCATCCAGCCGGAAGGGTTTGCAGCTCCAACAGATCCAACTGGTCCGTCCCTCACAAAGTGGTCGTGGTAACGAACACGAGGGAAAATAAAAAACGGAGGCATGGTATTTCCCAAGGCGTTCACTGCAAAAGCTACCGTAACTAACGTGCCCCGTTCAGCAGAAGTAACGGCTCCCACTTGCCGCGTACCACGTCTTGCAATGACTTTATCAGGTTTTTGGACCGTAGTGACGCCTGTTTCGTCGACATTGTAGATATCCTGTGGCTCGTAAGGATGTCTATCCATAACAACTTGCAAGTTGTCGTAAAAAGCTTCCACATTTGTTTTATTAAAACTAGTTGCCCTTGAAAGGCTTGTAGCTTGAGCTACTCGAACAGATAGAGAAGGATTTCTATTCAGGAATGACCGAAACCATTCTTCGCCTGCCATCTCATTCTCAGCCCAAGTAGCAGGTCGCTTTAGGTTATATTGAGTTGCAAGCTCAAAAGCCAACTTCCGCACCTCTTTTGGAGTAAGTCCGAAATAAATGTCCGCGCAACGCTGTAAATATTTTGACAACTGCTGCTCTTGTTGTTCGGAAAACACTTTATTGTGAGCAACATACCCCATGCTAATGCTATTGTTTTCATTATCGCCCGTGCTGGCATTATCGCGTTTTCGAACATACCTTAATAGTGACATGCGATTAACATCATGCATTTCCGCAGCTTGTCGCAAAGAAGTCCCGCGTTTAGTTTCTTTGTAAGCATCTTCATACTGATTCAAGCTGCACTGTGCTCTTGTAGTCTTTCGTTTGCGTATTCGAGGCATCTAAAACAATAAACAACCGCTTTTACTTATGTCACAACCGTACCCAGTAAAAATGTCACAACTGTACCCACAGATCGTTTTAATAAAAGAAATACCACCACGTCAAAACAAAATAACCTACAATAAATGTAACCACTGATATTACACTGCTACTATTTGATTTATATCAATGAACAACACTCAATACCCTATCAGTATACATGTAATGGCAATTACGAAATAATAATGAATCAAAATACTTACTTTTTGCGTTCAAAAATCAAAATGTGCTCCTGGTCACGTACACTCTGCGCGTCGGATGACGCAACACTGTGACACAGGTTGAGACGTGCAAGGTGCCCGTCTTTCCCCTTGCACGCCCCCCGCTAATCCCTATATTTTCGACAATACAGCGACTGTCACTACCGTACCCTGGCACAACCGTACCCAGTCTACCTACCTAGACTGTTAAAATCATAACCCTTGATTGAGTGAGGTGAAATAGGTACTTACTTACCTACCTACGCTAAATCATTTTCTAACTAGATAACTTCTATTGTAAATACCTAAGTACCTAGACAAACCAATTACAAAGATATACCTACCTACCCTCTTTTGGCAGTCGATAATATTGCAGATTACCCACCCGGAAACTCTTTCCTTACATTTTCATGAGCCATCTCAGTACCTACCTAATAGGAAATCCTATTACCTACTTTTTTAAACATCTTCTATCCATCGTTTCCTAAGTCTAATTCTTGGCTTTAAGCCATCAACATTTACTTATAACAACTCAGATTACTTTCTTGTGATAATATCACGTAATAATTGAGAACGGCTCAGGTACCTAAGTAGGTATATCTATTATTTGCATCACATACCTACTCATATCCACACATTTCGAACATTGGGGCCAATTGCACACTTTTCTTCCGTGTAGCCGGCTAAGTATTTCATATTGCAGGTATTTATCATGAACACATTCTTATTAACCCTATGACATCTATCATCTCACCCCTAACCTTTTCTGTTAGCAAAGGTACATACCTACCATTTTAGACGAAGCCCATTGCCCAAGCAATCACCAATACATAAGAACGTTACATCATTTAGAAAATACAAATTTTGCTATTAACAATTAATTTTGCTATTAGGAACCTACCCCTTTCCCGGTTAACAAGAAAAATAAAATCTTCAAGAGCGCGTTGGCAGCGAAAACTTTTCCTTCAGATAAAAATATAGTAACCTTACATGTAGGAAATGGGTGTGGTACTTTCGTACCTAAAACTAGACCTAAATCACAAACACTAGGTATACTAACTAACTAGTACCGATACCTACTGTAAAAGCGGTAGGTACATCCCTATAAAGTTCAGAGAAACAAAAAGTTGTAATTAAACTCCGTCAGCCTTATTCCAAAACGCGATCTAAATAAAGTTCTGGGATTATAGCCGTGTGACCGGCCGGCCGGGCGGACGCGTCACACCGTCAGTAACGTGTTTATAAACAATATCAGCGCACATTAACTACGATCACCTCACCCTACTCATTGTCACCATCACTCGACTGCTGAGCCTCCGCTCGGCTGTGACGCATAATCTAATAACTGCCCTCCGCCCTCCGAGGGTTCACCTGCGGGGATCAGGTGACACCCACCGAGGGTGACAAATTAGCCATTGTAGTAAATGAGCGGCTATGGGTGAACTCATCTGTGCAGGATCATGACACCCCTTTCAATAGTGCTATGAAGATCGTACACGGATTGTGTCACAACTCCCTCGCTCATGCAGATATTGCAATAGGTATTTTTACCATAATTTTTTCCATGTAGTATGAATACAAGCGGATATCTTTGTGGCATTTAGTCTGCCTATGTATCACTACTATACATGAAGTTTAAATAAAACAACAAACGTCTTTTATACATATTTGCTAACTATATTTTGTTACTGGCCGTTTTTATATTTTTTACTTTTGACAGATAATTCAAATATGTAATACATTTCTAATTGCAATATAATTTAGTTCTTTATACATTTCAATTTATTATTATCTATTAATACATTATACAGTAATACATTATACAGTAATACATTATACAGTCATACAATCCAATTCTTTACATGGTGCCGGAACCCGGAACAAACTAAAAAAAAAAACAACAAACATAAATGAATAAAATATCCAGTCTGACTAGATCTGGCTAAATATTACTTAACGTAGAGTTGAGCTACCGTCTACTCGTCGCTACCCAACTGCAGTGACTACCCGTAATGACTATGTTTAGTTGATAAACAAGTTTTTTTTTCATGAAACATTATTAAGAGATGATGTTACCAGTGATTGCAATCAAAATAAAAATCTGAAAATTATTTAAGAATACTGTAAAGATAATTAAATAATTTTTATCTACACTACTATTATAAAGAGGAAAGATTTGTATTTTTGTGTGTATGAAGGAGGGTTATGTTTGTTGAGTGTATGTATGTCCATTTCTTTGGCACGCCCTACAGCCCAAACGGCTGGACGGTTTTTGACATATGAGGTGTCGATAGATTTGTCAACTTTGACAGTCGGGACCCACTAAATAATCTAGACTCATTCCTACCCAATATGGGTCCCGACTTTCAAAGTTCAGATCAACCAGACTTGTTTTATTCTTTTTAGTTTATAATAAGAGTATTTTTACGCAGTCGGGTTTTTTTATTTTTTTTTAATTTATGTTTTTTAGAATAACAACTGGGATCTACATACTGTTATCTATTTAAATTGTAGCCGTTTTACAATTTCATGTTTATTTTATGAAGATATACCTTTACATAGTACATTTACAAGAACATAAGATTTTTTCGTACACCATATAGGTATGTCCTTCTATCTTAATATCAATTGCGAGACTTGCAAACGACCTATCTATTGCAAACAGTAAGGAAAACAACCCACCAGCAGCTCTCCATTGTTGTCCTCACAAATCTACATATTTCACCGCTAAGTGTGGATCTCAAATATTTGCTGGCAGTAATTGGCGCGGCCCCGGGTTCGCGTCCCGGGTGATGTTGACACGATAGGGTGACGACGTCACGCGGTACGGGAACATGTCATTACTGTGGTTAATTGGATCGTGTTTATTAGGAGACTGATTAAATAGAAGGTTGCCAGTGTAATTAGACATACAAGATTAAAGTGGTCGAGGTATCATCTCGGTTATTGTTGTAAAAGATACCCAGAGTCGATTGATAATGACATTTTTACGTAATCCGAAAATACAAAAGGTTTCCTTGATTTTTATAAATGCCTATAAAACAAAATCTGATAGTTTTATCTTACACTGTGTACATGAATATGTTACATCATATTTTTAACCGACTGCTGAATGCGGTTAATGTTTTGATGCAAAACACACCGCCGGTTGTGTTTAAACTATACAATATCCAGAGCAGATAACAACCTGAACATTTCAACTTTCCGTAAATTCTCTCACTTATCGAAATTCAAAACATCCGGTGTTTATTCTAAACAACTTTATCCAACCAGACACATTCCTTACAATCCTTTACGCAGAAAGTGTAAAACGTATCACGTATACAGTAAACACTGTGACAATGCCGCACACAAACGGTGACACTTCCGTCGGAACCCGGACACTGTCGGACAGAGTCGGACGCCGACAAAGAAGGCGATTGTAGAGGATTATCAGCTAATTGTTGTTGTAATCCTCTGTCACTCGCGATTTGTTCGATATTTGCGAGAAATTGAATAAGTGTTGATTGTGATCATCATGAAGCAACAATAATGACGTGTGTTAGGATCTTCCAGGCTTACTTACAATAAAATATACTAATGAAGAACCTTAAAAAGTATCCTGTGTTCACGTGTCGGCCAATTTGATAATTGTGATGTTTATGTGTCATCAGTAGCAGCCTTTCTTTTGGATGGAAAATCATTATAATAATCAATCAATCTCACGCTCCGTCCTCGCTGAGGGCGAGTGTCCAGAATACAATTTACTATTAAAATGATTAAAATTAAATAATAATTTACAACACGTTAAATTATAAATTAAACCCGGTATAAAAATCTACTTAAAATTCTTATTCCTAAATTCTCATTTAAATATTGTCAAATATCAAAGTTCGATTCAAACAAAATTAGTCAGCAGAGAATTAAATCACCCAACCGATACAAGATTATCCCACAAATTGCTTTTAATCCTTTCTTATCCCCATCTACATCCTCGGTGTCCGTCCGTCACCGACTAGTGAGCACACGGAAGCGTAGGGTCCATTGTAGCGGTGTTTGCACCTTAAGTGATACGTTTGCCACTTTCTCTGCAAGGATTATGACGAATCGTTTTTTCATCACATTCCTACCGCTATTACTTAACATTAGGAGTCGGCGTAACGTACATTTGAATTTATTAAATAGGAAAAAAAGTTTGTTTCCGATGAACTGCCCACCTTACATAAGCATATCAGTAACCTAAATACGGATTTCATTTTCATTAAATAGATAACAGTGTCAGGTTCTAAGAAACAAAAAGAAGAATGCTGCATATTAATCTAATAAATAAAGTATCACAAATTACCTATACGATCTGATCGGGGACGTGAATGTAGACGACACAACGCGACGGTTGCTCACGAGTAATCGGATTATTGTGTAGTTAAATAAAACAAGAAAGAATGAAAGAAATAGTGGTGTGACGCCCTCGGGTAAATCGTTGAAAGGAGGAGAGCGCAACAGTAACAGATGATATAAAATATCAGTCAGCACGGTGTTAGAAGGGGGGGGGGGGTGTCACTCGTTGATCGCTAAAGTCTAACGAAACAATTATCCGAAGCATACATATCCCCCGCATAATTCCCAGTAGTGAAAGTGCTCACAACACCAGCACTCGGTACAAAAGCTCGGCTCGGCACAAAGCTGGCTCGACGCTGACGACACTTCCGTCGGAAGCTGGCGGCACAAAGCGAAGCCTTACACGGGATTACGAGACGTTTAGTGTAATAGATCAATTGTGCGGTGTTGTGCGCAGAGGAATCACTCGCAATTGTGGGCTGTCGTAGAAATGCTTGTTTAATTGCAAATTAGCAATACATACGTTTGGTAAATAAAATACATATTGCAACTACACCGATTAAGTTGGGGTATACGCAGAGCAACAATTTCGCCGATTTTATGTAATGAAATAATAACACAGACATATAAACAGTAATTGCTGCAATAGTACCTACTACTACTAGACAATGATTGATAAATAAAATGATTTGTCCTGAATGACTGACAGATAAACGCACAGCCTGAACCGCTGATCGTAGAGACCTGAAACTTGGAGGGTGTGTTCTTTATATGGCGTAGGCATTCGATAAGAAAGGATTTTTCCGTAATTCTACCCCTAAAGGAGTGAAAAAGGGGTACAAAGTTTATCTGAAACTTTGTCATTTTTAATTTGAATTCGTATAGCCCACGCACAACGAGTTTAATTTTAATATTAAAAAAAACCTAAACATTTTATTTTACCAAGTTATTAAGTAAATCAGTCCATATCAATTGGTAAAAATTAGTTGCTAGTGACACAAAGCCTCCGCACGTCAGTTCCGCCGGCAGGCGACACTAAGCAGAGGATTACACGGGATTAGCAGCCGTTGGACGTAATAGTTTAATAGTGGGCGGCGCGCGACTGATGACGTATTAATATGGTGTTTGTATGCATACAATATAACTTGTCAAATAACGAGAATCAGTCAATCAGATTCGTAACATTAGTTTTGCTACGGATGTTGTACAATCTCAATATTCGTAGCAGTCTCGTAGCCGTAGCGCTACGGGCTCTGCTACGAGCTACCCGTTTGTGATTTGAAACATTAGGGTTGCGAGTTTTTTTTGACAACACCGAAGCTTGCATCCCCGAATGTTTTAAAAGTTTTGAAAACAGGAACTTCACGTCAGATATCATATTTAAGGCTATTTAGTTATAAATATCATAATTACTATCTCGCAGCCCATTCTAAAAAAAACAAGTTTTTGTAATAGCATAAATCGATGAAGCGCAAAAATTTATATCGAAAGATGGCACACAATTCAACACAGCTTTTTGCAAAAAAAATTGTCATCTAAAACCACTCACCCACGCATTAAGCATTATAATTCAATTCTTTAACGACATTTTGAAAGACATCTTTATAATCTCGCGCTGACAATGGTATCTTCAATGCAATACAAGTATAACAAGCCGCGGCCAACCCTCGCCACTCGACGTCACTACGATCACGTCGGATGACGTCACTTGTCGTCGCTCTAAATCGCGACAGCCGGTCAAGTGTGAACGCAATCTTTGACGTTGACAATATTATGATATTTGAATTTTATTTATTTGTGAATGGTTTTATTGTGGCGGGGCTATTTTGAGGAATTATTAAAAATTAAAGACTGCTGCTTATGCAATGCTATCTCGGTTTTCTATACAACCTATTGATCGGGTAAACAATTTAGAAGCATTTCAGTCGGTTACGATAAATTCGGTTCGTAGATTTAATCGAGTTGACGACTTCTTAGTTTCAATCGATTTTTAAATAATATTAATATTATGTTTTCTATAATACGATTGTTAAATATTTAATTATCTCCTTGCTAGGTACCTAAACATTTTTAAGAGGTCGCTTGGTTTTTTCTATATCGTAACTTGTAGTCAGTTCTCTGAAAAAATTATACCTATCAAAACATAAAATAAACGATTCCCTTTGTATTTTAGGTATTGAAGTAAGTCATAAACAAACATCAGTACTTAAGTAATGTTATGTTAGTGTTACTCCATTAATCAACAACTGTTAAGTTACTGTAACCAGTAAGTATTAGTATTGTAACCTAACGCTTCCGTGTTCAAGTAATATTTGCACTTAATCGACCGAAAACGAAAAATAAACACTTTATTAACACGAAAATAAGCAATTTCCGAATATAATCATAGCATTTCAATTAACGACCGCATCACGACATTTCAATCCCATCCCACACCCCACAATAGTGCCATAAACAGACCAGCACAACCTGACCCGCGCCACACCCCTCACTCACCACGAACTGTTTGACTACATCCAATCACGAGAGCTCACAATAAACTGGTCCGTTCTAATGACTTCTGTCGAATAGGAATATCATAGAATTGAGAGCGAGACAAACATATTCTTCGGCATAAGTTAGAAAGGGACAGATGTAGCGATTAAACGGATTTAGGGATTAGAGGTGACGCATGTCGGGAACAGTAATGCTTTGATTCGGGTTCGATTCCCGCCGCAAATGGGACGGTAATGAGTTGTTTATTTGACAGATGTCATCGCGAGTGGCGTCTAGGAGTTGAGGCTAGGGTAGGTGAGTGGAGGGAATCCTCTCACTCCGAAGTACGTATTACTTCGGAGCGAGAGGATTTGTTGGTGTAGTTGTGAGTTGATTTGCTGAGTTTCAGATATCAAAGTATGCAATGTTCTGACGAAGGTTCTCATAGGGAGCTAAAAAAAATATACAGATACTTATGTTGAAGTAATTAAAATTAATGATGAAATTAAAATAATAAATATGTGTCTCTAAAACTAGCAACTGACCCCAATTCCAAAAATCATTTCAGGCAGGTATATAGGTACTGACAGATATTACATATGACTTTCTTGTTGCAAGTTATAACAAACAAATATTTCAATTAAACTTCTTCACTTTTACGTTTATTAGATACTAGCTTCTGCCCGCGACTTCGTCCGCGTGGAATAGTGGTGCTCCGCTCCTATTGGTTTTAGCGTGATGAAATATAGCCTATAGCCTTCTTCAATAATGGGCTATCTAACACTGAAAGAATTTTCAAATCAGACCAGTAGTTCCTGAGATTAGTAGCGTACGCAAAAAAAGTAACTCTTCTGGTTGATTTCTTACACCTTGTGTCCGAAAAACCCAAATATCTTACGGAACCCTATTTTTTCCAAAATAAAATTTAGCCTATGTTACTCGTGGATAATGTAGCTTTCGAATGGTGAAATAATTTTTAAAATCGGTCTAGTAGTTTTTGAGCCTATTCATTACAAACAAACAAACAAACAAAGTTTTCCTCTTTATAATATTAGTGTAGACAAGCTTTCAAGTGTTCGCTCTCATCTGCATACATTACATCATCGCAGACTCCTTGGCCAATTACTTAGTAAACCTTTCAAAAGCTATCGTCATTAAACTACAGCGCATTCAACTTCATAGCCTAACACCCAAACTTTACGTCACAATTTCCATTGAAGCCATCTCAAGTGATCTGTGCCTAATCAGCTTATTATCTAAAGAGCTACCGACTGCGTCGTATCTGATGCGATCCCGGTAAACGATAAGCTAACACGTCTACAAGTGTAATTATGATATTGACACTGATAGTGGACAAAGGGATGATATCAGATGAGATGGTGATAGGTTTGAGGGCGCCTGCTGCTGATTCAGGGTTAAGAACAGATAAGGGGTGATCAGTGATAAGTCTTCGCTTTTTTGTAAAATCAGCGAGGGTTAAAAGATTATCTTCGTTGAAAAGCACATGACACAATCTATTTAGTTAGTCACGTGAAATTCGTCAGGAAAGTGTCGGTTAGAAGTCAAAATATTTTACGCGTGTTTGTATGACGAGAACTAGCTTACTGATTAGTATAAATTAAGTAATCAAGCAAGATTTATGTGCCTATTATCATAGGACCTTATTGTATGTATCCTAGGATGTTATTGACTCATCATCATCATCATCATATCAGCCTATCGCCGTCCACTGCTGAACGTAGGCCTCCCCCAAAGAGCGCCAACTATCCCGGTCTTGGGCAACTTGCATCCATCCGCTGCCTGCCACCTTCCTTAAATCAACTTATTGATTCAATGTAAAGTTATTGGCTCTATGTTGTTATCTTACTAATACACTTCTCATCAAAAAAATCGAAACACCTCGCAGTTTATGATTTGATAAGGATTATCAGAAAAATGTGTATATTTAGGAATAAATGTAAAATGTCATTTAATAGTGAGTAGTATGAGGTTTTTAAATCCTAATGTTATTGTTCTAAATTCAAATTAAGTCTTCATAGATTTCGTATTTTGTATAATGAGTAATTTTTACCCTGTATGGAATATGAAGGAAATGGGTATAACAACACGCGTAAATGAAAAAAAAATTAAGAAACGTTTATTTAATAACTTGTATTCCCTCCGCGAGCTCTTATTACTGCTTCCATACGGTTCTTCATCGATCGGATGAGAGTCACGATCACATGTTGTGGTATATTATCCCATTCCTCTTGGATTGCATTTTGCAGCTGGCTAAGTGTTTCTGGGGCTGGATCTCTTGCTCGAATTCGTCTCTTTAATTCATCCCATAGATGTTCAATGGGATTCATGTCCGGGCTTCTTGCTGGCCATACCATAATGGAGATACCGACTTCGGTAAGATAATCTCGTACGACGCCCGCGGTGTGAGCTCTAGCATTGTCGTGCATGAATATGAAGTCGTTGCCAATAAAATGTGCATAGGGCATCACATGAGGTTCAAAACACTGTTCGATGTACCGATGAGAGTTTAGTGCAGGCAGCCGTGGCCCAGACACAAAGGCAAGTTCTGTCTTACCGTCGGCGCTGATTCCTCCCCAAACCGTCCACGAACCGCCACCATAGCTGACCTTTTCTTCAATGCAGCATTGTGCAAAGCGTTCTCCATCTCTTCTGTAGACCTTGTTCCTTCCGTCGTTACCATACAGCATAATTTTACACTCATCAGAAAACAGTACTTTGCTCCACTGAAGGTATGACCAAGTTAGGTGCTCGCGTGCAAAGTTAAGGCGCGCTCTTCGATGGTCTGCAGTTAATTTCGGCCCATTCGCTGGCTTATGCGGTGCCAATCCGCGTTCCTTCAACCTTCTTCTTATTGTAGAGTCACTTACAGCTACTCTTCGTACAACGCGAAGCTGCTGCTGCAGTTGAAAAGCGTTAAGGCGTCGATTTCGTAAAGAAGTTGTTACAATAAATCGATCATCTCGCTCAGAAGTGACCCGATTCCTGCCAGATCCTGAACGGCGCGTGAACGAACCAGTCTCCCGATAGCGTTTGTAGACTCTATGAACAGATGATAAGCTTAGATGCAATCTTGCAGCCACAACACGCTGACTAAGTCCAGAATCCAGCAATGCCACCACTTGGGCGGCTTCTGCGGGCGAAGTATCCATATGTTTTAGAAAAAAAAGTTTTTTCAGACGTCCCAAAGTCACAGTAAATGAAATAAGAAACAAAAAGTTTAAAGACAAGCGCTAATTTTTAGTTTTTAAACGAGAAACGTACTCCAACCCTAAATACACATTTGTCTCAAAACAGTGATTAATTTCATTTATAGGATAAACAAATGAAATTCTAATTTCGAATTTTGATTTTTTTCTTTTTACTGTAATGACCAAACTGCCAGCTACACAATAATGTTTTTTTTTTCATGGAATTAATTCTCTTTTGTAAAAAAATAGGACAAAAACAATAAAAACGAAAGTGTTTCGATTTTTTTGATGAGAAGTGTATTATAAATGCGAAACTGTGTGAGGAGGTCTGTATGTATGTATGTTTGTAACTCTTTCCCACAAAATCTACTGAATGGATTTGGATGAAATTTGGTACACACATAATTTATAACCTGGATACTTATTAACACATAGAATACTTATTCTTCAGGTGTGCGAAGTAGTTCCCCTAGGATGTGGGTGAAACCGCGGAACACAGCTAGTTAACTACTTATAATTACATTATGTTAATTAACATGTGAGAACTAGTAACAAAATCTTGACTACATTACATATACCTACCACTCCAGAAGTACAAAACGGGAAATGGATTTTTACATAAAATTTTAATCTTGTGAAAACGTTTTCATTTACGTTGTGAACATTGTCTTGTTCAGTTGTTCCTCGTTAATCTGCATGTCAAAGTAAAGCGGAATAAATTAGCTAACACACAACAGTCTACAACAGCGCCCTCTCCGAGAAACTTGCGAGCAGTGGCAGCGTCAATCTATATGATTATTATATATATTAACTAGCTTCCCGCCAGCGGCTTCGCCCGCGATATTTTAGCTAATGAATACAAAAACTTGACAAATTATAAACTAAAACCTTCCTCACTAATCACTTTATCTATTAAAAAAACCGTATCAAAATCCTTTGCGTAGCTTTAAAGATTTAAGCATACATAGGGATATAGGGACAGAGAAAGCGACTTGGTTTGTGTAGTGATAGTGATATGAATCCATTTTTTTCCCTTGGTCACGGCATCACGCGTGAACGGCTAGGCCGATTTGAATGAAATTTGGTATGGAGATAGAGGGGACCCTGGAGACGCGCTACTTCCTCGGAACGCGGGTGAAACCGCGGGCAACAGCTAGTTGTCTATACAGATAAATGTAATTGAATTGTCTGTCTGTATTATCAAAATAGCAACTTTTACTAAATGCATTTTGCATGTTTAAGCCGTACTAACCCTTACCTAACAATTTAACTTTACATAAATCCATAGCAAAATAATAATAAAAATAATATAAGAACAATATTTTTAAAACATTATTGTGCTCAACCATTCATTTATATTTGAACCAATCATAATTGCAACAATACAGCTATTAGTTGTATTGTTTTGAATAAATTCAAACATATTGCTGATCGCTGAAGTAGCGCGCGCTGCCCCAGTCGTACTCACAACAACAATACCTTACTATTGAGCGGCTGCACTCGACGCTGCACAATAACAGCAAGTACACGCATACGTACGTATACGCAATACGACAGTAAACAAAACAAAATGCTTAAGTGTAGAACTAAACAATAGTCCCGGAGTAGCGCTACAGCGAGCTCCGCCACGTATTGTGGGCAAACATCTCGTTAGTGCCGGCAAAACATTCAGAAATTAAAATACAATTTAAACAAATATTATACGAGAGCTTCGAATTATTACTCGCTGTGGCCCGTCTACAGTAATAATTCGAATTCCTAGGTTCTAGCTAGGTATCCGCCAAAAATGCCCAAAAGACTGACACTATTGTTTGTTAGAGTACCTACATAAAATGGTACCTTTTATCTTGTGCCTATTTGTCAGCTACGAGTATTAGACCACAGGATGCATTTCAATAAACAATTTATTGCAAATTACCAATCACCTAGGCCTTTACGAATTTACCGTCTCAAAATTCTCATTAAAAGTTAGAACTGAAAAATTATATCATGAAAAATTTAAGGATTTTGTCAAGAAAATAGATCTGTTGTTTGAAGGTCTCTGTTTTGAGGGTCTATCATATCAAAAAATGCATTCTATACTCAAATTAACTCTCCCCTTAGTTTAACATCACCAATCACAAGAGAAAGTAAAATATTATGTAACTGGACGATTTTAGCATCGTTGCTCATTGATATAATACATACTTATTAGATTATTTGCTTTAAAATGGCACTTTTATATTCATCAATCATTTTCATATCAATTCATTTTTATATTGCTGCCATAAAAGTGTAAAAACCTCATATCTGCAGGAAGCATTTAATTCCTTTCCAAGTAACCCGCCTCCGCAATTAATTCTTTAAACAAACACTCGACAGCGGGGCCCTCGCGACCGGCGGGTGCTGGCGGCCACACGACCATATTCCGCGGGTTAGTCGTGCGCGGGAACTATTGTCCCACTAATTGCCGCGATATATTTAACCCTCCCGCGCTACTTTGTTTTAGGGGCACGAACTAACCCTTATTTGTTTGATGGTTTGATTTTGGGATTTTCGGGATTCATTTGATGTTGTTAGGTAGTTATTTATCCTACTAAACGTTTACATTTCATGTTTATTAAAATAAAGAAAAGTATGCCTCAAAACATTAACGATTATCATTTCTATAATAATCATGTCATCAAACTGAAGATGTGCTTGTGACAAATCGGTAGATTTA
Organism: Pyrrhia umbra; assembly: GCA_963891755.1. Taxonomy (NCBI): domain Eukaryota; kingdom Metazoa; phylum Arthropoda; class Insecta; order Lepidoptera; family Noctuidae; genus Pyrrhia; species Pyrrhia umbra. The sequence goes on along the minus strand of OY982942.1, from coordinate 287,663 downwards.
CATGAACGAGACAGGATTGACTGAACAAAAACGTTATTTGCTCATCATAAATATCATAATAAAAACTGAAGCACATTCCACAATTTGTTCAAACACCGAAATCAACTTAATAATAAAGAAAAATCTTTTTTCATATCGCAGAAGCACCTTTCCAATTTCACGATTCAAAAGCACTCATAAAAATAATGTCTATCGTCAGCTGTTTGCGGCTGATTCCCGCACAAAGCCAGCGGTTTGCAGATGAATAAGGGCGGCGTCAGACGCACCGACTGCGCCGCGACGCCCTCACGCGACGCTTTCCAATTTACTTAAAACAAGCACAATAGTAGATCGCGCTTTGTCGCGACTGCGGCGCGGCGCGGCGCGGCGCGGCGCGGCGACACACCCACGCTCACATGTCTGAATGCGACAGTTAGGGTCGATTTATAGATTTGGCGGTTGCTTTCATTTCTATGATTGCAGTTCTGCTAAACAAAACTACTCCCACTTGTCAATCTACCGAAACCCGCGATTTTTGATTGTAAATGCGGTACTTATTTTTTTTATTGACAGTTGGCCAGTATAATAAATAGCAAAATTTCTTTTGTTACAGTTATAACATAGTTCCACTTCAAACACGAAGATGCAGCCGTTCCAGTCGACCGCTCGGCCCGAGGGTCCGCGGGAGTCTTCCCCCGAGCGCGCCAAGTCCCCCGACACCCCCGCGGCGCCAGTCCTGAACTTTTCCATCGCACGGCTCATGGAACCGGATAGGAAGAAATCAGTGTCTCCTGATCCTCCGCCGCCACCTGGGTTCCTGTCGTATGGGGCTCACCTTTTAGACTCGGCGTTTAAGCAATACATCCCAGCGGCTAGAAGACAGCTCGTATCACACTATCCTCTATTATACTATGGTCCTGATCTCGTGTCTCTTACTTACGCGCATCAGCTTCACTTACCTCGACCCCCTCCGCCGACGTCTCCGGTCCAGCGTCCACCAAGCCCTCGACCTCCACCAGCAGACCATGCCGTGTCATCCACCACAGGGCCAACACCTTCCCCCGCCAAAAACAAAAGCTTCGCCTGCGGAGACTGTGGCAAGGTGTTCAACGCTCACTACAACCTGACGAGACACATGCCTGTGCACACCGGAGCCAGGCCCTTCGTGTGCAAGATATGTGGCAAAGGATTCCGACAAGCATCCACGTTATGCCGACACAAAATCATACACACGTCGGAAAAACCTCACAAATGTCTGACGTGCGGCAAAGCCTTCAACAGGTCGTCCACTCTAAACACGCATGCCAGGATCCACGCGGGGTACAAGCCTTTTGTCTGCGAGTTCTGCGGCAAGGGATTTCACCAAAAAGGCAACTATAAGAACCACAGACTGACACACAGCGGAGAGAAGGCGTATAAATGCAGCATCTGCAACAAAGCCTTCCACCAGATCTACAACCTGACCTTTCACATGCACACACACAACGAACGGAAGCCCTTCACCTGCAGCATCTGCGCTAAGGGCTTCTGCAGGAACTTCGACCTGAAGAAGCACACGAGGAAGCTGCACCTCGGCGCTGGGAGCTCTAACAATGGAGACTCCTCGCTAGACACGCAAGATGAGTCCACGCAGGAGGCGACCAGCAGTCCTGCGGAGGACGCGAGCAGGATAGCTTTCAGGCCATTCCTGGGCTCGTCTTACCCTCGCATCCTGGACCCGTCGCGGATGACTGCGCCCAACACTTTCTTTTCGAAACTATTGTGACCCGGGGCTGGGTCTGGGTACTTCAACAGTTACGGAGACAACAAGGAGTGAATTGATGACGGATTTGAAGGACACAGGAACTGAAATCTACACTAATATTATAAAGAGGAAAACTTTGTTTGTTTGTAATGAATAGGCTCAAAAACTACTAGACCGATTTTAAAAATTCTTTCACCATTCGAAAGCTACATTATCCACGAGTAACATAGGCTAAATTTTATTTTGAAAAAAATATAGGGTTCCGTAAGATATTTGGGTTTTTCGGACACACGGTGTAAGAAATCAACCAGAAAAGTTACTTTTTTTGCGTACGCTACTAATTTCAGGAACTACTGGTCCGATTTGAAAATTCTTTCAGTGTTAGATAGCCCATTTATTGAAGAAGGCTATAGGCTATATTTCATCACGCTAAAACCAATAGGAGCGGAGCACCACTATTCCACGCGGACGAAGTCGCGGGCAGAAGCTAGTGTTGTATAAAAGTCTTAATGAACAAATACAGTCGAGATTACTCAATTAGACAGTTTCTGGTAATTATGGTAAGCCGTCCTTTGTTTTATGCATTGTAGAGGAACTTCGGTAGATAAACTTTTAGGATCTTCATTTAATTTAAAAGTGTCTTAATTAAGAAATTGACATTCGAAGCTGAAGATTAATGAAACTTTATAAAATTATGATTATATGTATATTTAGAAAACTATAGAAAATGTGGAATTTTAATTAAGTAAAGAAATAATTAAAGAATTGCGCTGTAAATAGATAATACATGTATCATTATTATATTGTAAATACTTTACTATGGTAAACTGTATGTATAGTCATGTGTATCATCGTATAAATATAAAATCTTGTAATTAAGGGTTGTCGTTCAAGTAGGACCATATTTTAAAATTATCTTGAAGTACCTAAACATTTTAATCCAATATCCTCGAGTAAATTTTCGCCCTAAATTGGTGGCAGAATAGTGAAATCTGGTGGAATGCAGTTTACTTCTCGAATCTGAAAAAAATACAATTTCCTTGTATTTAAATGGAATTTTAATGAATAAAAATATATAAAATTGCTGCGTACTTACGAACACGGGTGTATAAATGTTAAATCTTACAATTAGATATTAAATCGAAGACAATTAATACTTTACTAACGATACCTAATATTAAATAAATGGAGTGATCATTAGCCTGTACATAATAATAGATATTATATTAGTCAAATAAATAATTATTACAAAATGCAATATTGAGTGTAATTAATGTAATTAATAAATATATGCGCTGTGAAATGTATTGATTGTTTTATTGTTCGCGGTGACATCGCATTGTAGCTTTAAATGACGAAATCACTGGTCCGAGGAGAGTGGCGGACTAGAGGGTAGAGAAAGACTGCAGGGGGAGGATCATAGCGATAAACTTTTCCACAGTACCTTGGAAAATTAATGATTATCATGCAACCCAGAAAAGCACGATGAACACGCGACTCAATCCTTCTTGGTAAGTAGAGTCCATCATTTTTGTAACGCATCGAACGGACCAGACTGAGATTAATAAACAATCCGGTAAGTACGATAGAATCGGTAAGTATTCTTAGAGCATTTTGCTAAAAGCCGGTGCAAGTACAGTGTTCATATAGGGTACGTACATATTCTAAGGGTGAGTCGTTTCAATACCCATGTAAACTATGATTTTCTTTCAAACTGCTTTGATTAACGGTTATTGACGATTACTTAGCATAGCTTACCGAAATCTACGAGTATTATATCGGATATCTGTTCGTTCTTAAATCCAAGCCCAAGAAGTGGGCGATTCTTAGTCAACTTATCGGTAATGTTTCGCAAATGTACTACAGATCTTTTACTAAAACGTCGGCAGCTGTCGCGTCAACTCGTGGGGTAGGCAGAGCGTGTAACAATGGTGTTCAATCACAGTGATTGTAAGTGAACAGTTCGAGGCGGGTCAGAGCGCGAGCCGACCAGCTCTGCGCCCAAATTATAACCTTGAACTTTCAACTGAGATGCTCAAACTTGTGACAAATATATTTATAACTGAACAAAACTAAATTCGCCGCTAGATGTGACCTATCTTTTTTACTTTTAAAGTATTTGGCTTAGGTAGGTACTTAGGAAGTGCTTATTAAAAACTGGGGAAAAAAACTTAAATTGGCTAGTCAAAAATTCTTCTATTCTGTCTACAATATTTCTCTCATTTAATTATACTTTTAAGGATAGGCAGTCGCTTCATTTAAAACACGGGTAGGTACTCAGCTGCATCTGGTTTAGACTGGAAGCCGACCCCAACATAGTTCGGAAAAGGCTAGGCTGATGATGATGAAGAATTATACTTTTAAGGAGAACTAGTGTTAGGTTATGCTATGGAGATACTCTCTCTGTAAAGTTGCTAAGGCTTTCAGGTGGGGTTAATGCTTAATGTTACGACGTGCGGGTTCGACTACAGCACTGCGAATGTGATATTTAAGCTACAGCCGGTTTTTGAATGCACACAACCGTAAGTAAATACCTAAGCATTCTCTTTCATGGAATGCTGAGACCAGCCGATAGCAAACTAACAGCGCTACACTTACAGAATTCTCAGAGGGAGTAACGTTTGAATAAATAAAGTTTGAGAACCACTGCGTAACGGTAATCAGCGCAAAGTCAACGTGCCGGTAACCCGAGCCTCTTACAAATCATAATCGCGTGTTATTTAGTACTAAATAATAGTTGAAATAATATGGCACTGCGCTTTTGTGCGCCGGCGCATTGTCGCGGCCGGAAGTGACGTGGCGGGTGCGCGCGCAACGGTTCCGCGCCATATTGTTTCCGCCACAATGGCAGCTCGAGAGTTTAATTAAAACGGTCGCCGTGCGGTAATGAACAATTGTTCTGCGTGCGCTGTGCCGCGGTGCAGACTGCTGCTGATATCTTGATGCAGTCCGAGGGAACAGCGCGACACACTCAGCAAGCTTGAATTTGCTTATCTAGTACTGAAATCAGAGACTGATTTCATGATTTGCTTGTTGTCTTGTTGATCACTACTTTTTCCTCCTAAAATATATCATTTTTTAAATCTCATTCTAACGACGTTAACCAACTCAACCAAGTTCTTAATCTAGACGGTGACCATCTAATTCTCTACTTAGCGCCCGTCCACCTCTTAAATTGTATCTCAAAAAACTTGCGGACAATTCAATTAATTTAAAAGAAAACAAATATTGACGACCATTACATAGAACCGAAGATATAATCTCAATTTATGACAGTTAATAGCGAGTGTGCTGAACATCCCGAACTCGGCATGTCACGGCGCGTGACGGGCGCTAGTGACGGCGCGTCTAGTCAGCACGGCGGGGTGCAGGGCTGCTGCAGCGCGCCGTGCGCCGGGGACCGTAGAACCACACCGGGCACCTTCTATTCAGTGATTCACGTTAAACCCGCGTACTGGAGACGTGGTACTACAAATATCTACATAAATAAAGCCTTATATCTTGTTCCTTGTGTCCTGTGTAGACGTCACTCTAAGGTTTTTTTGAAGTAGTTACTTAATTATTATATGACTAGCCGGCCCGGCGAACTTCATATTACCCCACCATGTTTGTTTTTTTCGTGATTTTTTTCGTTTTTGTGTTTTTTGACAAATACAACAAATCAAAAACCATGAAAATCGGTCCAGCCGTTCTCGAGTTATAAGTGTTCGAACAAAACCCGACTTTGTTTTATATTAAGATTAGTTTAAATCTAAAGTTTTTGAGATTTGCACATTAGGTTTAACCCACCTACATTTTAACTAACGGTTTAACTAACCTACCCAACTAACTATATACTGATTTCATGTATATGAGTGGTTCTTCTGCACCTATCTCACCCATGGATACCACTAGTATCCATTCGTGTCACTACACGCAGCCAATTTGAAGAGGTTCCGCTAATATTGTGTCATAAACAGCCACAACTTCGAGCATACAGATCGTGTTAGTAAATAGTACCGTGACATATGTATGTGTGTATGTTTAAAAGTAAACAGCAAAACATTAAGTAAATTATAAGTTAATAGTTTTAATTGATATTGAACCCGGGTAAAACCGCTGGAAACAGCTGTTAATATTATTAAGGGGTAAACATTTGTATGTAGATGCTGATCTCTGGAACTACTAGACTGATTCTAAAAAAAATGACAGAAAGCTATATTACCCCTGAGTGCTAAAGGGTATGTTTTATGTGCAACCAACACAGGCGTCGCTGTGGGCAGAAGCTAGCTGATAAATAAAATTATTTGTCTATACACGTAATTGTAGTCACATGCCATAAGTTTTAATAAATCCAATGTAATCTTCCTATAGGTTCAGAAGATATAAATTGTGGGCATTTTTTTACACTTTGGGCACACACTTTATTCAAGATTTAGGAGAGATCCCTAATTATTTATGGAAATAAATATAGCCACTTATATAACACTTCGTAAAGATGTAGCTTTCTAACGGTGAACGAAAATCGATCCAGTAGTTTTTGAGTTAAAACCATACAAACAAATCTTTCCTCTTTATAATATTTAACAAATACAATTTAAATAGTATCAAACATCACAACCCTATGTCTGCCACAACATCCAACTACCCTACACAAACGCGATCACACGAAACATCAGCCGAATGTCTAAACAATAGGCCGCCAATCAGCCGCCGAGCCTGATTCGAGCCGACGGTGAGCACGAGGCGACGGGGCCAGGGGCCCGGGGCCCGGGGCTCCGGGGCTCTTATGAGGAGCATATTGCGCGATTTTTTTGTTGCCCCACGCGGGGGTCGCACAGTGAAAACGAATCTGCGAACTCTTGACGTGCCGCGGGCGACGCATAGATTATGGCGCAGAGTGGACATGTGATTTCAAAGTGATCGATCGAAAAATTATATTAAACTATTTGCTACGGAAATACAAAAACCGTTAAGTTATCGTTTCGTATAATTATAGCTATTAATTGCTATTGACTTTAGAAACAACGTATTGTTTGACGAGCGTATATATCTACCTTCAGCAGTTCTTTATTTTCTTATAGTTACTTTCATACATGTGCATTAAGATAAAAACATAGGCAGACAGGCTTGGTACAATAACATTATAGGCAGTCATGGGCCCTGCTTCAGAAGTGAAACCTTTAATCGATGAAAAACAATCATTACCATTTCGGTGACGCGGATTCATAACATTTTTTCTATCAAATTATCTCTACGCACCTGACAAGTTTTGATTCAACATCGTCGATTTATAACCATTATCATATAAATATGATACGCAAATAAATATTCTTATTCGCAAACTAGTAAATCAATGATCATACCTATCTAAGAGAGAAACCCTTACTCTATGCGCGACCTCTCATATTGTTTATGATTTGTTCAGTGGAGTGCAGTTAACATAAAGTTTATTGGTGCCGTCGGTTCATTAACTAATGTTTATTATCTGTTAATACAAACGAGTTACTGACGGACGCAGTTAAGGATCGGGATTGAAACTGTTCAAACTTAATTGGAGGATTAAAGGGGATTAGATAGTTTAGAAAATGTATTAGTTGGGCCATTGAAATGATAGCTATGCGTGAAGGTGATTGATCACGTGGTCTTGTCTTGGACACGGGATAGTCATTGACATCTAGCGAGGCTAGTCTTTTGAACTCAGTGCCACAACAGAGATGCAGACGTAGACATATTTTGAAGCTTCTGGAATCATACTTCAAATAAATTCAAACAGGTTATAAATATAGTTTTTATCCCTACTAGTAGGTAGGTATTATAAATGCGAAATTAACTCTTTCTGTCTGTCTATTTTGCTTCAATAGGAAACCGGCTGAATCGATTGAGAAGACATTGATATGGAGATAGACTGAAGGTCGGGGAAGCACATAGAATAGTTGTGCGTAGAATAGTTCCGTCGGGAAGCAACGGCGGGAAACTGACAATTTAGAACATATTTTTTTATTTACCTATAAATACCTTGTAAATAAAATATAAACTTACAAACATTAATACTGAAATATTATCCTTGTTCAAGATGCAGGCCATACGTTAACAGCAATACTGCTATTTTTTCGAGCTTTCAGAAGAAATGTAACTATAGTGAATCATTGAAGAAATCACTTCCTCATATTTCACAAACATTATTACATTATGGTTTATCTTATTATTCAGACCTATACAATTATAAATACAGAGGATATTGACGATAGAAGTCTCGTATGACGTGCTTCTAGCAAGAAACTTTAATTACTTAAATAACAAAACAATTGACAACATAGATCTCTATAAAATGCTATTTACCGCAAACCGTCGAACCAAGCACGCGAATGCATAAGCAGTGCCCCATCAATGATACATTTGATAATTCGTGTCAATTGATTGTTTACACATCGGCTGTCTGCCACTCCCTCTCATTCACTCTATTAATCCGCAATAAACATGTTTGTAGACATCACGACCTCATCCCGCCGCGCTCAGGCGATGCTGCTGCCATCCATCGCTGAACATGCTGCTAATAGGCTTACGCGACCTCTCCGCATTGTTGAGACTTGCACAAAACTCGAGGATTACCGCCGTCCTATTGTAACGTTTACTCAGAAAACGAATATTTTGTACAATTCTGAAGAGATTAGTGGACGTATTCTGTTATATTCAGAAATATTGATGTTAATTTTTTTGCTATTTCGTTCAGAAGAGTTTACTTCCGAAGTGATTTAAGCTGTTTCTGTTCAAATGAATAGACCGGTGTTAGTTAGGTAAAACGGATATATTTCGTATCAAAAGACCGAAATATCATATTAACATAGAGATAAATGGTAAAACCTACACGTTTATTTATTTAAATAAATTAATACAGGAATGTGATATTACTTTGCTTAGGTATATTAACACAACATAATGTCAGAAAGCAATGGGCCATTCAGGAACCATTTAAAATTTACTCACGAAAATACGTGATTGATCTAAGTAAGAACATATTAATATCCGTTAAATAATGATACCTTCACCGACTAAATCTATCAGAATACGTACTCTAGCTATCTAAGCTATTCTTTCGAGTCTTTTCGTTTGTATCTGAGACATGTGTCCATGTTCGCACGACATTGCCTACACACACAATATGACGAACAAGCATAGGCTTGTTCGTCATATTGTGTTAGCATCTTTTATCTGAATTAATTGAACTGGAAATGTCCTCATATAGAGAAGCTTTCGTATATTTCATTTTTGAGGATATACATAGCATAAGTACAAATATTATAGCGTTTTAGAATTTTAAGTGCCTTATCGCGATACCGTGATTGTACTTAGTAGGTACTTGTTATTGCTAATTAGACTTGTTTTCAAAATGTAGCTATGGCTTATGTATGAGTTACAAATAAACCTAGCAGCACTGCTAATTCTGGGCTCATAGTATGACCGCAGGCCACGAGAATCAAGAAATTATGTTATGTTAAAACAATCCTATTAAAAATTTAAAATCTTTATTGGACTATTATTTTGATGTTGATGACAAAATAGCTCAGTATTATGACATTCATATTCTACAAGGTATAAATGTATATTGTAACAGAGACCTCCTGAGGTTAATACTATGTAAGCCAAATATAAGTACATACATATGTACTGCAAAACTTCACTCAATAACTCTATTATGTCACACTTAAATTGCTCGTCAGCATTTATTGCACAAATTATTATACTGCACACAATTTTGCTCGACAATAGCCGGGCTCACGGAAGCGTCTCTCTGTTCCTGAAGGCGGAACTATAATTCCGGATCAGTGGGGATTAAGCTCCGTTTGCGGTCAAGCATTAGATAATGCTGGTATTAGGCGGCATTACCGCGACGCGGTAGCATTGTGTGCCTAATACCGGACAATGTTTGTGGGTGTCGGCACAAATCTATCGATGAATTAGCGGAGGCGTTCGACGGGGTAAGACGTTTTTTTCTGATTTTTAAGGCGAATACCGGACACATTTTAGAGAATACTTTTTGGTAATTGAGTAAGTATTTTAAAGTTAAGTCAAAACTTAACCATATTTATTTACATAATCTACGTAATCATTTTCATATCTGTAGCAAAATCTACTGGTAAAAAGTTACCTAATAATAAGTCAGATAACTATATCTAAGTACTACATACTTTACTAAAGTAATTATAATGACAAAATCAATATTAACACATACACTGCCATCCCAAATAATTTGAAGGCCTAACCTACGCTAGCGTCAGGCACCTGTGCCTGACATGGCAAGCAAAGGGTTAAAACTTCCAACAGAGTCTGAAGTAATCTGTGTTAGCATCCTACTCACATGCGGAGAGATATTACGAAACCACTACCACCTACCCCTTAACAGTGGACTAGACAGTGAACGCTAAACCGCCGACAAAGTTGGTGCGGACCGGAACTTGTTATTGTACAACACACAAATACATTCGCGGGGACTGAGTCTAATACATAGACTAACCAAAAAAAAAAAAAAAAATACATTACGTGTAGACTAAGTATGTCTCGCTGCATCACTATACACTGTACAGCGAGTGTTGTATGTGACCGTCCTTCAGTTTGTCGCTGTCAATAATCCCATGAGCTGCCGAGAGCTCATGGATAATATAAAAAACTAGGCGTCTCCCACATCCTGAAGAAACCACTTTCTACAAGTACCCTATCCCAGGCTGACGCCTATCCCTAGGCCGACGCCGGCCCTAGACCGACGCCTAACATAGGCCGACGCCTCTCCTAGGCCGACACCTAACCTAGACCGACGCCTAACATAGGCCGACGCCTCTCCTAGGCCGACGCCTAACCTAGGCCGACGCCAGCCCTAGGCCGACGCCTAACCTAGGCCGACGCCAGCCCTAGGCCGACGCCTAACCTAGGCCGACGCCAGCCCTAGGCCGACGCCTCACCTATGCCAACAACTAGCACATACGGGCCTAAAACTAGTACATAAAATTAATCGTAATCCTAACTTATATGATGCGAAAGTGACTTTATTTACTTATTTCTAGTTTGCTTTCATGGTAAAACGACTGTACCGATTTATTATAATTTGTTATGGAGATAGCTTGATCCCTAGTTAAAACATTCACTGCGGCAGTACCTGAACCTAGTTTACAGTTACTAGTACAACCAGAATATCCTGAATCCTGAATCCTGAATCCTGTATCCTGTATCCTGTATCCTGAATCCTGAATCCTGAATCCTGAATCCTGAATCCTGTATCCTGTATCCTGAATCCTGAATCCCGAATCCTGAATCCTGAATCCTGAATCCTGAATCCTGAATCCTAAATCCTAAATCCTGAAACCAGAATAATGAATCCTGAATCCTGAATCCTAAATCCTAAATCCTGAAACCAGAATAATGAATCCTAAATCATGAATCCTGAATCCCGAATCCCGAATCCTGAAGCCTGAATCCTGAATACTGAATCCTGAATCCTGAACCCTGAACCCTGAATCCTGAATCCTGAATCCTGAATCCTGAATCCCGAATCCTGAATCCTGAATCCTGAATCCTGAATCCTGAATCCTGAATCCTGAATCCTAAATCTTGAATCCTAAATACTAAATCATGAATCTTGAATCATGAATCTTGAATCCTGAATCTTGAATCCTGAATCCTGAATCCTGAATCCTGAATCCTGAATCCTGAATCCTGAATCCTGAATCCTGAATCCTGAATCCTGAATCCTGAATCCTGAATCCTGAATCCTGAATCCTGAATCCTGAATCCTGAATCCTGAATCCTGAATCCTGAATCCTGAATCCTGAATCCTGAATCCTGAATCATGAATCTTGAATCCTAAATACTAAATCATGAATCTTGAATCTTGAATCTTGAATCTTGAATATTGAATCCTGAATCCTGAATCCTGAATCCTGAATCCTGAATCCTGAATCCTGAATCCTGAATCCTGAATCCTGAATCCTGAATCCTGAATCCTGAATCCTGAATCCTGAATCCTGAATCCTGAATCCTGAATCCTGAATCCTGAATCCTGAATCGTGAATCGTGAATCCTGAATCCTGAATCCTGAATCCTAAATCCTGAAACCAGAATAATGAATCCTGAATCCTGAATCCTGAAACCTGAATCCCGAATCCTGAAGCCTGAATACTGAATCCTGAATCCTGAATCCTGAATACTGAATACTGAATCCTGAATCCTGAATCCTGAATCCTAAATCATGAATCTTGAATCCTAAATACTAAATCATGAATCTTGAATCCTGAATCCTGAATCCTGAATCCTGAATCCTGAATCCTGAATCCTGAATCCTGAATCTTGAATCTTGAATATTGAATCCTGAATCCTGAATCCTGAATCCTGAATTCTGAATTCTGTAACATGAATCATGAATCCTGAATCCTGAATTCTGAATCCTGAATCTTGAATCCTGAATCATGAATCCTGAATCCTGAATCCTGAATCCTGAATCCTGAATCCTGAATCCTGAATCCTGAATCCTAAATCCTGAAACCAGAATAATTAATCCTGAATCCTAAATCCTGAAACCAGAATAATGAATCCTAAATCATGAATCCCGAATCCCGAATCCCGAATCCCGAATCCCGAATCCCGAATCCCGAATCCCGAATCCCGAATCCTGAAGCCTGAATCCTGAATACTGAACCCTGAATCCTGAATCCTGAATCCTGAATCTTGAATCCTGAATCCTGAATCTTGAATCTTGAATCCTGAATCCTGAATCCTGAATCCTGAATCCTGAATCCTGAATCCTGAATCTTGAATCCTGAATCCTGAGTCCTGAATCTTGAATCCTGAATCCTGAATCTTGAATCCTGAATCCTGAATCTTGAATCCTGAATCCTGAATCTTGAATCCTGAATCCTGAATCCTGAATCCTGAATCCTGAATCCTGAATCCTGAATCCTGAATCCTGAATCCTGAATCCTGAATCTTGAATCCTGAATCTTGAATCCTGAGTCCTGAATCTTGAAGTCTGAATCCTGAATCCTGAATTCAAATCCTGTATCCTGAATCCTGAATCCTTAATTTTAAATGATGAATCTTGAATCCTGAATTCTGAATCCTAAATCCTCCCTCACCCTCCAACGGACTTAGAATATTTTTCCTCAAAAATTTTCCTCATCCTCCCCCTCCCTACCCAAGGAGCAGCTGTGTAAAGATAGGTCCCAAACGGACTTAGAATATTTTTACTCAAAAAATTTCGCCTCCCTCCCCCTCCCTACCCAAGGAACAGCTGTGAGATAGGATAACCTAGATCGACGCCTACACCAAAGCCGATGCCTATCCCAGGCTGACGTCTTTCCCAGATCAACGCCTTCTGCAGCTCAACGCCTTCCCCAGGCGAAGGCCTAACTTAGACCGACGCCTATCCTAGGCTGACGCCATCTTCAGGCCGACTCCTACCCTAGGCCGAGCCTACCCCGAAATAGCTAGTTTCATCTAAATCGATTCAGCCCTTATCGTGAAAGCATATCATAGAAACACTGTCACTATAAGTCAAACATTATTTCGAACCTCTGCTAAATAATATGTATCAACATATAATGTACCTGTACATAACACATTATATAGTAAATAACATAAGAATGCATGAAACACGAAGCAGATGACCAGCTGTGTTGTTTCTTTGATACGCGCCGTTGATCTCAACGACTCAATACAGATGCCGCCGAGCGGATAACATTTGAAGTGCAAGGAGGCAATCCTTCCTGATATTGTGACGTCACTTCCTGTGTTTTGTATTATTTGGTTAGTTCGTACTGAATAACACAATATTTACGATGAAATATTTAGGACCAACAATTGTATTTACGTCCATAGTGTATTTCATAATAGCCACAGGTTATAACCATTGGCAACACTGTTTAGGTTATTCTTTGGGACCAGGCGGTATGCCTATCCTGATTTAGTGGTCTTCTTCATTTTTATTTATCGCGTGCACTGCAGGTTAACTAACGTCCACCTGATGACCTCCGACATTTTCTAGTGCTATACTGGTATACTTTCATCTCCAAAACCAGTTTAAACTCCGCCTTCAAAATTAGAAACTTCAGCCATTCAATACGTACGATTTCTGTTTAATAGTTTTGTTGCCCTTCTCAAACGATGATAATGTAACAGATCATAACTACGAGTAAATATTAGCCGCGCTGAGCACACCGCCGCCGGCACACATCTGTGCGGCCGACGCGACGGGCAGCATTTATCCAGCCATTTGTACAGTACCTGCTGCCGATAAACTACGGCTTTACAAAGAATAAATTCTATAAACGATTATTGCGACTAACATAAATAACATATAAATAAATACTAGTAGAATTTGGACATAAAAGTTATTTAAATCTTAATTTAGTAACACAGTTATAGTTGCAAATACAGGTCTTAATTGTCACATATTATTGAGCTCCTAACGAGGAGTTAGTCTCCCCTTACTACAGGATACATTAAAATAACATATTCATGTATGCACATGCAACATTCGCGAGTGCACAGGCTAATAGCGTTTGAGGACATATTTGCATTCATATTGAACAAAACTGAAATAGAAGATTCAATTTAATTCTAAACTGCTTACCTATTAAAAAGTGCATTTGTCTGCCAGCCTACGGTTTTTCCAACCATGTTGACGAATGTGGACGGCTTTAAGTGTAACCATTGAGCTGCTTATCTGAACTTCACCATCCAGTTACCCGGTAACACGAATCACGAAATCCCTCTGTAAGACAGATTTTCCGACTACGAGTATAAAATTATTTCAAAATTGCTGGGAGACTTTCCCATTAATTTTCTCTAAAAAAAGTATTCATAAAAAAATATTTAACATTAAATTATTCAAATGCGCTGTCAAACAATGCGCATACTGATGAACAGAATTCATTTTTTTATTTATTACTCTGTAGTTTATACTCTAGTCTAAATTTTACACGATATACAGATTTCCGAGTAGCCATCGGAGCGAAATCGTAGAAAATGTAATAAGTATTTATATTTACATTACTAGCCACCTCGTTTCGGAGGAAATTATTAAAAGTCTCACGAACGGTTAACGAGCAGTGAAAGTAATTTGTCGGCACACGCCCCTCGTGGTGGCCAATCATACGGAAAATTATTTGTTTGTAGTCACGGAACCGCCTCGTGAGACGGAAACTTGTGTCTAGTTGTTTATATTATAAATAGTTACCTACCTCAGTAATTCAGTGCCATCATACGTTATCACTTGTAGAGGTTGGTAACATTTTTGGTCCTTTAGGGCAAATGTTATCAGTGACTAGTTCTGAATATAATGTTTCACAATAAAATGTGAGAGTACTACTATTTAAGAGAATATTTAAGGGAACAGACTTACGGCTGAATGAATAGTTCGTTTGTTTACCAAAATTCTTTATTATAAAAAAAAACAATAACACAAATAACTGTAGTACCTACTTACGTATAAATAAACAGTAATCACTATTTTAGTAAAATGTATAGTGCTACTTATTGCAACTAATAAATCGTATTTCTTAGAATCAAATAAAACAATTATTGGCATTATGAACAGTAAAATTTGCGCCAACTATTGCTAGGCACGTAGCTATCGATGTACCTACCTACGTATATTTATTAATTTAAATAGTTAACGACGCTAAACAGGATGCAGCTAGTTCAACAGAAGCACCTTCAACTGCTGAGGGCGGCACTTGTTCACGTCAATTGTCTTTATTTGATGCCGCCGCGAGTCGCCCGCATCGCTCGCACACGCACATCGCACGCACACGCGCAAACAACGTGTGGAGATACCTACATGAGACATGCGCGAGCGCAGGCTCGAACTAGACGTAGCCGAAGCAATTGATTGTTTGCTCAGCGAGCTGACGAGCTCCCCGGCGCAGTGGAATGCTGTAATTGCTCGTAGTTTATTGCTTGATTGCTGTACACTGCTACAAGTTGCCTGTAAAGGGTCGTGGGGAATCAGATTAAAATAAACTGTTACACTGTTTAACCTCGGGACGTGTGACACGCACAATTTTATGTACAAAAAAATATTACGATTCTGATGATTTTTTTTTATTGGAACACAAAAATGACTACATATTGCCGAATCTTAGAGGATAAGGTACTTACATGGATAGAAATCCAGTCTATTTTAAATTACATGTCTAATTTGCCTTAGCAACTGAGAACGTGTCATTTTAATATTATTCTAAGCTTACCTACGCTGAGCTAAATAACTGCGTTCTGTGGAATCGTAGTCGTATTTCTGTCCGCTACGCACTCTACGAGACGCTACGTTATACTACGCTGCGTAGCACTACGCTAAAAGATTGTCTCATGAATTATACTTGGCCATTGTTTATCTATTTTTCCGACGTCATATTCGTGCATAGGTTCGGTTCCTAGTGTAAAAAGCAAATCAGCTGAAGCAATTATAACCATTCTACTAATATAAGTAATAATACCGTAAGCATCTACAATATTAATAATACTTTCAATATCACTATTAAGTATTCGACCCAAATATACTAAAACGAAGTCAATAAAGATAAACATCTACCTCTCACCACTCCCACGTCATCCGGGGCGTGTCCGGCACGTGTCCGGCACGCGTCCGGCGCGGCGGCGACACGTATAAACTAATTACGCGCCGATATTGCGCCGCATACATTTAATGCGAACATTATGAACCGGACGCACTGATGTGTTTTGATCGAAACGACTGTATTGTGGCACTCGAGTGTACCTGCGCTAGATACCTGCGCTATTGTGATTGATGCAGGGTGAGTTAACAGTTCATTATGATGTCTAAATATTATTATACAATCAAAGTGTATCGTCGATGGGTTCTCCAAATAGAAGAATAATGATCGGTTGCACTATTTTTTTTATCATTTATACTTATACGAATATGACAAAACATCATATTAATAATTAGGATACTTTTAATAAGTTTTATGCTATCAATACAAAGATAAAATAATTAAGTAAACATTAATCATAAATATTAAGACGAAAAACATAAAGCAAATAGCAAAATTATTCAATTTTGAAAAATTTTGGATAATAGTTCTTCCGTTTCACTTATAAGTAAACTGATTATTTTTTTAAAGTTTAAAATTAAAAGAACAATACATTTTGCAAATATAGTATTGGTAACTGTGTATTACCAATACAAATATTTTTTTTATTAATATGTTTGGGCTGGCGTCGGGGGCAGCGTCTGCTTTGGGGTCAAGGTCATCAACATTATCATCGTCAACATCACCATTTTCATCGTCACCGTCATGATCGTTATCATCATCACCGACGTTAATATTTTTACCATCGTCATCATAATCACCGTCGTCATCGTCACCACAATCATCATCATCATTGTCATCATCATCGTCGTCATCATCATCACCGTCGTAAATATCTTTATCTCAATCAACATCATCATTTACATCATCATCACCATCGTCATCGTCATCGTCATCGTCGTCATCATCATCGTCATCGTAGTCGTCATCATCATCACCTACATATTCATCTTCATCATCGTCGTCATCATCATCATCACCTACATTAACATCTTCATCATTATCGTCATCATCATTGTCGTCATCATAACCATCGTCATCATCATCGTCATCTTCATCATCATCATCGTCATCATCACCTACATTAACATCTTCATCATTAACGTCATCATCATCATCGTCGTCATCGTCATCATCACCGTCATCATCATCGTCATTATCATCATCATCGTTATCATGTTCATCATCATCATCGTTATCATGTTCATCATCATCATTCTAATTTTAATATTTGTACGCCATAAATGGCATAACATGTAGGTCTATGGTAATTTAACACCATTAAATGTATTTTTATGTACTGTAATATCACTCATGTTAATGCAAATAAAAAATTCTTTATCATTATCGTCGCTGACGTGCTACATATCCGACGCCGACACCAACCGAAACCAACCTGAATTACTCCGACGCCGACCCCAACTACAATGAAGATGCCGACGCTAAAGACGACGCCAATGCCAACACCGTTGTCGTTGAAGTCGAGGCCGACGACAACTTCAACAACGACGCCAACGCCAATACCGATGTTACTGAAGATAATACTACAACGCCGACAATAGCACCTCCATCCGACATTTCCGACGTCGACGCTGACGACGACGCCAACGGCAATACAAAAGTCTGCAGAAGTCAACGGCGACACCGATAACAACACCAACGCCTACGCCAAATACGATGACGAACGCCTCATTCTCCGACGCCGACAGCGCAACAACACCGACGTTGACGCCAATTACGATGCTGACGCCGACGCCAAATATGACGCCCACACCGACGCCAATGCAACATACATCGACATCGCTAAAGTCGACGATGGCATCAAATTCGACGTCGTAAAAATTGTTAAAACTTATTTAAAAAGAGTAACCATGGAGTTTCCTGCCCTTTCTTCTCCATAGGAAACTACTTTTTGGAATGGGCAACTAAATTCTTTCTTTTTTGACTTTCAAAGGCCTAATTGAAATAAATGATTTGAATTGAATTGACGTCCTACCTACATAATATACTACACCCTCATACTAGCTGGGTCTTTCTCAAAAAAAGTGTCATTTCACCTGCCTTAAACATATTGCAAATTTGAGAGGCAAGTATAATATATAGGTCTGTACTCTGATATTATAATAATTTAAAAGTATTTCTTCTACAGAGGCCAGTTATTTATTTTCATTAGTTTGGTTCAGTATTTATTTTCATATTAAATGAAGTGTACCGATAATCTCATAAACCTGCAACGATTTGATCGAGTATCGAAGTTTTTGCTCGAGTTAATAAGCAAATTTCTCATAAAAGTTTGCATATAGAATGTGTAACAATTGTGTATAGATGATATTTACTGTGCACTTGAATATTTAAACGTATTCATTTTTCAAATAAATCACTTTAACTTTTTGTCGGGAAACTTCCTAATTAACCTGACGAAAATCAAAATTCATTATAAAATAGACAATTAGCTGCTCTGACCCGGAACCCCTCTATAAGATCGTAGATTGACTACGATCTTCCAACAATGGTGTGAGATATAAGTGTTAAAAGTTTCTGTGTATGAATTTATTGAAATCAAACGAAATTGTAAGAAATAAGTTCTGTTTGTTCTGGTCATATTTCCTTCTAATTAAAGGGTGTAATATTTTTCCGTTTGATATATGTTGTATGTCTTTATGTCCTATTTCAATGTGTGTTGATAAAATTAGCTGAAATCTGTAAGTTTTATTTAAATTAATATTTTTACTCCAAAACCTTAATAACTTGGCTATAATTGACCTGGATAGAACGACCAGGTGAATGAGTTAGTGTGCAGGTTTTTGAGTTTTGTCGAAATGTGCTCTTATGTACCTACACATACATAAAGTTGATATTTCCATACTTTTACATGACAGGATCAGACACGTTAAATTGCAAAGCAATCACCATTTCCTTGTGTATAATTCATACAATTATAAATTCGTATTTTTTTGGCAAATTTACACTTTTTTTGAGAAAGACCCAGCTAGCCACCCGTCCCGGCTTCGCACAGGTGCAATTTTCTACTATAATATGCATGTATTCTACATATAAAACTTCCTCTTGAGTCACTCAATCTATTGCTGAAAAATGCATTAAAATCCGTTGTGAAAGTGATTTAAAAGATCTAAGCGGCAGGGCGGCAGGAGCGACAACGTTTTATATATATATACTATTTATTGTACTTAATAATATAGATTCTATTTAGTTCGTTTAGTTTGAAATTGTAGTGCATCTTTTTAATCTTCTCTAAACCATTAATATTTGCCTTCAAATAAATATCATAAATACAATTACTGAGTATCAATCACGGCATACTCGCTCGGGGGTAGGCAGCCCCCCAGCCCCCTGTCAACAGCCGCCAAGTCAATATTTGCAATCGGTAATCGGTTTGGGAGTTCGGGATTCGAACTCGGCGCGGGGCACTGGTCTCTGGGGTAATGGCGAGATATGCTCAGTTGCCGTGGAATTAATTGTTACTTTCTTGACTTAAGAGTAGGGATGATAGTTAAGCTAATGTCATGCCAGCATGGCCACAAGCGCTCGCACTGAGCGTTAGGTCCACCTTGATTTAATTCTCAGGTAGGTCAGTATTACCACAGCGTACATACCGGACCCCCCTTTAAAAACTACACTACCTCTGTAAAGCCATCGAACTATTTTGTCCTTTTTGTCAAACTACACTTTAACTTGACAGATAAGGACAAAACAGTTTAATAGTTAAAATAGGTTCATTAAGCAAATGGCTTTATGTATATATGTTATTTTCCTGGCGCATGCTTCAGTAGCTTCTAGAGTTTGGACTTTCTCCCAGGTGATGCCGAGAGGTTTGTTCCCTAGAAGAAAATGGGCAGCGACATATGAATGTATATATATCCATATACTCGTATAGCGAAATGTAGGTGCACCTTCGTTCCCTTATGACATGATAAATAAGGTTACGCTCTTCTATTGTAGAATGTGTTGTGTTATTGAGCTAATATCCAATTTCCTCAATAAGAAGGGTGGCCTCATTTTGGCGTATTGTATTTTATTTTCGTTCTCTAAATATTATATTTTGTAGGTAGGTACCATGGATTTGCACCTTCAGAATAATGTAGGTATAATATACGCCAAAGAGGTATCATATTACTATTTTACTAAAAGTTTCTTGTGTATCTACTCGAGCGGACCAAGCTTTCAGGCAGAAAGCAAACAAAAAAGCTGCAAGAAATTATAAGTTGGTTCAAGTACACGTCTCAGCGTGCAGCCGCGAACGAACTCAAATGTTATTTCCTAGCCTGCTTGCTGGAACTTGCCGTGTGAGTACGATACATATGTACACCTATGTACTTCGCACGGAACAGTTATGTACGGTCGCACATAACGGCTACATAAAGAGCAAACTTGTTTCAAAATCGATGTGTACGAAGGCTTTAGCCCGAAAAGACGCGAAAGGGCGGTCGCGACTAAATTATTCACTAACCAAGCAACACTGAGCACCTACACCCTTCTCTTTCCAACTCGCTAGGCGCACGTATCACCGTCTCGCCTTCACTTTGTATAGTAGGTATTGCGCTTTCGGCCGCCACATATAATGATCTCTGTCTGTCCCGCAGGTGATTGATATATGTGTCTCGTTCGCTCTCATTAGGTTAGTCTCGCGGATGTGTTTGCTCGACGCTTGGCAGTCGCACTTTGTATAGCGCTGCACAGAGTAGCCGGTGGGAACAGAGAGAGACTTTCAGTAGAGCATTTTAATGGAACTATCTTTAGTTACAAAAAGTTTGAGTGTTAGGATGTGAAAATATAGGCTAATTTTGATTTGCAATTAGAGTTCCTAAAAAATTGAGAGATTTATTCAGTCCACATACCTATCAGATCATCATCTTCAACTTGACGAGTGTTTATTCTCGCCTCGTTTCGTCATTTCTGGACACAAACTACTTAGTTTAATAAACTTAACAAGAATACTATACATACAAGTAGACTATCTTCACTTATCAATAAAGGTATGTACTTATTTCTTCTAGAAAGGCTGTTGAGATAACTTACGTGTGTGTTATTAAATAAATTATTAAATACTTGTGATAAAGTAGTGGAATAACAGGTATTAAAGATATCAAAATCTAGCTGAAAACGTTAATTTATTGTTGTGAGTTTGTTGAAAAAAATATTCTAACTAGATTGACACCGACGTAGTAATCTTACAACAATATTTTGTTGAAAGACCGAATGTTATCCAACTCGCGTCCCGGGGTGGTGGCTATGCGCTACGAGTGTGCTACGAGCGTGCTACGAGCAATCGTAGCCGTATCGCTTTCTTTGGCCTACTATATAACTTTCTGCATTTCTCTATGTTTCTGCATCAGCGTCGAAGATAATGCAGAGTAAGTCCTATCCTGTAAGAGTAGAGGGGAAGAAGGTTGAGCTGACGTAAGCAGTCAGTATAAATGTAGTTCAACTATTCCGTTTGTGTTCGGGCATGTATCACTCAAATTTTCTCTAAAGTAGACATGAGGTTTTACGACATTTTTGCGCAATCTGATCAATTCTCTTGACAAATTTGGTTTGAAAATGGAAGTTTTTAGCTTATATTAATTCAGAAATGTCTAAGGGTAGATTCGACCAAACCTGAATTTATACAAGAATAACTATACGGAAAATAATATATACCACGATTTTATTCTCGAGTAAATCATCAGTCGTTTTTCCACGCAATCTAGCGTATAGCTATACTTCGATAAGCTACTCACGAATAACGAAGTGAATGTGAACGAATGTAATATGCGGCCAAAAAAAATTGCTCTACAAACGGGAGGGTGCAGTAGCATAACTCATGTCAACTCTGATTTGTCGTATTATAGCGTGGAAAAGTAACTGCCAAGCGACAAAGCCCTTTAAATGAATTAAAAAAATAAAAATAAAAATGTCAGTGAATTAAAATGACAGCATAAAACAATAGGACGCCATTTTATTATTCCTTGATTAAACTTCTTATTCCACGCAAAATGGTGGTATAGTGACTATTCTCGAATAGACTCGTTACTCCTCGAATTGTAATTGGTTAAACGTGAAATTGATTTTAGTCCATTGAAAAGTTACATTTGGGGTTGCGTTTTTTAGAGGACGCAATTTTATTTTTTTGATGTGTAGGGGGGGTCAGTGTAAAGCTAAAACCAAGTTTGTGGGGTCGCCACCCTTGTTCCCCGGCCGCCATCTTGAAAATAGGGGTTGAAAAGGTTTTCACGATATATCTCCTAAACTGTTTATCCGATTTAAAAAAAATCTTGACATTTTTGTTGCAAATTAAATTCTCTACAACTTTGGTCCAGAAACTTTTTGTCATAGAACTATAAATAAAAAAGTTATAAGCGAAAATGTTCAGAATTCCAGAAAAAAAAATATATTTTTCGATATAACTTTTTTTTATCATTTTACGAAAAAGTGATATTAGACCATTTTTGTAGATCGTTTTACGAGGAACAACTTTTATGTAAAACATTTTTCATTAGGTCAATAGCTAAGGTTTTACAGCGCTCCGAAGTAATAGGCCAGTGCTTTTAGCCTCTAAAAACGGTAAAAAGTGAATAAAATAATAGTAGGATGAAACCCATTGGAAAAGGAGGAGAATATAATAAAAATGATAGGAAAAATAAATTACGGGCGATCTGAGGTCGGGAAGTGGGGGGAGAGGGGGGTTAAAGTTAAAAAACTGGTTTATCTCAATTTCCGGCAAAACTACAAGTCCTATGAAAAAAAGTTAAATGGCAAAATTGTAGGTAATACAAAGACCTACAACTTTTGTATTGACACTTTTTCACATAACCTCAAAATTTATGTGAAAAATTCAAAAAAACAAGTTTTTGGAGTTTAATTTTTATCTTTTACAATATTTTTTTTTTCCACGAAATTTGGTGAAAACTTGCCTTTTTATGTCCCAAACACACTGTAATTTATTTTATTTAAAATAATTATTTTTTAACCTTATTTTGACTTAATATCGAAAAAACACCCTAATTTTCAATCGAAAATTCTCGCGTCAAAATATCACTTTTAAAAAAAAAGTCGGTGGTCTTTTTGTTTGTTGAAATCTGTACTTTCTGATGGTATAAAAAAATATTTACATTTCTATGGTAAATGTTCTCAGAAAATATAAAGAAACGCTACGAAATAACAGGTAGTAAGGCCTGAACATTTTCGCTTATAACTTTTTTATTTATGTAATGTAAATCGCTACATTAATTCAATGCATTCTATTTTGAACGACCTCTTTTATTCAGGAGGCCGTTCTTTTGTAATTTAGAATATTCTGATTTGTGACAACTGATGTGTCAACATAAATTTAATAGTTATAATATTTTATTTAATCAAAAATATGAACATTAAATGTTGTTTCTTTTGATTTTCAGAAGCAACGCATTTCATTATAAAACAACATTTTTTTTCTAAAATATTATAAAACAAAATGGAAAAATTAAGATTTGATTTTGCTGTGAAACCATCAACTGATGGAAAATCAAACATCATATGTGTTACCTCTATATCCACACTTAATGGACAGAGATTTGAAATACCATCAGAGTACCAGCCAGTAAATCTACATCCATCGATTATGAGCACTCCGAACTATGGTAAGATAAAAAAATCATTCAGTAAAAGATACCAAACTAGAAAGATATGGATTACCTTAACTGAGGAAATATCAAAAACATATTTAGATGAAGAACTAAACCTGCAGTTTAATGATTTTTACCTAGAAGAAATTTTGGAGAAAACAGATAGTGCTGAATCTATACCTAGTGGCTATATTTATAGTTCTACGACAAAAAGTTTCTGGACCAAAGTTGTAGAGAATTTAATTTGCAACAAAAAATGCTAACAATTTTTTTTTATTAAATTAATAGTTTAAGAGATATATCGTAAAAACCATTTCAACCCCTATTTTCAAGATGGCGGCCGGGGGACAAGGGTGGCGACCCCACAAACTTGGTTTTAGCTTTACACTGACCCCCCCTACACATCAAAAAAATAAAATTGCGTCCTCTAACAAACGCAAGGTTAGGCCTAAAAAATGTAACATTTCAATGGACTATTATTCTCGAGTAATAAGAGATCTACGCCGAGAATAAAATTTAATCCTGTTTGGTCGAATCCGCCCTTAATGGTCTTTATGGCAGAAATTGACATGGAAGATACTATAATAATTATACTTAAAAACTAAATAACAATTTAAATAGAAACATGCATCTTGCTAATTTGATCATATTATTATTAAATCATTATCAAGGCCTTTCAAAAATTTAAATAAACTCTTGAAACTGTTTGTCTTCATAGAACCATTATTTTCTTAAACATCAATCAAAATAATTACGCAAATATGTTCACCCCGGCCTCCGTGGGAGGGGAGACAGCGCGAGCTTTGATTTCATAGCATGTCTAGGCATGCTGGGTACTTGAGTGCCCAATATAAAAATAGTAGGATGTCAAAGCGAGTGGCTGATAACGAGGGCCTCGAGAGTGCTCGGCTCCCCTACGGAGGACTCGTCGTGAACATATGAATAAACAGCGTTTTTGTACTGACATGCACATCAAGACGGGAATCATAATGAAGAGAGAATACCTTTTGGTGAGTAGTTTATATATTTTATAAAAATCAACTGTCGTACGTATGAGATCACTTCACCACTCGCCCGATTTGGCAGTTATTTTGTTTCGTTCGAAACTGTCAAGAAACAATGTTTTTATTTTTAGAAAATCTGAAATTCATTCATCAAATCAGTGACGTACCTACCCATGTGAAGCATTTAGTTCTAGAGTGTTCCTAACTAATCTGAATGTGCGTTGCATTTAGACAATCCACAAGCTGCAAGTAATACTTCACACCATCCGAACGCCAGACATTCTTCCGATACTCCACCGCTCATTGATGCAGGTTGTGATAACGGTGGATCGATTACCACACCGTTGGTAAGGCAATTGAGTGTGCCACACCCCAATTGCCTTACGTACGTCGATCTCAAGTGTGTGCTGTGATGACAGTTCAAAGAAACAGTAGTGAATATTAAACTAAAAACTCAAATATTATTCTGACGTTAACTCTACCATTAAGACAAACGTTTATCTAAGCATAGTGCATACAAGTGCATAGTATGAAGCAGTTCTATGAGTTGGACCTTATCACAACCGCACACTCAGTATTGTATTGCTCGTTTATATTATCATCCCTTCGTATTGTATATTGTGTTTAAGTTTTTCTCGCGTTTTTTTCTATCAATTCCCTTACTTTACAATTATGAGTTATCTGGCTCTAGTAGTAGGTACCGATATTAAAATTTTAAGATAGGTATAATTCTGTCGGTGTATCTGCATTGCCGATATAATACTGCAAATATTTATGAAGTCTAGCACTCGGCTCTTTGAGCGCAGTGTCTATGCGTTACCTACTTGCTGGTACAGTCATCTGCATATATGTATGTATGCATCGATGGAATCAGTCTCGGAGCCGAGTGCAATCGACACGTGCATGTGGACTTAACAAACACCTCCTGTGAGCTGAGAGCTTGGAGCGAGACTTGAGAATAGAGCGGCTAACATGTTGGTACGAGTCAGTAGCGTACCAACCTGCCGATTTGTGACATACGTACATATCGCCACTCCCGTTTACATTGATACGTAAAACATGATTGCTATCAATTGGATACTAATCCAGACTCCGGACTGAAAGCTGAATAATTACTGGAAGATATTAACAACACTGAGAACCGACATCGCAATCCTATGTACGCGATTCAGCATTCACGCTTGCGATGCCACGATATATAGATATTGGTACCTAAAAGCAGTATTAGATTTCATCCTAGAAAGACTGTCGAAAACTACATACTTTACTTTTACTAACATATTTTATATGATATCTCGGTAAACAGATCTCCCCACACACTAGACAATGTGAATTATGCGAAGCCTTCACGAGTGTCCTCCAGCGAAACCGTGCTTATACTAAGACCCGTTTATTATAACAATCAAAGGCCGGCCGCCCCACTCGTTAGCATGTCAAAGCGTCCCGTCATCCAGTCGACTGCGGAGCGTCCTGATCTACGTCCGATGTTATAATGTAATGCATTATGTATGCGCAGGCGACACCCGGGACTCGTGTAGGTACAGTAGACAGGTAGGTGAAGATAATGTAGACATAGTGCCTGCTTCATGCCATAAGTAGCTCGCGTTTGTGAGGAGTGAGGTAAAGATGGAATAAGCATGAGTGAGTATGCCTTCTCTAAAGTCAAGTCTGATCAGCTGCAAACAACCAGCTCTATTAGGTATAGCGCAACATTGGTCAAAAGTATTAGCAACGTGTCGTTGGGTTTCCAATATAGACATCATCATTAAATATGATCTAGAAATAAAACAAATGCCTACTATTCGTGGTCTAAAGTTTAAAACCTCAATACCTACAATACAATCAAAACGCAATACCTATCAATCCCTCTTCAACATCAAACCAGCGCTCAAGACATGCGAGTAATTAGAAGAGAGCGCTCGCGCGCACACACGAACAAATGACGACTACAGAGTAGGGTGACAACACCGTTTGACGGCGTTCGCTTTCAATTTGTCCGACACTCGTCGCGGCAATAAAATAAAAATAATGGCTTCCTGTCCACAGAGGAGGATTCAATTAAGTAAATCCTTTAATAAGCAAATAAGCAGAAGTCTATGGCGGAGATCAAAGCCCTCTCGATGCCACTCGGCGACCCTCGCGACACCGTGGGTAAGTGGGCCGCGCCGGAGCAGCGTGGGCGGAGGGGGTTCTCGAACTGTCGGGATCTTTATTTCATAAAAAAATGCGAACCACAAGTTTTTAATTGCACTATTGTCGTGACTGTGATTAAAACTACGCAATAAGACGCGGGTTCCATTCTCGGACGGAACATAATAAATTGGCGTCATTCCGTACGACATTTGGCATGAACCCCAAGTCCAAAAGCGTAAGGCTACGTATGAAGGACCGCAGCAGTGCGTACAATCAGTTTCACGCAAAAATTAGAAATTCCTGCAGTCTCAATCAATAGTAACAGGTCCCAACAGTCCTGGATTTGTCAATAGGCCGTATAGGCCGGGGCCTAGGGGCGGCAGCGTCCTAGGGGCGGCAGGTTTCAGAAGACGCTAACTTGATTATTGGGCCTAGGGCGGCGGAAATAAAGTGGCCTATACTCATAAAAAATACAAATCCGGCACTGGGTCCCAATAGTTAAAATTTGATCTCAATAAGGCCTAGGTATCTGTGGATTTGATGGGAATGTTCAGATACCTTAATGATCGATTTAATTACAGCAATAGTTGAGCGTACGAAAGTAGGCGCGATTTCAAAATAGCTGTAAATGATTAACCCGCTGCAATTTAGGCCCTGAGCGTCAGTTTCGCACGACCCGGGTACAAACAGCAGCGGCAGTGTATATTCGAGAGAGAGGTACCTATCTCTATTAGATGTCTAGCTGACAGCCTCCCTGTCCTGTCCCTCCTACCTCCCAGCAACCTCACACCCTCCCGGTTCAAGTAGATAATCAAGATGCGATCGCGAGTTCAAAGCGATATATGCGTGGCACCTATAGTACCTACTGATATCTATGTACCTACATATTGTGAGGAGTATCGATTACGCGATAATACTGGTAGGTATAGCTGCAGACTTGGTACGCAATGAAAACAAAATCCGTTAAAAGTTTTCACGTCTGTGTTCTCAGGAATGATAGGCTAGTAAGTGTACCTAACCTGTAGAATGTCTGAAATATCCTAAGGAACGTAGGTACTAGCAACTCTGTATTTGAGGAAACTATTTGGAGTCACGTGGATTTTGAATATCAATGATCTAATCCAGACTTACCTTAACATTACACCCTCGTATATGTAAAAAAAAACAATTGCAGCCTACTTTAAGAACGTTGCTCCATTGATTTGTAGACAAACGGGCCTATATTTTTTAAAATTAGTACCTACCTACCTAATATTGCGAATGAGACGGGCGCCCCGAACCGTAGCGACATCTTCAATCATACTGGGTAAGCAAATCAATGTGCTCTTGTAATTCTCTTCTCAAGATGAATTACAATAAACAAGTAAGTACAGTTATGAATAGGTGGGTACATGATAATAAATGTTCAACACGTTTAGGTATGTAGCGGTTGTATTAGTTGCTAGTGAAAAACACAGATTTTCTCTATTGTGGTCAATGTCTCTGCGAACAAATGCCTCAACTGCAGGCCTAGCTCACGGGGTTTCTCTACATTGTCTATGGATTTCATATCGAACAAGGAGTCAAAGGGTGAAGAAAATGTGGTCCGCATGGATTGAGGAGCTACTTCACATTTTTCCACGAAACTATGCCACGATGTAGATCATGAAAACTTTGCATAAAACGTGATGTATGAGAAAACGTTCAGCACACATTCGAGTGCACAGGAGGCACAGCTCGAGCTCCATTCTGTGTTTAAGCGCGATCTCCGACAGCTGGAGCTGCAGCACTGTGCTTCCATTGCACCGTTTCGCTCATGGGTAATTAAGTTGTGGCCGTCCCGAGAGAACTACCTAACGCATCCGAATAAAATGTATATACCTGTAACCGCGCCCAGAGTCCCATTTACCACCGTTTTACCGTGAAAGCGTAAAAAAAATAACTCACTTTCACATTTCGACGGTCCCTACGTACATAAGGACATGTCGAAAATGGCAGTATATTTTTTATTGCATAATTGGCTTTAGATTGTCCATATGCACAATGCATATACCTGTATATTTTTTTTAATATTTAACGTCATTTACCTACATATCGTATATGAGAACAAGTTTTTATATCTATAAAAATGAAACCAGTTTTCCGTTGTCACGGCATAACGCGTGAACGGCTGGACCGATTTGGATGAAATTTGGTACGGAGATAGAAGAGACCCTGGAGAAGGTTTTAGGCTACTTTTTATCCGGGTGCGTTAAGTAGTTTCCCCGGGACGCGGGTGAAACCGCGGGCAACAGCTAGTTCACAATGAATAAGTGGACAATCTAAAGCCAATTGTGCAATAAAAAAAGAACTGTAATTTTCGACATGTCCTTATGTACGTAGGGACCGTCGATTTATAATATTATCTAGTTAGAAATTAAGATTATTTTATTTGTCATACCTACATATGGGATACGCGTTTACAGAAACTACTAGGTTAGGAAATAATAAACGTTTTTTTGTAATTTCTTTATTTTTTTTTTCACCATTTATCGTAAAACTTTCCTACGGCACACCGCGCGTCGCAGTCGCGCACCAATATTCCGCCTTGTGTATGTGGAGCGATCGTCCGCCGCGCCGCCGCGCCGCCGCCTGCCGGCCCGGGCTGGCCGCGCCGGCCCCCGGCCGACAGCCGGCGCCGGTCGGCGACGTGTTGCGCTTACAAGAATTAAGACATGGACAGTTTGACAAAACTAATTTTGATAAAAAATATAACAATTTCACTTGCACTTAAACAAAATAAATAGGCGTTCAATTTCAGTTGTAAAATAAAAATAATATGATATCCATCGTAAGTACACACAAGCACCATCTAGCTGCAGTTTGACTGCCATCCTCACTCATACGACTTCTGCTCTTCGCGCAATGACACTGAGTCCAAAATTGCTTGGCAAAGCACGAAACTAGTTTTTTGTCA
The DNA here is from genome assembly GCA_963891755.1 of Pyrrhia umbra. Classification (NCBI taxonomy): domain Eukaryota; kingdom Metazoa; phylum Arthropoda; class Insecta; order Lepidoptera; family Noctuidae; genus Pyrrhia; species Pyrrhia umbra. The sequence goes on along the minus strand of OY982942.1, from coordinate 257,688 downwards.
TAGCGCGAAGTTCCATTACTTTCCACCAGAAAATATTATAATAATTATACATAAAAATACAAAACTGAATGTTACAGACACTGCTGTTATCCATCAAATTTTGAATTTAATTCTAAGACAGACCGCTAATAGCGGGTATTCGTGTCAGTTAACTGACTTACAAAACATTTCAAGCAAATTTTACACATTTTAATTCGATCGGGAGATCTGTCAATGTTCCAAACATCAGCGTTACACCAACTAGTGTCAAACAATAAAAAACAACAAGTATATAAAATACTAGTATAATAATAAACCTATAGGAAGTTATACATCACACTATACAATCTTTGGATACAAAATCTCACTGGCGCGCTCGTGCTGTTTACAACGGCTACTGTCTGCGTGTAACTTCATCCGACGCCTGTGACTGCCGTCCTGACTCTCATTCCAGCAGCCGCTGTAGACAGCGAGCGCGCGCGGGTCACCGGCCGCGCCCCTCCCGCCGTCGCGCCGCAGCACGTCTCGGCATGTCTCGGCAGAGGGCGCGCGGCCGCCGACCGTCACACCGAACCAGTCTCAATACTAGCGAGCCGTGTCTTACACGAATTGAGAAATTTTGACAATTTTGACAAAAAATATTCAAAAAAAATTTATCCTCATCACATGAGCCATGTCAGTCCCAGAGTTCCAAACATTACGATATCAACATTACCAACTAATCCTTTGCATATTGGGTGCCCCTTTTTAGGAGAAACAAAACTATTATCCACTTTACAAGAAAGATTTATTTTTAAAATTATTACGAACATGCAAATTATTAAAACTTCGACCGTCCTAGACGTTTATTACAACCCGCTCCGTCGATATCACTACCCTAGTCACTTCCCCCTCCATACACAACACCCAATATGCCGTCACCATTATACCTAACAACCACATTTATATTGCAATCTATTTTTTTTACATCTTAGCATCATTCGCGAACTCAGTCCGCGTTTAATTACGGCGCACGCGCGGGTAGGTCGCGCGAGCGCTCGGCCCGCGCGTGCGCCGGGTGCAATCCTATCTAGACAACGCCCTGTCGATCGGTACTCTACAGAACACAGTTTGTATCCATCGTCCTCACCCTAAGGAAAACATTTACAAGGCGACCGATCGTGCTCAAACCTCCTCACGTGTCACGCGATCCGCTATAGGCCAGATGTTGTGCCACAGATGACGGCGCCAAGCAATGGACGCCGACCGGAATAGGTGAGTGAATGTTTGAACAACATCGGCCACCGAATGCATCGATACTATACATAAATATTTAGGACACAATATCTCGAAATTGTTATTTTTTTTAAGTCTACAAATCATTTACCATTATTACATATAAACTACAATCGATTGGCAGTATCATTTATTTATCTCCCCTGACTCTCATGATATTATCGTGACGTAATTCGCGGTGCCAGGTCCGCGGCACCGCGCGTTCGCTCGCTCACACAAGTTCTCCGCGACGGGCGGCGACCAGTGCGAGCGAGATCTTCACTAACACCGTCGAACCAAACCTTAGCACTTATCTTACCATCCGACAGCTGTAGCAAGCCGGCAGCCTGTGCAGACTCACCGGCCCGCTACGGCACTCGGGTCACACTTATCGTACGAGAAACTGAAATTAAATCAAATCTTAGTCATCGATCTATGAAGACGAATGACGTGAAACTGAAGCACTCCTCCTTCTCATGGACGTAAATACAAAGGGTACCCTAATACATACATGTGATGAAGCCGCGCGGTCGGTCCGCGCGGCCCCGACGCGCTCGCGGACGCGCCCGCGTGATACCGCTACGTGTTATGGCACGTCCTAAGCAAACTTTAACTAACCCCACTGGAGTGTGTGGACTGTCATTCCGTATCTTAGAAATTAGCTCGAGGACAACCTGCGAGCGGACGAGTTCCACACACGCCACCCGGGCCGTGATACTCCCTATGCCTATAAACAACTCCTATCACCTCGCATGTGATCCCTTCAACCGTTTACACTAACCGGGGCGCTCGTGGCCGGGCTGCGCACCCCGCACCGAGCGGCAGTGTCCCCTGTAGCTGTACCTGCTTACGCCGACTCCTGAGCTTCGAACACTCTGGTCGCTCTCCCTCGAGAAAGCGTCGCAAATCAATGTGACGACGTCAGCGTGGTGAGCCCGCCGCCCGAGCTACAGAGCGACTGCGCGACCGAGCGACCGCGCGACTGAGCGACCGCGCGACCGCCCGGCCGCAGGGCGGCGGTGCTCCGCGCTGACGATCAACCGCGCCTAAATAATAACACATACCAACTAAATCCACAGTATGGAGTTGCAAACCTATCCTGTTTTGTTACTGCTCATCGAAAACCGCCGAGTACTTGTCTTGTATTGTGTCCAACCGCTATTTTCATACTATTACATTTTTAATATTTTTTCTTTATTTCAATCTCAGGTACTGTGGTATTGCTTACATGTAATTATAAAATGATTTTTCACAAGTTTATATTTTGTACATTGGCGGTTAATTGGTGTGGTAGAGCCTGACCAGAAAAATAAAACCGGCACTACTGGACTACTTAGACGATATCGAGTTAACATTTTATATTTCTGGTGAGCGCTCGCATCGTTGCGATGCTATTGCAGTGTTTACGGGAACAGTAAAACAATCAATGGTGTCACAGTGTAGTTGTCGCAGTAAAACAATACAGCGAGTGCGCGTGCGCGCGCGACCGCTCGCACTCCGCACGCGACTTCAGACGTAACGTACAGATAAATTATCTTTTAGCAAAACATCAATTAATATCAGAAATATAATTAAAACTAACGTACTATTATAACTCTGTTTTTTTTTAGTTTTTAGTTTAGCTGTTGATTCCTTTCGTAACTATAGTGACCTATTTAACACTTAGAAAGCGGGGGGCGGCGTGGGTAGGCACCGCCGCTGCCAGACACTGCACCCCGGCGGGGCTGACGCTGTCCAGCCGGTCTCCCGGCGGACTGGCCGCGCGGGGGGCAGCGGCGGTGCGTCGCGAGTAATGAATATTATAATAATTGACTATCACCACCAGGCAGCAGACTGCACACGAACTAGACAACAGCGCTGCACTCATCAGATACCATTAGGAATATTAAAGGTATAGACTATATCTGATCCGACACATACAATATATCAGGCATTTTAACAACTTTAAACAAGGACAGATAATCAGCCTGACAAAGCTCTCCTAGATCTTGTTGGGCATGGAATAAATTAATTACATTTATTGCACAACGAGACACCAGTGAAATCAGATCGCGACATGTAAGGAGTGATCTTAGCTCGATCTGTCCACCGACTATTGAATATACACACTTTGAAATACGCATCAACACACGTTCCAAACAGACAGAAGGAAGCTCACGCACTGCTCTAAAGCGAAACTGGGCAAGAGAGTTCGTGGTGGTCACAGGCAGACCGAACGTTAGCCAACAGTTGCCATCATAAACCTAACTTAATGAGAATAACTTGGCAAGCGGGGGTGAATGGCGAGGCGGGGGGGAGGGACGCGGTGGGCGGGGCGGGGGAGGGGCCACCGCGCGAGGTATCACAGGGGGCAGCACTCTTTCACAGCTCGGGGCCGCGCTACGGACTACGGGCCGAGCTACGCGCTACGGGCTATGTACGAGCCGCGCTACGCCCGTAGCGCAGCGCCCGCAACTGCCTGTCACCGGCGGTATGAACCCACGCGATAGCTAGCTCCGACATATACACTATTATATCGTACGTTATACATCTCATTATACATTTAGCATTAATTTATTTATATTTTACTGACCGCGCGTCAGGCCGGCCGAGACCGAGCGAATATAACCTCTTTTATTTCAAGTCTAAATATAAACTCTGTAGATCTTAAACTTCTATGGAACTAAAATTATTTTTGTACCATAAAATTGTAATGTTTAAAATGAAGCCACAAGCCGCAGTCAGTTCGCGTCTCGAAGAGTTCGCGCGCCGTCCGCTCCCGCGCCCCCTCGCCGCTAGCCTACCTACGACACGCCGACACTCCCACGCCCGCCCCCGCTACGTATAATATTTCTATATTTTAATCGTATAGAGAAATGATTTTTTTATATAGGTATTTTATCTTTTTTTTTTCTATATGTAACAGTTTATCGGACGTCACCAAACTTATGTCACTCTATAGAGAATGGTCTCAGAGGAAAATGTACTGTAAATTAACCTACGAGGTGGCGCTGGCCAGCGCAGCGCGGACCGTGTCTGTAGCGCGACCCGCTCGCGCGTGTAGCGGCCGGTACGCGCCGGCCGCACGGCACAGCGCGGCGAAGCTATGTCTGGTTACTGCTACGTCTAGTATCTCTGCGGCTACAACTTAACGTCAACCACACATTACAGAATTTAAAATATACAATATTCCTCAAGTAATCGCACATCGAAAGATACAATATTCAATTTAAAATAGATCTCGCAGTCCATTTTACAATAATTTTGCAGTCAATCAATTTTATTAGGTACTATTCCACAGAAATTAAAAATTTATACTTATATTCGTTTCACACAAAATCTTAAACCGACTGAGAAAAGTTGAGGGCACATTTGAATAAAATAAAAATGTATGTATCCGAGCAGCACTAGCGTCGCGCCGACAGCTCGCCGCCGGGCCGCGTGACGTCAGCGCGCGTGTGAAACAAACCTAAGTACCGCGCAGCCGCACTGGCCGCGTGTCCACCGCACCCGGGCGAGCGGCTCCACCGCGCCGCTTGACGAGCGATGTTGATATTGCTCACTGGTGCCCCGCACCAGCCCGGGTGGGTCAACACGCGCCCAGCCCGCGGCGACGAGTTACATATGCTCGCCGTGCCCAGTATCAACCACTGAACACATCTAAACAAAATACATTTAACACACATACAAAAGTTTTAAAAACAACTTTATAAAAAATATTCACACACAAATGATATCAGGCCATAGATACACAACGATCATTTTATTGCATTATTCACATTAGGAGATACATTGAAACGCCAACATACGATTGTTACTCATTTAAGTCCATAATTAATAAACAACTAAAGAACTCCAGTATCTGATACTGAATACGTACAATACAGTGTTTAATTAATATAAAGCTACAGCGGATGTAGCGACCGCGTTGCGATACGCCTAAAAGCTACCAATAAAGGGTGAAACCTCCGGAGTGATGTAGTCATAATACAAAATGATAATAAGGAAAAACAAAAAAATGCATAAATACATTAGTAAAGTAAGTTTGAAGGCACCGCCGACGCCTGGTGTAGTGCTGACCTTATACTACTGCGTCCCGCGCACTCATATACATACATATTTACACACGCACGCACTCGCGCGCGCCCCGGCCGCGCGGCTGCGCGTGCGGGCGGCTCCGCGCGGCCGCGCGGCCGGGCCGGCGCCGCACAGGGTGCTTACTCCACCTTAACCTACCCGCGCCGGCCGCGGCGCACAGGCGGACTCGCGTCTCGTTACTGCCACTGACGACCTAATAGTTAAAGCGTTTGAGCTTTTCTTTAACTCCAATCAAATTGGAAAAAAAAATCTATTCGAAAGTCGCGTCTGGTCCGCCACTCGCTGATAAGTTTATTATCACAGCTTTATACAGCTCCCTCGTTTCTTATTTTTTAATTATCTGACCACCCGGCTGAGCACCTCAGGTGTTGGTCGGTGGACCTGACGAATAGTTATCCTAAATACCAGCAAGTGACCGAGTGACCGAACCAGCCCAAATGTATAATTTGCCAATGAATAATTTTTACGCAAAATTTTGAATCGGAGCCAATAAATTCTTCAATTTAGAATCGAATGTTTATAAAGCTACCAAATAACTAGGACGTGGCCGCGGCCGCGTCTATCTCACACGTTACAACATTTTAAATCCGTCGGATCGTACGCCTATGAATATCACAGCAGTGCGTCATTAGTCTAATGATTCGAGTTCACCGGCGACACACCGGCTTAGAACGAGCCCTGTAAACACCCGGTGCCTTACTATACGGGAGCCCGCGCGCGGCCGCCCCTTACGTGTGCCGCACGACCGACACGCGTTAAGTGTAGCATATTGTAATTAAATGTCAGTTTATACTGTTAGTAAGAGACGGCGCGCAAGTCAGAACTCCCCCGCACACACCCGTGCTATCGTATCTCAGTGTAAACAGACAAAAAAACGCTATAATTAAATAATCCATATTAAAAAAAAACACATACACCTACAAACTAGATAAGTGGGAAAATTTAAACTTTTTTTTTTATTACAATGTTACAATATGACAAGCCAGGGACGTAGTCCTTTGTTATTTGTTACCTAGTTAGCGAGTAGTACCAAACACACGGCGTATTGATATCTCCTGGCTATTTAATATCATAGAACTTAACAAAATAATTATGACTTATATTCTGGAATTACAACTCCATCTCGCTATAGTGTATCAACATTCGTTCCACTTCATATTTTCGATATCATGTGCCGAAAACTATTTACACAAATAAAAAAAAATAAAGTGATAATTTAAAAATAAAGCTCAAAGCCGTCTAAAATTAGATTTTTTAGGGAAATAAAATAAGGCCGCCCTCTCGGAGGAGCGGTCTAAGTAATAATTTAGATTTAAAAGGCCACGAACATGTGTAATGTGTAAAGTGTAGCGGCCGCACAGCGCTGCCTGGCGGCCGCACAACGTAACCTACCACGAGTATAATGATCAACAAGAAATAAAATTGTCAAAGTGCAAACATCATTAGTACCATGTGAGAGCGGAGCGCAGGGCCGGGCCCGGGAGCTCGGCGGGCCCGCGCCTCGTCGTAGCGCCAAATATATAACATACTACATAATAATCATATAAAATACTATATACACATAATAATAAAGCATCAGTTTTCGTGGGATGTGGGACGTGCGGGGAGCCCGGGGGGCGGCTGTTATTATGATAGTGTGGTACCGCGAGCTGCCCGCGCGTGCCGAGTGAGCTGCGTGAGCCGAGCGGCCGCGCGGCCGAGCGACCGAGCGGCCGAGCGGTCGAGCGGTCGAGCGACCGAGCGGGCTCAGTACCGCGCGGAGCCGCGCTCGCATCAAATCCGGTTCGGCGCGCTGCCCGTGAATGTGTCCTGCAACACACCACGCACCCGTTACACCACTCGGCCTCGGTGACAATTCATCACACAGCAATTGCAAATGATATGAAAAAGAAAGCAAACACTTTGTTAAATCTACTACAGCGTCTATACAAAGGGTTCGAATAATTCTGGCCCTTCTAGTTATTAATACTATTGGCAGCAACGGTTATAAGAATACAGTATTTATGTACTGGGGCGGATTGTAGCAGAGATGTTACGATAATTCCACGCAGTCACCAGTGTTATAACCAGAATAAGTATCTGTGCTAAATTACAACAAAGTTAGACAATTGACGGCTCACTTAAGGTACTGCGTCAAATGAAAGTAATAAGTTTAAGTAAGCACACTGATGTGCACTGCATCGGTGATGTGTCTGCACGGGACTTGTTTTAAACAAGTCCTCAGTTAAAAAATCCTATCCTCTAGTGAAATATCCGATGCACAAGCGTTTATAGTAAGATAAAAGATTATTTCAACTTCGAGAGTTTCCGACAATATGAGAATAAATTAGTTTCGAGACATGGGTTTGGCAAAAGAATAATTTGTTCCTGATTCGTCCTATGAATTCCGTCCCACACAAATAAATCTTGTTCGAACCTCATTTTATTCCTGTTTCGTCCCGAAGATAATATTAATTAATAATTTTTCATTTGATAAAATGAAAAATTATGTTTCGTCCCACATTTTGTTCTTGATTCGTCTCGAGTAGTATTTTATGTATGTATTTTACAACATGCTATGTACACAGTGCATAAAAATCATTCCAACATTTTGACTTATCTTATTTTTCACATTTTTTATTCTCAACGTGTTACTAACACAATAAACTTTATTTAAAGCGAATAAAAACTACCAGGATAGCAGAAATGAACTGGAAGTATACAACCACTAAAACATTCATTTCGGAAAATAGAAATCCTTGTAGGTACTTAACTATTTATAAAACTGTTAAATTTTATATCGATATAATGATTAATAAACGCTACTTTTATGTGTAAAATTGTTGGTGCACAACTTAGTGAGACCATTTAGGCCCGTATTTCCTGTTTATTTCTATCACCCTAGTAACTTCTGCCCAATTATGAGAGGTTTATAAATTCAAAAACCTCTATCTATTTTTACCATTATCAAGAAAGAGCTTAACAGTAAGTTGCTTAAGCACCTGTTTTCCTGGTAGTTTTAATAAAATAAAGTTCGTTCTTGTTTTGAGAGCCTAAGATAGCGTTTATGAACTCCTTTCATTCCATTCTTTTGGGCTCGGATAAGCTATCTTTATTATTCCCCTTTTTATGACTCTACTAGAATAACATTTTATAAAGTGGTCCGAAACGGGAAAAAAAATTAACGCGGGACGAAACAAGAATTTTTAGGAATGTGGGACGAAAACTTGGGCCGAAACAGGAACAAATCAAAAGAATAGGTGTATAACTGTTAATTCCAAACCAGCAGGAACGGAAAAAGATGCTTATTTTGCATTAGAACGGTAAAGTGTAACCTCTGTGAGAGTGAGCCATTGTAAGCGTGTGTTGTCGCTGTGAGCGTGACGTATGCGTGTGTGTGTACGTACTATGTTGGAGGAGAGCGGCGCGGGCTGGTCGGGCCCCGCGCCCCCCGCGGCCCCCGGGGCCCCGGCCGGCCCCGCGGCCCCGGCCGGCCCCGCGCCGCCCGCGCCCGCCCCGGCCGCGTAGCCCGGCAAGCCCGCGCCGCTAGCCCCTCCCTGTGTGCCACCACAAACTCAACTCATACATCTGCGCCGCGCCACCGCAGCCTGCTAGTCACCGTTGCACTCAAAGTCAATGCAACGCAAACATTATATGGGTATTACAGTACTTTAGTAACTTAGCAGAAACCTCAGTCAGAATCTGTTCATATTATCTGTCTCCTGCCTGCTTACAAACTTCGTGGCACGACAACCGTCGCACGTTGTACATAAGTGTTAGCTAGGTCAGGTCAGGTCAGCGTCTGGCGCCGGGAAGTCACGCACCTGGTGCGGGTCGGCGGGCTGGTGCGCGCGGCACATCTTGTCGCAGTAGTCGGCCAGGATGTCGCGGAACCGCGTCCAGCACTTCTCGGGCACCGTGATGGCCGTGCGGAAGTTGCTTTTCACCTGCAATCCAGTTCATTAGCCACATTATTGACCTTCACAATTCTTACGTTATCCATGGTAGTTGTTATGTATGATGGTAATTTATTACTAACTTCTTTTCTGCCTCCTGCTTGCTTTGGGGGGAAAGTGAAAACTGGTTTATTTATTACTTAATTTAATTATATTTCTTTATACGCTCAAAGAGTTTTTGATTTTTGCCAATCGTAGACACAAATGAATATGCATATTTTAAAATTCTAAAACGAAGAGCCCGGTCCCTCGCCGTGTGAGGGTCCGGGCTCTTCCTGCAGAGCGCGGCTCAGTTACAAAAACTCGATGACCGCGTCCTCTATTGTGAAACAAGGAAGTCGATCGACACAGACACACAGTGATGACGAGACACTGGCAGGGAGTGCAGGCTGAGACAGCGGGACAGACACGACACGGGGGACGCATGCGTGTGGTGGTGGTGGTAGTGGTGGGGGGGCAGTGAGCAGTGGACGGTCACCTCGCTGACTTTCATGTAGATGCCGCGGTTGTTCTGGCCGATGTCGAAGTAGAAGTTCTTGTTGTCGACGCGCAGGTGCCGGCCCTCGGGCAGCTCGCCCTTGAACCTGCAAGCACAGGCGGGTGAGGGCGCGCCGGGCCGGGCCGTGCGCTGGGCCGCACCGCCTCGGACTCCTACTCGCTTGGCATGGCACTCTAGTACTTAAAGCATCAAACTGTGTACAACAGAGTTTACGTCGACACAACAACAATATTAAGTATGGCACCATTCCCCAATAATGAAATTCATACCATTCCGGTTCAAACCAAGCCTCAGCCGGGTCATCGCTAACGGCGGCAGTGGCAAGAATCAGAAAAAGAAAAGTCCCCGTTAAAACATAAAACTGACATAAACATTATACAATAAGGGAATGGAACACTAACAAACAGTTACAATCATTTGCTCAATAAGGCTTCCGACGGCCCGACCGTGTGCTCTACTAATAGTTTGGGTGATAGACAAGTAGTCCATTATGATATGTAGGCAGGCATTCATGGTGCCTCCATATTTGCATGGCGTTGTAACAGCTACGTAGGCGCTGCCGCGGCACCAGGTGGACGCGCGGTCACACGCGGCACGATATATTCCGCCAGCAAGCAATCGCTCCAGATAGAATACAGATTAAACAAACAAATGATAAGAATCAATAAGTTGAACGAACAGTTCCATTAATGATTCCTGTAATCAGCTCGATATCGCGCCGTGCAAGTGGGTCGCTCGCTTTACGCGATTTAATCAAAACGTGCGATAACGCCGTGTAAACCTATCATCTTACTATGTGCGAAATATTGTGATACTTTAAGTTTCGCGGCAGTGTTCAAGTGGCTAGTAAATCTTTAAGCTTTGAATTAAACGTTGTAATTAAATGTTTCTGTCATCGTGACCGAACGACAAAATTTAACCGGCCCGGAGAGCGGCTAATACTCTCTAGAGCCGTGCACACAAGATCAGTGTCAGTACATGTACGGGATTGCCACAAGTTCGTGACGCTACACCACGTGACAGTACGCGTGGTCATGCCGATCCTATTTACAATCCTGTCCTCTAGGGTTCACTAGAATAGAAAGCCAGTTTTCTATAACCGCAGGTCTCTGATCAAGCGTTCAAAATATTTGGATTATGTTCTAATATCATTCTACTTGTAAATGCCTAAAATACTTGTAAACCTACACCTACCTATCTATCTACCACGCATGGACTGTCTCTTGCGACGCAAGACTAACGTCTAACTATCATGGTATGAGATCGTCACCTCCTCGTGATAGTACTCACGGCGCAACTTGTCAACTTGCACTTAATATTTAGGTCACACGACTGGCTGGCAGTGCACCGGCGAGCTGTGTAACAAGCAGTGCCATCGATCCGCCACTACAAATCGTTCTCGTGTAATTCAATTATGTATAACTCAGTCAAGACCGACTTACTACGCAACCTTCATACGAACATATTGTGCCTATATCTTATTTACATGCACTCTGATTGTTATTAAATTATAATGATTTTATTAAAAAATGTCGATATAACAACGTTACTAGAAATAGGCTGGGCCGTTATGATGGTAGGACAAGGTTCTTCAAGGGAGATGGCAAATAAAAAATCGAGTTTTTTTATCGGCCTATGTAACGTTTGTAATAAAGAGGAACTGGTTGCAAAAAATATAAACAGTAGTCCGGATAAGATTAGCGGCGACCTATATATTTAATCGTCGGCTGCGGTAACGGGCGCGTGTTTCATTTAGCGATTACACGAATAAGCAGTAAGTACTATCGAGGCCACTCGCCGACACATCTTTTACTGGAACGCGTCAAGTATGTCTAATTGAGAGAAGTATAAAAATGGATGTTTATCTTGTTTCCAGCTATGTACCGGTATGATGTATCTATGCCATTAAATGTCTCCTAAGTCAGACGAGGAAACTGCCGCAATGTCTAGTGCGCTCCGGACACGGGGCCACGTCGCGAGGCAGTTCAGATGCCAGTACAGTCTCTGGCCTTTCACTCGCGTGCGATAGTACACTGAGTAATTAATCAATACTCTAACCTCCCGCTCAATTTAAATTAGAATTTAAATCTCGTGTTTTCTCTCAGTTTTTTAAGCGACAGAAAAACTAAGTATGAGTTAAAAGATAAGTGTGTCGTTTTAGACAGTGGAATCTGTAAGAAATTGCCGAACTGACTCACAAACAGGCCGTCGTCAATCTCATGACTTCGCTAGTTCAACATTTTGTTCCGATATAATGTCATTATCACTTGAGTAATTATTTTTTCTAATATTGAAGTTACTTTATGAGGATACCTTGTATACTATGTTCTTTCAAACTAACTAGAATTGTCTCAAGTCGGTTTTCGCAACTTCATCAATCTAGCAAATATAAGAAAATGAAGGATAATGTCGTCCTCGTCGGTGAGTGCTACCGCGCGAAGTCGAGCGGGGCGGGGCCGCGGTGGTACGTACCCTCCGTCGTCCGTGCCGAAGTCGTCCAGCAGGTCGGTGAGCGCGTCGCGGAACTCGATCATGCCCTGCGCCGGCAGCGCCACCTGCGAGCGCGGGCCGCCGCGCGTGATGGTCTGCGACACGCGCAGGAAGCGGCCGCGCGAGTTCTCCTTCAGGTCCAGGTAGTAGCGCCGGTTGTCCTGCAACACCCGCTGGCTCAGCGCTAGCTCTCGGCGACGGGCCGTGTGACGAGCAGCTCGGTACTTATATACAAACTCTCAAAGTTGACTAATACTAACGATATATTATTTAAAGTGTTATGATAAACTTGGTATTCATATCATTGGAAAATCACGATGACGATATTAGATGAATTCTCACCAGTAGTATCGATATTCGTGTAGGTAGGTACATATCGATGCTGTATCGAGTCGGTGCGAGCCTTCAGTCACGCTAGGCTCGCCCCGGGTAACCTATCCGTTAGCACTAGATCACCCCCACTGTCGACGTCGAGCTAACTTGCAACCGTATCGAGTTTCTTTTAGCGCGCTGTTGTGACTAACCGGCTCGCGGTGACAGATACAATGTTGTGAGAAAAGTATTCTACAAACTTCAAACTTTTATTTACTTTCCACAACGGTATTAATAGACGGTAAGTAACATAAGCAAGTACATGGTGCACCCTGTTGGGCGCAGCAATAACGCGAAAGGAAGAACAATGCTAGCTGTTTCCCGCAGTTCCGCCCGCGGCCCGAGGGAAGTTCTTAACGCTCGCGGATCAAAAGCCTGTAACAGTCGAGACCCCTCTATCATTTATTTTATTACTTTTATTTTGCGAAAACAAAACAAACAAACTCACTTTCGCATTTATAATACCTATTAATTAGGATTAATATCTAAAACAAGTGATCGTCCAGTACCTATGTACGGGCGTGTGTACCTCACCTTAAGCATCATCTCGGACTTGAGCTTGCCGTCATCGGGCACGTTGTCGGGGTTGGGCGGGCCGAGCGACGAGTAGAAGTCGCTGAAGCTGGACAGGTGGTCGCGGAACTCCGCCGCCGTCGACATCGCCAGGAAGATCTGGCTGCGCCGCCCGTCCGCGCCGATCTGATACAAACGGTCACTCTGCTGTAGTCCCGGGGCGACGACACTCGACGACGGCGCAGTGAGCCGGTTAATACACTGAACATTCGCTCCTTATATCAATTCCAACTCTGTTAGGTAATTCTTTAAAATAATTACATGACTTTTATTTATATTTTGACAGCAAGACCCGTACATATCGCTTATCTGACCTGGTGAACTTAATTTTCATAATAACACAAAAAACCGTAATATTGTTAGTCAAAGAGTAAAGTAAAATATATCCCCAACTATAGAATCATGTAGTAAAGTGCAGGTCGCGGGCAGCGTCATTTTCAAGCGCTACACGACGAGCTTTGGATGGCAAGAAGCCGACAGCCCAAATCGGCCAAAGGCAATGGCAAACCTTGCCATTGTTTATCGACTGACTAGTAAAAAGCTCTCTTGGTAAATTCCACTGTAAAATCAAAATACGACTTCAAAATTAGTATGTCGCCGTTTTCCTTCCTCAGAGAGAAGTAATATTTCGTCCGCTTTGGGAAATTAGCAGCACAACTCAGTGACTCACGTAATCTTCAAAACTAACTCATCTGGAAAGATAAGTTGCTGAACACAGCATTTTCTTTCAGTTCTCCGGAAGGAAAACTTTCATTTCGTATTCAATACGCCTCGAGGAAGTTATTGCTGTGTACAGTGCGTTTAACACAACTGGAATCCACTGAACTTCAGTTTTCCGAATTACCGTGAGAAAATGTAAACATTAGTCATTGTTTAATTTTTTGGTTTCATTTGTACGTCTAATAATATTATATTTTTGACGATAATACGTACTTGTGTTAGACTTACGGCGCGGAAGCTCGGAAAGCCTAACATTGCATCTCCAGTTTTACTGTCAGTCAACGTACCGGGGAATTGAAGGTATATCCTTCGTTCAGTAAGAAACAATTAAGTCGTTGTTTTAAGCGCCTTAATACTCTATCCTGTCCATCTAAGTTTGAGCAGCACAAGTCTGTGGCTAGTTGGTAGGGAGCTCTTTATCGTGCTATCATCAGCTGTCGCTATCTATTATGTAAAACGTTATCGTGCACAGACGCCGCGGTCGCGCAACTCCGCAATAAATAGCTATTACTTTGTAAACATGAATCACTCACGATTTTATTTAATTCCGAGGTGACGGACAATTAATTTATTACCACCAAGATACCGCAAATCTTTCAAAGTCTTTAAGTCAGAGCTATAAAATAAATCTTTTGTACCTATGATATCTGAGTGACTGTCGCCTGGGCGGTTCTGTGTGGTTAACAATCTAGCTGCAATCTCCTAGGATGAGCGACCGCAGCCTTCGTGCACGCTGGCCCTTCAGTCTTGTTGTGCCTTATTGGAACAGCATTTTTTTTTTCAGATTTTTCCCTATACTTGTAGTATAAGACGGTATTACTTGCCAAATTTCATAGTTCTAGGTCAACGGAATTACGATTAACGTATCTTTTTTAAGTTAACTTAGAAATTTGATTTTTTCATAACTTCAAGAGACTGTAGACCTGAGTTTATCGTTCATCGTTTCAACCCGATACCTCCACGCGTTCCCAAGATAAAGTATATATAGATAGGTCTTGACAGACATATGGACGGACGGCCTACAAAGTGATCCTATAAGGGTTCCGTTTTTTCCTTTTGAGGTATGGACCCCTTGAAATAACAAGAATAAATACACTACACTTGTCGACTTACAGACGAGATTAGTACTATTTCTGTATGCCATAATTACTGTCCCTTGAGTCAATATTACAGTAAAGGTGAAACGTATGTTCCTTTTCCTATCCCAGCTAGCAGACCGTGGGCGACAAAGGTCAGGGAAAATTGTTGTGGTAACTTGTACACCTCAGGAGGTATTGTGTCGTCATATATTACGTCGGAAGACCCTCACACAGCGAGAGGGTTGCCAGCGTAATGCATTGTTTGTACTCCCAACTTTAAAAATAAAAACTCTGCGAACAACTTGTTTTAAGATAACTCTCTACGAGTATAACTTTATTTCATAGTGATTTTTATGGAATTCTAAGGAAAAATTCTAATGAAACTTCTCTATTTTCATAGCACTTGGTATTTATGTTAAGTTAGATATTTTCAGCTATGACATATAATAATGATTTTCCCAGATTCAATGCAATTGGCAAGCGATACTTTCGAGACAACAGCTCTTGGTTAGTTGTTGAACCTCTGTTGCGACATCCGATCAGTGGCGACAGTGACATATTAAGTGCAGCAGTGATGACGTACGCTCACCTCTGCCACTTTGATGAACCGTCCGCGCCGGTTCTGCTTCACGTCCAGGTAGAACCGCTTCGACTGGATCTGCAGCATTTTCGTCGCCAACTCCTGCTCCTGTGGCTGCTGACCTGCACGCAACAATCACCACGACTTGTCAGTATAGGCCTGACTATTCATGAGACAACAAAGGATTAAGTCAATTTCTCTATTACAGGCGACGCTATAATGCTCGTATCCTACGCTTAAACCAAATTACTGACTACTTCGTTAAAAACTAGATTTAGGAATGGTTTGACGTCATATACAATCTCAAAATTCTTTAGCCAGACATATCTCAAAAGATGAATCATAAGAACGAAGTAAGCAAAGGAAAATGTCTTTACAGTTTACAAGGAAAACTGACAAAATACATTAAACATTATGTCGTCCGTCAGGGAATTCTGCGAAACGATGTTAATTTATATCGCGAAACAGGAATTAATACATTTTATCAAATATCATATTACGATCAGATCAATAATAGCGTCTCAGAGCTACTTTATGCAATAAAAAACTCGTAAAAGCTGAAACATAGATGATTGTGGGAGCCTACGCAGACAAAGAAACAATCAGTCGTTCAGTGGCGCGTCCTTTGTCACTTGTGCAATATCAGGCGGCCGAGCACACAGCATACAGAACAAAGAAACAACTGGCCCCGGCCCGCACAGCGCATGACCGTCGTGTCGGCCAGGCTGCTAGCTCCTGCGACACGTGTGCGCCGCGCCAGACGGCACAGCACGCCAGCGGCGCCCAGCTCCACGTAACAAAACCAGTAAGCGCGCTAGAAATCGACGTGTGATCGATTAGATGCACGCAACGCTCCGGGCGGGTGCACGCGGGCCCGACACCGCCCCTCATTTCGGCTAATTACTAACGACTAGTACGTCTAGCTAGACAGACAGACGGTCATGGGATAGCTGAAGGGCGTGGCACGACGTCGCGTACGATTTCACTTGTTCGCTATTAGTATTTGTTTTTAATTGCCTAATTGCGAATTATGTTTGTGAAAAATTGGATATTCATTATTAGTTGTTGTATTGTTTGTTTTTAATCTTATTTATATTAAAGCACATACTGTTTTTCTAATGTGACATAAAATAATATTAGTTAAGTTCTATCGAGATCAGCGTATTTTGGGTATAAGGACATCATTTTCGTCATGTCTAAAGACGACCAAGTTTCAACAATTTAGACAAACTTACAGATATGTAACTGTTCATATAAAGTAACTATGATAGTTTAGCCAACGCTTTTCCTACACATTGACAATTAAGTATATTTTGAAGCACTGTACATTTATTGATACATTTAAAGCTTCAAAGGAACGTTGTTAGACTAAACTAAATTTCTCCAAAACACGCGAGCTCCAGTGACACTGAGGCTATATTCCATTGTCCGAAAGATTATGAATAGTACATTAATTAACCTACAGTATTCTGTAAATAGAGAGCGCGCAGGCGACCGTCTGCCCTTAGGCAACCTTCGAAAAACTTTTGTTTGCGTTGCATAGTAACCGAGTGATAAATGGACTTGCAGATTCAACGCCTTCCAGGGCAGGCGGACTGTGAACTAGGGAGAACTAAGATTGACTACGAACATCTGCGTTTGTTCCAGTCTTAACAACTGGTAGATCTGGTTAAGCAAAAATATAATTTGCAATTTATAATATGTTCCAAGACAGCTCCACGGATGAAGGCAACTGAATAAGTGTTTAAGCAAAAATATATTCAGATTAAATCAATGATTCTCTGTTATATTTCTAACGGTATTAATTAAATTCAATGAGGCCGAATTAATTACACAATTGTTATTTAAATAGGATAATTGTATTTTATCTAATAGTACTTAATTTCGTAAAAATGTCATTAGACAATTTCCGGCGGAAACGTCCCTGTTCCTCACGGCCCAGCTGTAGCAGACACCACGCCCCCCGCACGACCTCAGCGCCCCTCCCGCCCTCAGCACCCACCCCGCACCGTCTAATCTTTCCTCATAAAAGATGCCCAGTAATTTTCACCAGGGTTATGTCTCACATTATATTTTAACTAAAACAGATTTCCTTTGAGAAAAGAAAAAATATATCTGCATCACGAGCACTTCGTTATTCGTAATGACAAAATACTCGTGTAGTTTCATAATTATAATGTCATACAATTAAACAAAATAAATTAAACAAAAAGTAGCTTCGTTGTGACTAATCAACCAAAAAGCTGTTTGATATTAAAATAGATCATTTAATTAGTGAACATCTGTTCCGCGACGACGTTCATTATTTTAAATCGGCCTGAAACTGACAGCCTGTTATCATGAAAGATATTACCAGTTACAACTTAGTACACGTACAGAAGGCTCATCAATCCTTCAAAAGAAATAGCAAGTCTTGATGTGTGTGAGCTCGGGACTTCGCTTTCAAAACACTAACCCGCACTGTTTTTTATTTTTTTTTTGAGTTATTTCCCAATCAGTCGCAGAGTTAGGGAAAACTGCGTCATCTCATCAGGCCTTAGGAGTGAGCCTTCTGTCTTGTTATCGCGTGGTGTATAGGTCATTGAACTTACCGGAGTCAAAATTATTCCCGCCAGCGTCCATACTTTGCCCATGATATTCTGTAACACATCAACAAAGAATCACACATTAATAAAAAAATAAAAAAAAACATGAATCGGTGTTATTTTAGATTTTCCATAGGTAATGAGGGCGTCGCCAGGCACCAGAATTGAATTAAGTATAGATAAGATAACCACCATAATAAGCCTTATTAGTCTCAACGTCCATTCAAGGTTTCTGCAGTTAAGAAGTCTTGCACTGTCAGCCTTAAAAGTTTAGTAATCCACGGTAAAAGGCAGACGAATTCACAAACCGCCCAGAGACGTCAGACAGGCCGTGACGACAGGCTGGTGCGTTCGTTACGTAAGACAATTGCCAAATGTGATGTCCAATCTGTCACCTTGGCCGCCGCCGCCTCGACGACCTCCCCATACTATTACCATGGGGTCGAATAAATTAAACGCGAATATGGTTTCAACCTCTTTATTAGCAAATTTTACAATACTTTGCACAATATCTTCATGGAAACTGTCGGATCGGTGTGGAATATGGGTCGTGATGTGAAATGAAAAGCAAATAATTATTATTACTATATTAGGAAGGAATGAAAAGGCTACAAAGCTACAAGTTACTAAGCAACTAGGACAAAAAGCTATGTAAATTCTTAAAAAGTGAGACGTTACACCTTTTCTTTCGCCATAAAAAGCGATATTATCACTTCAAACAAAGGATCATCCTTTCAAGGACCAAATACCACTCGTGATTTCTTTTCAGAAGATACATCTACACAGTATAACGTTAAAATGGGTTTGACGGCACAATAATCTTACATAAGAAAAAAGAACGACTTGCCGAATAGTCTTGTGTCCCTCTTAAACTATGAAACGAATAGAATTCAGTTGTATTCCGTTTGAGCAATATTTGGAGAGAGAATTTCAGGCGAATATCAGAAGGTCAGGAAACTAGGACGAGGTATGTTCGCCTAATAAATTCGTAAGGCAATTACCGCGCTGCAGCTACCCGGAGCACGCAACGCACGCTGCATTTTATTACTGACGCTCCATTAGCTGATATAATAATTGCAGGTGCTGTCCGAAACATCCTTCGAAATGCAACGGTAACTTTGCATAGTAATGCGCCCTCTGATGTGTAAACATCTACTTAATTGGATACTCGGTTGGTTAATCTTTTTAGTGGTAGGTACGGTAGACTTTACGCATAGGGCGTGAACTGTGGCAGAAGCACACATATGTCCAGGATATAACGTAAACAACATGCAAGAATAGTAAAACCTCTCTTTAACGAGGGAGTACAGTAATCGGTGAAATTAACTCGGACAAGTATAAGAAGTTTTCGTGTAGCTCCAATGCACCGGTTGTTGGCCGCGTAGATATCAGTCACACTGACGGGAAAAATTGGAGAAAACAACAAATTCTGTAGTGCACGCAAGCATCAGAACATGATGGATTACTTCTAGTCGCACAGAGCTATTATGGCGAGATTTCCCGCGGTTTTACCTGCCTCCTGAGGAAATACTTCGCGAACCAGGATCAAAACTTAATTGGTCCAACCGTTTTCCCGTGAAAGCGTAGCAGGCGATTCAAACCCCAAGAGAGTAATTTACATTTGAAACCTTAAATCTATCCTAATCGGATGAAGATTGGTACTCTTCAGAGGAAACCACTGGTTCAGAGCATAGACCTATCACAATAAATGAGGACAACAAAAGAAGCACATTCATCCACCAAGTTTGATGAATTATTTCCTATGTCATTGCTTTCACGAGATTGGGACATGATAATGAGCATAGGGATTTTGCAAAAAATGCAATGGAAGCGTACCGTGACATCGAAATTAAATTAAGGATGACATTTACAACAAAAAAATATCCTATCTCTTTCGTATGGTGTCGACATATGAATTACAAACTGTACAAGTATGTCTCAATCGCGCATAAATTATCTCAATTCATATCGCCCTAAACGAGTATGCAAATCAAAGTGCCACAATAATTTGTCAATACATGAACAGATTCCATCATGTAGGTGTACTTATATGACAAAAGTACCTTATAGAACAAAGACGTCATGCTAGATCGGGCAGCACCACTGTGAAAATGCGTTGCGGTAGGACCCGACGAGGCCCGAAGTGTGGACGCCAGCCTGAATAGTCTTTTCGTAGTACGTCTGTCTGTCGGTCTAGCTGTCAGTCTGTCAAGAAATGGGAATCAAAACCCATAGGGTACTTCTCGTTGACCTAGATTCTAGGTGTAAAATTCCATGATTAATAAGTAGCAAGTAGCAGGTCTTACAGCACAAGTAAAGAAAACGAAAACGTCTTAATGCACGAATTGTAGTTACATCACAAAAAAGTGGGGAGAAGTAGAAGAAGGGTATTCGACACCACCAATCAATGTATATAGATAATCTTTTATGGGCTGGCAAAACGCTAACCTCCCATAGATTTTGTATCAATCACAATTCAAATCGTACCGGCTGACTGCAAAGTAACAGGGTATTTCTCTCCCTTTAACATTGATAAATGATCACCCGGAAACATAACGTATCCGGGAAGCGGACAAGACGAAAGAGGCGACATCGCGATTAGACATCTACTACAAAATATGTCCGAAGTTTACACAATTACTAGTATACCTAGCCGAATTTTGTCGATACTTATTTTACAAGTTACAATAGACGGCAGGCCCACGGACAGTGAGCTCATCGCGCACTCTCTGGGACACGTCACAGTAGGCCACGCGCGACAATGTCGCCAGAGCTAGTTGTCATTTTTGGATCGTAAGAATAAAGCTGTGGCAGCAAATGGCAGAATTCGGGAAAATAGTACGTACATCACAGTTATAGCACACAAACTTTCTACCATAAGTGTCTTGAGCGCACGCAAACATACTCCAAGCTACGCCTGAAGAATTAACTACGCAAAGCGGATCGCTGCTATGTGTGCATGCTGCATACTGAAAGTGTGTTGTGTGCGTATAGTCAATCTGTAGTATCGACGAGTCACAGCCGAGTGGCCAGAGGTCGGTCGTGTAGCGTTACCTATGCACCGACACCGCGACCAAGTTGGCAAAGCCGCACTCGACCGGCAAGTGCTAAATGCGCACTGATTAGCAACCCACGTATCAATGTGCGAAATGCACAACTTGGGAACACCTAGGAGCCGCACAAGAGACTGCAAGTGCAATATGAACACAAACTAAGTGAAACGTGCGACGGTAACCTTGAGCAATGCAATGAAAACGATCAATGAAGACTGCGACTGCGTGCTGTACACTAACATAATATGCTGATGTAGGTGCTGCACCCCTCTGACAACATGTCGGCATTCTGTCAAAACTAGAACATCTCCGGTACATACATAGATCCTAATGATAGCATGCATGACGTCACGGGGCGGGCAGACGCGATACTTAGACCTGATCGTTGGCCATTACATGTTAAGCCGTGGCTAGAGCACCCGGTTACAGAACTAGGGTGAACAAACTAAATATCTGTAAAAAATATACAACTTGTAAAAGGACTAGACGGCTAGAAACCGCATGGTCCATTGAAGACAATATTTGTATATATACGAGAGATTGGTAGTAATATTTTGTTATGTCATTAATGGCTTCAAGTCGATTTCTCTTCTGAGCAATTAAAAATTATAAATACTTATTATTATTAATTACTATAAACGACCAAACGAGTTCCAATTTTTGCAAAACTAGTGGCAAGTTAAAATTATTTCATTATTTTATTGAAAATTGCAGTTTTCACTCCCCGCATACACTATCCAAATATAAGCGAATAATGTCGATCAATCACTCCTGCTTATTTACAAACACGTTTTTAGAAATTATTTAATTACCTTCTTCAAATAGAAGGCAAACCATCGCGTGTACTGTCGTGCCGGCGACCAGCTATAAACATATATAACGGCATGCTTTTCAGTTCGCCTAGTGGATTAAACACTTTACCACGTTGTCTCGGAAAACTTTACAAATTATAAATCTGTACGTATCATCCCGGCAGCACATTTATTAGCTTTAGTTATTTCAAAGAAAGAATATTATAACGAGTCTCTACATAAGGTTCAATAGATCTTTTGAGTCCATCACAGCTAACGTGCTGTCATAATGTTATCTGTCTGATAGGACTAGTATGCTCAAGCCCGGTCAGATACTTACAACCTCTTAATCCCTCTCAAAGCATGGAGTATTTCAAATCTTGTGAATATTTTCATTCAAAATTTGGACGCCAATAGATTCAGCACATTGTCCAAAACTATATTAGCCGTCAGAGAGATCTTTTGTCAAATAGTGACGTGAAGCGTTGACGCGTAATCGTTTACGGTTAGCACTAGGAAGCCACTTGATCATTTCATGTCGTCCCACATTCTCGCGTGATATGACGGCTAAACTTAGATATATTTAAAAGAATTGAGAAACTAAAATTTAGGCCATCACCGTCGTAAAACTAAGAGTGTACCGCCGCGATAGCGTAATGTAACTATACTAAGCTTTTTATCTTTAATAATGCTAATACATATTATTATGCTATTATAGCTAACATAAGCTTGGCATTAATGCGTGCGAGTCATTCAGGTGGCGCATATTAATAACCCCCTTTACGTAGCCACCGCCATGTTCACACCAGGCATCATTTCTTCACACATTTTTTGCCAGTCTACTTCTAAAGCGTTGCGCATGACCTGAATAATAGCAAGCGTAGTATCCCAACGCGTCGGAATCGTACGCTCACTATAAAAACCTATCAATTCACCAGACAATTAATTGCCAACTCGTAAAAGCTGTAATAAAAAGATAACTTCAATTTTTGAAGTCGGTTAAACAATTCGAGAGGCACTGCGGGGCCCGGGTTAGGGTGTCTACCACAAAGTTAAACAGCCAATAAGGTGTAAGAGTGTGCTAAGAGACACTTAAAGTAGTTATGTAAGTAGTTCAAGGCGGGTCATTGGCAGCAGACGATATTGTTGCAGACACGAGCCAGACGGACAAAAAAGTGAAACCTGTGTTTTTCATAAAAAAACACAGCCACAGTATGCTTAATAATGAATGAAGAAACGAAACGACAGTCACGTTATGATCCACAACTATGGAACCTTCACTGGATATCCATCCAATTGTTGTACGGTCGTTTACTTAAATAATTAATTTCGCGCTTATTTTGTTACGATTTTTATTTGAGAGCGATTGCAAGATTGGCAGATTACAAATTAATTGAATGCCTGGGACTAATGCCTCTCTTTTTCAAATTATCGAGTTGATTGATAGACGGCTGACGTCATCGAGTGTAACGTATTTTGGCAGCCTCAAGCGAGACCCTGGAGACCGCGCGGTGCACCTACATCATACACCATTCCAACATCATCTATATGAATTATTTATTTTATTTTTACTAATTAATAATTTATTATTGACATTGTATTCGTTGACCAATTATTCCTATTATTGACTAATTAACTTTTTGATTACAAATTTAATGTTTATTTTTGGACTATTTTAATAATTTGATGTACGATGAATAATTGCATTATTTTTGTTATTGTTTCATAATTAATTCAACTATAAAACAATTTTTGCATGCCTCACGGTAGAATGTATTGGATTCCATTATTACTTAACACCATATTTCTGTACCTACATTCATTGCAAATAAATTTTCATTCCATCATTATCTACCTAGTTCTGTTTTAAAATAATACATTCTAAATTCAAAGTAGGTAGGCACGATGCTTGGCTCGGCAAGCATTTACTTATTACATAAAAACTTGGTTCGGCCTAATAGATTTCACCTAGCGAAGCCACGAGCGGTTCGATCCCGTCACCCAACTTTTTTTCAATTCAGAGAATCTACCCCTAAACTTATTGCGAGCATTAATCTGAATGTTTATTACATGTTAACTGTTAAACCTCTAAACAGGACTGTCTCACACAAAGGGGTCACTTGCAACTGAGAAAAGACAAATGGGGAAAGGGAATTAATTTCGTAAAGAACTTTGTGGTATCGTCAATATTAACTTGAAGATGAGGAAAATAATTCCATAAATTATTTTTCAATTAATTTGTTTAACTGACAAATGTAGATCTCACATAATTTGTTCAGCTCATTTGAACAACTAAGTTTTATTCATTAATGTAAGTTGCTCGCATTAGCAAACTAACCTAATGATTATTATTCTTGTCTTTTGTAAGACCAGTTTTCAACAAACAACCAAAAACTAGAATCAAAACTTGATTCCACTTTCTTATGTGGTTTAATGTTGTGAGGGATGCTGGAGCCAGCCAGGAGCTCCTGGGTGAGACTGGCCAATTCACCAAGATTATGTATAATGTTTACCAAGAAGGCAAATTAATATATACTTGGCTAAGGTAAAGTACCTATATGTAGGTCCTAGGTATAGATACAGATTATTTGGATTGCTACAATTGCTCACTAACCCAGATATCTAGTTCATCAAAGTTTTATGTGTTTCTTGGGCCGCTTCTATATAATAGACTAAATGAGATGGCGAACATCTACACTTTGAACTATTATACGTGTAAGAAAGCTCTCAATCAGGTTTTACAAAAAATGTCCTATGAAGATACAGATATTATTTATTTTGGAACAATTAGTAATTATTGTTCCAAAATAAATGTATCTATTATTAAGACTAATTATAAGAAGTTTATTTTTATTGAGATAATCATTTATGTTGTACACTTTACACTTGTTTTGCACCTATTTGTATTTTTAAGATGTGTGATTATTTATATAAAATCTTTAGACTTATCGCCTGAAACACAGGACTACCTAGTTCAGGCAAATTACCTGTTATGATTTGTGAATTTATGTTTGAGTAAGGTGCTATATTTATGTAAAAATGTGGGATTTTTTTTATGGAAATAAATTATTTGTATTTATACACTTCTCATCAAAAAAATCGAAACACCTCGCAGTTTATGATTTGATAAGGATTATCAGAAAAATGTGTATATTTAGGAATAAATGTAAAATGTCATTTAATAGTGAGTAGTATGAGGTTTTTAAATCCTAATGTTATTGTTCTAAATTCAAATTAAGTCTTCATAGATTTCGTATTTTGTATAATGAGTAATTTTTACCCTGTATGGAATATGAAGGAAATGGGTAAAACAACACGCGTAAATGAAAAAAAAAATTAAGAAACGTTTATTTAATAACTTGTATTCCCTCCGCGAGCTCTTATTACTGCTTCCATACGGTTCTTCATCGATCGGATGAGAGTCACGATCACATGTTGTGGTATATTATCCCATTCCTCTTGGATTGCATTTTACAGCTGGCTAAGTGTTTCTGGGGCTGGATCTCTTGCTCGAATTCGTCTCTTTAATTCATCCCATAGATGTTCAATGGGATTCATGTCCGGGCTTCTTGCTGGCCATACCATAATGGAGATACCGACTTCGGTAAGATAATCTCGTACGACGCCTGCGGTGTGAGCTCTAGCATTGTCGTGCATGAATATGAAGTCGTTGCCAATAAAATGTGCATAGGGCATCACATGAGGTTCAAGACACTGTTCGATGTACCGATGAGAGTTTAGTGCAGGCAGCCGTGGCCCAGACACAAAGGCAAGTTCTGTCTTACCGTCGGCGCTGATTCCTCCCCAAACCGTCCACGAACCGCCACCATAGCTGACCTTTTCTTCAATGCAGCATTGTGCAAAGCGTTCTCCATCTCTTCTGTAGACCTTGTTCCTTCCGTCGTTACCATACAGCATAATTTTACACTCATCAGAAAACAGTACTTTGCTCCACTGAAGGTATGACCAAGTTAGGTGCTCGCGTGCAAAGTTAAGGCGCGCTCTTCGATGGTCTGCAGTTAATTTCGGCCCATTCGCTGGCTTATGCGGTGCCAATCCGCGTTCCTTCAACCTTCTTCTTATTGTAGAGTCACTTACAGCTACTCTTCGTACAACGCGAAGCTGCTGCTGCAGTTGAAAAGCGTTAAGGCGTCGATTTCGTAAAGAAGTTGTTACAATAAATCGATCATCTCGCTCAGAAGTGACCCGATTCCTGCCAGATCCTGAACGGCGCGTGAACGAACCAGTCTCCCGATAGCGTTTGTAGACTCTATGAACAGATGATAAGCTTAGATGCAATCTTGCAGCCACAACACGCTGACTAAGTCCAGAATCCAGCAATGCCACCACTTGGGCGGCTTCTGCGGGCGAAGTATCCATATGTTTTAGAAAAAAAAGTTTTTTCAGACGTCCCAAAGTCACAGTAAATGAAATAAGAAACAAAAAGTTTAAAGACAAGCGCTAATTTTTAGTTTTTAAACGAGAAACGTACTCCAACCCTAAATACACATTTGTCTCAAAACAGTGATTAATTTCATTTATAGGATAAACAAATGAAATTCTAATTTCGAATTTTGATTTTTTTCTTCTTACTGTAATGACCAAACTGCCAGCTACACAATAATGTTTTTTTTTTCATGGAATTAATTCTCTTTTGTAAAAAATTAGGACAAAAACAATAAAAACGAAAGTGTTTCGATTTTTTTGATGAGAAGTGTATGTTATTTTTCAAACACTAGCTTCTGCCCGCGACTTCGTCCGCGTGGAATAGTGGTGCTCCGCTCCTATTGATCTTAGCGTGATTATATATACCCTATAGCCTTCCTTGAAAAATGGGCTATCCAACACTGAAAGAATTTTTCAAATCAGACCAACGGTTCCTGATATTAGCGCGTTCAAACAAACAAATTCTTCAGCTTTATAATATTAGTATAGATAAGAAAACTAATTAATAATTTATATAAATATATACTTATTCTTTAAAATTAAAAATGAAGCAATTGCTTCATGTGTAATACTGAGGACTATTTTTTTAATTAATATCTATGGACAATGCCACCATGTTGTGCACTGGTCATCATCATCCTCCTGTCCTTATCCCAATTTTATTTGGATTCGGTGCAGCATGTTTTCTTTTTTCATACTCTTCTATCTGGCGTCATCTCGCTAGTAACATTCATTCTAATCATATCAACCTTCACACAATCCATCCATCTTTCTTCGGTCGTCCCCTTCCTCTATATCCATCCACATTCATGTCCAAAACCTTTCTCACTACATGATCCTCATTCCTCTTCATCACATGCCCTGTTGTACACTGGTAAGGATATTATTTTATTTGAATCCAATTCATGTCAAAAAGAAATTGAAAGCATGCCAATTTGCAATGTAAACTCACAGTCATTTTTAAATGGATTCCTAACATGCCTTTCACTTTTGAAAGTAAATGTTTTATATTACTTTCATATATTTTAATGTTGTCATTGTTGTGAGAGATACCCTGTGGGGTGTAGGTGACTGTACAATGGTACTTTGCAAGTTTGATACAGTTGACTAAGTGAACATGAACAATATTGTCAAATATCATCTCAACAACAATCAATGAATACAAAGCTTTCAAGTCTATCATTGGCACACAAATGGCACCATGCTGTGCAAACAATAATACCATCAATTACAGTCCAGAATTGTAAATGGTAAATAATAACCAGTATCAGCTGAGTGGTCCTCATCAGCAGGCAGACAGATAGGCCTTACAGTCATAGTATAAACTTTAAAACTTTTAGTTTACATAATTATTCATTTTATAACTGCTATTATTCTGTACAAAGACGTTACAGCTTGTACTGAAGGGGCAACCTTCAATGTATTTATGTAGTTAGTTATAACCTGCATACATGCAGTCATGTGTGAATCCGTTAAGTTTCCTCTGCATGCAACCATTACCAGGTAATTTTTACTGTTCAACATGCAATCAATGAAGTGCAACTTTAGAAAGGAAAATTAAAATTTTAGCTTTTTATGCCTCGTATGGAGCAGCAACAATGTAAGAATGTAAATTATAACAAACATGGAGAACTATTGGGAAGAGAAACTACCAGATGTGGGTTATATCAATTGGAAATATAGTGTACTCCGACTGGCTACAGCTACCATCATCTGCAGTAGTGCAATCTCATCACAATGGCATTCATTGACCAGCTGATCACACTCCAATACATGTGACTACAAGCCACAACTAGTATGCATGTTACCAAGCTATATTCAGAGTGCCACACAACAACATGGGTGAAAGGCTCACGTTAGGGGAGGCAGATGTCCAACAGTGGACCTATGTTAAATAGACTGATGCTGATACTACAATATCTCCATGTTCTGCACTGTGTGGAGAGTGCACACTGAGCTTGGGATACAGTTACTCTCCAATCCCAGTGATTGTTACCAGCACAAAAATCAACCAATGAATGGTAATTACTTCAGTAACAACCACAAACTGAATGAGATCAGATTTACACATGTTATTTGATGCACATTGACAATTGGTGTAATATAAAGTTGCACAATGGGTAGAAAACAAGATTTGAACAAAAGTAATACAATATGAACATGTTTCATGAACAATGGAGAACAGGATTAGCTTGAAAGAGCTTTAGACACATTACACAAGCTAGAGTGATCGTTAAATATTGAGGTATTTATTTTTAATAAAGCAAAATATCATGCATGCTTAGTAATTATAACTATAATGATGCAACTCATAGATTGGATTGATGCACTACTGCAATGATGAGAGTACAATGATTGAGATGCTGATCCACGGATGGTGAGAGTGCTTAGTGCTTGTTCAGCCTTACAGCATCACTTACAACACACAGATTGACAGCTCACTGCAGCTGTGGACAACACTTCACCAACTCTTTGTGCTATTGAGATGACATATTCAGCAAATCACACACTTAGTCAACATTATTCTTATTGCAAATGATGAACACAAGTATTTCCCTTTGTTTAGAAGCTCAGTCCCAGTAGATGGTAAACTTAACTCTTTGTTCTTGCTAGGTGGGTGTCTGCAGTCAGTCACAGGGCACAGGTGGCACACTTTCACTATTGCACAACAGATCACCGGCACTCGGCGGCAGGCGCACTCATCACCAGCGCGGTACATCGACGGCGAGAACAAAGAACTTGCTCCTGCGAGACGTGCTAGCGCCGCGTCTGCCGATGGCGACTCAATCACACAGATTCTAATAGGATTAGCGAGGTCAGTGGGTAAGTATGGAGAGGCGAGGGCCAAGGGAGGCGCGGCCACTGACCTGCCATGGTGGCGCGGCGCTCAGCTGACGACGGGCGAGACACACAAAGCGCGGCGCGGCGACGTGCGGCTCCCGACACCAGCCCGCCTCCGCCGAGCCCGGAGCGTCTCGGCCACCTCGGCCGCCGACACCGGCCCGCCCGACGACGAGAGGTCGCAGACAAAAAAATCGATAGGTCGTCAACCTCCGCCGGCGGTCGGCCGGAGCCGGTCCCGGGCGGGCTGTCGCGCTGCCACCCGCTAGCCGAGGGACCGTCCCGCGCGAAGATCCCTCCGAAGCCTCAGCGTCCGAGATATAACAGACCCAAATTCGCCATTTTGAAACGGGAACAATGAGATATTTACTTTTGAACGTTAGAATGGTCGGGGACGACGTCAGTGACGGTTAACGGACGCGGCGCGTAACGCGAGATCTTCCAGGCGCTACACCGCTGTGAATAAATACGTACTCTGACTAGAAATCCCTTCGTCACCGCTTCCAATATCCGACATCGCAATCCACACCGAAATCTACAGGCGATCCACCGATCTTTTCGGAGACTCTCGGACAGCACCAATAGTCTATGGTTTCGAAGCCATCAAAATTGGGTTCTTTATGTGTCAACTACAACAATACAATAAAAAGTATTATTTATTTAAGTTTGATTTAATAAATATTGTACTTCCAAATCATTAATATATTATTACAAATGCAGTAGTATTTATTTATATACTAAAGTTCACATGCACATTTACCGTACAGTTTAATTAATATCTTGAAATCTGGACACGTAAAATATCCAATTGCGTTTTTTGACGCAACCTCTTGCACTCTTTAGTCTATGATTTTGACATCCTTTGTCAGATGTGGTACTAAGGGAAACTCGCAAAGTTTTCGTTATCAATCTCACTCTTGAAATCTTGTGCTATTTTTTTATTTATAATTTATTAAGAACATTAATTAAGATGATACTATTAACGAACCTTTTTTGTGTACAAGTGTGACATTGTTTTTTTGGTATTGCTTTTTCGCATAATTAGCACTGAAAACCACGCCGTGGGTGCAAAGAGAATATCGCGTTTCGCGAGTTTCGCGCAATTTTCCGTTATTTTCTCCTTAGTAACCCTGATGTTAGTTTTAGATTATAAACACCCTATTGTTTTTTTTGTGTTAGATCTTACTTTCTGTGCGTCAACTCACGGGAATAAAATGTTTTTCTTTCTCTCATGTGACATCTTCAATATTTGAAAGCGCATTTCCAGGATTTTATTGTTAATAGTGACATCTATAGTCCGACATGGCTATTTATGAATGTGGCTGACAGGAGAACTAACGCTAGCCACCATCTTAAAATGTCATTTATGGGACTATATTTTGTCCCCGAAATATGTAAAAAGGCAAATGCTCTGCGATCCGTCTTATATTACATGTCAGACATTTATATTATCATGTTATATTACATGTCAGTCAGTTATATATTACATGTATATAAATGAATGCGGTGAAAACTGGAACTAACATTGTCATCTTGGAATGTCAATGTTGATATAGTCCGACATGGCTATTTATGAACGTGACTCACAGGTGAACTATAGTCCGACATGGCTATTTATGAACGTGGCTGAAAAGTGAACTAACGCTAGCCACCATCTTGAAATGTCATTTTGGTGATACCGGCCAACGGAAAACTCTTACCCAACTATTAGTAAAAATATAGCGCTATTCAATAAGACTAGATTTTGTCCTTGAAATAGTTTAGAACAAGCAATGATGATCTGCGATGCCTCTTGTATTGTAGATATCCATCGATCGCAGTGACTACTTAATAATCAGG
The DNA here is from genome assembly GCA_963891755.1 of Pyrrhia umbra. Classification (NCBI taxonomy): domain Eukaryota; kingdom Metazoa; phylum Arthropoda; class Insecta; order Lepidoptera; family Noctuidae; genus Pyrrhia; species Pyrrhia umbra. Next base: position 226,575 of record OY982942.1, on the reverse strand, counting down.
AAGGTTTCGGCTTGTAAGCCACCTACTAACATCCAAATGTTTAAATATTTGTGTTAAATTTATAAATATTGCATTTTAATGTTTCCAATTTAAGATTATTATTAAAACTTAAACGATGAATTAATAAATTGCTATTTATCATGTCATGATTAACTTAAAAAAATGGAAATTTCCATTAATTGGTATCATTATCACTGAAAATGACATTTCAAGATGGTGGCTAGCGTTAGTTCACCTGTGAGCCACGTTCATAAAAAGCCATGTCGGACTATAACGCTAGCCACCATCTCAGAAATCAGAAACGCCGCTAAATCTTTTAACAACTGAGATGAGTCTATCCGAAGCAACGTACAGCTTGGCAAAAAAGAGTAGAAATTAATAGGGGCGCCACTTTACCGTTCGTGGGGCAACCCGCTGCGACCGTATAGCGTACCATCCTATCGTCTTGATACTAAGCTGTATTTCTATAATTAATTAATATATATATATATATATCTTTGGACAATTTCACACAGCGCCATCTAGCCCCAAAGTAAGCAATGCAAGCATGCTTGTGTTATGGGTGCTAGCTTAACGGATATACTACTTATATACTTTTTAAATACATTCATATTATACATAATAACACCCAGACCCAACACAGAAATTAAAATTCATCATTTCAATTTCTGCCTGGCCGGGAATCGAACCCGGGACCTATTAAAATCAGTAAGTATTATAAAATGTAATAACAAGTATTCACGTCAAGTAACTGAATACAAATTACTTATAAGCACTAATAATGTAAGCACTCCCGTGTTTTCAATTTTTTTTAGGTATAAAAAAAAGGCGTATGAATATAGCGTTATTATATTTGATTTCAATAAATCTTCCTCTCTTTCATCTGAGTCACACTCAGATTCAAAGGCACTGCGCTATCATGTTGGAGATTGATTCCTAAACGTTTTATGTCCAAGTACGAGCCTTCTCATAAATTCATAATACTCCTTTTCTATTTTGTTAACATGCTGGCATGAATTCTTTTGAACTCCTACTGGGTTATTGAAATGCACGTTCGGTGCTTCCTATAAAGATAAAAAAATTGATTAAACCTCTCTATCAATATTAAACGTAAAAAGTTTACGGTACCTATCTATTTTTTTTTGTGATTTTTAAATGCTATTTATAACAAGTATTATATTATCTTGTGATCACACTCATAGATAAAGTTATTTAGAAATCGAGTTTACATATTGCAGAGTATCAAGGCTCAACCACTCAAGTATCAATATTAATCTAGTCGCGCTATACCAAAGTGTCAAAGACAAAACGTAAACATAACCTATATGCTCGATGTTTATTGTTCAAAATTTCACTTATTTCGTATTCAAGCAATTCAAAACAAAATACAGATCATAAATTAACACTTGATACAACTAAATACAACAAAACAAACTCTTACATACCTGTCATAATGGCGGTACTTTGGTAAATATCGTCGAGATCGGAAAGAAGAGTTTAAGCCTCATGTTCGACCAGATATCGCCTATAAACATTATAAATTGTTTCCTTGCTAGTACTCCGAGTGGTTTTATTTATTATAACGTGGTTTTATTAACGTTTTGATGGTCGAAATAAAAAAATAAGTAACTCGCGAACTTTGTTTACATCAATAGACATTATTTTGAGGTGTTGTCAGCAATAAAAAAAATTAGTTCCGTTTCTAGACTTTTTTGCCAAGCTGTATAATGTAAACAATTATTTCGTTAATATTGATGATGATGGATATCTACAGCACCAGAGGCATCGCAGATCATCATTGCCCTTTCTAAACTATTTCAAGAACAAAATCTAGTCTTATTGAATAGCGCTATATTAACTAACTTTTTAGTGACTGTACTTAGATCTTCATCTGCCTAGCCTTTTCCCAACTATGTTGGGGTCGGCTTCCAGTCTTTAACCGGATGCGGCTGAGTACCAGTGTTTTACATGGAGCGACTGCCTATCTGACCTCCACAACCCAGTTACCGGGTAACACGGTACCCCTTGGTAAGACTGGTTGTCAGACTTTCTGACTTCTGACTACCCGTAACGACTGTCAAAGATGTACAAATAACAACCGGGACCAACAGCTTAACGTGCTTTCCGAGGCACGAAGGAGTCTCGCTATGTCAAAGATGGTCACCCATCCACGGACCGACCGCGCCAAACGCAGCTTAACCTTTGATCGGTCGAACCGTGCGGCTGTTACTTAGCCACGAGCTCCTCCAAGTACAAGATACTCAGATATATGAAAATATCACAGATGTATATATTATAATGAACTTTAAAGGAAGACTATCACGGCTCAGTAGGGCTTAACCGGTTAAAGAGTTATAGTCTTCCAACTTAATCTTATTACGGAACTGTTACGGGGTGGGATGCTGGAGACTTTAAAAAAAAACACTTTTTATGAAGAACTTGAATTTAATACGAAATAGAAAGATACAATTATCCTTAGAAGATGTGTCCACACCAGTCTATTTCCGAACTGCTAGTCGTAGTGAAAATAATGATTTTGGATTGACGTCAAAGTATGCTGATTATACGAATATGCACTTAATTGAAGAAAACAACTAAAGACAGATCAGCGCTTTATTTTATATAGAATGTTGTAATTAAGTTATTATAACAGAACCATTATAAATATTGCCGCGCCTGGCCGGATACGCACTTGGGCGGTTTATGCAAGTCCGTTATTTATGATCCTGACGAAACTTCGGGAGGTTCCTAGTGTCAGTTCCTACTGTCGGAGGAGGTGGAGCTTACTGTTGGGGTTTGCCCCGCTTGGGCGGAGCACCGCAGTGTCATCGTAGCGGCGATCGGCGGCGGTGACCTCTCGCGTCCAGCCCTGGTTCGAGCGTGAAGGAGCGACAGGTCTCACGCCCCAGCCGCCGCGGGAAACGCCACAGGCAGCGGGAGCCGCGAGACCATTCCTAGCCACCGTAGGCGCGCTGCGAACGGTGATCCATGGGTCGGCCCGCGTCACCGGCGCACAGTGGGCTGAAACGGGCCGGTAAAGGACTTAGCATTTAAAAAAAAAAAGTTTATTTTTCTGAAATTTTAAATATTGTGTTGGATTTATCTATCGATTATAAGTAATTATTTCTATGAGGGTCGTTCAGATAACTTAGTATTTTCGGAGTTATAAATATCCAAAGTAATTTTTGTATGAAGCAAAAGAAAAAAATGTGAAAATCTCGAAATTCTCAAATTTTCTCAAAGAATTGACTCTACGTATGCATGGTACGTATATTTGTCCTATTTTAGCGCCTATTCTCGGGTTGCGATTTTCTGCGATTTGGTCGCAATTTCAAATTTTGTTCTATATTCTACACCACCATAGAGGATAAGAACTAGGCGCGTTATTTTTATGTAGTGGTCTCCCCTTTATGCCTCTGCTCCATCTGCGTCTTTACGCGTTAATTAGTAAGTTATTCAAGACGCTAAGCAGGTGTGGCCAACGTCTTAACGCGTTAACGGACTAGCGTCACTACGAATGGCATTAAACGCTAAGCGATAGCTCGGGAGTCGGTTTTTTTGACACATCAAAGGGAATTCCCGCGCAGTGTAACGCGCTAGTGAATGTTGGCTACATTAACGCCAGCTCATTCTGCACGACGATGATATTGAATCATCTACCATCTTCTTTTTAATTTTGTTTTTTTCTTTTTAATTGAATTACATAGATGAATATAATAATTTAGAACACTCGTTTTTGCCACTAGTGCAGCTGCGCTGCAACGTCCATGTTTCAACCTCAACTTGTGAGTTAACGCATTAACGAGTCGAGAAATATTTTTTTGCAGCGTTAATGCCTAAATGTAGCCAACGCGCAATGTTATTGCATTAAACGACGCGCAGTTTGGCATTAAGTTAACGTTAACGCTAAACGCAGGTGGAGCAGTAGCATTACGCGTAATCCACTAAGGACTAATAAAATAAATAAGTAAAAATCACAATCACTACTGGCCACTGCACTGTTTTAATTTAATCACTGTCAAGGGTATCCACATTAACGAATGCAAAATTTTCGTATTCGTCATCATCAAATGTTTCCGCTTGTTCAATTACTAATAAACTTTGTGCTTCCACTGACAATTTTTTATGTTTTCTGCGAAGTTTGTGACGTTTCGCTGAGATGAGTGGATTAGAGCTGGTCAATAAATTATTTAAAATGTCTTCATTTGTAGTTTTTCTACTGCATTTCCTGGAATGGTGTTGGCGGTACCTACGAAAGTCTTTATTTCTAGCTTCAGCAGCTTCTTCAGATAGCTGTCCAATTGGTATTAGACCAAAACTTTCAATAATAGCTGCACCATGCATAAGAACTTTATGAACACTTGAAGGCATATAATACCAGCTATATAATTCCAAATACAGTTGCATGGTCACTTGAGCATATTCGTGAAATTTCGCTGTGTCAATGTGGTAACCTGATGAAATTGCCTCTAAAATGATTGCAAATCGCCTTATTAATTCTTCACTAACACCAGTTATCTCAGCAGTCATGTTTGGATTCAAAACAAATCACGTCATACCTACCTATGGTGGTGGAAAATGTCGAACATTGTTTTTTTTTAAAGAACTAAGTAAGTATTGAGGTTTTCAGGCCGTTTAGCATACATTATTTTCAATTTCAATTTAATTGGAATAAATTGCTTACTAAAATAACATTACTCTTCATACAAATTTGAAATGGCTATATCTCCGAAAGTACTCGTTAAATTAAAAAAAGTCAAAGAGTAAAAAAGTTTTAAAATTATGCCTAGATACCAAAAAAATACATTTGATCTCTTAAGACCCAACCTTGTAATCCCAGCCCACTGTGCGGCGCGTTCTTGTTCCACGCGCGCCTCGTATGAGATGTCAGCAGCAGTGCCGGATTTATATTTTTTATGAGTATAGGCCACTTTATTTCCGCCGCCCATGTACCTTCCTAAAATAATAATTTTACATTTGTTGTAAGGAAAACACTTAAGTTAAATAAAATAAACCGGCCAAGTGCGAGTCGGGATCTTGTTTTTTTTCGACCGCATAATTAAGTTTGTTGAGCAAAATTGCTGATTACTTAAAAACTGCAATACGATATACGATACGAATCATAGTTTTATTTTGCCTGTAATATTTAGGCTAATGTCTATCAGCCCTAATTATTTCAGATTTTTCTGTTCTCAATCTTCGGAGATACGGAGATAAGAATGAATTTTTTTATGTGGACTCTATTATAATTCCAAAATTAAAAGACATACCAGAAAACTTAAAATTATATTCGAATGTGTTAATAATTTAAGACCTTTCATATGATGCCTAAATAAATTTTAAACCCCCACTACCTCCCACTTTTTCTATAAAAGATGTTTTTTCAACTTTTTTCATTTACGATACGCATGCACAATCGTTCTTCATAACCGTTGCAAGCATGAGTAGTTCCTGAAATAATCAGCTGTGACAGATAGACAGACAGACGAAGTGAAATAATAAGGCGCAGGCAGCTGAGTGCGGGCGGGAAGCGGAGGTGGTTACCAGTTGCGTAGCTAGCCTTTTAGGGGCACCATATCAACTTTTGCCCTTGAAACAGACTGGGGCGAAGTCCAAATGGATGGTAGACTTTTCACAAAAGAAACAAAACCTTTCGCATTTTAATAAAATAAATAAACCCTATGTTTTTCTTTTTTAACATGATAATATTATTAGGAATCATATTTTTCAAAAAATAGTAACAGAAACAGAGCTTGAAAAGTAATTTATACGTAATCGACAGCGCGAGCGGAGCGAGCGAAATTTTTTTTTGTACCTTGTTAATTATAGGGAATAATATTTTTAAATAAATGGTAACAAAAACAGAGCTTGTAAAGAAATACAAATAGCCATGTAATCGATAGCGCGAGCGAAGCGAGCGCGAATTTTTTTAGCATGATATTTATAGGGAATATTTTTTTTAAATTAATTGTATCAAAAACAGAATCTGAAAATAAATAATATACGTAATCAGAACCGCGAGCGCTAACTTTTTTTTTAAACAGAATTATTATATTTTTCCATAAATTGTAACGAAAACAGAATCTGAAAAGAAATAAGAATATGTAATTGAAAACGCGAGCGAAGCGAGCGCGAATTTCTTTTTTAGCAAGTAAATTATGGGAATAATATTTTTTTAATGGGTTGCAATGATTGTTGATGTTGCGACCCATTTTATTTAGTTTCCGAAGATGGGAGAATTTTTAGCTAGTTCTATAAGGTTAAGTTCAGTAAGGTTGGCTAATCAGGTTTTGGGAGCCCCAGGGCACTGCCCCGCCTAGCCCCTGGGTAACTAAGCCTCTGCTCACGCTTTTATGAAAGTGATAACTGTAACAAATTAAAGCGTATGTTGCTTTTCCACGAAAACAATGAAAAATGCTACTGCCACCCGCCCCCCGCTCTCATCCAACACTCACGCAGTAATATAGATAAAATAGGTACAATAACATAACAGTAGGTACCTAGGATTAGGGTTACCAGATGTAAAAATCAAAAGACCGGAGAAAAGGCCTGATTACCATGGAAAAGTCCTGAGATTTTATACAGTTTGAGAACTCAAGCCACGGGGGGGGGGGGGGGTTGCGAAGGTTGGACTATGCTGCGTTGAGTGTCACCACGGAACAGGCGAGCGAGCGAGAATCGGAGCTATTATAAATGTAACCTGTGTTTTATTGAAAATCCTGAGATTTCACGTGATTTGCAAAATCCGGCCGCAATCCTGAGAAAAGTCGAAAATTCCTGTTATCTCAAATCCAAATCCTGAGATATGGTAACCCTACCTAGGATTGATAATTTTCGATAGGAATGAGTTTCTATAGGGATTAAACGTATTAGTATAAAAAACCATGAGAAAACCAGTGAGCGTCCTGAAATCTGAATCTGAAATCTGCCGCCCCTAGGCCGCGGCCTATACGGCCTATTGACAAATCCAGGGCTGGTCAGCAGTAGTAACGGGGCCCTCGCCCAGGGCCCCGGGCCACCTACCGGGGCTACGGGTGTTCGAAAGAGTTCCGGCTCCCGGAATAAAAGGGCTATGGATGGTTTTTAGTCAGTAAGTGTAACACTCCCTCTCGCCCCAAAAAGGAAAATGTAAAAAGGAACCCTTATGGTTTCACCTCGTCTGTCTGTCTGTCACTACGTTCAGAAACTACTAATGCTATCGACTTGAAATCTGAAAGTTATAAAGAACGATCGTCTATGCGAATTACAAATGAATAAAGTAAAAAAAACTTTTATGGAAAAGTGGGGGAAGTGGGGATTTTAACTTAAAAAAATCCGCCCCCTGTACTTTTTATCCGGGTGTGTGGAGTACCTACTTAGTTCCCTCGGGACGCGGGTGAAACTGCGGGAAACAGCTAGTGTAATATGAATGTCACCTACTAATCGAGCAAATATGACAAGGTGCTATATTTGCTCGATTAGTAGCTACTCATCAAAGTCTAACTGTGACTGTGGGTTTTTTATTTCTTTATTATGTATTACGAGTAAGTTTGGCATACCTTACCTGTTGTGGAGCGACGATGCTGGTGGATGGATCATGCGAGCTCAGATGTGGTGTCCCGGAGCAGGACATGCAGCACCTGCTCACGTGCTCGTTGTGCCCTACCATTTGTACACGAGATCTCACAAAGGCTACGGACGCCACATTATCAATGTACAAAATATGCTTTGACTTTAATATTATCTGTGCAAATGAGTAGTAAGTTTACAACAATTAATATCATGCTAGTTTAGTTTCCCTCGTGCATTTCTTCATAGAAAAGGTTTCAATGAAATGGGACTACCTACTTACTTGAAATACAATTTAAAATTAAAATAGTCCTATTAAAATACCCCTAGTAATGTTTGAAAAATATTATTTTTTTCAAGTTAATTATGATGATCTTATCAGTTCTCTGTGTAACAGAAAGCCCTATCAGCAGCTAGCTAGGCTGCCCCAGTGCAGTGTCCAGACACAGCCCACGCCTGTGTACGGTCTCATAAAGGTTTGAGATCAGTAAAACAACTCTGTAATATTACAAATGACTATAATTTTTGTCACAATTTTTCCATACAATGTTAATAATAACTTTTTACCTTATATCTATTTATAATACATTACTTATTTATTATTAATGTTGTATTTCAATATTTAAAATTCTTCCTGTTTAAATTCTAATTACATTTCACGGAGTCAGTTTCAGATGAGAGACATTAAACATTTAATTTAACCCAAATATTCCGAAGGATCGTACAAAGTTAAACGAAATTTTGAATAATCGACCTCGAATAGTTTATTATGATACACTATGATGTAATTCGATTAGATCTTAATATACTAAAAATATTTCTTGCTTAGTTACTACGAGAAGTAGTTTTATCGTTAAAAACTGTACAAACATATCAACTTTAGTGTTACCGCTAGCGTATATATTATAAACGGACACACGAGCCAATCACGATCGGATGTGAACACGCGACATCGCTCAACAGTCACAGCAGTGCACACATTCGTCAACTAACACAATACAGGTTCAGGTAAATTGTACTTGTAACGCGAGGCGTGGCTCCGCGGCGCGGCCCCCGGCCGGAGCCCGCGCCGCCGCCACGCCGGGGTGCGCGAGCACCGACTTCAAATGCGAGTTCATTGAGTAATGCAGGCTCTGGAATAAACCCTTGGCTGGCTTCGCACTGGGATTACGAGACCACTATGATATGCGATAAAATTTACTTCTATGTACTTATAACGTTCAACGGTTTAGTTCATTGGAGCCACAAGGCAGCCAAGGTTCAAAATAACTATATTTCAACGATGAATAACAAGCAAGTATAATATAATAAGTAATAAAATTGAGCTAGGATAAGAACTCCGCCTCCTGGTCGGGCCGGGCCCCCGCGCCGCGCATCGGTCGCGTCGCCTGGACTGGTAAGTACATCGTATGTAAATAAACGTGGCGCCTGCAATAGTCGCAAGCGCCATACTCATGTATCTCCTTATTTAAAACATTTAAGTATAACAAATTCAGCTTACAATAAATTAAAATACAGTGGATGCGTGGCGCGGGGGTGTCCGGCGCCGACAATAAATGCTGTGTACGAGACTAGTGACAATGACGTGACAAGGTATTCCGACAGACGAATGCAACCACAGAGGCGAAGTACGGAGTCAGTGCAGCGTTCACTCGCCGAGATATTATTGCTTTCAATCGAGACTACAGTTACGATATTGCTTTATTACTCCTGCATTTACGTATGTTTTGGCACGACAATACTGAGTGAAGCGACACGGATGAACGTCAGCGGCAGACGGAGTGGGGGCCATAAGCGATACTAATTCACAACCAAGCAGCGCCGGGGCGCATTATCATACAACTACGGCCGCGCGCTCGCCGCAGCCGCGCGTGCGTGCGTGCGAGCGTGCGAGCGAGCGCGCGGCCCGCACGCGGCTGCGCGAGCGAGCCGAGTCGGCAGCTGTGGTCGGCTGACAGCGCGCACACAGCTCGAGCTTACGTGCAGTCTTACTGCGTCCAATGCAGTCGAGTCAAATGCTCGGATGTGACTATGAAACGATAGCTAGGTGACCGACTGACAAACTCGAGCCCTGTTCGTACTTCTTAGCGTCGACTCGGATGGGATGCTCTCGCATCGATTCAATGATACTACAATAATGAGCGAACCAAAACCGATCAAAATGATTGCATAACAATTGTACTAAGTTTTAATATTATAGATAAATTTAAAATTTCCATAATATTGCCTCGAGTTAAGAGTGAATTTTACAAAAATATACATATTGTACAAATAGTTGAGCGACTCAATGCATACACTGGTCAACCCTACCGCCGGGCAGTGCGCGCCGTGTGCGGGCGCGCGGGCCCCTGAACACGTTCCTCGCTCTTGAATGCTCGTCCCTTCCCGTTCTGATAGGGAGTTTAGCCCGGGGAGCAAGCCCGCACAGGACTAAGCCGGCCCGCTGGCGCCGGCCCGGGGCGTATGTGTACATCACTAACACTAACTCGTTGATAGAGACTTACATTAAGCTACAGTTAAGTCCAGCACGACCGACCTCACCACTCGCCTCTATTCTATCATACAAATCTAATCTTTATGCACCTGATAGGAAAGTCGAAAGTCACTCGTGTTAGCCGAACGGTTAAGTGCAAGCGGCTCTTTACGACACTATTATACACGACGTAACTACAATTTAATTTAATAATAAAAATATAATAATAACAATAGAGATATTAATTACGAGACAGAACACTAATCTCCCGACATTGCACTCCGTTGCAGGAAGGAATATTGGCCAATAAGTCTTATTCGAGAGACGAACTTAGAAATAAACTATCGCTCAGAGTAGACGTTCAACATCAAGTGGGCGACTGCGTCACTTCCTATGCTGATATCTATTGTACGAGACAGGTAAACACACATCATTCTGCGCAGTGCTGCGACAGTCTCTCGGAGCGTCTGCTTCCAGTACGGTCAGTTATTGCATGCGTGATGTGTGTCGGCCGTCTACTCTGAGCACAACAGGTCGCAGCTCGCGAGAGCGCGCACGCACGGCAGCGGTGGCGGCGTGTGTGTAGGCCTTTATTTCGTTCACAGCGGACGCACCACGACTACCAGCAAAAATGATTTCTAAAAAGTTTTCATATAAAATGTACAAATGAAAAATTGAAAACGCGACGATGTTTGATTAAAAATTATTTAAGTACTATAATGTCGCTTAACAGATCACAGCTCTTAACACAATGTGGTATTGGCAGGAACGCGAGCTCGAGAGCAGTGGCGGCTTGCGGCGGCGAGCCTCATGGAGTCGTGGCGCTGCCGATATTATCACAATAACATTCCAATCGACCAGCAATCGTGAAAACAATGACAGATATGACAAAATATCACCACATTAGTATCAAGAGTACATAGAAAAGGACGCGAACAAAAACGTTCCATACAGATCACGTTCAACACCACCTCGTTCATGTACAAAATAAAAGCAAAAATATAGAAATAGTATTATTGTAATATTTATTTTAAATAAAAAATATAATATCAAAAAAGCGTAATAAAGCACTCATTATGTACAAGGCGTTGTTATTGTGAACAATTGTCGCTCAACGGTGTCTCGGGCGATGCTGCGCGCTCACCGGCTTGGGGCCGGCCGCACACTATATACTTAGTAATCATTGCGGAATTTCTTGTTGCGATAAGTCGAAGGAATAGTTTCTTTCACTCGGGCGTACATTATGTAAATAAGTCAATAATATTCGAGTGAAACACCCAAGCTACTAATGAATTACGAAATATGCAATTATTTGTAGAGAGAATTGACAAGCTAATCTCAGGTCTCTGTATTTTTGTATAACGACACCTATCTCGCTACATGATGATAGCGAATCAGTCTATATTTATATAGCATATCAGAAGGTTGCGTGGTCAGATCACGAGTGTCACAAATATAAAGGAACACTGTGTGGGCTCCCTCCATTGAATAGAGAGGATCCTCCGGCTAGGCGGGTGATATTGCCTGGCGCGCCACTGCCCGATGGTTGTTTTTTTTGTGTCTCCAGGTCAATCTAGGAAGGTTGTCGACTGCTTAACCCGGCTTGCGCCCGATGGCTAATGTCGGTAAGTTGTATATAATATATATCAATTCGCTTGCGAACTCTGCTTCTTGCGCGAAGGAGGACACTTGACGTGGTTCTCGTGTAGCGAGATAGGTGTCGCCACATTGCTACCAACGTTTTGTGTTTGCTGGAAATGCAACAATTGTAGCGGATTGTCGGAGGCATCCCGCAGCCGGTGTGCGCGCAGCCGGACAACTAAACTAAACAAACATCAGTAACACTAAACGCAATGGCGCCACGCAAGCACACATCGTTAATAAGTCATAATAAATATAAAATAATATATCTTAAGCAATCTTAAATACCCTGTTGATTTCATTTTTTTTAAATTATCATGTATCCCCTTTTGAATTACGAAAAAAAATAATTATAAAAAGACGCATTGCAATAGTGCTGCGGTACGAACTCGTACGACATAACCTAATTCTAAGCCAGACCAGAACGTTATTGGAGATCATGTAGCGACGTCGGCGGCGGCTCGCGAGCCGGCCGCGGCACTGGCGGCGCAACACATTGAGCGCGGTCCGACGATCACGAACCTACTCTCCGGTGACTATCCATCCACTAACTATCATATAAATTCTTCCGAGTAAACCTATCATTAACGTATATGTCTTTATTACGTATGTTATTTCGTTTTTAGCTTATATTTAAGACTTTAAGACTTTTTATCATTTTGTGCAAAGAAAAGACTTTTACTAATTAAAGATTTTTGTACAAGATTGTTACAACTCCCCGATGTCTCCCTCACTGGTATATACAGACAACCCGGCTGCGCACCGACAGACTTGTATATAGCATGCAGAAGGACGTACGTGACGACTACTAGAACAGGACCCTATGTTGCAAGATCTATATACTCGGTACACGACCCGATACCTAATACACCATCAAAAGTCAAAATAAAACTCGAACAACATAGTAATAGACCGGCTCGAGCACGGCGCAGGGCGCACGCGTCGTGTTCTAAGGAAACTATCGAACCCATCAGCACCCCATGTAAACATTATGCATCGTGTTATCGTTAACTAAACCTAGAGGCGTACCGGCGCGGGACCAGCCGCTCTCACGTCGCGGCGGTAACTCGCCCACTCCACATATACACATACACAGGGCCCGGCGGCTGGTCTCGCGCGGTGGCCTTACAATAAAATGGCGCGTGTATAATAAAATATAGGTTACAATATTATGTAAAATTATGCTATTCACTAGCGATCCGAAACTAATGTAACTGTTCGGGTAACGTTGTGTAAAATGCAGGGCAGGGTGCGTGACGTCACGCGCCCGCCGCCGACACTAGTGTCCACGCGCGGCGGCACTTGTGCACTGGTAAAGGTCAACGACCGCTTAATATAAAATGGCCGCCTCCGGCGACTGTAAAAACATAGTTATCAAATGCTAAACTTGAAATATAAATAGAGTCGCTTATGCGACGTGTAAGTAAAATAAAATCTAAATAAAAGTATACATTATATATCTCATAGGCCGTTGTTGTGACTTAGATAACAATATATTGGAGCAGTTCGTGTGGGAGCGAGAGGGTGCGGCGAGGGGTACCACTTTATCAATTTGACTAGCCGACACGAATTAGTAAGTGACTAGAACGCGAAACACATCATTGGCAAGACTTCGTATTACGAGCGCACTCGGCCGCTAATTCCGAACACTAGTTATTTTTCAGTATGGCAATAAAAATGGCCATCATTATTAGTTAGACATCACTGAAGATCACAGACATTCCGAATACATTAAGTACGTACGGTCGCACGCCCCCGCCCCCCAGCCCCACCACGGACGCGCCCTCCCCGGGGCTGAGCTCGCCGTGATGCAGCGATCGTTTCAACTGAACGTGTGATGGACTCAAACAAAACAATACATACAATATTTACAAATAAATCCTACAAATTAAGCTCCTCAGTTTGAAAAAGATTAAATTACATCACTAACGATTGCTTTACAAAACATTTCCTTCGCGTCGATACTTCAGTCCAATTTGCTACTTACTCTAGGAAAGTACTTCGCCCGCGACCGAGTCTCTTTCCGCGCACTGTCGCCGACCGCTTACAAAAATTAAAAATACCTCACCTACCTCGATACGACGCCGCGCTCTAGACGCAGCCCCGCCCGCCCAGCCACCCCTCATAGCTTAGCCACTGAACACCTTCCCCTCGACCGCAGGTACACTCTGACCCAGCGGGCCACCTCCCACCATTGTCAATTTCACACTGAATCATAGGCGTACAAAATTTGAACACAAGCTTCAATATAGTCCTATCGCCGAGACACAGACGAGTACGTCGGCGGCTAAGCCACGAGGGAGGGGGCGCGGGCGGGCCGCGTCCGAGGCGCAGTCCTAGCCTAGCGTATGTACAGCGCACTAACAGAAGCCGCCGAAGCCGACGGAGGGCACGGAGGGCACGGAGGGCACGGCCGGCACGCCGCCCGAGTGCTCGCCGTTCTTGTGCAGGTCGATGAGCGGCGGCGCCGACAGGTAGTGCGCCTGCAACACCCGGCACACTCGTACAGTCCACGCGTACAGTCCACGCGCTCAGGGCGGCTGCTCTCTTGCTCGATTGTTTTATTAAAACATTAGAAGTACTTGCCAGAACGTAACTAATAGCTGTAATCCACTGCAATTGTGGTAAACTTTGGCTCTTAAAATACAGGTCTTGCCAGGTTTAGGAGTCAGGAGTTCGACTTAAAATGTGTCATTTTTGTACAAATAAATTATATTATTTATTATAAATTATGCGAGGAATACGCGATTCTAATAAGGACCAAATATTTTGTTTACTAACAAATCTGATGCCAACTGTATTACACACCTGACTCTGAACTTGTACAGTTGGCATTAATACAATTGATCAAATTTATTTTTAATTTTGAAAATATTTATTAATGAATAAAGTTAAGGGAAAAAGGAAATATATACGCAAAACATTTCTTTTCACAGATTTGCTCACTATTATAATATATCGTCTTTGACCTCACATCGAGAGCATTTTTTATACAAGGTTTGTATTTTAAGCTATTTTATAAAAAAAACTACACGCAAATTTTAGCAAAATACTATGGATTGGGAGGATTGGTTTTTTAATCAGTAGTAAAATAAAGGAGATTTTTCAAAAGGAATATTGATTTGTCCGCACCTGCTGGTGATGCGCGGGCGGCGGGCCGGCGTACCCGTTGTAGTAGGGCGCGTTGTAGGGCGCGTAGCCCGCCGGCACGCCGGCCGGGTACCCGTACTGCCACTCCGACAGGTAGCCCGGCGTGGGCCGCATCACGGCCGTGCCCCAGCCGCCCGAGTAGCCCACGAACGGCGCGCCGTACCTGCACGCACACACGTCACTGCTACCGCTGTACTAGCGTGCAACTTGGATTCCTAATTCATTTAGACATCTTCAGTTACATTATCATAGTAAAATTCAACATTGTCTTTTTATCTGACTGCAAATTCAGTCAAACTTAGTCCACTGAGTGGATATGGGCATCCATAGTAATAGAGCAAATAATAATACTCAAGAAAATCGTGTTATTCATAATTCCAATAGATATACAAGGCAACAAAAAAGTTATTTTGTTTTTTACTGCATTTCCAACCAATGTGAGGAAAACAACAATTACAATCCAATCTGCCAATCAATGTATGGCAGACCATTTAGTGATATCAATGGGACACCACTAAATGGTCTGTCGTAGTTCTAATAATAAGTCAATTAATTGATTGAATGAAATTAATTTGAAAAAAAAATGAATGATTGAAGCCTGCGATACACCTATTTAAACTTTTGTCCCAGATGACCTCGACCCTCTTATTTCTACTTGAGCGAGTGAGTTCTTAAAATGATAGGTATAGCTACAGACCCGTTGTTCCCGTAGGCGGCGCCGCCGTACGCGCCGTAGGGCGGGTACAGCGCCGGCGCGTAGTCCGGCAGCGCCGCCACCGCCGCCGGGGCCTGCTCCGGGGCCGGCGCCGGGGGCCCGCCGCCCGGCCCGCCCGCCGGGCCCCCGCCGCCCGGGCCGCCGCCGCCCGGCCCCTCGGCGATGCTGGGGATCTGGTCCACCAGCGACTCCAGCCCCGACAGCGACTTGGAGGCCACGTCCTGCGCCTTCGGCTTGACCGCGCCCGCGTACTCGCCCGGGGACGCTGACACACACGTACTCATTACTGCACATTTCAGTTATAAAACTAATTTATGCCTATTACGCCTGATCTGTCGCTCGCTTTACGGGTTATCGATATGTTAAAGAAACTATCGCTCCAAGAATTCAAGCACAGATATGTAAGTAAGTAAGTAAATTTATTTGTTTAAACATGGTGTACCTGATATATTGCATGCAAGATAACAAAAGGATTCACATTAAGATCTATCATGTTCAGTATGTATCTAAACAGATAACGGAAGTTCCGTCATTTACATGGAAACCAAGCGTGTCACTTTGTGCCTACTTTCTGTTACGTCACGTTTAGTGATAATACGGTGGAGCGCGGACTCCAAACTGTGTCGATTTAGGTGCATTACACTCATCTGTCACACGCGAAATGCACTTGCGTCATCTATTTAGATACATGTATATTTTTTTCGGATAATAAATCATCAAATGACCCCTCCCGCCGTGGGTGGGGCGGAAGTGAGTGTCAAACTTTTACTGACTAAAACCCATCCAGTTCCTTTCTCAGCCCTTTTTATTCCGGGAGCGAGGTATCTCTTTCGATTGTCCCGCAACCCCGGCAAGCTATGGCCCTGGGGGGGGGGGCAGATACATGTATATCTGCGAATTCAACACGAGCACTCAGTTTTTTTAACGCACTTGTGAGCCATGACCAGTCCAATGACGTCATCATGATTGCGATGAAAAAAGTTTTGGTCGTGTCAGACGCAGGCGAGATAGCAGATATAGCAGAGTAGCAAGGAGGTGCAGTTACCGGGCTGGTGCAGCAGCGGCGCGGGCTCGGGGTGCGGCGCCAGCGGGTCGGGCGGGCGGAAGGCGGCGCCCGCCAGCGGGGAGAAGGCCTCGCCGCTGCCCGGCGGCGTGGACCTGCTGCAGCGCACGGGTCAGTCGCGGCCGGCGTCCGGGGCCCGGGCGCCGGCCGACACTTACCTGTTGAAGTTGCCGGGGTACATGGACGAGCCGTGCTGGTGGAGCTGGTCTAACCTCGGGCTGTCGCCGACGCCCGCTCCTGCAAGCGCAAGCACGCGGTCAGTCTCTGGCGGGCGCGCGGGCGCGGGGCCCCGGCGGCACGTACCCGGGTCCTGGCGGTAGTAGTGGTCCTGCTTGTCGTGCGCGGGGCTGTGCGAGTGCTGCAGGTGCGCGTACTGCAGGCGCTGCTCGGCGTCGTACAGCGCGCCGCCGAACGTGCCGGCCGGCGACATGTCGCTGCCCGCCGACGTCTGCGGGGAGGGGGGAGGGGGGAGTCAGTACACGCGGCGGCGCGGGCTGCAGCGCCGGGCTCCAGCGCGCGCCTCACCTTGTTGTAGTCCGAGAGCGACGAGTTGGAGTTGGAGCCGGGGTGCATGTCGGTGCTGCCCATGGGGCTGTTGTCGCGCTCGGGCTCGTCGCGGGCGTCGCGCGGGTCCCGCGGGTCGCGCGGCGGCTCGAAGTCCAGCGCGGCCATGCCGGGCGACACGGGCGCGGGCGAGGAGATGGCCGCGCCGATCTCGTGCGACAGCTCGCCGCCGAACCCGCTGCCGCTGCCGCTCCCGCTCGTACCGCTACCGCCCTGTTCGATGTACACGATCGAATGACTTATTCTGGATTTCGATATTGTGTTAATTAGTTATTGTTGTTCATTATTGAACTAGAGTTTCCCGCAGTTTCATTCGAGTCCCGGGTACTATAACCTTCTCCAGGGTGCTCTTAGTCTCCGTTTAAAATTTCATCCAAATAAATTCAGCTGTTTAACCGTGAAAGCGTAACTAACAAAGTATAAGTTAGGATAAGATAATATGAGCAACCTGCGGCGCGAAGTGGTGCGTGTCGGTGTAGGTGGGCGTGCGCGAGGGCGCGGGCGAGGAGTGCTGGCTGTAGGGCGTGTGCGCGGGCGACGGCGTGTAGCTGTGCAGCGCGCCGGCCGGGGAGGCCTGCGGGAAGGGCGTCGTGCCGCCCACCACGCCCACGCCGCCCACCGGCGCCGGCGAGCGCGAGAACGGCCGCGCCTGCGTCTGCGGCGCGGGCGAGTGCGAGTAGGGGTGCGGGTGGTGCGAGTGCGGCGACTGCGAGAAGCGCGCCTGCGGGGCGGGGCTCTGCTGCGGACAAAGGAGCGGGTCAGCTCGGCTCGGGCGGGCGGCGGGGCTGCGCCGGGGCCGTACCTGCGCCTGCTGGTGCGGGTAGGGCGCGGGGCTGTGCGCGTACAGCGGGGAGCGGCCGCTGAAGGGCGCGGGCCGGGCCGCGGGCGAGCCGTAGCCGGCGCCCGAGCCGGCGCGCGGGGGCGAGGGCGCGGAGAAGGCGGCGGGGCTGGCGGGGAACTGGTGCAGCAGCGGGTCGGCGGGCTGCGGCGTGCCGGCGGGCCGCGCGGGGCTGGGCGAGTAGCCCTGCGAGCGCGGCGACGCGTACACCCCGCGCGGCGACCCGTAGGCGCCCGGGGACCCGTACGCGCGCCCCATGCCGCCCAGCGGGCCCTCCAGCGGGGACTCCATGCCTGCCGGAGCCACAATTCGGATCGTTTCAATCATGAAAAATTAGGTTTATTATTATTCCAATAATAAACATTATTCATTAAACGTAGGCAGAGAATAACTCCCGAGGAGCTAAACAATATCGCCTGTGGCAGAACATGTCAATAGATCGCAGCCGATGAACCGGACGACAGACCTGAGTTAGGCGGCTGCTGCTGGAAGTAGTTCCCCCCGTCGTTGGTGAGCGACTGGTGCTGCTGGTGCTGCTGGTGCGGGTAGAGCAGCGAGCCCGGCGAGGGCAGCTGCGCGGGGAAGTCGCCGCCCACTGACGTGAGGTAGCCCTGCTCGTGCGGGTGCGGGTGGCTGCCGTGGATGGGCTGCAGCGAGGACAGCCCGCTGCTCTGCTGGACCATGGCGTTTGTTTGCTGCCATACAACAATACATTGTTATAATTAATAATAGAATCGTGTTCTACTTGTTTTTAGGTTCAATTAGATTAATTATTTATGTATAATATTTTATATTTTTGTATGTGGTACTAGACCAGGGCTGAAGCCTTTAAAACGGTAAAAAGTGAAAAAAAATAATAGTATGATGAAACCCATTGGAAAAGGAGGACAATATAATACTGTATAGACTCTGGTCTATACAGTATTGTGGTATTTTTAATACCTATGGGCATTTGTTGCCTGAAGCAAATAAAAATGGGCTCAGCGGGCCAGGCAGCACGGGAGGTGTTGTTGTGGAGGTGTTGAATGTTTCAATTACAAACACATTTTCTCCATCCTTCGTCCTCTTGTTCAATATAAAACCCATAGACAAAGGGCGGTTAAAACGGTTTTATTCACCCCCGTGCTAGGCCTGCTGGTCCCCAACTAAAATGTCTTCATGATATTATTTGAGTGCGTATGCGCTCACCTGCTGCTGCTGCTGGTGCTGCTGATGCTGCAGCAGGAACTGCTGCTCCTCGGGGCGGATCTTCTTGGGGCGGCCGCGCTTCTTCTTGGGCGGCTGGTCGGAGGGGTCGAGCGAGGGCGGCGGGCGGGGCGCGCGCGGCTGGCGCGGGGGCGCGGGCGCCACCTCGCCGTTCTCCAGCTTCACCTTCTTGGGCCGGCCGCGCTTCTTCTTCAGCGGCACCTCGGTGCCGTCCTCCAGGATGATGGTGTCGCCCGGCTCCGGCTCCATCGTCAGTCTGCAACGTGGCTCACTGCGGCGTCTGCGCTCTCCCTACCCTAGCTGCTCGTGCTACGCTGGCGCGATACGGCCCGACCACATTCTCATCTCCCTGATGTGTCAGCGAGTTATTATATTATCGGTCACTAACACAGGGCTGGCATTGGACATTCAAGTGTGTAAATATATTTGTCACCAAACTTAATCCCCGAAATGGAAGTCGAAGTTAACCGGTCGAATGAAGCCGACACGCAGCGACAGGGGTGCCTGTCTGCACACAGCGGCCGCGTGCAGGGCCCGGCGCGGACTACGGGCGGCCGCGCCTAGTGCGCGAGTGTAGCGGCCGCCTACGCTACGTAACAATCACAGCGTGCCGGTTTAACTCAACCCTCGTCTACAGATTGCCATTAATCCCTACGCGACTCCTCGAAGACGCAATGTCTAACCGGCTCGAGTTCTGTGCATCTACAGCTAGGAGTCACCTCCGTCCTATTCGCTAGTCACCGTAGTACTACAAATAAGTTTACGAATAGAGTACGTTTTGTGATCGTATGTATTGTGAAACTAATCAATGGTTATGTTTACTGGCAGCGAGTTATATTACCTGCTGGCTTGGCTGAAACAATCGATAAATTTGAAATAAATGGGCTAAGTTCAATTAGTACAAAAACTAAAAATCTTTAAGAAGCGGGAAGTACCCAGCGTGTCGTGACGGCTCCGATACCAATAGGTATGTCTCACTATTTATGTAACGTTCGAAAAGATCTCTCTTTACTATATAATTATAATTTTTAATTTTGATTACAGATTTGATGTTGAAATTTTATTATGAGTGAATATTTAGTTACTTAAGAATAACAGATTGACAGTTTGGTGACAAATCTATCTCACTCAAAAGGGGACGCTGAGAGGCTTCCATATCATTGAGGGGACAGAGTAGAATAACTACCAAGAATAAATCCTTAAGGCTACCTAAGTGCAGTCGAAACAAGCGCCCAGGGAGTGCCGCACAGCGGGCGCGTCGTGCCGCTGTCAGTCACGTCACTAGGTTTACCAAACAGCTTCCCAATCTTTTTATTCCTTATTGCTGCTACCAGTGTATTTATAAAATGGTACACCCGAATCAAGTATATGATTATACACACATCAACACAGTCTAGGGATATTTCAGGTTTAGTGTCGTAACTTTAAAAGTACTGGACATATATTAATGACTAGCTGTTTCCCGCGGTTTCACCCGCATCCCGAGGGAACTACTTAGCGCACCCGGGTAAAAAGTAGCCTATGTTGTTCCTCAGGGTCTATTCTATCTCTGTACCAAATTTCATTTATATCGGTCCAGTAGTTTTGGCGTGAAAGCGTAACAGACAGATAGACAGACAGAGTTACTTTCGCATTTATAATATTAAGTGAGGAAGTAAGGATTATTTTTTCCCGACTGTGCGTTTTAAAGTGTAAATTGTTTTAATCGAAATTTTAGGTTTCCCAGTTGTTTGATAATTGTAATTATATTGTTGGTTTTTCCTTTACCGTGGAACGTAGACATTTAATTAAAGAATAGATGTTGAGAGCGATAGGAATGCTGAAAACAGGTGTGATTCAGTGCAATGTTGCTGATGCCATTGGCACCAGTCAAAGAGTTAATATCGAGATTGTGGTCTCGCTACCGGGATACTGGTGAGGTAGCTGAGTGGCACATTGAGAATCTTCGAATTACCGAAGCAAGACAAGACCAATTTTTTAAAATAACGGCGAAAAGTACGCCTACTCTAAGGGCGCCTTCAAATTAGCCGCCAAGTGTCGCGCGACTGCAGCGCCACACCCGCGCCTCAGTTCATCGGCCGACTAGTGCTGCGCATGTCATCATCTGCCTAGCCTTTTTCTCAACTATGTTGGGGTCGGCTTCCAGTCTAAACCGGATGCAGCTGAGTACCAGTGTTTTACATGGAGCGACTGCCTATCTGACCTCCACAACCCAGTTACCGGGTATAACACGGTACCCCTTGGTAAGACTGGTTGTCAGACTTTCTGGTTTCTGACTACCCGTAACGACAGTCAGAGATGTACAAATGACAACCGGGACCAACAGCTTAACGTGCTTTCCGAGGCACGGAGGAGTCTCGCTATGACAATGATGGTCACCCATCCACGGACCGACCGCGCCAAGCGCAGCTTAACCTTTGATCGGTCGAACCGTGTTTGTTCAAAATCCTTTTTATTTTTGATAGTAACAAAGAGCAGTGTGTATTTGTTGTTTAAGCCTAAACATGAACGAAGGTTGAAGAATTTATCGATGAAGTTGAAAATACAACATTACCATTCTCAAACCTAGCGGCGGCAGCGCCACCGCAGCGCTGCAGACGCGCTGCCTCCGCGCGACACTAGGCGGCTAATTTGAAGGCGCCCTAACAGGCAATCAGTATTGAAGTTACAGTCAGATAACCAGGTGCTAGTGAGCGATAAAACTGCAAGGAGGAGACTGCACGAAGCCAACCTTCATGCTCGTATACCACTACGGATTCCAGCACTACGACGAGGCAAACGCGGACGACGACTACACGAGTAAATGATCATTTGGCTTGGAACGATCGACATTGGGCTAGATTTTTATCGTTGGATGAATCCCGGTGCGGTTTTCATCAGAATTCACATAGAATCCGTGATTGGCAAATACCTGGGCCTAACAGCCTTCTGCAAAATCCCCAGGAAGTCCATCCATATCAAAGAATACCGTGACGGGATACTAGAACCTGTAGTCTAACCACATCGATTGCAAATGGCTCAAGATTTTATGCTTATGCATGATAATGCCCGGCCACACGCGGCTGGAGAGGTAACTCAGTGGCTGCAGCAACATAATGCATCAGCCCTGGACTGGTCCGCATAGCCTCCAGATTTTAATCCACGCGTAGAATATGATCATACGAAGGGTTTAACAAAATTTTCCCGAAAATCTGGCGACAAATAGGGAACTTTTCATGCATTTTCGTTGGATCTAGGACCTTACTAGGACAAGATGATATTGATAACCTTATTTTGAGTATGAATAATCATTGCAGATGCTTTATAATCATCCTAGATGCTTTTACAGATGATTAATGTTTATTTGTCATCAATTTAATGTTTAATTTAATTTGATTTCTTTATTTAATCTCAAAAACCAAAATCCGTTTTTTAACATTTAAACTTTGTAATTTGTTTTTGTACAAAAAAATACCTTTTTTTTAATGTTTTTTTTTTCCTTTTTCCTATAAAAGTATAAAATTCTGTTCATTTTGACATAAGTATGTTGTAAGATTTTATAAGTAGTTTCTTTTTAAAACATGATTAACTAAAATATCCCTAGATTTTGTTGATGTGTGTAGTTCGTTTCAATAGAACATGATAAATAAGTAAACAAACCCAGCCTACACCATACACTATTCTGAGATGCTATGATGCTATTAATGGTAAATGCCATCAATAGCATCGATTTCGATGGAAAGAATTGAATGAGTACTAATACAGCATTTGGGCTGACTGATGATCACAAGTAGGAGTAGTTAGGTCTAGTATACCACATACGCAACATACATTTTAAATCTCATTTAAAATATTTTGTTTAATTACGAATGAAATTCACATTATTTCCATTGTTCAAGTGTAGCTGTCACGATGGACTAGCCAGTCCCCCCGGTATCACTCGGTATCATCTCCGGCGGGAAGTACTTACTTCAATTCATTTGAACTTAGTGGTTTGTGTGGCACTGTGACACTGAACTTTTCCACCGGTCAACCACTGACAAGCAGAGTTATATCAAAATATCATTGTTTCAACATCAAAGCTCTTTGAAGTCATCGATATTATTTTACTACGTATAATAATTGTCTATAATGTGCGTGGTAAATAGAGTCGGCTAAGTGCAAGTCGGACTCGTGCACCGAGAGTTCCGATCTTTGCAATAAAGTCGCAATTACGTTGTTTTTTTTAAATTAATTTTGATTTTACGCTTCACAAATTTAGGAGATAAGAGGGGAACTGTCTTTTTTTGTGCAATTTTCATTATAATTCTAAAACTAAAAGAAAACAAATCGATTTTAACTATGTATTAGTAGTATAATGGCCAACTCCTTTCATATGATACTCCACATGACCTAGTAACTAAACTTTATAATTTTGAACTCCCACTTTCCCCCACTTTTTCCATAAAGCAATATTATTTTTTTATTTTTTCGCAATACGTATGGTCAACCATTCCTTAAATAATGATGATTCACTCAATTGTTCCAAATTTCAAGTCGATAGCATTAGTACTTCTTGATATAATCATCTGTGACAGACAGACAGACGAAGTAAGGGCTACTTTTTACCATATTTGGTTTGGAAACCTATAAAAATATGAATGCCTTTCTAAGAGCTTTTCTTATTAATATTGTAAATACTAAAGTTTGTCAGATGGATATGGCTAAACTAAAGCTTTGTTTATGCTAAACCATCGCTGGGTTGGTATTGGCCTTGTATTTTAACAGTTTTTCACGCCAAGCCAGTGCGGGTGAGAACAGAGCGCCTGTCATTTGTCATGCCGGCCAGCCCGCGCGGTCTCGCGTGTGCACGCCACTAGTACAGTCCAGCCTGACTCGGCTTCATCTCAACACGAGCCGAGCCAGCGGCGGCTCGTCTGTAGGACTGGCGTCAGCACACGGGCTTCGTGTAAACCATACTTAGAGGTTCCTTATAGACCAAGGAAACATAATGGTTGGCATGGCTGTACAAACCAAAATGTTTCAATTACAATATTAGTAATGGATAAGAAAATCTAAAATTTTTAGTTGGATAAGTAAGTGTACATAGTTTGCAACTACACATCAACTTCTATATATAGCATAGCATATACGACTGTTATTCGTCAAATCTATAACACTAAATAAGTACCTATTATATGTATATTATAGTCGTTAGCTTTGTGATTCCGTGGTGTGGTGTGACAAACGATACAGTAATGGAATGCAGCGGTAACAGGCACGAGTCGGGCGCGACTCACCGTCGGATCTCCATCTCCTCCTGCGGGCGGCGGCTGGTGTTGTCGGGGAACACCAGCTCGGCCTCGTCCACGTGCGGCACGAGCCCGTTGAGGTAGTCGCGGAACTTCTTCAGCGCCGCGTAGAACGGCACCTTGTCCGCCGCCCGCGGCAGCTGCGCGCACCGCGCCGACGACGACGGCATCACCCACATGTACTGCAAGCGCGGAACACTCACTGACATTGCCTCGCACCTCGAGGACCACTTTAAACCGATCTGTGTTCAATTTACAACACCGTCGCAGTGGTAGCGCGAGTTAGAGACGCTTAAAATTTCGTGACATTTGAGTATTCGAGCATCACAGTCGACACTAGAGCATCACCGTACTCACAGTGTTAGTCCCGGCAATGGTGTCGGGCTGCTTGCCGAAGCAGAAGTCCTTCTTCCCGGAGAAGACCTCGTAGATGAGCTTCCCGTTGAAGACGGCCACCTTGGGCCGGAACGTCTGCAGCTTCTCCAGCAGGATGGCCGAGCCCTCCTTGATCTCGCGCCGCGTCAGGTCCGCGCTGCCCTTGGTGGGCCGCGCCACCATGTTGGTGAAGCCGATACCGAAGTTCAGCAGCTGAAAGCACGTCAAACAGATTGCTATACTAACATGACATTGTTATATCGGTAAGTCGCATTTCACGCCGGGTAATTTGAAATTAAAAAAATATATGATGTTTGTCATAAGAACGCCATTGTGGATTGTGAGGTCGAGTGTCACGCAACAGCCGGAGCTGGTTGCGCGGCACAAGGTTGGTGCAGCCAGTCCGCGTCTAACCACGCGCTCATTAGTATTCCCCTGACGATGTACAATACATTTTGTATTAATAGCACATATCAACGGCGCAACATGGCTCATTATCCTAAACAATATTTACGTGTGTCGTATCTACTACTATTGTCGTTAAACTTTTACTAGCCCATGTTCTACAGGCGGCATCGTTTGATCAAGTTTAACTGCAAGGCTCGGTTCGGTTACGCCGCCATTTTATCTGACCGAGCGGCGGACAGTAACCTACGAGACGTCTATAAGAAACTGCGTTATAGATTGCCTAACAGCCGTCACACTGAAAGTGCATTTACCTTGGTTCGATTCAATTTGAGATTGAAAAAAAACGTCAACAATCATTCAGTGCAATCCTACATACTTTCAGCGCCTCTCAGATGTAGTGAAGCGTAATAGGCGATACAATAATAATAATAAATTGTGTGCTAACAAGTCAAAAACGGGTCTAATGGGTAAAAGTTTATTAAGTTTGGCACCAAAAATTTATAATAAAGTCCCGGATGAATACAAGACCTGCCATAAAACATTATTTAAAACTAAAATGAGTAACCTCTTGGCCAGCAAGTGTTACTATAGTACTGAAGAATTCTTTGAAGACAGTTTGACATGATTTTATATACCAACTTTTATTATATTTTATTTTGTATTTGTTTTTTTCCAATTAGCTTTTGTATATTATAGTATTTTAATCCAATTAAATGATTTAAGATAATTAATGTAATGAATTTGACAAATAATTAATTTAAGTATTAATTTAAGTGGACTGTGTGTTTATTCTGTTCATATGCCTCAATTGGTAGATTTTGGTGAAACACATTTTATTTAAGACCTTATTTACCTACCCAAAATGTAATGAACAAATAAATGATTTATGATTTATTTATGATTTATAATGTGTATTGAACGAAGAGTGATTTTAATAGCCAGACTGACAAAATAAAATTCCTTGCTTAGTTCAATTCGTACAGTAAATTAGTATTAATGCATTTTGTGAAGTTGCCATGCTGTGCAGTGGCAACCCACGCGCCGCTGACTAATTATTGTAAAGATATCAGACAATTTATGTTTCTTACCTTGTAGTCCTCGTCGGCGCTCATCTGCTCCCGCGTGAGGCCGGACAGGTACAGGCACTTCCAGAAGTGGTTCCCGGGGCCCGCGTAGTGGTGCCCCTTGTACGCCGCGAACAGGCCGGGGTTGATGCCGATCTGTACACGAGCACTCTTGTAGCCGCGCGGCCTCGCACTCGCGCACTCGCGCCCACTGCTGCAGTGGAGCACGGCGCGGAGGATCGCTACGCTACACTAGCTAGGACGTCTTGGGGCCCATTTTATTAATTCAGTAGAAGCTCAGTTCCCTGGCCCCCGATTACAGCCTCCAAAACACAGTGTTTTCTAACGGAGCATTTATAAACCTTTTATAGGCTCTTACGAACAATCAATAAATAGATGGTCAAGATAAAGAAAGTAATAATACAAAACCCAGTCCTTTGTCTGTCTGTCCGTTAGAACATTTAAGAAATTAAGACCAATTGGTTTTCATGTAATTCCATTGCAAGTGATGTGTAGGCACATAATGCGTTACGTTACGACGGGTACCTACTTAGTACAGGAATGCACAAAAACTATTTCAGTGAAGTTAGGCGACGAATATAAAAACAGTACTAGTTTAGTGCCTACACAAAACTTGGGCAAATGAGAACTTTTCTTTTTTCTAGAGTGAGTACACTAGTGCACGATGTACCGTTGGAGTTGGAGGCTGAGGGGTACTGTATAATTGTTAATTATCAATTTTACTATCGTTACATGTTCTCGTAGTACCTGCAAGGCTAGTTATACTACAGGGAGTATAATATAAATCAAACATTTATTTCAATTAGACCATTTACAGGCACTATTGAATTGTCAAATAATAACGAGTCAGTCCGTTAGTCAAATAAAAATGTAAGCTATTTGCCCGTTCCGAAGCGTAGATTCCTATGGAGAAGAACGCAAATAAAACTCCATGGTTACTCTTGCTCAACGTGTTTTAGTTTACAATATTTGTTTTATATTTGCTGCAATCGAGAATGTACAGACTGATTATCTGAACCATTACTAATGCTATGAATTACAATTTTAAATGCAAATTTTGGCAATTTCGAGATGACCAGTCCCGACTGACAGCGCCCGTTCACGAACATGACGTGTGCATCAGTCGGCGGTGCGTCGATTTCAACTCGCGCGTATTTTTATTCGTTCGGTCAGTTTCTATTGCGATTTTCGATATTCTGCGGTTGTTCGCTATGCGGAACTGCGGTACGGTAAATACGGCACTTCATAGGCGTGACCTGTCAAAATTATCATCCTATATTTGACAGAGTATAGACAGTCCAGGAGGAATCGGCGCATGAGTACCGTAAACTATTCCACTTCAATTTTTTTATGCGATTCTCTTCAAAGTCTCTAGACTTAACCGCATGTTAAAATGCGCCTATTAACTTATTACCTATTATATAAAGAATTAAAAAATATATATTATTTATATTTTACCCAGATTTGAGTTTTTTCTAACTTATCTCTAAAAATATTAATTTTATCATGAAAAGTCATAGGACCTTTTTTATTTGTATTTCAATAAAGAATATAAAAAAAAATTGTTCGGTTGAAAAATAACTATTCCTTGCAATTGTTTAAACAATATGGCACGGGGTTGCCCCATGGCAACATGCATTTATATCATCAGTAGGGCAATTTGAAGAGGATCGCATAAAAAAATTGAGGTGGACTCCTGGACTAACATATTCGCGTCGATTCGTCCTAAAGCGCAGATGGATAGGTACATAAATTCGGCGAAACCGTCACGATAACGTAAATGTCCCATTAGAAAAACCCGTGTGTTAAGAATTAGCATAGAGTGTGCCAGGTGAGGGGTCAGCACACTGTATAATTAGTATAACTAACAGGTTCCTAATCCGTCGCGTATGTGCAACTAACCAGTTCCCGCGCTCGTGGAGTACTGTGACGTGCACGTGTCTAGTCGCTTTCGACTGTTCGCGTCTGCCGCCAGTGCCAGCGTCATCGCATGCGACCGCGACTCACTGTAAAGCAGCACACTGCCGACTGATCTCCAGCACTCCTCGCTATTAGAGATTCGATATCGTCAAAACAAATTAATCCAACCACGATTCAGATTGTCGAAAGTCCATACATCTTTTATGGGGTACTGTATTAAATTTCACAATAAAATACCTCCAGATGTTCTCCAGTTAGAGGATACAAAATTCAAATTATGTGTAAAACGCACACTATGTAGTCAGGCATATTACAGGTTGGAAGATTATATTGCCGACAAGGATGCTTGGCTTAATGCTGGTCCTGCTCCACAGCCACTTGGTTCTAACTAATGATATCAGTAATTGTGAATATATTATTTGTTGTCTTTTAATTACTATTCATACTTATTGACGTATTTAGAATGACATTTTATTTATTTATTTTATTTTACAGATTTTGACTTCAAGTATGTTTAACTCGCACAATAATTTGCTTTGTAAAACATTAATTTCATATTGGATTGTCTCAAAGTGGATTAACTTCTCTCTCACTGATGTACATGTGAGTACTATGTAACTATTTACATAATTTTAAGCGTTTTTAGTCTGGCAGTTGAGAGTATGTCATGCTCGCTAAAAAGTCTCGCCGATGGTGGCGCGTGTATTGGATCGCTTGATTCCCTTCAAAATGGTTGAGTTAAGCGGTGCTGATGCACGCGTCATGTTCGTGAACGGGCGCTGTCAGTCGGGACTGGTCATCTCGAAATTGCCATAAATTGTACTTTAATAACATTAAATACGACTCAGATAACCTGTACATTGTTCTCACATTTTTGCTATAACAAATGTAAAACAAATATTATAAACTATAACACGTTGAAAAAGAGTAACCATGGAGTTTCTTGCTCGTTCTTCTCCATAGGAATCTACGTTTTGGAACGGGCAAATAGCTTCAGTTTTTATTTTTTTGACTAACGGACTGACTCGTAATTATTTAACAATTCAAAAGTGCATGTTCTGAATTTAGATTTTTTTTTTTTGACAATGGATGGTCAAAGTGGGTTCTGACGGCACTCTGACAACCAGGCCCACTGACTATATGACTAGTTGTCGGAGTACGAGTCGAGACTAAGCTACGAGCGACTAAACTAGAGTGTAAGAATGTTGTAAACGGCGATCATACTCACAATGATGATGTCGAGGTTCTCGGCGAGGTGGTCGGGCAGCGTGCGGCGCGACACCTCCTCCTCGCTCATGCCGTTGAACCGGTCGTGCTTCTTGCGCTCCTTGACGGGCCGCGGCACCAGCGCGCCCTCCAGCCCCGGCTCCGCCTTCATCTCCATGCTGGGAACAACTACTAGTCACTTCTTTTCCTACACACCGCGGTGAAGCTCACTCAACTGATTCATACTTCATACTTATTCTTTATTTAGGTGTATGCCTATGCAGCTACCATTTGTAGGGCAAAATGTACAATTGTAAAATAGGTTTGGTCGTAGCATTCCGAACAATCTAAAGAAGCACCCAGTATGAGCCGTTGAATGTATTAATATAATTAACTAGAAAACATTAAAGATTTTTATAATATTTATAGCACATTCAAGTGAATCCAGTTAAGCCAAAAATCCCGTCAGAAGAAGTGTCAAGTGCGTGTGCTATGCCGTAAGTATTGGAGAGAGAGCACGGGAGTTCAACAACAGATACTGAGCAATTAGTTTTAAAGTAAAGTTTTTGGAAGTGTTGCAACTCACCACATGTAGTTCACTCCACTAAGAGGGCTTGCAATGTTACGCAATATTATTATAACTTTGAGTTCAGTCACTCCTGGTTCCAAGTGGTCGCCGGCAAACAATAAGTGTCGCCGGCTGCACCCGAGGGTAGTGTCCTACTACTACTACAACTACAGCGTATTGAAGTGTCGTGGAGGTAGAGCCGCCGGAAAGATAGGCCACAGCCTCTTACGGCTGACACTTACCGCGGCCGCCCTCCGCCGGTCCGCTGGCCAGGCAGACGTCGCGCCCCGGCAGTGGACGTGAGAAGCGAACATGAAAGTTACCTCGCATTCAATGAAAACTTATCCAATTGTGTTCAGATAATGAAGCGGCTCGGCGTATACGATTAATAGATATCCATTATACAATAATGAAATCTATCGAGTGTCCGAGTACAACTTTCATGGATGGCAAGTTTTCTTTAGAAATTATTACGACACAGACACGGTAAATGTGCAGTTATGTGATTACGAGATGTTTCATGTGTCAGTACAGTTGTTCCTAAAGTGCCTTGTCAACGGGCGAGCCGAACACTCGCCTCGGTGAGTTTGTTCACACGGACGGCTCCTCCAGCGAGGTATGCCGTGCCCTCACAGACAGGACTACACTTTCACAATTGTCAGCACGTTTGGCAGACGAAACAGATGGTCGCAGTATGGTGTCAGACCGAAGGAGGATGTAACTCTTTCAATACGTCAAGAAAAAGCATTCAAAAGAAGCACGCGGCAAGAAGTCATAACGATATGCGAGGAGGCTTATTGTTTACCGGTACCAACAGAATCTTTGATACAGTACAATATAACAAATGAGATAGATATTATAGCATCCACACGCTATCGCTAGTAGAATCGCCAATCTCAAGCACTCGTGCGGGAGTGCGACTCAATTGTGGAACAATTGCTAGCAATATTTAACGCAGTGATGGGCTCGGAGTGTGTATTACCGACTAGCTACAGGCGCGGCTCTAATCGGGCTAGTCATCCCGGAACTTCCGCGTGGAGAGCTGCGGACACGGCTAGATTATTTGCCGATAACTACATTACCCCCCAATGCGGATGTCCACTGAGTGATCTGTACAACATACGACCTTGACAAGCAAATGAAATGACCAGTTCAGTGGGGACCGTCGTCGCTCGTCACGTGTCGCGAGTGGCCGAGCGCACGTCGCCATGCGGCCACGGCTACGTCGGCCCCGCCGGCAGACACCATTGTCCGCACAACAAAGTGCATATAAAAGCGTGCAACACATTTGCATTTGTCGCCGTGAAAGTATTGTCACACTCCGTCTGGCTCACTTATGTTTTTCTTTCGTTTTTCTATTGCATTTTACTTTCTAGAGGCTCTTGGTGCAGCGGCGCGGGCGCACTCGTCTGAACTATGTTTAGAATATTCGCTAAACATTATACGTTCGACCCAGTAATCGTTTCTACAGTTCCAGTGCTATGTAGCGATATGGCTGGGTGACCCAAAACTGTTGTTATAATTTTGGAAATTGTAACCTACATAGCGCAGTAACATACTGCTTCTGGCGAATGACTACCATTTATTGCTTACTTGAAGTCATCAACTACCGGGCGGGCCCTGCCGAGTATGGACGGAGGCGAGGGGCGACGCCTCCACCGTGTACAATCGGTTTCCACGTCTCGCGCTCCTTAACAAATAGATTGTGATAGAAAGTGAAAATCAGCAGCTTTCCGTTTCAACGATTCCACCTTGATCTGATTCTGATTTTCGCTCGGATTTTTGGCTAGCGATAGTGCGGCATCGGTTCCGGTACCGAAATACCCGCGCGACGTAAACACATGAGCGGCGTGCGCGCAGGCGCGGCCGCGGGCGCGTGCTACACAACATCAAACGTTCATTAGCGCGTGTGTTGACGCCGCTATCAATCGCAGTAGTCGCGCCCGCGCATATCACTCCGCATCAACATCTCATACACATCACTAGGAGGAGATGCGTGCGCACGGCTGTACAAGTCATTTGCATCACTAGTTTCAGCTATGAAATAATCTTTAATTTAGCTGATAGCTGTTTAGGCCTCTTTCTCTCGCGGCACTCGCTTAGGGGCGGCATTGACGGAGCTTACAGTCTTACATTTTTGAGCTTCAGCGCCGGATCCTGTCGCGCTAACCGCATCGTGGTTGAACGGGGTTAACCAGATTAATCCTAGTTAGTATTTTAGTCAAAGAGTCAGAACACGTGTTGTTAGGACCTTCGTAACGCAATCACAGAGGGATCCCGTATATAGCCGGACGGAAATACTAAACGCATTAGCGAGTAGCCTATGGGTAGTGTAGATGATGGTGTGTAGGGGCTCTGACGTGGGCCGGGCCGCGGGTTCCGCCGCTCGGAAGTGGGTCGCGCGCACGGATCGCTAATTCGGGCGGGGTCAGCGGCCGCACGCACGCACTAATTGTGTCACCGTGCTGCACCGCCGAGCGCCACGCCGGCACTACCCTCGCTTTTACGCCCGGTGATGTGGTACAAGCGTGTGCATTATCGGTAATTAGTACCTATTGATAAGCTTCCTTAACCGATTACAGGTGTAGATGTCTTTTCTTTGGTTATATTTTGTTCCTAGAGATTTTAACAATAGTATACAGTGGTCGTTAGATGCATTGAGAGTAGGTATTTAATTTTTAATGCCATTTCAAAACTTGTTAATATCCTATCCTATTTTCTTTTGCTAACGACGGCGGATGATCGTTGCATATATCGCACCTCTTTATTCGTGAGAAGTATGACATGACTAGTAGTATAATAGACTTGGTTAGTAGAAAGATGCGCGACTGACCCGTTCTCGTCCTTGATCTTCTTCTTGCGGCCGCGCTTCTTGGGCTGGTTGAGCATCATCTGCTGCGGGTGCAGCATGTGCGGGTGGTGGTCGTGGTGCTGCAGGTGCGGCGGCACGGCGTGGTGCTGCGGCTGCGCCAGCATGGCGCACATGGCCTCCTCCTCCACAAAGGAGTAGGGGTCCTCGCACTCGCGCTTGATGCCGTTGTACATGTCGTCGTCGCGTTTGCCGGCCGGCGCGTACTGGTGGTGCTGGCTCATGTCGTACGGCACCTCGGGCTCCCGTTTGAACGCGTACGGGTCGCCGCCGTACTTGGGGAAGGGGAAGTGCTGGTACTGCGGCTCGGGCTGCGGGGGAGGCGGCGCCGGCGGCTCGAAGTGCCGGTAGGGCTCCGGCTCCGGCTCGTAGTGGCGCATGAGCGGCTCGTAGGGCGGGTCGGGCGGCGGCGAGGGCTCGGCGGGCGGCGCCGGCGAGCCCTCCGCGCTCGAGGGCTTGCGGCGCGCCGCCTCGCCGCTGTTGCTAGTCTCGTACCCGTCGTCTTGGTTCTCCGTTGGCTTCGGCTTCTCTTCGCCCTCCTCCCTGGAATATACATACGAAAGTTACGTGTTGTTGCACTACGAACCGTCCTCTATTATACCGTGCTCATGAAAGAGGCAACCGATTCACATTAACATTACACGGCTCTACTATTTTGGTTTCCTGACGCGTCTCGTCACATCACAAGTAGGCTCTCCACAATTATAGAAGCCTAGTTTTGACCACGGTACAGAGTGTAAGTAGGTACCGCAGTTTACTAAACTTTATCTCCACATTAATCTACACAATCCTCTTTGGCTAATAAATGTATAATATAATAATCTTCCCTAAACTCGCTTCCCGCGGTTTCGCCCGCGTCCCGAGGGAACTACTTAACGCGCCCGGATTCCGGATAAAAAGTAGCCTTTAACCGTCTCCAGGGTCCTGTGCCAAATCACATCTAAATTGGTTCAGTCGTTTTTTCCGCGAAAGAGTAACAAACAAACTCACGCGATAATATTAGTTATTAAGGCGGCGATATACGACTTTGCCCCTTTTAAAGCTAATGAATACGCTTTAACGACTTGCTTTCATGATTTGAAAAGTATATATACTAAACTAGAGCATATGCTTGATAATTTTGTATAACGTTTTTTTTAATTATGTATTTATAACATTGTATAAAAAAATCATGAAGTTAGGTCTAACGCAGAAGAAAAACTGAGTTTTACATAGAATTTATCAAGCGGATTTTAATGAAACCTGTACCATTTTATAGAAAAGTTAATTATCTGTCTTTTTGTATACGTATATATTTTTTTAATCGTACATTTACGTAAATTTTTGTGCTTTTGTCAAAACGTTGAGTTGAAATTACGGAGGGGCTCCACCGGGCGACGGGGGCAGTACGTCTGTGACCACTGTCACGGGTAGACGCTGTCACTCAGAGCGAGCACATTACGATGTAAATAAATTATTATATTTGTGATAAGATGACTGGTAAATTATAATTATTACATTGAAAAGGCACTACATGCGGATAAAATATTTTTTTGATGTGAATAACGTATTTTCAAACCAAATCATCCATAATCTGTCATAATCTAAAATGTGTGTATCTAAATTTGGCAGGACAAATATATTTTGTTATTAACTTACTAAATAATTAAATGTACTTTAGGATTTAAATATGTATTTCTTTTAATACATTGCGTATTCAAAACGAGAATATTGCATACCTCATTTAAATTTTACATGTAGGTCGGAAATAATCGTCAAAATTAAAATTCTTTCATGTTATGTTACAATATTTCCTAATAGTTTGGAATTTATAGAAATAGTAGCTATAAGTCAGGGCATGGGATGATATCTTAAAAAAAACTTAATGGTTTGTAAATAAAACGGTTTATCCATGGGTAACAAGGTGGCGCTATTCTAAATTATTACCAATGAAAATATTTTTCTAAACACGTGAATTTGGGTTCGAGTTTCTTTGCTACGAGACGAATTTGAAAAAAAATGCAGAATATGATAAAAAAATAAGCTTACGCTATTCAAAGAATATTATAAAATGTAAAATTGTAAAATGTATTGTATTGTCTGACTATTTTAGCTAGACCATTTTTCTATTTTGGATTGGTTACATTAGTTTTATTTTTAAGGTTCCGTAGTCCGACAAGGAACCCTTATAGTTTCGCAATGTCCGTCTGTCTCTCTGTTCGCGGCATAGCTCAGAGGCTCTTGGTACTAGAAAGCTGAAATTTAGTATAGATATGTGTATTGATCACGCCGAAATGGTGGTAAAAATTTAATAAAAAAAAGTAATAATTTAGTGGAGCTCCCGAACATGTGAAATGAGGATGAATATTTTTTTTGTTGCGTAACCCTTCATGTAGGGTATCGTTAGATAGGTCTTTCAAAAATAAAAAAAACTAACTTTCGAAAACTATCACGGCAAAGTAGGCTTCACCGGTTACATAGTTATAGTTGACTAACTAAGACCTACTACGGAATCCTACTGCGTGTGGCCCGACACGCACTTGGCCGGTTTTTTACTGGTAACATTGGGTAGTGATGCTTTACATAGCAACCATTTTAGAAGTTTAGTAAAAACGCCAAGTAAGCAGTCACATATGATATACATATTAATGTATTAGTCAAGGTATCTAATGTGGGATAATATTATATACACACAATCTAAAAGATAAGACGAAGCATAGTGTTTTAGAAATGAAGGTCCTACTTCACTATGCCACTCTTATGTTTTATTTTCAACACCAAATAGTATCCGACAGAACGTCGATTTTTGGCTAGGCCTAAGCCGATTAATAGGCAATCGCTTAATTCTTTGGCTAAAGCCCTGATAAATAAAAAGGACTTGATCTTCTTTAATTTTTGGTCCAGAAGTCAAAGACAGAAGAACTGAAAATGAAAAAAAAAGATATATTCAAATAGTATATTTAAGGTTCCGAACCAAAATAGTAAAAAGTAACCCTTATGGGATGCGACTTTCTCTGTCTGTCTGTCAGAGCTGATAATTACTTCAGGAATAACTAACCTTATCGATTTGGAATAATTGTTGAAATATATCGCAAATGGATAAAGTAGAAAAATACTACTTTCGAGGAAAAATGGAATTTAAAATTACAAAGTGTAGTTTCTACGTCATCATAATTATGAAAGGGCTTGATATAAAGGCTTGATGCATATTTTAATATTTTTTATGTTTTCTTCGACATCTTTTGGTATACGAATTAAATTTTAAAAAAACTCTCCGTAGTTTGTAAAACAAACATTCTGAAATAATTAGACTTCCGTACATTTTTCTCTTAAATGCTTTTCTTAATATGGTATTTCGACCATTTTCCAATTCCAAGGTTATGTTTGAATTCCGATGAATTGTAATAAGAAAACTAAATGAAAATTGAGCTACTGCATGTCAATTTAATAATCTTTTTATAAAAAAATCTGTAAATTTTTGCGGTGAGTTTTTCTGATAAAATAATTATAAAAAACCTTTTATTAGTAATATAAGGTAAAAAGATAAAGATCAAAAATATTTAAATCGGTAATTATAAATGATTTCAAAGTCAAAAATCGATATTGCATCTTTCTAAAAGATTATCGAAATGCCATACAATGGTAGGATTTTTTTCCATTACTTTATTTCTTCAATAATGCATGAAACCGTGGAAAAGGGTCGTACAAATTTGGTGCTTGAAAATGTAACAGCTAATTCTCATTCAGACTAAGTCTATATCCGAATTTAGCACATTTATTTTTGCATTGATTTTTTGCTTTGCGGCACTTTCAAAATTAGGCCCAAAACGGGTGAATTTCCATTGTTCATGATAGGTAAAAATTTTAAAAATCCTGGTCATAATCGGAATCTTTACTATCCCACTTTTGGATATGACATAGACATGCATTAGCATTAATTATCACGCTTTTTCAAGGTGGATTGGTGATTTCAGACCGTGTAGTCCAGGTTTCCTCACGATGTTTTCCTTCACCGTTAGTCAATGGTGTCTAAGTTATACTAAAAAAGTGCATGTAAAACTTTGGAATAGTCAGATTCGTAATTTCTAGGTTTCGAAGTCCGAATCTGCATACTCATAAATGAGATGCAGGTGCCTTAGCAAAGAAGCCACAATGACTTTTTACTAATATGTTCGGTGTATCAACTTAATAATATAAATAAAACTACCTGCAGCTTATTTAAAATATTAACATCATTTGTAATACAGTCTCACTCACTTTTAGGTCTTTAAACGTAATAGATTTTAAGCTAATGGTTTGGCCAAAGCTGATGCCAAAGGTTTGGTCGGACACTTTACAGATGGATCAGAAACGTCGGACTAATTAACTGGCTTCCAGGCTCTCCTTACAAAACTAATATGATTTTCCTATACAAGTGAAGATGAGCTGAAGTTATTTGAGAAGCAGCAGATGTCGTAAAATGCAAATATGAAAAAAACTTGCGTGCATTTCTGTTAGAAGAGCTCAAAATGGACACCAATATGGCCTAAAAATTAACTCCTATGGTGCGATTGTATCTGTCTGTCTGTCCATCTTTCACAGCGGATTAATTCAAGAATGCTAGTTTCAGATTTTTTTTCTTGAAACTTGTAACAATTCAGATCGATAAATATGTTTTGCAGATTAAAGAAATTGAAAATATTTTTGCTTTTCTGGCAAACGAAGTATGCAGTGGGGGTTGGAAATTTAAAATTAGTGTTTCGAAGTATTACTCAGACAGATGTTATTTGTATTTCTATTTTTATATCTTAGACATGCATATCAAAATACAATATGAGACTGTCCTTAGAATCTCTACATAATATTATGGTCACCCGTCAAAGTTCTTCAAAATATAAAATGACAAGCGTGCGGTGTGCATTGCGGGGTCGCGGGGGGGAAGCTCAAGCTCCGCCCATTTGCTCAAGGTCATTGGCGGTAGTCGTCGTCTTAATAATAATAATAATAATAATTTCCCCGCCGACGTCGCCAACACCTGTGCGTCGGCAGGGGAGAGGCCGGCCACCGAGAAGTTTGGGATCCAGGGGCCAACCGGCCCTGAGCAGGGTCCCCGCTGTCGGTGGTTGTGTGCAGCGCATGAAATGGACTCAGAATATGAATGAGAATGTCATGCGCGCATATTACGGGTCTACAGAGGGGGGAGCTAACCTCACTGCGTACCGTGAAAGGATGCTGTCTTTGTTTCAGGTACTTGAACCAGCAGTCAACGTCTCGGCCCAACGACTTTCGGATCAGGTGCGCGTTATCCAACGCAATCACAGATTGGACGACGCCGCACTTGATAGGCTGCGCTCAGAAGTGCTGAACAACCTTATGGTATCGACCTCATCACAGACCGCGGCTCTACCGTCTGTTACGGTCGGAGTCCCGCCGCGGTCCAATCACGGTGATGAAGGTGAGGACGATAGGGTTGTAACAGTAAGTAGTCAGTGCAACGACCAACTGGGGAGTGCCCTGGAAGATGCGATCCGGGAATTTAGGTTCACTCCTGTCGAATTTAGACCACGTCTACCACGCTTGCCTATGCACAAGCGGAATAGGGCGCTGGTGTGTACTTTGGATTCGCTGTTGGATAAATACTTTGAAAACAGCGAAGACCTCTTCGATACACACTCAATCATGTATTGCGCGGCTGTGGCGGCATGCCGTGTGGCGAATGTCAAATTTTCTGACAGTGATAGAGCCACACGACCAAAACCAGCCATCCCAGCTTGGCAATGCAGGATTGAGCGTCGTGTCGAGGGGGCCAGGGTACTCATCGGCAAACTATTATGCTTCAGGGAGGGTAATACCCGACCAAGGGTGATGCGCTTTGTGAGACGGGCATTCACGGGGACTGGAATTAGTCCTCGTGAGTATATGTCACATGTCACAGAGCGCATCGACTTCCTGAAGCAAAAAGTTTGTGCATGGGCAAGCCGTATTCGTCGGTATAAACGACGGGTGGAACGTTATACCCAGAATCGCATGTTCCAGAGCGACCAAAGGTGGGTATACAGAGCTTGGGAGCGACCTGAACATACTGTGGCTGACGTGTGCCGCCCAGATGACGACGCCACTAGTATATTTTGGCGCGACATCTGGTCGGCACCCGTCAGCCACACTGAAGGTGACTGGATGCGTGATGTTGAACGAGAGTGTGAATTTATAACAGAAATGGAGGAGGTTAGCATCACCTCCTCCGATGTA
Source organism: Pyrrhia umbra (assembly GCA_963891755.1). NCBI lineage: Eukaryota > Metazoa > Arthropoda > Insecta > Lepidoptera > Noctuidae > Pyrrhia > Pyrrhia umbra. The sequence continues at coordinate 187,469 of OY982942.1, read as the reverse complement.
GCCAGTGCAGTCCGTCCACTGCCAAATTGGAAGTCACCAGGACCGGACGGACTGCACAATTTCTGGCTTAAATGGCTACAAAGTTCACACCCTCGTTTAGCATCGCAATTCCAGTTAGCTTTAGAAGCCGGGTCGCTACCACAGTTCCTAACTACAGGAGTTACCCACCTGCTCCATAAATCAGGTAGTGCCGCGGAACCTAAGAATTATAGACCGATCACTTGTTTACCGACGGTCTATAAACTTCTTACATCTATTTTGAGAGCTAAAATAAATTCACATATTGACAAACACTCTATCATGTCAGTCTCTCAAAATGGATGTAGGAATGGGTCCCGTGGCACTAAGGAGCTGCTCCTCATCGATATGGTCATAAGCCAGCAGGTTCGTCGATCCCGAAAGAATCTGTCGACATGTTGGATAGATTACAAGAAGGCCTACGACTCGGTCCCTCATACATGGCTCATGAGGGTGCTGGAGCTGTATAAAATAAATACAACTCTACGCACCTTCCTTGCGTCATGTATGGGGCAGTGGAGGACGGTCCTTCGCTATCCAGGATGTCGAACGATTCAAGGGAACGACGAGTCTATTAAAATTAAGCGGGGAATATTCCAGGGTGACAGTTTGAGTCCACTTTGGTTTTGTTTAGCCTTGAACCCTCTCAGCACTCTACTAGAGGGTTCGAGGCTGGGCTATCCTTTGCGGAGAGGCGGTCAGGTTATATCCCACTTGCTTTATATGGATGATTTGAAACTATTTGCCCCTACTAAACTGCAACTGATGAAGCTACTAAAGGTAACTGAAACTTTTAGTAGCTCCATCAGGATGGAGTTTGGTGTGGATAAATGTGCAGTTATGCATGTAAAGCGAGGAGGGATTGTAGAATCTGAGGGACTACAACTTTCAGATTCTATAAACCTTAGATCACTTTCCGCAACTGATACTTACAAATACCTGGGTATGTCGGAGGGGTTAGGCATCAACGCGGCTGACGTGAAACAATCGTTATTGGAACGGTTCTTTGGTCGCCTGAATAAGGTTCTGAAAAGTTCCTTATCAGGTGGCAATAAGGTCCGCGCCTTTAACGGTTGGGTCATGCCAGTCCTGATGTACTCCTTTGGCATACTCAAGTGGACTCAGTCTGAACTTGACGCCCTGGACAGAAGAGTTCGGTCACTGTTGACTGCAAATCGGATGCATCACCCACGATCATCGGTGATGAGATTGTACATCCCACGGAAATGCGGGGGTCGTGGCTATTTAAATGCTAAGACCCTTCATAACCGTGAGGTGTGCAATCTCAGGGAATATTTTCTTAAAACCGACGTGGGTATGCATCAGGATGTAGTCGCAGTGGACAAGGGACTCACTCCGCTGTCGCTGGCTAAAGAGAATTGGCGCAAACCTGTGGTACTTACCACCAATGACCGCAAGGAGGTATGGCAAGGCAAGGAGCTACACGGACGCTTTTTCCGGGCTCTTCATGGGCCCGATGTAGACTTTATGGCGTCCGTATCTTGGCTACGTTTCGGCGACCTGTTCGGGGAAACCGAAGGGTTTGTCTGCGCAATTATGGATGAAGTTATGTTGACGAACAACTACCGACGATATATCATGAAGGACGGGACGATAGACATATGTCGGGCATGTCATCGTCCAGGTGAATCTATCAGACATATTATCTCTGGCTGTTCTCGTTTGGCTAACTGTGAATACTTGCACAGGCATAACCAAGTGGCCAAGATCATCCACCAGCAGCTTGCTTTGCAGTACAAACTTGTGGATCTTGAGGTACCATACTACAAGTATGCGCCCGACCCAGTTCTCGAAAATGACCATATCACGTTGTACTGGGATCGGTCTATCATCACTGACAGGACTATTGTAGCCAATAAACCTGACATAGTGGTGATAGACCGATTAGCGCGCCGCACAATGATCATCGATGTCACCATTCCCCATGACGAGAATCTCGTGAAAGCCGAGAAAGAAAAACAAATAAAGTATCTCGACTTGGCGCACGAGGTTGTCGACATGTGGAATGTGGACTCGGCAGTCATTGTGCCGATAGTCGTGACGGCCAATGGCCTGATGGCCAAGAGCCTCGACCAACATCTCAGGAGGCTCTCGTTAGGCGGCTGGGTCAAGGGCCTGATTCAGAAGGCAGTGCTCCTGGATACTGCACGTATTGTGAGGAGGTTCCTGTCTCTGGGGCCCTAACCACCGGTAGCTTGGACCCTGTTCCCGATATCGGTGGATCCCTGTTTTTTATATTTTTAAATGTTTTTTTTTATATTTTGTAAAAATATTTAAAAATGTAAATAATATGTGTTAAAATAAATAAACGGAATAATAATAATAATAATTTATTTTCAAAAATGTTACAGACATGTTTTAGAGTAGACACACAGAGTATTTGGATTAGGAAGTAGAATCTGTATACAAAAGAAGGGGAACCCTGCCTCTTAAACTAGGACAACCTGTATCTTAAGAGACAGTGTTCAGCTAAAGAGATGTTACAATTAGATATAGATCATGTATGGACTGTGTCAATCTACCATTGAAAAGTCTATGTGATTATGTGTGTGTATGTGTGTGTGTGGTGTGTGTGTGGTGTGTGTGTGGTGTGTGTGTGTGGTGTGTGTGTGTGTGGTGTGTGTGTGTGTGTGTGTGTGTGTGTGTGTGTGTGGGAGAGAGAGAGAGAGAGGGTGTTTGATATAATGCGAGCGTGCGATTTTTGTGATAATATTTATAGTTATTTATTTATTAAAGTTGCATGTATTTGTATATATTTTTATTTTTGATTCTATTTATTTTAAGCAAGAAATATAAGAAGGCTTTCTGTTCGTGAATAATCCTGATGAAGTAACCATTCTGATAATTTTTGTTTTATTTTATATTTATTTAAATCCAGTATGTTTAAGAGTTTATTAATTTATTTATAGATATGTGTGCTGAGAGTAAAATACTGGTGTTGGGCGAAAGTGGATTTATGCACTATGCCTATACGGAGATTGGATCGTTTATTCGGGTTAGATGGAGGGAAGCTACCGTGTGCTCTGAGTATGGTCTGGAGGACAAAGAGCTGACGTACAGAAAGCACGTTACAGTCTCGGTAAAGTTGCGTTGTGGGGTAACGAAATGGTTTATGCAACATTACCTTCAGAACGGCTCTCTGTGCTCGCTCGACACTGAGAAAGTTATTATGCAGCGTGCCGCAGGACCGAACGGTTTTTGAACGATATTTTTTCTTCTTAGCACAGATTACATGCAATAACATAAAATTAATCTTAAACAAATGCCCGCCATAATGTTCATTAAACAAATACCTTATTTTACTTTTATTGCCTCAACGAGCGGTGAATTAACCCATCGTGTTTATTACAACAAACTGACTAAAGTAGAATTAGCCGAAGAAAGCTTCGGAACTGTTCGTAGGTGATCGTAACGTTTTTAGCGAACACTAGAATTTCTCCGAGTGCTGGGTGCAGCCACAGACTGAACAGGCTCGAAGTACTTATGTGCACACGCGGCTCGCCGTACAAATATGTCATTTTAAAGAGTGACACGCGGCTGATCGTGTCGACTGGCTGATTTGTGGCGACGGATCATCGTTCCTTTGATAAATGTGCGTCGTGGACAGCCAATGGCCGGTGGCGGCTAACGTCTTTCGTCACGCACATTTTCCTCGAGACTCTCACGCAAATTCCTCGCATTAGCGGGGCCAGGCACACTCCCAACGAGTATTCGACGTCAAGTAAAGCTTTTTGCTTTTTAATATACTGTCGCAATCGAGGGCCCTGTAGTGCGCGGTGATTGAACCACGCGATATGTCAGAGGAAACTTGACCGTGCGGGGGCACGATACGGCACAAACTGCCAATGGAATATTTAGATCAGCTGGTCGTATGAGTGCTCACTGCTCACGCTCGCATCGGACATTATGCCACATGTAATAAACATAACCGGCGCGCTCAACGAGCTCCATTCATAAAAGTGTTCTCTTGAATTATTACCCACTACTTACTTGTTATTGGAATTGATGTAGTAAACATATAGTAGCGATATTAGTGTTCCGTTATGTAACTATTTATCAGCTATTTACTAAAATGAATTGTTTATTTAAATGTTCTGATGTAAATGCTAATTTGTAGGATAATAGAGTTATTATAACTGAAATTGATGGCAATACGAACAGTTACGCGTGTGGCGCGGGGATGCAAACGTATAGAATGTGATTGCGGTTGTTGGGTCGTCGGTGTCGGCAGAGGCAGAGGGGTGGAATCTGAGAATGTGGCGGCAGGTGGGGTGCGCTTCAAACGCATTTATACATTTTAAGCGCAACACGAGCGCGTGGAATACCGCGCCCGGTGTCAGCCGGTGGTACGGAGGCACCCACGCCAGCCCCCGGCGCGAGAGACGGAGCAACAGATATTGTTCATCTGTAACACTTGTGAGCTGTATCGGGGCGCGCCGTCCTCGCGTAGGTTATAGGCATACGTTCGGTATGACAACTTGTGCAATTTACAATCTTTATGCAGCCGGTGTAAACCGAGTAACCGTGCTTAGTTGCACATTATCAACGCACCCCATCAACGACAAACTCGAAATACAATGCGAATTGTTTATTTCTGCCGAAGCTGAACACATTATTCAGGAAATTAAACCATATTTGGAAATCATAAAGAACACTTCTTTTAAGTTTTAAAATCCCTCATTTCAATATGTTTTGACCCCAAGGTCAAGACACAATGCATTGTGTAACGTGTGAGACGTAAGTTGGCGGAGCTCGCTGTCGGCTGCCGGTCCCCAGGCGGGTCATGGCGTGTCGCGGGCACGTGACGCGGCACAGCGCGCACCACTCGCCGAGAAGACCAGTCAACGACCCACTTCTGTGCAGATAACGCGGCAGATATTGACTCGATGATTAAAGCATACGTCGCACGTTGTGATAACTCGTAAGGCGTACTGTTCTCTCCTACTACTTATAGAACGTACTACTGCTATACTATACGTAGGTAGATGTATCGCACCGAGTGCCGAGTCGTCGGCGCTTGACGAACGAGCTCTTTATCTCGACGCTCGTTGCTAGCAGCTCAGCTTGGGCCGGTTGCCGTGCACTACTTGTAGGAATCCAACCGGAGCGGAGCCTCATTTCCAAACTCTTATTGACCCGCTTTGAAAACCTCGTATTTAGAACTAGAAATGGTGTACAATTAAATTGCAACGCAGTTTGGTGCGCGGCACATGACACGTCATCGTCACCGAGGGAGGACACTTCCTCCTGTAGATATAAACAGTACATAACACACACATGAGCGCTGAGCGCTATGATGTCGCGTCTACTTTTGTGAACACACATAGGTATTTTATTTAAACCCAGTCGTTCGCATAGATTGCACAAAATTGCGATTTTTCTAAACGCTCGCAGTGAAGTAAAATTTACGTTATGCATGTGTACCGTTAAGGTGTTTAGCTCGTCAAGAATTCGTATGCACATGTTCGATGTCGGACACTCCGAACGAAATGATTTACCGACAAATAAGGTAAATCGTAGCTAATGTGTACTTAACTACCGTGCAAATAGGCTCGGCTGAGACGTCTTCAGTCCACCTATTATTATTAAACCCGTCCTAGTGAATGCCGAATGCGTGCTCGTGTGTAGTTGCCTGCTTGTCATTGAGCAGTGTCGGTCGATGCTATGATAAAGGTTTCGTCCTACGAGTGACAGGGAGACGCACTGGGAGGTGACCGGCCGCCCGTAAAAACGAACCCGGCCGCATCACGCCAACCGACACTACACGCACACACGGCCGCGCGTACGAGCTGCCTCGCACACCATGTGGGAGTGCGCCGCGCGATACACGAGCAATACGAGCATGTCCCAGGATTTCATTTATTAGGTACGGCGGTACTAACGCCAATGTTATTAATTCACCTAACAGCATATCGAGCGGCATCATCTGACTAGCTATCAAAGCTAAAGCTAAATTCAATAAATAAGTGTATTAAACTCAATTAGGTAACATCGCAGAAAAGAGCTGCTATAACGAGCCTCAGGCCCAGCTGCAGATAAAGAAATGATCCCACGATGGTGCACGTAAGCACGACACTTATCGGATTAAAAACAGTTCAGCAGGCGGCTGGGTCGGGACACAGATAGGAGCATGCGGTACTCAGCGGTACCCGTCTCGGAATAGTTAATTAGGCAAGTGTTCGAGAAGACAGTGCGCTTGGTAAATGAGTTTTAGCGAACAGTTGTTATGTAAGCGGAGCGGGCCGGCTGGGAGAGCCAGTGTGTCTTGTTTCGACGCTGCCGTTGCTATGGTTCGGACTTCGGATCGATGGCGGTCGCGCGATCTGACGGCACACACTTGTTAAGTACTCAGTATCTTTGTACCTCGCCGCTGAATATTGTATGTGATAAACGCTGTCCTGTCCCTCCTTACTTATAAATGTAAGTGTTCAGCGAGGCTCTCTAGCGCACTGCCACTGCCGACGGGTACGACTGCGGGGCTCAACATTTTATAGTTTAAAAGGCTTCTCGTAGCCCTGGTACTATTGAAAAGGTTTGCCAAGTTTTGATGGACTTCTTTTTGAGTATAATTTTGATACAATGTCCTTTGTTAACTGAACATTTCTAAGCGAATTGAATCTGTTGCGTCATTACGAACTTTTTCTAATAACAATTAGAAGCCTTTAAAGTTGTTAACAATAGCTTGCGCACGTTTCCATCTCCAACAACAGTCAATGTTTTTTTATAATTTTGAGCATTGCAATTATTACAAGATGTTGCAGTGCATATACTGGTAATCCGTTCAGTAGAAAGTTCTTCCGATGGTTGGTTATTTACTGTCAACTCGTCAAGTTTACGAGCGCGCGCAGTGAATGCACGATTTTTTTAACGTAAACGAATTCGTCGCACTTATAAAGACTAAACGAACACTTCCTACAGTTACTCGATTTTAAAACTTAGGTTATGTTGTTTGATTTATCATCTATCTTAGATATATCATATATCTCAGAGATAGGCCCAGCCTTGGATTGCAGTTAGCTAAGAAGACGGATTGCCAGGCTCGGCTTTGCTTTAAAAACGGGTTTTGAGCTCATTAGCAAGTTATAAACACTTGCACTTGGCGTTAAACTATACGCAAACGTATACAGCTGTGGTACATCAGGTGGCCGAGTAACAAGTCTTCAACTTGTGACGTACTATACGTAGGTATCTGTCTGCCTACGAGATCGGACTACGGGCGAATAAATTTGCGTGGCGGTACGGTTTCCGTTCACGACGGAAAAAGTTTTTGTAAGTGAATAGCGTGTGTTCGGCACAATGGTGCTTGGTAGAGTAATGTCAAGTGTCAAGGGCCGCATTAGTGTGGCAGGGCAGGTCTACTTGATTGTCTCACGACGTGGCTGTAGCCAGACATTAGGAATACTTGATCAACTGTTCCATCACTAATGTCATTTGGATAAACACGCAAAATTTACTTTCGGCTCTAGAAAGGGCCGAGGTCACAAGGTTTCTGTCTAGAATACTTGTTAAGTGTACCTATGTGTGTCCGTCTGCACAACCGACATGCATGGACAATATTGTCATTACGATTTATTTATGTTTAACGGAGCTAGTACTATTGTTAATTGAAGGAGCTGCCACAATGGATCGGTGTCTTTTAATTTTGATTTTTATATGCCAAATTTTTAATATTCTTAACTTCCGTTTTGTAAGGTTTCAATGCCGAGTGAACAATTTGAATTTGCATGTAAGCCTAGCTAAATATTTGTTACTCGCGGGTCATAGGCCAATGTCTTACGAATTTGCGCAGAGTGCGCTGCGGAATTGTGCGTTTTTTATCTGTACCTACCACGTGTAAACGCTTAGGTAATTGCGTTTCGAGACAGAATTCTGAGAGACGGGCAAGTTCGAACAGCAAGGCGAATGGGATTCGACTGGCGGCGAACGTGGCCAGGGTATGAACATGCGCTATAGAGCGCGTCGAACGGCGAGGCACCTATCCAAACTCACTGCATCTGTTTATAGTTTAGTCAGCGGGTTTAATAACGAATAGTTTGATAGAAGTGGGAATGGGAAGTACATCTCTGTTGTCTGTCTGGAACTAGTCGCTTCCCGCGGTATCACCCGCATCATGAAGGAACTACTTCATGCACCAGAATAAAAACTGTGCTCTAACTGTGTGTTAGAGCACACAGACACAATGATGATGATTGAATTGAATGATGGTATATTTGTACTTGTAAATAATGAAATACATTCAAGTTATTCTGTATACCTAACCTTGTTTGATTCATACTCTCGTAGAAACACGGCAAATCTTGCTTATGGGCTAATCATAGCAAGTGGTATCAACGCGAGTTTTTTTTATACAGATTAGTCACGTAACGTGCGCCGCGCTACGTCACATACTGAATTTGACGCAACGGACCATAAGGCATTGACGGGCTTATTACCACTAATGATGAGCCAATACTCGTTATGTTGACGACACAGCCTGATACCGCTGCCCCTAAGAAGCAAAATACAACTTTTGTATCAGAAATTACAACTCATATCCACAGACAGAAATAAGAGCGATGGAATTATTATGACTAGCTAATTAGTAAGTTATTACGTACTAAGTCTTCCATGTCCTAAATAAATGTAGGGCTGACGGCTGTGAAATGTTTCTAAGCCAATAATTCTCATGTTAAGAGAGCTGTCTGGCAGCCTTTTCGCGTATGAACAACAAAACCTTTAGAAATCCTTTAATCATATAAGCCACAACTCAACACAAACCCACGGGCTTCTCTAGAACTAATGAGGAACGAACACAGAACTAACAAAATGTTGGGTTCAATCGAAAATAGTAGTGAGCCCTTCGACTGCAGCCGCAGCAGCTCGGCGGCATCGCGTGTGCCACACGTGCGCTATGGCGCATTGTTCCCTTGCTCAGCGCTCGCCACGCGGCGCCAGACTAAGACGATCAGAGTTCACTAACTCGGCTCATCTATGTATACAAAATGCTTTGTCCTGAATAACTGACGGATCAACGCACAGCCCAATCCGCTGATTGTAGAGATCTGAAACTTGGAGGGTGTAATTCTTTGTATGACCACATATGCAAAGGATTTTCCGAAATTCTACCCCTTAGTGGGTGAAAAAGGGGGACAAAGTTTGTATGAAACTCTGTCATTTTTAATTTGAATTCTTATAGCCCACGCGGGCGAAGCCGCTAGCGGAAAGCTAGTTCAGCTATAATCGTCTTCTAGGTCATTAAGAATGCAATCATACCGTTCAAGCGGTTTTGATAATTTCCCGTTAGTTCGGGGATCATTTTTTGTTGCTACGTCCAATTTATGGCTAGTTGACAAAGTGTGAACATTTGATGTCGTTAGTAGGTGTCGTTCCGACGCTCAAGCGTAACGCCCAGAAAAAAAATGTATCAAACAGCAATGTTTTGAAGGTTTTTAGCTACAAACGTGTCCCTTGCGACTGCAAGGACGGCGGGTGCAAGTTGTACTACCGACTAGATATTGCAAATGTATACAATCTTTCGCCTTCGGGAACGAAGGAGCCTGTATCTCACGACACAGGGAATCCTAGTGTGAGTTCCAGGAATCAACGAATTTGAATGTAATCGTTTAAACAACAAATATTCTTCTTTATTCTTCCGCCATAAACAAAGCTCTTGCATTTAGCCAAAATACATAACTTGAAGCCGGCTGACCGATGTTACAGTGAACGCACATAGTACATGTGTGTGGAGACGGGGTAAGGCTGGCCGCACAAGCGCAGGTGCTTGGAGTGGGCAGTGCGTCCGCGTTGCATTGCAAGCCGAGCCGCGTGGAGGGCGCATCGACATCGACGCGTCTGTATCACCGGCTTGTCGCTCACGACCGCTTTGTCCGACCCTTGTCACATTATTTAGGACCAAGATTTCCGAACACTGTTTTGAATTATTCAGCTCTGTGGCAAGTTCGTAATTCGTACATAGATGGCGTTGGCGTAAAGTCGTTGAATCCAGTCGCAGAGTGTGCAGCGGACTGTGTGACGTCACTGATGACTTTAGCTATCCAAGTCATCCGATATGATTGCTTGAAGCCTTGACTACGCTCCGATGTTTCCAACGCCATGATACTCGCATAAGTTTGTTTTGTAAAGCAATATTACTAGCTGTTCATTGGTTTTAGGGTTCCGAACTTTAAATGGAAAAACGTAGCCCTTATAGAATCACTTCGTTGTCCGTACATCTGTCAAGAAAAGGAAAGCAAATATAGGGTATTTCCCGTTAATCTATTCATGAAATTTGGCAAAAAACAAGATTTTACAGCACAAGTAAAGGAAGAACATCAGAAATCTGTGAATTTGACGTGAGACTACTTGTCATGACATGCTCAGTGGTATCATTATGAATCATGGCTTGATCTCCACATTCATGTTTTAGTTTTCTAACTTTAGTGAAAATCATCTTTTTTTACATTCATTTCCTCATCTCCGTGAAAACCGAACATTCTGAAATAATTATGGTTGATAGAAATTAAGCTAAATATACCAGGAAAAAATGAAAAAAAAAATAATTATATTCTAAGAAACACAGTTTTGAAGTAATCAGCATTTTTCCTTTACAAACTAAGTTATGCGATCGAAAAAAAAACCATGATTATTGAGAATTTCCTGCGTACGAGTATATTTTTCCTTCGAAAGTTCGGAAGCCTCGGTGCATCAGTTTTCGCTCTTGGTCGGTATTTTTAGTTTTGGATGTAAGTTAAAATTTTAAATAAGATGTGTATCGCAATTTGGACTATATTTTTTTAAAGATTATAATAATATCTGGTATTACTTGATTGGCTTAGCCCTGTCCAAGTGAATGTGTAATGGCTATGAACATAAATATATTGGTCTGTCTCCAGGGCATCGCTGGGTAGGTGCCTACAACATCCGAAGCGCATGTCAGAAACAATCTAAAACAATAGCAGAGCTCAATGACTTGTTTGAAGTGAGATTGCATAACAATTGCATTCCTCGAGGACCGAGGCACACAACTTACTAGGTCTTTGAAAAATATAACCTAAGGTCTAGAAACTCGCGAATGTATAAGAGGCATTCGAATAACGTAAAGTAGCAAGACAATAACAAAGAAGAAATTAATGTTAGGCATCATTGAGTGCACTGGATACATGTATATAATTATGTAGCAAGGGTGAGCATTTGAGCACAAGTGATGGACAGTAGGACAGTGCTCGGGGAGGCAGCACGGAGCGCGGCGCCCTGCACCACTTCCCGGTCCACATGTCGGTCAAGGCGAAAGGCTCGAGGTCTGTTTTAACTCCCCAATTAGATAAGCTTGCGTACACACGAACAAAATGAAAACATGCCGAACACAAATGTCCAAACACGAGTTTATATGTTTGGATTGTATTTTTTTTTCTTATCTGATAACGAGCACATAGAGTCAGCTTATCTCAGGATTTCCTCTCGTTCGTTTGTAAATGATCGACTAGCAACAATCTTCAGAGTGTATCAGACGAGTATTATTATAATCTTGGATGTAATTAAATATAATTACTATATTATAATTATTATGTATGGTGGGACTTTTCGTACATTATAATAATTTCCCAGGAGGACTGTGTATTACTGCTGCTTTATCAACAGTTGACGATTGGGCACTACAATGAATACCTAGATATAAACGATGACAGAGAACACTCACAGACAGGCGGAGACTTACATCCTATTTTTAACCGACTTCATAAAAGGAGGTTCTTTGTTGGTTGTATCTTTGTAGGTCCGCGATTTTCTCAAAAACTGCTGGTCCGATTTTGATGGGATTTTCGCTATTGAAATGCATATATTCAAAGAAGGTTTTAATATATAATATATAGCTTTCCGCCCGCGGCTTCTCCCGCCTGGACATTTTTTTTACACCTTGGGTTACATTATTCAAGTTTTAGTAGGGATCCCTAATTATTTCTAATAAATATAGCCTATGACACTTTGTAAAGATGTAAAACACACAAATATTCCCTCTTTATAATATTAGTATAGATTAAGATCTTATAAATATAATATATTAAGATCTGACGAAGATCTTCGGAGATAGCCAATGGAACTCTTTAATTACTGACAGCAAAAGACCCGCGGTTACTGCGATCGTATGCCTATGCATTTCTGACACCATTCCGTAACTTACCATATACCATCACACTTCTAAGCTTTAACGAAGAAGGAAGAGGTATAGAGCTCACCCGTATTAAAAGTGATGATCACTACTCTAGACATTAGGATATTGTAATTTATCTAAATTACAAACAGACCCACTAAAAAGCGAGAAATAAAAAACTTTATTGAAAAAATAGAACCAACTTCAAAAACACTATAAATTGAAAAATTACTTATAGCTAAGTGGCGAAAATACAATATACAATACCTTATTGGAGTCACCGAGTTTTAGAACAATGTATTAGTTATTTTTCAATTTGAAGTGTTTTTGAAGTCAGTTCTATTTTAGCAAAAAAGATTTTTTTATTCATTATATGTTATTATTTGCCTAGTATTGGTTATATTATATAAGTCACTATCAGGTGACTGATACTGACAAATCCATAATTTTGGCCTGAATCTAGGATAGCATGTTAATATTATTTATTAACAGAAGAGGCGAAATGAACATATACATAGCCTTTTGTTTGCAAGCATTTCAACAACATATGTAGTTACTTGCAGTTTTCTGTTTATTCGGACATAACAACTGCTGACCCCACTACTTCAGTACCCTCTTCATAATACAGGATTTTTTTGTAACTGACCATTATATATTGCTTTTTTGTTATATATTTTGCATCCCACATTTAAGTCAAAAATAAGAAACAATGAGGTGACGAAAATGTATGCAAAATATATAAAATAATTAATGACTAAATATAATTACTCTGTTGTTGTCGTATTTGTATGTGACATACAGCATCACAAGTGATGTACAATTACCAATGAAATGTGGCTGAGATAATATATAATAAGCTAATCAATGGCAAAAAGCAATATGATTCATTGCATACAACTTGACTTAGATACCCAGCAGCTGACTGTAAAGATAGTAAAATAATTAAATAATGCCAGCAGAGAGCAGTGAGTGAAATCAGCCAAAAGTTCATAACTAGTTATGTAACTAACCACAGTTTTAAGCAATTTTATTTTTACTTAGTTCCATTACATAATGCCTAAGTTTAAGTACTAACTGCAGCTACAGCAAGTGATAGCAGAAGTGCTTCATTATTGATGTGAATTTGAAATAGAACTCTTCATTGAGCAAGTTGTTTAATATAATCGGTTTCTACTTTAGTACAATAGTGACATGCATAATTGTGTATGTACAGAACTTTCAGACATATTTTAGACACTACTCAGTTACAGGCTTAAGTCGAAATAACATTCCATTAATATTTTTGACAACAATTGTGTGAACAAAGTAATAATAACTCTTACTAGAGAGTAAACACAAGTTCCTGGACATGTAACAATCCGTGAAGGAAAATCATTTGAAATATTGTTTGAGGTCAAGTTATCAACAGTGAAACATCATGTCCTCACACAGTGCGCACACAAGTAGCCACTGTGTACAGTTAGGTATATGCTGCTATATTTATATGACAATGTACTTCAACACATACATCATACATAGTGTGTGTCATAGCCAAGTGTAGTTTATTTTGTGACTACCAGTTGCTAGGCTCTAAAGCTTAGCAACATACTGCTTCGGTTGTTCAATTAGCAGCTAGTCACTTTTATACATATTGTCAACACAGTTTGATACATGAAATATGTACTTGGTACTTCATTTACCTAAAACCAGATATATAAAGTACACTAGCATCACAGGCTTCTAGGTCTTCAGTCTAGTAACATTGATGGTTTATGTGTACACATTAATCATTTTTATCACATAAAAATCCTATAATGGGAACCTCCTCCGAATGTGAAAGACAAAGAAAATTATTACATTATCAGTTTGTGCTGAGTAATGTGTGCTAATGGTTTACATGTGAATTATATAGTATTTAGCTAATCATTTGTAAATAAACTGAAATTTATATTAAAATATTATGTCAATATGAAAGATAAGCTTCTGTATAACATGGAGTAAGCTAAATGAGCTGCATGTAAACAAATATTGAGTGTTGTTACAACAATAATGTGTCAATAAACTTACCCAGCACTAGGTGCGCCAATGACAGGGTTAATGTTTGAGCCAAGGTACTCATATCCACTCAGACACAACATCACAACACTAGGGTACACACTGAATGTTTTTGGACACTAATAACTTAGTATTACTTGATAAGCCCTGAGCATATTCATCACTGATCATCGTCCGGAAAGACAGACATACACACTGCCATTATTTAGCCATTAATTTAGTAGCTGTTAGTTGTAGTTACAAATTGTAAATCAAAATGAACTCCAGATTGATGTTTATTACATCATTAAATTAATTTGCAGTAACTATAAATCAAATGCTTCTAATACACATCAATGTTTTCAAATTATGACTTACTTGAAGATTATTTGTTTATAAAATAAACCATGAACATTTTCCCTGTATGTAAGTCAGTGGCATGAGGCAATGATGTTAGAATAGTTCAAAAGTTGAGGTACATTCACTGGCTTGAGTTGAAAACAAATTCTAAATGTGTAAAATATGCAAAGTGTTGACACAGGAACCATCAAATTAAAAGGCAAATTCAAATAATTTAAAAACTAGCCCGGCAGACACTAGTATCCAGTTTTAATACTGTTCAACAAAGAATGCAGAGATAAAACAACTTTGTGTGCAATCATGAGCATGATGTAACTCAGTCACTTGAAAACCTGTAGTCCTTCTAGTTTTATCACTCCTACCAGTTTGTTAATAGTTTGCTAAGCAGGTAAATGACCTGCGTGTAGGTAGCTAGCAACACAATGCCAACACACTTCTAGCGCATCACCTGTGCATGAGGAGGCTGCGGCTCACATGGACTGCACACCTGCTGAGGCACAACCCTGCTTGCTCACTACCACAATCACATCCACTAATTGAAACCGTTTAATGAGCAATTAACTGCACTTGCTGAATTTATTAGCTAAGACAACAAAACACCCAGTGAGCTCACACAGCGGCACACTGTCACTGTCCATGTCCACTGTGTCCCACTGATGCCCACACACTGCAACAGCAGAGTGCTGCCCGGGGCTGCGCGGCGCGCCCGCCTCTCTTGGGCCACTGAGGTACAGTCACGACCTAACCTCAAAATGCACACCAAAATGAACAATTGACATCACCCAGATGTTAGCAAAGACAACATACACACACATGACATCACCACCACCGCGGAGCCGCACGAAATTTCACAAAGAACGCTAACGCTGGCCGTGCGAGGCTAGCAGTATGGATTTGTGGGCAAAATGCTTTGTTTGAGTAGGTAGGTACGTACTCGCAGCCTTCACTGCATATAGCTATACATAGGTAGGCGCGTATGTTAGGTATGTGTAGTGTGTAGTGCACGGGTTATATGCACCTAGCCATAATTCACTCGGGCGTTTGGTGAGCGCCACGGTCGGGCCGCGCCGAGGCCGAGCGCCTCTCGCGCCGCCCTTTGTCTCGGGGGCGGCGCGACAGGTTTCGTGCGCCCCGCAAAAACTGTAAACACGATTCTGATTTACGATCCCGGCTGGCCGAGTCATTCATACGGGTGGCACCGGGGCTGTGCGGGCGGAGGCGGTCACGCTCGGCCGCCGCGCTCGCTGCTCGATCGCTATCAGCGCTGGCCGCGGTGTCCTCGCCTCGGCTCGCGAGCACTAGCGCGAGCGGACGATGCGACCGTTTCGAAATGGCGCAACGCGGAGGCCGTGACGCCGCGACCGCACGAGCGAGAGAATGTCCGCTCGGCGCGAGCGAGAAACGAGCGCGGACGGGTCGTTTCGCAACCTCGGATGGGCTCGCGGGGACCGAAATAATCCACGACGTAAGAACGCGGGCGGAACGACCACGGCACGCTGCAGGCGATGGGTGCGGGCGAAGAGACACGATACTCACGGCCTGGCCACTCGCAGCGGGTCAGCAGCGCCGGCGTCCATGGCGCGCCCAGGCCCTGGCCGCGGCCGGGCTCCGGGCCGTCGGCCGAGCGACGCAACACTCTCTCCGATCTCACTCGGAACGCGACGACGAACACCGTCGCATCATCTTGACGACACAGCACATCGACCGCGGCACTTCTATACGCGTATAAACACTCCGCGAACGGTGTTTTGTTACATCGGTTGACTTTTCTTTGAAAAATCAATATACATTTTCCCAGAGTTTAGAGATACGGACGAGTCGATGTCCAGCGCAGGTTAGGTGCGTGAAGTTTGCAAGCTTTTTTAGCGCACCGGTGTTACCAACATTTTTTTGCCCATTTTTTGTTTTGGGTGTTGTGATTTTTTTCTAGTGATTTGCAGTGCACTTCAGACTAGTCGCGCAGCGTTGGGTCTTCCATAATGCTCGCGTGTCGCGAACAGTGGCGCCAGTATTTGAAATTGTAAACTCTACTCGTACAAAGTATTATAGGGCCAAGGAAGCAGTTTAGAAATTATAAGGAAGTATAAATATTATTAAACATTTATTCATAGCATTATGATGTTTTAATTGTTCACAAAACATTTGTACTTATCAAAAGAAACAGTGTCACCTTAACTCATCAAGCAGACTTATTGGTAAAAGATTTTTCTAAATAAATGTAGATAATTAAGAACACACATAGTAAAATTACTATCAATAGATCTTGCATCATTTCACGTTTACGTAGTATAAGCGTTTCGGAATTAAGTTGGAGGAGTTGAATCTCACTTTAAACATAAAAAGTGAAGAGATCACACCTCCACTTGATCCTTCACGCGTCGTTTGTCAGCTTGAGATGAACAGGTGCTCCGGAGTGGCAGGACGACGATGTTGTGACGAAGCGGCTTCACGCGTGAGCTGGAAAGATAGATCTGGCAGCACATGGTGCAAACTGTCAAGATCCCCTGTCCAACTCAGACGTGAGGCCTAGCACGTGGCGGCGTCCGCAGAACTCTGGAAAGCAGAATGAATAATTATAAGACATGAATGTTGTCTGGTGCGTGTTTGTTCAGTGTGACAATCGTAGCGCGCGCACTCGATATGGGGCCGGGCGGCGCGCTATCACCGCTCGAAAAGGTGCGGCTAATGTTTTCTGATAAGAACAACGCTTTTCCCCGTCGCGTCATAGTCCCTGCATAGCTGTGTAGCGAATGTAGCCGCAATTAAATTATCGCCACATTAAGAAGATAATTTGTACATATTCGTAGCGGCAAATCACACGGAACGAGCCACACATGTGCCATTGGACCACCATATGTTATTACGTAATCGTTGTCGTTTTGTAGTAACAGCGATACTAATTGAGTCTCAAAACTGTCCGCATTATGGCTGGCCACGGGGTGAGCACGGAAAGCGGTCGCAATATTTTGTTGGATCGTGTACGGCTGCCACGTCGACATCTCTAATGGAGATGCTCGTACAATATAAAAGAAAAAGTTTGAGTATCACCAAGATCCGACAAATGGAATGACACCATCATCCATGAACGGGCGAGGAGTCCCGGGTCCTGGCGGTTAGGGCTCCGGCACAAGTACAACACGCGCCGCTCGTCTGCACAGTCAATCGTAATCACAGCTCACACTCCGATAGAGACCCGATCGATCGATGGGCCCATATTTATACTTTCGTCGATATCTTCAGATATGATATCGGTGTACCGACACGAGGCACAAACGTCCACCATGATCGTGATAAGATTCGACGGAACGGGGAATCGATTGGCCCCCGTCAGCCGTATCAGGCGCGCAAACACTCCACTCAGCCAATCGGCAAGGTATCGGTGATAAGCGCTGGTGACGGCGCGGCCGCTGCGCCGGCGCCCCACGCGCCCCGCCGCCGCGCCGCGGCCTATCTGCTGCCGGCGGCTCCAGCACGCCGACTGGGTGCCTTGTTTATAGTCGAGATACACCTTTATTACATTATAATTATCTATCTGCTGCTCACAGCCAATCTCATTATCATCTCATAGTTTTAAGTCCAAAACTATCAGAGAGAGCACGAAGCATGATTGTCTGTATTCCAATATCATTTCGATAACATATACTTCTAACAGGGCAATAGGAAGAAATCATAAACAAATACCTATAAACCAAAACATGTCCTAGTGCATAAAGTTTCACGAGTTCATAGTACCCTAAGTATACACCACACTATAGGCTTTTATTGCTTTACGTACAAATGCTCAAAATAATAGGTAGATAGGTATAGTTGATACGCACCTACTTTACTAGGATACGTGATAGGTACGTGGAAGAATTTCGACATGATAGATAAGGTGGCAAAGGCGCATATCAAACGGTGTCATTTGATAAGACACAAGGTGTGTGCTTTCTGGAGCACATCATACACCTGTGCGAGTACACACCACTAGCTACCAGTCACTGCTGCATGAGCCCACGACAAGTATTGTGACCCGCATGCCTCACTAACTCGTTAACGAATACGACAAAATATTAATTGCTCAGTTTCCTCGCACAATAAACGAATAGGATTGGTATCCTCACAAGTTTAATATTATATTGCTTGTCTATATGATAACCTAATATTTATTTATTGACATAAGAGTATGCTGGCCTATAGTAATCCACGTTCTAAAGTAGGTACTGTAACGGAAATGTTTATAAGTTTTTCGTTGTAGGTACCATACAACAAAAAACTTCCGATTCTCTTCCGTCTTCGACGTGACTATGAACATGTTCGAGGTCATTCAGAGTACTATTTTATTAAAGTTATCAGTTTCTAGATAATCAATGTGGCGCCAAAGAAGTAGGTACCTACGCTTTTGTGATTAACACAAGCACTGAACGTTTCAAAATTAAGTCCCCGTGACGATGACTCAACTGGTCTTCAAATAGTAAGGTTATTTATGGGTATCTCTTCAAACTGCCAAATTATCACCTACCTCTTTTATAGTCAGCAATGTTCTCTGGTTGCTAAGGGAAGCCAGTAAATTAATAGAACATAGCGCTGGACACTGGATCCACTGCAGTTACGGCCTGAAATAAAAGTCAATAACTAAAATGCAAAGAGAATACAATACTACGCTAAAATGCACCCATGCGGATATGCGGATGGCATAGCTGTCAATATTGCTTATTAATATGCTATTGTTCCAAAAAAAAGGTCATCGGTTTAATATCTAAACTGATAACCTTTTTTTGTTGTTTATTAACTTGCGTTGATATTTTTATGGAGCAACAGGTGATTGGACAAAATACAACTGCACCTCAGCAACTCACAGACTAATAGTAGATACTGATCTTCTTTTAATAAATCTTCTTTTTTTTTATCTTATTTATACGATACGATACGAATAGAGGGCTATTTTATAGACCCAAGATGGTGTATTTAATTTTTTGTGTAAAATTTGTGTTGTTTTACTAGTTATAAAAGCTGCTTAGCTATGGCTGTACGAATATACAATAAAATTACCATGCAAGCTTAAATTACTAAATAGCAGATTGTTTAAAATTCACTTGTCTAAATGGCTAAATGATAATATTTTTTATAGTATTAAGGAATATCTGGAACATAAACCATGTTAAAAATTTTGCATGCTTTAGTCTTAAGCAAAATATGTATGATCTCATCCTTACCATATGTAACACCTTTGTAGGCCATGTTTTATGCGAATAAATAAATAAATAGTTATTAGGGGTGCTGTTACGAATATATATGTTTTACGGGTGAAAAGGGGCGAAAGACCGCAAATATCTTTTCTGTAATTTTTTTTTACAGTATTTGCCAAATTACCTACTTTTCGACCATATACTCGAGCAAAGCCGCGGGCACAGCTAGTCAAACAAACACTTGACAAACACAGCCCACGTACAGTTCTTAAAAAATATATATTTATATCAATAACTTTTACGAAATAGATTGAAAACTCCTTGCAAATAAAGTTATGATGAAATTCGACGAAAAAGGTTTATCGAAATCTGATAACATATGGACTAACGTATGCAAAGTGCGATGCTCTCTATCAAGTTGTTTGGAATTCTATTGGCTCCAGTTAATAGAAAATTTTAACCTGGAAACCAAATTCTTGAGTGTCACTTTCGTGTGTCCTGATAAAGGCGTTAACAGGTAAATACAGAGTGTGAGATAAGGATTTCTTAATAAATATTATAGTCGCACACATTGCGTGGTTTAATCCTAATGCCGTGATCAGAATGTACTAACAACTCAAGTCCACATGTTCACCCAATGGTGCAGGACCCATGCCATGATATCACTAGAACCGGTGACAACTGCCTGCAACAAATGAGCGTCCCTTACTTGGATTGGATACTCGTCAAGGGACGCTTTCTACATGTCTATAATCCTTACTCATTGTTTGCATTTTTAACCGACTTCAAAAAAGATGAGGATTTCAATTCGTCGTAATATTTTTGTTATGTATGTTTTCCTATTTCTCTCCTGAATCGATTTGCAGAATTATTTTTTGTTTATAGTATACTTTATAGGTTCTATAGAAACATTGTCACGATCTGATCGTGAGCTTCAGAGATATATAGCGGAACTCCTAATAGGATCATAGCAGAACTGTCATCTATCTATATCTATCTATACTTATAATAAATCTGTAGAGAGGTCAATTCTGTACGTGAAATATATTTCCAAAATAACTATCAGGGGGTGATTAGGGATCGATACTGATGCCAAAAACGCAAACAGTAAAATTTTTGTCTGTCTGTCTGTCCGTCTGTCTGTCTGTCTGTCTGTCTGTATAAACTCTATAGAAACAAAAACTACTCGACGGATTTTAACGAAACTTGGTACAATTATTTGTCATACTCCTGAGCTGGTTATAGTATACTTTTCATCACGCTACAATCAATAGGAGCAGAGCAGTGAAGGGAAATGTTGTCATTTTGTTTAAACGCGCTAATCTCAGGAACCGCTGGTCCGATTTGAAAAAATATTTCAGTGTTAGATAGTCCATTTATTGAGAAAGGCTATACGTTATATATATCATCACGCTAAGACCAATAGGAGCGGAGCACCACTATTCCACGCGGACGAAGTCGCTGGCAAAAGCTAGTACTTATAATAAATCTGTAGAGAGGTCAATTCTGTACATGAAATATATTTCCAAAATAACTATCAAGGGGTGATTAGGGATCGATACTGATGCCAAAAATGCAATCAGTAAAATTTTTGTCTGTCTGTCCGTCTGTCTGTCTGTCCGTCTGTCTGTCTGTCTGTCTGTATAAACTCTATAGAAACAAAAACTACTCGACGGATTTTAACGAAACTTGGTACAATTATTTGTCATACTCCTGAGATGGTTATAGTATACTTTTCATCACGCTACAATCAATAGGAGCAGAGCAGGGAAGGGAAATGTTGTCATTTTGTTTAAACGCGCCAATCTCAGGAACCGCTGGTCCGATTTAAATAATTCTTTCAGTGTTAGATAGTCCATTTATCGAGGAAGGCTATAGGCTATCTGCTATATATATATCATCACGCTAAGACCAATAGGAGCGGAGCACCACTATTCCACGCGGACGAAGTCGCTGGCAGAAGCTAGTAATAAATAATATCACTTTGCTTAATACGTGTAATCGATGGCTGGCCACTAACATGGAAGAGGGGGAGGGATGCATTGAAGCCCTTCTCCACTCCTACTACTATTCAAGATTAAATAATATTGTGTGAGGTATTGTTTAAAAGGGCTTTTGGTAAGGATTTCAAAAATATTTGCTACGCCCTAACAGGGTTATGAATCCATTAGGTTATAAACCAAGCATGTAACCGTGTGTACATTGTGCAATGAATAAATAAATAAATATTACATATTATACCAGTCCACATATCACTATAACTCTATCTATATCAGTGTAACAGAAGTCTGAGGGGGGAGTAGAGTGAATCCTAGACAACAATAAAAATCATGAAAAACGTTCACAACCGTTTTAGCAGAAAGTGAACTTATTTACTCTTTTTTAATGTTTTTGGGTATCTATGTGGATAAAAGATGGTTACTTTGATGGAGTTGGGATCGTAATTGAGTAAGTACATATTTTTGTATGGCAGACGAGTAAGTATTTAATAATGTAGGTACGTTCGATTTAAGAATAAACTCGTAAAACAGCAGTGACAATTATGTTTTATTTTCTACTGAAACGTATGTGTTTTGCTTATTTTTTGCCGCCGACTTGGGAAACAATTTTTTTTTGGTGTATGAATAAAAAAAAGCAAAAATCAAAGATGAGAATGATATGAAAATGTGCAAAATAAATCAAATTCAATAATTGTGGGACTGCCCTGCATAATTGAATCAACCCGCCTAATTATAAAATATTTTAATCTAGTATGTAGAAGCTAGAGTTAATGCCCGGACCGAATTGTCCCGAATTGTCTTATAGATATATACCTAGACGACCTATGGTCTAAATTCTTAAAGGGACAAACCAATACGAATTTATACATATCATAAACACTTTACTTTTTTCCTAGATTTAAATATTCCTAGAAATCCTCGCATCGATTGATTAGAATCGCTACTTAGGGTACACGTTAGCCCACTCGCGGCACTCGGACAGCGAGAGCGCGCGGACGTACGACCCATTCACCCATTCATCATAAAACAAACAAAACAACTATGTTACGAGGTAAAATCAATCGATGCACTGTCCGAGTACAGTCGATGAATCAAACCTATACAAAATAAGAAATAAAATCGCAAGCAGTATGAATATCGCGGGCCGCCCAACCCGCGTCGCGCCGGCGGGCGGGCGGGCGGGCGCAGCCAGGAGTCGGCGGCTCAGTGAAAGCAGTCGCTCGCGGGGGGTGAGGCGCGCCCCGCCGGCGGCGGCCGTGAACTGGAACTTCGGAAACTTCTGTCGTATTGTGTTTACATTGAACTTTGTTATGTGGGTTAAAGTTAAGCCAGAGTTCACAACGTGTGTGCCGCCCGCTTTACTCGATTGCAAAGTTCACTCTCAAGTTTGTCGTATCGATTTTCATCTCGTGTTTACGAAATGTTTCAAGGTTGCAGACATTTTATGATATGAGATTATGATCGGATGTACTCTAGACACGCTGCTTTGATGCCTTTTAATGGAAAGTACTTCTAGGGCAGTAATAATTTCCGATGTCCAGATCGTGTTACATCGGAAATAATAAAAGTCATGGGTCCTAAAGCTGTAAAAGTCCTACATAGAATTTGCGACAACATCTGGCGAACTGGAAGATGGCCTTCAGACTGGACTAAGTCGATCATATTACCTACCTCTCCACAAAAAGGGATCCACTTCTAAGTGCGAGAATTATAGAACCCTTGCATTGATATCATGCCAGCAAAGTAATGTTACATATCATCAATAACAGGATTCGATACTTTCTGAACTGGCAAATTCCACAGGAACAGGCGGGCTTTGTAAAGGGCAAAGGAACCCGCGAGCAAATTTTAAACATTCGCCAACTGGTCGAAAAGGCCTACGAGTTCAACACACCCACCATCTTTTGTTTTATCGACTACAGTAAAGCCTTTGACTGTGTTGTATGGTCGGACCTATGGAAGGTACTTAGTGAACTGGGAGTACCTCAACACCTGGTTGCCCTCATCCGCTCTCTATACCTGGACAATCAAGGAATGGTAAAGGTCGAGAACTGCACATCAGAGCTTTTTAGTTTCGGTAAAGGGGTAAGACAGGGTTGCATCCTGTCTCCAATTCTCTTTAACGCCTATGGAGAGTACATAATTAGGCGGGCATGTGAAGGTTGGGAGGGTGGAGTCACAATAGGTGGCACTAAAATAACAAACCTCCGCTACGCAGATGACACCACACTCCTTGCTGCAAGTGAAACCGAGATGGTGAAACTCCTGGCCCGGATTGGGAACATCAGTTTGCTGTTGGGTCTAAAAATCAATCATAGCAAGACCAAAGTAATGATAGTAGATCGTACCAACAGCCTTGAACTAACGGGAACGCTGAACCTTGACATTGTGACCGACTTCGTCTACCTAGGGTCAAACATTAGTAACACAGGGTCATGCGAAAAAGAGATAAGGAGACGTATAGGGATGGCCAAAAATGCAATGTCCCAACTGCATAAGATATGGAGAGACCGTAACATCACGCGAAAAACTAAGACCAAATTGGTGACTTCGCTAGTTTTCTCCATATTCAGTTATGGAGCGGAGACCTGGACACTGAAAAAGGCCGACAGAGACCGAATAGACGCCTTTGAAATGTGGAGCTGGAGAAAAATGCTGCAAATTCCATGGACCGCCTTTCGCACCAACCTGTCTATTCTGAGAGAGCTTAATATCAAAACTAGACTCTCCACGACATGCCTTCGTAGGGTGCTGGAATTCTTCGGACATATTGCCCGTAAAGAGGGTCACAATCTTGAACAGCTGATGGTGACAGGCAAGGTAGATGGTAAACGTCCTAGAGGACGCAGTCCCACGAGATGGTCGGACCAAATTCGATCTTCTCTGAACATCAACTTCCACAATGCCCTTCATGAAGCTAAGGATCGCAGCAGATGGAGGGAAATCGTGTGGGAGAAACTGATGCAGCGGGGGAGTCACGACCCTCAGTAATGAGGAAAACGACGCGAGGAGGAGGACTTCTAGGGCAACGGTGGTCCTTCTGATGGTGGCGCAGCTTCACTCACCAGGGACGCACAAACACAAACAAAGTAACAAATTAAGATCTCATCATGTCTCCGGAGGAACCTGCAAAGGTCACGGGACGTCAGCACTAGGAAGAGCCTAGGAGTGACTTTCTCTATATGCAATGTCACCACCGGGTGGCAACAGGCCACCACTACCGGATAATGCCGAGGAATACTTTTATGCTTACTTTAGTTGATAGGGTGCACAAGACAATAACGCAGTAACGGCATGAGATATGGGAGATGAAACTAGTGCCAATGACATGATCCGAAGAAATAATGTGAGACAACAATTAGTGACGCGCGGTGCCAATGCATGCAGGTCTCACATCCTTTGCGTGCGTGACGTCACAATTAGATGACCTTTCTGCATATACGTGAAGCCGAGTATATTTTCATAGTATTGTCTATTTACCGAGAAATAATTGTAACTTTACTTGCAAGTGGCATTATGTTCAAAATGAATGTTATAAAACTAGAATGACTAAAAATAAGAGTCTGACTCTTTTCAGCTGCAGTAGTCGTCCACATGTCATTTGGGTGGAAGTCAAAGAAAAGAAAAACCCTGATGAAGATTTTGAATGACTTGCTCCGATTCGGTACTTCATTCTTGATTAGGTACGGTTTTGTTACAGCCAGGTTCAGAACTCCTTGAAGAACTCGAAAAGGTAGGCTGGATATACTTTTTAGTCCCTTTCACTAGAACTTCTCTTGTAGAGCAGCTTGTGGCTAAGTAACAGCCACACGGGTCGATCGATCGAAAGTTAAGCTACGCTTGGCGCGGTCGGTCCGTGGATGGCTGACCATTTATGACATAACAAAACGCCTCCATACCTCGGAAAGCACGTAAAGCTGTTGGTTCCATTAGTAATTTGTAGATTTTTGACAGTCATTACGAGTAGTGAGTAGCCAGAAAGTCTGACAACCAGTCCTACCTAGGAGTATCGTGTTACCCCATAAAATTGGGTTGTGGAGGTCAGATAGACAGTCGTCCCATATAAATCAATGGTATTCACCTGCATCCGATTTGACTGAAAGCCGACCCCACGATAGTCGGGAAAAGGCTAGGCTCATGATGATATCTCTTGTATTTATGGGTGTGCTTACAAACATAATACTTATTATACATGCACAAACACCCAGTCCGCGAACATTTTTTTTTGTCGTAGCGCAGTAGCTTAGCCAATTGCTCAGCCATCATATTAATGCCGTCAATCAAGTGTAGAAAAATTTGTTTCAACTAACATCAGGGAGTTTATTACAGTACAGAGCTGTGGTGTGAGGGTGAGTTATATAACTTCATTTAAATTCCTTAATTCGGGCTTGTAGAAGAACAAGTCCGAATTAATAAAGTTGAATCAAGTTCTCGTATCGGCACGTATTACATAAGGATACTAGGTACTACTGGACCTAACTACAAGGTCGAGCGGGGCAAATAACATGACAAAATGTGAATAGCAATAGGTCATATCATTCATTAAACGGCCGAAACCTACACAGTATAATAATTTCTTGATGTCCTGCTAAGGCATAAAGTACGTGGTCATTACCTGCTGGTGGAAGTATTATCACTTATCAGTTCTTGAGTATTCTTATAAGTTTCGCTGTAGCTAAAGTTATATCTCTCTCTAGCATCATAACAACGCTTGGTACCTGGGTGTGAGCGGCAGACGTGGCAGTGGTGTGCGCTAGCGTATCGTGTGCGTATCAGCCCAGCCACGCTATCAGATAACAGCCGCACCTGAACCTATTTTTCCTTATCGGTAGGTGCGCAGGTTCCAGATAAACTTTCTCTAAATTAGTTTTTTCGTTATGTTACAACAAGCTGCATCCACTAAACAATAAAATATTAGATTCTTTCCTTTTTTGACCTTAAACAAATCGTCCCCGTAGGTGGAAAATTAAATAAGTCCGATTTTGGCGATTTTCACTTTTCCCTATTTTCAAAACACCTTAAACATGCCGCATATTTGAGCCTAACAGGCATTTTCGTATCTTATTCCGTTCCAAAATTATAGCCAGTTTTGTCGGACAGATGGAATAATAAATATCTCCAGACAAACACTATTTTTGTTAAGGAAAAATAAATAACTCAGTAAATAAATCAATAACTGTGGTCAATGATAAGTTGAATATCAAATAAATTAAATAACATGAGTTGTTGAATTTTTCCTCAACTTAAAATTCTTTCACAAAACTAACTAAGTTCTAGGAAAACTAAATAACTCTATTTATTTAATTCTGCTATTCAGAATTGTGATTATAACGTACCTAATTTATAAATACTTGATGTTATCTATTTCTTCTACAACTAGATAATGATTAATTATAAGATGCTAGGCAAATAAAATTAAATAAATTAAGTTGTTTATAATTGCCATAAAACGAAATGCACCTGAGGAAAGTTATCATTATTTTTTTAAGAGAATTTGGCCGAAATATTGTCAGTATCCACCATCTAGGCAATGACTGATCGAGAACGACGGCGACGACGGAGAACGCGGGGGTGAGCGCATGCGGATTGATGCATCGCATCATCATCATCATCATCAGTGGCCTTTAACATCTACGAAAGATGATTCAAACAGCAGCCGTGTCAGGTTATTTGGCTTTGGCACTAGCGCTGATGGCTAAGAAGGCCTATACGAGAGCGACAACGCTGGTCGCAACGTCCGCGGGCCTTCGATGGACCCTCGCACTGTCCCCCCTGTGACCCCTGGCGTCCGCGCTTACGTCTATCTGCTTGGACTTATAACCGGTCACTGCCACTCCCCGTGTTGTTTTCCACTCAGCAAAGCTGTAGTGGGTGAAGTGACCTGTCCACGGATGCTGCATCGCCTGGGACGCAATTAAGATAGTGCAGGCTTTCCCAAGACCTACACCACTCTCTCGGCGTCACCGACTTGCCCCACAGGAACGAAAAGTCGTTACGTGCGGAGTCGGATTCGCTGCAGGTGCTTTCGGCTCCACCAACACCGGGTTTATTTCGAGTTGACCGTCTCTGTGGGAGAAGGGTTTGGATATTGGAAGGGATGGGGGAATAAGGGATACTAAAGTCACGGAAAAGGATTGTGACTCTAGCAGCTCGAGCAGTCCGGGGTCGCACACCCGTAGTGGCTTTAGTCAGTTAACGGAAAGATAACTGAAGAGTCCAACCTCTGTCTTGCGTTTTACTGTGTGATACGTGACCTTCAATTGCGTTGACGTCAGAGTGACCGATAATGGATTCGCGAGGTTTATTCAGCGACTCACAAATCGTCCTTGCATGGCTAAACACTGAGCTAACAAAACTTCAAGCTTATGTATCGAACAGAGTAAGTGTAATTCGTCAAAATACCGCTGGATGCAGTTGGCAATATGTCAATACACATGACAATCCTGCTGATCTCATTAGCCGAGGCGTCAACCCGAAAGAGCTGAGTAGCTGCGACATTTGGTGGAAAGGCCCAAAGTTTCTGCAAAACAGTGAGTACGAGTTTCTGCTTACAGCTCACCTGCTAATTCACTCTCTGTGGAGCCCTGCTTAGCTCCTTCCAGCAACTTGGTATGCCAAAACCCCAATCCGCTTGACTATGTGTTCAAGCGCTTGTAAAATTACTCTAACATAAATAAAATAGTTAGGCTATTAGCATTCATATTGCGATTTTTAAACAACATAAAAAAAAATAATACAAAAATTAATACAAACTATTTGCAAAGTTCTGAGTTAGATAATGCATTAATGACAATAATTAAACATGAACAATATACATATTTTAAATCTGAAATTAAAGCAATAAGCAATAACAACAGCTTGAAAGGGAATCTGGCTGAGTTGCATCCCTTTCTTGACAATCGGGGTCTATTGCGCGTTGGTGGCAAACTGCATTATGCTGATATAGCTTATTCACAAAAACATCCTGTCATACTGCCCAGAGGCTCTTCAATTACTAGCTTGCTTATAAGGTGTGAACATGAAAGGCTACTGCACGCAGGGCCTAAGCTTTAACTCTCGCATCTTAATCAAAGCTTTTGGATTGTCAATGGCTTATTAGAAGTTAAGAAAGTAACTCACAAATGTATTGTATGTTTCAGACAAAAGGCCTTAGCAGCCAAGCAACTAATGGGCTCCTTGCCGGCTGCACGTGTAACAGCTACCAGCCGCCCATTTGAGAAGGTCGGCGTGGATTTCGCTGGGCCAATTGATGTGAAACTCTCTCGCGTAAGACGATCTTTAATTGGGAAAGGGTATATCTGTGTATTCGTGTGTTTCGCGACAAAAGCCGTTCACTTAGAACTCGCATCAGATTTGACCACGGAAACCTTCCTTGCGTGGTTGAGGAGATTTATCTCCAGACGAGGTTTGCCCACCGAAATTCACTGCGACAATGCAAGTATATTTAAATGTGCAAGGAGTCAATTAGTCGAGCTCTACAAGCTGCAAGCTTTTCAGAGCCACCAAATGCAGGTTCATTTACCGCCGAGCGTGGGATACAGTTTCACTTTATACCATGTTACTCACCTACATTTGGTGGGCTCTGGGAGGCGGCAGTTAAGAGCACAAAGTTTCACTTAAAAATAATAATATTACAAAAAACTGTTCTAACTTATGAACAGCTTAATACTGTTTTAACTGAAATCGAAGCAGTGCTTACTTCTCCGCCACTCTTACCTTTATCTTTGAACTCCGATGATTATTGTTATTTGACACCTGGTCACTTTATTATAGGTAGTGCTTTGTCAACGTATCCTCAAGGAAATGAATGTAACATTCCACAAAATAGACTTAAGTTTTGGCAACTATGTAATTCTTTAAAAAAATCCTTTTGGAAAGTGTGGTATCAATGTTATTTAAATTTATTACAAAATAGACCTAAATAGAAATATGCTAATTGTAATGTAAAATTAAATAGTTTAGTAATTTTAAAGGAAGATAATCTTCCAATAATGTCATGGCCAATGGCTAGGGTTGTGAAATTATTTGATGGTCATGATAACAAGGTTAGGGCTGTAGAAGTAAGAACTCCTAATCATAAAACCCATGTACGGAGTATTCATAAAATATGTGTCTTACCATAGATGATAATGAATAAATTTATGTGTTTTGATTTGATACAAACTTATATTTTTTAGTTCTAATACTTATTATTAGTTTTGCTCACTACTAAGTATGTCTTTTGTAATTAGGTCTCTGATTTTAGAGCCATAATGTTATTTTTTGAGTTCAAAAATTATTTTCTGTTTTGATTTGAAAGAATACTTTAAGTTAACTTGTTTTCACTTGTTATAATTAGTGTAATTTTGTTTATTTTTTTAAGTTTGTAGCAAGATAAGTATCTAATTACAATACACTTTTTCTGATTTTTATTGTACTTTTCTATTTCTTCCTTACTATAACTTTATTAATATCATAATACAGCTTTTATTTAAATGAGACCAATAATAGATAAAAAAATATCAAAGTAATAATAACGTACAAAGCTAATAAATTTTACATTTAAAAATATTTCGAGTTTGATAAATTCAATAACTGCATTTATTTAACCAAATTTTATTCTACCAAATGTACTTAGCTCGTAGGAAAACTAAATAAATAGCCGAAATAAGTAGCTAATTGCAGTTACGTTATAAATAACAGTTGTGGCAAAATTAAACAACTTGATTTTTTATGTGTTATTCAGTTATAGTTAAAGATAGAGTTCAGTTTGTTAAAACATAATGTAAAAGGTAATCAGGTCCACAATATATAAAATTACCGACAGTAAAATTGTCTCACATTTTTTAACAAATGTACATTAACTGAAAAAAAAACACTAAATCGCGTTTATCTCAAAACTACAAAATCAGAGTTATTTAATTTTCCACCTACGGGGACGAAATCTACTTTTATTCAAATCTTATATTAATTTAATTGAGATGGAAGTTATGTTCATAATGACACAAATTAAAATACAAAGGTTTGCATCATTAATCAGACTGAAGAGCATTTCTTATTGATCTTCAGGACAACTAACACAGGTTGTGTACCCCTAGCAGCACCGCGTCTTCACGTTTCGTGCCATAGGATTCCAGCTATTCCCAAGTAGGACCGACTACGTCGTCTTACGTTTATTCGTCAAACACAGTCATTGTTTTCAGTCATTGTGATAACTTAAGTTATCACAATGACTGAAGGCTTGAATGAGACAACACGATCTTACCACGAAAAATGTAATAAACTCGTCCTATGAAACTTGGAAAAACAAAAAACTTGGGGGAAGCAGGAGAACAAATTAAAGATCCGACAGGAATCGTGACACCTATGAAAATATGTAGTCAGCAGCTCGCCAGCTGATTTTATGAAAAATACATTCTAGCAATATTGTTATCTTAATATCCTTTATCAATGCTAAAAATAGTGAGGCGGAGTATTATTACGTGGCGAGTATTGTGCTGCGGCTGCCAAGGTCCCGCCTTGGACAGGTTACTGTCACAACGTGCAATATTACTAACTAAATGGTATGCCATTATGAAGTCGCAGCAATCTCATTAAAACAAGCGTCGGGTATAAATATGTGCCTAAGTTAACGCAAACGGATTAATTAATGATACTTTATTTTTTTATCCATTAAACTTTAATCACATGTGTACAATATTTTTATAAGATAGGTCAATATATCTAGTAGAACATATTGACTAGGAAGCTGCTACATTTTACATTCATATTTCAGTTATGTTGATCAAATTTTTATTTTTAATAGATATGTATAATTTTAGCGGCTTCTGTATTCCTTGAGCACGATGACGAGCGATTAAACCGTCGATTACCTTTCCTTAATGTATCTTATGTTTGTGATATCATACTGGATTGTTAGGTGTTACTATAAAGTTTATTTTCCTATTCCGATATGTAGCAACACAAATCACGAGTAGGTACTGGGGCACCTAAAATAACAACTATAAGGAATTTTTATTACTTCGGAACCCCAGTAATTTCCTACGGTGAGCTCCCATCTCATTGCTAAACGTGATCAACTATAGTAAGTTCCTCAGTGTTTTTCAGAAACTTCTAGCTATGAGTCACTATCTAACGCATTGCTGTGATACCACCATATCATCGGTTTTGATGTTTACGAAGATTTTGCATTGGAAAATATTAGCTGTCGGGAAAACATGAGTACGTATGTCTGTACCGTCATGTCACTTCAGCCACAATAGTACCTCGGCTTTATCTCGTTTTTTACAGTTTATTTGCTGAAGGCGCACGATAAAGATAAAGATAAGTGGCAGTCAACGCTTTTATCGCGAGCTATCGCGCGAAAACTACTCGCTTCAGGAAGTCATGCCGTGCTTATTCTAATGTAATTACTTCATAAATATAATATTATACTTTTAAACTTCATCAACATCGATCTCAGTAGACTACTTTTGGGGCCCATGCTTTGTGTATGATATATTTTGGGCGATTCAGTTGATGTATAATGAAATCAGTTAGGCATTGCGGCTACACGGTGGTCACGTGTCATAGGTATTCAGCATGCATTAGTCATCATTCAAACTTGTTGACAAACGTGTTACTGGACAATATGCCTCCACATTATTATGATCACTCCATGGAATATTATGTCTAACTAACTCTGCTGCTTTGCTATTACCATAGATATAAGCTATAAAATAACAAATAACTTTGGACTTTGATAATGTAGGGACTACATTATAATTATGATATTTTAGGATGGAAGGGGTAAGAAGCGTAGAAATTGTTTATACCTGTTAAGTTTTTAGGAAAACTTGAAACCAACGGGGTAAAGCAGCTGATTAAATCGGCACTCAGTTTTCTCAAGAAGCTTAAAATATAAAATAGGCTTGGTACCTACGTATGTACCTACCTACATGGTTACTTGTGTAACTTGAGTGTTCAAATCTGGAGGTCTCAATGTTAGAATACCTTTTAATGGGCTTAAAGTTAATAAAAATAGATAGGTATCATACATGATAAGTTAATTATATTTTTCATAACATTATCCTTCATTCTTTGAAAATTCATAATCTAAAGTTAACAACACATTACGAAACTTCTCTATGTTGTGAATATTAGCAATTTAACTGAAGTAAGTTAACTTTACAAACATTGTATTCATTAATCAAAAGTTTGGCGCAGCGCCTCACATCCTCCAACTCCGCCTCCGCCCACCCCTTCTCGTATTTAAACATGTATATCTACAGAAAATATAATTTCTGGTTTAGGTCGCACATAATACTCTCTTCTAACATATATTAATTGGCAACCCCGACATTTAAAAGGTCAATATTTGACAAATGGCCGATATCTGTCAGTGTTCTGCGGAATAAACACCACGAACGTTTATTTATTTTTTGAATAATAATAATGGATGAAATTTGTCGATTATGTTGTTCAACGAAGTTTGTTAATAATGATATATTTGACGAAGAAAATGCATTGTACCTGAAAATGTCGTTATATTTGCCAATAAAGGTAATTTTCGCATATATGTATTTACGGTTTTCATGTGATATTTTAACCTATTTATTAAGAGATGTTGGTGTTTATTGATAGGTTTTCAAAAACGATCGACTCCCTCGGAAAGTCTGCGACAAGTGCAGTTGCAAAGTAAACGACTTCTATCAGTTTTGTAATGAAACTATTGAGGTTCAAAATAGGTGAGTGATGTGTTTCATAATGTAAACGTACATTTATATTACTTGTTGCCAGAAACCGGTGTAGATATCTTAATTTATTTAATCTATTCAGTACTAGTTCAAAGAATGGCATTTCTTTTGTATTAAAGCTAATTATTAGCTTGAATTCACCCATGTTAATTGATATTACTGGATAGTCCATTAGCAGTAGATTGTTAGAGTTTTTCTAAACTTATACTGAATTTATCACAAATATGTTAGCCAACATAGTAAGAATATTACTCATATTTCAATACAATTGATTTCAGGTTGCGCAGTTTATTCCTGTCTTCTGAGGCATGTATAGATGCATCAGTTGACCTCACGCTCGTCAAACACAGCGTATCGCCTCCACCCGTCCAGTCAGTCCAGTGCGAGCGCAGCACACAGACTGACAACCCCGGTGCCTCACATGACTGTCATGTCACAGTACAAGTTAAAGAAGAACCGAATTCAGTTCCATTATCACCCATCAAGAAAGAAGAGGACAATTATTATCATATAAGTTCTGATCACTTTAATGATGGCTCATCAGGTAGCGAGGATATTACATTAATAAGTCTGAAAAAGAAAAAAAGTAAAGGATCAGCTGCCAATGGGGCTGTAACTGTGAAAAGAAGAAGAAAAAAGGCAGCTAATATGAAAGAATGGGGGGAGCTGATGAAGTCGCTGCCTGATGCAACACTCACAGTGGTGGATGGTGATGACCCTGGCGTGCCACTGGAGAGCATCAAGGAGGAGCTGCTGATAGACAAGCCGTCGCAGATGAAAGAGCTGGATATGTTCCATTGTTGCATCTGTTTCGTACAGTGCTACAGTAGGACTGAGATGCTGCAGCATTACAGGTAGCATAGAAATATGTGATCTCACACATCAGTTATTAATTTTCATTCAATTTATTTTTACTTATGAAATGTGTTAATACAAACATATTTTTATTTACTGAAGGCAATGGTTTTTAAATCTCCAGCCTGCATATAAATAATGTTAAAATAGTAGACCGAGATACAATATCAATTATATGTTAGTGGCATATAGTCAGAGTCATAGGCTTGAGAATGCCACAGTATAACAAAGTTATTGTTGTATAAGCTGGTGGCAGTTGGTGTGCGGAGTGGGGATATGCAGTGATGTGGTGGCTGTGTTGTTGCAGGCAGCACGCGGAGTCGCCGGGCAGCGAGCCGCCCGCCGCGCCGCCGCCGCCCGACGCCGAGCCGCTGCGCTGCACGCGGTGTCGGAAGGTAGGCCCTTCTTCACACAGACACACGCAACAAGCTTACTTCATCCATTTCACTCAAACATAGCAAGTGACATGGGTGAGGTCCGCGCTTGTACCAGCGGGAAGCGTGTTGTCGGCAGGTGGTGCCGCGCGGCGACTGGGGCAAGCACTGGACGCGGCACTGGGAGCGCGACCGCCGCCCGTACCGCTGCGCGCTCTGCGAGAAGACCTTCCGCGACCCGCACCAGATACTCAAGCACGGTCAGTATTATTCTACGTCCGCTTTTGTCACATATCTCGAGAATTTTTAATATCTATCTATACTAACATTTTAAAGAGGAAAGGTTTGTTTGTTTATTTGTAGGGTTTTAACTCAAAAACTACTGGACCAATTTAAAAAAATCTTTCACCGTTAGAAAGCTACATCTTTACAAAGTGTCATAGGCTATATTTATTTCCATTTTAGGGATCCCTGCTAAAGCTTGAATAATGTAACCCAAGGTGTAAAAAAATGTCCACGCGGGCGAAGCCGCTGGCGGAAAGCTATCTAGTATAATCCAAACCTAAGTTAAGTTCAATAAAACGATGAAGCGCTTGGAGCCATTATGATCTCTACTTCGTCACAGACCGCGGCGCCACCGCCAGCTACGGGTGGAGTCACATCGCGGTCTGATGGCGTTGATGAGAATGAAGATAATAAAGTTGTTGCAGTAAGTAGCCAGTGCAACGACCCATTGACGAGTACCCTGGAGGATGCGACCCGGGCGTTTAGATCCACCCCCATCGAATTAAGACCGCTTAGTGCTTGGTGTTGATAGCTATTTTGAAAGCAGCGAAGATCAATTTGAGACGAACTCAATTCTGTACTGTGCGGCGGTAGCGGCATGTCGCTGAGTAAATGTCAAATCTCCAAACAGTGACAAAGTCCTACGACGAAAACCAGCTGTTCCAGCCCGGCAACGCAGTATAAAACGTCGTATCGAGGGGGCCAGAGTACTCATCGGTAAACTATGTTGCTTTTGTGAGACGGGCGTATGCAGAGACATGAATCAGCCCCCAAAAATATATGTCCCGTGTCACAGAGCGTATCGACTTCCTGAAGCAAAAGGTTAATGTATCCGTAGGTACAAGCGACGGGTGGAGTACTATACTTAAAATAGCATGTTCCAGAGCGCCCAAACGTAGGTACAGAACTTGGGGGCGACCTGATCAAAGTGTGTCGCACGAGCATCTCTCAGATGACGATGCCACAAGCACGTTCTGGCGTAACATCTGGTCGATGACCGTCTGCCACGAAGAAGATGTCTGGATACGCGATGTTGAACGGGATTGTGATACTATACCAGAAATGACCCTTGAGTTTGTTTCGGTGTATCCTCCAAGGTAGTCCCAAGTCTTCAAGTAGGAGGTAGTAGATAGGAAACACCGGCCTCATCTAGCTTTAAAAAAATTACGTGTGTTATTTTGTAACCCTATTTGCAAAATAAATATCATTTATCATTATCATTTATAATGGAGGAGGTTACCATCGCCTCGTCTGTACCTAGTGCAGTCCGACCGGCATCAATCTGGAAGTCACCAGGCCCGATGCCGGACCGAGGCGTCAATGCGGCTGACGTGAAACAATCGTTGCGGGGACGTTTCTTTGATCGCCTAATTATGGTTTTGAAAAGTTCCTGATGTACTCCTTTGGCATACTCAAGTGGACCCAGACTGAACTTGACACGCTGGATAGAAGAGTACGGACATTGTTGAACGCATTTCGGATGGATCACCCGCGAACTTTGGGGATGAGATTGTACATCCACGGAAGTGCGGGCAAGGCGAATATTTGCATGCATGCATATTTGACACGGCACGAATTGTGAGGCTTAGACCCAGTTCCCGATATCAGTGTATCCTGGTTTATTATATTTTTAAATAGTTTTTTGTTAAATAATATATGTTAAAAATGGCCAATAATATATTAGATTATTATAGATATTAATGCTAAGTAATATTTCAGTATTTAGGTACTTTCTCTTTTTACTAGTGCTTGTTAGGGAGTGTCACAATGATCGTAAGTAATGAAGTCGATGGCACATTCCAGGCGCGACGCACAACTTCGAGGCGGGCGCGCCGACCGAGCCCGTCAACAAGCGCTTCGTGTGCGACCTGTGCCCCGAGGCCTTCGTGTACATGCGGTGAGCCTTTATTAAAACATTTTAAAAGTTGATACTCAAGCAGTTTCTTACAAAGGAGAAGTTTGACTTTAAGCTACTACTATGCACACTACATAAATTAACATCATCATCATCAGCCTATATATTGTCACAGACCTGTTCTCACACAGAGAAGGCATGAGCATTGATCTGCCTCTCGTGTACATATTAACATATGTAAATAAAAATATAAGTGAATTAACAAAAATACAAACAAATTGATTTGTAGAACCTACATGCACAAATTATTATGGCTATCATTTAAACGGTTAGCAAAATATTCGTTATTTTGTGAATGGGAAATATATTTGCTCAGCTAAAATGCTTATGGCGTCGAGATATATCAATAGAGATGCAATCCCGAACATTACGCGGTAACAAAAACGTAACCATATTTTGAAAGAAGACGTAGCTTTGAAACTAATAATAATTTTGATGTAAAATTATATTTATCTCTTTCACACTAGCCGAAACATAACAATATAAAATATCCCTGAAAAATGAATATATCATTCGTATTTTTAATACTAATTTTGTACAATCGAATCGAAATAAAGTAATAAATTCACAACAAATGTATTAGACATGTTATTTATTACGGTTAAATTCACAAAATATAATACGTCTTGACTTCGAAAGTGTTTTTTTTTCGTAACAATCGTATTATTTTAGTCCACTTCTCCCGGCGTTCTGTGTCTTTAGGAATGCTACAATATTAATCATTCAACTTTTTTATATTTTTTAATAACGAATATCAAACGATTGCACTTTATACATCAAACTCCTCAAGCACGGGAAAACCAGAATGGTGTTGTACTGGCAACACTGGACGTAAAATTATGGAATTTTATTTACGTTGTTTGCATCAATAACAATATAAAACAGTATAATTACATGTGAAAAGTGATCCCCGTTGCGCTGGGTGCTTTCCGAATGAGAATCGCATTTTTGCGTCCACACATTTATCCATAACTAGCTTTCCGCCAGCGGCTTCGCCCGCGTGGGCTATATGAATTCTCAGCCCGATCGGTTTAAAATTGACAAATATTTCATACAAACATCCCCTATATTTTTTATCCCCTTAGGGGTAGAATTTATCAAAATCCTTTCTTAGCGGATGCCTACGCCATAACATCTACCTGCATGCCAAATTTTAGTGGTTTGGGCTGTGCGTTGATAGATTACTATGTCAGTCGGTCAGTCACCTTTGTATTTTTAGATATTGATAAAACCGACCACCTGTTACTCTGATAAAGTCAAGCTAGCTAAGTGTCAGATGGCATGAATTATGGCTGTGGGCTCAACCTTTCTGGCCCGCATTGTGTTCGGTGATTGCAGATCTAGTTACTTCAGTAACATATAATTATCTATAGCTTATGGTCAGCAGATATTTTTAAATCAATCATCAAAAATGTCATACTGGACAGCTCTATATTTTTAGGGTTCCGTAGTCCGACAAGGAACCTTTATAGTTTCGTCATGTCTGTCTGTCTGTCTGTCCGCGGCATAGCTCCGAGGTTCTTGATACTAGAAAGCTGAAATTTGTATGGATGTGTATATTAATCACGCCGAGAAAGTGGTAAAATAAAATTTTGAAAAAAAAAATTTTTTAGGGTAGCTCCCAAACATGTAAAGTGGGGATGAATATTTTTTTTCTCGCGTACAAGGGGTACGCTCCGCACAATAAGTGTGTGAAAAAAATTGAACGTTTGCTTCAACGCGCGCTAACGCTAACACTTTAGTCGGCAATCTGCATTTGCTAGGGGTGGACGTAACGCACGCGATCTATTATCATGGCGCCAGAGGTCGATGTAACTATGTTAATTCAAGAAAAAAAATTGCCGGATGTTGTTTCAGAATTGAATGTTTAGTATGGAACTGTCCCTTCAGTAATCTTTCCGAAAGTATAGGATGTACCCAAAATTCTCTATTTCTTCTTCTTTTTCTGTACTTCATGTACAAAATAATACTTCGCGATCTCTGCACGATTTCCATAGCGTCTACGTCCCTACAGCTCTGCCGACAAAATGATCGAAGATGTGCGTCGTGTGCGTTGAGTCTGTGAAAAATCCGCGACCGACTTTTTGCGCGCCATGCAGACTTTTTGTGCGCCGCAGACTCGATCGCACAAAAAGTGTGCCGTCTGCGCAGGGCCAAATCTGCAAATTTTTGTTCCATACGAGCATCCCTCTAACTTTTGAATGACTCTACCTAGAAATGTGAAAAAACTCACAGACGTAGCACATGTAATGAACTTACGAGGAAAACTATCACGGCTAAGTAGGCTTAACCGGTTACAGAGTTATAGTCGACTAACTAACTCCTACTGAACCCTACTGAATAGTATAGTCCCCCACTTGTTTTGTATAGCCGATATAACGATATTTTTTTATTTATGTTAAACAATGGCTATACATATAAAATTAAAATAATCCTACAAAACCGGCTTAACGATTTAACGGTAGTACTTGATCACCTAAGATTTACGATGAACGTATAATTGGGCGCTTTCGAGAATATGTTAGAACCGAACATTTAGCAGGGTTAAGATCACGCTCACTCCCACGACAATAGGCCTCCAGACGACGTCTATCTTCCTGAAGTGCAGTCACGTCCGCATGTGAGGATATTGTGGCATAGATTTTCATGTCGTCAGCAAAACAACAGTTTGGATGAAATCAAGCAGGAGTTGATATCGTTTACATAGATAGTGAAAAGTAAAGGGTCGAGCAATGAGTCCTGGGGGCTCCTCTGGCGACAGGCACTCAACTTCACATATAATTGCAGTCTCTGCCTGTGATTCCACCTCGCCGCCGAGGTCCGTCGCGACGACCTTGTCCATGCCCTCCCGACCCTAGCTCGACGAGCCAGCCCGCGAGCTGAGCTAATAGTTTTAAAATTCCCGATGATATTCTGATCCAGCCTGTCCCTTGCTGTCCTTCCCCAGCGACGCCCTAAGCCGAGGCCCGTACCCCACTAGGGGGTGCCCTTAGCGTGTAGTCGCTTAGTTTTGAAAGTTAAGCCACACTTGGTGCTAGAGCCGGAGAGCAGATGTATTATACATACAGTGTACCCGTAGTAGGCGTAATCATGACTTTTACCCGCGGGCCCTGTTCTTCACTTAGCTACCTCGACGACGCCGCTAAACTCGTTAGCAGTGGCTTCTCATAATCGCTGAAGTACATTTTATGCGTAAAGCGGGTAGTTACTAGACAGGCTACAGCATACTTGCCCTCTTAAGCTCTATCCACACATTTCCGGGTCAGGGCTATCCGTGTTCCGAGTTGTCCGTTTCAGTATTACCGTCAGGGACGTGCCATCCGTCACCCGTGTTCACACATATCAGGGAAATCGGTATCAATATAATCTATTTCTTTAGCTGATACGCTCACAACACGAGCTCCTAGCAATGAATGTAATAGATGCGCTAGATGAAGGAAAAGCAGATCACCAAGAAGATTATCAGCGGGAAAACGTATATTTATTAAACAGCTGTCAGTGTACCTTGATAAAAATCGGATAGCACTGTCAGAGCATCCGTGCGTCCGAGTGTGCACCGGGACACAGACTGAGATCTGGATGCGCCTGACACGGAGATGTGTGAACAAGTGCGTACAAGTTGTATGTCACCGATTTTTTCCCCGTCTCTGACGGAACACGGCAGGGACGGGTACCAGGAAATGTATGGATAGCGCCTTAGGGTTTGCAGGTTTAGCCCACGTTAGCCTGGTCTCCGGAGTGAGGTTAGTACACTTGAAGAGTCTTGACTGAGTTTATGTAGTTTCAGTGAGGTAAACTGAAACTATGTCGACTGACGACAGCCGGCAGAGAGCAAACACCGTCACTCCTAATGCCATTCTCAGACGAGAGTTAGGTTGAACACACTGCACCGCGTATGACTCTAGTGGTGCAGCACTAGCACTGCGCTGCGGGCTGTGCGCGGCACTTCGCGCACATTGACCCTAGTATGTCTGTAGCTACCTGCTGTCGCACCGCACGCGCGCGCACCCGGAGGCGGCGGGGCGGGCACTAGCACTGCGCTGCGGGCTGTGCGCGGCACTTCGCGCACATTGACCCTAGTATGTCTGTAGCTACCTGCTGTCGCACCGCACGCGCGCGCACCCGGAGGCGGCGGGGCGGGCACTAGCACTGCGCTGCGGGCTGTGCGCGGCACTTCGCGCACATTGACCCTAGTATGTCTGTAGCTACCTGCTGTCGCACCGCACGCGCGCGCACCCGGAGGCGGCGGGGCGGGCACTAGCACTGCGCTGCGGGCTGTGCGCGGCACTTCGCGCACATTGACCCTAGTATGTCTGTAGCTACCTGCTGTCGCACCGCACGCGCGCGCACCCGGAGGCGGCGGGGCGGGCACTAGCACTGCGCTGCGGGCTGTGCGCGGCACTTCGCGCACATTGACCCTAGTATGTCTGTAGCTACCTGCTGTCGCACCGCACGCGCGCGCACCCGGAGGCGGCGGGGCGGGCACTAGCACTGCGCTGCGGGCTGTGCGCGGCACTTCGCGCACATTGA
Organism: Pyrrhia umbra; assembly: GCA_963891755.1. Taxonomy (NCBI): domain Eukaryota; kingdom Metazoa; phylum Arthropoda; class Insecta; order Lepidoptera; family Noctuidae; genus Pyrrhia; species Pyrrhia umbra. The sequence continues at coordinate 146,092 of OY982942.1, read as the reverse complement.
CCCTAGTATGTCTGTAGCTACCTGCTGTCGCACCGCACGCGCGCGCACCCGGAGGCGGCGGGGCGGGCACTAGCACTGCGCTGCGGGCTGTGCGCGGCACTTCGCGCACATTGACCCTAGTATGTCTGTAGCTACCTGCTGTCGCACCGCACGCGCGCGCACCCGGAGGCGGCGGGGCGGGCACTAGCACTGCGCTGCGGGCTGTGCGCGGCACTTCGCGCACATTGACCCTAGTATGTCTGTAGCTACCTGCTGTCGCACCGCACGCGCGCGCACCCGGAGGCGGCGGGGCGGGCACTAGCACTGCGCTGCGGGCTGTGCGCGGCACTTCGCGCACATTGACCCTAGTATGTCTGTAGCTACCTGCTGTCGCACCGCACGCGCGCGCACCCGGAGGCGGCGGGGCGGGCACTAGCACTGCGCTGCGGGCTGTGCGCGGCACTTCGCGCACATTGACCCTAGTATGTCTGTAGCTACCTGCTGTCGCACCGCACGCGCGCGCACCCGGAGGCGGCGGGGCGGGCACTAGCACTGCGCTGCGGGCTGTGCGCGGCACTTCGCGCACATTGACCCTAGTATGTCTGTAGCTACCTGCTGTCGCACCGCACGCGCGCGCACCCGGAGGCGGCGGGGCGGGCACTAGCACTGCGCTGCGGGCTGTGCGCGGCACTTCGCGCACATTGACCCTAGTATGTCTGTAGCTACTTGCTGTCGCACCGCACGCGCGCGCACCCGGAGGCGGCGGGGCGGGCACTAGCACTGCGCTGCGGGCTGTGCGCGGCACTTCGCGCACATTGACCCTAGTATGTCTGTAGCTACCTGCTGTCGCACCGCACGCGCGCGCACCCGGAGGCGGCGGGGCGGGCACTAGCACTGCGCTGCGGGCTGTGCGCGGCACTTCGCGCACATTGACCCTAGTATGTCTGTAGCTACCTGCTGTCGCACCGCACGCGCGCGCACCCGGAGGCGGCGGGGCGGGCACTAGCACTGCGCTGCGGGCTGTGCGCGGCACTTCGCGCACATTGACCCTAGTATGTCTGTAGCTACCTGCTGTCGCACCGCACGCGCGCGCACCCGGAGGCGGCGGGGCGGGCACTAGCACTGCGCTGCGGGCTGTGCGCGGCACTTCGCGCACATTGACCCTAGTATGTCTGTAGCTACCTGCTGTCGCACCGCACGCGCGCGCACCCGGAGGCGGCGGGGCGGGCACTAGCACTGCGCTGCGGGCTGTGCGCGGCACTTCGCGCACATTGACCCTAGTATGTCTGTAGCTACCTGCTGTCGCACCGCACGCGCGCGCACCCGGAGGCGGCGGGGCGGGCACTAGCACTGCGCTGCGGGCTGTGCGCGGCACTTCGCGCACATTGACCCTAGTATGTCTGTAGCTACCTGCTGTCGCACCGCACGCGCGCGCACCCGGAGGCGGCGGGGCGGGCACTAGCACTGCGCTGCGGGCTGTGCGCGGCACTTCGCGCACATTGACCCTAGTATGTCTGTAGCTACTTGCTGTCGCACCGCACGCGCGCGCACCCGGAGGCGGCGGGGCGGGCACTAGCACTGCGCTGCGGGCTGTGCGCGGCACTTCGCGCACATTGACCCTAGTATGTCTGTAGCTACCTGCTGTCGCACCGCACGCGCGCGCACCCGGAGGCGGCGGGGCGGGCACTAGCACTGCGCTGCGGGCTGTGCGCGGCACTTCGCGCACATTGACCCTAGTATGTCTGTAGCTACCTGCTGTCGCACCGCACGCGCGCGCACCCGGAGGCGGCGGGGCGGGCACTAGCACTGCGCTGCGGGCTGTGCGCGCGGCACTTCGCGCACATCAACTCGCTGCGGCGGCACCTGCGCGCGCACTCGGGCGAGCGCAACTTCCTGTGCAACGTGTGCGGCAAGGCGCTGTCGTCGCGCGAGCACCTCAAGTTCCACATCCGCATCCACACCGGCTACAAGCCCAACGTCTGCAAGTGAGTACCCACTTACCTAGCGAGCCACGTGCCTGCACCCGACTGTACAGATGCGTTGTATAGGTACACGTGCGCGCGGTCTCGCACGCCGACAGAATTACTTCACATTAGACCGCGAGCCACGAACAGATTTTGATGACCAATCGCCTCCCGGGCAAAAACTTGTAAGATGCTTAGTGTTAGTTTTATTATGAAGCCTAGTGAACGTCAGCTGCGGCTTGGTTGGTGCGGCAGCGGTGGTCTCCTAAACATGAAGAAAAAAAAAATTACAGTCATTTCCTCCCGAATCAAATATGTGTCAAATCATAGTTAAACCAATAATATCTTATCTTTTCTACATACTTAGGAACTCACCGCTGCTTATCCCACCAACCGAACTGCAACTGACGTTTAGAAAGAAAGAAAGAAAAAACATTTATTGACACAACATAAGACAATCACAATAGGGAATTAAAAAAAATACAAAAATAAAAGAATGTTGTGCCAAATAGGTCCAGTTCAGCATTATGCCAGACAGCTAGTGCCGCTGGTTAATGACGCTGGTTTTCAACTGGACCTAAGACGAGTTGCGGGTATCAATCAGCATGAATCAATTACTGTTTCGAAATGTTAAAATACTAAATAATAATACGCGAACAAAATATATAGTTACGTGAACAAAATTTTTCGTTCACTAGGTTTCATATTAAACCTATCTTAAGCATCAGACGAGTTTTCGCCCGGGAGCAAATCATTAACGAAATTTGCGCTTAGCTTGCAGTCTACATGCAGTATCCATAAAACACAAACAGTATTTAGTAGTATTTCATACTTAGATACCTATAGTATTAAGCTTGGCGTCCATTAGCGGTGGATCGGAGCGGGTCACTATGAAAATGCGTTCGCTCCGCCTCGATCCGTCGCTAGTGGACGATATTTATACAACATACAAAACATAGGCAAGCGTATTTTTGCGTTGCAGTGCGATCCGACCCGCCTGGTGGAGGACAGACTTTACATATTTCAGATGGCTTTCTTTGTGCGCATTTGACAAAATTGAAATAAGTAAACCAATCACCATCGTCATAAGTAAAGACACCATCGTTGCCGGTTCTTGATGTAATGGACACTCACGCGGAAGAATAAATATCTATATAAATATTGCGAGTGAATAACTAACAGAAGACATTGCAACCATTTTTAGCACTATCTGCCGGTCTGTCTGTCTGTCTGTCAGTTTGAACGCGCATCACTACGAAAGCTAAGTTTATGTAAAAACTCATGTTATAATTATAAAGTGTCGGATAACATTTAGTCTTTATTTCATCAAAATTGGTTGACTGTATGGAAAGTTATGGACATTTGAATGATAGTCGATGTGAAATATGAAAGCTCTACAGTGTGAAGTAATAGAGAAAAGTAGGTTAGCAATCTTATCTATTGTTTTAAAGCATCATATTACGTGTAACGTTTTATAGGGTGTTAGGGGTTCTGATTACGAATACATTTTTACGGATCCAAGATGGCAGACTCGACTTTTCAAGTAAATCGATATGGGTATCATTTTCGAGTATTTTAAGGATGCTCATTACGACTATGCGATCATTTTACACAGCCAATGGTGGATTGAACTTTTTTATACATGACCTAGTCATCATCGGCCTAGCCTTTTCCCAACTATGTTGGGGTCGGCTTCCGGTCTAAAGCGGATGCAGCTGAGTACCAGTGTTTTACACATGACCTAGTAACCAGGGCCGTCTTTAAACGGGGGTGCAAGGGGTGCGAGGCACCCGGTCGCAGGGTCTTAGGGAGCGCAAACTGATCGCGTTATACCTACACATGCCATGCGTTAAATCAGTATTAAAAAATCTTAACAAATATTCATTCGGTGTAAAAACCTACTTATAAAAATAAAAACATAATTGGGTTGTTTACAAAATAATAATAATAATCGCCTTGCGACTTGTGATGTGAAAGGATTAAATTGGAATCGGTATCAATGTTGGCGTCAGTATCAGTCTAAGCGTCGCTATCAGAGTAGGCGTCGGCATCAGTGTAGACGTCGGTATATATGTTGGCGTCGGTATCAATATTGGCTGCACCCACATGCCATGCGTTGCAATGCCACTTTTTTGGGCTATGAACCCACTAAAATTTTATCTCAATTTGACAAATAAGTTTTTAAATCAAAATATACCCGAAAAAATATTTGCGGTCCCCCCGCCCCTTCACTTGTAAAAGATGCCATATTCGTAATCGGCGCCCCTAACAACTGCAAAAACAACACTCGTATCGACTTTACTCAAAAAGTTAAGTATCTTGGATCTGTAAAATAATCGCTTGAAATCAGCATCCGAAACAGTCTCGAAAACGATAGCCATATCAATTTTATTCAGCAAGTGAAACCCGCCATCTTGGATCTGTAAAATTACTGTATACTTGTAATCACCACCCCTAACACCCTTGAAATTGTTAAACATAATGCGTTCGATGCATACAGTCCTAAAAATCATGTGACTAATATAACTGTTTAAATTTTTTGCATCGTGTTATGTATAGAATGATAAACAACCTGGTATAAATAAGTTGTCGAATTCTAGAGTAGATATTAGTCCACAAGCATATCAGCACAAATTAAATTGTTTTTACATTTTCTGCATGCAGATATTAGGTATTTAGAAAAAAGTTTTTTTTTTCTTAAATATTGCGTCCACCAGATTTGAATACCTACATTCTGTGTGCGCTTTCAATACTGATATGTTATGGACCGGCGGTGTGGCAGGACGTGCGGCAAGGGCTTCGTGAAGAAGTGCAACCTGACGCTGCACGAGCGCGTGCACTCGGGCGAGAAGCCGCACGTGTGCTCGCACTGCGGCAAGGCCTTCAGCCAGCGCTCCACGCTCGTCATCCACGAGCGCTACCACAGCGGCGCGCGGCCCTACGCCTGCGCGCTCTGCGGCCGCGGCTTCGTGGCCAAGGGGCTGCTGTCCATGCACCTCAAGACCACCTGCATCTAGCCGCGCCTCGGTACGTGCCGCCGCATGCCCCCGTGCCACTGCGCATGTCATGTCATTCATTATGATCGAGGATTGTGTTTCATGTTAGAAATTGATGATGATGACTTCTTTTATATTGGTGTTATGCTACTACTACTGTGGACAAGGACTGAGTCCTAATACACTAATACAAACCTGTTTGTTCCAGGCGTCCCCAGTTCGCGCCTTGAGACTGATGTACTAGATATACGTACAGCAACTGCAGCGTGTCGTCACACAGCTGCATGTGATATGTTAGCATAGCGCAGTCACTGCTGTCCACTGACAGCGTGGCACTACTTTACCTGCTGCGACTAGGGTTGCCAGCTAGCCGGATACAGATGAAGTTGTTATTCACTATTTCTTTTGTACGTAACAATAAAGTAGGTAGGTCCTTCAAATATTGTCTTTTGAATATTTACAGAGTTTTGTCTGTTTTTAATTTAGGTTTAATTATGCCATTCTGCTAAGCGAATAATTACGTAAACAGAGTTATTTAGTTATCTAGCAACCCTAATCGCAAGCATATGGGTGATTTATGCTAAACCGTGGCGGGAACGAGCCGCGGCCCGTACGAGCCGAAGACAACGCACGGATTTAAAAAGTCAGTACAATGTAGCGAAGCCGGGCGCGGCGTCGCTCGGTGCCGCGCGTACTTTGTATGTTTAAATGTTCGTGAAGGTTTGACTCCGGCCGCGCCCGCCACGGCTGAGCACGCGTCATCTCTAATATGTTGGTTTAGTTCCGGCCAGTATTGCTAGCCTGTGGAGAATGTCTTGTGACGACTTCCCAGACTGTACCCAAAGTATGTACCTCGCATTGGCCCGTTATAAAGACGGCAGTAAGTTCACACACAACAATATTCGACAAATAATCGGGCTCGCGGCCACAAGACACGCTCACTATTGTTTTATTTTGGATCAACTGTAATATTTAAGCTGAATGAAGTCTTAATTGACAAGTGCGTATCGAGCTACGCGCAATAGGGTTCCGTAATTAGTCGACTATAACTCTGTTACCGGTAAAGCCTACTAAGCCGTGATAAAGTTAGTCATTTTCAGTTCGTTATATATACTACGTCTGTGATTTTTTCATAAATCTAGGAGCAGCCATTCAAAAGTTAGAGGGAGGAGGGCCCGAACTTAGCAAAAATATGCACTTTAAAACTTGTTACTTCGAAAACGGCTCCCTTAATTGGAAAATAGTTTTCGCACAGCAGTTTTTTTTTAAATAACTATTCAACGGTACCCCACACGCCGGGATATATTAGAAAAAAATATTCATCCCCACTTTACGTGTACCCTAAAAAAAATATTTTCTAAATTAACTTTGTCGGCGTGATCAGTCTGCATTTCCATATAAAGAACCTCTGAGCTATGCCGCGGATAGACAGGCAGACAGACGGACCTGGCGAAACTGTAGTAAGTAGTACAGTCAATGTTAAATTATCCGTCCTTGACGCACAAAACGCCTACTGCACTTGGAACCGTGACGTTAGTAGGCTTTAAACTCCAATAAACCGGCAATTTTTTTTTCTTACGTGTTTTTAGTGCGGGTTTTCCTTATAAAATATAATACAGTACAATTTGACTCCATCCAAAGGTTGTCTGTAAGAAATTGCATTTAGCGATGAGACCGCCTATTGTACTGCAGCATATTTGTTTGTTCTATATTGTTTGTCCTGTTGGTGTACAATAAAGAATATTCTATCTATCTGTCTACAGTCAAACAGCCGAATTCAATTATTTATTATTTATACTAAAAATCAATTTGTCGCTGGAGCTGGTGGAATTATATAAAGCCACGTGATCTGTTACCGATACGGAGAGACCCTGCTCGTGACCTGCACTGCTAACTGCCAATTTGTTGGCAACCTTGACTCCGGCCAAGTTACTGATATCTTAATCACTAGCCCGCGCCCGCGGTGTCATCCGCGTTCATTTGAGGAACAACTTACTAAAATAATGTATTCGGCGGCCGGCCAGCCCTCCAGCCCCCGTGGCGCGTGGTACTTGATCATTATTCTGTTGCGGAGTTATTTTACAACTATGATATCTCATAAGATATTCATTGAAAACAAAAGATGTCAAGGGAAATTGTGTTCAATATTAATACTAGTGATGAGTAACGAATATTTATTTGGATAAGGATTAATATCAGGCCTTCGCAAATAATGCATTACCTATTTTGGAACTAATTTTATTACCACAAAAAGGTTTTAGTGGGTCAACCTTAAAAGATAGACATATTATGCTGTCGCGAACTTTTTGTACAACTTTTAATACATTGGATCGGGCCGCGCCACTATGAAAATGCGTTCCGGCCCGCTCCGCCCCGATCCGTCGCTAGTGGACGATATTTCATACAAAACATAGGCAAGCGTATTCTTGCGTTGCGTGGCGGACGGCAGGCTTCAAAGGGGAACAATTGGGGCATGCTTAATTGTTTGAAAGACGATTTAATTCAAAAACCATTTGTAGATGTTTTAATTTCATACTATATTTTATTATTTTCCTCCCGAAAAAGATTCAGATTAATTGATAAAACGCAAAAAATAACAACTGACTTCATTTAACTCTGATGACGTCAGTGTTCACATCTATGGACGACTAGTTGATGCAGACGGGGCAGAATAATAACCTGTGTACTGTGTACAGTTTCATTGTAATTTTGTCTGTTGCTATCCTAAAGATAGATTTTTTCCTTCATATTATACAGAGTTTTCCCCTTTTTTTAGGGCTTCGTAATCCGACAAGGAACCCTTATAGTTTCGCCATGTCCGTCTGTCTGTCTGTCTATCTGTCCGCGGCATAGCTCCGAGGTTCTTGATACTAGAAAGCTGAAATTTGGTATGGAAAATACTAAAATAATAAAAAAAAGAAAGAAAAATATTACACGTATGGGATATCGTTAGATAGGTCTTTCAAAAATATTATGGGTGTGTGAAGACCATTTTTTCAGTTAAGCGAGTCATTTGCGAAATATCTAGCCTTTAAGTGCAAATTTTTGTTCGATACGAGCATCCCCCCCTCTAACTTTTGAATGCTTGTACCTAGAAATGTGAAAACACAGACATAGCACATGTAATGAACTTACTAGGAAAACTATCACGGCTAAGTAGGCTTAACCGGTTACAGAGATATAGACTAACTGAGGCTTGCTACGGAACCCTACTGTGCGTGGCCCGACACGCACTTGGCTGGTTTTTTTTTTTTCAAACCTACAATGTATAGCTAATACATTGTAATGTATACAATACATAAAACCAAATGGATTTCTTTTTGTTTTCATTAAGCATGTTTATCTGTCGCAATATTACTGAAATTGTTAAACAGACTAATACATTTTTTGTTTAATGTTTTTAAGTATTTGTCGAAATTTGAAACAAATAAAACAACAGTAAGAAACAGACGACTGCACGGCGTCAGTATAACCGTTGGCGGCGAGCTAGGCACAGCGCACGTGGCCACGTGGCCCAGTATAGCGTTAACTTGACCATGGACAGATAGCAGGACAGCTCACTATGCGAGCGTTCCTCGTCAGAGCTGGGCTTTATATAATACTATTCGGGTTCAAGAATTAAATATCGGTAAGTAAAACGGAGTTGCGACAGCTAAACTATGTTTCCTCATGTTAATAGATTCGCGACTGCTTGTAACAGATAGCGCACAAAACTCAAACATATTTGTAATTGGTAATATTAAGGTCCTCGGTAGCGGTAGTGGTGCGGTCGGGCGGCGCCCGCGGCTCCCGGCTCCCGGCGGGGCTGCTACTGGAACAATACTGAAACATAGATTTATTTTTCTAAAAGAATTTTCCTGAACTCCCAATGGCTAATAAACCAATATTACCTGAACGTAGCGTGTCGGGAGTATCGAATTCGACCAAAGCTACTCGACTGGACGATATAGATTGTAAAGAGATTACTCTTAATTAATTTAAATAATACAAAATTAGTCACAGTTTAGTGGAATTTAATAAATGAATACAAACATAGTATGTAGCGACAAGTGCCTCACCATGTGATAATATGTAAATTGTTTAGTTAAGTGTTGGGACAACACCCTGTGTGACGTGTCATGTCTCCTGCACCACAGAACTAGTGAGGAAACCAAAAATTCTATGTAACATACACAAATACTGTTCAAATGTATCGATCAGTTGACGCATCAGATGACTCATACGTGTCAGCAAGTCGGCGCTCGTGGTACACCACGCCTGTCTGTGGCGGAGGGGACATCTGTTCCATTGTATGTTACTCTAGTAAGTTAGACAGTTAGACATTAAATAATATGTGTAAACGTGTCTCCACACAAAACTACTATTATTAATACAATAAACTTCATAATAACAGACGACGTTGTATTTTTGTACCAACTCCACAACAAACTGCATCTCAAGTGTAGTTCTATAGTTCCCCCGCCCCGTGCAGGCGGCACGGGGCGGGGGAACCATAGAACTATAGAGCTTAACTATAGTTAACGTTTACGTCATTAAGTTTGTCAACGAATGGAAACATTAGATGAATACAATAAAGTAATAAATAACAATTCCACTGTTGTCGCGAGATATCGCGCGCGTGTTAGCGCTGTGTGTGCACAGAGCTCCCGGCCGCGATAACACGCCGGAGCTGTTCACTGATGACATCCACATTTAGCACTCTTCATTGATTACAAGATCTGCGCGCGATAACATTGTGAGCTTCGTTCTGTGTGCTTGTAGTTTGCTGTTACTTCTGTTTGTTCTTCCGCGTTGGCGCGAATAAAAGGTTTCATCACCTCCTCCGACGAGGTTCACTTCGTCAATAAAGTTGTAATCATGCAGCTGAAGCTCTAGTAGGTAGCTGGCACGCTACTGCACGAGTGCCGAGTAGGGTCATAATCAGCTGATTAGTTACATATGTGACTGGCTACTGATACCACACTGATACAAATACTACACAGGATAAGACACCAGCCTACTTATCTATCGATTAAATATTCTGCGAGATTCTGATTAAATAAATATTGATCCACTAATAAAACTACTTATGTATTTTGTGCGTGTTTAAGACATTTCACAATAGGAGTTTGAGCGTACGCGTTAACACTGCGTATACACCGCGTAGGCGGTGTGTAGGCTCGCGTAGCGGGAATGTAGGCTCGCGTAGCGGGAGTGTAGACTCGCGTAGCGGGTATCTAGACTCGCGTAGCGGGAGTGTAGGCTCGCGTAGCGGGTATCTAGGCTCGCGTAGGCGACGCGTAGAGGAGCTTAGGCGATCCGCAGATACTTGTTGTTATAGCGTTAATGTGATATGAAAATTGTTAAAAACAACGAAAAAAAACAAAATAAATACAAACTTATAACTGACTTGCTAATTATAATTAAGTGCAATATTGTGTCATAATCGCGGTAGCACAACCCCGAGTACGCACAACGTGTCCGTGGCCCTCACGCGAGCCTATCAGTAATTAAACGGCTCGGCTGAACCGTGGCGAGCGATCGCCACATCATTATAATTTATTATATTTGCAAATAGTATTAATTGGAGCGATACCGAAGCTAATCGCTCTCAATAACAACATTACTGCTATCAGCAAGTTTGATTCCCATCTATAATAGCTTTTTATATGAACAATTTAACTATGCGGACACTAAACAATTATTGTTGGCATTATATTTGGTAGTTTAGTTAGAGAATATGACGCCTCCCACGTGACGAGTCTGACACTTGCGGCCAAGTGGGAGTAGTCCGCGGCAGTAGCACCTGCCGCCTGAGTTGCGTTCCCGAATGTTGGCGGGGCGGCGCGTGCAGGCCGAGCCCGCAGCGTGCCGCTGTGCGCGGGCCGAGCCGTGCTGCAGCTTTGCATAACTAATCAAGTGAATTCAAACTCATCAAAATTAACTGAATGTCAAATCTTATCAAATATCCCCCTCTCTGTGCTAGCGAGAAGTGCCGCGACCCTCTCTCTAGCAAATGTTCCAGATGCGGCAAACCCCTTCTTTTCCGACAAGCCGACATGTAGCCGTTTGGACACATATTACCTTTCCGGCTTATGATATACCTACCTATCTCCTAGAGAAAGAAAGGGCAATGCGGTGATGCACGGTCACTATTACAGATTAATAATGATTAAGTGCTGCAGCCTGGACTACCCCCGACCCGGCGAGCACTCTCACTCGGTGCGAAACAGGCGTGCCGCGCCGGCCTGTTGCCGGATAACTATAGTGCATTGCCTGTAAAGCTATATTTACACCGGGTCAACTGCCGACCTTGCGTACCAAGCATTGAGTAAAACAGGCTGCATTAAGCAATTGGGCCGGGTTGTCAGGTAGGGTCATCACAATATCGTTGGGCCAAATTCTTCGCTAAAGAAAAGCTTTTTGAATTTCGATTTTCTGCGCGTTCTTTGAAAAATAAAGTGGTGCGCTACACTGGAAGCGTGCGTTTGTTGTTGTTGACGTATCTGTGGTAGTCGCCCGGAGCAGCCGGCGCCGTTGCGATCCGGCCGCGTGTCGCCGGCGGCCGCCAGTGTGCGGTCGCGCGCGGTCCCCAGCACGCGCACTCGCAGTCGCCCGCAGCCAGTTCCTCAGTGTTCGTTGTCGCCGCCGCACGCACCGCGACATCGTATTTTTCTACAATAATATCAGCTGACCTTGGCGCTATTTCGACGCCGGTGTTCGCACGTCCAGTCTCCAGCCCCACATGTGAGTAGCTCTCGGTTACTACGATACTCTTACAGGCGTTTACATTTTCAGAAGTCTTTCGTTATAAAATATCACTTAAAACATTAAAATACTTCTAAATATTTGTAACTCCACGTCTCGATGACGTCTAGGCGATCCATCTTTATCACTAAACATGAAAATGCTATGAAAACATAAACTGAAAATATTGTTTTTTATGGATGTTATCATAATCCATATTGTTAGGATTTTTTATGAGCAGTAACTTAAAGACTACAAGTACTTGCAACCTGTTGTCAGTTTGTGTGCAAACAACACGATACGTTTAACTACGATTACAATAATGATTTTATTTTACAAACTACATTGGTAGTAATGGTCCGCTGTTAGCATTTTATTAATATTCATCAGTCCACGAATCAGTGTCGAGTGTCGCACACAGCCGCTGCTATTAGTTAAGTACTTAATTAATATTGATGAGACCACTTCGAGCGCACGACACACTATTTGCAAAATTGTGCTGACGCGTCTCTGCCGGTTTTCATAAATTCTCGCAATATAAGTACCTATTGATAGATGTTATCTATCTACTCAAAACTTTGAGGGACGTCTCAATCAGAGCTACAACGTGCCCCTCCGTGACCCCCGCTGACCTCCGTAGAGAAAGAACCCGCGTCTCGTAAACACGATAGTGTTATCTAAAACATAACACTGAAGTCCGCTGAAAACATCACACACAAACACATGGGTACATACACATAATTATCTATTCATATAGTATATGTTGCTTGCGTATGGTGGAGTTACTAGATAGATTATTTCCATCGTCAAGACCGAGTTGGGTTACTTGTCCCTGCGACAGAACCTCCAATATCAGCTTTTATTAAATTATTTTGCAGCATTTATCGTTCGGCCTCCTTTGTTATCTACTTGCTGATTTAACGCACTCGGTTAAAAAGCCTATCTCCGTATTAAACTTCATCCATATCGGTTCAGAAATGTTAACACCAAAGCAAAACCAACAAAAAAAAAACCGGCCAAGTGCGTGTCGGGCCACGCGCAGTAGGGTTCCGTAGTAGGTCTCAGTTAGTCGACTATAACTCTGTAACCGGTTAAGCCTACTTAGCCGTCATAGTTTTCCTTGTAAGTTCATTACATGTGCTACGTCTGTGAATTTTTTCACATTTCTAGGTACAGCCATTCAAAAGTTAGAGGGGGGGGTAACTCGTATCGTACAAAAATTTACACTTAAAAGCTAGATATTTCGCAAATGGCTCGCTTAACCGAAAAATGGTCTTCACACATCCATAATATTTTTGAAAGACCTATCTAACAATACCCCACACGAAGGGGTACGCGAGAAAAAAAAAATTCATCCCTAATTTACATGTTTGGGAGACACCCTAAAAAAAAATATTTTTCAAAATTTTATTATACCACTTTCTCGGTGTGATCAATATACATATTCATACCAAATTTCAGCTTTCTAATAATAAGAACCACGGAGCTATGCCGCGGACAGACAGACAGACAGACAGACAGACGGACAGAGCGAAACTATAAGGGTTCCTTGTCGGACTACGGAACCCTAACAAACAAGCTCACTTTCGCACTTACAATATTAGCTGTAATTTCTCCCTTTTCGCACGCATCTTACAACAAATAGCAAACTGATGTACAATAAAGTTTATCTGAAGGAATCTGCGCGATAACAGCGCGGACTAGCTGATTGCGTAAATAGATTCAACGTAATTTATAGGAGTAACCCGCGAGCCGCGAGCCGCGAGCTGCGGCGTGTGTTTACCCAAATCATTCATACGCGCGCTTCAACTGTACTCTGATGGTCTCGAGGATATCTTCTCGAGTCTCAGTTCACGGATACTATAATTATGATCCGTGGGCTGCGAACAACTCTGCACTCTACTATATAGGTAATACACTTATCTGTTATATTTTCTGTGAAGATCTATTTTCGGATATATACGAGTAATATATTGCTTTTATTAGTATTTTACGCTGGACAAGCTCGATCGCGTTGTGTGCTGTATTAAACTGATCAACGATGTTCTTGTATGGTATCTAGCAAAAACTCTGTGATTACCTTAATTTTTTACTCGTTACTGCATCTGACTTATTTAATCTTCCTAATCTTAGACGCTGGGGCTGCGGGATATTCGAAAGAGTTACCGCGCCCACGGCATATAAAGGGCTGAGAAAGAAACATGGATGAGTTTAGTCAGTAACTAGTCATATAACTATTATAATTTTTGTAATGACTACATAGATAGTTCTTAAATTTCTCTCTGAACTTCTTTAAGCTGTGCCTTATCGGGTCCATATTGTGTCTATACTGTAAGTAAATTGTACCACCTGTTATGTAACATATGGAATGCTAATAAAGATTTGAGTATTGAGTAAGAGTCTGACACTCCGTCGCGCCATGAGTGGGGCGGAGGGTCATTTGATGATTTCCCATCCGAAAAAAACGCTCCGTTTGTCAGATAGAGTTAGTTGTACATCTTACGACCGCGACCAGGTACAATATGGGAAATTTCACATGGCCAAATTGAATCAATTTTCAGTTCACACTTTTTTTCAGCTCAAGCTATTTTAATAAAAGCTATTCAAAACATGTATAGTTGAACACGATTACTATGACGTATTAAATATATAGATGCTAAATAAATCCGTAGCCTGTTGCATCGGCATCGAAATAATTCGCGTACACGTCTAGCAGTGGGGAGGCGGGATTTAGTAACAACTTGCAAATAACAGGAGACGAGCGTAACTGCTGCGTGAATAGGATCGCTCCGGGCGCGTCCTGCACTAAATATTCATTGAGGAGACGCAGCCGGGCCCGCGGCACGTGCACCGCCGGGCCGCCGGCGGACGCGCGCAGCAGTCGGGGGGACCCGTGCACTCGCACGCACCGCTGGCCGAACACAACCTCAATAGAGATATATTGATCTGTGACATCCTAACCTCAAGGAAACTGTCCTCACTCTGTCACTAGATGGATTTATAAAGAACAAGCTATTCTCCGCGGCTTCACTCGCTTCTTAAAAAGAACTGATTCATGTAACTTACCTGGATAAAAACTTTTTAAAAATGACTTCCAAAATCTCTGAAAAGATAAAAATATTTTTTATTTAAACGCTTGTGGACCAAAACATCGCTCTAGAAGTGGTAGCAGAATACTCGTGCTAACAACAGTAAGTTACGAGACACCGACTTCTCGAGCGATGTATTGGTCGACAAGCGTTAAATAGAATATATTTTTCTCTTTTCAGTGTTTTTGGAAGTCATTATTTAAAATTTTTTTTTTGTAAAAATGTGTAATTTTTTCAGGCAAATATCATCAACTCATCAAGGTACAAAAACAGATAATTCTAGACCGTTATTTGAATTACAGATCTAGCAAACTCAAATATGACCATCAACTAGGTGATCTTTTTGTTTCGTTCTCCGTTGTTCCGCTGTGACACAGTTTTTTTCTGTATGTTAGTAGTTCTGTCAACGCCCAGGTTTGACTTGACACCCTGAGACTAAGAGTTAAAAATTGTTTTTTGTAGGCAGTATTATATCAGCAGTCAGACAGCTGCGCCTTTGGTCCAGTGGTAGCAAGTAGGAGCAAGCTCGGACAGCAAGGAGAGCAAGGAATCCTGTGATCTATTTCTTGGACGCGAAAAGTTTGTTTCGGTTTTTCCATCTGGAATTTTGCGTTGACAGCCCCGAGCCTAGATTGGTGACCGGTTACTGAAAATAGTAATAGGCCAACCCCTTAGTACATGGAATTTAAGCACATGTTATGTATAGTTCCTACTGCGAGATATTTTTTAGATTTGCTCTACGAGCACTTATTGCTTTATATTCTTGAAATGAGTATCAATTGGTGTCTTTAATAAACAATAGTTAGTTGACAGGCGTTGTAATATTGTACGTCACCGGTGACAACAATATCCGGCTCTCGTGTACGGCAAGCGGAACTAAACGCTCGCTGCAGCGCCGTGCGGCGCGCGGGCTGCGGGACGGGCCGCGCGCGCCGTCACGTGCCGCCGACACAGTGCCGCACCGTGTTCCTTAAATGTTTGTTTTGATACCGAAAGTGAGCTAGAAATTTGTACTGAGTCATAGACTATTCTCTTGAATCCTCGTTCCTTCAGTCTAGAGGTCTGGACACTAGAGATTTGTATCAGGTTCTGTCTCAGACGGCTTTTTGGCCAAGTTTGTCTTGCTAACAGGTGGGTGCGACATGCTGCTCCCTTTACACATCTACATATATGTACACTACTCCTCTGTGTCACAGGCTGAAGAGCCGGTAAACCTTTTCCAAGTGTGTCCACTGCCGATTTGCGCATCAGACGCAAGAATAGAATAATGGAGCCTACCTACTCCTATTCTTTACTAGCTGACCCGGCGAACTTCGTTTCGCCTAACAGTCGATTCTTTAATTTTTTATTACTTAATTTTTCTAAAATAAAAGCCTACGTTACTCCTTATTGCATCAACTACCTGCCAATAAAAGTCCCATCAAAATCGGTCCAGCCATTTCAGAGATTAGCCGGAACAAACAAACAGACAGACGAAAAGAAAAAAATGTTGTATGTACCGTATATATATTCATATACATATAGTAAAAAACGGTTATTTCAATATTACAAACAGACACTCCAATTTTATTTATATGTAGATGTACCAATTTTTGAAAATCAAGGCATCATACTATGTTGCCTTGTCCGACCTACCAATCTACACACAGACTTCGAACTCAGATTGGTCGTAGCAAATAAAACTTGTTCAGAGAGCATTCATAAGCGATTGCAACTAGGAGTACGGCTACCCGGAGCACCTCCTCTCACATCGTGTCCGTCGTGCCCGGCTCCTGCTCGCGCGAGGAGCTGGTGCAGGCTACTGACGATGCCTGCACCATAGCTGACTCCTGGGACGAGATGGTCTGCGTTAGCCGTTGACTCCAAACAGTTTGGACTTGTTTCACTGGTTCCCTGACTGTGATAATAATAATGCATTAGTTCCCCTTATCTTAGTCCACTATCATCCTATCACAATATTCCAACAAACCAGCGATTATTCCTGGGGGCACTTCTATAGTGTACCTACACACGGATAACCGCCGGATATGTTACCATTACAGTTCATTAAAGTCGAAGAGCTTCTGCGTGTGCTGTTGGCTTCGGCCCCACGTTCCAAAGACTCTGTAGTCCGTGCAGGGCAGAGACAGCTACTAGCGCGAATATAAAAGCGTAGGTTAAGTAATTGATGTACCTACACATAATACATAGCTCCACATACCCGTACATTGTACCTATGGTAATGAAGACGGCGGGGGCGCCCGCCGCAGCAGTTAGTGGTCATCGGCCTCTTCACTAATTACAGACTCATTCATTGCACTCGCATTATTATTTCCCCTAATTTATTAGTTTAGGCACTAGAGGTGTGGTTAAGGTTTTGTTGCGTAGAATCTTTTCTATTGTTTTTGAGTATAAAGAAATACAGTAATCGCCGCCGTCAAGGGCAAAAATATGCCTAAATATTTAGTTTCTAACGTAACATTATCAAATTCCGCGTTATCGTTGATAATGTATTATTACCGCCGGGATTAGTTATTAGTTAGCTATTCATAATATGTATGTAATAACTATGTGTACTACTTGAGTCAGATCTAGTATGGCCGACAGCACCAGGCACAGCAATGTCATCGAGCGCAGAGTGATCACGCCAGATCCTAATTGTTAATTACAGTTTCATTGATCTCCGCTGTTTATGGAAAGTGGGGCGAGCGGTGCTGGCGCGGCGCAGTAGTCTGAACTGCAATACTATTTACTCATTAGGCAGCAAGGTCGCCGTGTCCAAGTTCATTAACTGGCTGGCTGCGCGTGCACCGCCGCCGCCCGCGTCGCCTCCTCCTCCTCTGCTTGCCATACAGCGATACTAACTTAATGCCCCTTGCTCGACCATACGAAGGCTCACTACTACAATCGCGCGACATTACAAATATTATGTGTCAGTTTTTGTAAATATGTAAGTATTTAAGTACATCTAGTGACAATATTCTGCGAGGTCACCATTAGTAGCATTTCCTCAGTAATCTGTTACTGTATCGAAAGAAAGCAAAGAAATTTAAAGCCTTCCACGAAGCTGACCTTCTGTTCGTACCTACTCTGTGCCATAAGCGGCAATATCATCTCACCTAACATTATCATTCAGCGCAGCGCCCCAGCCGTGCGGCTCCGCAAGCC
This sequence comes from Pyrrhia umbra, assembly GCA_963891755.1. Lineage (NCBI taxonomy): Eukaryota > Metazoa > Arthropoda > Insecta > Lepidoptera > Noctuidae > Pyrrhia > Pyrrhia umbra. The sequence goes on along the minus strand of OY982942.1, from coordinate 128,191 downwards.
GCCTGGCCGGCGCGAGCGGCGGCCGCTCTACTGCTCGGAACATGTGCGTCAGTTCCCAGCGCCCCGCGGCCGTCCTCGCAAATTAGCCATTTAAACCAATAAATCAGTATAGCGCTGTTGGTACTCTCGTGCTCATAGACTTCATTGAGGGCCAGCGACCGACCCCCGCAAGTACTTTCGACTGTTACATTCCATCTTGACTTACAAAATCACAAGACATAAACTATTCATATGTCTTTTTTCATTTATTAACCGACTTCAAAAAAGGAGGAGGTTCTCAATTCGACGGTATGATTTTTTTTTGTATGTTTGTTACGCGATTACTCCGCCAATTGTGGACCGATTTTGAAAATTCTTTTTTTGTTCGAAAGGAGATACTTCCAAAATAGTCCCATATAAATTTTATCACTACTGGTTCAGCCGTTTTATAAATATATCAAAAATAACGGTTTATCTCTACCTGCGTATACGCCAAATACTTAGATGATTTGGTTATTCACGCTTATTGCAACCTAAAAAAAAAACCGGCCAAGTGCGTGTCGGGCCACGCGCAGTAGGGTTCCGTAGTAGGTCTCAGTAAGTCGACTATAACTCTGTAACCAGTTAAGCCTACTTAGCCGTGATAGTTTTCCTTGTAAGTTCATTACATGTGCTACGTCTGTGATTTTTTTCACATTTCTAGGTACAGCCATTCAAAAGTTAGAGGGGGGGTAACTCGTATCGAACAAAAAATTTCACTTAAAATCTAGATATGTCGCAAATGGCTCGCTTAACCGAAAAATGATCTTCACACACCCATAATATTTTTGAAAGACCTATCTAACGATACCCCACACGAAGGGGTACGCGAGAAAAAAAATATTCATCCCTACTTTACATGTTTGGGAGCTACCCTAAAAAAAAATTTTTTTCAAAATTTTATTTTACCACTTTCTCGGCGTGATCAATATACATATTCATACCAAATTTCAGCTTTCTAATAACAAAAACCACGGAGCTATGCCGCGGACAGACAGACAGACAGACAGACAGACAGACAGACAGACAGACAGACAGACGGACAGAGCGAAACTATAAGGGTTCCTTGTCGGACTACGGAACCCTAATAAAAAAGTGGTGTGTTTATATTAAGATAACAAGATCGAGTCACTGAAAAGCGAAAAATAAAAAAAAACTTTTTACAAAAAAATAAAACCGACTTCCAAAAAAAAAACTGAAAAGTAAAAAATAAATTTTATTTAAACGCTTGCTCTAGAAGTCGGTGGCGAAATACTAACAATAGTTACTTACAAGACACCGACTTCTAGAGCGATGTTTTGGTCGATAAGCGTTTAAATAAAATTTATTTTTTACTTCTCAGTTTTTTTTTGGAAGTCGGTTTTTTTTGTAATACCACAATTTGGTTATCATTTAAAAATCTGAGACAAAAATCTATTGAACCAGCCCTCCAGGCCGACTGCGCGCCGGCGCCCGTGGGTGTCCCGGGCGACATCATTAGTGATCATAAATAATTTGAACGCTATCGGGAGGGTAATCGCGCCCTAATCACCGCGTATGACTAAAGTGGGTGCCGGCCTGCGGGAGGGGGAGGCGGGGAGATCGGTGTGATTCAATAAACTGTATGTCTTGCGCACCACGTTGGTACATAATAATATATCATAACTGTGATGACCGCGCGACCAACGGCAAGTACCTTGTAAATGTCACTGCAGGTGAATGTGATGGTAGGTACGCCTATTGTTAGCTCAACCCGCGCGTCCTGACTGGGATTGCCAAGTCACGGCAGCGTTGACATTACCAGCTATTCATTCTGTCAGTCATTCGCTAGAGTGACCACCCGCCGTCATTTGTGTCATGAGGAAAATCCTATGTGTAAACACAAATTAATGTAGGACGACGAGTAGTTTCTCAATTAGTTGTAGAGCTATCAATAAATGCGCTGCTTTGTGTTGTGTCGCGTCTAGTAGGAGCACGTCATCATGTCCGTGTCAGTCCAGTGACACACAGTCGTGTATGCTGGAAATTACTAACTGACTTCTGTAAAAAAACTCTTGTGGGATCACACACTTATTCATAGGATAGAAAGATGTTCAATTAGTGACGTCACGCAGCGTCCGATCCGTCCTGTCTCGTGATGTCTATATTGGGAGCAATTTGTCTCTTTATGGCTGCTCTGCATCACAATCATTGAAATATCGTTCAGTTAGTCGTTGTCCAATGTCCAGCCGCCCAATTGGTGCAGTGACACGACTCCGCCACGCGGCCCGTCCCGCTATCGGCGTGATCAACATCTTCCTGGTAGTTGTCTGTAACAGAAATGCAAGTTGATTGCAACGAGGAAATAAACATTGTTGTACACATGTTGCTATTTAGTTCTACTCACTCGAGAGCTAATATTCGTGAATCAGTTGAGGAGCGTCAGGTGGAGTCGCGCTCAGGCCGCGACTGCATCGTTCCGAGAGCCAACGCGAACACCCGCATCCGAAGGGCGCCCGCTGTGGCCGCGACAGTGGAGTCGAGTACCAACTTAAGGATATGAGACTGGTTGAAGCCATATCTAATTATTATTGATTACCTATTCACTTAATACTTACCCACTGAACTCAATTTGCTTGTATTCAGTACGATTCGATTTGTAAACAGTTAGGAAGACATAAGTAGGTACTTTACTTTCTGCAGCTTCCTTCTATGTCTTCTATGCTCTTTCTTATGTCTTCTAGAATCAAGAGATTACTTACAATTTTTTAAATTCATGTTATTCACTTAATTTTCAGTTGTGTCTTAAGTATTTCAGTAGGGTTTCGTAGTATGTCTTAGTTAGTCGACTATAACTTTGTAAACGATTAAGCCTACTTAGCCGTAATAGTATTTTTTTTTCACATTTCTAGAGACAGCCATTCAAAAGTTAGAGGGAGGGGGGGCGATGCTCGTATCGAACAAAAAATTATTAGATACATCGCAAATGGCTCACATCGTCTTCATACACCTATAATATTTTTGAAAGACCTATCTAAAGATAGACACGAAGGCATACGCGAGAAAAATAATATTCATCCCCACTTTACATGTTTGGGAGCTACCCTAAAAATATATTTTCATAATTTTATTTTATCACTTATGTCGGCGTGATCAATATACATATCTATACTAAATTTCAGCTTTATAGTACCTACCAAGAACCTTTGAGCTATGCCGCGGACAGACAGACGGACATAGCGAAACTATAAGGGTTCCTCGTCGGCTACGGAACCATAAAAATGCATTGTTTAGTTAGCTCCCTAAATTTCCATATCAGTACCTATGGTTCCGTATCACACCGATAACATTCAGAAACTCTCAAACAAGCCGACTACAGGTACCAGAAAGGGTAAATCTATTGTTTACAGCGGCCGAGAGCCAACCCGGCGGAGTGACCGAGCGGGCCCTCACAGACAGGCCGCGCCACGTCACTGACGTCACGCACCAACAGTGCACGGCGCCGGCCGCCATAACATGTGCTTTAAAGTCGCTGTCCACTGACGCGTCACTTATTATCACCTGTTACATCTCACGTACCTGCGTTATGTTAACGATGTAACTCCACAATCACCCGCCTGCACAAGCGATCATATGCATCAGTGGGTTCCATTGTTAGCCATGCATATCATATCAGTATGAATGAATGTTCATGTCCAGTTCATTAAAATGCCTACTAATAATCTGATAGTGAGTATTACAAATACCTACCTATGTTAAATAAAGCAATAGAGTAAATTGTAGAATACAGTCAAGTTGTGCACACTATCGAATATGTAGATACTATGTAAGTACATGAATGAATGTTTTATTGAATAAACTTGAACAATGTCAGGCTGTCTCGCGGCTGTGTTCGCGGTGCAGTGCCGCGCCGTGTCGTCGCAAGCGCATGCTCGCCGGGAACCATTAGACACCGTGACTGCTCGGTATTGTACGACTGATCTTATCTAGTGAGATGTTCAATTGAACTGTTCGCTATAAGCAGACGACATACTCGTACCTAGACAGAAGGCACGCCACAGATTGCCAAGGACTTGATTGGAATAGACTTCTCAGAATTGTGTAGATATGTACCTACCTACCCGACTTTAATTGACGACAACCATTTGTAGCCTCGCAATAATGAGTTGTTACTGATAGAACTTGATGTTCTTATAAAATAATGGCAAATATAAATAAGTAAGTTGCTCTATCTGTGTGTCAGTCTATTCCGCTTTAATCTATTTCCTTGCATCGGTATGGCAAGCCCGAAGCCTAGGCAAGAACAAGAACATAGAATACCTACTGTTGACCGTGTGAGTATAATAATATGAAATACTGGCCGTAGTACGCGGTAGTGAAGCCTCAGCGGCGAGTAAAATATTCATTACATATCGTGCGCGATCCATGCCATGTCGATGTCGGACATTATAAGCGGAGCGTCACATCGGTAAACATAAACACCTCGTGGAATATACAAAAACTTGGTGTACACACACACCGACTGTTTATGTGTCATTATTTATTATTAATAGTTTGCTAAAGTAGGTACGTGGGCGCGTGGGCACGGCGGTAGTAAACTATAGTAACGTGTTGTTGCCGCGGTGAAGTTGTCATGCATGTTGTGTAGTTGTGTCTCCATCACTAGGTACCGACTCGTGTCTATACGTCTGTATGTGTGTGGCGTTACAAGATGATTACTTATTAGTGTTGATTATAATGTTCGCCGCGTTTTTGTTGTTCTCGTAGTTTCTACGAATCACTACTCGTTAATGTTCTACGATTACAATGAGTCGGACAGTGCACACGAGTGGCTCGTATCGCGATTGTGTTTAGACGAGAAATTAGCTTCATCCTAGTGCTAGTACTGGCTAAGATTTACTTACTTCTTCTTCTTCGGGTGACTCTCCACTGCTGGACGTTAGCCATCAGGTCAGCAAATCTATGCCCGTCTTGTGCCAAACGAAATAGATCTTCAATACTGGCGTCGGGACGTCCGCGCATATCGGCACACCTGGCGACATGAACTAGCTAGAACTAGCTAAATTCGAAGGCGATGCTTCGGCATTATTTTTATTGACAAAAGATATCTATTTTATGAGTTTGTTTGACGAGTTTCTCTTCCTGTTCAATGTTACTGGTAGTCAAAAGTCATTCAGTCTGACAACCAGTGTTACCAAGGGGTGTCGTAGCACAAAGCAACTGACTTGAGACATAGCTAGGCAGATGTTCACCAGCGTGGTGGTACCAGCCGATTTAAAGAATTTCGTTCGAAAACTTGATTATTAAAAAAACTGCTCTGTAATGTGTATTGTATGTTATCGGCGCACGTATCCGCGCACACGAGGGCCGGCAGCGTAAGCATGACGCTCGTATTCTGAGCCGGGTGCTGTTTGAAGTTCTGCTATCGATTTCCTCGCGACTGCCTTGTGTTGGTCTAGTGGGCGAAACAGTAACTGCTGTGAGCCCCTCGGGCTGGAATCTTGCGTCCTCTAAAACTAATTATAGCATTGGGTTAATTTTGTAAATGTTCACAATATCAATTAATTCTCTGTTCTAAATCTTATATCGTCAAAGCCTCAGCTCACACAACTATGGTGATTTAATTTAATTTTAATTCTGAGCTGGTTGGCTCACATTGACTACACTCATACCTTGAGAATACCGCAGCGAACTTACTCTAACTTAGTAACTTCTTAAGAAAAAAGAAAAGAAATAGTGTTTATTCACAAAAAGAGCGGGTTTACTAAATATCCACTTGTTTGCCAAACTGCATGGCAGTTTGTTGGTAGATCGGCGCGGCGCGGCGATCCCCGCCACGTGTCGTGCTGAGTGGCCTCGCCGCAATCCCAATCGTGCAATCCTGCCTTCATATCACTTATCAAACATTGCTCTGCCAAACGACACTGGCGCCGGACGCCCCTATCCCAGCACACGTGCACCAGCTCGCAAATATTAGCTCAACTCCATGAACAAAAGGCCATTGCGGGACACGTTACGCTATTGTGAAGCAGTCATTTGTTATTTATAATGCAAATACACTTCTCATCAAAAAAATCGAAACACCTCGCAGTTTATGATTTGATAAGGATTATCAGAAAAATGTGTATATTTAGGAATAAATGTAAAATGTCATTTAATAGTGAGTAGTATGAGGTTTTTAAATCCTAATGTTATTGTTCTAAATTCAAATTAAGTCTTCATAGATTTCGTATTTTGTATAATGAGTAATTTTTACCCTGTATGGAATATGAAGGAAATGGGTAAAACAACACGCGTAAATGAAAAAAATAATTAAGAAACGTTTATTTAATAACTTGTATTCCCTCCGCGAGCTCTTATTACTGCTTCCATACGGTTCTTCATCGATCGGATGAGAGTCACGATCACATGTTGTGGTATATTATCCCATTCCTCTTGGATTGCATTTTGCAGCTGGCTAAGTGTTTCTGGGGCTGGATCTCTTGCTCGAATTCGTCTCTTTAATTCATCCCATAGATGTTCAATGGGATTCATGTCCGGGCTTCTTGCTGGCCATACCATAATGGAGATACCGACTTCGGTAAGATAATCTCGTACGACGCCCGCGGTGTGAGCTCTAGCATTGTCGTGCATGAATATGAAGTCGTTGCCAATAAAATGTGCATAGGGCATCACATGAGGTTCAAGACACTGTTCGATGTACCGATGAGAGTTTAGTGCAGGCAGCCGTGGCCCAGACACAAAGGCAAGTTCTGTCTTACCGTCGGCGCTGATTCCTCCCCAAACCGTCCACGAACCGCCACCATAGCTGACCTTTTCTTCAATGCAGCATTGTGCAAAGCGTTCTCCATCTCTTCTGTAGACCTTGTTCCTTCCGTCGTTACCATACAGCATAATTTTACACTCATCAGAAAACAGTACTTTGCTCCACTGAAGGTATGACCAAGTTAGGTGCTCGCGTGCAAAGTTAAGGCGCGCTCTTCGATGGTCTGCAGTTAATTTCGGCCCATTCGCTGGCTTATGCGGTGCCAATCCGCGTTCCTTCAACCTTCTTCTTATTGTAGAGTCACTTACAGCTACTCTTCGTACAACGCGAAGCTGCTGCTGCAGTTGAAAAGCGTTAAGGCGTCGATTTCGTAAAGAAGTTGTTACAATAAATCGATCATCTCGCTCAGAAGTGACCCGATTCCTGCCAGATCCTGAACGGCGCGTGAACGAACCAGTCTCCCGATAGCGTTTGTAGACTCTATGAACAGATGATAAGCTTAGATGCAATCTTGCAGCCACAACACGCTGACTAAGTCCAGAATCCAGCAATGCCACCACTTGGGCGGCTTCTGCGGGCGAAGTATCCATATGTTTTAGAAAAAATAGTTTTTTCAGCTGTCCCAAAGTCACAGTAAATGAAATAAGAAACAAAAAGTTTAAAGACAAGCGCTAATTTTTAGTTTTTAAACGAGAAACGTACTCCAACCCTAAATACACATTTGTCTCAAAACAGTGATTAATTTCATTTATAGGATAAACAAATGAAATTCTAATTTCGAATTTTGATTTTTTTCTTCTTACTGTAATGACCAAACTGCCAGCTACACAATAATGTTTTTTTTTTCATGGAATTAATTCTCTTTTGTAAAAAATTAGGACAAAAACAATAAAAACGAAAGTGTTTCGATTTTTTTGATGAGAAGTGTAATTTTAACAAATATTATAAATACGAAAGTGAGTTTGCTTGTTTGTTTGTTACGTTTTCACTGTAAAATGTCTGAACCGATTTGGATGAAATTTAGTATGGATATAGATAGAGCAATGGAGACGGTTAAAGAGTATCTACTTTTTAGATTTACATAGCCAGTAGTTCATAATTTTCGTTAGCTACATAAATCTTAAGTTACATAACCTGAATTTTTATTATAGTTACATTGCCAAGGATTGTACGCATCGTAATCAAAGCATATAATAACAGCGTAGTTCAGTCTATCTATCGCATGCCTGTTATCTTCTAAAATACAAAATACTCCTTTATCACATTATTTACCAGTAAGGTGCCTACTTAGTTACTTAAAGTAAAAAGATGTGCAAGCTGGGGGATCCGTACTGACGTCACATTTAGTTACAGAAAGCATTAGTTAGTTGGTAGCCCGGTCGCGCTGTACAACCGCATCTCATGCTGCACACGGTTTAGCTGAAAACTTTTAACAGAACGTTGACACGTGTGTCTACGCATGTTTCTGTAGATCACGTTATTGGTGTAGTTGGTTACCGTTAGCTTGCTATTGTTATAATACAAGTAAACAGGCAGGTACTAAAATATCACCTCATATGATAATTAATATATGCTAGGGAACTATTATTTCAAACCGAGTTAATGGTTAATAATGATAATAATGTGGTACATTTTATTGCGAGACCTAATATGCACATATTAGATCCCGGAGTGCTCTAAGCAATATAAGACAAGCACAAGTGAACACATAAACCATTTTAGTTAGGAAGGCTAAATTGAGGAGTTTTGCTCAGTACAGGTACGTAGACGTGTTACCAATAACAGTTTGAAACTATCTCGTTTATATATAAGCCCTTATCGAACAGACAGGTGTCTGATGTCAATTATTTAATAGTGCATATACGTATGTAGATTAAACCCATTTTATGCTAGAATAAAAGTCTTATTTATATAGATAATAGTTTAGTCATTGATGAAATGCGCTAATATTTTTAAATTAATTGGTTCGATAAAAGTTGAAGAAAGCATAATTCATTAGGCGTAACATAGGCTGCCACCCTGGGTCCTGATCAGTACCACGGGAACGTGGACTATGTAAGCGTGTAAAGAACATATTTCCCATGGCAACAGAAATGTGGTTTTCATATTTATAGCTTGTTCTGGCTATATCGACAATTAATCGATTGACAGTGGAGTGACGTAATGTGTGGGACTTATGTAAACCAAGATACCTATCCTATTCTCTGCAAACACCATGACTGGCATGGCTGGGAGCTAATATTCATCATTGCCTATTCATGGTGTTAAATAAATGTGTAGCCGCTGGCCGCTGGGAGGTGTGCAGTCGCGGGCTACTGTCGGCGCTGTCGGCGGTTGCTAGTCGCGCCTGCTAGCTTCAAGTTCTCTGTGCGAGTTCTCTGTAAGAGTTTGTGCGTTGGGCAAACATTGAGGTTGTATGTTTACCTTTACCACGTGAGCATAGGTACGACTGGCGAACAAGGTAGTTATATAATGTAACATATATTAGTATGTTACGTACGACGAGCGAAATGTTGGCGTGAGAGGTTGGCGTGTGAGTCAAACGTTGGCGCCGGGTATGTTTACGTTCGTCTCAGGGGCGGTGGGCGCGCCGCCACGTCACGGCCGCGCCACAGCCGCGCCGCCCGGATGGCTCCCTGCATGATGCATTTTTCATTTATGAGTGTTCTACATCTTTTTATATATCTGTGGCAGTGGGCAAGCTGCTTGCTTGACATTAGTCGGTCTTGGAACGTAATACTTATACTACATACCTTTCGACTTATCTCTAGATTTTCTACCCTATGTATAAATATTATGAATCAAAACACAGGAAGCTACTTGAAATCTTTGTGGGGTACGCACCCTCACATAGACTGTTTAAAACCAGATCTGGTTGCTTATAGGCTCACTCAAATACTGCACAACTTGATAAACTTTTTATTTACTCATCCCGCTCTTATTGGCTAAAGAGCATTGACCACAACCTGCGGTACTTACTGCCACTGGCCGTAAGGAGGTATGGCAAAGCAAAGAGCTACACGACGAGAAGGAGAAACAAATGAAGTATCTTGTTCTAGCATAAGGCAAAAATATTGTATAATTCAATTACTGTCACAATGTACTCTCTCATAAAGGTGGTGCCTGGATCGTGCATCCGGCCTCGTTACACTGGGTCAGTGAGGAAGTTCCTGTCTTTGGAGCTCTAACCACCAGTAGCTTGGACCCTGTTCCCAATATCGGATTTCTTTTTTTTCATATTTTGAAATGTTTTTATATTATTTTTTGTAATCAATATTTAAACATATAAATAATATGAGAGCAATAAATAAGCGTAAAAGCAATTAAAAGATGTCGTCCATTCATTTCATGTGACAGTATATTGCAATAACTTGAAACTAGCCCGTATGTGTATCGTGTAACGGACCGGTCTCTATCGACAACTAGTGCGGCGGACATCGCACGCTCCGACACTAGCTCCAGACTGATTGGCTCACCGACTCACCGCTTGGCTGACTTTTATGTACCACCCAGGTATCTTAGCAACTCCTTGTGGACTATTTGAGATCTGTATCGTGCATAACATTAATGTTTTTTTTAACATTATATATTTTTATTGAGGGTTATATACCTACAATATTTACAGTAGGAAAATTAAAAAAAACGAATATTCTAATAAAAATTTTACTACAAAATGGCGTCAAAAATATTTTCTTCATCAGCGTCCCCAAGAGTCAACGTGGCAATGCTGCCAGCCGCATTGCCACGTTGGGCGGCAATGCTTAGCCTTTGACCAAAGTAAAAGCCAGCCTTTGGGTCACGGGAAGGGTCAAGCCGCTTTGCTATATCTTTAAAAAGAAAGTGAGCACTCCAACCACACCACCCGAGAGTTTCAACCCCAAAAGGCTCAAAAATAAAGTTGCCAAGTTTGTTGTTTTGAGGAAAAGTATAAATAAAATGTCTAATTAGTGGTACTTGCAGATGGTATGTCTAGTCGACGACTTGTTCAATCCGAACCGGTCGCTACCAGATACGAGCCGGTGGTGATAGCGCGCGGTACACGTTGTTATTATCTACGCATTTTATTAATTTACCTAAATAATGTATCATATTATCATTGTATTCAATGTAATCTAAATTTATATAAAACTCAAAGGTGATTGACTGACTGACTGACGTAGTGATCTATCAACGCACAGCCTGGACTGGGAACTGGAGGGATTGGGCTGAAATTTGGCATGCGGGTAGATGTTATGACGGATAGGATTTTGATAAATTCTACCCCCAAGGGGATAAAATAGGGGATGAAAGTATGTATAAATCTTCTTAGATTTTCGACTGATTGAACTAAAATTAAAGAGCTACTATGATGAAGACGTCCGCTTAAATAAGATTTTGATAAATTCAACCCCCATGGGGATAAAATAAGGGATGATGGAGGATGAAAGCTACATCTTTACGAAGTATCATAGGCTATATTTATTTCCAGAAATAATTAGGGATCCCTACTAAAACTTGAATAATGTAACCCAAGGTGTAAAAAAAATGTCCACGCGGGCGAAGCCGCGGGCGGAAAGCTAGTTAATAATAAAATAGATTTCCTTTTTAAAAGTCTATGGTGACGTTCAGGGAGTACCCTAATGTCCTACTTCCCGCTACGGACTGCGAAGAGCGGGGTTTATTTGTTCAACTAATGGAGAGTACACGTGAACACTTGCGTTGAGGATTATTAGCAGAACAAAACTAACACAGGCCTAAAGATATTAATTCACTGATTAGCACTCTGGCATTCCATGTGTTGTGAGAACCGCACCATAGGTAGGAGGTACCTGTAAGTTATGTGATAATACCTAACACTCGTCGGTACGCGTCGTGGGTACTGAGCACAGTGCTCACTCAATAACTGAGCAACCAAAAGAAATAATTAATCAGCTATTATCAAAGTTTCGCGGATGGAAAACTTCGAGAATGTAGGGTCAGCACAGTCAAGAGTTTTATTGTTTTTATCAATAAGTCAAGAACGGCAGGTTATCTGCGCTGTTTAATAAAATAATTGTAAAACTATTTGATACCTAACATTTTATTTGTTTCGATAAAACTATAATATCACTCGGATTTGCTCAACATCGCTAGGATAGTTGTTGGCATGCAAAGTCATATATTAGTGGAAACAGTGGCAGGTGTTGCATGAATGTAACGTGGTGTTACTTGTCCGCAGTCCCCCAGCGCAACATGTCGGCGGCGGTGGACAGGCAGGCGCGCGCGCCGGGCCGCGTGGGCGCGCCGCGCGCCGAGCCCGCGCGCGCCAACGGCCACCACGACCCGCGGCCCTGGGACCAGCAGTTCCTGCCGGCCTCGCTTCGCCTCGACGACCACGCCCGCACGCAGAAGGTGACACTGCACACGTTTTGCGTCTCATTCGGACCCTCTAGCTCCTAGTGAAGTTTAGTAGGGCACCCCCGGGCTAGATACTGCGATGACCTCCGCTGGACTTGAAGCTGCCGAGTATAAGTAGCCGTGGGCTATGTTCCGCGGGGATTTAATATCTAAACAGCTATAAAGAATCATCTAAACTTTAGATTTAGCCGTCAAGAAAAAAAAAAGCGGCCAAGTGCATCGGACTTTGGAAGGAAAATAATGTTCTTGTAACATTAATATGTATCATCGTGTATCAGCCCCCTAAATATTACAGATTTTTCGCTTCACAAACTAAGTAAGTAATAAATCAGGAACTGTCTATTTTGCTACAATTTTCATATATAATTCGAAAACTAAAAGACAAAAATATATCTAAATATATATTAGACTGTTCAAATCAAGTTCTTTTTTACGACCCCACACGACTTTGAAATTTAAAATCCTTACTACCCCCAGGTTTTTTCATAAAAGTATTATTATTTTTAAACTTTTTTCACTCCCGATACGTATGGAAATGTTGTATCTGTGCTCGCCGGGCTATCGGCTATCGAGCGGCACAGGTCGTGATCCTACTGACACGAGTTTTTATTACCGATCAACAAGTTACTGCGCAGTGGACCAGCGCTAACTGTTCCTAGATGCTGCAACTTTTGCAATTTTAAAGTTTACAGAGTAAATCGAATATTATGAATAAAAAATGTCTGTCCATTCACGAGGCTCCAGCACCGCGGTCACCAGGCAGCGATACGCTGCACAGTAGCGCAGCTGTGCGCGAGGTACTACTACTCTCGGCGGTGCCAATTAAAACAATCAGTACCAATTTAATGAATGGCGCGATGACGTCACCGCGGCGCTCGACACGTCTGCATACGACGCGTGGCATGTGCTGCATCTTGCTCCTTGTTAACACTCAGCATTGTGTTTATATTACAGTAATCTCTCAGATTATTTTCAGGTTGACTTACACATGAGATAAAGATGAATATTATGTTTAATTAAATTTAATATTAATAATAATTGCGGGCGAGAGATGGTTTATCATATTCATTGCAATGCTGATGTTACGACAAACACGTTTGATTGCAAACGTGAGCTGCGTCGACAGTACCTATATCCCATGTGCTTGATACGCAATCACACAACGTTGGTGAACTTATCTGAGGTGACAATAAATGTAAAGCCCTCGTCAAACGGAGTGGTTTATTGTTTATTGTGCAATATAACAGTAGTGCGCCTCCGCGGCAGCCGCTAATAGCGATAGCGAGCTAGCTGCATCGAGATCAGGCGCTCGTCTGCACCGCTGAGGCGCGCGCCCGGCGGCACAGGCCCCGCGGCGGACCACTCTCTAGCGCTACACCCGTATCCGCATCTGGACGCTGCGTAGGCGACGCGTAGCCGATCCGTAGCCCCTGCGTAGCCACTTCGTAGCGCTTAGACACTGCGTAGATACAAAATAAATTATTTATTGGAACAAAAACACAGATTATATTAATTATATAGTATAGTTATAGTAGAGTACACAACAATGTGAAGGACTGCGGAGGCTCCCGTCACTTGCAAACAGTGTTGCGGCGTAACATAAATATAAACAAAACTGAATGGAAGGGTTGTTTTCATGTCAACCACGATAGCTTCTCTAAGCGTGTACTGGTAGAGAGAAATACAATTATTATTTTCAATATGGCAACAATAAGCGAATACCTACGTTGCACGTAATTTATTTCGGTTTGTCAATAACAAGGGATTAGCTATCGGCGACTCTTTATTAGAAGCTATTTGCACGGTCGTAAAGCGATCGCGTCGGTTGTAAATGTGAGGTGGCCTTTATCAGATAATTAGCAAATTATAGCTCAATATACAGTAGCCAGTGTTATCAAAGGTATGACTAGTCTATCGGGGAGGCCGCTGTGACTTTCTTATATTTTCTTATAATAATGGCTTTAATAAATCAATTGATTAATCGGGACAATAAGCGTTTCAACTTTTCTTCGAATACGTTTGTTTTTAATTTAAATATCATTTAAATATATTAAATAATTTGAAAGAAGGGCCTCGCCGCCTGCCGCCCCTCGCAGCTTGCCGCCCCTTGGCCCTAGGGTAAATGCTTGAAGCTGGCAGACAATAGAATTTAAAGCTCGCGAAGAAGCTATCGAGAGGCATCTGTCGGTGACCACGAGTGTGAAGTGTAGTATAAGGTTATTCTTATTTATATTTTAATTTATTTTATGATTACGTGGCTAGCTTGGCGTATAAGCGTAAAAAGCCAAAAACAGACGCGAGTTTCACTCGGGAACTACTAGTGCAATAAAGCTTCCAAAGTTTCGGAAACACGATTGAACTAAGTTTGTCAAATTAAAGCTCGCGTCGCTCGGCGCCGCAAGTTTATACAACTGTCGCGATTGATCGATGAGCTCCCTGTGTCGGAGTTAGTTGCAAGTTCCCACTCAATAGCAAGTTGTGTCGTGTGATTGATGACGTCGTAGCGCGTGGCTCAACATGTGTCACCGGGGCGCTGCTTGTGTGTCGCACTTGTGGCGCGGAGCAGCGAGTGACGAGCGCCGGTGTACAGGTGGAGGCGCGCCTGCAGCGGCTGGTGCTGGGCGGCGAGGTGCTGCGCCGCGTGGCCGACGTGTTCGAGCAGGAGCTGGAGCGCGGCCTGCGCGAGCAGCCCTCCAGCCTGCAGATGGAGAACACCTACGTGCCCGAACTGCCCGACGGCACAGGTACGGTACACCTCAACTTGTGAACGACGACTGTCTTGCTTTACTCGGCAGTCGGTGGCTACCCAGCGCCGGTATCCGCCTATAGTGTAATTGTGCGTTGATTGTGAGCAATCAGTATCGTGCGCTAATGAGCACATGTCGTGTGCAGAGGAGGGCGTGTTCCTGGCGCTGGACCTGGGCGGCACCAACTTCCGCGTGCTGCTGCTGGAGCTGCGCGCCGGCCAGCTGGTGGACGAGCGCGTGCAGCAGTACCACATCAGGTAACGTCTGCCTGCTACTGCCGCTACTACTACTGCCACGCACTTACTTCGCATCCCGAGGGTACTACCGTACCGTATAAAACTACCCTCTGTGCTTCCGCAGATTGAAATCTACCTCCACAAGTAATCTAGAAAATGATTCAGCCGCTTTACTGTGTAAATATATTTATAAACTAGCTTCTGCCAGCGACTTCGTCCGCGTGGAATAGTGGTGCTCCGCTCCTATTGGTCTTAGCGTGATGATATATAGCCTATAGCCTTCCTCGATAAATGGACTATCTAACACTGAAAGAATTATTTAAATCGGACCAGTGGTTCCTGAGATTAGCGCGTTTAAACAAAATGACAACATTTCCCTTCCCTGCTCTGCTCCTATTGATTGTAGCGTGATGAAAAGTATACTATAACCATCTCAGGAAGACAAATAATTGTAGCAAGTTTCATTAAAATCCGTCGAGTAGTTTTTGTTTCTATAGAGTTTATACAGACAGACAGACAGACATACAGACAGACAGACGGACAGACAGACAGACAAAAAATTTACTGATTGCATTTTTGGCACCAGTATCGATCCCTAATCACCCCCTGATAGTTATTTTGGAAATATATTTCATGTACAGAATTGACCTCTCTACAGATTTATTATAAGTATAGATAGATATTTTATTCAAACCGGGCTGAAAATCAGCACTTTTTGAACGTCTTTACAACGAACATAGTTACTTCCACATTAATATTATAGAATTCTAGCGCACGGCACATACAGCGCATCTAGCGTCTTGTCGAAATCTTACTACATACAACCAAGTCAACAACATACATACAACAACCAACACCAAGTCATTTAAATATTACTTCTGGATCACCAGTTTCCCTCCTTGCAAAATACCAGTTTAGGGAACGATTCGAGTCTTATATCGGGCGGCCGGCACTCTTATTTTTCTTATTTTGATTACATTGTGATATTTCTTGAACAGAATATAGTCTTTGTTATTTTCTTTGTAAAATGCCTCACTTTCTTAATGGTTTATGTACATACTTGAAAGCCAATCTGCCTTGAGCAAGCGTGGTGATCAATGCTCATGCCTTCTCTATAGGAGAAGAGGCCTTTGCCCAGCAGTGGGATAATGTATAGGCTGATGATGATGATGAATGAAAGAAATAGGAATTCCTAGCTGAAGGTGACTTGTACGAAGTGCCCGATGTGGCTTGTTACAGCAATGCGTTGCGGCTCGGCACGGGAGAAGAGCTGTTCAACTTCCTGGCGGACTGCGTGCAAGACTTCCTTAAGCAGCTGGGCATGGAGGAGCAAGCCTTCTCTCTGGGTAACCCTAGTGTTCTCATAACTTTAACTCGTAAATAGCTTGAACACAACAACTAATCTAAGGAGTAGCCTCTTCCTCAGTATTAGAAGACTGCTCCGCAGATATTGCCCTTGCCATGACGCTACGGCAAGTAAGCGACCAGGCAGACAGGCGTACTCCAGTGTAGTGACATTGCTGGCGCGGTTCGCAGGATTCACGTTCTCGTTCCCGATGAAGCTGCACTCGATCTCGTCGGGCGAGCTCATCACGTGGACCAAGAGCTTCAAGTGCTCGGGGCTGGAGGGCGTGGACGTGGCGGCGCTGCTGGAGCGCTGCCTGCGCGCGCGCGGGCTGCGCGTCACCGTGCGCGTGCTGCTCAACGACACCACGGGCACGCTGGTGGCCGGCGCGCACATGCACGAGCACGTCGGGGTGCGTGCGCGACACACAGACTCGCCAGCAGCCGTCCGCTGCAAGCGAGCAGTAACAGCAGTCGTGTCGGTTGCAGATCGGCGTCATCCTGGGCACGGGGTCCAACGGCTGCTACATGGAGCGCGCGTCGCGCGTGCAGCATTGGGAGGCGGCGCACGAGCGCGTGCAGGACGTGTGCGTGGACGTGGAGTGGGGCGCCTTCGGGGACAACGGCTGCCTCGACTTCCTCAAGACCGAGTTCGACCGTGAGGTGGACGCCGGCTCGCTGCTAGCCTCCTCCTTCACGTGCGTGCTCACCTGTCTAGTTCGAGATACTAAACGCTCTCATTATAGAGATCGAGTCTTCTAATCTTGATTGTAAACTAATGACAGGTTCGAGAAGTACATCGGCGGCAAGTACCTGGGCTCGCTGCTGACGTCGGCACTGAGCGCGCTGGCGCGGGAGGGCCTGTTCCCCGCGGAGCCGGCTCCCGACGTGCTGCAAACTGCGCACCTCAGCCTCTTCGAAGAGTTAGTCATAGTTCTCGTGTTTAAGATCATTTATAGTTGATTTACAGAAAGCTTTATATTAATATAATATTTATAATAGAACCGACACTAGCGGATTTTCAATCCAGATTCCCAGGACAAGAAGTATTCTATGTCCCAAGCTTCAAGCTATCTCATAGCAAATTTCATCTAAATCGATTAAGACGTTTTAGAAAGCGTTATAGATAGACTTTCAGAATTTATAATATTAGGTAGGATACACCGAGGGCAGTTTTGTTGTACAATATATTAAAATGAGCCTTCCCCCTCGCCAGGGAGAACTGCTCGGGCGAGGTGTCCCGCACGGCGGCGGCGCTGCGCGAGGCGTGCGGCGCGGCGGTGGGCGCGCAGGACGCGCTGGTGGCGCAGCACGTGGCGCACGTCATCTCCAACCGCGCCGCGCAGCTCGTCTCCGTCTGTGAGTCGCGCGTACCTTCTCACTTCCTTAGTGCGACGTCACCAACTAACGTTGTATTAGCTTAATGTCTTTCTACTGCTTCCCCCATAATGTTGAACGGTAAATAGTTACATTGAATCCAAGTAATTTAGACAATAAACAGATTTTACGTAATTCTATACGTACTCGTAGGTATGGATTACAATATTTTGATGATTCGAAGAATTCGAAGGGTTTTCTGAACGTAGAAAAAATAACAAAGTTAAGTAACTAATATTGAAAACCGTAAGACATACCTACACAAAAATCTTGCTATATGAGATAGTTGTACCATTTGCACATATTGACGAAAAGCGAATGCTTTTTACAAATGTGTAACATCATTGTGTGGTGCTGTTAGAAGGTTGAATAAAAGTTCTTGACTTTTTGTAAGTGAACAGTTGTGTTAGCGTCCGAGTGCGGCCCCCGAGGCGCACGAGTAAGTTGTCGCTGTGCAGGTATCTCGTGCCTGCTGCGGCGCATGGACCGGCCGCACGTGGCGGTGGCGGTGGACGGCTCCGTGTTCAAGCACCACCCGCGCATCGGCGACCTCATGCGCAAGTACATCGCGCTGCTGGCGCCGCACCACCCGGTCAGTGCTGCGAGTGTGGCGAGTGGCGGGTGTCGCGCGAGCCGCTGCTCATGCTCTGCTGTCGGTTGCAGTTTTCGATCCTGGGCGCGGAGGACGGCAGCGGCAAGGGCTCGGCGCTGACGGCTGCCATCGCCGCCCGGCTAGCCGCGCGCGAGGCCGCGTAGCGAGTGGGCCGCACCACACACTCCTGCTCAGTAGGACCGCTTCCGACAACCGGCGTGACGTGGACGAGGTCATTCACCCACGTCTAGGCAGCAGAAGAGCTACTGTTTCTTATTTACCAATACCTAATATGTTTGAGTTCCTCGGCGTCAGTTGTTAGAAGTAAGTCTTCGATACCCTTTCATTTCATAATGATGGCAGTAGTGTCACCATATACCAGTACTCAAGACGTCCTGCCCTGAGTGACGTCATGCCCGATGATATTGTTGATAACTGTTGTGATGTTTTTACGCTCATCTTAGAAATTAGAGATATCTTAGTGTGTGTATATGAATATGTGTGTGCGTGTGTGTGTGTTGAACACGAGGCGAGCTGTCGGCGTGAGTGGCGTCACTACTCGGTCGGAGTGACGTCACCGGAGGCTCGGGTGCGTGTGGCGGTGCTCGCCGGGCCGCTCGCTGGTCGAGCTGGCGAGCAGCAGCCCGTGCGGGAGAGCGTAGTCTAGGAGAGGCGTCTGTTCCTGTAACTGTAACGATGACTGAACCGCTGAACGATACTACTGTGTCGCTTGGTAGCGAGCCAGAGGCTCGTCACCAACTTGCCAATAACATCATTTCCATTATTGTTTTAAACTGTAGCTGTTGTAGTCGGTTGGTTTTATTGTAACCTCGATCACTTGGTTCATGCTTAGGTATAGCGAAGACCTACGCATTATTCTAATAAATATACCTATATATAGTTATAAATGTAGGTCTGATTGAGTTCCGTACCACTTTAATATACAGGGTGTATCTATGTGAGATGGCCTGCAAGGCGATTAGCTATGTTAATAAGTACCGGTAAATAAAAAATAAGAATCAAAGAAGTTGGACTCGATTTTGCAGAGAGCTACTTATCTCGAAGGTGTACATTCTAAACAAAAGAGCATGATGTAGCTCTGCCGCCACCTCTGGTCGCCGGCATGAACAATGAACATATGGTGCCATACTCAGTCGCGCTGACGATATCCGCTGAGTGACGTCTGCAGAATGCGGCACGTCCTGCAGTGAACACCATAACTTCACACTGTTAGCTATAAAATTATTTAGATACTATTAAGAAGCTCCTATCACTGGATGTAGGACATTTTATATTAATAAGCGTGCATTCCGGTTCGTTTGGGCATTCCTAGTAGAGCTGGCTAGTGTGCGCAGCAGTCGAGTCGATAACATATCTCAGTGGAGTCGTGCCGCCTGGCCGTCCGGCCGGTCCGGCCGCGAGCTCCACGCTTGTCTTTCTCAACGTTTTACACATTGTGTCATATACTAAGTGATATTTACGATATACAACTGAATATCCTATTTCGGAACCTCTTTTGCTATAATTATATTTATACTCTAGTTATAGGCAAATAGTTACGGATATGTTATTGTTTGTAGATTTTTATTTTTAGAATAAAATTTAATTATTTTTCAAAGTTTTATTTCTTTGCATCGATCCTAATCGGCGGGGCGCCCCTTGTCATCTGTAGGCCGACTTCGGTCACGGCAGCCAATCTCAATGTAGATTAGCCAGGGATATTACATTGCACAAGCGCTTGCGCAGACACAGGTGCGCTGTATCGCTGCTCCCTCACTGCCACGCTCCTCAGGGTCGGCGCCACACCAGCGACATCTAGTAGCCGTACACAGGCAACTGACACGTACAGCCAGTTGCACCAAAAATATGCCGTTACTTATAATACGTGAAACGGAAGAACTGTCATTCAAGATCTGTCAAAATGGAGGATAAAATTAAATAGTTTTGCCATTATTCTATGTTTTTCATCTTAAAAGTATGCTTGATGTCATGTTTTGTGATGTTCGTAAAAGTATAAATGATAAAATGTTTGGTGCAACCGGCCATTAGTCTAGCATTAGCTGCAGCACGCAGTGCCACGGGTTCGATGCCCGTATATACATACGCAACCACGATACGGATATATTCCAAGATTGGTGTAATGTTAATCAGTTAAAAAAATCGTGCGTTTTCGTCTATAGATACAGAGACTATTTTTGTTTTATAAGCTTATAATCAAAACATTTATTGTGTATTCTGAAGTACCTAAGGGCTGATCCCTGACCGTGGTCCGGATCCAAAATTCAAAACATTTCAATTAGACCATTTACAGGCACTTTTGAATTGTCGAATAATTACGAGACTAACGGACAGACGTTAGTCAAAAAAAAGAAGAAAAATTAAAGCTATTTGCTCGTTCCAAAGCGTAGATTCTTATGGAGAAGAACGAGCAAGAAACTCCATGGTTACTCTTTTTCAACATGTTAGTTTACAATATTTGTTTTACATTTGGTATAGAAAAAATGTGAGAACAATGTACAGGTTATCTGAATCGTATCTAATGTTATTAAAGTACAACTTAAAATGCAAATTATGGTAATTTCGAGATGACCAGTCCCGGCTGACAGCGCCCATTCACGAACATGACGCGTGCATCAGTCGGCGGTGAACTCAACCATTTTGAAGGGAATCAAGCGATCCAATACACGCGCCACCATCGGCGAGACTTTTTAGCGAGCATGACATACTCTCAACTGCCAGAATAAGAACTCTTAAAATTATGTAAATAGTTACATAGTACTCACATGTACATCAGTGAGAGAGAAATTAATCCAATTTAAGACAATCCAATATAATATATCCTCAGCTTGTACACAACCTTCTTTATAAGCAGTTAGTGTATAAAAGTTTGACCTATAACTCTATCCTCCGACGAGTTTTCTAAGCCCATGCGACGGTAACCATTCTACGAAATAAAAGTCTCAGGGATAAACAAAAGTATTATTTAATGTTCTGCAATAACAAATATTTTAATATAATTTAGAACTATCTATGTATAATAAAACAAAATATCACTTAACTGTAGTAGTATGAAAACATTCACCCTTTATACTAAATAGTTTATAGTCCATCGCAGCGCATAAAAAATCGTCATTTTATTGAAATATTGCACATTTCCCTACACTTTGGGATTTCTGCCACGAAAAGTGTTCCCGTGAGCGCCGGCAAGCCGCAAGCGCCCGCAATGTATGAGCTCAGCAGCGCAGGCGCGCGGTCGCCCGCGGCGCCGGCGGTCAGCAGGAGGACGCGTCGTCGTCGCCGAGGCCGATCACGACACCTCCACCTTCTCGCGCGCCTTGCGCAGGATGCTCTGCAGCTCCGACGCGGACGTCGTCTTGTACTGCAACATCACACATCTCGCTCGACGGAACAATCGCAACTGATCTGACTCCGACTCTATGGAGTATACTTTATAGCAGGCCGAAGGAATAACTAGGTACATGTCTCGCTACAGTAGCCAGAGCAGTTGCTTGTCTTTATGTGGTACCTTATAATATGGAGCAGTAAGAAGTCACTTAAAAAGACTTGCATTTTAATGTGGATGGCTCTAAGAGTAGAGTAGGTATGACTTTAAAAAAAGAAGCTATTCAATATATATTAGTGTCCAACTGAACCTTCAGCTTTGGCTTCGGCTAAAAATACGACGTACGGGCAAACCTTCGGCTACGGCCAACTTTGGCCAAAACAGCAGGATTCGAACAATATCTGAATTCCTATATTTCTGTGTTATTATTTTTAACCAGATGCATAATTTTAATTATGTCACTAAGTTAACAAATAAACAACATAAATTTTCAAAAATGTAGCTGATCATGCAATCGCCAAAGGACGGGAGATCGTTTTGGGCGACCGGGCGATCGTTGAAAGAAAGCGAGAAAAAATAGTGCTATTGGTATTCGGATAGATTCGGTCGGCGCGGCCTCACCGAGCAGGCGGCGACTCACCCCCGACACGTTCCGCTGCACGAGGATCTGGCTGTACAGGCGCTTGCCCTCGTCCGCGCCCAGCGCCTGCTCCAGCTGCGCGCGCGTCAGGCCGAACAGCTGGTGGCCGGGCATGCGCAGGGCGCGCCGCGTCGCCGCGCTGAACCCCTTCGCCTCCAGCCACTCCGCCACCTCGTCGGGGTTCGACTTCTGCGGGGCACAGCAGCGTTAGCGACACCAAGGGACAGCGGCCGCGAGGGGGTGCCCGGCGCGTACCTGGTCGATGAAGATATCGGGCGTCTTCTTGATGTCCAGCTTGTTCTTGCGCTGCTGGATGGCCGGCAGCACCATCTTGAGCTCCTCCTGCAGATCTCCGCCCGAGCTCATCATCGACTTCGTCGCTACAAACGAACACGTTAGTTAGCGGCGCAGTACCCACAAAAGATCTGTCGTTAATCAGCATACAAGCAGCTTATGAGTGTGCACGGTACCAATGATGAGGATAAGGTTAGGTGTGTTTAATTCTTTAGACCTTTTATGTTCTGTTTTTGAAAAGCCGGCGCAGTCAGCGAGTACAGGGTGGTGGGTACTCACACTTGATGGTGTCGGTGCTAGTGCGCGGCGGCGCGGCGGCGGGGGGCGCGGGCGGCGGCGGCGGCGGCGGGGGCGGGGGAGGCGGCAGCGACCGCTCTGCAACATTGTACCGCTTGCACAGTCTGCAGCTTGCACGAACCTAACTAGTCGCAGGTCCCAGGAATTTAACGTTATTGTCTTTGATGTCAATTTCGAGTAGTCGACATTAGTGTTATATGCACAAGGAAGTTTATTGGACCTTGTGGAGGTCAATAATGTCGAGCCGGTTTGTGTATACTGAATGATCGAAAGAGAAGGCGACCTGGTGTAAGCTGCAACACTTCTAGAGCTGGTAACGAAACTTGTAATGTGACTAATATTGTCTTATCTTATAACTAAATAAAACACAACAAATAAGCACACTTACCGTGACATGGTTACACACACACACACGAACACGAAGCACACGACATTTATGTAAGCGAAGCAGTCACACAGGCACGCGGCGCGCCGGCTCGCGGAGATGTTATCGGAAGCGATGGCAGCTGCACGCAGCGATAACGATGGCTCATCGGTTATTGATTGTTTAATTATCGATTATTTTATAAAATGCCTCAGGACGGGAGGGGTAACTAACAAACTAACACCAAGTTTGATAAAAATGAATTTAATAGTAAAGTAGGTACAAATACGGAGCATTATCTAGAGGGCGAGGGGGGCGCCCCGCCCGTGCACCGCGCCCTGCGCGGAGCGGCGGCGCGGCGTCCGCCCCGCTCACAATATTAATTAATTGTATGAAAATATACCCATATCATTTGTTACACTTACATAATATCTATCTACTTTTAGATATATTATTGGTTTGAGATATATTATTATATGTATTTTTGTATATATTTTGCGATCACTCACAATCTAAATAATTTAAAAGATATACATATTTAACGGACACTAGCGCGTCGCAGGCTCGGTACAGCGGGAAGGTTCAAACCTGTTGAACGTATACATTTACAATGAAAATAA
This sequence comes from Pyrrhia umbra, assembly GCA_963891755.1. Classification (NCBI taxonomy): domain Eukaryota; kingdom Metazoa; phylum Arthropoda; class Insecta; order Lepidoptera; family Noctuidae; genus Pyrrhia; species Pyrrhia umbra. Next base: position 104,219 of record OY982942.1, on the reverse strand, counting down.
TTTAAATCAGACTTGTATGATATGCGCGGCTGAAAGCGGACTGTCACACACACGTGCGGCACGCCCCGACCGCCACTGCACTGCACTGCGGCGCGGGCGGCGGCTGGCACACAACACGAGGCAAGCGCTCACACACACGCGGGCCGGGGGGCCGCAGCACACGCGCGTGTGCTGCGTGCGCGCTAGAAGTATCGGAATTCGCCCTTTTTGCCGAGACGCTCGCGGCGCACCCAGTCGGCGGCGCCCGCGCCCCCCGGACCCGCAACCGCCGGGCCCCCGGCCCCCGCGGACCCTTGCCCAGCTGCGCCCCTACCCGTCGGGCCCGTGGGGCTGCTGCCTCCGGAACCGCGCCCGCCTGCTCCCTCCTGGAACATGAACATAAACCATTCAAGTGCATTTATAAGTGTTCAACAGGCGATTTTGTTGTTTGTTTTAGCAACACTGTTGTCGACTCGAATGTCTTTCAAAAAGCTTATATACTTACACAAACTTTTATAAACAATATTAGTATATTGTTTCAAGTTTCAGAGGTTAGCCCCTCTGAAACTTGAAAGTGCAAGTGGCAAAAACGCTAGTAGAATAGAATCCAAATGAATGGGAATGGCATTGAATGACAGATAGCTAGTCGTAAACAAATGTCACTCCCATACATTTTGTATTCTATCTACTAGCGTTTTGCCACTTGTCTAGCCCAGCAGTTGTGTAAATCATGGAAAACTTATAAAAATAGAAATAATCGTATATGGTAGATTAGGATAACTACTTTTATTAAATTACAGATTTTTGGGAATTTTCTATTAGGTACAATGTAATTGCAACTCAATGAAATTAATTGCAAGCCAATTTTTAATGGCCAGAAAAATATGCTGGTGGGTTTCCACTCGCATATTTTGCTCCTCCTGCTTCTGTTCGAGTGCACTTATTCAAAGTAAAGAATACTGCAGCGGCAACGAATTGTTCGGTAGACGTGACGGCAGTATGAGTCTCTTTCGAAAAGTAGGTATTCGTATCGAAAGCGATTTTTAACCGGATTTATACTCTTGTTACATAATTACATATACACAATATCTTTGGATGATGCGATTTGTGCTTTCGTGCTAGATATTTTGGGAATAATAAAACTATTATTGTAACGAAAATATTTCCAGTTTGTTGCGTATTTTTTTTTCCGGTTCGGAACCCACAGCGTGCGAGTCCGACTTGCCCTTAGCCGGTTTTTAGGTGCTAAATAGATTTAGTAGATAGTAAAGGTAAAGCGCAGGTCGCACGTGGACGTACCTGGTAGTGCGTGTAGATGGGGTTGGGGTAGAGGTGCGGCGAGGCGGGCGGCGACGCGGCGGGCGCCACGATGGTGTGCGGCACGTGCGCGCTCACGCCGCGCCGGTTGCGCGCCTTCCACCACTTGCGCGAGTCGTCCAGCACCTGGCGACCGAGCCAGCTCGTCAGCTCAATGATCATCAAAATCAAACTAAATTAGGTAATACTAAAATTATTATAAGAGTTTGCGAATTATTTGTATTGGCAAACTCTTATAATAATTTTAGTATTTTTTTTTTATTATTGATTAGTTGATAGCTATAGGTAGGTAGCGCATAAAAGTTCTTTTATTTTAAAGAAGGAATGAGGATTTTTCGTTCTGTTATTAAGCTATTGAGGTGTGAAGACAGGATTTTAAGGAAACACTGAGTGTGCATGAAACAGAAACCAGTGGCGAAGTGAGCGACGGGCGCGGTCCCGCTGCGGTACGCACCTCGAGGTACTCGCCGCGCACCACGGTCAGCTCCTTGTCGTTGTTGGCGGTGCGCGGGTACGTGACGCGCACCACGCGGCCGCCGCGCGCCATCACGCCGCGCGCCCACGCCTCGCCCAGCTCGTCTGCAACACACGTCGCGTGAGCCCCGCGTGCGCCGCGCGTGCTCGCCGCCGTGACGTCACGCGCTACCTACCATCGTCCCTGTCGCCACGGTACTGCTCGCGGTCGGGCGACGACGCCGCGCTGCCCGAGTCCTCGCGACCCATCGCGCGCATGTTCCTGCCGACAGCGCATGCATAGCTTTTACTGACCACCTAACTGTGATATGGTATTCTTATCATCAGGCAATGCTGCTGATATGGCAACTTTAAAAGTGCGGGATTTACAATCATTACACGGTCACTTACAGTATAAAGTATAAATGATAAAAAGTTTGGTGCGACCGGCCAGTACAGTTGTTAGTTAACAAACTTCAATTTATTACAAGATTTTTTTTAATAACAATCAGTTTCATTAGTACAGGGAGTGTTAGCCAGAATGATAAGCTGATACACGTGGATGCAAGCGTGTTGTAACACCCTGAGTCGTCGCAAGGTGTACGCTAGATGGGTACCTGGGGTAGGGCGCGTACTGGTCGGCGTAGAGGTCTTGTTCATCCCGCTCGTAGCGCTCGTAGCCGGCGGGCTCCGCGGGCTCGGCGCGCCCCGCCGAGCTGCGCCGCGGCGGCGACCTGTCCCGCACACAGCGCTTACCAACAGTACACACGACACGACACACAACTCCACGCACATTGACATGCAGGGCTAAGCATTACAACAGTCCAGTGCACAACATAAACATTCACAAGTTGTACGAATGATCAATGTAGCGAACACATACTGGGACTGACATCACTCTGGCATATTGGTGAGAGAACATTCCAGTGGAGCTGAAGGGTGATGTAAGGCATACGCACCTGCGCAGCGGCTGGTCGTCCACCTGGTAGTCGGGGCTCCAGCCGTCCATGAACACCGGCTGGTAGGGCGGGATGGCGGTCTTCCACTGCTCCCTGCGACATGGCACGCGTCACGTCAGCGTGTACACACTCGCACCGTCACAAACGGTGCTTCTTTTATTTTATTTTATCATCATCTGCTTAGCCTTCTCCCAACTATGTACAAGTACATTTGGAAATGATCGATATGACCGTGAAACTAATATGTCTTGTATTTTCAGCTTTTTCGTTTTCGAGCAACGTCCACAAAGAATTTCAGCGCGATCATTTTGAATTTAGTCATCGAAAACTCAAAATTTGTGATTTCTGACGTAATCGACGAATTCGCAGTGCATACAAAATCCTGTTTTTATCTTTTCAGTTCTTAGTCCAGGATTCTATTGACGAATGAAATAAAACAGTGCCCTAAATTAATGTTTAGAGCTTTCACAAATTATTTTATTAAACGCAAATTACCTATTTGCAAAGATGGAAATATGTAATAAAATAAATAAGGAAATATGTATGTAATCTATATCTTCTATTCTATTCTAATAAATCTGTAGAGAGGTCAATTCTGTACATGAAATATATTTCCAAAATAACTATCAGGGGGTGATTAGGGATCGATACTCATGCCAAAAATGCAATCAGTAAAATTTTTGTCTGTCTGTCTGTCTGTATAAACTCTATAGAAACAAAAACTACTCGACGGATTTTAACGAAACTTGGTACAATTATTTGTCATACTCCTGGGATGGTACTTTTCATCACGCTACAATCAATAGGAGCAGAGCAGTGAAGGGAAATGTTGTCATTTTGTTTAAACGCGCTAATCTCAGGAACCGCTGGTCCGATTTAAATAATTCTTTCAGTGTTAGATAGTCCATTTATCGAGGAAGGTTATAGGCTATATATCATCACGCTAAGACCAATAGGAGCGGAGCACCACTATTCCACGCGGACGAAGTCGCTGGCAGAAACTAGTAATATATAATATTAAGGTAACTCATTGAGAGTTGTAACAATCGCGTTAAAAATCTTAGTGAAGGTAAATCAAGACTTCCTCGGGAACAAGATATCGAGGCTGGAATCTAAGGGGACTTGGCGAATAATTTATTATTTAGGTTTAAATATTTAGTTCTCTAACGATTTAGGCTGTAATATGAATACCATTATATCGATCATTTCCAACCTACCCTGGAGGACTCGAAGTGCAAGGAGAGCGCTTCTATCGGGGCATTAAAATGGACACCAAGAGTGATGGGATGCCATATGTATATTATATGTGTATATTGTCCAGGCCAAAACAACGTTTAGTTGAACGCACTAAACTCAGGAACAACTGATTGAAAAAATTAAATGGAACGGTGAAAAAATAATATAATATTGTGTTGGATAGTCCATTTATCGAGAAAAGCTATAGGCTACAACTATATATAACATCACGCGACGACCAATAGGAGCGGAGCATCAAAGATATATGTATATGCTGCAAATATGAGGATAATAACTCCTGTTGAGAGCTTTCGTTGCGTGCGCTGTGTTACAGTTAAAGTTCCGCAAACCACATGTGTCACGGAATTGTTTCCCTTAAAAAGTACAAAAAAATAGTTAAAAAATAATGCGTTATTTGCGAAGGCGTTTCGTAAACATGATTTTAATCCTTATCCAAATAAATCGTTACTCTAATTAATATAACTCCGCAACAAAACGCGGTCGAAACCGTGGGGCACGGCCAGTATTGAATATGTAAGCGATACAACTAGCCGTGGCCCGCGGCGTCACCCGCGACCCGAGGGAACCACTTCACGCACATAGATAAAAATAGCCTTTTACTATCTCCAAGGTTCCACTATCTCCGAACCAAATCTCGCCCAAACCGGTTCTACCGCTTTGCCCTATAAACTCATTTTCGCATTTATAATATTTGTTAGGATTTATGTATATAGTTCAATACTCGGACAATAAGTCTGAAGCTAATATAACGGTCCTGACAGGCCTCGCGGCGACTATGCAGGCCCGTCTGCGCGTGCCAGCCACGTATTGCTAGTGGGAGCATGGCACTTGTTACATCGTGGACGATGTGAACACTTCGGAGTTTTTTAAATGAGGCCCTCATTTGCATATATAGGTATCATGATAATTTAAATAATATAATGATAAGGTTATCTGCTGCCTAATAACGATGGTACATGTTTATCGACGGTCCACCACGGAATGTTACACTGAGTGGATTATCTGGCAGGCTAATAATAAACGACGGCCAAGGATTATAGCCAAGCGCTTCTCGGAAAGCAGATATGCCGCGATATGGTGATAAACATAGTATTATGATTGGATATTGTCGCAACCGTGCATGCCGGCTACAGGCTACAGCAGCGCCCAGTACCTGGGTATGAGCCAGGCGTCGCCGAGCGAGTGCCACAGCTCGGTCTCCTTGCTGGTGACGCAGTTGGCGAGCAGGTTGAGCGCGTCCCGCGTCAGCAGCGGCTGCACCACGCGCGCGGGCAGGCGCCCGTCCGCCGCGTCCTGCGCCGCGTCCACGATCAGCGCCAGCGGCGTGAACAGGAAGTGCACCAGCTCGGGCGCGTTCGGGTCGTGGATGTGCGCGCGCAGCCGCGCCAGCAGGTTGAACGACAGCTTGAACTTCTGCAGCACGTCCACGAAGTCGCGCTCCGGCGGCGGCCGCGTGCGCAGCGCCAGCATGCCCTCGCCCGCGTTGGCGCCGCCGCTACCTGCGGGCACAGCGAGCTAGTACCGAGCCGCGCGGGCCGAGTCGGGGCGCCGCGGCGCTGGGGAGCGCCTTACCCGTGCCCCGGCGGCCGCCGCGCGACCGCCGCCGCCGCTCCAGCTCGCGCTGCGCCGCGGCGGCGTGCTGCAGCCGCGCGATGAACTTCTCGATGTCGTCGAAGCAGCGGTTGAGGATGGCGATGTCCTGCTCGTACAGCCGCTCCGAGCCCGTGGAGGACGCGTCGTCGCGGTCGCCGCCCGAGCCGCCGCGCTCGCCCCGCTCCGCTCGCTCGCTGCGCCCGAGCTGCGCTGACATTTGCTGCGAACACACAAGCTGTTAAGAAGGAAGTCGTAATGTGTGGTCGCCCCTAGTGTGGCCACACTCACGGTGAGCACGGCCTCCCATTGCTGGTGGGTGTAGGTGTGGTACAGGCGCGCCATGCTGCCGCCGCGGCCGCCGACTGCCGAGTGCCGCGCGCCGCACTGCGCCGCTATCGCGCTGATAACGGCTGACAAGCCAACTTATCTGCGACGAGCTCCGCTGGCAGCCCGAGCCACTTATTAACTTGTTCGCTACATATCGAGCGCACAGGAATCGATACAACTAGCAGTGGTTCCCTCCGGGACGCGCTGACAGCGTGCGATCGACAACACGTCGGAGGTTAGCCAGAGTTAATTGCTGTGGTGAATGACGGGCGCCCTCCTCACGTGGTGACTACAATCTATTATTGTTTAAGCTACTGAGGCACGACAACAACTTTGCTATCTCAGTTATATCCATGTCTGTAGACACGGCACCACGCGTTGTCCCGGACTTGATTGTACCGAATACTTAACATTGAGAGAGCTTGAATCAAAATACTTAATGTTCAAAACACGGGAATAATCTAATTTGTTGTTGTAAGTGTTTTTTTTCACCTCACAAACTGATAAAAGCTTTGATAAGATATTTTTTAATATTTCCTGTGATTCAACAATAAATGTACCTACGTTATTATGAATGACGCATCATGCTCAACTGAGTCTTCCGGGCTCTAACTGCATGGCACATTCTTGATCTGCACAACATGCAATTGCAATTTTATTGAAACGTGCCATGGCACGTTTCAATAAAAAATAATAATCGAAAAGTAAGGTGACAAGATGACTATTTAGCTGCACACTCGGCCAAGCTGCACACTTTAGGTATTGTTGTGTGTTGTGTAGGTATATTGTATTTAAATATACTAAACAATTACAACACGACGCACTAAAGAGCGAGAAATACAAAACGTAAGTTTCATCACATACCGCAGTGCGCCGTCACTTTGATATAAGTAGGCACCTATTTACTAAACCACTCAACCTACGTAAATACAATTTTAACGGGACCATTTCGGGATAAACTTCTTTCATATAAAACTGAATCTTCCACATCCGTGTATAGACTACACACACACACAGGACAGAGTTATGCCGTTGAGAAACTCCTCCGTTTTAGAAGTCGTTTAAAAATTGGCACGACTTCCGGTGTTAATCCGGCATTTTTTTTTATTCTTAGTACGAGTATACTTTTGTTTGTTTTGCCGAGTGGAATAAATTTTGATGATTTTGTGGAGCATAATAGTCAGCGTAGATAGCTCAGCAGTCGCGTGTATGGCGCGGGACGTGCGGTGCCGCGGCCGGCTCAGCTCGAGCCGCTCGCCAGCGCTGTCGCATCGCTATCAGCGGTCGATGCGATAGCGCGCGATCGACTTCGCTCATCTTATCGCGCATACTTCTAGAACTGACATTGTTTCCCGATGACGCGCGGTCTATTCAAAATTTAGTGCAAAGAATCCCGATAAGTTCGTCACCCCCGTCCTCTGAATTACTGTCACCGTGTATGTTGCGACCGACTTCTGGCGCGATGTATTGGGTCCACAAGCGTTTCAGCAGAAAGTTATTTTTCACTTGTTAGTGGTTGTGTCAGTCGCATTTCGCGACCGACGCGACGGTGCGACGCTGTCACTTGCGATACCTACTTTTATAAAAAAAAATGGTTTGTTTTCCATTACCCAACTCTGTCGGAATGCCGCTGTCAAACGTTATTTTAATGATTGCGATAAAAGTGAGTCGTTATTGGAGCGCACACAACCGGCTCGCTAATGACAATCAATAACGCAGTACATTTAGCTGTACACGTCAAATAGTTCGTGTTGTGTAATGGACACATCGTTTGTGCACTGTACGTCAGCAACTGCTTCCTCGCGCCCCCAGGGCTGGGGGAAGTGCCTCGCGCGGCTAAGGGCAGCAGCTCACCTGGCGGCGCGGCCGGTCGGCGTCGCTCTCCCGCTCGCGCTCGCGCTCCCTCTCGATGACGAAGTCGCGGCCGCCGTCCCCCGCGCCGCCGCCGCTCACCCCCCTGCACACACAACATTAGGAGAGCCTCTAAATAAACATGTTTAGTACTCATTTAAATTCGACATGTTCATTAATTACACCTGTAAAAAATATGAACAGATTATCAAAAATAAAATATGTAACTGTCGTGCGGGTATAATGGCTACCTATGGCACAGTACTATCATAGAAATGCGGTACATAAATGGAGACCACTCCACTACACCTACAGACCCTTAATCCAGCGTCCCAACACGAGGTTGGCTGATTTTGCCATTTTTCCTAAAATTAACTTAGCACTGAACACGTTAACCGGGCACTGAACCTTGCACCACAATCTTATCTCCACTATTTAAAGCCTGTCAAGTCGGGCCTCTCCCATGCAAACGAAGGTATCAGCTCGCCGGTACACTACGCAGGGCTACGAGAACTAGGCGCACAGCATTACCAGGAGTAGGCGGACACGGGCAGGGCGATCTTGTGCTTGATGTAGATCATCCGAGGAGCGAGCCGAACTGAACGGCGCGGCGATCTTGCGCGAGATAAACCTTCAGATAACATTCAACGCTCGCGCCGAGACACTTGAGCGCCACAGATAAACTGCGCAATATCGCAACACGTCGGAGGCTTTGTTATGTGGCATTCGGCGGCTCGGGCCAGCAGGCGCGGTCGGGACTCACTTGAGTGCGTTGAGCTCCTCGACGAGCGCCTGCGCGCTCACGTCGTGGCACTGGAAGATGTGCAGCTCCCGGCGCGGCGGCGCTGCGCCCGCGCCCCCCGCCGCGCCCGCTCCGCCGCCCTCCGCCGCCGCGCCCACCACGAAGGCGAGCACGTTGTTGTACAGCTCGGCGGGCTCGGGAGACGTGAACGCGGTGGGCGAGTGCACCCACGATGCTGGGAAGCGCTCCATTATTGACTGCAAGTAAATAAACCATGTCAACTACTCAGACACTATGACGCCTCGATTCTGAGAGAAATGACACATACCCCTGTTTCGTAGTCCATGACCAGCACCCACTGGCCCTCCAGGCATAGTTGCATCTTTTGGCTCCATATTCCTGTGAACAAACAGATCAACTGTGCTGTATAGGATCTAGTAGAGGCAGGGCTGCGGCTTGCTCAGCGACTATACAGTATGTCAGTAGTACATATATTTGTTTGTCTCGGGACTTAATAATTATTAGGTATCCATAACAGCCTCTAGTGGTCCAACAGGCCGCGGTTGTGTCTAGTGCGGATTGCTCTTCTTGGAATTATGACACTGTGGTTCCCTTGCGTTTTCCTTTCCTTTACTACAATTACACGGTACATACATCGGCTTCAACCTAAAAAAATGCGGCAACTCGGTTTGAGAACTGCGACCCAGTAACACTGTTTAGTCGCTCAGGAGTACGACCTCTTAGTTAAGTTATCTAACTACCAGATACCAAAAGCTTTTTTTATCACAGCACGGAGGTGTTCCGGCAGGAACACGTGGTATAAATCATCTCGAGCATCGCATGACTTCATTATTTTAATTGGGAACAGATCTATATCAGATAAATTAAAAGACGTGGACACAAAAGAGATACCGACCGTTGGTTTTCTCTAGCTGTAGTAGTCTCCGCATACCGTCGGCGGGGTACACGATGCCGGTCTCCCGCGTGACGGTGAAGGTGGCCAGGTGCTCCAGTACGTAGACGCTGCGCGCGTCCTCCCCGCCGCCCCCGCCGCCGTCCCCGCCGGCGCCCCGCAGCCCCGCCAGCTCGTCGAACTCGTCGAGCGCGCGCTGCGCCTCCCCGCGCGAGCGCGCCGTGCCGCCGCCGCGCGACCCCATCCCGCCTCACGCCGCGCGAGCTGACATCACACGCACCAGCTCGCAGACACCGGTCACCACCTGCAAGCACCACATCAGCTGCTTGTTACGCCGCCCCACATGTTACTGATACTATGAACTCAGGCCTCGACACTTTAGATGACCTGTGAGGCTCAGAGCGGCAGTACACACATCTGATGATTTAGCCAGCCAATAAGAATCTGCGTTTCGGACGTGAGGTACGCATGATGCACCAGATAGCCCAGGTAGGGAGCGCGGGTCCGACGTGTCGGCAGATGTGTCCGGCACAGCATTGTTTTACAAACTTTCCATTTGCGAGTATCACTAAAACGGTGTCGCGTTGCAAAGAGGGTGTGCGAATAGTAAATAGTTCTGTTCGTGCAGTCCGTGTGAGGTACTGAGTGTGTCGAGCGCCGAGTGTGTGAGAGCGCGGCCGGGAACACGATTTCTCCGAGTGAGAGCGGCGCCCGCGCGACCGCCACACGACCGGACCTCGCACACGCGACTCGCATCTATTGCGTACTTTGTTAGCCGGCGCGGCCTTCTACGAGCTCTGTCCTTACTGCCGTTCAATTCCTATACTAAACGGTAATAAATGAGATGAGGTAATTTCTGTGGGAGCGGTTAGCACAAGCTGACGCCGGGACCCGCTCCTGACCGTCCCGGCGCTAGCGGCGGGAGAGGCGCCGTAGACTAGTAGTGTTGTGTAAGCGTGGTGCCGACCGAACTGAGCACTCGAGAGGCTCGCGTGTCATATGACGAGTTGTCCAGCGGTGTGATAGCTGTGGGCTGTTTATTTGGTATTTCTTTGACATAGTGATATATCGGTGACACTTGGAGACTCTCAATGTAAATGTATATCCCTGTTGGATGGCAATTGAGGGAACACGGAGGGGTAGTCAGTAAGAGTGATGATTGTCCAAGCTAAAAAAACGGATGCTGTAAATGAATCCAATCGGATGATTTTAAATCTTTTCATAGTATAAACCAAAGGCGCTCCCCGCCGTCTTCTGTACGGCTATCTGTTAGAGCACACAACGGGGTTTACTCAACAGGCAGACTGCTGCACGAAGAAGATTTGTATGTACAATACGTGCACACTGTAGTGGAATAACTAGCTGTTTTCCGCGGTATCATTTCGTTGAAACTACTTTACCTACCCGAATAAAAAGTAGTATCCGTCTCTAGTTTACCTCCGTACAAAATTCCATCCAAATCGGTTCAGCCTAACGTTAGGATTATGTTTTATATCGTCATCATCAGCCTATATATTGTCCCACTGCTGGGCACAGGCCTCTTCTCATACAGAGAAGGCATGAGCATTGATCACCACGCCTGCTCAAGGCGGATTGGCGATTTCAGACTTCTAAAGACCAGGTTTCCTCACGATGTTTTCCTTCACCGTTAGTCAGTGACGTCTAAGATATACTTAGAAAGTACGTATGACTTTAGAAAAGTCACATTGGTACTTGCCATTTTTTATATACAAATTATATTTTTAGATTGTGTACAATACAATATATGTACAATACAATAAAGCGTAAGAATAATCTAAACCGACCTTCGTATAACTAATCATTTGTTCCATTAAAGAAGGACACATTCTTAAATATGAGTGATATCTGATAATAATCTACACTTGAAGCAAGATAGGTAGGTACTAATAGGTAACGATATAACTGTTTCAGATATCGTGCAAGCCACGCGGAGTGAGGGTGGGGAGTGCACGTGAGGGGCGCCGCCGCGAGTGCCTGAGCCGCTGGCACAGGCGCCGGGAGCGGCGCGGCGGGCCGGGAGCGCGCGCGTTGATGTCTTTAGTACGAGTGCGCACTGCACACTGCACTCTGCACAGGCTCGCGCGGCAGCTGCCGCCACTGCGAGCGTGCGCTCGTCATAGCCACCGCTCAGCTGACGATGCTGCAGCAAGTGAAACTAATAAGATGCGCCCGCGCAGCCGACAGTGGTGAGCCGTGAGTCACGACACCACACGTGACGTCACGACACACTCACCACTCGCTATCGCTTGTGTAGCATTAATTCTCTTTTAATAAAATGACATACCTACAGACACTCTGCCGGTATTGTGAATCGTTTGCGTTTTATCTGTCGTTGTATCGCACGAGTTCAGTGTCGCCCATACATTATTAATTTATATACGAGTAGACTGTGCGTACAGCTCCACCTCACGTTTGTAGTCACCTAGTAAGTTCAGCTGTCGTGCGGGCCCGAGGCGCTCTACCGAGAGGCAGGCATGCGCACCTTGGCAACTCGTATGTGGCGGCAGAGCTCGCGGCGTGCGTCTGACCTTCCGCTGAATATTAATGACCAGTGGATGGTGGGCAGCGAGCGACGCGCCCTGCGCATGCGCCGCGCGGGCGGAGGGGGAAACGACTCGTTTGGGAACTAATAGAAGCGCGCGTGAGGGAGTCGCGCGTGAAATAACACATAGAACGAAACAACCAGTAAATTTCGTTACTATGTCGGTCCCTGCAATTCGTGCGAGACACAATGAATCACTCACTGCCGGTATCTATAATGGTATTGACGACGACGTCATAACAAGATTCATTCAGATGTATTCTGACATCAGTGACATCGACAATAGCTTAGCGTTGCCCTTTGACAGCGGTTACCTCATACACTACACACTCAATGAACAATCGCTAGCATTCCACTGGCGAGTGATTGTTTTCGTTCCGAGGTTGTAGGTGCTGCTTACAGATGTCCTACGATGTACGATACTAGGTGGCAGGCGGCAGCAGAGGGCGCTGAGCGCGCCGCCCGCGCCGCGCCGCGCTCCTCGCATACTTCAAGCTTTACGTCATCGAATGGTTTTTGTTCGTAATCAAATATCCGAGGCGTAGTAGCGGCCGCAGGGGCCGAGCGCAGGTGTCGCGCTGGACAGCAGCTCGGCCCTGCAGCACCCTGCACAAACCAACATGCGTTAAACTGAATCACGCAGCCACTTGCTTGTAATATGTCATAATTTGTTGAGGCGAGCGCTCCAAAGTGTCAACGTGGATACACGCAAATTGCGCAAAAGTCGACCACAGTAAATAGCTGTGACGTCACCCGTTCCCTCCCCTCCGCCGCCGCCGTGCCGCTGGAATGTCGCCTAATCACTCATTACATTACGCTAGCCGGCGGCCGCGGCGTGTCGTTATTTAGCCATCAGCTACATTCGCAACACGCACACTCGCGCGCGCACACACACACACCCCACTGCAGCTACGATAAACTGCATACTAGTGTCGTAAGGTGCATACACGTAATAATAAACACAACGATAAGTTGTCAAGTCGTGATAGTGGTGCAGCCAGCAGCCACGACCAGACACACATGTTCTTTCTGCAGAGACTTGTGCTTCGAACTGAGCTGGATCTACTGGTCGGCAGCACGTGTGCGGCGTGCGGCTTCTTGCTAATGTTTCGATAATGACTAAGCAGACAAAACAACACTAAGTAGGCTCATCGTTCAGCAGACGACGCGGACTCTTACTAGACTTGTATAATTTCCTCATGAAACCTATTATTACACTAGTTTTTAAAGTGTTTACCGATTTCCTTGGCGACCCTTCTCTGTAGGAGCCGCTACTTGAAAGAGTGCAACTAGTAGCTGTTAATTAGACGCGTCGCAAAGAGGCTGAGGCATATTTGAAAATTTGAAATAAAAAAAACGGCAATTGCGAGTCGTATTCGCGCACTGAGGCGAGTGACGTATCAACAGAACATGGAACAATGTCTTTTACTTTTCTGTTTACAGTTTTTGAATTCAGTTATATATTTTGTAAAACTATTCTGAATTCTATTTTTCAGTTGTGTGTAATTAAATGGCTAATGGTGCAGGGGAATCGGGTCTTTGGCTTCTAGCACTTCCGTCATCAAACATAGGCACCATGTATGATAACACTACTTTCCGCCTTGCTGTTTGCCTGCGTCTGCGTCTCATCGCTGCCACTGTGGCGAAGCTGTCAACAGGCTCGGTCACCACGGCCGGTGATGGAGCCGAAGCCGGCCCGCGAAGCCGCATGCCGCGCTATGCGGCCCGCGCTTCAATAACATCATCCGTCGTACTCTTGTTGCCATCGGCGTTCCAGCCGTATTAGAACCAAATGGCTTGGCACGTGACGATGGCAAGAGACCAGACGGTATGTCATTATCTCCATGGAAGATGGGTAGGCCTTTAGTGTGGGATGCGACCTGCATCGACACTCCTGCGCCATCCCACCTTGCTAGCTCTGCGTGCTGCGCTGGCTCCGCTGCTGCGGCTGCGGAGAACCACAAGCGGCGTAAGTATAGTAACCTTATTGGTAACTATATTTTTGAGCCGTTTGGGGTTAAAACTCTCGGGTGGGGTCCTATTGCCCACCTTCTTTTTAAAGACTTAGTGAAGCGGCTTGTTGACACTTTCCGTGACCCAAAGGCATAAGCATTGCCATTTTCACACAAAAATAGAAAAAATACAATAAATTTTGGGGTTCCCCATACTTAGAACTGAATCTCAAAAATTATTTTTTCATCAAACCCATACGTGTGGGGTATCTATGGATAGGTCTTCAAAAATGATATTGAGGTTTCTAATAGGTGAGGTGTGCATTAGTTTTTAAGTTCTTATATGTATTGTATTAGTATATAGTTTTATGTTATAATATTTATTTATGTATTGTATTTTCTATATGGGCCTTAGATGCCTGATACAAATAAATAAATAAAAAAATAATATATTTTTTTCTAAACTGACTAGTTTGCGCGAGAGACACATCCAAAGTGGTAAAATGTGTCCCCCCCATGTAACTTCAAATAAAATCTTAAAATAAGAGAATGATAAAACTAAAAAAAATATATGATGTACGTTTCCATACAAACTTCCACCGAAAATTGGTTTGAATGAGATCTAGTAAGTAGTTTTTAAGTAATCAGCAATTTTCCTCTACAAACAAACTTAATTATGCGGTCGGAAAAAAATAAGATAATTGCGACTTTATTGCGTATAATGTTCTTTTCAATGGTCGGAACCCTCGGTGCGCAAGTCCAATTCGCATTTGGCCGGTTTTTTAATTTTTCCTAATTTAACTAAATATACCTATATATATATTAAACGGCTTCGCTTTACAAAAATAGCTTAGCTTTTATTAGCAACTCCAACCGGAAAAACACAAAAAAAACCGGCCAAGTGCGTGTCGAGCTACGCGCGATATGGTTCCGTAGTTAGTCGACTATAACTCTGTACCTGGTAAAGCCATGTAGCTGTGCTATATGGTACGTCAGTGATATATTTTTTTCATATTTCTGGAGCAGCCATTCACAAGTTAGCCCCTCTAACTTGTTGGAGTAAGGGGCGGGGACAGCGAGGGCCTCCAAAGGGACGTTAATACTCGTACGTATCTTAATAAGCTCTATGGCATTGTTCAGTAATTTATAAAGAAACTAGCTGTTTCCCGCGGTTTCACCCGCATCCCGAGGGAACTACTTAGCGCACCCGGGTAGCCTATGTTGTTCCTCAGGGTCTATTCTATCTCTGTACCAAATTTCATTTATATCGGTCCAGTAGTTTTGGCGTGAAAGCGTAACAGACAGACAGAGTTACTTTCGCATTTATAATATTAGTAAGGATATTAGTTCTGACACGATTCGTCGTGATTTTAAATTAGTTACTTCGAAATTGCTTAGTTATACTTATAGGGCCCACAGTTCCTGAGCCTAAAATGGAACGCTAGGTGGCGAACGTCTCTCTTAATTTTTACACTTTTATTAGATTAGATTCTTATGATGTGGACTTGGCATGATGGATTCCAAACTGTGCAACAGTACTCTAGCTGACTGTTGTATAAGGTAATGTAGTGAATGATGATGATGGCCTAATATTTTGTTTTCAATATTGTTATGCATATGATTCGTTATAACATCTGTGTATTAGACTTTGACAGTGTTTTCTCAGATAGCCAAATTCAATAATGTCCAAGGAGTTATTATGTTTCCCTACTAACTGAAGCTACATTTTTGTCTCACTAGTTTTTTAATTGACTTGAGTACCATGGTACTCATCCTACATGTAGGATATTTTTCTTGTTTATAGTCAGATGAATGTGGTTGTAATGAAAATATTAATGTTACCAATTCATGGAAAACGCCCCTACACGCCGCTAATGAACAGCATCTACGACAGGTCAGACGCATCGCAGATCATCATTGCGCTTTCCTAACTATTTCAGGGGCAAAATTCTAAATTTTAACGTAGATTTGGGTGATTTTTTAATTGGCTGGATTCACTAAAAAAGACATTTCAAGGTAGTGGCTTACCTTCCCCTGTCAGCCACTTTCATAAGTAGTCATGTCGCACCATAATAACGGTACAGATCCAGTAATATTATAAACATGAAAGTTTGTAAGAATATGGATGTGTAGATGTATGGATGTACATATGTTTGTTCCTCTTTCACGCAAAAACTACTGTACGCACTTCGATGAAATTTGGTACACACATCGTTGATAATATGGATTAACATATAGGATGGTTTGTACCCGCGTGCGCGAAGTAGTTCCCTCGGGATGCGGGTGAAACCGCGGGAACAGCTAGTTTTTAAATATGACAATAATATAATAGTGTACAATTTATCCAATATATCGTTTACGTACCAGTTCGGACTAGAGGATCTAATATTAATGGCGGCCAAAGTATAAGCTTTGCCATCCTCTTGGGTACTGGAGTGTACCCAAGAGGATGGCAAAGCTGTTGCCTGCGACGAGGGGGATTTTTTGACGCCCTTTATTAGTTAGTAGTTCTTCATATAATTTGGTTTTTTATAGGTATTATATTTTAAGTTGAAGTTATGCCATGGCAGCTGAGCGGCCGGAGTGGATGGCACGACTGGCATGTCGTTCACGTGCCGTATGCTGTGGGTAGGTCCCATCCGCCCCGGTGGTCCCGGCCCGGTAACGGGACGGTTGGGAAAAATTGTTGCATCGACCCCGGTAGTGCCGGCCCCGTCGTTTAACGGGGTGGATGGCACAGATGAAGTATCATCTACCCCGGTGTGTTTTTCTAACGGGACGGATAGCTCAGATTGAGTAGCATACATCCCGGTAGTGTTAAAAGCGGGGAGAATATAGTATTATTATATACACAAAACACATGAACTGAAAAATAAAAAAAAAGAGTTTGTATGTAACAATCAGGTTTATTGGTATAAAAATACATATTAACTATTAACAATCATAAATTTAATAATTTGTTGGTTGGTACAGTTACAGTACAAATCTATTGGAATCAACAC
Organism: Pyrrhia umbra; assembly: GCA_963891755.1. Classification (NCBI taxonomy): domain Eukaryota; kingdom Metazoa; phylum Arthropoda; class Insecta; order Lepidoptera; family Noctuidae; genus Pyrrhia; species Pyrrhia umbra. The sequence goes on along the minus strand of OY982942.1, from coordinate 87,311 downwards.
AGTGTAATCGTTTGCTGAAGTGTTTACATCGGGACGACTTCATCCGTGATGAACTTTAGAATTTATGGATGAAAAAATATGATTGGTATAATTGTTAATGTATATTTTTATACCAATAATAAAAATGATTGTTACATACAAACCCTTTTTTTTTTGAGTTCATATGTTTTGTGTATAAAATAATACTATAATATTCTCCCCGCTTTTAACACTACCGGGATGTATGCTACTCAATCTGAGCTATCCGTCCCGTTAGAAAAACACACCGGGGTAGATGATACTTCATCTGTGCCATCCACCCCGTTAAACGACGGGGCCGGCACTACCGGGGTCGATGCAACAATTTTTCCCAACCGTCCCGTTACCGGGCCGGGACCACCGGGGCGGATGGGACCTACCCTATGCTGTGCAGGTGTACTAGATAAATGTTAGTCAATGGTATCTAGGTTCATACTATTGTTGATTATGACATGATTCGCCACTGAATTATACAATGTTAACTTCTGCTATGTTTAGGACGGTGTCACGCCGCCGCCGCGCCGCGCCGCCACACTTCATACGAGTAATTAGAAGCACAAAGTAGTTTGTTCACAGCCAGTACAGATTTCATGACATTGTAAACAGTATTGTATTTCATACATGTATAAAGTCAATATAAAGTTGGCTCGGGACCTGCGGCGCGTGGAGCCCTTGCATTGTCTCTCTGTCATTTTCTAGTGTTGCTTTGTTCACAATCGTGTCCTGCTCTTCTCTTACCATTTGTCCTGCCGTCTCTTATCAGTTGTCGTGCACATGCTCAATGTTCAGTACGAGCCGCGCGCACATCCCTGGAGCGCCAGGCCCCGTCCCGCCGTCACGCAGTGGGCTGAGTAGACATTTGCCGACGACAAGGTTTACAATCATTATCTTGTACGCATAAACTGTCGGTATGATATCAACCGGATTCGGCGGAACATTTGATTAAATCGCCATTACGCATTCGCACAATGCTAACGTAGCTTTGAAATACCGATTTATTGATACATCAGTACTGACGCTATCCACGGTCAACTAGGGTATGTGGGAACAGAGGGACCGCGGCGGCGCGCCTGTCGAGCTTCGAGGGCTGCCTCGGTGGTCACGGGAGGAGCAGAGCGGGCGAGCGCGGGGCTCCAGCACGTCGCCTCCTGCAGACCTCGTGCCGTCTGAACTACTTGAGAGATACTTGCTCTAATGACCGTTTACCTATCAGCTTAGCGCTAGTAGGTTTATACTCTCAGGTCAATTCCGCACGTCGGCACGTCCCAGTCAATAGATATTCTATTTATTAGGAAATTAAGGTGAAAAACACTAAATGTACCTATACAAAATTTTAAGCCTGTAAGTCAGTTAAAAATAACTTTGAATTTTGATGATCAGGGGGGTTAGACAAGTGGCAAAACGCTAACGCTAACGCTAACGCTCAATGTATGGGAATGACATTCGTTCACGACTAGCTATATGTCATTCCCATACATTGAGCGTTAGCGTTAGCGTTAGCGTTTTGCCACTTGTCTAACCCCCCAGTAAATGAGTGAGTGAGTGACTAACAAAACTTTGACCGGCTATAGTTCTTAGACTACAAGTTTAAATTGACTAAGTAATTCGGCATAATGAGAAATTATGTTATCACCTCTTGGTCACTGAAAATTCAGGCTTCTGGTTGAAGCCACAATCAAGATACGGGGGATCGAAATGGCCTTTGCTCGACTTAGCGGGCGCTACATAGTGCCGGTATCTCAGTACTCCAGGTCGAGGGATGGGCTGCTTGACCTCGGGGCAGCGCGACACCCTTACAATTTATAATATCTATTAGGCATAGATCTGAACTGGGTACAGTGTTCTCCACACAATTCTCCGATAGCAAAGTAACTCTATGTAACAGCCGAACCGATCTAGTTCCGACCTTCTTGTGGCTGTCGAGTGTGGGCGTCATGAAAACGATGTTCAGTTGCTAAACTCGGTCCAATCTAGACGAAAATACATACAACTAGCAGCCAGTGATGTGGCATGCGCTTGTGATCGCTCGCACCGGAACTCCTTACGAGAAGTGCTAACTGTGCGCTGCCTTGTGGAGCGAGCGCACGTCCCGAGCTTCCGGCAGCTCCCGCAGAGCGCCGTGCGCAGTCCCGCGGGCGAGCGCTCGCTGACGACGTTATCAGCGCGGGCGGCGCCGCGTGCGCCGGAGCAACGACCGCCGGCAGATGCTCCGCGCACCGCCATCTACCGGACACGCTGTCCACTGCCGCAACCGTTCACATTGTTTTCCTTGTGGCAGTTTCTTCTTGTTGCTTGTTCAGTTCAGGAGTCACCGCCTTAATAGCACATTCTTGTGATGCATCATGTTCTTACATATCAGCGCATTAAACTTGATCGATCACCACAATGCCCTACTACAGACAGTCCCTTCTGTACGCATTAGATGCAGTCCGAAACGAAACGGCGACATCAGGTATGCCAGTAGCGGCGTATGACACACACACACATACCGACGTCTGGGAAAGCGGCTCGGCCTCGATCCCGAGTGGCCTGCGCGGGCGCCGGCTGTGACGTGGCCGGGCAGCGCGTCCACAGCGCCCGCACCTCTGCGCCTGCGCCCTACGGCCTCACTGTACTCACCCCTGTCTCAGCTGCTCGGGAACAGTCTCTGCTTGGAACGTAAGCTCGTGCGTTTCACTCGCGGCGATACTTGGCGCCTCAGCGGCGATTCGGTTACTGGAGAGCGAGGCGGTGCGCTTACCCCGCCGCCCCCACTCTTGTCGTCACACACACCTGAGCCGAGCCTTCGAGTGTACGGGGCGCGGGGCGCGGGAGAGGCTTCGCGCAGGCAGCGCGGGGCTGCGGCATGCGCGCGGGTGCGCCGCAGCAGCCAGTCTCTGTCTGAACGCGACGCGGAGCGCGCGTCACTCGAACTGCGAAAGATGTCCGCGAACGGGTCGGCGGCCACGGAGCCGCGGCTCTGCCACGTGCGGAAGACACCGGACTTCGACGGGTACGGGTTCAACCTCCACGCTGAGAAGGGCAAACCCGGCCAGTACATCGGCAAGGTGGACGATGGGTCGCCAGCGGAGAGCGCGGGGCTTAAGCGCGGCGACCGCATCCTCGAGGTGAATGGGCATAGCATCGCGGGCGAGAGCCACAAGCAGGTGGTGGCGCGCATCAAGGAGCGCGCGGACGACGCTGAGTTGCTGGTGGTGGCGCCGGCGCCGGGCGAGCCCGTCCCCGACCTGGACGCGCCCGCGCCCGACGCGCCAGACGCGCGTGCGCCCGACAGCCCGCCGCCCGCCGAGCCACCGCGGCTCAACCTGCACATGACCGCGGCCGAGATGCGCGCTCATCTCGCCGCCAAGAAGAAATTTGACCCTAAGAAAGTGCCGATGGACCTTAAGTCCAAGTTTGACATCGTCAAGAAACTGTGATGTGTGTGTGGGAAGGTCGCGTGCCAGTGTTGTGGCGCGAGTGCCAGTGTGTGCAGCTCGGAGGGCGCGGGCGCGGCTGCCGCTCCGCCGCGCTGTTGCCAGCCCGCACGCTCTCGCACATGAATTGGAACAATGACATCGATGGTAGCGCAAGCGCAGGTTGCTCGTGCACCGACCACCCGTGTGTTGTACAATTAATGTAAATTTTGCTTTACCACGTACATTATGTAATATAATTTAAAGCGTTTTATAGAAATTGCCATTGAATTGAATAATGTGTTGTTGTATATATATTTACCTAGCCTAGGTACCTAGCCGCTACATATACATACGTTTTATAGTACATAGGAATGAAACATTGTGTAACTTATTTTACGAATTCAAATAATTTTGATTTTTAATAATTGATTATCTAAATGTGTAGCTAGAGTTACTTTCGTACTCGAGTGTGAATATTGTTTAACTCTATTTTCAATAAAATGTATTTCAAACCAAAGCCGAGTATGTCATAAAGTCCCGAGGTAGCGCCAACATGAGACCGAGCTAGCTGACAGGAGTCGTGACGGACATCAGGTACTCGCTGTGAGCTGGGAGCTAGTGTTACTAGCAGCTGTTCTGATATCCTCGCGCTTCAAACGCTAATTACACCAGGTATCACGAGGAAATCGAAACATGTAATCGAAGTAAGAACAGCTAGATTCCGACCGCAGTTTTACCAATATTTGTTTGCGATTTTGAAGTGTAGTCGCATCGCTTCGATTACTGATGTATTTCTACTCCAGGATTGCGAGTCGTCTGTCTGAGTTCAACTTAGTCAAGTGTGATCCCTAGCTTCTAACTTCTTAATAAAAGTATTCCTAAAAAGACTGGATACGGGTATTGAAATATGCGCTGTAAACCTGTCCACTCGGAATGAAGCAAAAACAAAAGTATCGCCATTTAAAATCACGTAGCGAACATCTTTCGATACTGATTCTTATGTCTTGTGTTCTATGTAAATGAGATCGAATTGAATGATTTGCAAATTAGGCATGCCCAATTGGACTTATTAAAATAAATAATCTACTAATACTATAGACTTCAAATTTAGAATAGTTCTAAGATAAAAAACAAATCTTTATTCATGCCTATTGCGAATAAGCAGATTATATTATTTTTACTTAAAAATATCAAAATTTTGTGCAAGATTTTTTTTGTGTAAATCTGCTTTTGCATTACACACATTGTCATCTATAAAAGGTGTGTAGGCATTATTGACAGCTTATTATGGTTCAGTAGAATCCCAGGCACGCTACGGCGTCATATTTTGGAGCAACTCAACAGAAAAAGACGCGGCGTTATCTTATCACGCGTAGGTACTCCGCGGCCGAGCCCGCCACGTCGCTCGTCGCAGCAGCCGCGGCGAGCCCCGCAGCGCTGGCCCGGCGGCCACAGAGCATATAAACACTACGTTTTAAGAGGCGGAACTTAGAACATTAGCTTAAAAGCATTTTATAACCATTTCAAGCCAACCACACAAAAAAATCAGTTCTGCCAACGTAATAAAAATTTTTTGACGCAATGTCATATGTCACCTTTACCGAAAGAAATGTCAAAAATAGAGATGGGAAGCGATATTTTTTATCGATATCGACATTTACCAATATTAGGTTTTCATCGATATCGATATTCTCATTTATAAGGTATTCATCGATATCGATATCAAGTAGTTTTTTAAAGAAAAAAAATATATGTGAGATTTATATTATTTTATTATCAATGTTTGTTATTAATTAATATTGTTTGTTATAATTAATAAAAGGACTTAACATACCATTTATGCTGCACTAAGAGTTTAAAAATAAATAGGTTCCCCTACTTAGTTTTTTAATATTTTATATTTAAATAACATAATTTAAGCCAAAAAAATAATAAAATCAGGTAATCAAATAATCATGTGTTTGGTAATTTCTTAAAATTCAACGTATAAAAACGCTTTTAAAGGTAATTTTTTTTTTGCTTTAGAAATTACGGTTTATTGGGCGTGAGTAGACTGGAAGTTTGTTCATACACACGGCGCGACGCCGTGCCATAGTGCCGCCATTGATAATGGAAAAACGAAGAAAAATGTCCTGAAACCATTCCCTTAGGGAATCTCTAGCACCATTTTGATACAGAATCCGGACTGCTCCATTCTGTAAAATAAACATAGGTACTTTCAATATCAGTGGCATGCTTAATTTTATTACTTACTAGATGACCCAGAGAACTTCGTACAGCCTCATACATTGTTTCGAGGTTTAAACAGTTACACTCAGTTGCAACAAAAAAATATGTGGTTACTTATACGTGAAATGGAAGAACTGTCATTTAAGACCTGTCAAAATGGAGGTTAAAATAAGCTAATTATTATTGATGGGTGATTTTCAAAAAAATTGACCCCGTGACGATCAGGAAATATAATTTTGGGATTAAATAAAATTGCTTAAATTTACTCTGGTATCAAAGAATACGTAATTAACTAGCTAAATATGCTATTTAAATTAAAATTTAAACATAAATATGAGAAATATTCAAGTTTTTCGGTCAACCTATGACGCAGTGTTCCTGTACGTCACACAATATAATCGGTCAAAATAAAACAACCAGGTATTGAATCAAAATCAACTTAAATTAGCATAAAGATATGCTTAAAATGTTTCCAAAAATAACAAAAAGTTAGCATAATTCTATCGCAATAATAAATAATCAGCCAAATAGTTTCATTTTCGTCACTTCTTAGACACATTGCCCTAGAAAAGTTGTTGTTTACTAATGATACGTGTTACAAATTAAAAAATCAAGCAAGGTGAGGAATTTTCGGCAATAACAAAATTCTAATAGTGACAAAACTTAATATTGTAAAGAAATCTAGATACTTTTAAAACTAGTTTTGTGGAATTTAAAATATAGGACAGTGACTATTACGAAAATTGTGTGACGAATAGGAATAATTTGAGCAGTATCCACACTGCCAATTGCCACCATTGGCATTATTAATGTAACATTGATTTAAATCAAAATATGTTAAGATTTCGTCAACGTCCCAATATACTACTATATCGGCTATATCTCTCTTATCAAAATTAGGTAACACGTAGGTAAGTATCTATTACAAGATTAAATATTTCGTTGTACACTGAGCTTTATAGTTCAAGTTCGTCACAATTTTATTCCGGTAGTAAGTCACATGACGCACAGGACGTGACATATTCATACGACGAAACTTTTAAAATTAAAAATAACTAATACGCTGTTATATTAACTTGTTTTTAGCTTTATTAATCTAATATAGGTTAACTTATGTTTTGAATACAATATGCCAAAGTAAAGAAAATGAGTTTATTTGCCTTTTAAATACTGTCACTATTCAAAATTCAAAAAATTCAAAAAAAAAAATTCAAAAGTCATTTATTCAAATTAGGCTGAAAATCAGCACTTTTTGAACGTCAAATTTACAAAAGACAGCCCCCAAAACGCCCGCCCTTCACCACTTCCTATGTGTTTTTGCTGGGAAGAAGAAGTGGCGCAACAAACTCCCCAGCAACACATATCTGTCTGTAAGGTTTGAAGAACCTTCGTTTATACAATATTAATAAAAAAGAATTGTTACAATATTGGCAAAAAAAGTAAAATTATATAATTAATATATTATTTAGTTACCTGTTGGCTAGCACACACCTTTATACCTATAATAACTAAGTACTCAAGCATTATTGAATTATTTACTTACTAAAAAAAAAAAAAAAAAACAATGTAACTAAAGCCTCCATTTGTAGGCATAAAGAGCGTACCCACCAACGTGTGCAAGGTTTTTTGTACCAGTAAATATACTACACGAACATGGTAAACTAGGACTACAGTATTTAAAAAAAAAAACGCTATTAAATAAAATACATTATGACAAAAAAAAACAAATGAATGTATCAGCAAGACGACCTGGCACCGCAAGCGGCACCCGTTCACGAGTATAACGCGAAGATCAGCCATCGCCCCCCTCGCCATTTTTGAGGGAAGGGGGCAACCCGACCGCCGACGCTACCGCTAGCCATGCCGTCTAAGGGAGCATGACGTGCTTGCTGCTATTCAGACAAGATAGTAACTAATAAGTGCTGCAGTCACTAGTAGGCCATATGGCATATTGCAATACAATTCATTATAAAACAAATAATGAGTGTACCATGTCGATAAACAACAATAAAAATGTCAATCAATGCAATGATAACCTCCTGAAGCTGTCTTGTGTTTAACATGGCGACCAACTATTCCTATCATTTAAATAATCATTAATACTGTAATATGCCTTCTGTGAAAGGATAGATTTTACTTGTTCTTTAAATGCATTAAGCGGCAATTCTATCAAAGATACAGGAAGTTTATTATAAAAGCGGATACCTAGCCCCAAAAATGAACCATGAACCTTATGAAGCCTGTGAATGGGTACGCACAGTTTGTGCTTATTTCTTGTGTTTATATTGTGGACATCACTTTTTTTGGTGTACATATGTATATTCTGCCTAATGTATATTATATTGGCAAAGATGAATTGCGATGCCACAGTGAGAATACCAATTTCTTTAAATAGCTCTCTTAGCGAGTGTCTGCTACCAAGCTGGTATATTGCTCGAACGGCTCTTTTTTGGAGAACGAATATGTTTTCAATATCTGCAGCTTTGCCCCACAAGAGAATACCGTAGGACATAACGCTGTGAAAATAACTAAAATAGACTAATCGAGCTGTGTCTACGTCAGTAAATTGTCTTACTTTTCTGACGGCGTAGGCAGCAGAACTAAGCCTTCCCGCAAGACTAGATATATGTGAACCCCACTGAAGTTTTGTATCAACTGTTATACCCAGAAATACTGTGGACTCCACAGTTTTAACTACCTCGTTGCTTATGATGATGTTAGGTTCTAAGTTTTTTACATTCGGCAAAGTGAACTTTATACATTTAGTTTTTTTGGCATTAAGAACCAGATTATTTGTTGTAAACCAGTGCGTAACCAATGAGAGTGCACTGTTCACGTCGTCAAATTGTTCCCTATTCCTATCAACTTTAAATATGAGTGAGGTATCATCTGCAAACAATACAACATCGCAGATATTTTTTAGATGGTAAGGTAAATCATTTATATATACTAAGAATAAGAAAGGACCTAGTATTGAGCCCTGTGGTACACCTAACTGAACAGGCAGCCCAGAAGATTTTGTACCATTTACATCTACGCATTGTAATCTATTTTGTAAGTATGACTCTAACATGTTCAGAGCTCCGTTTTGGACACCGTAATGTCGTAGTTTACGTAACAGCGTATCGTGATGGACGCAATCAAAGGCTTTGGAGAGATCACAAAAGACCCCAATTGCATTTTGCGAGTTTTCCCATGCATTGAAAATATGCTTCAGAAGAGCAACACCGGCATCTGTGGTCGAACGACCTTTCGTAAAGCCGTATTGTTCACTATGGAGGAGGCAATTTAAGTTAAAATATTTTAGTAACTGCTTGAGTAATAACTTTTCAAATATTTTGCTAAAAGCAGGTAAGATGGATATTGGTCTAAAATTACAAATGTCCGTCTTGTTACCTGATTTAAATAAAGGTACGACTTTACTATTCTTCATGAGGTCTGGAAACACACCAACCTCAATGCATTTATTAAATATGATAGCGAGATGGGGGGCAACAATTCCAATTATATTATTTAAAAGTTTAATAGAAATACCCCAGTAATCGCCGGTGTTTTTTGACTTTAGTGTTTTGAAAACATTAATCACATCCAGTGGGGTTATTTGCTCAAAACTGAATGAGGTATTACTTTTAGGCACACTACTAAGCAGGAGGTTTTCAGCGTTAGTCGGAGAAGAGCTTAAGGAGCGAGTCGTAGTTACAGGTATATCAGCAAAAAACTCATTAAATGCTTTTGCTACGTCAGCCGCATTACTAACAAGTTTGTCGTCTATTAAGATCTCAAATTTGTTTTCACGTTTGACTGACTTCCCAGTTTCATTATTAATTATTTTCCAAGTCGTTTTAATCTTATTACTAGAATTTTTAATAGTGTCACTAATAAACTTTGACTTAGCAATATTACACACCTTTTTAAATAATTTAGAATATTGTTTAACGTAATTTACGAATGAAGGGTCAAAGTTATATTTTTTCATACCATATAACTCGTAAAGTCTCGCTCTACTTTTATATATACCTGCCGTAGCCCATTGGTTAAAGCTAGCAGAGGTACCTCTAGTGTTTATGGTTTTGGTTTTAAAAGTAGAATTAAACTCTTGCTGTACAACATCAAACAGGGATCCATATTCAGAAAACTTTTTCTGCACGTCGAAGACACCAAGACTTTCGTCACAGATTTTGTTGCAACTGACGTTTAAACAGTATTGGCGGTATCAAAATACGATCACAATGTTGCCAGGAAAGTAGAAAAAACACAAATTAGTAGATTTTGTCTAATGTAAGATATCAAATTTACCGTGACGATACCGGATTTTCCGGTACTATGGTTTTCGTAGGACAACGTTAATTTAATGATATTTGTTAAAAATAACTATAAATTAATCACATAAAGACCAAAAACACACTTTTAGACATAATGACATTATGTTCAAACACCTAAATATACTCAAAGCTCAATAGTCTACAAGTAAGAAGTATTCGAAATCACCGACGGCACCGTGGGACACACGAAATCTTCACCTCCTGTGGTGCTTTTTTTTTAATATAAATATATCTATCGTCTTTTTATTGTGTTTTTCAATTTAAATTGATTTTAAAATGTCTGCCTTAATCATATAAAATTTCACATCTACATGTGCCATATAAAAAAACAAAAATAAAAATGTTTGAAGTTGTGGGACAGTCCGATTTTGCTAGGGTCATTTTTTATGAAAAACACCCTGATACATCTTATGTTTTGAGATATTCTTAAAAGTAAAAAGTATAAATGATAAAAAGTTTTTTGTAACCGGTGATAAGTCTGCTATTTTGGGGTCAAGACAAATTTAGCAAATCAAAGAGCATATAAATAGGTATAGCTGTTCTTTTGCTATAAACAATGTAGTTTGTGTATGCGTAAACATGTATAATAATGCTCTGCTAAATTATAAATCCGAAACTAACTCTTTAAAAATGATAGAATGGCTGAACCAATTTAGATGAAGTTTTCTATTGAGATAGTATTAGGACATAGGATTGTTTTGGATTGTCCCTCCAGGATGCAGGTGATCTTCTTTATAAATAAAAATGCGTGTTTATATGTTTGTCCTCTATGCATTCCTAAATCATTTATCCGACTATGATAAACCTTGTGACCCGCACAAGGGTCTCCTGTGTACTCCTGTGAAGGTTTCTAACCCAAAATAGTTGCATTGCAACGCATAGTGGGTGCAGCTTATATTTGTTAATGCGAATGAATATTATTTATGAGGTTTTTACGAAAAAAAAAAATGATCGCTGATTCAGATGAAATTTGGTATGGAGACTGCTAGAACACTGATGAGGACGAGGAAATGGTGTAGTTTTTATCCGGCTGCGTAGTTTCCGAGAACGCGGGTGAAACCGCGGAAAACTGCTAGTTGAGCCTATAGTTTGCCAGAGCCTATATTTTGTATTTTCTGAATAGGTACTTCCTATAAAATAAAAGTGTTTGGTTTATAGTTATATTTTAAACTACTAGTGCTATGCACGAATAAGACAGTATTTCACAAGACTGTCTGTCCAACTGTCAATAAATAATACAAATTGTTTTTACCTTCTTAATGGAAGTTTCTGTATAAATTCTTTTTCTCTCCTCGATAACCAAAAATCATGATAGCTCAGCTCTCCTTGGGGCGTTGCCTGACATCAAATAGTCTGTTAACTCCTTGTATATAATCGTCTAAAAAACGCGCTATAAGTACTCTGAAACAACCAGTTAGATTGAAACAAAAAATCTGCTAAAAACATAAAATAAGCATAAATATTAGATTAATATTGGGTCAATTTTAACAGACTTCATAAAAAATAAGATTATAAATTTAACCCTGCCCATATGTTTGTAATATTATTGTTATTTAATAATCTATAAATACAATAATATGCATATAATGTTAGTTTACAAGGGCTTCTAAAAAGTGTTTAATTTCACAATTATTGTATCATCTGCCTAGCCTTTTCTCAACTATGTTAAGGTCGGCTTCCAGTCTAACTGAATACAACTAAGTACCAGTGTTTTACATCGAGCAACTGCCTATCTGACCTCCAGAACCCAGCTACCAGGTAACACGACACCCCTTGGTACTAGACTTTGTGGCTTTTGACTAAAGAATTTCAAATGACAACCGGTACCAACGGCTTACCGTGCATTCTGAGGGTATGGAGGAGTCGGTATGACAAAGGTGCCGATTCACGGAACGACTGCGCCATCGTATGCTAGGTAATTAAAGACAATAGAAATCAATTGTGTCTCGCGCGGATCCACGCTTCGGGCATACAAGAGATTAATCCTTTATCGATCGACCCGTAAATTCACAATTGTGTGTATAAATATGTTTGTTTGCAGTTTTGCAATTAAGTTGGATTGTGTCTATTCTTTTTTTTTATTTACTTACAATAATTCCACAAGAGAACAGTGAAAATTTCATCAAAATCGATTTAGTATTTACCAAGATATGTACAAAAGGGCATTCCGATCGCTGAAAAAACACGTCTCTCATTTTGTTGTTGTGGAAAAGTGGTATGAATACACACTTGAATCCACGCAGATACTCGACCATGACACTGAAAAATAAAAATAAACTTTTTACTTAAAAACTTTGAAAGATTAAGAAAATTGTTTCTGCTACAACATCGCTCTAGAAGTTTAGTCTATGTCTAACAATAATCACTACATAGTATAAAACAAAGTTGCTTTTTCTGTCCCTATATCCCTATGTATGCTTAAATCTTTAAAACTACGCAACGGATTTTGATGCGGTTTTTTTTAATAGATAGGGTAATTAATGAGGAAGGTTTATATGTATAATACATGCATATTATAGTAGAGAAAAGCCGAGAGAATTTAAAGATTTGTAATGTGATGTCGTAACAAACATATTTTTCTGCGCTTACATAGCAAACGCTGGCTAAACCTTACGAGATAGATCAAATTTATGTACTACGGAATTGTATATCTTAAAAAGATGAATAAAAAAGTCCGCGACAGCATATGTTTATCTGCTAAGGATAACCCACAGTAACCATTTTTATCTTTTACATATTACAAAAAAAAAATGTGTTATTTACCAAGCTATTTTAAACGATACAATATTATTCCTTATCCAATTAAATACATTAGATACGTTGTGCATTTCATGTCGACCATATTTCAAGTGCTTTTTGATGTTGGTTGTATGTTGGTTTTTGCTTCCCTTGTTTTTGCGCCTTTTTATGTATGTCAGCAATTGTTTTCTCTTTCATTAGCTTTTTTTTCAACACATAGTACAGATTTGATAATTGTGCTCCACTGTATGATCCTCACAGTGTCGACACCCCGACGTAAAGGAACAGGACAGGAACCTCCCAAAATATCCATGTCATTGTGGGGTACCATGCAATGCACTGGGCGTACGGGTAATCTTGATGATTAGGAAAAGTTGGAGAACGGAGAATTATGTCCGAATGTATGTTTTATTGTTATATCTATAAGACATCGCGTGCCAACATATTCCTAACAGTTAGGTGTAATACAAACGATCCTTACTCAGGTCCATCCGAATACATTTAAATCTTTGGCCTTATGATCTGTTAATTAGCAAAGGGAATTCTAGATTCTTAATTTCTGAAGTGTGAAAAAGAATGAATTCAATGCAAAGCGCAATTTTTTTTTGGCGTTTAATTATTCCACTGTTATGTATGAAAAGAGGTAATTTTTATACATAGAATGCATGAGCATTAATCACAATGCTTACTAAAGTGGAATAACATTTACATATGGTGACTTGAAAGCGCTTACTTTTAACAAATTCGTAAGTTAATTATTGAAGCCGTTACGGTGAAAGATATTAACTAAAAAAAAAATAGTTTTTATGTCAAAGATTGTAATGATAGCGAAAATGCATAATTATAAAAACTTGATAAGGCCATCCGATTACAAACTTATTTCAATGCCTCACTGCTCATTCCCCATAATAATTAGCGTAATGATTTGTAGCCTAAAGCTTGACTCGATTCATAACAACATTTTTTGGTGAATTTCAAGTAAAACTGTTCAGACGTTTTCGCGTAAAGTTAAAACATATTTCTATTCTTACAAACTTAAAATTTAAATTTTTCACCCTTGGGCTAAAATCTTGAAAAACTGTGAAACACGTATTTAATTATTTTCATTTTGCAGTGTTTCTACAAAATTTGAGTTTAATTGAATCAAAAATAAAACTTACTCCATACAAACTTACTACCCTATTTTAATATACTTAGTGTTGGAATTTTCAAAAATTCTTTCTTATTACTTGTCTACACAATAAAAGGCACGTCCTGTCCAAATTTCATTACTCTAGGTCCAGCCGTTTCGGCTCTGCGTTGATGAGTCAGTCATTCAGTGTATGAGGTTGTCATTTTATATAATAGTATAGACTAGTACTTTGACCGCATTTATTTCGGGGTTTCCCACGCAGCAACATACAGCGCCATTCATGTGTTGAGACTTGAAATAAAGCGTGGTCTAGAGTTATATTCTAAATTTTAATACAACCAAAATATTTAAACATTTATACTTATGGATAGCTAATTTCGCCACCTCCGGAAAAAGGAGAAAAGAAAGGTTGAAAGGTACTAAAACGACCTATTCACTAGTTACATAAATAACAGAACATGCGTCCTAGATTATGGTGAATAAGGCTCAAGTTCACGGACAAGATAACGGTCCGATCAACCTAAAACAGCTGTTTAGCATAAATTCAAACTTCTACCATACGATAGATAATCTATCATTTGAGTTTTTTATTCCTAAAATGGTCGATTACCAATTCGGGGTTGGACAAGAAGTGGATAACACGAACTTTCCCGCGTCATGGTTAAAAATGTTTTTATTTAACGGGGCGATTAGGTAACCACCTGTCGGTGAACTTGGCCCTTAGTCACTTAAAAATGCACAGTACTTAAATAATTATGTCGAAACTCATTTTAAGTACATCCTAGTATAAATAAATGTTTCCATTAAATAAATTAAAATTAATTACAACAACATTATTAAGTAAAGTAACAATTGGTCGCTACAAGTCGCTTAAGCGTTATCTATTTTTTGTAGTACGCTTCTGACAAGGGCATTGAAGAGTATTTTAAGTGTTGATGTGGACCGAAACACTGCGCAAGTTCTTTTCATGAAACCCAACATTTTTGACGACTTGGCCATGATCGAATCAAAGTGATTGATGAACGTTAGTTTACTGCCCAGTTGGATACCCAAGTTTTACACATATACTTTAGTCAAAGTGACGAAACTATAGCAGTTATACTGCTTCCAAACCAATCAACTTTTTGTGGATAGTGACGATAACTTTATAATTATGTACATAACATCTTAATTATGTATAACATCTTAATTATGTATCATCAATCGCTTTCGCAGCGCACGCCTAATAATGACTTTTATAGACAAACTAGCTGACCCGGCGAAATTCGTCCCGCCTAACAGTGGATTCTTTAATTTTTTAGTTTTATTAACTTTATTTTTCTAAAATAAAAGATTTTTTCTAAAATAAACGTAGCCTAAGTTAATCCTTATTACATCAGCTACCTGCCAATAAAAGTCCCGTCAAAATCGGTCCAGCCATTTCAGAGATTAGCCGGAACAAACAAACAGACAAAAATTGTAAAAATGTTATTTTGGTGTATGTACCGTGTATATATTCATGTAGTAAAAAAACCGGCCAAGTGCGTGTCGGGCCACGCGCAGTAGGGTTCCGTAGTAGGTCTCAGTTAGTCGACTATAACTCTGTAACCGGTTAAGCCTACTTAGCCGTGATAGTTTTCCTTGTAAGTTCATTACATGCGCTACGTCTGTGATTTTTTTCACATTTCTAGGTACAGCCATTCAAAAGTTAGAAGGGGGGGATGCTCGTATCGAACAAAAATTTTCTCTTAAAAGCTAGATATTTCGCAAATGACTCGCTTAACCGAAAAATGGTCTTCACACACCCATAATATTTTTGAAAGACCTATCTAACGATACCCCACACGAAGGGGTAAAAAAAATATTCATCCCTACTTTACATGTTTGGGAGCTACCCTAAAAAAATTTTTTTTTCAAAGTTTTATTTTACCACATTCTCGGCGTGATCAATATACATATTCATACCAAATTTCAGCTTTCTAGTAACAATAACCACGGAGCTATGTCGCGGACAGACGGACATGGCGAAACTATAAGGGTTCCTTGTCGGACTACGAAACCCTAAAAACGGTTATTTCAATATTACAAACAGACACTCCAATTTTATTTATATGTATAGATGTTGGATTCCTTCATACCATAGATAATGTAAGCTACATTATGTCTATTGGTGAAAAAAATTTTTAATCAGTCAGTATTTATGTTTACTTGTTACAAACAAAAACCCAAATCTATACATGATTTGTTTTTTTTTTTTTATATTTTAGATTTCGATAATATTAAATTAATATATAATGATATTAATTTACATACCAGAATTCAATTCCTGGAGATTTCCCTTATCAGTAGCAGGTTAAATTGGTTCTGTAATAAACGAAAAATATAATAAAAAATATATAAATATATATATAAGTACTACATACTGCTTTCAACTTGTCCTTTAGAATTGTTTCACTTTTATCTTATAAAAAAAACTGTTTACAGTAAATTTTTTGAACGATGTTTTTGTAAAATATTCCAATTCATGAGCTTGCATAAAACCAAAAGTTTGTAATAATATTCTATTAATCAATTTGTAATACATAAGTAATGGATAATATAGTGGGCTGCAATATTGTTTAATTATTATCAACTATTCTTGTAACATTTTATATTGTAGCTGTTTATTGTCCCATGATGAATAAAATAAAATTAAAAAAAAAGAAACATTACAGCAGAGATAATTGTGGCTTTCCATGAACCTGATAATGTGTCTTATTGAGATATGAAGTATAGATATAATCATGAAGTTGAAGTGTATACCTGGTTCTGTGCGTTGAAATATATGTTGCGGAAATTCTTCCAATTGCCCGTCAGTAAGAGGTGGGGCCATCAAATTTAAAGTTGGGATTGCATGTTGTTTCAGTTGATTTCCCTTTTTGTTAAAATCTTTCTTTCCAAAGTGATTAGCACATAAATTTCTCTGATCATGTAGTTTTTCTATTGGTAGATGCACAAGTTCTTCATTACCTTTAAGCCACTCACGACAACTGAAAGACACAAAATATAATTTCAAACTAACATTCTTCATGACCTTATATTAAAGTTAAATATGAACTCATTTCATACAACTAGTCTAATTGACAGAACTAAATGATTATTCATTTTGAATAAATTTTGTTTTTTACTTTCTGGAAGAAATGAAATTCCAGTTTAAGATCATACTAGCTGTTTTCCACAGTTTCACCCATATTCCAAAGGAAGAACTCCCAGATAAAAAGCCTATTTACCGTCTCAAGGGTACCCTCTATTTCTGTATTAAATTGGTTCAGCCATTTCACTGTGAAAGAATAACAAATAAACAAACTCACTTTCGCGTTTTTAACATTAGTTATTACTTTGTGATTGTGATATTGAAGTAAATTAATGGGATTCCAAAATAATGTTAGAATAACAAGTTGAAAACAAACAACACAAATGATGTGTTGAAAACCAAATTAGGTTTATTTACTTTTATAATGACATTCAATCAAAATAAACTAGGATAGTCTCATGCATTTCATATTATGGGCAACCTATTGACACTTTAGTATTAGACACAAAATAGAGAAAATGTATTAATATTATGTTTCAGACTGATTGAATATAAGCCTTTTCAAATAAATTAATTTGTTTTTGTTGAAAATATTGCAGGATTCAATGTATCTTCTTATCAAATTTCATCTTAATCGGTTCAGCTACTTTAAGCGCATATTACACTATTCAATTTGTAGGAATTCGAAAGATGTAGGTAATCAAAGTTAGAACAGTCAGATTCCAATTTAGTGAGATCAGGAGGTTTGTTAACGATTAACGTGAATATGGTCGCATTACTTCATTTTACAATGTAGATAAGTAGAACTTTTCTACTGGAAATCGTCTGTAGGATTTAAAATTCAATTTTGTCTAGTGTGATCATTAGCTTCCAACTTCCTAATTAGAGTATTCCTAGTTAGATTCTACAAATCGATTAGTTTACGCTGAAAGCGTATTAGACAGACATACTTCGTCATCAGTTCCAGTTAATGTGGAAGTTGAAACATTTACTTTCTAAAAAATCCGCCCCAAAGATGACCTACCGACCAGCGCCCTATCCTATCTAGTACTCTACTACCTGTATATACTTATTATAGTAAAAAGTAAATAGATTAAAGGTTGAATAATGATAGCCTCCACGACGCAAAAGTAGGTACCTATTTATAAGAGTGCACTGAAATAAGCTGAAGACTAAGTTAGTCTGACTAACTGCTAACTTGTAAGCTAAAGATCTTAAAATTAACTTATGTTTTATGTAATTCTAATTATTATAACAATAGTTACTTACCGGTTTGGATCCAATGGGAATCTTGAAAAAAGCAACTTGTTTTCTGAACGCCCCTCCTGGATACCACAAATTTCGCATCTTCTATGACCTTTGCCCATGATGGTTCACAATCACACAAAAATCTAAAAGAATCTGAACAAAATTAATAATTAACAATAATCTCAATGAGAAAATCGAAATTTGAAAATCAAAACAGTTTTTTTGAATGATGTGGTGTTGCCACAGTGATATTCTGATTCCTTCTCCGCTTAGAAAAATAGATAAGCAGAACTTTACTAACATTTATATTAATTGAAATCAAACATTCACAAACCAAATTTTGAATTAGAATATTACAAAACTATTATCAAAGAATAATAGAAGCATGCTGAAACAAGATTTAAGATAAAAGAGTTATGAATACTTTGTACCAATATTACCAAGAATTTTAAGTGGCAGCATTTCGTACTGTGATGTTGGTAACAGGATTTAGTTTGTTTAGGTGGTAATACAATGGTTAACAAATCCATACAAAAATTTTAATGTTCGAAGTTTCGCGAGACTGCCGGCGGCCGGCGCGCCCGGCGCAGGCGGCGGAGTGCCGATAGCGAAGTGCCTCACTCGACGCATTAGCCTTATCTTATCTGCTATCGTGATTCGTTCTAATTAGAATCACTGAGCGTTCTGGACTTTTGTACTCATACCTGTATACCTACGTCCGTGTGATACGATGCGCTGCTAGCCATCGCTCACATTTTAACCGAATGAATGACCCTGAAACGATAATGGAGGCTAAAATAAACTAAACATCACACCACGTTCGTGTTCCCCGAAGTGCCTCGAACCACTAAACAGAGGTGTATTTTGTTTCGACCTTTTTTCTGATGGGGAATCATGGAATGACTCCTCCTCCCGTGGCCAGGAGGGAGGGCAGCTCTTACTGATTGAAACGTTTTGCTTTCTGCCTAGCCTAGTACATCCACACAGGTAATTTATATTCAACTTCCCACAAAAACAATTGTTACATTATCAGTGTTATTGAGCTGGCGAGTCTCTGATTGCCATTTTTTAGGGTTCCGTAGTCCGACAAGGAACCCTTATAGTTTCGCTCTGTCCGTCTGTCTGTCTGTCGGTCTGTCTGTCCGCGGCATAGCTCCGTGGTTCTTGTTATTACAAAGCTGAAATTTGATATGAATATGTATATTGATCACGCCGAGAAAGTGGTAAAATAAAATTTTGAAAAATATTTTTTTTTAGGGTATCTCCCAAACATGTAAAGTAGGGATGAATATTTTTTTTCTCGCGTACCCCTTGGTGTGGGGTATCGTTAGATAGGACTTTCAAAAATATTATGGGTGTGTGAAGACCATTTTTCGGTTAAGCAAGCCATTTGCGAAATATCTAGCTTTTAAGTGAAAATTTTTGTTCGATACGAGTTACCCCCCCCTCTAACTTTTGAATGGCTGTACCTAGAAATGTGAAAAAATTCACAGACGTAGCACATGTAATGAACTTACAAGGAAAACTATCACGGCTAAGTAGGCTTAACCGGTTACAGAGTTATAGTCGACTAACTGAGACCTACTACGGAACCCTACTGCGCGTGGCCCGACACGCACTTGGCCGGTTTTTACGTGTATATTTTACATTGTTTCGGCAGGCGTCATAGGTTTCCATAATTCACTACCTATATCCTAGTCCACTATCTTGCCACAAGTAGTATCTTTCCATGTTTTGCAATAGTCCTGCAAAACCCGGGGATTGTCCCTGGGTGCATTTCTATAGTGTATACAGGGACACTTGCCAGTCATGTGTCTCCATCATATTTCATTAAAGTTGTTTTTTTTACATGGCATCTCGCAGGTCAACCTAGAAGGTTGTCGACTGCTTAACCGGGCTACATTAAAGTTGTCTCTCAAAGGGCTTCTGCGGAAGGAACATGGGACCCCACGTTCCCCACGTTTCGCCTCCCAAAGTGCTGGGACTCTGTAGTCCCGTGCATGGCAGAGACATACAAGATAATAATAAATAATCCTTTTATTTCGGACAAAGTCCATTTTGTTAGTTCAATACAGAACTTAGAAACTAGTGTAAGTACTAGAAAAAAAACCGGCCAAGTGCGTGTCGGGCCACGCGCAGTAGGGTTCCGTAGTAGGTCTTAGTTAGTCGACTATAACTCTGTAACCGGTTAAGCCTACTTAGCCGTGATTTTTCCTTGTAAGTTCATTACATGTGCTACGTCTGTGATTTTTTTCACATTTCTAGGTAGAGCCTTTCAAAAGTTAGAGGGGGGATGCTCGTATGGAACAAAAATTTTCAGGCGGATATGGCAAAACTATAAGGGTTCCTTGTCGGACTACGGAACCCTAAAAACGAAACAATTATAAAACATACGCCGCAGTAGCACGTAGGCCTATCCAATGCACCAGTGTCCCACCTATCCGCCATAGTGCATGATGACGTAAAAGCCATCTGTTCCCGTTTTTGCAAACATGCCGGAAGCACTGCAGTAGCGCGGCAACCCCATCACCACCCTGAACGCATCATTGTGTTCAACGCGCAGAGTACTGCATGGCCGAGCGCGTCGTAAGCTGACAATAACCGTACGCTCGGCCATTGCGCCACGGAGAGGATTAGTAGCTAATGTATGGCCCTCCACACGTAGTTGTCCCACAGGCTGCATTTATAGATTGACTGCCAGTACATTGTGAACAGCGTAGCCTTTACTAATAGACTGCAAGCTACGCGCAAATGAAGTCAATGATTTCCTACCGGGCGAAAACTCGTATGATTTATTATGAAGCCTAGTGAACGTCAGCTGCAGTTCGGTTGTGTGGGATAAGCAGCGGTGGTCTCCTAAGTATGTATCATTTCCTCCCGAATCAAATGTGTCAAATCATAGTTAAATCAATATCTTAAAGAAATAAAATAGTCAGTTGACTAAAGCGTGGTGGATTATACGTCAGCTAGTCATGCGAACATGTAAAAAATATTTAAAAAATCTGTAATTTCGTCTCATTTGTAACATTAACCAGGTGATAGCTTACATGCTATTATGAATAAATAAAATCGTCAGCTGGCCATATCGCGGTGGAAACATCGTCAGCTGATGGTCTGAAAGTTCTATACAGGCGCCATACGGAAGCATATCGCCGGTTTAAACGCACCGTCTGACGAGATTTCTGATTTTATTAGTTATAGGATCATAATTAGCAAACCGCTTCTAAAGCCTTAGATAAGCTCCTCGTTAAAAATCCAACCAATGATTCATCTCATGTGCAAGTACACGAGTATAACACCTACGCAAATATCCGCAAAGATTACAAGAGGTCTGGTTTAGGCGCGAGAACTGTCTGTACTGCTATATAGTGCCTTGCACCTATTCCTTACATTGAACGTTGAGTAATGTTGTCGATAGAAATCCGGACTTCCGAACCGGGAAAATGTACCTAATAGTGGTTACGACACTCCGCGCAACAGCGAGCAGTGCTGTCGCTCGCGTGTCTGAGTCGGCACGGCCTGCCTGTGATGTGAAAACTGTCTGGGCGTCAGTATCAATGTAGGTATCGATATCAATGTAGGCGTCGATGTCAGTCTAGGCGTCGGTATCACTGTAAGAGTCGGTATCAGTGTAGGCGTCGGTATCAATGTTGGCGTCGGCATAACACTAGCCGTCGATATCAATCTAAGCGTCGATATCAGTCTAGGCGTCGGTATCAGTGTAGGCATCGGTATCAGTGTTGGCGTCGGTGTCAATGTAGACATCGGTTTCAGAGTTGACGTCGGTATCAGTGTAGGCGTCGATACCAGTCTAACCGTTGGTATTAGTTCAGGCATCGGTATCAATGTAGGCGTCGATATTAGTCTAAGTGTCGGTATCAATGTTGGAGTCGGTATCAGTGTAGGCGTCGATATTAGTGTAGGCGTCAGTATCAGTCTAGGCGTTGGGTTCAGTCGATGCGTCGGTATTAGTCTAGGCGTCGGTGTTAATGTGAGTTGGTATCTGTGTAGGCGTCGGTATCAGTAAAGGCGTCGGTATCAATGTTGGCGTCGGTATGAGAGTGCGCGTCCGTATCAATGTCGGCTGCATCTGCGTTGCGATGCCACTCTTTTGACCTATTAACCTAAGAAGAACCTAGTCAAATTTTATCACAATATGGCAAATAATTTTGATTAAAAAAAATACCTATACCCAAAAATATTTGAATTTAATTTTATGATTTCTAGCTTCACATTTAACAAAAACTTAGCGCATTACAAGTGCGCATTCAAATTAACAGACAGAGAGAAAGAGAGACATTTCTAAAAACCGGCCAAGTACGTGTCGGGCCACGCGCAGTAGGGTTCCGTAGCAGGTTTTAATCAATCAATCAATCAGTTTATTTGTCAAACACAGGTGATTTTACATAAAGATCTTAAATAACTAGATAGTGCGCTATGTTTTGTCATAAGACATACAAATATTAAAATAAGTGATCATTATTAATAAAATTCAATTGACAATATTAAAATTTAAAAAAATATATAAAAATGTTATGAATTAGGCTTATTACTAAAATTTCATGAGTATTAAAATAATTGGTCACTTAAGAATTCTTCAACAGTGTAATAACATTTGTCAATGAGTAGCGTAGTCAGAACTTTTTTAAACTTTAACAAGGTCATGTTTTTTATGTCGTCAGGTATTTTATTAAACACTTTTGGAGCAATTCCAAAAAAGCTCTTCTGCATCAACGATGTGTTACATTTGATATGACACAGTTTATTTACATATTGAGTACGCATAGGATTTTTTCTTACGTTAGATATTTTCTGAAATAAATGTGTGTTTGTTTTTACGAACAAAGTCGTTTCTAGAATGTACAATGTTGGTAGTGTTAATATTCTCATTGATTTGAAATAGGGTTTACAGCTATCGGTTGTTTTTAAACCACACATTGCTTAGTTAGTCGACTATATCTCTGTAACCGGTTAAGCCTACTTAGTCGTGATAGTTTTCCTTGAAAGTTCATCACATGTGCTACGTATGCGATTTTTCACATTTTTAGGGACAGCCATTCAAAAGTTAGAGAGGAAATATTTGCACTTAAAAGTTATATATTTCGCAAATGGCTCTCTTAACCGAAAAATGGACTTCACACACCCGTAATATTTTTGAAAGACCTATCTAACGACACTCCACATGAAGGCATGCGCGAGAAAAAAAATATTCATCCCGCGGACAGACAGACAGACATGGCGAAACTATAAGGGTTCCTTATCGGAATACAGAAAACCTAAAAATTATTGCAATGTCTTCTAATAGTTATTTATAGTCGCAATCATTTATTTCTCTAAATTCCGAAATGTGCAGACATGACAATTTTATTATATGTATAGATAAATTATGTTCCTACACAAAAGTTAAGTTTTTTATTGGCAAGGGTGGAACAGGCTCATTTTCACACCCCGGCGGACGGCTCGCGTGACTGAAAGGCAATCAATCTTCGGCGCAAACTTGTTAGCATTTGTTGACTCAAGTGGGGCCTGGAGTTCTCGCACTCCCAACTAGTCACGGTAACGTTAATGATGTGATGACATTCTAACCAAGAGTAGACATATACCTATCGAAGTATTGTCATAGTGACCTCGCGCCGCCCCGCCGCTGGCGACATTGTCCGCCAGCACAATGCTAGTGAGCTCACTACTCACTCATCTCGCGCTAGCTGCCGTCACGCGGCGACGCCGAGAAGGTCGCGCCCGCCTCGCTGCCCGGCTGCGCGGACTTCCACTTACACATGACCGGTGAAATGGGCGCTGTACTTTCTCATCATAGGCACATTCTTGCTAGGGGTGGTTAGGCGTATTCCGCGTATTTTATATAAGAGTGGTTTTGCTCATCTGACCAAAGTAGTTCTGTTGTTTCATTAACCCTGGTACAAGTGAGAAATCCTTAAATCATCAAGTCATCAATCATGTTCGATGGTTAAACAAAAGAATGGAGGAGAATATATTATCTCAGTGGTTCGATGAACATCTTCTGCTTAACCTTTTCTCAACCATGTTGGAGTCAGCTTTCAGTCTAGTCGGATGCAGCTGAGTACCAGTGTTTCAGATGAGGCGACTGCGTATCTCACCTCCACAACCCAGACACTGGGTAGAAACACGACATCTTGCTAAAGCTGGTTGTTATAGTTTTTGGCTGATGACAACCCGTAACGAAAGGCAAAGATCTACAAATGACAGCCGGGCTTACCGTGCTTTCCAAGGCACGGAGGAGTTTCGGTAAGATATCCATGGTCACCCACGATCCACAACCGACCGCGGTAAGTGAAAGTTATCCTTGATCAATTGACCCGTGCGGCTAACTTAGCCACAAGCTCCCCCATCAGCATTAGTTATTCGCTGATTGCCAATATTTCTCAAAATTGAAGCTTTTAATTTGTTTCTGCTTGACTGTCGTTGAACAAATTTTGAAACCATTTAAGTAATATCGTTGACTAACTTTTAATGTGAACGATATTATCGTCTCGTCTCAGTAATGTGATAATCTCAGTGATTGATGAAACACTAATGCAGTCAGCAGGCGGAGCCTCTCCTTCCTTGGTGGGCACAAACATGAATGGCGCTGTGGGGATGCCACTGCGTCGCTGCGCCGGCGCTGGCTCCACTCCCTGACAGTGTACGTGTCACACGGTCACATCGGCCTTGTTGTTGTACAGTTAATTAGCACATCTCTGATAATTACCCTGCTTATGTCTATTGTACCTAGAATAAAAATAAGAATATTGATTTGCCTGAAACATAGTTCACAAAGTTAAAAATTACAAGGTTTTACACGTCCCGTCGTCACATCGGCTTGCAAAAATGTTACATAAGACTATAATTACTAATTTAAACATAAACATATTCCATCTGCCCAACCTTTTTACCCGACTGCGACAGAAGGAGGGTTATGTTTTTCGAATGTATGTATGTATGTCATTTCTTTGGCACGCCCTACAGCCCAAACGGCTGGGCGGTTTTTGACATATGAGGTATCGTTGGATTTGTCTAAATTGTAGTAGTGACATAGGCTCGTGGCTAAGTAACAGCCGCAGGGTTCGACCGATCAAAGGTTTAGCTGCGCTTGGCGCGGTCAGTCCGTGGATGGGTGACCATCTATGTCATAGCGAGACTCCTCCGTGCCTCGGAAAGCACGTTAAGCTGTTGGTCCCGGTTGTCATTTGTACATCTTTGACAGTCGTTACGGGTAGTCAGAAGCCAGAAAGTCTGACAACCAGTCTTACCAAGGGGTACCGTGTTACCCGGTAACTGGGTTGTGGAGGTCAGATAGGCAGTCGCTCCATGTGAAACACTGGTACTCAGCTGCATCCGGTTTAGACTGGAAGCCGACCCCAACATAGTTGGCAAAAGGCTAGGCAGATGATGATGATGACACAGGCTATATAGATTTTCAAAATGGCGCCCGCAAATGGCGGAATGGGGGGGGGGGATTTTCTTACCGTAGCAATATGGGTATCAAATGAAAGCCAGTAAAAAGACCAGTTCAAAAATATTATGTAAACTAAAAAGTTCATAATAAAAACATAAATTAAAAAAATCAAAAAAACGACTGTGTAAAAATGCTCTTATTATAAATTAAAAAGAATAAAACAAGTCTGGTTGATCTGAACTTTGACAGTCGGGACCCATTAAATAACCTAGACTCATTCCTATCCAATATGCAGTCTAAACCGGATGCAACTGGATACCAGTATTTTACATGGAACGACTGCCTATCTGACCTCCACAACCCAGTTAACAAGGTAACACGACACCCCTTGGTAAGACTGGTTTTCAGATTTTTTGGCTTCTGACTACCCGTAACGACTGTCAAAGATGTACATGTTACCAGTTCCCAAACAAATAGATACAAAGGACAGAAATAGTTTTTATTTTGGGGTTTATTATATTACATAGCCAAAATGTATGTTCTTGAACAAGTAATAAATTCTATAAGTGATAAACAGTTAAGTTAGTTAAATTTATAAACAAACAAACGCTATCATACTCATCATATGTTTTAATATTTAGAATTGTTGTTAATTAATGTTATAAAATGTCAACTCAAACTCGTGCGTGCCGAAAGACCTACTCATCATTATCACCAGCCTATATATTGTCCCACGGCTGGGCACAGGCCTCTTCCCTTACGGAGAAGGCATGAGCATTGATCCATCACGCTTGCTTAAGGTGGATTGGCGATTTCAGTTTTCTTTTAGGTCATGGTTTCCTCACGATGTGTTTCCTTCACCGAACAGTCACATTGGTTCCTACTTGTCAGGTTTCGAACCCGCACACTCATACACGAGATGCAGGCAGAGGCGTATTTAAAGATTTAGCGCCCGGCCAGTTAGCTTTGCCGCCCCATTAACAAAAGAGTTTTTTTTTGTTAAAATAGAAACTAACTAATGCATCGTTTTAGAAGTTGGTGGCGAAATTACACAAAACAAAAACTATTGGAGACACCGACTTTTAGAACGATGTATAATTTTTAATTTGTAGCGTTTTTTTAAGTCGCAGTCGTAGTGTTTAAGATGTTTTTTTTCACTTTTGTTTGTTGCATGATAATTGGGGAATGCAAATCTCGCGAGATTGGGACTCAAGCGAGATCCCGCGAGATTATGAATAACAATACTGCGAGATCTCGCAAAAAAAAAACACATAACTGGCAATCTCGCGAGATCTCGAAATTGGCAGTTATATGTATTTTTTTGCATAATATTTGAATAAATTTGGAAAAAAATAATAAAACTCATAAGTTTTATAAGATAAGCATTAATTTTTACGAATTTTTTCAATAGACTTTTATGCATCAAACATTGTGTGACGTATCTGTATATAATATATGTTTTTAATAAACTTCTAATTAGTAAAAACTACCTGGGCCCATAACCTGAGGAAATTAAATGAATACGCCAGAAGTAGAATAAAATGACGAACGTATATTGCTAATAAGTTTTACAATTCAAGGTGGCGGACCGAATACAACAGCGCCACAATTGGCGGGAAACGGAACTATTTAACTTTTTAAATTTAGGCTTGGGTAGTGTTTACTATTATTCCAACAGTCATCTTTGACGTACGTATCTATCAATAACAAATGAAAGAAACAACCAGTATTCTCTTCTAATATCAAATAAAAATCTTTTGGTAATAATAGTTCTTTTAAACAAAACTACGAGAAGTCAAAAAAACCTTATTATCTAAGTTGAGAATTGTTAACTATTTAACTAAGATATTTTTTTTATATATATAAATATATAAAATAAATGATATAATCAGAGAAAGTGCGTAAATAAAATTTTGAAAAATATATTTTCTAATAGCGTAATTTATATTTTCTTATAATAATGGCCTTAATAAATCATTTGATTTATCGGGACAATTAACGTTCCAAAACTTTTCTTCGATATACGTTTGTTTTTAATTTAAATGTCAATTAAAATATATAAAAAAATAGGAGGGAAGGGCCTCGCCGCCTGCCGCCCCTCGCAGCCTGCCGCCCCGGACCATGGCCCCCTTGGCCCTAGGGTAAATACGCCTTTGGATGCAGGTGCCACTAGGCCACCACGACTACTAACATACATAAATAAATATTCACATTTATACATAAATAGGTGTATCTACTCGAAATACGTAATAATGGTGCCTGTTTTCTTAACATAGCGAGACCCCTCCGTGCCTAGGAGAGTACGTAAAGCTGTCGGTCCTGCGCTTGATCTTCATGTGGGATTGCCGACCCATTGGACTATGAGAGTGAGGCCAACATACAGTTGGGCGTAAGACAAACTATCCTCACGCAGATCCATCCGAATACATTTAAATGTTTGGCCTTATGATTTGTTAATTAGCAAAGGGAATTCTAGATTATTAATTTCTGAAGTGTAATATAATGAATTCAATGAAAAGTGAAATTTTTTTTGGCTTATAATTATCTCACTGTTATGTATGAAAAGAGGCCCTTTTCATACATAGAACGCATGAGCATTTATCACCATCCTTGTTAAGGTGGAATAACAATGTACATATTAGGACTTACAAGCGCTTACTTTTAACAAATTCGTAATTTAATTCTTGAAGCCGTTAAGGGGAAGATATTATGTGATATCAACAAAAAAAGGAAAATATGTAAATACCAAACTCGAAAAAATATCAAAAAGATGTGAGATTCGAACTCGATGTAACTGATTCGCATGATCACCACTACAGTGTTCGTTAACATTGCAGGTAAAATTGACGTTCTAATACAACGTGTTTTCAATTTTAATTACTGCTTATCTTCTTTAGAAACGGGCGTGATGATTTTCATGTCAAAGATTGTAATAGCAAAAATGCATAATTATAAAAACTTGATAGGTCATCCCATTACAAACTTATTTCAATGCCTCACTGCTCATTCCCCATAATATTTAGCGTGATGATTTGTAGCCTAAAACTTGATCAGATTCATAACAAACATTTTGGTGAATTTCAAGTAAAACTGTTCAGACGTTTTGGCGTAAAGCTAAAACAGATTTTTTATTCTTACAAACATAAAATCTTAATCTTCCACTCTAGGGCAAAAAAAAATTCTTGAAAAACTGTGAAACAAGTGTTTAATTATTTTCATTTTGGAGTGTTCCTACAAAAAATGAGTTTAATCGAATCAAAAATAAAACTTACTCCATACACACTTTCAGTCCTATTTCAATATAGTTAGGGTTGGAATTTTCAAAAATCCTTTCTTATTACTTGTCTAGAAAAACGTTTAAATAAAAATTATTTTTTACTTTTCAGTTTTTTTTTGGAAGTCGGTTTTATTTTTTTGTAAAAAGTTTTTTTATTTTTTCGCTTTTCAGTGTCTCGGTCTTGCTATCTTAACAAAATAAACACACCACTTTTTTAGGTTGTAATAAGCGTAAATAACCAAATCATCTAAGTATTTGGCATTTCAGCAAGTAGAGATAAATCGTTATTTTTGATATATTTATAAAACGGCTGAACCGGTAGTGATAAAATTTATATGGGACCACACGGGAAGCACCAGCTTTCAAATAAAAAAAGAATCATGAAAATCGGTTCACCCAGTCGCATATGTGGGGCCCGGATAGCTGTCGGGTCCACCATGAAGTACCTAGGATTGGTGCTCGACAGCCGGTGGGAATTCGGACCCCACTTCCGGCGGCTGGCGCCCAAGCTGATGGGCGCGGCGGGCGCGCTTTCAACGCTGCTTCCCAATATGGGGGGCCCGAGCGCCGCCTGTAGGCGGTTGTACGTGGGAATCGTCCGGTCCATGGCCCTTTACGGGGCCCCGGTGTGGGCGATGGACCTGACGGCCGGCACCATCGCCGTTCTGCGAAAGCCGCAGAGGGCGATGGCCGTCAGGGTCGTCCGCGGGTACCGCACGATCTCCTACGAGGCGGCTTGCGCTCTGGCCGGATCCCCGCCCTGGGACCTGGAGGCTAAAGTACTCGCGTCACTGTATCGGTGGCGCGAGGAAGAGCGGGCACGGGGCTTCAGACCGGTGCAGCGGCAGATTGCGCTGCGCCGAACGGAGCTCCACCAGGTCTTGGTGGCGGAATGGCGGGACAGGCTTCTGCGCCCTACCGCCGGCCTCGCTACCGTCGAGGCGATCCGGCCAGTGCTCGACGCATGGCTCGGGAGAAGGCACGGCTCCCTGTCGTTCCGGGTGGCGCAGGTGCTGTCGGGGCATGGGTGCTTCGGCAAGTACCTGTGTCGCATAGGCAGGGAGTCGGACGCTCGGTGCCACCACTGCGTCCATTGTGGGGAGGACACGGCGCAACACACGCTCCAAGAGTGTGTGGCTTGGGAGGAGCAGCGCCGTGCCCTCACTTCTGAAGTAGGAAGCGATCTGTCGCTGCCGGCCGTTGTGCGGAGTATGGTCGGCAGCGCAGAGTCGTGGGTCGCGGTGGTGTCCTTCTGCGAGGACGTGATGTCGCAGAAGGAAGCTGCGGAGCGGGAAAGGGAGATTTCCACTCTCGACCCCGCCCGCAGCAGGCGCACCGGGCGCCGGAGGAGGGCGGACAACGCCCTCTTCCGCCCCCCATAAACGGGTCCAGGGGCGACGGACTTGGGGAAGTCCCCGCCCCCCATGATAGGACCCGAGCCGGCGGCGCGCGTCTGTGTCCACGCGCGCCCCCGAGGCGATGCACGGGGTAGGACACCTCACTACCTCGTGCAGGAGACGAGGCCCGGCAGGACGGGCCGGCACCAGTGCGGGGCTGCGGACGAATCTGGATTCCCGCGGCCCCGCGCCCACGTGCGAGAAGCGACACCGGGGTGGTTTTAGCCGGTAAGAGTCCGGCACTGTTCCCGGCCTCCCCAGGCCGGGTTCGTCCATGAGGATTTCCCCCCGAAAAAAAAAAAAAAGTCGCAAGTTATGAGGTAACAAACATAAAAAAAAAATACAGTCGAATTGATAACCTCCTCCTTTTTTTGAAGTCTGTTAAAAATAAAAGGCACCTCCTGCCCTAATTTCATCACTTTAGGTCCTGCCATTTCGGCTCTGCGTTGATGAGTCAGTGAGTCATTCAGTGTACGAGGTTGTCATTTTATATTATAGTATAGGTACTAGATAGATATAGATTATTATTCGTGCTATAAACCAGATCAGGTTGGAGACTTCCCGTCAGTATCATCGGCCTATTTGCTATTCCACTGTTGGGCAAAGGCCTCTTCTCATAAAGAAAAGGAATTAAGTATTGATAACGCTCACTCAAGAAGAAATAACTACTTGACTATTTATGTTCAGGATTCCCTCACCATTAGTCAGTGGTGTCCAAGATGTATATGATTTTGAAAAAGTTACATTGGTTGGTACACATACTAGCCAGATTTGCCTTGTGATATATCCCACGTATTACTCAATAACGTAGGTATATTCAAGCCGTCGTCGTTTATTACTAAGCTGAAAGAATTAAAGGCACGTTATCAATTGTTTTCAATAAAAAAATTGTTATCAATGGCAACTGATACTATCAGCAATTATGCAACCAATCAAATTAACTCAAAACGTCTTTGAAAGGATTATACGAGTATGTATGTAGCGTGAGGGTGTAGCGTGTAGTAGTGTTGCTTGCGGGTGTGGCTTCTAGCGAGTAGCGTGTAGTGTGTAGTATATAGTCAGTAGCGGGTAGTGTGTAGTGTGTACCATGTAGCCTGTAGTGTGTAGTGTGTACCGTGTAGCCTGTAGTGTGTACCGTGTGGCGTGTAGTATTTAGTGGGTAGTGTGTACAGTGTAGCATGTAGTGGGTAGCGGGTATAATGTACGGTGTGTGGTGTGTGGCGTGTAGTGCCTGGCGTCGTGCGAGTAGTATGTAGCGTGAGGGTGTAGCGTGTAGTAGTGTTGCTTGCGGGTGTGGCTTCTAGCGAGTAGCGTGTAGTGTGTAGTATATAGTCAGTAGCGGGTAGTGTGTAGTGTGTACCATGTAGCCTGTAGTGTGTAGTGTGTACCGTGTAGCCTGTAGTGTGTACCGTGTGGCGTGTAGTATTTAGTGGGTAGTGTGTACAGTGTAGCATGTAGTGGGTAGCGGGTATAATGTACGGTGTGTGGTGTGTGGCGTGTAGTGCCTGGCGTCGTGCGAGTAGTATGTAGCGTGTGGGTGTAGCGTGTAGTAGTGTTGCTTGCGGGTGTAGCTTCTAGCGAGTAGTGTGTAGTATATAGTCAGTAGCGGGTAGTGTGTAGTGTGTACCATGTAGCCTGTAGTGTGTAGTGTGTACCGTGTAGCCTGTAGTGTGTACCGTGTGGCGTGTAGTATTTAGTGGGTAGTGTGTACAGTGTAGCATGTAGTGGGTAGCGGGTATAATGTACGGTGTGTGGTGTGTGGCGTGTAGTGCCTGGCGTCGTGCGAGTAGTATGTAGCGTGTGGGTGTAGCGTGTAGTAGTCTTGCTTGCGGGTGTAGCTTCTAGCGAGTAGCGTGTAGTGTGTAGTGTGTACCGTGTGGCGTGTAGTATATAGTGGGTAGTGTGCGCCGTGTAGCATGTAGTGGGTAGTATGTAGCGTGTGGGTGTAGCGTGTAGTTGTCTTGCTTGCGTGTGTAGCTTCTAGCGAGTAGCGTGTGGCGTGTAGTGTGTAGTATATAGTTGGTAGCGGGTAGTGTGTAATGTGTACCGTGTGGCGTGCAGTATATAGTGGGTAGTGTGTAGTGTGTACCGTGTAGCATGTAGTGTGTGGCGTGTGGCGTGTAGTATGTCGCGTCGGCGTGTACTCGGCTGCCGCGGCAAATCGCAGCTTGGCGGACGGAGCTCCGGTGTCATCTCATGGCGGAATGGAGGGAGCGACTGTTGCAGCCCAGCGCAGGGCACGCCGTAATCGCGGCGGTAAGTCACCTCTTTGAGGAGTGGCTAGAGAGACGCCACGGTGTCTTGACCTACCGTCTGACGCAGGTCCTCACCGGGCATGGTTGCTTCGGGAGGTTCCTGCTCAGAATCTCACGTGAGGAAACGTCCGGGTGTCACCATTGCGTAGATCGCCTGGAGGACACGGTGGAGCATACGGTTTAAGTATACCCCGCCTGGGCGGAGCACCGCCGTGTCCTCGTAGGGGCGATCGGCGGCGGCGACCTCTCACGTCCGGCCTTGGTTCTGGCCATGGTCCGAAACGAGAGGGAATGGGAGGCCGTCACCTCCTGTTGCGAAGCAGTAATTTGGACAAGGAGGTGGCGGAACGTGCGAGGGAGGGACAGACCTCAAGCACCAGCCACCGCGGGAGACCCACGGACATCGGGAGTCGCGTGTCGACTTCCGGCCACCGTAGGTGCGTGCCTGCCGACGGTGAGCTATGTGGGTCGCCGTCCGGTAAGGACGGTCGGTAAAGACTTCTTCTTTGACGACGTGGGCCTGACGTCGTCAAAGAAGAAGTTGCCCGAAGTAGTTCCCTCAGGATGGGTAGATCCCATCCACCGGTCCCGGTCCCGCCCCGGTAACGGGACGGTTGGGAAAAATTGTTGCATCGACCCCGGTAGTGCGACCCCGTCGTTTAACGAGGCGGATAGTACAGATTGAGTAGCATACACCCCGATAGCGTTAAAAGCTAGGGGAGAATATCTTCTACTTCGATCGATTTCTCATGACAGAGGGACGTGACTATGGTGTCTCACCACCATCGTTTTCCAGGCCACCCGATCCTGCGCCAACTGGACGGTTGTCTGCAGGGTGGTGACCGGGTGGTTTCCGCCAGCGACTTCGCCCGCGGGCTATAAGAATTCTCAGCCCGATCGGTTTAAAATTGACAAAGTTTCATACAAACTTTCATCCCCTATTTTATCCCCTTGGGGGTAGAATTTATCAAAATCCTTTCTTAGCGGATCCCTACGTCATAACATCTACCTGCATGCCAAATTTCAGAACGATCCCTCCAGTGGTTTGGGCTGTGCGTTGATAGTCACCTTTGAGTTTTATATATATTTAGATTTAGATCAAAACTGATTGTTACATACAAAGTCTTTTTTATTTTTCAATTCATGTTTTTTGTGTATAAATATCGCTATATTCTCCCCTAGCTTTTAACACTAACGGG
The DNA here is from genome assembly GCA_963891755.1 of Pyrrhia umbra. NCBI lineage: Eukaryota > Metazoa > Arthropoda > Insecta > Lepidoptera > Noctuidae > Pyrrhia > Pyrrhia umbra. The sequence goes on along the minus strand of OY982942.1, from coordinate 53,631 downwards.
ATGTAAGCTACCCAATCTGTACTATCCGCCTTGTTGAAAAACACACCAGGGTAGTCGATACTCGCATCTGTGCCATCCACCCCGTTTAACGACGGGGTCGCACTACCGGGGTCGATGCAAGAACTTTTCCCAACCGTCCCGTTACCGGGGCGCGACCACCGGGGTGGATGGGACCTACCCCTCAGGATTCGGGTGAAACCCCCTGGAAAGAGCTGGTAACAATAGTTACATATAGTTATCATGTAGTTACGTAACTTTGGCAGATATCATAGATTTATTATTTAGATATGGTTAGATATAATATATATATATAAAAAACTACCATATCTATATATATATAGTTAGATATATATATAGATATGGTAGTTTTTTTATGTGACCAATTATTTTTACGACCCAGTATGTTATTAAAGATTCAGTCATTGTTTATCAGCAACATCATCAAAACCCAATAAGTTCGCGTCTGGTTTTCCTCTAATAAGAGGTAAACGACGCACTACAGACTCACAAAGCATAGATTAATTAATACCTAGGGATTTACAACTACCGATGTGCGGTGAACAAATAAAGTTCGCACGGTCGCCTCGCTCGCCGCCGACGTACCTAACCACGCTTAATCATCACCTTGACACACTGTGTGACGTGGCAAACGCTGGGAAAACTCCTACTTAGTGTCTACTGTGCGTCCATCTGTGTAACACACCAGCCTGCCTATCGGGAATACACCATACTCACCGCCCATACTCACCGCCCATACTCACCATACTCACCGCCCTGTTCACAACTAGCCGTGTACCTACCTCGGTTATACTACTACTCGGAACGCATGCATCCGGATAAAAAGTAGGCAATAATAAACTAGGAGTTAGTGTCTTCCACATACTGTTATCTATGCAGACACAGAGAAAAACAGTCTAAATGTCGATCTATGTGGTCCACAAACCTCGGAATGAGATATAATAAGGCGAATTTTTGAATGTTTTGTAAGATGCCTTCATTCTGGCGTTCTCAAAGACCTAAAGTTGTCCCAAGCGTCGTAAGTTATTCAATGTCAAAGGTCCAATAAACAGTTTCTCGCGATTATCGCGGCTTCTATTGCTCCAATAACGTTAACATCTACATCATAAATTTTATTATTAGCTCAACCGTTTTTGTCAAAGAAGGCTAGTAGCACTCAACCACACATACTCTCATGCAACGTTTTCTGTGAATATTTGTGAATACTACCTTGAATTTGAAGAATTTGTATTAACTACATAAATTGTATTTAATAACATTTTACTTGAAATTTAAAGTAGAAAAAATATTCTTTCCGCCTGACGCAGGTCCTCACCGGACACGGCTGTTTTGGGAGGTACCTGCATCGAATCGGGCGAGAGGAAACGTCCGGGTATCACCTTTGTGAGGATCCCCCGGAGGATACGGTAGAGCATACGGTGGGGGTATGACCCACTTGGGCGGAGCATTGCCGTGTCCTCATAGGGGCGATGGGCGCGGCGACCTCTCGCGTCCGGCCCTAGTTTAGGTTTAGGTCCGCAGCGAGGGGAATGGTAAGGTACCTAATCATTCTTTATAACTGTTCCAAATATCATGTCGATAGCATGAGTAGTTCCTGAAATAACCAGCTGTACAGACGGACAGATAGAGACGTAGTGAAACTATTTAAGGGTTCCTATTTAATTTTTTTTGGTACGGAACCCTAATTATAATATATCGCTCAAGTTCTACGACACATGACATGTCGATAGTGCACTCGATAGAAAAACTGACTAAAACGAAACGATGTTACATTTTAACAAATTGGAAACTGAATCCAAAGATAGGTACCTACTCATTTTTTTCATTAAGTCCCAAGTTCATCGACAAGATAACAGTCCGATAAACTGAAAACAGCTGTTTAGCATAAATTCAAACTTCTAACATACGATGGATAACCTATCATTTGGGTTTTTTATTCCTAAAACGGTCGATTACCAAGCCGGGGGGTTGAACACGAAGTTGACAACACGAAGATTCTCGCTTCTTGGTTAAAAAACGTCAGTCTCCTAAATTCAGTCGTTGCTGGATTTAGTCAAGTGTACCTAATCGCATTTAGCAAGCTAGCATCCTAAATTCAGAAGCAAGGATGGTCTGGAGAAGGAGGCGGCGGAACGCGTGAGGGAGCGACAGTCCTCACGCCCCAGCCGCCACGGGAGACGCCACGGGCGTCGGGAGCCGCGAGACGACTCCGTAGGCGCGGGACTGCGGACGGTGAGCTATGGGTGGCTCGCCGACGCTACCGCTAGCCATGCCGTCTAAGGGAGCATGACGTGCTTGCTGCTATTTAAACAAAATAATAACTAATGAGTGTTGAAGTCACTAGTAATCCATATAGCACACTGCAATACAAATCATTATTTAACAAATAATGAGTGTAGGTACTATGTCAATACCATCAACAATAATGAATTTAAAATTTCAAAAAAAAATGACAATCAATATAAAGCTAATGATAACCTGAAGTTGTCTTGCGTTTAACATAGCGACCAACTACTCTTATCATTCAAATAATCGTTAATGCTATAATAATATATGCCTTCTGTGAAAGGACAGATTTACCTTTGTTATCATTTTGACGTCTTATAACAGTCTTATTTTTATTGATTTTATAACTTTTAAACAATCAGCCATGGTGGATTTATTTAATTAATATTTATAACTAGCTTTCCGCCAGCGGCTTCGCCCGCGTGGGCTATATGAATTCTCAGCCCGATCGGTTTAAAATTTCATACAAACTTTCATCCCCTATTTTATCCCTTTGGGTGTAGAATTTATCAAAATCCTTTCTTAGCGGATGCCTACGTCATAGCTGCATGCCAAATTTCAGCCCGATCCCTCCAGTGGTTTGGGCTGTGCGTTGATAGATCACTATGTCAGTCAGTCAGTCAGTCACCTTTGAGTCTTATATATATTTAGATTTAGATTAGATTAGATATATGATAATATAGGTATATAAAAATAAATAGAACATACTATATAAAACTATATACTTACAACGTGTAAAAAAAATAAGCAATATTTAAGCGATAATACATTCGGTGATAACAAATCTTTTGAGCAGTATTAGGAACTGGAAATCTTATAGGATCTCATAGTTTTAGAATAAAAAGAAGTATCAGTTTAAAAAAAATAGGTTATAGCCCTAAATATGGGGTTAATAAATTTGAAGATCAATAATGCAGAGTTCACAAATCGGTTACCCCTTAATTTCTACCTATTCACCAACTAGCCTAATAAGCCTGATAATATTTAGAGAAAAAAAAATATGAAAAAAATGTTAACAGATTTAATAATAAGATTTTGTCAGTTGAATCTATACAACTTGGCAAACAAGAGTAGAAATTAATAAGGGCGCTACTTTACCGTTCTTGTGGCAACCCGCTGCGATCGTATAGCGTACCAGCCTATCGTCTTGATACTATAATAAGCTGTATTTTTTTACTACATTGATTCATGTGTAATTAATTTAAATCAGGAAGTATTATAAAATGTAATACAAATGTGTGCTCGTCATGTAACTGAATACTAATTATTTATAAGCACTAATAATGCAAGCACTCCTGTGTTGACAAAATTTTATTTGGGTAAAAAAAAATGAATATAGCATTATTATAATTGATTCCAATAAATCTACCTCTAAATATTCAACGCCCTCCACATCCATGTCTTGGCTAGAGCTAGCCAGAAACTCATCTGAGTCACACTCAGATTCAAAGGCACTGCGCTATCATGTTGGAGATTGATTCCTAAATGTTTTATGTCCACGTACGAGCCGTCTCATAAATTCATAATACTCCTTTTCTATTTTGATAATGTGCTGGCATGAATTCTTCTGATCCTACTTGGTTATAGATTGAAATGCACGTTTGGTGCTTCCTATAAAGATTAAACATTTGATTAAACCTCTATCAATATTAAACGTAAAAGTCTACTGTATCTATTTTTTTGTAATATTCTAATGCTAGCTACAACAAGTATTATATTATCTTGTGATCACACTCATAGATAAAGTTATTTAGAAATCGAATTTACATATTGCAGAGTATCAAGGCTCAAGCCACTCAAGTATCAATTAATCTAGTCGCGCTATACCAAAGTGTCAAAGACAAAAAGTAAACATAACCTATATGCTCGATGTTTATTGTTAAAAATTTCACTTATTACGTATTCAAGCAGTTCAAAACAAAATAGAGTTCATAAATTAACACTTGATACAATACGCTAAATACAACAAAACAAACTCTTACATACCTGTCATAATGGCGGTACTTTAGTAAATAGACATGTGTTGCTGGGGAGTTTGTTGCGCCACTTCTTCTTTCCAGCTAAAACACATAGGAAGTGGTGAAGGGCGGGCATTTTGGGGGCTGTCTTTTGTAAATTTGACGTTCAAAAAGTGCTGATTTTCAGCGTAATTTGAATAAATGATTTTTGAATTTTGAATATCGTCGAGATCGGAAAGAAGAGTTTTACCCTCATGTTCGACCCCATATCGCCTATAAACCTTATAAATTGTTTCCTTGCTAGTACGCCGAATGGTTTTATTTATTATAACGTAGTTTAATTGCCTTTTTGATGGTAGAAATAAAAAAATAAGTAATTCGCGAAGTTTGTTTACGTCATTGTTTTGAGGTGTTGCCAGTAATAAAAAAAATAGTTCCGTTTCTAGACTTTTTTGCCAAGCTTTACTTGATATAATACATACCCTTAAATATTATTCATAATTTGATATAACACTTGTAAAACATATTAAAAAAAAAAAATAGCCTTTATTGCTGAAATTATTTTTCATTATCTTATTATTATCTTACATCTCTTTTTATTATCTTACAAATATGTTTACTTTAAAATAGTTTTTTTTCTTGTTTTTACATAAATTTGCTATAGTCCGACATGGCTATTTATAAACGTGGCTGATAGGTGAACTCAAAGATATAGAATTTCTATATTACAACTATGTATTATGATTTTTGTAATGACTACATAGATAGTTTTTAAATTTCTCTCCAAACTTCTTTAAGCTGTGCCCTATCGGGTCCATATTGTGTCTATACCATAAGTAAATTGTACCACCTGTTATGTAACATATGGAATGCTAATAAAGATTTGAGTATTGAGTATTGAGTATATTAAAATTCTATATCTTTGGGTGAACTAGCCACCATCTTGAAATGTCATTTTGGTGATACCGGCCAAGGGAAAATTCATACCCAACTATTAGTACAAATATAGCTCTATTCAATAAGACTAGATTTTGTCCTTGAAATAGTTTAGAAAGGGCAATGATGAGTCCATATTGGACCTGCTATTTTTCTGATTCCCATCTTCTAGTTGGTCTGCCTCTATTTCTTTTGCTATCTCCTGGTTACCATTCAGTTATTAGTCTCGTCCATTTCTCCCTCTTCTCTCTTATCACCATATTATGATGGTAAAACATATTTAATTTAAATCAAATAGTAAACCCATTTACATAGTGACATCTATATTCTTTTTTTGGATACTAATTACACGGTGTTACTCGGGGTCGCTTAACAGATGGCACCATCATCTTTTAAAAATGTCACTTTACGGCAGTGTTTCCACTTTTAGGGAATTCTCCCTTTTTTAGGGAAAAATAGCTGGTATTTTGGATGGTTAAAGACAATTTGAAAAAGACAAGGATTTAGGGAATTTCGGGGTAAAACCAAAACCTATACTGTTAACCCTAAAGTTATGTAAACTATGGACTAAGCCACTCATTTTCTCATAGGGATCATTTCTCCCCAGAATCGTAATAAGTTAAATCCGTCAAATTAAATTGACCATACTATTGTACTATTTCCGTTGTTTTAGATGGCACTAGAATTTAGTCGTATTGTGATGTGCTTGATTGAATATGTTTGACGTTATTAATTTCGTTATTGCGGAACAGTAGCACCATCAATTATACAATTGATTTTTTTTTTCCTCAAGCATCATTTTCGACACAATATACATCCATTAAAGAAAAAAAATATGTGCAGAAGTTTAAGTTGAATATTTTATCTTAATTATATTAAATAATTTGCTGTGATTTATTTTCTGTATTTTATTTATGCTCCCTAAAAAAGGATTTTTCGAAGTGGTTTAGGAAATTTTAGGGATAATTTCAAAAGAAACTAGGGGAAAAAAGAAAACGTAAGTGGAAACACTGCTTTACGGTGGATGGTGAGTGTCCCCCCCCCCCCTGGAGTGTTTACGAAGTTTCAATTTTACTGCACATGCATATTATAAGTAAATCTGTAATATTTTGCAAAAGCTAGCTAGTCGCAAAAATGAATCAGAAATCCATTATTAAGTGCTGTAAGGATCTAGGCTGCTGCGATGCTTGCTGCCTTAGGTTTTTAGGACTGAAAAGTCCGACACTTTACGAAAATGCGGAACAGTTCGTCTTAAAAGCCGTAAGTTTAATTTTATCACAACCTGTATTTTTTTTCTAGCCATTTGTTGCAATTAGTAAAAACGATATAAGTAATACATATAAAATTGATAGTCAAACGTTTCTCGAGTTCGTAAACAGATATAACCTCTTAATCCGACTCAATCACCAAAACACAGAAAACCTATGCAGTGGAACCTATAAACTAAAGTAGTTTACTTACGACAGTGTGAGGGAACGTGCAGCCCGGCACAAGATGTACAAGCGGAGCCAGCAGACCCTCCAGGGGAACTGGCCAATAACGAGCAGCCAGCAGTGTGCGCACTAGTTCCGGGCGATCCGTCCTCTAGTGAACCGCCCGCCAAGAAGCTGAAGGTGGACAGTGTCTGCGTGAGCTGCCTCGGCGTGCTCCAGCGAGAGAACTGGCCGCAGTGCAACAGCATGGTCAAACAAATGTTGGATAAGAAATGGTAAGTCGCACATTACTTACTTGCCGCCCTTGAACTTGACATGCCAACTTCTTTTTTATATACAGCTGACCCCCAAAACATTAGCCTCGAGGTTACTGCTGGGTGTATGTTGACACCATCTGTTAGAGCGATGTATTAGTCCTCAAGCATTTCGGCAGAAAATTAATTTATTTTCTCCTTTCAGTATTTTGGAGGTTTGCTCAGTTTAGTAAAAAAAATCTTTTTTGTTTTTAGTGTATCAATCAATTGCCTTGAATTCACATATTTACACTTTTTTTTTGCAAAATCATCAACTCGTTAATGTACTCATAGGTGTACTTCTTAACCATTATTGTGATGCTGTGTTTTTTAACCAGTGGGTTGTGACTCCCTGGGGATTGTGAAGCGTTACTTGGTGAGTTGTGGGTAAAAGAAAAAGGCCATAATTATATTGATCCTATATATATAGTATAAGAGGTGACAAAAAGACTGAAAACTTTAATGAATATGCATATAATTTTTATGGGTCGTTGAGCTATCCCTTGATCTGACTTATGTTGGTCGCCTGCTCTCAGTGGTTGTATCCTACGTGTGTGCATGTCGCTACGAGTAGTCAGTAAAAATTGGATATCCAATTGACATCCAACAACAATTGACCACCCAAAGGAGTTTTATATACATTGCTGCATATTCGTGGACATTCATCTTATTGATACTTTCAATGAAGCAATGCATATAATTGAACTGTGAAAATGAAAGGTATTGCAACTGAAATTGAAAGATATTGGCTTACGTAATTAGGGGGCTGTATTACTTGGCTCAGGCTAACCCTATAACTTTTGTGCCATAGTTATTATTGCTTTTTACAATATTTTTTTTCGTTGGCTTTTAGAAAAGGCCCGAAAATGTATGGAGGCTGAATGAACTCTAATCAGTATTATAATGTAAGCGCATAAAATGATTAGACATTTTACATGTATAATTTGTTTTAAGCAATACAATACAATGTTTTGTAGCTACGAGTGCGAGACGTTCGCGTGCGCGCTGTCCGCGCCCATCGCCACCATCGTGCGCGAGCGCCTCGTGTCGCTGCAGCTGCAGCAGTCCTGCGCGCCCTACGACGCGGGTGAGTGCGGGCCCTGCAGCCCTGCCGCCCGCGCCGCCTCGCCTCGACCTGCTCGTTGTGTTGCAGCGTCGCTGACGCCGCTGAAGGAGGCCTGGAAGTGGTCATTCGGCGCGCAGCTGGCGCGGCACGCGGGCAAGGCGCTGGACTCGGGCGCCGTGTCGCCGCTGCTCGTCACGCTGCACATGGAGTACCCCGAGGACGCGCAGGAGCTGGAGGCGCTGAAGGCGCTGGCGCCGGCGCTGTTCGAGTCGCGGCGCGCGGCGGGCCGGCGCTTCGGCGTGGAGTTCACGCGGCGCTCCGTGGAGCAGGCGCTGGCGGGCGCGGCGCTGCCGGCGCTGCGGGCGGCCGGGCTGCGCGCCGCGCCGCCGCCCGCGCGCGCCGCCTGCGTCAGCGTGGTGTGCGCGCACGCGCCGCTGCACCTCGGCGGCCGGTGAGCTGCGCGCCCCTGCGCCCGGCTGCGGCCGGTGAGCTGCGCGCCCCTGCGCCCGGCTGCGGCCGGTGAGCTGCGCGCCCCTGCGCCCGGCTGCGGCCGGCCAGCCACTCAGTGCGGGTGTCGTGCGCAGGTACATCAAGCTGAGCCGCTCGCTGCCGCAGACGCCGTGGCTGGTGAACGGGCGCCGCATGATGCATTCATCCGTGCAGGAGATCATCTGCGAGCCCATCGCGGCTCTCTACCGGTTGGTGCACCACTCGATCACCTTATAACCGTGCTAATGTGTGTGATGATGTGACGGTGTTGCTGAGTCGGCCGCGTGCGTGTGCAGGCTGAGCGCGGAGGAGACGGAGCACCGGCTCAAGTTCATGTCGGCGGGCCGCGAGGACGTGGACGTGCGGTGCCTCGGCGACGGACGGCCCTTCGCCATAGAGGTAAGCACACATGCCCTTATCTGTAATCTTCCCTACATTATCTGCCCAAATCTTTTCGGTAAAATTGGACCACCTGCTATCAGATCACAGACCCGACGCGGCAGCCTAGCGAGGCGGAGCTGAGCCAGCTGTGCGAGCAGATCTCTGCGGGCGGACAGGTGCTCGTCAGGAGCCTCGTGCCAGTCTCCAGGTGAGCCGCCGCCGGCAGCGTGCGGCCGGCGCTGGTCCGCGGCCGCGGCTACAGCGCGCGCCTTGTTGCAGGGAGGACCTCGCGCTGCTCAAGAAGGGCGAGGAGACTAAGTGCAAGACTTACGAGGCGCTGTGCATCAAGCTGTCGCACTCCGCCGACGACGAGCTGACGGTGAGGCCGGGCGGGTGGGGCGGGCGGGGCGGGCGGGGCGAGCGCGCCCGCCCGAGCCGCGCTCACGCTCTCTGTGGCAGGCCGACGCGCCCGTGGCGGTGACGGCGCGCGACCTGCACAACGTGAACACGTACTGCAACACGGCGGGCGCGCGCGTGCTGCTGCAGCAGCGCACGCCGCTGCGCGTGCTGCACCGCCGGCCGCTACTGACGCGCGCGCGCCGCATCCTGGAGCTGAGCGCGCACGCCGTGCCGGCGCACCCGCAGCTGCTGCTGCTGCGCGTGCGCGCCGAGGCCGGCACCTACGTCAAGGAGTGGGCGCACGGCGAGCTGGGGCGCACGCGGCCGCGCCTGGCCGACGCGCTGCGGGCGCGCGCCGACATCCTGGCGCTGGACGTGGCCTCGGTGGAGCTGCCCTGGCCGCGCCCGGCGCACTAGCGCCCGCTGCCGTGCGACCACCTACTCGATATTGTATCAATAAATAAGTCTTGTACGTGGGAAATTTGTGGCCGTTTGTTTTCTTTATTCAATGTCTACTAGCTGCCACTCGCGGCAGCACCCCCTTGCTCAATTTCAGGTTTTAATTGTTTCGGCCAGAGCCTTGCTTGTAATCAGTGAGCCCCGAAGACGATACATAATATATCGAATTGTCAAAAGTCAAGTCCGCCATCTTAGGTCTGTAATCAAAACTCTTATTTATTTTTTGTAAGCCTATAGACCAGTGCTTTTAACTTTTGAAAACAAAAAAAATAATAGTAGGATGAAACCCATTGGAAAAGGAGGAGAATACAATAAAAATGATAGGAAAAATAAATTACGGGCGATCTGAGGTCGGGAAGTGGGGGGGAGGGGGGGGTTAAAGTTAAAAAAACGGTTTATCTCAATTTCCGGCAAAACTGCAAGTCCTATGAAAAAAAGTTAAATGGCAAAGTTGTAGGTAATAAAAAGATCTACAACTTTTGGATTGACACTTTTTTCACATAACCTCAAAATGTATGTGAAAAATTCAAAAAACCAAGCTTTTGGTTTTTTATTTTTATATTTTACAATAATTAATTTTTTATCACGAAATTTGGTGAAAACTTACCTTTTTATGTCCCAAACACACTGTAATTTATTTGATTTATAATAATTATTTTTTCACCCTTATTTTGACTTAATATCGAAAAAACACCCTAATTTTCAATCGAAAATTCTCGTGTCAAAATATCACTTTTTTTTTAAAAGTCGGTAGTCTTTTTGTTCTTTGAAATCTCTACTTTCAGATGGTATAAAAAAATATTTACATTGCTATGGTAAATGTTCTCAGAAAATATAAAGAAACGCTACGAAATAACAGTTAGCAAGGCCAAGATCCTTCTAGCAACTCCCCACTTCTCTATGAAATACCTTTTGATCAGCTAAAAGGTATTTCATAGAGAGGTCCGAGGTTCCGTAGGTCACTCAGATACATAAGTTATCTTAAAATAGCAATAAATAGGCATCTACGCAAAAAATTTAAGCCGGTCTAGGCCTTACTACCTGTTATTTTGTAGCGTTTCTTTATATTTTCTGAGAACATTTACCATAGCAATGTAAATATTTTTTTATACCATCTGAAAGTAGAGATTTCAAAGAACAAAAAGACTACCGACTTTTTAAAAAAAAGTGATATTTTGACACGAGAATTTTCGATTGAAAATTAGGGTTTTTTTTCGATATTAAGTCAAAATAAGGGTGAAAAAATAATCATTTTAAATCAAATAAATTACAGTGTGTTTGGGACATAAAAAGGTAAGTTTTCACCAAATTTCGTGATAAAAAATTAATTATTGTAAAAGATAAAATTAAAAAACCAAAAACTTGGTTTTTTGAATTTTTCACATAAATTTTGAGGTTATGTGAAAAAGTGTCAATCCAAAAGTTGTAGATCTTTTTATTACCTACAACTTTGCCATTTAACTTTTTTTCATAGGACTTGTAGTTTTGTCGGAAATTTAGATAAACCGTTTTTTTAACTTTAACCCCCCCTCCCCCCCACTTCCCGACCTCAGATCGCCCGTAATTTATTTTTCCTATCATTTTTATTGTATTCTCCTCCTTTTCCAATGGGTTTCATCCTACTATTATTTAATTCACTTTTTACCGTTTTTAGAGGCTAAAAGCACTGGCCTACTAGTACGAATCACTTTTCAAAAAGTATTCGTATTGACAGCAATTTTTGAATGGAATATACTAATTTTCTTACGTACTATTTATTTAAATTGCCGACTTTAATCATATCATAATACACTACAAACATACTTTAACACAAAAACCAGTAATTCTACTATAAAGCAAATGTTCACATTGTACGAAAACTGACCCCTTTAGATATCTAAATATATTTATTATATAAAACTCAAAAGTGACTGACTGACTGACATAGTGATCTATCAACGCACAGCCCAAACCACTGGAGGGATCGGGCTAAAATTTGGCATGCAGGTAGATGTTATCACGTAGGCATCCGCTAAGAAAGGATTTTGATAAATTCTACCCCCAAGGGGATAATATAGGGGATGAAAGTTTGTATAAATCTTCTTAGATTTTCGATAGTTAAGATTATTATTATTGTGTATAAATAAGTTTTGTGGGCCTTAATTTTTTACACACGCTGAACAAAAGTAAAGCCGCAAAAAAATTTACCTAATTTATATTAATACTTCTTGACGCGAGCGAAGCCGCGAGCAAAAGCTAGTGTATGATATAAAATCTTCAAAATAACGAAAGACAAACTGATAGACAGTCTAAAACATAGATGTATTATTTCACTACCGTTTAATATATCTTTGGTCTGAAATAAAATAATGGACCCGGAAGACGCTTCATGGAAGATATCGGCAAGACCTTGACCAAGAGAACGTCGAGGAGATTCGTTCCCTGAGACCGACGGGTTCTTGATAGCAATTCAAGATCAACTTATAGAAACAAGTAACTACCAAAACATATCATGCGAGCCCCCATTCCCCCAACAGACAAGGGCGGATCCACCTTTAAAGTCGGGGGCCATACTATACTCAGGATGGTAGATCTGTCGCCAAATACATCGGCTCTCGGTCCCAAAATGCGACTTCTTTTTATTTGTTATTTTATCATCAGTACAGTAGTCACGCAGCATAGCTCAGAGGGTCTTGGTACTAGAATAATTGATCACGCCGACAAAGTGGTAAAATAAAATTATGAACAATATTTTCTTTTCGGGAGCTCCGATACAGGTAAAATGGGGATGACTATTTTTTTCGCGCGCTCTCTTGTGGGCATCGTTAGATAGGTATTTCAAAAATATATAGGTGTGCAAAGACCATTTTTCGGTTAAGGGAGCCATTTGCGAAATATCTAGCGTTTAAGTGCAAATTTTTGCTCGATACGATATACGATGCCATTCAATTGAATATTTCTAGAAATATGATAAGATCTGCTACGGAGACCCTACTGCGCGTGGCCCGACACGCACTTGGCAGGTTTTCATTTGCAATACGCATGAACAATCGTTCTATATACTGTTCCAAATTTGAAGTTGATAGCATTAGTAGTTCCTGAAATAATCAACTGTGACAGATAAACGAAGTGAAACCATAAGGGTTCCTTTTTACCATTTTTGGTACGGACCCTAAAAAAATTGCCAAATTGTTATGCCAAAGTATCAAAAAGAACATGCGAAAAGAACGTACGGAACGCTCGGTGCGCGAGTTCGTTCGGACGACTGATGTAGGTACCTATAAGTTTTTTATTGGGAGCCCAAACGCGAAACTGAGCTACAGCCATAGAGAAATTATCCACTAGAGAGCTTATAGGCCGATTTCTTCTAAGAACACAACTCACCACTGCGGGCCGGGGGACGAGGAAAAATGCGCGGCTGCAATTGATCGGTTCAAGGTCAAACTGCGCAGACGCCTACCGTTAGGGCTGCTGTGCTTGATTAAGGGAAAATAGACGATATCGATAAAATGGATTTTAACATTAAGAAAAATACTCAATTAAAATCTTATCAAATAGTATTTAATCAATGAATGTATATATTGTAAATAATTTAAAACCAACCTGTAATAAACAAATAAAAAAAAATCAATTACAAAAAGAAAATTATCCTGTTATTATTGATTTTTAAAATGAATTAATTTGGTACATAATATGTTTTCCGAATTAAAGTTTTAGGGTCCTGGTTGTTTTTTGTAAAAAATGATAAACGAGCATCTACATATTTCTGAATTATGCATCTTGCTAATTCAATTAATTGATTTGTTGATTCCATTTCAAATTGATGAAAATCAATATCCGGGAATAAATTATACCCGATCAATTATTTTAAAACCGATCTAATAAAATAATCGGTATTATCTATTAGTAGTATCTATTCACTTTTATTTAAGTTCCGGAATCTACGGAAATCTAAAATGAAAACATGTACATCGGAACAGGAAGGTTCCGATGCAGATATTGGCGAGGGAGAGCCGACTTCTTATATTTTTATAAGAAAATATTGACATACAACAAGTTTATTAATAACAATTCAACGTAATTAAAGTAAATTAACAATTATCAAAATTAACACTATACAAGGGTTGTGAACGGTGCGCTTGCTAGAGTCGCAATACCTCTTGTCGTTTTTTTTTTTTTTTTTTCTACATGACCTCTTGCAGGGTGCTTCTAACAGCATTCGACCTGCTTAACCGGACAATAATACCTCTTGTCGCTCGCTGCGTTGTTATAAAAGCCGCTCCCCTCCACAACTCGCCTGATTCATTGAGTGGTAGCGTTTATGCACTTTTTCATCAATGTATTTTGCTTACGCCGACTAAGTTAAAAGTAAACAGATTTTTTTATTACAAAGGCTAATTATAAAAATATAAAAAAATATTAATTTTAATTTTATTATTATCGATATTGACTTCAGCCATTAAAGGTAACAGCACAGATTTTTACGATAAAAATACAAAGGGATAGAAAGAGATACAAGCATTAGAATTGTCTAGTGAAAGAACGAGACTTTTCCAAAAGACATCAACGTGCGGCTCAACCGTGTGCTTCGATCACCCAACGACCATTTTAACAAGACCCCCGCGGTGGCTCATAATCAGATTATATAATAAAAATATTTCTTACTGTTTACTTACCGATGAAAAGTTATGCCATCCTTTTTGTAATTAGATATCTTGGAATGTTTCCCACACCATTTCACCGCGCATGAAGGCATTTTAATGCTTTATAATTGCATAAAACTTGATTTTTTTTTTATTAATTTAGCGTACTTACAGGTCTAATCCTGGTACACAACTAAAGTGGTTACTAGTAGTGTACTCTCTGCATAGGCGACAAATCGCTAATAGTTTTCGTGCATCGGGGCACTGTATGCGCAGTCAAGTGGTTATATAGTCTTTGGCTACAGCTCAGCGATTCGGTAGTCTTAGTGCAAAGATGTGAGTAGAATCTCGATTCGCTCGGGTTTCTCCGGCTATTCATGCATTCCGTCGCGCGCGTCATGAGTTCCGGCGGAATGCGGCGCTCGGCCGGGTCGCGCTCCCGGCCCGCACACTCGTCGCCGAACCGCCAGCATGCTGCCCGCGCTCGCCGTGCTCGCTGTGCTGTGCGCTGGCCCGCCTCTTGCGCAGGTGCGGCCGCGACGCCTCGTTCTCGACTAGTGTGGATAGATGCCCCGCTTTCCACTCCTCTTTCTGAGCGAGACTCATCAAATCCCGCTTTTGCATCGAAGTAGCAAAAGTGAAAAAAACGGCTGCAAGCTACGAAACGCACGAGGCGAGCGACATACACACTTTTATACTGGCAGCACTAGTGAGGGCTCCTTGTGTCTGTTGCAGGCGGCGGTGCCGGGCACGTTCTTCTGGAAGCCGCGTGTGGGTCTCGACCTCGCCGTGCCGATGCGTGAGTTGACTGTTTTCACTCAAAATTCATTTAGTCAAAGTAGGTAGGTACTCAGCACTTTTTGAACGTCAAATTTACAAAAGGCAGCCCCAAACACATATCTGTCTCTCCCTGTCCCTTTCCCGTAACACATAACTGTCTGTTAGGTTTGAAGAATCTTCGTTTATACAATATTAATCAAGAATTTGGATAATTACCATATTTTAATAAATAATTTTGTCCCTGTTGGCTAGCACACACCTCAGTTGAATCACCAAACGTTTATAGTTTCTGTTGCGTAGTGTATTTTCTATACCAGTGTTTTTCAACTTTTTTGAATACCCGATCCCCTTGTAAATTGAAAAGTTCTAGCGACCCCCTGAAACGCTAGTTACAATTTGTTAAAATAAACCTACTCGCATCCATGGCCGTTTTCAATTTCCAGTCAAGTCCCTTAGAGTAATAGGACTTATATAGGCTGACAGGATGAACGAGCCTACGAGGTACCTACGTCCTCTAGGATATGATTACTACCACCAAAACTTTACAAACCTAAACCTTTTATGTGTTTGTAAAATTCACAAAAAAAAATATTCACTTCCAATACACAAATTGATCGATCAGCTGACATTCAGCTGACGACTTTCCTATGGAAAGCGAATTTCTTTTTTTTGCGAATTTTACAAACTCCTGGAACAAACGTTGTAAGTTTTGGTGGCAGTACCTAGGTAATCATAGCCTAGAGCACGTCCCTCGTTCATCCTATGAGCCTGTAGGTATAATAATGGTCATTTTCTTTAACCCTCAGCCCCCCAAGAAAGGTTTTGATGTTTTGACAGAGAAAATTATGTAATTTTTTTTTTACTGAATGGCAAATAAAATTCATATATTTGCAGATTCTAATTACAGATTCTAAATTCAAGTTTAAAATTGTTTCCAACCAAGAAGTTTCGCAATAGGCTTCGCGAACCCCCTCGGGGTCGCAGGTCTCAGGATGAAAAACACTGTTCTATGCTCTAATTTGTAGGTTTTTAAGGATAAAAGTGAGGGATGGGGCCCTATTGCTAAGCTTACGCCGCCGCAAAGTAATTCGTTTGTAACATGCTAGCTGGACAAAAGTCATTGTTGAGTTTCCCGGAATTTCTAACTGAGCCTCTAGCCAACAAATCCATCATCCCAATTCCAAGAATGGTTTTGCGCTAATGTCAACATTGATAAGGGAATTACTGGTAAGTTGGTACTAGTATTGTTACAACGTTGTTTTGTGTTTGTTGGCTCACTGGCTGCCCTGAATAAAAGTTAATGGGTTCATGTTACATTATTATCGACCAATCACCATTTATTGTTTATCATCGTATATACAAATATTTCAGAGGCTGGCAAAACGAAAGTAAATAAGCCGACGCTGTGGAACGTGCAGTCGGGCTACGTGGTGCTAATCAACGGCTACCAGGCGGGGCTGACGGTGGCGGCGCTGGTGAGCTACCTGGAAGACGTGCGCGACGCCTACCCGCACCTGCACCCCGGCCACGCGCACTACTACACCAACATGTACCGCTGGGCGCTGCGCCACTTCAGCCTGTAGGTGTCCCGCCGGCTGACTACGGAGCGCCTGTCGCATGTCGCACACTCACCGGTCCGCTTGCTCCGCAGTATTCCCGACTGGCTGGGCGGCAAGAACATGAACTACGTGGGCACGCACAAGGTGTGGAAGAAGCGCTTCTTCTACATGGACTACTTCGTGCCGCAGTGGATGCGCAAAATCCTCTTCTTCGTGAGCGACGACTCCTGGAAGAAGGAGGAGTGGGAGTGGAAAAAGTTTGTCAAATACGCCGAGCCCAACTTCGGCAAGCACTACAGGTACCCCTCCAAGACGTTCAACAACTACGCGTCGATGAATGTGGGGGGCACCGTCGAGAACTTGGACATCACCAACGCTTCGATACAATAGAACAAAACAAACACGGTACAATTATTGAACCCTATCACTGTATGGTCCACGCATTCCGCATGCGACTCGCATGTACACCAAGTAGAAGGTAGGTATTTCTGATCATGTTACATGCTAAACAGTGTGTATTATCTAGACATAAGGGCTTGAGGAGGCGACTCGCTCACCGGCGGGCGGCGCGGCGGCGCCGGCGGCGCGAACCGCGTGGGTACGCAAAGTAACGGAACGTTGTTCATCCTCGCAAAGTATTCACACTTTGGCGATGTGCCTAGGTACAGAATTACATAAGAACTGAATTACCTATTCTTTATTAATAGTAATTTAAGTTAGAATAAATAATATACAATAAATATATTTTTGAAATAAAATACATGTTATTTTATTTAACCTTAACATCCCAGAGTAGTAATCGAATAGAATAGAATACCTAATAGTATCGAGTAGAATGTTTTGGAAATCTGTTAAAAACATATCGACACTGCCGTAGAACAAAGCCAGATGTGATAATACAACGAAATTGAGATTTTTACAAAATCAGCTTCAACTAAGCATAATCTATCGATATAAGCAAGAAAAAAAATTATATATATGATACTTTCCGAGATATTGAAACGAACAAAGTTGTATTTCAAATACGTTCCAAAGAACATCGTCGTAAGGTAAATAGCGCCACTGTCGCTTGGGTATCAGCGCCGCGCGCCGTGCGTCGTTCGTCACAAGCGGCGATGTTCAACGGAAAGCGGTGGTGCTTATCAAGAATATGATTGACGATTGATTTGGGTGTTATTGCTTGTACTATGTAATCTTTTTTTACTTTCTGTATTAAAATCGACGTGAAGAATGACACGAATACAAAAAATATTAAATTTAATTATTAATAATGAAGAAATAAGAAGGCGATTCGCGGAGCACTCTAGTATTTTAAGAAAATCTACGGAAAATGCACATTATTCTGGTAAGTTAATTTATAAATATTTATTTGTGATGAATAACAGTACTATTATTTTCGAGTTTATTGTTTTTGAATCATTGGTTGACATTTTATGCCGGAACATTCAAATTTCATATCGTATCATAACAACCGACAGTGTTCTTCGGAATTTAAAAAAATAATAATTTACTAAATAAAATTATTTTTAATGCTGTTTGTTTTATGTACATTCGTTACGTAATTTATATTTTTGTTTTCTGGGATTTGATTTTTCAGACCTCGTATGTAATTATGCTTCGTTTTTCTTCTCAATTATATGGATTGCTTGTGCACATCCGACGTTATTCTTCGAAATTTTATCACGTTTTTGATGTAGCATATTGAGAACTAACTATGTACTTCGGTATAATAACACATAGGTTTTTGTTCAGCATGTTCAAACGCCAATAAAACACGTATAAATTACCCGATTTATTTTATTGTTATTCATTTATTCCATTAACATGTATCTTTAAATATTTTACTATGTTGCAGGTCCGGGGGTTGAAAAACCCGAATCACCATTACTACCAGGGGGTGTTACCACCATTACACCATTACTACATAACTCATCGAAAACGAAGATTCGATTGATGTTCCGTTCGTTTTCTTATAAATGTTTTATATGGGTAGTATAAGTATATCCCTCTATGTGCAGAGCATCAGATTGCACCTTAGGTACTGCACCACAATATATAATAATAATAAAGTTATCACCTATTCTTGTCCTTGTAGGCTCCCAGGATCGGAAACATAGCCAATCAGTTAAGCGAAGTAGCGCAGGAATATGTGTTATATTTGGAGATGGTGAGGAACACCTCAATTAAATTAACTTAAATATAGTAAATTTAAGTATCACTTCTTGGCATAGATTATGTTTTGACTTTGGCTTCCCCACCACTGAATATGGAGTAAAAGATTTTTTTGGACAGACATTTATAATCAATTTAAAAATAAAGATGATATTAAATGTATGGGTTAAAAATTAGATATAGGAAGAGAAGAAGAGGCAAATAGAAGAAGTCCATGTTAATAAAAATGAGCCCAAAAAATTATATTATAAATATAATCTCAAAGAAAGTAATACTACAATGAACTAATAGCTAACTAGCTATATGGTTATTGGATCTAGTACCAGATACTCATCACCTTTACCTAATTTGGAACCTATTTCTAAAAGTTTGATAAATATAGAAAGATAAAATTATAACGACCTTTTTCATATGTCCAAACCACTAGAATAATTATTTCTGAACAACCTATTATTTCAAATCCCTATCTTTTGTAAAATAATCGTGGTCTTATTATCAACGATAATGATACAGATGATGAGTGACTTTACAAATATTCCTTTCTTACCAGATTCAATTACATTTCATTTTAAGTTGATAACATGTGATTCATTTGATTCGGAATGAAAACTCATTGTTTTTTTATTACCTATATAAAGAGATTTCAGACAGCTTTGGGTCAAGTGCAATAATTACATACATTACTATATTTTTGGCGATATGACCTGACTGAAGGTTGATTTTTGTATTGTTAGGATTTTTTGGAAATGCTTTTTAGTATTTCAAGGTTACTTTCTTTAATCATAATTGTTGTTTTCTTTAAGTACCAAAATAAAAGTTTATAATCATGTTGTAAGTTAAATGTTATTTTTTTTAATAATTTTATACAACTAGGTAAACACTCATACTATATCTATTGTTATTTTGTCTTATAGGTATAGCAGAGATAAATAATATTGTGTTTATGATTGATTTCAATTGTGATAAAAATTGATTTAAGTTACTTTTAAAATCTTTTAAAACTGATTCAGACTGATTATCTTGTTACCTACTAAGACTGATGAAGAGCCATACTATGTATTAATATTACGACTTCTAATAACCTAGGTATTTGTTTGATGTAGAAATTTTCAAAATATATTTGAATTAAAAATAAAAGTATTGATTGTAATTTTATGTTTCTCTCTATAATATTTTTGATATAATAGAATAAATAATGTATAATAAATAATATATGTGTGTGTATAATAGTTCTTCATAAAGTTTTTTTATACATATCAATATTTTTTATTTACTCAGAAATAACATACGACACCAAATTTTTATGTAACTCCATAGAACAGTGTGGCATGTATACATACGTCATAGTAGTTTCCGTAGAAAAACGTCGGAAAGTCACAAAAAACATCCTAAGCTACGTAGTACAACGTCGGATTGTTACATGTGAAGGCATTTTTTTTATTTAATAAAGATTTTTTTTATATCATTATCTATTAATAACCCTTAATAAGAGACAAAAGGCTATTGCTAATTTTCTTTTCATTTATATGATAACAAAAAATATTATGCCGAAAATTGTGAACTCAAAACTTTAAAGTGCTCTCCTGTAAAGTAGCTATTTTGTAGATCCGACTTTGTTCTACGACAGTGTCGATATATATCCGACTGTTGGGTTTTTAATCTGTGGCTTTCACTATAATTCCCGCCAAACCGCCAACGGCTCAAATAATGCCGTCGCGAGTCTGCGCGCGCATGTTCCCGCTGCGCGCACGCCGCGTACGCGGCGCTCGCCAGTCGCATCGCCGAACGAGCCGCGTGCGCATCGCCGCCATAGCGCGTAACAAAAACTAACAAGAAACCTAAAACCTGAGTGCCTGAACCATATAACTTCCCACTGTAGCGGTCTAAACCTTGTGAAACCCGTAAGACTGTCAGCCCGTCCCGGGACGCATCGGAAATCTAGGATCCTGGGCGCAGAGCTGGTCGGCGGCGGGTAAGTGAGGCCACATATTATTTTAAAAAAGGTGTTAACAATACATTTTGGTCATATCGAGCTGGGATAACCCAGTTATATGGTCATATAAACTCAGTAAACTCAGTACATAAACACATTTTCACGTAAACTCGTTAATTCTTGTCCGCCATTGTGACTACCTACTAGCTAGAAAGAAATTCAAATTGTTGTCATAAATTGTAATATTTCTGTTTTATTCGGAAAGAAATCACTTTATTTCATTACATTGTGTGTTATAAGTAAACTATAGAAATATAACTCATTACGTAAATAAGTCAAATAAAGTGTTTATTCGCAATAGTTTCTGCAGTAGGTAACATGGCCCCTTGTTTCTAGGAAAGTCTCATTTTATCGTGTTATTTGTGTTATATTTACAGGCAAATCTGTTGTTATTAAATATTTGTTGTTGTACCAGTGTTAAACAGTGTAAAGTATGTAGTAGTATAGTAAAAACATTGTTTTTGGCGCGAAACCGGCCGGTCGGAAGCCATAGGAATTGAGTGCGCGTCACGTCGGCCATCGCAGCGTCGCGCGACTCGTAACGTACATACCTACGTAAAATATTACGTAGGTACTAGTAATAATAATTTCGCATCACTTAGTTTGTTTTTTAAATTTAAACGGGTCAATTAGTGTTTATTCATTTTAGTACTTAATCAAAATGGAGGACGCGGAATTCGATAAATTAATACAACCACTTCTGACCTCAAAAGAGATGTGTTTTATTCGCTTGCAAAATTTATTCGAAATGTCGAAAATGGTATCAACAGACCCTAGCATCGAAGCATTGTTCATTGCTAGAGCGCAAGATTTGCCTAAGATTCGGGATGAGTTCGATAAGTCTGTCGCGGGAATTACCTCGTTAAATAGACAGTACGATCCGAAATACAAACCGACTTATAAAGAAATTGCTGCATTTGATGATATTTATTACATGATTCGTACCGTCGCGGATACGTTCACGTCAAAAGTAGTTTCAGTAAAAAGCGAACACAATGTGAATAAAAATGAAAATAGTGATGGTGACCTCCGGCGGGTTAAGTTGCCTGAATTGCAACTTTTTAAATTTGATGGGAAGATAGAAAATTGGCCCACTTTCCGAGATAAATTTTTAAGCCTTATCCATAATAATTCCCGGATCACTCAGATCGAGAAATATTATTATTTGTTATCGTGTGTTAGTGGTCCAGCGTTGTCAATCGTAAAGTCGATGCCGGTCAGCGCGGATAATTACGCGATTGTATGGAAATCGTTAGAAAAACGGTACGAAAACAAGCGAGTCCTAGCTACAGCGTATTTAGATAAGCTGTTTGGTTTCAAACCGATTATTAGCGAGTCCGCATCGAATTTAAATACATTTTTAAATACCTATCAAGAGAATATTAGTGCACTGGAGCTTCTTAACATATCAGATTTGTCGAGTTTCATACTATTTTACGTATCATTGCGTAATTTGGATGCGGTTACTAGGCGTGAGTTTGAACAAACCGTGTCTCCGGGTCACATCCCTACCATTACAGAATTATTGACGTTTGTAGAGAGCCAGGTACGCGTACTTGAGATGTCGGAGTGCAAACCGGTGCCCGTCAAACCGTCGGCACCAGGCAAGCTAAACACCGCCAAGTCGCCCTCTCCCGCGGCATCTAAAGCCCCAAACTTAAATAAGTCTCGCGCTCAAGCGCATACATTAGCGTCTGCTGTGGCCAGTACTGATAAGAGTGAGTCAAAATCTTCCATCTCGTGTCTGTATTGTCAAAAGCCACAACATTCCATTTATCGATGCACCGAGTACAACGAGCTCACACCTGAGCTACGCAAAGCCAAGGTTGCGGAACTCAAGCTGTGTGCTAACTCTTTGCGGAACAATCACGCCACGGAGGATTGTACGTCCAAACATTGTTGTACGGTGTGCAAAAAGAGACACCATGTCACTCTTCACATTGATTCGACTTCGAAGTCCGAGGAGAAAGTGGTGGCTCTTACGTGCTCAACTGAAGAGACCGTTTTGCTTGGAACTGCTGTCATACATGTCGCAGATGCGTGGTCACAGTATCACCCCGTACGTGTTATAATTGACAGCGGTGCTATGTCAAGCTATATAACGAAGGATTGCGTTGGGAGGTTAGGTTTATCCCGTCGCAAGTGCAATTTCGAGCCAATAGGTTTAGGTGGAAATAGGGTTCAGCATTACGGCTTAACAACTTGTACCATCAAGCCACGTGACACCAAAGCTCCCGTGCTTGCCACTGATGCTGTTGTGGTTGCCAATATTGCAGGCAATTTGCCAACCATGCCTATGCCGGACAAGATCTTCAGTGATTATCAACACCTTGTTTTGGCAGATCCAGCTTTTAATAAACCGGCACCAGTCGAAATGCTGATAGCTAGTGATCTTTTCCCATACATCTACGGCGGTGATAAGATTTTACCTTCTCAGCCTGGCATGCCTGTTGCTATCGAATCCATCTTCGGATACGTAATTACCGGTCAAGTCGTTCTCGACCAACGGAATCCGCGGCCAGCGATGACATCAGCTACCCTTGCCAGCTCGGACAATTCTTTTTGCGGTCTAACAAGTTCAACTAACCTCGATCAGATCATGAACGCGTTCTGGGATACTGAGAACATACCGTCAGAAAAACCCATGAAACCGGACGACGCCTTAGCTGAAGAGCTATTCGCCAGAGATTGTCGTTGCGACGAGACGGGTAGGTTTGTTGTAAAATACCCGCTTCGGCCTGACCATAATCTCGGCGAATCCAGACAGGTTGCAGTACGTCGCCTGGTCAATTTAGAGGCAAAACTGAATCGGGAACCTGAGCTCAAGTTAGAGTATCACAAGTTCATGTCTGAGTACGAGGCTTTAGGGCACATGACTTGCTTAGGAGAGATGCAAGACGTGGATTCCAAATATTTGATCCCGCATTTTTGTATCCACAAGCCATCCAGCACCACAACAAAATTAAGAACGGTGTTTGACGCGTCATGTAAAACCACCAATCAAAAGTCACTTAATGATGTAGTATTGGCGGGCCCAAAACTTCAAGCAGATATTAATAATATTTTAATAAATTTCCGACTCCACGAAGTTTGTCTATCAGCAGATATCTGTAAAATGTATAGACAGATCCTCATTCACCAGGAGCAGCGGCCGTATCAGCATATTCTGTGGCGAGTTGCAACAGATCAACCCATGCAGGTTTACGAGCTTAACACAGTCACATACGGTGTAGCCAGCAGTCCATACCTGGCCATCAAAGTATTGCACACGTTAGCAGATGCTGAAGCGGACAAGTATCCAGCAGCCGCGCGTGTCTTGAAGACAGCATTTTTCATGGACGATTTGTTATGGTCAGAGCCTAATGTTGACGTTGCTTTACAGCTGCAGTCGGATCTTCGAGCTATACTAGAACGTGCAGGGTTCATACTTCGGAAATGGTCGAGTAATTGTCCACAGTTATTAGCAGCCGTACCAGAAGACCACCGTGAGACACCTATAGAGTTCGATGATGATGAGAATTTGTCACTTAAAGTACTTGGTCTCCAATGGCAGCCGGCTACCGACTGTTTCTCTTTTCGTACGGCACCTTTAGATCAAGAGGTCACAAAACGATCTATTCTATCGCAAATAGGACGCTTGTTCGACCCACTAGGATTCGTAGCCCCTTGTGTATTTTATGCCAAGTGCTTCATGCAGAAACTTTGGGCTCTTCAGCTTCACTGGGACCAACGTTTGCCTGCAAATCTTGAAGCAGAGTGGCTTGCATACGTGCGGGAACTGCCTCTCCTATCAGAATTTAAACATGACCGACATGCCACGGTCCGGCAGAGTACCTGCTGTCGAATTTTAGGATTTTGCGATGCGTCGACCCTCGGTTATGCTGCGGTAATTTATTTATATACCACGAACAATCAAAATGAGCAGAAGGTGAGTCTGATTACTGCTAAATCGAAGGTCGCGCCACTAAAAACATTGTCAGTTCCCCGCCTGGAATTGATGGCGGCACATTTACTGTCAAAATTAGTCAAATACGTCAAAAACATTTTAGCAGAACGCAATATAACAATTGACGAGATTCTGTTATTCACAGATTCGTCGGTTGTTCTAGCATGGCTGAACACTCCCGCTTATAAATTAAAAATATTTGTTGCAACCCGCGTGACCAAGATACTGGACACAGTTCCCAGTACCTGTTGGTTCCACGTTAGTGGAGTGAGTAATCCAGCCGATGTCTGTTCTCGGGGCGCGCTTCCTTCAACCCTTCTCACAATGCCAGAGTGGCTCAATGGTCCACAATGGTTGTCTGACGACAACTGGCCAGTTCGCTCTATAGAAGGGTTCAGGGACGATCATCCACCGGAGCTGAAGCCTTCTATCGAGTCGAAGAGCTTGGTGTCCGTTGAAGCTCCATCTGACATTATTTACGAATTAACCGAGCGTTATTCTAGTTTTAACAAACTGTTGCATGTTGTCGCTCGTATCTGCCAGTTCATCCGTAACTGTCGACTACCTAAAGATGAGCGCACTGGACTCAGGATAGTCGATTTGCGTAACGCACACAACAGTTTGATAAAATCAGTGCAACAACATCACTTTGCTGAGGATATCACAGCGCTATCTAATGGCTTGAAACCTCATCAAAACTTACGAAAGCTCAGCCAATTCTTAGACGCGAATAAATTCCTCAGGGTGGGGGGCAGACTTTCGCAATGTAGAATAACGTATGATAAGAAGCATCCAGTGTTGCTTCCTAAAAAATGTAATTTCACATACATTCTAATCGATTATTACCATATTCTTTATTTGCATTCAGGACTGCGATCTCTTCAAGGTATAATAAGTCAAAAATACTGGATAATATCAGCCAGGAGTGTAATAAGATCGCGGACTAGTAAATGTATAGCGTGCTTTAAGGTCAGGCCTAAGTCCTGGCAACCCATTATGGGTCAATTGCCCAAATATAGAACTCAAGATATACATACCTTTCACACGGTCGGTGTTGATATCGGTGGCCCTTTCCATACAAAGGAGTCTACACGTAGGAATACTCGTACTGTAAAATCGTATCTATGCGTATTTGTTTGCTGCGCAACTCGTGCAGTGCATTTAGAGACACTCTCGTCTCTGAGCACAGAATGTTTCTTCGCGTCATTCGATCGCTTCACCGCCAGACGAGGATTGTGTAGTGCTGTAATATCTGACAACGGCACAAACTTTGTCGCAGCTGGTAAACAGCTAGCAGAAGCCTCTCAGTTCTTCGAAGCTAATACTGATGAGATCTCATGCAACTTTACGACACGCAAAGTGACATGGAAGCATAATCCACCCACAGGCAGCCATTTTGGAGGCATATATGAGGCAGCAATCAAATCCGCTAAGACTCACCTGAAAAGAACTGTTGGAGAACGAGCCCTTACATTTGAAGAGCTTACCACCCTTTTTACACGCGTCGAAGCAGCCTTAAACTCACGACCGCTGTGTGCATTATCGTCAGATCCCAGTGAATTCGAAGTACTCACACCGGCGCACTTTCTGATCGGTAGAGAACTTTTGGAAGCTCCCGAGTATGACTTGACGAGCTCTCCCCTATCTAAGCTGAATCGTTGGCAAGCTGTACAGCAGATGTCACAACAATTCTGGCGTCTCTGGCGAAAAGACTACCTCCACACGCTCCAACAACGTCAGAAGTGGTTGGATGGTTGTCGCAACCTTAAAGAAGGAGATTTGGTACTCATCAACTCTGAAGCCCCTCCTCTTCAATGGGCATTAGGTAGAGTTATTAAACTATATCCGGGGCCTGATGGCATCGTACGCGTGGTCGGTCTTCGTACCAAGAACAATGTCATTACTCGACCCGTGGTCAAGATTAGTCCGCTCCCTCTGGAGCAGGAATCAACTTAGCTTTTAATTGCATTTCGATAGGCACTCATTCAGAACTTGAATGAGTCCACTATTAAGATAAGTAAACATTAGTAACGTAGTTATTTAATTTATACAGTCCACTACTCACACATACATCACACTATCACATGTTTTCAACAATGCCTACCTAGTTATACATTGTTATTCAACACTTAAACGTTTGACATCCCTGTCAAATGACCGTATAATCGGGAAATCCTGGCGGATTTCGGTGGGGGGAATGTTGGGTTTTTAATCTGTGGCTTTCACTATAATTCCCGCCAAACCGCCAACGGCTCAAATAATGCCGTCGCGAGTCTGCGCGCGCATGTTCCCGCTCCGCGCACGCCGCGTACGCGGCGCTCGCCAGTCGCATCGCCGAACGAGCCGCGTGCGCATCGCCGCCATAGCGCGTAACAAAAACTAACAAGAAACCTAAAACCTGAGTGCCTGAACCATATAACTTCCCACTGTAGCGGTCTAAACCTTGTGAAACCCGTAAGACTGTCAGCCCGTCCCGGGACGCATCGGAAATCTAGGATCCTGGGCGCAGAGCTGGTCGGCGGCGGGTAAGTGAGGCCACATATCATTTTAAAAAAGGTGTTAACAATACACCGACCAATAAGTTCATAAATAATAATGCGATGCGCTTCGGGAGACGGGCGTAAGCACGTAGTGACGTAGGTATGCGCGGACTGGGATTAGCCCGCCAGAGTAAATGATCATGTTACGAGCCGTGTCACAGAGTGCATCGATGTCCTGAAGCAACAGGCTAAACAATGTACATATATTGAAGCCTGTAAGTACTTACATTGATTTAGTTGTGATTTGACCATGAAACATTTTCGTGGATATTTTTTTTAACTAACGGGTACTGAGCCCTGTTTTTTACTGTGCTAACTAGAAGATAGTATTTTCACAAGTGTCTGTACCCATGTCTGTACTGTATGTTTGACCGCGTATTTCTCGGAAACTACAGGATGAAATTTATTTTTACCACATTATTAGCAATATTTTTACCACGGATTTTATTCCTGATTCTTTATTATTTAAGCCCATAAAATCGTGAATTAAAATTCTCAAAAAAAAATAGTTAAAATCGTCATAAAACTTATTAATTGCCATAACTAATAATAAAAAAAATAATTCTGATAAAATACAACATCCTAAAAAATTTATGAAAATTGAAATAAATCACCAATATCAAGATTAGTCCACTCCGTCTAGTTTACTCCGCACGCGTTGTCGCTACGCTACGCAACTACGCACGAATTATGCTATCTCTTTCATTTCTCATTCAAACGAAATACCGCCGCGCGCGCCGAGTCATTGTACTGATTGTAGGTAGTTAGTAGGCTAGTAACCTCTGAGTCCGAGCTCGCCTGGGTTCACACCGGGGCTGCGCGCGCAGCGGGACGCGGGGAGGCGGAGGCGTCGCGCCCCCTGCCCCCCACCCTGCACCAGCCCCTCCGCCCGCACCCAATGACGGTGATTGTTAACAGTAGCTACACACCTCAAATCATCTAGGATAAACGTGCAGTGCACATAAATCAACAAGTTCCGTTGATTTACAACCAAACGGACAATTTGCCATGAACTCTAGTTATGTTCCGGGCAAAGCCAACACCAGTTAAGGCGGGGTGCGCGCGAGCCTATAGGCATTCAATGCTTACCTCAGCCCCCGCAAGGCGTACGAAACGACGTCAAAAAATACGATGCGCGGGAAACACGAGCGCTAGCGCGTCGCTCATGAGGTCACGAACTTTAGCAGGCGTCCGACACTCGCTCAAGACCACGCATTATATACCTACCCCTTCGCATAGTCAGGGCTGGGCAAAATACATGCTTTGCTTTAATTGAAAATCAAATTACAAAATACTGTATCGCAGGTAATTAAAATACGAAATACAAAATATCTTTAACCCTCCGTAAACCACGTGGGTAAAAGTTGCGTCCTGCACTATGTGGGGTTTCCTATACCCCAACATCATTCTATCTATATATAGAGAATATCTTTTTAAAGTTTATTTTATATATATTTATATTGTTTTAGGACTAATAGGAGATAGAAATAAAATAAATTTGTTAAGTAAAATATACATTTTTAATGTCTATAGGCATTGTAACAAAAATAGTACATTTTAAATAACTAAGAGGAGACCATCTTCTTTGGTTTAGCCTAACAAAAAAAAACCTAACTAAAAACTTCTTATTGCCCTTTATTTCAGGGCCTAATGAGATAAGAAACAATAATTAAATAAAAATAACTAAATATAATTAGTCTTCATGAGATCCCAGTTGGTTCAAATCAGCACAATTTTTACAAAAAAAATATGCGTGCTCTAAGCATATATTCGTCGCTCGCAACCGTACTTAGTCTTTCGATCTTTTCTTCTATCGCACTCAGAACATCTTGTTATAGTCTTGGCATCTTCTTTGGTGGTTCCACATTTGGTTCACCAAGTAAGACATGTATGCGCTTACGAGAATCCCTTGGAATTCGCGGATTATCTTTTCGGTTTTTCTTGCGTGGTCTTCAATCAAAGCCATTCCCAGATCACGTAAACTTCCTGCAAACAATTACACAAACGATTAAAGTAATTAAAAATCAAAATAAATAAATATTTATGTGGAAATAGGTATATTTTGCATGTCAAACTGCTTACCTTTTAGACGACTTGCCGAACTACGTGGGGTTTCTGACACCCTGCCACAATTTGCGAGCGAATTTCAGCTGCGCCTGCGACGCTACTACTAAATCACTGTTACTATGCGACTCGGCAACATTGCAACTCCAGCTACTCGATGTTTCGTGGAAATCACGCAGCCGTTTAAAAAGATTCGTCGATTTTTGTTTCGCTGGGGTTTATTAAACCCCACGTGGTGCACGGAAGGTTAAGTAAAGTATTTGAAATATAAAGTACAAAATACAGTTTTTTAGCTATTTTCAATTGAAATACGAAATACAAATTACAAAATAAGTAAATCTATACCAGCACGGGCTGAAAAGCAGAGGAAAACAAGATTAATTAATCAGTAGACCAGAATTTCTTTTCATGAAAACTAGATTTTTAAATGACAAACAGCCTCTCATTGGAGAGCCAATAAAACCTTCTAAAGAAAACCTGCTAAATGTATTTTAATGTTAAAACGCATTTTGAAGCCTCAAGTATTTGAAATAGAAATTACAAAATAGGTACCTCGGCGTCAATTATTTGAACACGAATTACAAATTACATTTTAAGGAAGTAATTTAAATACAAATAATAATACGTATTTGTATTTCAATTAAGTATTTTAATTACACGTAATTCAAATACTGCCCAACCTTGCTAATAGTAGATACTGATACAACCGACAGAGGGCTGCCACACGCCGGCCGAGCTCACGCATGGCACGTTTCCCGCGCTTACTCATCGAAATGCCGAAACCACGTAATTATTTTGTAGTGGATGGGTGTCAAAGTCAAAAAGCTAATGAAAAATTGTCTACGACTAACAAATGAAAAATTATTTACGAGATTCAGGATATTTTCAACGATTAAATTTAATAACCGTGAATTCAAAGACAGGAAAAAAAATATCCATCATTTTATAAATCTGAAACATATTTGATCCACAACAAAAAAAGTTTTTTTTGCAATATTCGCTTTTACCAAAATCATCTTACTACTCGTAGTACAACCCTAGCGCATTCGTTCGAATACGCGCTTGCAGCACAGGGCAAAGCAATCTCAACTCTTTGTTACGTGCTTATGGTACATTTTTGCTCGCTGCGAACAGCAGGTATTATTATTAAGATTATAGCGTAGGTTTTGTCGATTTTGTTTTGAAGAGATGTATCTGTTACGTAGTAACTATTTAGTAATCTGTGCCTATACTCCAATTACTAAGAGATTAAACATTTAAACGCACCCTATTTACCGTTTGTTCAAACGATGTTGAGTTCTATTGCTAAGGTGACATGACAAAAACAGAATGCAGAATATATTTGTTATTGTAAACATTATTTTGCTTTCAACACCATCCTTATCAGAACGGAATAGAACTTAAAATCGGTTTTAACTTTTGCGCATGTCTGGGCTTTAATCATAGGCGCATAAGGTTCAAATTAGTCTGTTTTATACAGTTGTTGGGATTGGTAAATTTATTCCGCGCGAAAAATAAACCATTATAGCTTTTTGCGCGCGTGTCTTCTTTATTTACTTTATTACTGAGGCATTGAGGTATACATAGGGTGGTAAATTCAACTGTTTTATACACATACTAGCTTCTGCCCGCGACTTCATCCGCGTGGAATAGTGGTGCTCCGCTCCTATTGGTTTTAGCGTGATGATAATATATAACCAATAGCCTTTCTCAATAAATGGGCTATCTAACACTGAAATAATTTTTCATATCGTACAAGTAGTTCCTGAGATATTATATATATATTATAATAATACATATTGTCAAAGCATCCATACCTTTTTTGTTTATTCAGCATTCGTAAGCTAACTATGACAACCTATTTTTATTTTTAGTTTTGCCAATTTTCTTAACTTAATTACTACTAGACCTACCTAATAAATAACTAACAATAATTATATACAACTAAACTCTATAAAGGTATTATTTTTACAAATTATTTTCGACTCAATCAATTGAGTTAGAAAAGTTAGCGGGGGTGGGGCGGTTTCGCAAAAATTGGCATACGTCCGACCTCGAACGCGTTCCGCTCGGGACTAAATGAAACCGGCGCGAGCGCGTTAGAAGATGAAAACACTTGATTTTGGAATTAGTGGTATAGGTATTTTCATATTTCAAATTATGGTGGCCGTTTTTTGTCACATTTTTTACGACCTTTATTATGGTATAGGTTTTATTGTTCAAAGCCTAAAATTACTCAAATGAAATGGGTATTAGATCACCATTTAGACTTGTCTTTGCGATTAAATTGGATGCAGCCAAATACACGTAATCGTGTATCGAACGGCCGAATCACCTAGATCAAAGTATGAACTATTTTATATATTTTTTTCAAAATTTAAATCCGTGTTATCAACGAATAAAACGAAATACAAAACTACGGTTTTCAGGATTGGCTCGCCTTAAGTACACTGGTCCACACTAAACACACAGGTCTACACTTAGAAAGAAAACAAACTCTGCTACATGTAACTATATATACTATGCTAATGTAACTCTGCCACACCAGCATGATGACAATACCCCGACTCACTAACGGCGTCTTCCTCGACTGAAGATTTGACGACCTTGGGAGGCGCGCGTGTCCGCCAAAACAATGCATAGGCAAGTAGGGAGCGAGTAAATTACAAGTTACTGCCTATTAAGTTTTCAATTTATTTACCTAAAACAACAAATTTACAAAAATACACAAGTAAATAATAATTTACGTTTTTAAATCTTTAACTTTTGAATACCTACGTCGAGTTAATTTAAACATTTTGAACTACGAAAGTGGATAGTAAAATACTTAATTATTTATTTTATTGCACAAGATGGCTAGTTACTAATTTAAATTTAGAAACAAGAACATACATTATTACATTAAAAAAAACATTGAAGGTATTCCAAGTCAGCTGATTGACATAAGTTCACGCGAGGTCAGCTCTACTAAATAACACAAACGCTCGCCGCCTGTGGTATTGATATTTGCTGTGTAGGTATCGCGATCTCTAACTCAAGGAAATGCCCACCACCTCTGACCGGTTGCTGTTTCTTACCTAAAAACTTTATCATGCTATTCACTAGGTTAGCAACCTAGGTAAAATTAACAATTAAGTACCTAAAAAAAAAAATACTCAAAATTAAATCGATTTAATAATTCTAGCTTTGTTGAATAACTTTTTATTACATCGGAGTTATGTTGAAATTTGGGAACAAACGACATAAGTAGGTAGTGCTTTAATTGGAAAGAGAAACAAGGAGATTATTATTACGCAAAAATCCTAACACGCACGCGCCCAACATTCACGCACGCGCTATCACGATTTTGTCGGTCGGTCATCGCGGCGCGGCGTTGCGTCGACACCGCTCCATGCCTCTATCGAACTGTCTCAAGTCTTAACTACAAAAAACCTATTAGTCCTACATCCAGCAGTTTACGTTATAACATAACAACAAACACATCTTTCAACGTTATAACGTAAAAACGAAGTAGTTTATTGCTAGCATAAAGAAACATTAGGTAGTAAAAAGAGGTAGGTAAGATAAAATCAAACAACTGTGCTAGTACCTTCATCCCCGCTAGGAGCGCGGGGCGGTTGCGGGAGAGTGGAGGCCAGTGCTTCCACTTTTAGGGAATTCTCCCTTTTTTAGGGAAAAATAGCTGATATTTTGGCTGGTTAAAGAAAATTTGATTCCCCAGAATCCTAATAAGTTTAATCCGTCTAATTAATATTTACCATACTATTGTACTATTTTTGTTGTTTTAGATGTCACCAGAATTTAGTCGTATTGAAATGTATGATTGAATATGTTTGACGTTATTTATTTCGTTATTGCGGAACAGCAGGACCATCAATTATTCAACTGATATTTTTGTTTTCGAGTTATTACGATATAAAATGGAAGAAAACGATAATCGAGCATCATCTTTGACTGTTGCAGAAGTTTAAGTTTAAGTTTTTTATCTTAAAATCTTAATTATTAAATAATATGCTGTGATTTATTTTCTGTATTTTATTTACGTTCCCTAAAAAATGGATTTTTCAAAGTAGTTCATGGAATTTTAGGGATAAATTCAAAAGAAACTAGGGGAAAATAGAAAACGTAAGAGGAAACACTGGTGGAGGCGCGCGCGCTGCCGCTCTAGGAAGGACGTGCGACCGTCCAGTTCCGGATTACTAAGACGAGTGCGTGACGTGTATGTTCAAAAATTCAAAATTCAAAATTCAAAACATTTATTTCAATTAGACCATTTACAGGCACTTTTGAATTGTCAAATAAATAAATAATTACGAGTCAGTCCGTTAGTCAAAAAAAAGAAAAATTGAAGCTATTTGCCCGTTCCAAAGCGTAGATTCCTATGGAGAAGAACGAGCAAGAAACTCCATGGTTACTCTTTTTCAACGTGTTATAGTTTACAATATTTGTTTTACATTTGTTTTCGAAAAAATGTGAGAACAATGTACAGATTATCTGAATCGTATCTAATATAATTAAAATACAATTTAAAATGCAAATGATGGCAATTTCGAGATGACCAGTCCCGACTGACAGCGCCCGTTCACGAACATGACGCATGCATCAGCACCGCCTAACTCAACCATTTTGAAGGGAATCAAGCGATCCAATACACGCGCCACCATCAGCAAGACTTTTTAGCGAGCATGACATACTCTCAACTGCCAGACTAAAAACGCTTAAAACTGCTGTAATAATAGCTGTAAATAGTTACATAGTACTCACATGTACATCAGTGAGAGAGAAGTTAAGACAATCCAATATGAAACGAATGTTTTACAAAGCAAATTATTTTGCAAATTTAAACATACTTGAGGACAAAATCTGTAAAATAAAATAAATAAATAAAATGTCATTCCAAACATGTCAATAAGTATAAATAATAAATTAAAAGACGACAAATAATATATTCACAATTACTGATATCATTAGTTAGAACCAAGTGGCTGTGGAGCAGGACCAGCATTAAGCCAAGCATCCTTGTCGGCAATATAATCTTCCAACCTGTAATATGCCTGACTAACATAGTGTGCGTTTTACACATAATTTGAATTTTGTATCCTCTAACTGAAGAACATTTGGAGGTATTTTATTGTAACATTTAATACAGTACCCCATAAAAGACGAATGGACTTTCGACAATCTGAATCGTGGTTGAATTAATTTGTTACCATCTCGAGTGCTATAATGGTGTCTTTCACATCTTTTACTAAAGAGATGACGATTTTTCCTAACATACATTATGTTCTCATAAATATATTGGCATGGTACTGTCAAAATAATTCCCTAAGAGATTCGCGACTACGAAGATTATAAACAGCTCTGATGGCTCGCTTTTGCAGAATAAAAATTGATTCAATTTCTGCAGCTCGCCCCCCCCTATGACGGTGTATGATTAGTAATTCGCGAGCGTTTTTTTTATTGCAGTGAGTTTCGTTATTGATTAATAATAAGCCTCGATCGCGTAGTGTTGGTGGAGTGTTAACAAACCAGCAATATCTGGATTTAGTGTTATTTTATAACCAAACTCGTAGTTTGTCGCGAACACGTGAAAGTCGGGAGCAATTAAAAGGCAGAATTATTGCGGTATTTAATATCGTCAAAACAAAAACATTTGTTCTGCGAGGTTTAAGATCAAACCATAGGCGTCGTGCTGAATTGTGTGTTCAGTTAGGAGGTGAACACTTCGAGCACCTATTAAAGTACACTTAGGTAAGTACAATTACCTACAGTCCTACTTCCTTCGTAGTTTTGTTTATAATCTTCCAAGTTTAATTTCATTTTTAAATCCTTGTTTATTATTTTTAGTTTTAATGTTTAAACCAATGCCCATAACTACTCGTAAGAAATTAGTCTTCGTCTTCTAAATCATGTTTTAACGACGCCAGGGCCAAATCTCAATTGTAAGTAGGTACCTACTTATTGATACTGTTGTTTATTTCCTATTGTAATAAGTTTAATTTCAATTGTTAAACCGTTTATTTATTAAGTTAAAAATTGTATGGTCTTTCAGTTTAGTTTTGTAGTTAATTTATTACACAAAAAATCGCCGACACGGAGGGCGGCGGCTTTTGATGTTATTGTATATCAGGTGCTGTTCGCTGAGTATCTTACTGCGTGTTTGTTTATTGAAGTTTTGTTTAAGTACCTATCAGTTACAAATTATTCCGTATGAATTACATGCTACGGCGTGATTAAACCAATGTACCGCGCGGGCAGTGTCGCTCTGCTAAATTATGAATGGCCGCGCTCAAGCAGCGTACTATCACGACTTGATCCTTTTAATTATTTCGTTGATTTTTGGAACTATTTTGATTATTAATTTTGAATATTTTACTGCCTTTAGAAAATATTATTTCCTCAAGCAGATTCTTGGATTAAAATATTGCCAATAAATTCAATTTCTTCCTGTATACACGAACGTGACCATTATTTTTATTGGCTTACATTTATAACAACTTTGGGAATAGCGCGAGTTTCATCATAATCGGTACAGCTGTTTTCAATCTGCCTCGAATTAACTTAACGATCCTGATACAGGCTGCTCTACAGGAAAACTAAACTCACAGCATTCCTACGGGAAAACTAAACTTCGGCCACGTTCAACGCAATCAAGTTCACGTCATCGCCTTTCTTATCCAAAACAATTATTCATTATTTGATATCAACAATATCAATAAGTTATGCGCGCCAAACTCTCGAGGACCGCCATGATCTTGAGAACTTGACGAGGTGTGTTTAACACCGCCGTCCCACGCTAATAAGAACTGGACGAGGTGTGCGTTGACACCATAGTCTCGCGCCGACATAGGTAGATATCGCAGTCGTCCTCGACGCGTCTGTGATTCCAGAGGGACCCGCCCTCTCGTTCTGCACTTCTACCTCGGGGCTTTCGCGACGAGACTTTTGCTTCAGACTTTGCTGGCGTCCTTAAGCCGAACATTGTATGGTTGAAGGGGGCACGTCAAAAGGTAGGAAATATATTATAAAAGAGAGGCGCGCGCGGACACTACGCGCGCCTCCAACTCGGGTCCTGTCAACTAGGGGACGGGGACTTCCCCAAGTCCATCGCCCCTGCACCCGTTTAAGGGGCCCGAAAGAGGGCGTTATCCGTCCTCTTCCAGCGCCCGGTGCGCCTGCTGCGGGCGGGGTTGAGAGTGGAGATCTCTCTTTCCCGTTCCGCAGCTTCCTTCGGTAACATCACGTCTTCGCAGAAGGACACCACCGCGTCCCACGACTCTGCACTACCAACCATACTCCGAACCACGGCTGGCAGATCGCCACCTACAACAGATGTGAGGACACGGCGTTGCTCCTCCTAAGTCACACACTCTTGGAGTGTGTGTCACATCGTGTCCTCCCAACAATGAACGCAGTGAGGGCTCCCTGCCTATGCAACACAGATACTTCCCGAAGCACCCATGCCCCGAGAGCACCTGCGCCACACGGAACGACTGGGAGGACAAATAAGGTTTGCTCAGGTTAGGTTAGCTCAGGTTAGGTTAGCTCAGGTTAGGTTAGCTCGAGGACACGGCGCAACACACGCTCCGGGAGTGTGTGTCCTGGGAGGAGCAGCGCCGTGCCCTCACCTCGGTAGTAGGAGGCGATCTGTCGCTGCCGGCCGTTGTTCGGAGTATGGTCGGCAGCGCAGAGTCGTGGGACGCGGTGGTGTCCTTCTGCGAGGACGTGATGTCGCAGAAGGAAGCTGCGGAGCGGGAAAGGGAGATCTCAACTCTCGACCCCGCCCGCAGCAGGCGCACCGGGCGCCGGAGGAGGGCGGACAACGCCCTCTTCCGCCCCCCATAAACGGGTCCAGGGGCGACGGACTTGGGGAAGTCCCCGCCCCCCATGATAGGACCCGAGCCGGCGGCGCGCGTCTGTGTCCACGCGCGCCCCCGAGGCGATGCACGGGGTAGGACACCTCACTACCCCGTGCAGGAGACGAGGCCCGGCAGGACGGGCCGGCACCAGTGCGGGGCTGCGGACGAATCTGGATTCCCGCGGCCCCGCGCCCACGTGCGAGAAGCGACACCGGGGTGGTTTTAGCCGGTAAGAGTCCGGCACTGTTCCCGGCCTCCCCAGGCCGGGTTCGTCCATGAGGATTTCCCCCCGAAAAAAAAAAAAAAAAAAAAAAAAAAAAGGTTAGGTTAGCTCAGGTTAGGTTTTTTTTTTTTTATTTTAAAAAACACCCGTCATCACAGGGCGTTGCGTTACCACTGGCATGGAGGACCAGTGCCTTTAATCTACATTTTTGTTTAATTATAATGGTTTCCACAATGGACCCGTTTTTATGTATTATATATTTATATCTAGTACATTTCTCGTAATGCTACAATTAATTACAGTTCTTAAGATCTAATATTCTATTTTATTACACGTCTTATATATGCCTGTCTCTTACTAATCTTACATAATTATTCTATTTTTGTGTCGTATATAGTTACATTCTGTTCATTTTATTCTATATCTATTACAGATTTATCTTACTTACTTATTTTTAGAGATTTATTACAATTTTTGCTGACAATTATGTTTTTAGCAGTTTGGTTTTTATTTCGGTTTCTATTCTATAATGCTGCAACTTTATTTATTTTACATTTATTCATTTCTGCTTATTCTTTTGTAAACTATTCTTTATATATTCACTATATAACCTAGTTTTACCTTTCTATACTGTTTTATTTTTATTTACTACTTTTCTGGCTACAGCCTTACAAAATTTTCTAAATTCACTGCCCATTTCTTTGTTTGATATGAGTGTGGCAAAATTTTTTAAGTCTATTTTGTAATTTATTTTCTGTTCTATATTGAATCTCTCCTTTCCATAAATTGGACACTCTGTCAGAACATGCTCTATTGTTTCATCTTCTCCTGTGCCGCAAGGGCACGCCGGACTCTCCTTGCACTTGAATCGATTCAGGTACTCGGAGAATCCGCCATGCCCTGTCAGCACTTGTACCAGCAGCGGATCCTACTCTATTCTCCTAACCGTTCTGTATGCTTCCCTAGCATTAGGAAAAAATAGTTTTGTTGTTTTCCCCGTTCTTTCCGTTTTATATCTTTCCTCCCATTCGTCAAGTGTATCCTCACGGATTTGACGTTTGACGAATGATATTGGACACCTATCGTAATCCGGCTTTGTCTTTTTGCGCAGGGCTGCCTCTTTTGCGAGTTCATCGGCTCGTTCGTTTCCCTCCATTCCCGCGTGGGCCTTAATCCAGTTAAGTTTTATGGATTTCCCCTGTTCTACTGCCTCCTGGATATTTTCCCTGGTTTTCACTGCTAGGGGATGAAGTGATACGCCCCGAGTAACCGCTTCCAGTGCTGATTTGGAGTCACAATATATTGTGAAAACATTGCCGGACTTGTGGCTCCGTGTGATTTCGGTCGCTTTGACCAGTGCCAGCAATTCAGCCTGGAAAACAGTACAGAACTGCTCCAGTCTGAACTTCCGACACATGGCTTCCTCGCCACCATCCCACAGGGTTAGTGCCGCGCCTACTTTACCTTCTATCTTACTACCATCCGTAAATAAAGCGAGTTCGTTGTCCTCTCGCTCGGCCAACTCTGCACCACTGTTAATTTGTCCGAATTCCAGACTGGTATGTGTGTGTGGGTGAGGTGTATTTGTGTATGGTATAGGTGTCTCGACGTCGCGGTCCCCTATCACCCTGCGGGAGTGTCCTTTCCTTACCCGATAAAGAGAGGCTGCCTCCCGGATTCGTAGATCTAATGGGAGCAGCCCGGAGAGTATAAGTGCTGAATTTAAGGAGGTTGTCCTGTACGCCTTAACTATTTTTTGAGCGAAACCTCTTTGTACCTCGTTTAAGAGTTTTCGGGTCATCATTTTGTCCGCTGCCGGCGCCCAGGCGCTTGCTGCGTACATTATGATAGGCTCTATAACCGCTATGTATATTGTTCTGGTTATTTCCGGCGATATCCCCCATTCCACCTTGGCTGCCCTCGCCAGCTGTTTATAAATGTTTAAAGCTTTTCGGCAAACGTTTGCCACATGTGTGTTGAAGGTCAGCCTATAGTCAATGGTCAGCCCCAGTATTTTTACGTCCTTAGACATAGCTATGTCCACTCCCCCCATGCTCAGAAGTGGTGTGTCGTATTTTAGTTTGTTCGTAATTAACATCGCTTTTGTTTTGGTAGGCGCGAACTTGAGCTTATTTACTTCACCCCACTCCTGAACATGACTCAGAGCTGCATTCGCCCGTCTCTGGACTTCTAGTGCCGTTTCGCCAGAAAAGACCAGGACCACGTCATCTGCAAACGCCTGGCAGTAGTCCCCTCTTTCCTCCAAGCTATTCAGCAGCGGGTCCAACAGAAGGTTCCATAATGTGGGACCCCCTATGGAACCCTGGACGCATCCCTTCGTTGTAGCCTTCTCAAACATTGCGCCTGCGTACCGAACCTGTACTCTGCGATCTGTTAGGTAGCTGTCTAAAACTTTGCGAATGTTTTTTGGGCATCTTGTTTCAGCTAACCTGCACCTGATTGCAGGCCACCACGCGCTGTCGAAGGCTCCCTCTATGTCCAACGATACTAGTGTTATGAGCTTCCGCTCTTTCAGTCTTGCTCTTATGTGTTCCATAAGGTCGTAGAGGGAGTCCTCGGTACTGCGCTGTGGTGTAAACCCATATTGTTTTTTATTCATCCGCTTTATGGTGTGCCATCTAACTCTTCTGATCAGCATCTTTTCCCATATCTTTCCTAACACAGGCAAAAGTCCAATCGGCCTGTAAGATTTGGGCTTAGTGTAGTCTTCTTTCCCTGGTTTGCGCAGGACTACCACCACTGCCTCTTTCCATGCTCTAGGGAAGTAGGAGAGGTTCAGGCACTTGTTCAAAAGCGCCAAGAACAAGTCCGGGTTTCGAGCGACTGCCACCTTGCAAATATCCGCTGTTAGCCCATCCGGTCCCGGCGCCTTTTTCGGGTTGAAACTGTTTGCAGCCCACTTAAGTTCTTCCAGTGTAAAAGGGGGATCTGATGATTCATCATCTTCACCCTCATTTACTTTCTCGGCTTTTTCCCTAACCAATTTGTGAGCTGCATTGTCTTCTTGAGGCGCATCTTCTGGATAAAAGATTTCTGCGAGGACTTTGGCAGACTTTTCCCCTTCCAAGACTGTATCATCTTGAACCAGTGGGATGTCCTCCTGCCTGGTTGATGTGCGGCCTATCACCCTATATATTCCGTCCCACATACTTTCCTTATCTTGTTTCTGGCAGAATGCCTTCCAACTCTCGGTCTTGGTGTTGTTCACTAGCCGCTGGTACTCCTCTTTGACTGCTAGGTATTCCTGGATGACTGTTTTTCGGCGTGTTGGTCCTGCATTTAAGATGCGCCTTTTGTACCTTTTAACTTC
This sequence comes from Pyrrhia umbra, assembly GCA_963891755.1. NCBI lineage: Eukaryota > Metazoa > Arthropoda > Insecta > Lepidoptera > Noctuidae > Pyrrhia > Pyrrhia umbra. The sequence continues at coordinate 12,824 of OY982942.1, read as the reverse complement.
AGTCTTCTTTTTAGTCACGTCTTCTGTCCACCAAGGCAATCCTGCTCGTTTCCTGTTATTGGTTTTTGGTATGTGTATTTCGCTTGCTTCCTCTATTCCTGCTGTGTATTCTTTAATTTTACAGTCTAGTTCTTCTCTTGATCCAATTTTACCTACTTCTTCTATATTTATTTTCTTATTCGTCCAAAGTTGGTTGAGTTCTTCACGGAACTCAATCCAATTTGCCTTTTTTGTGTTAAACTTTCTTGTAGTTCTCTTTATATCTACCCTTTTTGATCTTTGTAGTCTTACGTTAAACAGGATTGCCATGTGGTCAGATATTGTGACGTCTCCATCCAGTCTCCATTTATCTATCTTGTCCAGAATATCTTCCGTACACGCTGTTATGTCCACACAGCTTGTGAACCTTTTACCTCCCCTGTAATAGTCGTATGTGGGTTCCACTCCGTTGTTAAGGATGTGTAGTTCCATTTCATCGAGAGCACCCGCCAGTTCCCCCCCCCCCCTTCGGTTTGTCTCCCTACTTCCCCACCATATATTCCAGGCGTTCACATCTCCTCCCAGTATCACTTTTTTCCTTCCAGTTTTCTCCATTATTTTGGCGATATGCTTAATGTCATCCTCTATGTTACCATCTCCCTCCAGGTATACAGAGATGACTGTGATTTCCCAAGCCTCAGTTCTCAGTCGTGCTACGGCAATATTTTTTGTTGTTAACGTTGGGCATTGGATCACGTCTATATTGTCGTCAAACAGTACAATGGCCGACTTGTTGGTTTTGTCTGTATTTTTCTCACACTGTACTATTCGTGTACCCTGGTAACATTTCATCCTTTTTATGGATCCTGTGTATGGTTCTTGCAACATAGCAAAAGCGATTTTTCGCTTTACCGCTTCCATCACAAGTTCTTCGGTCGCCTGGCTGCATCTTTGTAAGTTCGCTTGTATCGCGCGATACTGGTGCTCCATTGTGTCCGCCGCTACTTTTCCACTGCCAATTTTGTTGCCTGGGGCCACCTTAGCAATAAGCTATGGTGGACCTCGCGAGAATGTCCCACTTCTTGCGGACAAGGCATTCCGTGCTCAGGTTAGGTTAGCTCAGGTTAGGTTAGCTCAGGTTAGGTTAGCTCAGGTTTAGGCCGGGAGCCGACGCCCCAGTGTCACCACTGTGACAACTGCCGCGACGATACGGCGCGGCACACGTTGGAGGAGTGCCCAGCTTGGGCGGTGCAGCGCCGTGACTTGGTCGCGGCAGTCTTTGCTGCGGGCCATCTCTCGCTTCCGGCCGTCGTGTCAACTATGGTCGGGAGCGAGAGCGGGTGGGCTGCCGTCGCCTCCTTTTGCGAGGACGTCATGTCTGCAAAGGAGGCGGCGGAAAGGGAGAGAGAAGCTGTCACCTCTCTCCCGGCCCGCAGCAGACGAACGGGGCGTCGAAGGGTGGCGGACGATCTCCGGCCACCGTAGGGCGCGGCCTGCGGGCGACAGAGCAGGGGCATCTGTCGCCCGACCAGACACAGGCCTCGAGGCGGCGGCGTAGTGTTCCGCGCGCGCCTCACAATTGACGGATTTCCTGCGGCCGCTGGGTGACGGCCGCAGAGGGTGACGGGGCCCGCCTTTTCCATCTGGCGGGCCAATACCTGCCGGGGGCGCGGACGAATGCGCGAGCGATACCCGTACCCCCGGCACTGGGTTCGAGAAAGGAACACCGTGGTGGTTTTAGCCGGTAAGAGTCCGGCACTGTTCCCGGCCGCCCCAATGGGCCGGGTTCGTCCATGAGGATTTCCCCACGTAAAAAAAAAAAAAAAAAAAAAGGTTAGCTCAGGTTAGGTTAGCTCCGAGAGGTTCCTTGTCGAGTTGGGCGCCGTCGTAGGCCGCTACCTCCCTCGTCCCGTACTGCTGCTCGGGGATCTCAACGCCAAGTCATCGGCGTGGGGATCCCCGGTCACCGATCCTCGGGGCGAGGCGCTGGAGGAGTGGGCGGTGACGACCGGTCTGGTCGTCCTAAATCGGGGCTCGGAATTCACGTGCGTGCGGCAGCGGGGCGGGTCCATAGTGGACGTCTCGTTCGCAAGCCCCTCTGTCGCTAGCAGAGTCCGCGACTGGCGTGTCGCCGTGGAGGTGGAGACGCTATCGGATCACCGATACATCCGATTCGACGTCTCCACCCAGACCGCGCGCGACCGCCGTCCAGCAGCCCCGAACAACGACGGCCCGCGCTGGGCGCTTAAGCGCATCGACAGGGACCTACTCGAAGAAGCTGCAATTGTCCAGTCCTGGATAAGGGAGTCGGCGACCGACGGCTCCGTCGACGTCGAAACGGAGGCGCTGTGGTTCCGCGGGGCGATGACGCAGATCTGCGACGCGTCCATGCCCCGCGTCCGCACACAGTCCGCAAAGCGCCAAGTGTACTGGTGGACCGCCGAGATCGCGCAGTTGCGCGTCGCGTGTGTGGCGGCCCGTCGCCAGTACACTCGACACCGCCGACGACGTCGACGGAATACCGTCGAAGCGGACGCGCTGTATGAGGTGTACCGCGCGTCCAAGGAGAGGCTGTGGCTAGCCATCGGCGACTCGAAGTCGCAGGCCAGGGAAGAGCTGCTGGGGTCCCTAGACCGAGATCCGTGGGGGCGCCCCTACCGCATGGTGCGAGGCAAGTTACGCCCCTGGGCGCCTCCACTCACGGAGGGACTACAACCCCAGCTGCTGGAGGAGGTGGTATCGGCCCTCTTCCCTGAGCAGGCGGAACACGTTCCGCCGTCGATGGCTTCGCCCTTGGCCACAGGCTCTCCCGAAGAGGAGAGCACCCAGGTCCCAGAAGTGACACAAGCAGAGACGAGAGCGGCCGTGTCGCGGCTCCGGGCTAAGAACACTGCGCCCGGGCCCGACGGAGTTCCTGGCCGAGCTCTCGTCTTGGCTCTGAAGGAGCTAGAGCCCCATCTGAGAGGGCTCTTCACGGCATGCCTCGAGCGGGGCCAGTTTCCCAGCGTATGGAAGGAGGGGAGGCTGGTCCTGCTCAAGAAGGAGGGGCGCCCCGCGGACTCGCCGTCCGCGTACCGGCCCATAGTGCTGCTTGACGAGGCGGGCAAACTCTTTGAGCGAGTCATCGCAGATCGCCTCGTCAGCCACTTGTACACAGAAGGGCCGGACTTGGCGGACAGCCAATTCGGTTTTCGTCGTGGGCGCTCCACAGTCGACGCCATAATGCGCGTGAGGGCCCTGGCGGAGGAAGCGGTGTCCCGGGGTGGGGTGGTGTTGGCAGTGTCTTTAGACATCTCTAACGCCTTCAACACCCTGCCCTGGAGTTGTATACGGGAGGCACTGGTCTACCATCGCGTGCCTCCCTACCTCCGCCGCACAGTAGGGGCTTATCTGGAGGCAAGATGTGTCACTTATAGGGGACGTGACGGCGCAGGAAGGCGCGTCACTTCGTGCGGTGTTCCGCAGGGATCGGTTCTGGGTCCGCTCCTGTGGAACATCGGGTACGACTGGGTGCTCAGAGGTGAGCTCCCGTCGGGCGCAGACTTGACGTGTTACGCGGACGACACGCTTGTCACAGCCCGAGGGAGCTCCCACAGGGAAGCAGCGTTGCTAGCTACGGCTGCGGTGTCACAGGTGGTGAGCCGCATCCGTCGCCTGGGCCTGGAGGTGGCCCTGAGCAAGTCGGAGGCCATCGTGTTCCATGGCCCCCGACGCGCGCCGCCGCCGGGATCACACATCGTGGTCGGTGGGGCCCGGATAGCTGTCGAGTCCACCATGAAATACCTGGGATTGGTGCTCGACAGCCGCTGGGAATTCGGACCCCACTTCCGGCGGCTGGCGCCCAAGCTGTTGGGCGCGGCGGGCGCGCTTTCAACGCTGCTTCCCAATATGGGGGGCCCGAGCGCCGCCTGTAGGCGGTTGTACGTGGGAATCGTGCGGTCCATGGCCCTGTATGGGGCCCCGGTGTGGGCGATGGACCTGACGGCCTGCACCATCGCCATTCTGCGAAAGCCGCAGAGGGCGATGGCCGTCAGGGTCGTCCGCGGGTACCGCACGATCTCCTACGAGGCGGCTTGCGCTCTGGCCGGATCCCCGCCCTGGGACCTGGAGGCTAAAGTACTCGCGTCACTGTATCGGTGGCGCGAGGAAGAGCGGGCACGGGGCTTCAGACCGGTGCAGCGGCAGATCGCGCTGCGCCGAACGGAGCTCCGTCAGGTCTTGGTGGCGGAATGGCGGGAAAGGCTTCTGCGCCCTACCGCCGGCCTCGCTACCGTCGAGGCGATCCGGCCAGTGCTCGACGCATGGCTCGGGAGAAGGCACGGCTCCCTGTCGTTTCGGGTGACGCAGGTGCTGTCGGGGCATGGGTGCTTCGGCAGGTACCTGTGTCGCATAGGCAGGGAGTCGGACGCTCGGTGCCACCACTGCGTCCATTGCGGGGAGGACACGGCGCAACACACGCTCCGGGAGTGTGTGTCCTGGGAGGAGCAGCGCCGTGCCCTCACCTCGGTAGTAGGAGGCGATCTGTCGCTGCCGGCCGTTGTTCGGAGTATGGTCGGCAGCGCAGAGTCGTGGGACGCGGTGGTGTCCTTCTGCGAGGACGTGATGTCGCAGAAGGAAGCTGCGGAGCGGGAAAGGGAGATCTCAACTCTCGACCCCGCCCGCAGCAGGCGCACCGGGCGCCGGAGGAGGGCGGACAACGCCCTCTTCCGCCCCCCATAAACGGGTCCAGGGGCGACGGACTTGGGGAAGTCCCCGCCCCCCATGATAGGACCCGAGCCGGCGGCGCGCGTCTGTGTCCACGCGCGCCCCCGAGGCGATGCACGGGGTAGGACACCTCACTACCCCGTGCAGGAGACGAGGCCCGGCAGGACGGGCCGGCACCAGTGCGGGGCTGCGGACGAATCTGGATTCCCGCGGCCCCGCGCCCACGTGCGAGAAGCGACACCGGGGTGGTTTTAGCCGGTAAGAGTCCGGCACTGTTCCCGGCCTCCCCAGGCCGGGTTCGTCCATGAGGATTTCCCCCGAAAACAAAAAAAAAAAAAAAAAAAAAAAGGTTAGGTTAGCTCAGGTTAGGTTAGCTCAGGTTAGGTTAGCTCAGGTTAGGTTAGCTCAGGTTAGGTTAGCTCAGGTTAGGTTAGCTCAGGTTAGGTTAGCTCAGGTTAGGTTAGCTCAGGTTAGGTTAGCTCAGGTTAGGTTAGCTCAGGTTAGGTTAGCTCAGGTTAGGTTAGCTCAGGTTAGGTTAGCTCAGGTTAGGTTAGCTCAGGTTAGGTTAGGTTAGGTTAGGTTAGGTTAGGTTAGGTTAGGTTAGGTTAGGTTAGGTTAGGTTAGGTTAGGTTAGGTTAGGT